>BSBN01000837.1:0-2500000 GCA_027924645.1 Cunninghamia lanceolata | reverse complement strand
GACAAGACAAGGATGAAATGGCAGAGGTATCTGTTGAAAAGCCCACTCTGTCTCTAGAGAATGTAATCAAGTCGGTCACAGTGGATGGAAACCTTCAACCAATGACTGAATCTTATGATGACTTCAGTGAGGCTGACCAAAAGACTCTGCAGGAAGCCACAGTCAAATATCTGAACATATACAATAAGGCTTTCATTGAGATCATATCTCTTATTCCTAAAAGCCTAGAAAAGGAATTAGAAGTAAGAAAGAACAATGCTCATGCAAAAGATCTTGAGATCCGGGAGCAGATAGCTATTCAGCTATATCCTCAAATTGATCCCAAGACAATGAACATAATCTTCAAGGACTGCAAAGATGAGTTCAGAAGTAAAGCCAGGATGAATCAACTCATGCTTGGTGAGACTGACAAAGTGGCCCAAGAGACAGAAGAGATCCTCCGGAAGGCCTTCAAAAGGTTCAATCTTCCTATTGTAGAGGACTTAGGTGCAAAAATAGCTGCGGATTTGGAATCATCTGTTCTGGAAGAAGTGAGCCCTGAACAGACAAGCATCTCTCCTCCGGTTTCCCCTGCAGTCTCCGGATCCAAAGAAGAAGAGAAATTACAGGAGAAGGAAGCAGGGGTGGAAGACAAAGAGGTTGACAGTTCCAAGACTGCAGAAGAAAAGAAACATCTGTCTCCGGCAAGAGACACTGCACAAACTGTTCAACAATTTTTGAGCAAAGCCACTATAGAAATTGATGAACCGGACCTGCTAAAAGGACCCTTAGATTTTGACTCTTTGTCACCGGTGCAAACAATGAAAATAGCCTCATTTGCAAATGAGAAAGTCAAAGAGAAGCTGCTAAAATCTCACATGGAAGACTGTGAGCTTATGGAGGTAGCATCTGGAGTGCTAGAAAAGATCATGCCATCCTTTCAAAAGGATCCCACAGCCTCCTCTTCCGGTAATCTCAAAACCTTAGTCAGCAGTGTTAGTACACATTTTGAATCTCTAGAAAAATCTGCTGAAGAAAAGGTCCGGAAGGAATTTTTGGATAAAAGATTTTTAGAAGTATTAGAATTAATCTCTAAAGATAAGAAGATTGTGAGTATTGGAATAAAGAGCTTAGAGAATGCTCTTAAGGATGGCGGTGACATTTACAAATTTTGTATATCCTGGTCAAAGGCAACAGCAGCAATTGATAAGAAAATAAAAGAGGAACAGGACAAGCTACAAAGCTTATCTCAAAGTTTTGATCCTCTCTCTTCCTCCATAATAAATCAAGAATGTTAGACTATTGCAGTCTTGAATGAAATAAAGAATCTTGAGAAGGAAAGGAAGAACATCACTAACCGGATGGGAGAACTTAGACGGATTATAATCCCTAAGTTGGAAACTATGCATGAGGCCATCAGTGATGCTCAGACCACCGCCCAAACAAATGATCCGACAGATCTCAAGCGGGCAGAAGCTTTTGCATTTTTGTTGAGTGGTCACATTTCAATTTTGGATAGAATGAAGCAAAGTTGGGCTACAGAAATGATCCAATTGCAGACATCCTTTGCAGACATTCTTCAGTATATGTGAGTATGTAAATATGCGGCTGTGTATAGAAAATTTTTGAAAATTTTGATGTGCGGACCCTACCCTTTGCCATTGATGTCAAAGGGGGAGTGAGGAGTAGTGAAAAATGAGGAATCCAATTAAGGGGGAGTTCCGGAAATTGTATATAAAGACAGAGCATCAGCAAAGGGGGAGCATAGTGCATACACTTAGTCATTTTTCACTAAGTGTTGCCATCAATGCCAAAGGGGAAGATTGTTGGCAAGAGACACTATATGGATTCATGGTTGTTGTCATTGATGGCAACAAAGGTCATCCCACATATCCGTAAGTCATGATGTGTCTCTACCGGAAGTCAGAATAAAGATTGTTGTGGTCCGGTGAACAAGAACAGAGCATGTGGCAAGGTCCGACAGATTGGTCTGGATCTCTCAGAGGAAGTGTCTTGGTACAGTACGGATTTGGGCAAGTCAAGAGGACTACCTTGAGTGGTATATTCCAAGGATTTAGCCTCCGGTGATGGACAAGGAAAAAGATATGAATAGTTGAGTTTCAGATTCCTGAGAGACAGTGAAAACAGAGGAAGAACTGACTGACAGAATATCAGACTACTTTCCGGATGTGTTACTGTTGATGATAAAGGTTGTGAAGGGATGAATCATGTTTGGCCGACATGATTAATGATATCTACAAGTATATGCTTGATCCGCATTGCTTGGTGAGGAAGGATTCAGCTGACATAACAGAGTTTGTAAGAAACTAGACTGTTCCGGATGCCGACTAGAAAGATAATGAAATTACTTGTGCGGATATATATACAGAGGATGGATTTAGTTGTGAAGTAGGTATGATGTTATGATATATGCGAAGAAGTGCAGAACAGAGCAGAAGTACCAAGACAGATCCGGAATGTGAAAGGATAGCAAAATAAAGAACAGAGAAAAGATGAAGTGCAGCAGATCAGTGTACTAAGCCCAACCGGAACTGAACTCCAGCATATGCAGATGCTTCCAATCAGTTCAAGACTGTGATTTTTATCACTTTGTAGACAGTGTGTCTTATTGTAGGTAGTGGGCCTCTTGTGAGCAGTGTGCTCGGGCAGTGAGCCCTAATTGGCAAGTGCCATTTTGTAATTTCCTATTCTTCTAACAGAGAATATTTTTTGGGTTAATCACCCCGTGGTTTTCTCCCTTAACAAGGTTTCCACATCAAAAATACTGTGTCATGTGTTTCTTATTTCATGATAATGTTTTTGTGTTTGATTCAATGCTGCATCAATTAAAAAGAAAGTTCAATAAGGGAAATAATTAGGATAACTGATTCACCCCCCCCTCTCAGTTATCAACATTTCATGCCTATGCTGACCTTCTTGTTTATTCTGTTGAATATTTGGGTTTTGAGGAATTCTGGGATTGTCTCTTTTGCTAACCATTCCTACAGCTTTTCTATTGTTTTTGATAGTTAATGCCACCTTTTGTGCTTCAGCTAGGGTCATAGGGCACGGGGTTCTAAGTTCATATCCTATCTTAGGATCAAATGATTTCAAATAAATACTTAATGCTGTTACATCCATCAATTTAGATCCATGTGGTATTTTGTTGTGTAATTTGGAAAACCTCATATTGAAATCATATACTGACTCATTTTGGTATTTTTGGATGCTTATCAATTCATGTAATACAAACTTAGGGGCATACTGATTTCCGTACTGCTCCTTGAATTGACTATGGAAATCTGTTAAGGAACTGATCAAGGCATCTGGTAAGCTGTTGAACCAGTCTCTCGCATCTTCAGTCAAAGACATCATGAATAACCTCATTTTAACATCCTCGTAATCCATACCAATATCTTGTACAAAGGCATTGAAACTTTTGATATGATCTTCAGCTGATATTGCACTGTTTCCAGTGAACTTAGGAAATATATTCCTCCAACTACTATCAATAAGGTATGGATATTATTGATATCCAGTTAGATGAAACTACCCGCATATGTTTGTGAGGTGTTGGGGTGGAATATTGATGGGTGGTGGGTTAGGGTAGTAATTATATCCACTTGGAGGCTGATGATAAGCATATTGTTGTTGTGGATTCATGTGGGGGTTCAAATGAGGATTTTGTGGTCTGTAATACTATTGGCCAGGGGGTGGGTACGGATTAGCCATATGTTGAGAGGTGTTATGTATGAGAGGTGGTCTAGGATTATTAGGGAAGGTATTTTGGTGGACATGACTTCTAGATGCTTGTGAATTGGACACACCACCTATATTTTGGTGCAAGTTTTGTTGTGGATTCCTCAAAATGTTTCCTCTATGTGGAGGTATATATTTTGGGTAGCTGTTTTAGTCCTATTCCTTATCTGTTGAATTTCCTATTTTAACAGCATCTCAGTTTCCTCTATCTTGATCATTTCAAGTTCTTCCTGGAGCTTAAGCACATTCTGTTGTGCCTCATTTATATTTCTTGTATTTTTTGGACTTTTATTCACTTCTTGATTCAAGAATCCATATTTTACCCTTTCTCCATGCTATAATGACGTTTCATAATCATACTCAGCCTGTCTTTGGTCAATTTCCTTCATGGCTCTCACTTCTAGTTCTAGTTGTCTTTGAGGATCAAGTCTGTATTTTGCCAAAATTTCATTAGTTACTCCGTTAATTTGAGACATATTCTCATTTGATTCATGCAAAGGGGTAAAACTATTGTGAGTTATGATAGTTTGTTCTGTATTATCTTCTTGGATTTCTAGATCATTATTCTGATGGAAATAACCTGATGCTGCATTTTTCTTAGAGGGTGCCCTGAGTGGTGGGGATGATTGCAATTTCTTCCCTTCCGTCTTGGATCTTCTACCATCCATTTGGTACTATCTTTCTATTATAACAGGTTCTAGAGTCGCCACCTAATTTTGTAAATAGGAAAAGGTTATAATTTATTCTTCTAGATTCTTCTTCCCAGCAGAGGTACCACTTTGTATTCTTGAAATTTCTGACTCTAGAATAATGGTCTCTTACCAAGGCTCTTTGTATTTGATCCCCAGTAGAGTTGCCAATTTGTTGGGTCTCAAAAATGCAGGTTGCAAGCCCTAAGAGGATGCCAAGCTCTATGATCAGACTTGCAACATTTTTGAACCAACTAATAGAGTTAACCTAAATGGTTGATGACTCCCTACACTTTAGGCTCTACTAAACCTAGGTGGGCGGACCTTAGAAGTTAAAGCAAATTAGAGAATGTAAATGTTTTGACTAAGTTAAGGGATCTATCCATAGTGGCAAATGATATGGAGTAGATGCAAGTTTACTAATTAGTTCTACTTCTAATGTTTGAATAATGATTGAAAGTGGTGCGGTCCTAATTTGGTATAAATTGTATAAGCAATATCAAGGTAGAAACTAAAGAATTTAACTATTGGAATATATGAGACCAGTGCCTTATTGGGTAAACAGAGTCAAATGAAAATCTAAGACTAGTGGCTTATAGTGGGCAATAACTCTAACTGTTTGGCACAATACTCTAGTTTATAACTTGTATAAACATGCAAGGAAGTGATTGACAGACTCTTCTTAATGATCCAACTGACACAATCAGATTTCTCGTTATTCACCAGAAGGAATTTTTAATCCTTTCTTGAAGGAACCAATTGAGTGAATTATACAAGAACAACAGATAATATCAACTTGGAGACAGAATGACAATCCTAATTATATGGTTCTTCTTAGTGATCCAAATCAACACTCCCTGATTACTATGATTGAAAAGGAGGGTTTTAATTCCTTTTATGGAAACCAATTTATCCAATCACACAAGTACAGTAAATGTGCATTGACAAATTAAATATATACTTGATATATTAATTTGAATAACAAGGAAATGCAGAACTGGAGACAACCAAATAATTAAATGATTTCAACAAACAATTGAATGCCAGGATAAAGCCATAGAATCAGAGATCTTCTATTTGCTTCTTTAATATAATGCATGCAACATGGTCCTTTTAAATGCTATGAAACTTTTTCTAATTTCTCCTACTGCTGATGATAACTCAACATGATATGTTCAACTTATATAGAAATATTTATGAAGAGACATAACTCTTCAAAATGTCTTTTGGGAATTAAAATGATTAACACAAAAACAAACAAATATAATAGCTCTAGGCCCTACTAAGCCACAAATATATATGAGCGATGTGATCCAAGTATTCTTGGCTACAATGTGTATCAGTAAACTCAATAGTATTTCTTGTGATCATGTCCATTATCACCATCTTCTCTAGATGCTTGCAAGCTTCCCTAGATGCAAAGTCTTTATCTTTAAGATCTTCTAAAGCTTCCTATAATATCACCTGGCAGTCTTTACTCCACTCATCTTTGTTCTTTCATCAAGGCTTTTGTCAATTTTTTGTTTCTTGGGTTTACTAGTTTCACCTGGCTGTTTTCTGCCCTTACCTTTCACTGGAGTCTCCATTACAATAATGGACATCAAATTCAAACTATAGTCTATCACACAGAGGTTTTTAAGTATGTACATGTTATCTATTGATTGAACTCCTTTGTCCTTTCCTCTGAGTTCTTTCTTATGCGCTCCTTTCAGATAATTCTTTTGAATCAAATTACAGTGATTTCGAGTGACTCTTCAGAGGTTTTCTTTTCAGTCTGTAATTAATCGTTCTAGTGTATTAATTTTCATGATCATTATGAGATGTCACATCGTCATAACTTCCCTCATCAGTAGGACTTTTGTAATGTTAGGGCGATCAAATGTCTTCTCATGTTGCGAACATTTGCAGGTGGATCAATCACTGTGACCCTTCGTTTTGTCTCCTCGATATCATATCTTGTAAAAACATATATAAGTTTGTATCGGCAAGATATTTCAAGGTCTACCTGATATAGAAATGAGTATGCCTATTGCCGGCATGACTTACTTTATCACCATGTGAATAACATCTTATTCTGATATTTCAAGTGTCTCCAATATGAATATCATCAGCATGAGTCTTGTTGATGAGTGTGGCTACTATCATCATCGGAATAACACATGATATCAGGATGACTTAATTCAAACTATCCAATCACGGTTGTTTCCCTGATACCTTTCTTTATATCCTTCATCGTCGTGACCATCGGTTCGGCAAGACTCATAAGCTTTCTTCCAACTTGTTCACTTTCACCGATGGTTTTTATCCTTTATAAACATCAGTGTGACTTGGGCCGAAACAATGCCCTTTGATTGCTGAGACATCATAAAGTCAAAGACACTTTAATTTCTTGCCCTGATGTGCATCTCTTCTCGATGAGTCACTATCTCCACTCGTTCCATGGGAAGTTCAGCAAGAGTCCTACCGAATTCATCTGTCGGTATGATCTAAACTGTCAGGGGAGTATTCAGAGTATTCTCTGATATTGTTTTCTCATGCCGATAGTCTTCACTTTTGATTAACTCAATGTGACTAGGAATTTTCTCTCTAATGAAGGGTCATCGATGTTACTCCTTTCATCAGAGATCTCTGAAGCTTTCTCCCCGACCATAATTCTCATGCAGATACATATTTAGCCTGTTTCAATTGGATTGGTATAAAGAAGACACCAAGGTCTCGCCAAAATTAAGGAACTGAGGCCCCTTGTTATATTATAGATATGAGGGGAGAGATAATTATTTATGGTGAAAATCATGTGGTATTTATGAAATTTATCAGCTGCTATTATGATTTTGGGCGTATGATTTTCTGATTAGATTAGACATGGGGTGGGTAGGAATATAGGAAATTTTTGAAATTTTCTTGTCCCAACACTCCGAGGGTTGTTAAACCCTACTGGAGGCTCACTACCACGATCAATACCTTTTTATGTATGTGATTGAAGTAAAACAATTCCTCTGCTCTGCTCTGCCTCTACTCTATTATGCCTCTTCTCTGCTCTTCCTCTTCTCTGCTCTACTTTTAGGCCTTTCTTATTATCTTTCCATCTTCGCTCAAAAACCACTTTTCCACTACTCAACTACAAGTATTTATACACTTCAACAACCTTGGAATGATAATCAAGGTTGGCATTATAGTCATCAACCATTAGAGCAATCTCCAAGGTTGGCATTACAAACATTTACAAAATAGGTCTTGACCTATTACAACATTATGCAAAGGGGATGAAGTAAAAGTGTACACGGATCACACCACACCTTAGCTGGGACTCAAACACAACCTTCCATGCTTCATCATGCTTCCACAATCTTCCAGAGATCTCCGCAATCACTAGGATTAACCGGGTCGGCCAAAGCTGGTTACACAATACGCTATCTGAGAATAATCTTCAAACATATTCACAATTTTTCCATGTGGACCAATGTAATGATAGGAACATGATCAGGTGGTATCCACAAGCACATTGTAATCATTAGGAGCAACCACACAAACCTTAACCACTTTGACAATAGGATCTTCACACCAGAACACATGAACTTCATTATCTTCAACTGTCATAAAAGAAAGATAATTTGTGGACCATTAGAACATGAACCATTACAATTGTAGGCACCTATAATCATCCCAGACTTCCCTCCAAAACTACAGAGTAAAATACTTTATTGCAAAGAAATGCGGAGCAAAATACTTTCTCCCTGTCCCAATTAAACTTACAAAAAAAGTAGGTTTTACTCTGGTAAATGCAACTCTCTTAATTCTTCACACCGAAGGTTCAAACTCAGGATTTAGTATCTTCAGACATTCCTTTAAGTAACTTCCAATCTATAGACCAAGATCTTCACTCAGCAAGAAATGCAGAGCAATCTACCATACTATTCTTTCAACATACAACTCACTGTCTATACTGCACTTTACTATAACTCACTGGTTTCTTCTGGAGAGGCTAATTTTCTCAATATCCTCAACATACAAAGCTTCTAAACAATTAATAGAATAAGATACAGTTGACACCAATGGAAACAAAGATATGTTGACATCAATGACAACACCAATTAGGCACATAATTGCAACAATCTCCCCCTTTGTCGTTGATGGCAACATATGATGTGAAAAATGGCAACAACCATCAAGACATGATTCTCCCCCTTTGTCGTTGATGGCAACATATGATGTGAAAAATAGAAACAACCATCAAGACATGATTCTCCTCATTTCTCTTTACACACCTGCAATCCTTCTAAAAGATTCTCCTGCTTTCTCTTTACACATCTGCACTCTTTGTCTATCTAAGTTTTTCACATGACTTCTCTCTCCCTTTGACATCAATGGCAAAGGCCACATACTTGCACTCTTCTGCTTTGATCCAATCTTTCTTCTGAACTCTCTGACTACTCCCCCTAAGAAGTAGCCCTAAAAGGTATCAATCCAGATCTCTGAGCACCTTCAGAGTGATGCACTATTATGCATCTTAGTTTAGAGCATGAGGGGTGATAGCCCCTAACTTTTCTCCGAGATACTCAAAGGTATCCTTAGATAGAGGCTTGGTGAAAATGTCTGCAATTGGATCTTTGGTAGAAACATACTCTAACTTGACTTCATTCTCTATCACCTTTTCTCTTAGAAAATGATACCTAATGGATATGTGCTTTGTCCTTGAATACATCATTGGATTCTTTGATATGTTTATGGAACTTGTGTTGTCACAAAAGATTGTGATTGGATCCTCATACACAACTCTGATGTCCTTCATAGTTTGCTTCATCCATAACACTTGAGTGCAACTACATGCTGCTACAATGTATTCTGCTTCTACAGTAGACAAGGATATTGAATCATGTTTCTTACTCAACCAAGATACTAACCTTTTCTTAAGAAAAATGCACCTCCACTTGTACTTTTTCTGTCATCCACATCTCTGGCCCAATCTTCATCAGTGTATGTAGTAAGAGTAAAGTCACTGTTCTTAGGGTACCACAAACCATAATCTATTGTACCTTTTAAATATCTCAGAATTCTCTTGACTTCCATCACATGTGATTCCTTGGGTTTTGCTTGAAATCTTGCCACAAGACATACTACATGCATTATGTCAGGTTTGGTTTGGGTCAGATAAAGTAATCCTCCAATCATAGATCTGTACCTTTTCTACTCTGCCATGGGTGAGTTATCATCTTTACTCAAATTACAACCAGTTATCATAGGTGTGCAAACTGGTTTAGAGTCTTCCATCCCAAATTTCTTTAACAACTCTTTCAGATACGTAGACTGAGAAATGAAGATACCTTTATCTGATTGACTTATTTGCAGACCAAAAAAGTTCATCTCTCCAAGCATGGACATTTCAAATTCACTTTTCATTTCCCCCAAAAAAACTAAGCAGATACCTTCATTGCCTCTGAAAATAATGTCATCAACAGAGACTGCAACAATTAGGATTTGGTCATCATTGATCTTGAAGTAGATATTGTTGTCTGTAGTACCTTTACTGAACCCTATCTGTATCAGATACCTATCCAACTGTGCATACCATGAACTGGGGACTTGTTTTAATCCATACAAATCTTTCTTCAATCTGCATACCATGTCACCCTGAACTGATGACTGAAATACTTCCAGTTGTTCAATATAGACTTCTTCTTCCAGAACTTCACATCCATTTGGTAAACCTTAAAATCTTTGTAGGCTACAAAGGCCAAAAACATCCTTATTGCTTCAATCCTTGCCACTAGAGTAAAAGTTTCTTCAAAGTCTATTCCTTCAACTTGAGTGTATCCTTTGCATCCCAACTTTGCTTTGTTTCTTACCACTTCACCATTCTCATTCATCTTGTTTCTGAAGACCCACTTTGTGCCAATAACATTCTTATCTACTGGTCTAGGAACAAGATCCCAAGCCTTATTCTTCTCTATCTGCATCAATTCCTCTTCCATAGCTTTTGTCCAATTCTCATCTTTGCAAGCCTCATCCACAGTTTTAGGTTCAATCTTGGAAATCAGACAGAAATTTACTTATTCCTTTGCATCCTTTCTTCTAGTTAAGATCCCTTTGCTCTTATCTCTTATGATTTGATCTTCAAAATGGCTAAGTCTTATATACCTTGGAGTTGTGGTAGCACTTACCGAAGTTTGCACTTCTTCATCTGAGTTGTCTTCATGCTACACCACTTTTGAAACATCTTGATCATCTGACTCATATCCACTTAATTCTAAAGATATTTCCTAATATTCATCAACTTTAACATTTGCACTTTCAATGATCTTATTCAGTCTCTTATTATAGCACCGGTAGGCCTTGCTCTTAGTGGAGTAACCAAGGAAGATTCCTTCATCACATCTAGCATCAAACTTTCCTAGAACTTCTCTTTTGATATAACATTTGCTACCAAAAATTTTGAAATATTTCATAGTAGGAACTTTACCATGCCACAACTCATAAGGAGTCTTAGAACTATTACCTTTTACTTGGACTCTATTTAGAATGTACATACAACAATCTGAATTGCCTCTCTCCAATATGCTTCCAGAAGATTAGCTTCCTTCATCATGGTTCTAGCAGCTTCTTGAACTGTTCTGTTTTTCCTTTCAACAACTCCATTTTGTTGTGGATTTCTAGGTGCAGATAGTTGTCTCTTTATTCCATATTCTTCACAAAAGAAATTGAATTCTTTTGATGTGAACTCTCCTCCTCTATCTGACCTCGGGCATCTCATTTTCAACCATTGCCTTGAAAGCCTTGAACTTTTGCTCTTTCAAAAAGGTGACCCAAGTCATTCTAGAATAATCATCAATAAGCAACATGAAATACATGTCTCCTTGCAAACTTCTTACTCTGGTAGGTCCACACAAATCTGTATGCACTAACTCAAGTAGTCCTCCAACTGATTGGTCCTTTCTTTTGAAACTTGTTCTTGTCTATTTTCCAAATTGACACTCCTTGCAAATAGGATTAGTAGGCTTCATAAGCTGAGGTAGATCTCTAACAACCTATTCAGTACTTATCTTTATAATATTATCAAATTTTATGTGACACAACCTTCTATGCCATAACCAACTCTCATAAGTCTGAGTCAACAAGCAATAGTTATCAGTTCCTTTCAAATGATAGATATTACCTCTGGTCTTCTTTTCATCCGATGCCCTTCTAGAGACCATAATTTGTTCCATCAAAATACGACACTTCCTTCTTGTAAGACATTTTGGATCTTCCTCAAACTATTAAAATTTCTTCAGAGGAAACTTTCTCTAATACCAATTGTTGATATGCATCGGACAACTAAGAAGGGGGGTGAATCAGTTGTCTCAAAAACCTAAATACTTTCTGCAATTAAACATTAATCACTTATCCACAATTATTATGTTTTAACAAAGAATGCATGAAATCAGAAACTTAACAATAGATACAACATCAAACACAAGAGACACTAGAGTTTATGTGGAAAACCCCAAGGTGAGGAAAAATCACAGAGAGGATTAGCTCTCAATATATATTGCAATCTTGAAATAATGATGTTCAAACTTGGTCACTCCACAGGCCTAAACATATTGGCTCACTGCCATGAAGAACAACTAGGTCTAATAGGCTCACTGCCTCAACCCTAAACCTAGCAAGATTACAATAAGGGTTGTTAAACCCTACTGGTGGCTCACTGCCACGATCAACACCTTTTTATGTATGTGATTGAAGTAAAACAATTCCTCTGTTGTGCTCTGCCTCTACTCTACTCTTCCTCTTCTCTGCTATGCTTTTGAGCCTTTCTTATTATCTTTCCATCTTCACTCAAGGACCACTTTTCCATGACTCAACTACAAGTACTCATGTCATAAGTTTTGACATGAATTATTACTTTGATTTTTGATACTATGTATGGAAATGGAACACTGTGACTACTTTTTAGTAGGATTTTTGACCCAAGGGATTCCAAGTTGACCTCATATAAGAAAACCTACTAAACCTTGGGATGTATTTCTATCAAGGGCTCAAGTGGGAATGGGAGGGAGATGGAACGATTTCTAAATTTTTATTAAGGACAAATGAACACTTAAAAATTGACCAATTCTTCAAATTCTAGCAAACATACAATGATCTTGATATTTATAAATGCTCCTCACAATTTTTTGTAGCATTCCAACATGATTTGCACCCATGGTGGCAATGCCATCTTTCTGCAACTAATCATTTAATTGCCGCCATTTAAATTTTAAGGCAAAAAATTAAAACAATATTCTCATTATTTTAATGTGGACTTGGTACTTTTGATTTAATGTTCTAAATCAATATTCACATTACCAAGGGAACGTTATTGATAAGGTTTAATAAATAAAGCCTCATAAACCACATTTTAAAGTATTATAAAGGGGAAAATGAGAAGCAAGTAGAACTTATCCCATCACACAGCGCATATTTGAGATCTCGTACACTATAGAAGACTGTGATGAGTATAAATTTTGGCAATGGACTTTTGGATAAAAAACTTATCAATATAAAAAAAAATTGTAGTAATCCTTCACGTGCAAATGAAGGAATGGAAAATAAAGTTTAATATTCATGGAGGAGTTTTATTGCATCGCTCTCCATCTCATCACAATTTCATTCTCTTCTTTATTTTCAACCCTACAATGGAAAGAAATTAAAGGTTTCACTTTATTAATATTATAAAAATCTATAGGAGGTAAAATGTTATTAGAACAAAGGGAAATCATGTGAGAATGCTTCTTGTTTTGTTGCTCATGAATTTATTAAAAATATAGTGGTAAATATAGGGGTTTTGGATGAGAATTTACCAACAAACAAAAGGAAATCATAGAAAGCAAAGGGGAGGCACCATTTTGGAAGTTTGTGCTTCTTTCAAAATAGCAAAACATAGATATTATGAAGAGAAGGTGTTAGGTACAACTCTATTTCTTTTCTTCTCTATAAAGAGTGAGGTGCCAAAGTTAGGGAATGATGTTTAAAGTTTGCAAGGAGATGAAATGCTGAAATAAAGGGTCTTTGTTATAGTTGTGCACTAATAGAATTTGCTATTATTAAAACCAAAAGGGATGCCATTTGCTAAGCTCCCAATGAAAATGTGCATGGGAATTATGCAACAAAAGAATGCATTAATAGAATTCGTTATTATTAAAACCAAAAGGGATGCCATTTGCTAATTCGTTATTCTAAAAATTGTTATAGTGAATGAAAAAATGGAGAGAGGGGTGTGGGAGATAGAGAAATCAATGAAAATGTGCATGGGAATTATGCAACAAAAGAATGTTTAAAAATGTGGAAACAAGAAATATACAGAATGGGGTGAAGCGCCGTGCTATGGGTTTTATTTTCTATGTCTATGAGTGCAAATATTAATAATGAAGTAAGGTGTCCTATTTGTGGTTGTTTGTTACTAAAATATGTTGCTATTAGAGCTAAAGAGGAACATCCTAGTGAAGTTGAGCCTTTGTCCAAAATTACAAAGCATAGTTGGACAAGTATTGAAATGAGTATCCTGTCAAAAGAACAAAATGTATGTAAAAAGCATGATAAGTATTTTAATATAAAATAGGAAGGTGAATAATGGTTTTCGACAAAGTGTTTGATGAAATATCTTAGTTGGATACAAGTGAAAATAGGGAGTTCTAGGAGACAAAATTGCTTAATAATAATGAGTTTTCACTTTCCAGTGAAAGGATAGAGGTTGGAGGGTAAAATTTTTCAACTGCGGGGTGAAAATTAAGCTTGAAAATCACTTTTACCATAGGGGTAAAATTTTGGACATGAGTATAAAAATTTGGGAAAATATTTCTTTTTAGTTGGCAAAATGGAAGGACTCAAAGATATTGTTGGCATATTCTTTTATGCCCAAGTGCAATTACAAATTAGAAGTCCATCTTGTGACATATATCACCTTCCTCTTCAATCTTCATTCTTCTTCTATAAATTATAATTTATGGATCATTGTAAGGGTTGGTCTCTATTCATGCTTGCAGGCAAGGCTTGAAGTATTGGAGCTGACCTAGGTTATGCCTTTAGGCTACAATGTATTAGATGTTTGATTTATGCATGGACACATATATTTGTTAGGCAATTTATATAATAGCTTTGTAATTCTTTTCAATAAATCAATATAAGACCACACTTCTATTATCAATTTTATATTTTGTCTCCATGGATTTTTGAGTGTTTCAAGGAATTCAAGGAGTTCCTAGTTTACATTTGCTATCCTCTATATTATGTTTTTGTTAGTTTACATTCAAGGGGTATAGTAAAATGTGTTTTGTTTAAGCTTTTTAAGCATAAATTATTTCAAGGTTGATATGTGGGGCATTTCAAACTTGCTATGAATAACTACGAATGGGTTTATTTCTTAGAATGGAAGGGCAACTTAGGGTCTAATGTTTTTGCAAAGCAAAAACCTAGACAATTAGACTCAATTGAATATCATGATTTTTTTTTCATTGTGGGTTTGGTCCAAGTATGACTATGTTGTTGTAGGACTAGGCACCGAACTAGTAGTTGAAACTAACCTTGCACATTTTAAACGAGAATTATCTTTGTTGTGCCTGTAAGTTATGTAAGTTATTTGTCTTTCCATATGCACAAAATCTAATATTATAAATATTGTCAAACCTAATGTGAACTTACAGCGAATGCAAATCTTTAGAGGACTTATATTATCTTTCCCTAAGTTAATGATGTGAGAAGCCACAAATAGATGAACATGCAGGGATTATTAATCAAGTTACCATCTTAAGACAGACCCTATAACCTAGCTGCCTTAATTAGAGATCTTCTTTGTTGTCAAATTAGTTATCTTCATCCTTCAAAGATCTCTGGGAATACCCTGCCAAGCTTGGTAGGGTTTAAAGTGTAGAAGATGCCTATCCACCCTCTTATTTATTATTTTTTTCTTAGCCTTGATTTGATCATAGGTTTCCTCCCTCTGTCTGAATCAATTTGGACCCTGTGTCTAGTTATTGTGGTAATTATCTAAAAATTGAGGAATGCAATAAAAAAGAACCAACAAGATCTACAAAGCCACTTCACTAAGGAAACAATCACCCTAAGAGTGAATGCCTCTATTCCCTTAAAAAACCCTTGGCCATAAAAGAGAAGAATAGTTACTTAATGATTTAATTATGTAATGTCCCCTTTCTAGCTACAATGTTAGTCTATCATTGGGGTCTCGTAGACTAATAGTTTGGTTAGAGAACCATGGTATTTTGTCCTTGGATGTGCAATTTAGATGTTGTAGATGTGGTTTGGATCCAGTTGGCAGTTGTCAGTGGTGACTTGGCTTGTTCAGGCTTGTATTTACTATTTTTAGTAAGTTCGGGATTGGTGTCGGAATGGGATTTTCAGAGTGGAGTTGGATTCGTATTGTCAAGACCTTTGGACAACGAGCTATAGATCATTGGGTTCCGATATGATCTTGATATTTATTTTAAAGTCTGAAGTTATAACATATTATTTGACTAGAATTTATAAATATTAAGTGACATATGAAAATGAAAAAGTCACTAAAAGAGAGAGCTTGGGCGCCCATTCCTAGGGGACATAAAATAATTTTAAAACATAAAGTTTCCCCCCAAAAGCCAATGCCTCACTTCCAGTGGGGAAATAAAAGATGAAAAAAGAGTTCATTTGGATATGCGATGTTTATGATATTTTCTCCTATTTAGCTCTGCTAGGGTTTTTTGGTGTGAGGGTTTGAAGGATCCAAATGAAAGGCTCTTGGAGACACAAACCTCCCTGAGTAACAACATTCTACAAATGTTCAATACCATCCAAAGGTGCTTCTGAGGCAGATGTATCCAGTATTCGCATTGGTGCTTCATTGAGATTCATTTGATGAGGGTTTTGAAGAACTATATGTTATTTCTGCAACTTCAATGGAAGTTCCTTTTATGCAGATTATAGGATTGATTATAATGTAGATCTAAGGGAGTTTGAGACTACATTTTCCTTACCTTGCTGGCCATACTTACTCGTAGCTTGGTCATACCTTGTTGTGGGAGATTTTGGGAAGTCTTATTTGCTATTTGGTCATCCATTGCATTCTCATCGTATTAGAAGCAGCATTCAGAGTAGTTAGAGCAATTTTTGGTGGACATTGGCACTTGCATTAGCTGATATACACTACAGCCAGGTCGTACAAGGCTGCTAGGTGAACATGGGGATCATTGGGACTCCTTTCTCATTATAGTTGCCATTATTTCTCACTATGGGAGGCGTCTAGGGCTTATTTATATACATTGTATACTCAATACTTTCATTTTCATGGAGTTGTGAATTAATACTGTACTACCCACTTGTTGGTCCAGCTTCAGCATAAGTATGAAGTTGCATTTCTCTATATGGGTATGTCATAGTAATTCATATTTGGCCTATTTGTGATTTGGGTATCTGTTATTTCCTCAATATCTATTGTATATTTTCTGGGTTTGCATTATATGCTATCTATTATATGTTCTGGCAACACACATCTACAGGAAAACTGAAACCCCTACTGCATCTTCTCTCTAGTCTGAAAGAACACCTTAAAAATTAAAAAATAACACTAAAAATATTCAAAGAGGAACCAATAGGTGTCAGACATACAGTGGTATCAGAGCACAACTCTTCCTGCCAACCTATGAGGTTAGATTCAGACATGCAAAAGAAAACATGAGACATGCAGTCAGGTACTAGTAGATATTACCTCAAGTAGAATAGGTCCAGAATAGATTTATAGGTTCCCTAGAGAGATCCTTCTAATACAGATAGAGGTAGCAGCTGCAGAGGAACAATCAGTGGTCTTTTATAGTGAAGAAGACCTTGAGGTACCAAGGACAGATCCATTTTCAAGTGAGATTCTAGTATAGGTTGAGGAGATGGGTGATAGAGACAATGAAGAGCCTAGCATGTGAGAAATTCTGAACTCATTGGCTAGAGGGTAGCTTGCAATAGAGAGAACCATGCAGGAGTCACAAGTAGAATTGACTCACATCCTTGCCCAGTTGGTTCCCCGTGATGGTAGAAATAATAGGGATAAAAATAATAATAACAAAAGAAGAAACATGAACAACTATGGAGATAGAAATAGGATTAATGTTGGAGGTGACATGAATAACAGAGATAGGCATAACGGTGATAAGTAGAATGCTGATAGGCACAATGGCGACATGTACAATGGGGATAGACACAGAGACATAGAAGATGAGGGTGAAGCTTCAGTCACCAACAGGAGGATTTCCTAGTTGACAGCCAGTGATAGGCCTGGTATACCCATATTTTCACCTAGGAACAATGTTCCTGAACAGGAGGCCACACAACTAGATTTCTAGGAGGAGATTCTGAGAGATTGGAGAGCATCCAACGAGGAGTTCAAAACAAAAATGACATTTGGGGAGTATTCAGATCTGAGAATGAAGCATAGACCCCGCAGAGGAAACAAACAGCAAAACCAAGAGCTTCAAAAGAAAATGAGTAAAATGACCTTGCCTTACTTTGACGGGTCCAGCAAAACCTCTACTAGAGCTTGGGTCTAGAAGTTGGACAGTTATCTCCAGATCATCCCCATGCCAGAGACCAATGCCATTACATATGCAGCTCTACACTTAGAGGGTAGTGCACATAAGTGGTGGAGAAACGGTAAGGTCACCTGTGACATGACCAGATCACATCCTATGTTGAGTTCACAGCTAGACTCATATATAGATTTGACAAAAAGGATCCAGAACTATAGTTTAAGGAGTTGGCTCAACTCATATAGAGTGGACCAGTGGATTCGTACATATCAGAGTTTTAGGACCTCTTAGTGATGGTCTCAGATATTTTTGAGCGTAGATTGATCATGCTCTTCATTGATGGGTTAACAAATCCTCTTCATGATTGGATCAAGGGATTGGACCCTTCATCATTACAGGAGGCCATGAAAAAGGCCCGTGATATGGAGTATTCTATTTGGAGAAATAAGTTTCAGTCCAAGAGTTTTCAACATAGGAGAGATAAGGAGAAGGATAGAAGACACTTCTAGAGAGATTTAGGATGGGAGCATAAGGGTTCTTCTAGGTTGGATAGTGACCAGTTGAATGACCTTGAGAGGAAGATGCTCTGTTTTCACTACTGAGAGCCTTGGGATCCTAAGCACAAGTGCATTGTCCAAGGGAAAGCTAAACAATTGGAATACTTTCAGTAGATGAGTTCATAGAATTAGACACATTCAAAGAAGCAATTAGATGATAATGATGACTGATGTTGCATCTGAAGCATCGGATAAGGAAGAGGAGACATCCCTACCTACAACACACCTCTCGAGCATTTAGAGAGAGGGATCATTCTAGATGAGAGAAGTACTTGGTGGATAGAGAGTGATCATATTACTTGACACAGGTGCTACTCACAATTTTATAAATGAGGGCTTGGTTGCGAAGAGAGGGCTCAAGATTGAAGAGTTTGAAGGATTTAAGGTGAGGGTAGCTAATAGATTTGTACTCACCTGCACTAGGAGGATACCCAATCTCACCATATTGTTGAACAATTATACATGCTATTCAGATTTCTATGTTGTTAGCATAGGTGAGATGAATGTGGTGTTAGGAATGCGATGGTTGCATGACATTGGGGAGTTCACACTCAACTTGAGGACTATAGAGATGAAGTTTGAGGTGAATAGGGTACGACATGTGGTCAGGGGTATTTCAGATGGTGGGTTGAGAGTGATTTCACTCAAGAGGATGGAGAGGTTGATTCGACATGATCAGGTGCAGTGGGCATCAGAGGTGATGGCGATACCTGTAGTGTCAGAACAACAAAAGCGTGAGTATCCACCTGATATACAGGCTCTTTTGACTAAACACATCAAAGTGTTTAGTGATATACCACCAAGTAAACTCCCTGATAAGGGTATTGAGCATGTTATTGAGTTGGAAGAGGGTGCTAAGCTAGTGATTACTACACCTTACAGGCACTCGAAGAGATACAAGGATGAGATCGAGAAGGCTATCAAAGATCTTCTTGAGATGGGGCACATAAGGCCAAACAAAAGTCCATTTGCCTCATAAGTGGTCTTAGTGAAGAAAAAAGATGGAACCCTCAGAATGTGCATTGACTACAAAGAGTTAAACAAGAAGACCATTAAGAATAGGTACCCTATGCCCCGAATTGATGAGTTGATAGATGAGTTGCATGGGGCCTATTCTCCAAGATAGATTTGAGATCTGGATATCGCTAGATTCAGGTCTGGGATGAAGATGTGGAGAAGACAGCTTTTAGGTGCCATTATGGGCACTTTGAGTTCCTGGTCATGCCATTTGGTTTGACCAATGTACCAGCCACTTTCCAATCCTATATGAACAGGGTGTTCAGAGAATAGTTGAGGAGATTTGTGTTGATATTTTTCGATGACATTGATTTACAACAGGACTTGGGAGGAGCATCTAAAACACATTGACATTGTGCTGAGCATTTTAGAGCAGGAGTCCTTATATGCAAAAATGTCAAAGTGTAAGTTTGGTATGACTGAGTTGCTATACTTGGGTCATATTATCAGTGTTGGTAGTGTGAAGGTAGACTCAGAGAAGATTTGGCCAATCATTGATTGGCCTCCACCAAAGAATATCTATCATCTTAAGGGATTCCTTGGTCTTTGTGGGTATTATCACTATTTTGTGAAGGGTTTTTCACAGTCAGCTACCCCCCTCACAGATTTGACTCAAAAGGATGCTTTTAGTTGGTCAGGGAGTGCACAGGAGTGCTTTGATAGGCTCAAGGAGATTATGAGTACATGTCTTGTGTTGGCTATTTCATATTTTAGCAAACCTTTTGGGTTATAGTGTGATGCCTCAGGGGAAGGCATTGGTGTGGTGATAATGCAGGACAAACACCCCATAGCATTTGAGAGTAGGAAGTTGAGTAGTGTAGAGTGGAGTTACAGTATATATAACAAGGAGATGTTAGCCATCATGCATGTGTTGGCTAAATTCAGACAATATTTAGTGGGAAGTTTGTGGTGAAAACAGATCACAATAGTTTGAAGCATTTCCTTGGGTAGAAGGACCTGAACGCGAGGTAGTAGAAGTGGGTCAGCAAGCTTCAGGCCTATGACTTTGACAGTGTTTATGCCAAGGGCAAGAAAAACATAGTTTCTGACGCCTTGTCCAAGAGGCCCCATTTGTGTGCACTAGGTGATATTTCATATGATTTAAATATCTGTAGAATATGCTAAGGACAAATGGGCTACTGGGATTATAGATGGCACTATCAAAGATGACAAATACACAGTGGTAAATGACTTGATCATTTACAAGGACATGATCATCTTAGTGCTAGGATCAGAGATGAAACAGAGGGTTTTGAGAGCATTCCATGATTTGCCTATGGTTGGACATCTTGGTTACTTCAAAACATACAGGCAGGTTAGAGAACATTTCACTTGGAAAGGCCTCAAAACAAAAGTATTGAGATATGTGAGAAAGTGCCTGGCATGCAAGCAGAATAAATAGGAGCACTCTTTTTCAAGTGGACTATTGTAGCCCCTATCCATTCCTGAGAGGAAATGGGATAGTATTTCTATGGACTTTATCACAGGGCATCATGATCTGTAGCTCAAATGGTCTCTCATGAAGTATCTATTGGTCTAATCATTATTACCGTACTAATACGTGTAGGTTCTCGTAATTTGAGTGAGATCGTCACGGCGCAAAGGTAGATATGGTTTGGTATTCCCTTGTTCCCTATATTGGTTATGTCCTGCATCCCTCGTCCAGCAGAAACTAATTGAGCTCCTCTTGATCTCCCAGAAGTGGAAGCTGAATCAGTTGTAGGCTATAATGCAGAATATGCATGAGATGCGATCCTCGGAAGTTCACTATTGGCAGAAGATGATGTCCTGGGTGGGGACTATTAGGACTGAAACAAGGCCAACTTCTTATCGATTAGAGGTCGGGCCCAACGGCACTATTCAATTCATTCGAATGTGGGAACCATGAATCAAAATCACTGCATCTATAGCTAGAATTCTCTATAATCCTTGGAACTCTAATTAGAAAGGGGGGAGCCAACTATCAGGGGTGGGTGGGAGGCCCTGGGGTTGGGAGGAAGGGCCGCCCACCCCTGGGAGGATAGATGGGGCAGGGGGTTTGCCCTTTGAAACCCCCTATGATAGTTGGGGTGGGTGGAAGGCCCCGGGATAGGTAGATAGGGCCTCCCACCCACAATAATAGAAAAGAGGGGATGCCCACCCTACAAGGGTGGGTGGGGAGAGATAGGGTTAGCTCAGCCAACTTCTATTTGAAGGGGGCCCCCCACAATAATATATTTGAGGGGCAGCCAAACTAATAGAAATTCCCCCTGGAGAACCTTAGCCCCCCACCCATCCTCGAACCACGATAATATACCGACTAGAGTTCCTGCCTAGGCACTTCTAGTCCCACCCACCCCGCTACCATCACCCTCCCACCCACCCTATCAGGGCCTCCCACCCACCCACCCCTTCGTTGTTGCCCAACAAATATATATTGCCTCCCCAACAACAACAACAACAATAATCTGGGGGGGCTTCAGGGGGGGCACCCCCCCACCCCTACCTCTCCCGAGGGGAAACCGTAATCTTCACTTCATTCAGATCACAGGTTTGCCTAGAACCCTCGGCTATAGTTGTGTGTGCTATCCAACTAATTGGAGAAACCGAGGGTTCTAGGTAAACCCTTGTGGTGGGTGGGAGACTATATTGCCCACTCGGGGCACTTCTAGTCCCACCCAACCCCGGCTATAGTAGGGTGGGTGGGAGGAGATGGCACTGGCATTTAGGAGAGTATTAACAACCCACCCATCGACCCTGCAATATATATTTTGATTGGCAGGAGGGAGGAGGGAACTATATCTCCCACCCGCATCCTATATCCACACACCCACCCAACTATCATCCACCCACCCACCCCGCAATAGTTGCTTCAGTAGATGCCGAGGGAGGTAGATGTTGTTTTTTGGGGGGCCCGATAATATGCCCCCCACCCGGCTATCTCCCAAGGGTTCTAGGCAAACCCCTCCTCTTTACTTCATTCAGAAGAGTGTCTCCCCTCAGCCAAAAATATGCCCCCCACCCCCTCTCGTCGTAGCCCCCCACCCATCCCCTTTATTTTCCACCCACCCTATATCTCCCCCCAACCTAGTTAAGTTGTTAGCAAACCCTTGAACTTAACCAGGGCCTCTCGGCCCATAGAATAGTAGGGGCCCTCCCCCCGCCACCCACCCCAAGCAACTACAGGGGGCGGGTGGAACGGGAGGTAGATTAGTTGTTCCGACCATAGGGGGGAGATATAGGTTGGGTAGGAAATGGAGGTTTGGGGGCCCGGCTAGCAATGACATCTACCTCCCGGAGGGGGCCACCCACCCAACCCCACACACGGGGAACTTGTAGGGAATATCCATCTCCCCCTTCCCACCCCTATCCTATAGTTGGCAACCACTAAACCGTTGGTGTTTATTCTAGTCGGTGTTTAGAGTAGGGCGCCAGTCACGTTCATTCCTTCGTCGCAAAAGGTATACAATGACAAAGGTGATTCCAGTTGGCCCTTGGACAAGCACTTCAGGTAGAACTGGGTCGCACTGCTTGCTTGACGGTCTCTTTCTCATTAGTTAGGTGGGGCGAGACTCTCATCTGCATGTTCGATACAGCTGCCTGTACGACAGAATATGCGTCGTAGCGGGGAATCCTGACAATACATCGTCAATTGGCGACGTAAACCTAGGTGGGAATATTCGATCCCAGGGAACCATCGTAGGGACGGTCAAAAGGGGGAACATCAACGACTGTCCAGCGGAGCCTAGAGGAGGGTTACTTGGAGCCTAAAAGGAGTGCACAGGCTCACCTCTTTCATAGAGATGGATGGATAGGGCAGCTGGTTAATCCCATAGATCCGATTGGCGAGAACCAGACAACCCTTCCCATATTGACTGGTGGACACAGACAGACCCGTGAATGAGCAATACATCGGCGTGAATGGAGAACAACATGAATGAGAAGTGAATTGGTACTGAAGCATTGATATGCATCTCCAAAAATGGAGGGCCCGGAACCAATCCAGGAGGACTTATTGCCTTCAGGCCCTTCCCCAGCATTGCCTCCAGGCCCTTCCCCAATATTGCCTTCAGGCCCTTCCCCAGTATGTTTGTTACCTAAAGTCCAGGGTCAGGATTGCATTTATGTGGTAGTGGATAGATTGATGAAGTATGCTCACTTCTTTGCCATTCCTACCACTTACACTATAGCTCAGGTTGCAGAGTTATTTTTTAGAGAGGTATTCCGTCTACATGGGTTGCCACGGAGTATTGTGAGTGATAGGGACAATAGGTTCCTAAGTAATTTTTGACAAGAGCTTTACAGGTTGACAGGGACAGAGCTCACCCCCAGCATAAGCTACCACCCACAGACAGATGGCCAGATAGAGATTGTTAATAAATGGGTGGAAGGATACCTTAGAAATTATGTAGCAGGGAAGCAAAAGGCATGGATTAAGTGGCTTCACATGGGCGAGTATTTCTATAATTCCACTTATCACATGTCTATCCAGATGTCACCCTCCATGGCTTTATATGGGTATGAGGCATCCACCTTTGTGGATTTATTGTTTGGTGATAGTAGAGTGCCTAAGGCCAAAGACCTTCTACAGGAGAGTCAGGATATCATGAGGTCTTTGAAGGAGAACATACAGAAGGCTCAGAATCAACAGAAGTAGTATACAGATCAACAGAGGACTAAGTGATCATTTAAGGTTTGTGACATGGTTTACTTAATGTTGCAACCCTATAGGCAGTCCACTCTCAAGAAGAGTGGAGCAGAGAAGCTTAAGCCATGGTACTATGGACCTTTTAGGATCTCTAAGAAAATTGGAGAGGTAGCTTATGAGTTGGAGTTGCCAATAGGTAGCTGGGTACATAATGTGTTTCATGTATCATGCCTTAAGAAGGCGTTGGGGCATAATGTGACACCATCAGCAGAGTTACCTCCTCTTGATGAAGAGGGCAAATTGATTTTGGTATCTTAGGCTATAATTGATACCAAGGAACACACTTTGAGGAGGAGGACTATCAGAGAATACCTGGTAAAATGGAAATACCTGCCAGTGGAGGATGCTACTTAGGAAAATGAGCAGATATTGGGGCATCCTGATATGAGATTACTTGAGGCAAGCAATCTTAGGGAGGGCGGACTGTAATGTCCCCTTTCTAGCTACAATGTTAGTCTATCATTGGGGTCATGTAGACTAATAGTTTGGTTAGGGAACCATGGTGGTTTGGCCTTGGATGTGCAATTTAGATGTTTTAGATGTGGTTTGGATCCAGTTGACAGTTGTCAGTGGTGACTTGGCTTGTTCAGGCTTGTACTTACTATTTTTAGTAAGTTCAAGATTGGTGCCAGAATGAGATTTTAGAGTGGGGTTGGATTTGTCTTGTCAAGACCTTTCCAACAAACTATAGATCATTATGTTCCAACATGATCTTGATATTTATTTTAAAGTCTGAAGTTATTACATATGTATTTGACGGGACTTTATAAATATTAAGTTAAGTGACTTATGAAAATGAAATAATAAAAGTCACTAAAAGAGAGAGCTTGGGCGCCCATTCCTAGGGGGACATAAAATAATTTTAAAACATAAAGTTTCCCCCAAGAGCCAATGCCCTACTTGGTGGGGAAATAAAAGATGAAAAAAGAGTTCATTTGGATATGTGATGTTTATGATATTTTCTCCTATTTGGCTCTGCTAGGGTTTTTTGTTGTGAGGGTTTGAAGGATTCAAACCAAAGGCTCTTGGAGACAAAAACCTCCCTGAGTAATACATTCTATAGATGTGCAATACCATCCAAAGGTGCTTCTAAGGTGGATACATCCATTGTTTGCATTGGTGCTTCATTGAGATTCATTTGATGAGGGTTTTGAAGAACTATATGTTATTTTCTATAGCTTCAATGGAAGTTCTTTTTATGCAGATTGCAAGACTAATTATAATGCAGATCTAAGGGAGTTTGGGACTACATTTTTCTTACCTTGCTGGTCGTACTTACTAGTAGCTTGGTCGTACCTTGTTGTGGGAGATTTTGGGAAGTCTTATTTGTTGTTTGGTCATCCATTGCATTCTCATTGTATTAGAAGTGACATTTAGAGCAGTTAGAGCAGTTTTTGGTGGGCATTGGCACTTGCATCAGCTGATATACACTACAACCAGGTCATACAAGGTTGCTAGGTGGACATGGGGGTCATTGGGACTCCTTTCTAATTGTAGCTTCCATTATTTCTCACTATGGGAGGCATCTAGGGCTTATTTGATGAATAATATACATTGTATGCTCAATACTTTCATTTTCATGGAGTTGTGAATGAATACTGTACTACCCAGTTGTTGGTCCAGCTTCAACATAATTATGAAGTTGCATTTATCTATATGGGTATGTCATAGTAATTCATATTTGGCCTATTTGTGATCTAGGTATCTATTATTTCCTCAATATTTGTTGTATATTTTTTGGGTTTGCATTATATGCTATCTATTGTATGTTCTGGCAACACACATCTGTAGGAAAATTGAAACCCCTTTTGCATCTTCTCTCTAGTCTGAAAGAACACCTTAAAAATTAAAAAAAACACTAAAAAGATTCAAAAAGGAACCAACAGGTGCGACACATTACAAATTACTAAAGCTCCATTTAACGCCCCTATCTAGTAGTTTTTGGAATAAATTATTTAATTTGAGATTTTATCTCAAATTAGCAAGTCAATGAATTATTTTTTAGGACCTTTTATAAAATGCTAATCTTCTATGTTGACCTAATGCTACTTTCAAATTATAGGACATTTTGTATAAATTGTACTTGGGGTAACCATTGCACCTCCTTCTTGTGAGTTTTATTTTTTCCTCAACATTCCAAAAAGATGATTTGATTTGATTTTACTTATTATTGTTGTTTTCATTGTATTTAATTTTGAAAAGCAAAATAGGTAAATGATCCTTTTCAAAATGAAAGGGGAGAGTAAGAATTTTTTACATATGTTTAGGGTAAATAAATAGTATTAATATTTATGATTCATTTTAGATCTAAGAATTAGAAATGACAAATAAATAAATATTTTTAAAATTGAATAAAGTATTTAGTTAGACAATTGTTATAGATGTTGGATGATGATTATGGAAAACTATTAGTGAGGTTTAGACAAATGCTTTGAAATCTATGAATGTTGTTTTATTTGTTGAACTTGATCACTTCTCTAACTACAAATTTGATCCCACAAGTATGGATTTGATTTATGCCAGTGGATCCAATAGTTGCTAATTTATATATGAAATGTATAGACTATGCAAGAGACAAACCAATCTAAAAGTATTATTATATGACAAACACCTATAAATGTGGAGAGAAATTAGGTTTGAGGGGAGGACGTGGCAAGTAAACAAATTATGAACACTAATCTTACCTCCTAGGAGTGGCATAATTCTATTTCATCAGTTTTTTTAGAATTTAATTTTTTAATTCATTACCTAAATTTCAAAATTACTTTTTGTCAAAGGTACAAAATCGTTATTATTTATATTATAATATTAATAATACTATTAATAATATTATTAATATCCATTATTAACACTTCTTCATATATTATCTTAATTGATATTATAATAATATTGTATAATAATATAATAATAAACATAAACATAAATATAATATAATCTAACAATATAATAAAAAAAAAAATATAATATAATACTATATAAAAATATTAGAATATTAGAATAATGTAATAATATAAATATACTATTATCATATTTATAATATAAACATTGTTTATTATCAATAATATTTAATTATACTATTTTATTAGTACCTGCCTTAGGCTGGTACTATTGCAATGAGTTTGCACTTATCTAGTTATTAATCTATTGATTGCAAACCAATCAAAAGACAAGATTTTTTTTCTTGTCGGGCAAATTTGATTTAAATTTGTACTTTTCCTATGTCAACATGATAAATTTTTAACAAAAAATTATTGAAAAATGATTTATCTGTATTGTCATTGGCTGAAAAAAAATGATCTCTTCTCTGCAGATTGTTAGAGAGTACAACAAAAAGCTATAAATGCAGAGAGAATTTGGTTTGAGGGGAGGATGTCACAAGTAAACAAATTATGAACACAAATTTTATCTCCCACTAGTTTTTATGAATTTAATTTTTTTGACTCATTAGCTAAACATAAAAATTAGTTTTTGTCAAAGGGACAAAGTTATAATATTGATAATACTATTAAAAATATAGGATTCTACACATTTTATTTTATGAAATTAGATTATTTTTGAGATTTCAATTTTATTTACTCAAGAGTGAAAAATCTAGTATTTCAATTTTATTTACTAAAAAGTTAAAAATCTACAATATCATGAAAAATATTTCGGCATGTTATTACATTTTTTATTTTATTCTTCAAACATAAAATATTTTAATGCATTTTAAATTATCATAGTATTAATATTATTACATTATTAAGCAGACATTTCAAATCTCCACATAATACAAATATGCAGGCTTTGTAATGTTTAGTTTTATAGTTAAGGAAATATTTGTGTTATTTAACAGGCTTTGTAAAGTTTAGTTTTATAGCTATGTAAATAAATATTTTCGTGCTATTTAATTTTTACCAAATTAAATTATTTCTGAGATTTCAATTTTATTTACCCAAGACATTTCAAAACGAGTTCACATAAAATTTTTCCTTATAAATTTAGTTATGAAAATATAATAGTTACAAATTTATTTGAAATGATAAACAATTCTTTATCTTTAGAAAAAAATTATTACTAAACCACAATATTAGATTAATTAAAATAATTAAAATCATTTATCTAAAGTACTTACTATTATTACTTAAACAAAAAATTAAGTGACTAAGATAAAATTAATATGTTAGGCAGACATTTCAAATCTCTCCACACCCAACTAGGGTTAGGGTTCTACACATTTTATTTTATGAAATTAGATTATTTTGGGGATTTCAATTTTATTTACTCAAGAGTTAAAAATTTAGGATTTCAATTTTATTTAGTCAAAAGTTAAAAATCTAGTATCCCTTTATTCTTCAAACTTACAATATTTTAATGCATTTTAAATTATAAAAGTATTAGTATTATTACATTTTAAGGAAAAATTTGTGTTATTTAATAGGCTTTGTAAAGTTTAGTTTTATAGTTAAGGAAATATTTTAGTCCTAGATTATTTTTGAGATTTCAATTTTTTTACCCAAGACATTTCAAAACTCTTCAAAAATTATTTTTTCAATTATTGGAATGCAATTTTTCTATACAACCAATACCTAATCAACAAAAAAATTACAACTAAACAAATACTATATACAACCAATAACTAATCAACAAAAAAATTTCAACTAAACAAATACTATATACAACCACTAACTAATCAACAAAAAAATTACAACTAAACAAATACTATAATAACAACACTACAAGGTACATGGCACTTGTTTAATATTAGAATTCATTTCATATCTTTAATTTGCCCAAATAAATTGGTTAAATATAGAATTTAATCAATTAGGTTATTCCCTAGCCTTCCCATCTTAGCCTACAAGAATAGAATAGGCTAACTGACTCCCTTAGGTGATCACTTGAAAAAAGGGGGCATTACAGATAAGGTCACACACAACCCTATCATGTATAGCACCATGATATGGAAGACCATGATACCGTTATGATAGGTATGTTACAAGGATCGATGTTGATGCAAGATAAAAGGATAATGCACACACACAAGCAAACATGCTTGTACAAAATGATACAAAGACAAACATGATTTTGCTCCTAGTCAAGCTGAAAAGATAAAAAATAATGGATTGATGATGTTGGATTGTGTTGTTGATGATCATAACAACATGAGGATTGGGAACAATATATCCTGATGATGATGATGGATGATTTGGATCAAAGGCTTGCAACGAGGCTGGGAATGAAACCATGGATGCGATTGGATGATTGTGCATAGATAGCTTAGCTTGATATGCACATTGATTAGGATCTTCTTGTGATTTTTGGATTGTTTGGAAGATTTAGATATTTGGGAAAAAATGCATGGGTGTGCATGTAGGTAGCCTTGAGCAAGATACTAATGACAAGGGAATGCCAAGTCTATTGAAAAGGGTTGGTGGGATGATTGGATGAGGTGAAGAATTGATTGGATGATGGAGGGATAGGTTGAGTGACCAGCTAGGTGAATTGTTGGTGGTGTGAACTGTGGATGTAATAAAACCACACCACAAGAGGAACCGGGGGCTGATAGATGGGAGAATGATAGGATTGTGGATAGAGGATATAGAATAGGATGGGGAGATGGGATAGATGGATAAAGGATATAGGATAGGTTGGATGGATATGATAAAGGAATAGAGGATTTGGGATGAGTGGATAGAAAGATGTGGATGTGATCTCCAAGGACTACATCACATGGGAAAAAATGGCCCACTCAAGATGTGCCACTCATGAAAAGGTGTTAGGATGAATAGGTGTGATGGACGTTTAGAGGATATGCTTGGAAATGGATGTATTCCAAGAGGTGTCAAAAACATGTTTAACATTATTTTTCCCCTATCTTTATCAAGATCATTTTTTCCCCTATCTTTATCAAGATCAAAAGCTAGATGATGATAGGATAGAAAAGGAGATAGTGGATGGGAAGGATGGGAGGCGATAGGAAAGACAATAGGATAAGTATATATAATGGATGGGGAGTACTAAACTAGGTGAGATTTGTCCCCAAGTGTATAGGATGCAAATGGATGGAGGACTACACATGATGGACATGAGGGGTTCTCATCACGGTACTTGCCCAAGGCACCACAAGGAGTGGTTTTCACCATTGGATGAATTTTTTCTCTTTACTATTTTTTGATTTGTTTATTTTTTATTTTTCTATTTTATTTTTTTTTTATATCTAGATGGGATGGGTGGATGGTGGATGGAGAAAAGGATTTGTAGGAGGATGGAGACTCAAGAATTGGTTTCCAAGAGGAGGTTATAATGTCCCATTGTGGATGGATGTGGCCCATGAACCATGTCAAATGGGATTACACACATGGATGTTGGTAGATGGTTATGTGAGATGTAGATGGAGTGAATTAAATGGATGGAGTAATGGATGAGGGAGGGATAGATAGATGGATGGTTTATACAAAAGCATGGATCATAGGGATGTGATGGGGGAGATATGTGGGATAAGGGATATAGGATGAAGGGATGGGGGTATGCAGGAATGTCATGGAGTCAAGGGGAACTAGGACTAACAAGTGCACACACCGTAGTGGATTTTGAGGCTTATGTTTGTGATGGGGAGTGGGGAGTAATAGGGATGTGGGACCCATGGTGGATTTTTTATTATGAGATCGGATGGAGGATTATGGGATTTTTGATTTGAGGATTTGGGATTCATGGGGGAGTTTTGATTATGGAATTGAGATGGGAAATTTTGGGATTGCTGATTTGGGGACTTAGGGCCCCAAATGGATTTAAGATTTTTAGGATTTTTTGATTGGGAGTGGGATTTGTGGGGTTTGGGGATGGAGTGGGATTTGGATACTCCACTTGAATTTAATTCTTTTTTCTTGGGGAGCCAAACCATTTTTGTTTTTTCTTTTGGAGGTATGGGCATGTGTAGACTTTTAGATGGATTTTTCTTGGATTATGTGTATTGATGCTTTACAACATGATAACCTTTAGGCTTTTGTGGATTTTTTATTTATGTTTGGAGACATCCGAATGTTTATTTTTGAATCCCATTGGTTTGGTGCTAGCTTCATGTTTAGATGATGTGTGCATTTACTGATCATGATTAGGGATTTTAGGGGATAAGGATTTAGGGATATGGGATTTATGGATAGGGGTGTTGAGGATGGGAGGATTAGGGGATTTGAGGATGGAAATATTGGGAGTTGGGAGGAGTGGAGAAAGAGTGGATTTAAGGATAGGAGGACGTTTGGATTTATGTATGGGATAAGATGGGTGATGGATGGTCATGTATGCTTTTGAGATTTGTATGACGATGAAGGGGAATAGTGGCATATGATTTAGAGGTTCAATGAGATTCACCGGGTTTGGGATTGGAAGAAATAAATTTAGAAGGCACAAAGGTGGTCCCAACATGTTTGGATTGTTTTCCTTGGGATGTATAGCCAAGGCCATGTGTGTGTGGATGGATTTTGACATGGATGGGCTCTAATATATTCTTTGTTCTTGAAGGCCTAAGCCTTTGCCTTGATAGTTCATGCTTTGGAGCATGCAATGTACAATGGGACGTTTGTTGTTTTGGAAACAAGATGTGAGTCCATTATGAGATGGGGGAGGATGGGTGGTGGATAGAAGTTGTTCCTCTCCTATGAGAGAACCACCATAGATGAAGGTGTTGGGACCAAGGAAATATGATGATGGATTTGGGATGAGATCGATAGATGATGGTGAAGGATCAATGGGAGATGGTAAAGGATCAATGGGGGATGATGGGGGATCAATAGGAGATGCTGCGGGATCAGAAAAGGGATGAGATGGGATGCTTGGATCTTGATTAAGATAGGGTTGAGTGTTTCCACATGATTTTGATTAGGCTCTTGACATAGCTAAATTTGTGTGGATGGTGTGGTGGGGAGGAGTGTTTATCTTCATTTGTCATTTAGATAGACTCGTCAAATTGGGTGGATGGAAAGTACAAGATATTTGGGATAGGACTTTTGATAGAATGGAGGAAGGGGGTGATTTAGTTTTGATAGGTGCTAGGTGGGTGATGGGGTCATCAATGATACATTTGGATGGATTTGGATGAGTGGGGTGTCATGATTCCACAGCTTTGGTTTGGCAATTTTTCTCTAAGTCCTTAGCTAGGAGTACTTGAAAAAAACTTGAGAAGGATGGTGTGTGTTTAAGAGGAAAGATGGATGGTGGATAAGATGGTGAAGTGGATGGTTGGGTTGGTGGATAAGGAGATGATGGATTTGGTTGATAAGGAGATGAAGGATGTGGATAAGAGGTGGAGGTGATGAGAACCTCATACAAAGATGTATGTCAGAAAATGGATGAAGGATAGAACAGATTTATTTTGTCAAGGGTAGCATAAGGATGACCATAAGGTATGCGATGAGGTACGGGGGCATAGCTTGTGCTAACCAATGCATGATCATAATGTGATTGCATGTTTATGGATGGGCGAGCATGGTTTATGGGAAGCATTCTTGCAATTATTCCATCAAGGTTTTGGATTTCATCTTGGTCAAGGAGACTATCATCATCATCAAATTTATACGATGGATTCATGATGTTTGATTTGGATTTGGGATGATGTGATGTAAGATGACTTGATGATTGATTTTAGATTTTGTATCAGAGGGGATTGGATTGATATTGATTAATTAGGGATTTAGATTTAGATTGATCAAGGTCAAGGATATATGACACTTGACACTAGGATGATTTGATTTGGATTTGACTAATCAAGTTAAACAATGCATGGAACTTGATCTTGGTTAGATTTGGATTAGGTAGGTAAGGCCCTTTGATGGTTGGATTGGATTGAATTTGATCGAGATTGATTATGGATTAGGTCTAGGACCCTTCGATAACGATTTGGAGGACAAAATGATTATGTTTGGATGAAATTTAAATGAATAATGTTTTGAATTTAGAGAGGGTTGAAAGGGGTGAGATCCTTAACCAATTTTTAAGTTTCAAAGGATGATCTTTTATTAACGATGAGGGATTGGATTTTGATTGGGATGGATAGAGGGATAATGGATAATTGATTTTTGATGAGGAATAATTGGATTTTGATGAGTATTTGGATGGAATGGGATTGTATGGATAAGACAGATTAGATTAGAAGGATGGTAATGGATGAGATTGGGATGATAGATTTAATTAGAGAGGTGGACTAGATGGATTAGGGATCAATGAAATTGGATTAAGGATGATAATAGAAAAATGGATAAGTAGATGAGGCGATTAGGATAAGGTGATCAAATTATTAGGATGTTGGTGCTCAAAGTTGATCATCCTCCAATCCCTAAAGCTGACGAGTTCCTGAGTGCTAGGGGTGTCATACTCAAGACAAAGATCACAAACTTATAATCAAGATGAGGCAACTAAGGACAACAATAATAAGGTGGGTAAAACCTTCTTCTTCTACTATCTCTATTAGACCAAGGTGGTATTTCCTAAGGTGTATAAGAGAAAATATTTATAGAATCATATACTAAAACCTTGATTCAAACCATACCAAATGCATAGGAACTCAAATTTTCTATCACTAAGCCACATGTATGCTAGTTTGGAGTACTCAAGGGTGTTACACCTTATAACAGATACACAATCATGTAGATACTATAAAATAATGTTGTGATAGCCTCTAATGTAGTAGCATATATCTAAACATGGGTATGTATATGACAAATATCACAAATAGGGTAAGATTTTAGGATTTTATTATGTTTGAATGTGTTTGAAGGAAAAAGAGGTTAAGTAGGAAGCAGATGGGTGCCTATTCTAGTTAGGGCAATAGAGTCTGGACACTCAAACTAAAGGGGCACTAGTGTAATCAGATTTTTCCACCTAATCAAGGCAACTACAAAGACAATAAATGATAGCCTATTGCATAATCTAGGCTCTACGCAATAAACCAACAACCAAAATATTGCAAAAATTAATCTCAAGAATTATTCAATAATCCATGAATATACCACAAATTTCACACATTGATATGAAAGGATATGTCGCAAAATCATTGCAAAAGGCATTTTACAATCTAAAAAGATTAACAAGTTATACACAATATTCAAATCAACAAATGCGATTAGGATATATTACCAGTATACCAAAAACTTAGAATAAATCCATGGAGACACTTGAAACAAAGCCCAATCTGCACATTTAGTTCACTCTTTGAGCATTAAAATGCCCATTCATTTCCTCAGAGGAAGAATCTAGCAAAATATTATAATACAATTGTTATTTAACCAATAACTGGAAGAAACTATAAGTTTTATACAAAATTTTCTTTTTTGGCTCATCTCTAAAACTAGAATGATTTTCCATCCTTTGAAATGAATGCCATAATGCATTATAAACTCGTTGACTCCTGTTGGATGCCTTGGAAGAGAAAAAATCATGCCCAAAAAAGGACAGGGGCAACCCCAATGACCTATAATATGCCCATGCAAATTTTAACTCGAACCATGCCCATTTGGAGTGTGTTCCCATACCTAAGTACAACAAATTAATCATGGAAGGTGGACTGCAAGAAGCTTGGGGCATTGGGAGTTTATCTACCCACCTGTACATCATCCTCATTTAATTCCATCTCCCATCAACCTACTTGTGTTGGACATTAATGGCATCCTATGGTATGTAGGGACATGTTTTGCAGTCAACAGGTGGGAAATAATGTTTAACAAGCTTTTACAACACTTTAAAAGTTTTAATTTTGTGTTTGAACAAAACTTAAGACATTACCGGGTACTTGTTTGGTGAGTTCCTATTCACCAAGAATTTGTTGAAATCTCTACTTTCTTCCTTCTCTTTCCCTTCCCTATCACTTACCTTGGTTACACTTTACTTTCCCTACCTTAGTCATTTTTCTACTTTTCCTTTCCTTAGGAGCCTTTACTTCAACTTTTCAGAGTTTTGGAGGTGCCTCGGAACTCTAGAACCATGTTGACAGTTTCCTTGGTTCTTGGAACCAAGTGAAACATTAACGCCTTTATCTTTCCTTTGCTTTGTTCACCTTGTCAGTGAGTTCCACATCACCTAGAACTTGTCAAAGTTATATTATCCCCTTCTTTTCTTCCTTGTCAATGTACCTTAGTCTTATTTTCCTTTTCAAGACTTATGAAGGCACTAAGAACATAATCATTGTTGATTGTCTAGCCAAATGGGGTATGTTTCTATCAAAGAAATGGGCAACTTCAATAGGTGGTAGCATACAAATGGACTTATCTCATGCTACCATATTGGTCAATGGAAGGGAGGTGCAATTGCATAAAGAAAAGAAAATGAGATGCATTGTGGAGGATCTAAAAGAGGCAAGGGATGAGGTATACTATGAAGATAGCGAGACTGACATCATTGTTGGTAACTTTGATGATATGCTATTAATAATCATATTGACCTGACATCATGGCCAACACCCTCCTACCTTGAAGGTAATAATGTATGGAAGATGTATTTCAATGGTGCTTGTTCACGAGAAGGAAATGGAGCAAGTATCATTTTGATCTCCCCTAATGATACGCCCTACGGGTTCACTTTTAGATTAAATTTTGGATGTACAATAACATGTCAGAATATGAGGCTCTGCTACTTGGGTTGAATACTGCTACCAAGTATGGAATTAAATGCCTTGGTGCATTTGGTGATTCTAAATTGATTATATCTTAGGTTAGAGGTTCATATACATCAACAGATAAAAGATTGAAAATGTATAGGAATGTTTTGTGGGATACCATTGACCTTTTTGATGCTCTTGGTAACAAGTGGTTGGATAGAAGTGAAAACATCACAATTGATGCACTTGTTATGGCATCAAAATTTGATACATCTATGTCATCCTCTCATTGCACCTATACTGTTGAAGTCCTCACTAGGCCCAACATCCCTAACAATATATATATATATAGATGGCAAGTTTTCAATAATGACATACATATATATGATTTCTTGAATAGTGTGGGTAAATTTAAGATTCAACAAATTGATTGGCAACCAATGATTGAGGTTGAAGATGGAAAGGAAATCATATTTAGAAATGAAATCATTCAGCTCAAGACCAATACCATTCCAAAGGCCTTGTATCTCTTAAAAAGATGTTTGATAGTAAAGATTTCTACAAGACAAGAAGCAATCCAATTAGTGAAATGATATAGAAGGCATAAATTTGGGAACTAAATCAGCTCCAAAAATGATCTACATTGGGAAGAAGTTGAATCCAACAGAGAAACAATTATTGATCAACCTACTAAAAAAGTTTTAAAAGTGTTTTTCATGGTCATATGATGAGTTGAAATCTTATAGGGAAGACCTATTCAAATATACCATCCCTTTAGAGCCAGGTGAAAAACCACCTAGGTAAAACAAAGGCATATCAATCCTACACTAGCCCCTCAAATGGAAAAAAAAATTAATGAAGTTGAAGGAGGATAACATAATCAAAGCAATCATGCATTGAGAATGGGTTTCAAACTTGGTCTCGGTAAGAAAGAAGAATGGGGATATAAGTCTTTGTGTAGATTTCATAAATTTGAACATTAAATCCCTCAAGAATAACTATCCATGTTGCCTAATATGGACCATTTGTTGCAGAAAATGATAGGGTCTGAGTTAACGTCAATGTGTTATGTCATAAAATGTCCCCCTAGGACTTTTAGCTCCTAAGTTTAGCTCCTAGGTCCCCTTAAATTAATCATGCATGTGTAAAACTTGTCCTGGAGCAAAATTCCTTGAAACCCATGACAAATGGGGCTTAGGGGCCTATCTCAATGCTTAATCATGACCAAAAATAGGCCCCTCGACTTGGGCGTCTGTACCCTAGTCTAGACCTATTTTTTCAAGACCCAAATTTAAATTGTCGGTAAAGTGACCGTTAAAAGGTTTCCCTTTGTTAGCCTTTTCAATTTGAATTATGAATGTTAGCGGGACTGTATATATAAACATGTTTAGGACTTAATTTTAAACCTAGTTGATGAAGGTGAACCTATGATCATCAAGAAAAGAGCATTCAAGGCATTCATTGTGTTACAGAGTAGTATTGTGTTGTGTTTGTATGTGTTTGTTGCATATTTGGCTCCATCAACTCATTTCCTTATGACTGTAAGGCACTTCATCTCCATCAGGGTTTCACCTCTAAGGTGACATCTACTTTGTGTTTCAATCAATCTATCTTATCATTTACTTTTTCCTCTGTCCACCAAGGATACGTGCTCTATCTAACAATGGTGTCGGAAGGCTTGAATGCCATTCTGGGGCTTGACCGAGGCAAGCTCCTAAACACCACAACCCCCAACCCCTCTCTTGTGATTACAGGTTATAGGTGTGAAATCTTGTCGAGAGGAGTTGCAGGAGGTCAAAGCAGAGGATAAACATTCAAGATCTGAAGAAAACAACATATAATATTCCCTTTCAGAAAAGGGCACCCACCCCTATGTCTTCTTGATTGTCGTTGTCAGAAACTTTGAAGCAGGTTGCAGTTCTCATCACCTTACAGTTCCAGATCCATAAAAAAAGTTGTCTATTGGACTTGGGCGCCTGCCCCAGTGCCCCTGAAGTTTCTAATTTCTAGAATCTAAATCCTGGTATGTTTCTAATATGCATTTAGTGTCTTCCTGTGTGATCATTTATCTTGTTTCATCTGTTTGTATATGATTTCATATAATTAGGGTTTAAGGCATAATCAAATTAGGGTTTAACAAATTTATCAATACATTCCAACTTTCCTTATCATCTCAAAGTGACACCAAACCTGTAGTTAAGTCCTCTTGCAAGAGAAGTGACTGAACTGGTTTATGTCCTTGAATGATTATATGTGAAAGGCAGGTTTGATTAAATCTATCTAAAACACTATTGTCAACCTCATCATTCCCACTTTTCATATATAACATTTTGGTGAACCTGTGTTTTTACAGAGCTTGTATCTTTCTAAGTGTTATAATCAGATTTGCATTCACTCATATCATATTCAACATCATACATTTAAAAATCTTGCATAAATTTGAAAATTTTGAAAAAAATAGGCATTTTTGGCTTGCATTAAGGCATAGTTTGCAATATTTTCCTTGCATATCATTGAAAACATTTAATTTTCTGATATTTACATCAGATATGAGATAAATTACATCATTTCATCTTTTTATCATCATTTACCTTACATTTACATCTCTCATTTGCTAGGGTTTTGCTTGAAATTTTGCATTTTTCATATAACCTAGTAATTTCAAAAGCTAGGGATTGTAATTAAAATCTTGTTTTAGATTTTATTACTCATTTTAACACTCTTTCAAATCTAATTTTGTACTGTAGTGTTTAATCATTGTGTGTTATTGCATTTAGATTTCAAATTTTGCATTTACACATTGTGCATTTCAACAAAAACAAAAACATTCATCTATTTTGCCTTAATTTTGACTTTGCATTGAGAATTGTAGCATGTTGGCATCATTTTTAAATCTGATCTAAGTTATTTTACACATTAAATTAGATTAGATCTCATTCATCCATCATTGTACATAATTTTATAACATTTTTTGTGCATTTACATTGAAAAAAGTGAAAAAATTGAGCATTTTTGCTGCATAAGCAAGCATAGTTTTGCTTTGTTTCATCACATTTGTCATAAATATCTTCCGTTTCAAATCTTGCATTCATTTTCAAACATATATTCATCTATCATTTGAAAATTTGGCATCATTCAATGCTCTAGATTGAAAATTGGCATATTTTTAATTACACGGTGTGTATTTCAACACTGTGTTTATACACCTCATTCACATTTCCTTGATCAAAACCTTAAAAATCACTTACCATGCCTTATTGTGTAGTAATTTTTCCTCTACCTACTTTGTTTTTTGTTAACTCCGTGTGTTTTTAAATAACCCATTTTCCTCAAACACATGTGTTTGAGGAAAATAGTCTCACATCTATGGCTTCTCATCATAAAAACAATGCTATGGTCTCTCCCTGACTTTATAAGAAAAGGAAGACCCCTAAACCAAAAATAACATTTACACCATGGGATAGAATAGTGGGAGACATTGAAGGTCCTCTTTACATCATTGTTAACATAATGGGGACTCTGGTAAGAGGACCCCTTGTCGATCCAAATTGCATGACTAATATTTCTACTGAAGAGTTCCTTTATTCACATAAATTGATACAAGAAACTTATGAGCCTACAAACATGATGACAAAAACACATAATGGAGCTTTCCTTCCAGCTATAGGGAAGATTACTTTAATGATACGAGTGCTTGACAAAGCTTTAGAACAATCATTTGATATCCTCCCTACATCTGACATCTTCCATATAGAACTAGGCCACCCATGGCTCAAAGCTATGAAAGTTGTCCCTTCAACCCTTCACCAATGCTTAAGATTTCCTCACCATGGGTCTATCCAAATTGTTCACCATAGACGATGGAAACCTATAGTTATGTAGAAAAACATCATCCTTGATTACTTTTGGCCTGAACCTACTGAAGAACCTGAACCACGAACTGATTAAACTTTCTTGGGATATTGATGTTACAAAGAACAATTACTATCAAAATTGGTCGAACCCCCTATTCAACAAAAAACAAATAAAGAACAACCTACATTACAAGAACCTCTTAGACCAAATGGTAAGGGAATCTATGCTGAGATTCCTCCTCCGTCATCCTTACAGAGATCAGAAGATACCCATAGAAAACAAAGCAATGCACCATTAAGAGATAATCACATGTATGCTTCTTCTTTTGGGATGTTGAAAACTGTGGAAAATCATGATAATACTCTTGACAAAATCACTAATAAAACATGAAGGAATAGACTAGAGAGAGAAAGAAGGAAGAAAAGACAAGCCTTGGCTCGAAATACACCACTACAACAAGAGAATATTTCACCATCTAATGTTGAATCAAACAAAGAAGAGCTCAAGGTCAAAGAGTTAAAGGATGATAACTTTAGTTGGGCAATTATACCTTATGTACCCATTTTGTCATGCATTCAAGTTGGGAGGAAGATGACTTGCTCGATGACAACTTCTAGTTTGGTTATATACATAGGTAAGTATTTCTAACCCTGTTGGTCACCTTTGTCACAACATACTTATGCTCACTTACATGACCTTCTCTCATATGATGTGTTCCCCCATGTTGTGATATATGTTGTCTAGGCCTCCTTGGATGACCCTTGATACTCTTGTAAGGTCAAGGATATCGGGAAACTGTCTCTGTTGTGATCATTCTTCTATTTGTTCCATCATTCTTCTATCTTACCTCTCTTATACTTTATTGTTGCGTGTCGTGCCTTAGGGGCATAGCATTGCGGAGGGTGTTTTGAGGACATCCTCCTATGTGGTGTTCCTAAGGCACTCGTTCTCCTCTCTCATTTTTATTGTTTACCTTCTTTAGTGATTCTACCTTGTTGGTAGATGATGAAAACAAATTAATACTGATACGGACCATGTCTCCCTTTAGAAAGCAAAGAAAAAATAGACCTAGTCCATATATGAAGATGAGGTTGATATATATATCTGAAACTTGACTAGTAGAATCACTCCATGTGATGTATCATCTTATGACATTTCTTGTGACTAACATTTTATAATCCACTCAATCTGCTCTTGTACACTTTGAATGGTATCTCACCTTGTTGCTACACTCATGTCTGAGGTACCTATAGTATATCCCGACAGTTATACTCAGCTCTGAACCCGTGAGTAATAGCCTTCGTCTTGATGTGATTGTTTTCATGCATAACTTTATGATGTGATTTGGTTATTATCTTAGAGTAAGATGTTCTAACCTTATCTTGTGTTGTTTATCTTAGCATATTATATCAATGTGTTTGTGGGAACATTTGGCAATCAAAAGCACATGTCACCTTGGGGGCATGGGATTTGTGAGAGCTTTTGTTCCCTTGTGTGTTTTTTCTCTACCTTAATGTGCTTGATATCGGTAAGCGACATCAACCGCCTTAAGGTGGGGGCATATATAATGATATTTGTCTAATGATTTTAGCACTAACGAAGCATGTTTGTAAGCCCTCTCCATGAGGCAGGATGTTTTATCTCTTGAGCTAGTGCACATCCTTATCTAAATTGCAATCAAAAAGCCTTCTCCATGAGGCAGGATAACATCTTTTGAGCTAGTGTGTAACCTTTTATACAAAGCCCTTCTGCAGAAGGTGGGATGGTGTATCTCTTGAGCTAGTGCACATCCTTTTATACAAAGTCTTCATCGAGAGGTGGGTTTGGATCTTGAGCTATCCTCCCTTAAGCATGTCTTTGGTAGTTGTTGTGGCATAAGCCCAATTGTCAGGTGTGTCTGTAGCATGTTTTAGATGGTGGGACTTAGAAATAAGCTCCTTCCATTGCCCGTGATTGTCATGTTTAAGACATATAGTATGTCTATGGCATGCTATATGGCACTCGTGTATTCTATGTGTCTTCCGTGTGTCTTCCCCCTATGTGGTATCAAGGGTGTAGCAATAAGTTCCCCCCACACAAGGGTTTTGTCTGGTGTGTCTTCCCCCATGTGTGGTATCAAGGGTGTAGCGATGAGTTCCCCCCACACTCAGGTTTTGTTTGGTGTGTCTTCCCTCGTGTGTGGTATCAAGGGTGTAGCGATGAGGTCCCCCCACACTTGGGTTTTGTTTGTTTTTTCCCCCTGGTGTAGTATCAAGGGTGTAGCAATGAGTTCCCCCTACACTTTGGGTTTTGCATTGCATGTTTTTGGCAGTTTCAAGGGTGTGGCGATGAGTTCCCCTGCCCCTTAGTTAGGATTTTATTGCATATATGAAAATATTATATCAATGTATTCATCGTGTTTTACGTGACTGCTCTCATGTATTCATCATGTTTTGCGTTCTTCCTAATGTCTTCTCCGTGTCTTGCGTGCTTCATATTGTCTTCATCATGTCTTGTGTGTCTTCAAAGTGTCTTCTAGTGCTTATTTGAGACGGGCTAGACATAGTTCCTCAATTTTAGTGTATGCCTTAGCTTCATGTGAATGGCATGTTTGATGTGTTTTTTACCATACTTTAATACATGTATGGGTCATAAGATCATACATACATTAAAGTGGGGGATAAATGTTATGTTGTAAAATGTCCCCTAGGACTTTTACCTCCTAAGTTTAGCTCCTAGGTCCCCTTAGATTAATATGCATGTGTAAAACTTGTCCCAGAGCAAAATTCTCTGAAACCCATGATAAATGGGGCTTAGGGGCCTATCTTAATGCTTAATCATGACCAAAAATAAGCCCCTGGACTTAGGCATCTGTGCCCTAGTCCAAACCTATTTTGTCGAGACCCAAATTTAAATTGTTGGCAAAGTGACCATTAAAAGGTTTCCCTTTGTCAACCTTTTCAATTTGAAATTACGAATGTTAGTAGGAATGCATATATAAACATGTTTAGGAATTTATTTTAAACCTAGTTGATGAAGGCAAACTTATGATCATCAAGCAAAGAGCATTCAAGGAAGTCATTGTGTTGTAGAGCAGTATTGTGTTGTCTTTGTATGTGTTTGTTGCAGATTTGGCTCCATCAACTCATTTCCTCATGATTTGAAGTCACTTCATCTTCATGAGGGTTTCACCTCCACGGTGATTGTTGTCACTTGGATTTGCACCCTATGTTGGAGAGCTTTAATGGTCTTCAACAATCTAGTGAAACATTGAGATGGCCTCTAGGTGTGGGACCTTGCAAGGAGGCCAAATCTCTAGAGAGAGGCTAGTTCCTTCGTTGAACAAGAGATTTAGCTATTCCTAAGACTAAACCTAATCTATCTACCATTAAGGAAAAGGAGAAGAAGGATAAAACTGAAATAAAAAGGGGGTGATGCACCGCATTTGAATATGAAAGCTCTCACAGAACTAAGAAAATGCACAAAATAAAGAAATAAACACAAGATTGAGAGGAAATAAGCATTCACAGATAATCAATTCTAAATTACACAGAGCTAAAACAATAGAAAAGGTAAAAACATAGTGTGTATTTCAACAAAAGGCTTAGTTACAATAGAGGAGGGCTCTATTTGGAATACATAAGCATGAAATTCCAACTATTTTCTAACCATCATTACATCTTTTTACATGCATATATAGCAATTCATTATATTGAACTCAATCATTTCATATGTAAAATATCTAGCAATGGGGTAGTTGAGCAAATCAAATTTTGCATTAATGGTTGATGAGGAAATTCAAATGGAATTTCCCTACGGATTGTCAGAGAGTGCAACAAAAAGCTATAAATACGGAGATAATTTTGGTTTGAGGGGAGGATGTGGCAAGTAAACAAATTATGAACACAAATTTTGTGTCCCACTAGTTTTTATGAATTTAATTTTTTGATTCATTAGTTAAACGTTAAAATTATTTTTTTGTCAAAGGGACAAAGTTATAATATTAATAATACTATTAAAAATATAGGATTCTACACATTTAATTTTATGAAATTAGGTTATTTTGGGATTTCAATTTTATTTATTCAAGAGTTAAAAATCTAGTATTTCAATTTTATTTACTAAAAACTTAAAAATCTATAGTATCATGAAAAATATTTTGCCATGTTATTACATTTTTTATTTTATTCTTCAAACATACAATATTTTAATGCATTTTAAATTATCATGGTATTAATATTATTACATTATAATATCTTAAGCAAACATTTCAAATCTCCACATAATACAAATATGCAGGTTTTGTAAAGTTTAGTTTAATAGCTATGTAAATATTTTAGTGTTCTTTTATTTTTACCAAATTAAATTATTTTTGAGATTTCAATTTTATTTACCCTAGACATTTCAAAATGAGTTCACATAAATTTTTCCTTATAAATTTAGTTCTGGAAATATAATAGTTACAAATTTGAAATGATAAACAATTTTTTATTTTAGAAAAAATTATTACTAAACCATACTATTATTACTTAAACAAAAAATTAAGTGATTAAGTGTAGTGATCTAAATATGAATATGTTATTGTTATTATATTGTGTAATTATTCTTCAAACTTACAATATTTTAATACATTTTAAATTGTAATAGTATTCAATATTATTACATTTTAATATGTTAGGTAGACATTTCAAATCTCTCCACACCCAACTAGGGTTAGGGTTCTACACATTTTATTTTATGAAATTATATTATTTTTGGGATTTCAATTTTATTTTAATGCATTTTAAATTGTGTTATTTAATAGGCTTTGTAAAGTTTAGTTTTATATTTAAGGAAATATTTTAGTCCGAGATTATTTTTAAGATTTTAATTTTATTTATCCAAGACATTTCAACACTCTTCAAAAATTAATTTTTTTTTATTATTGGAATGCAATTTGTCTATACAACTAATACCTAATAAAAAAATTACAACTAAACAAATACTATATACAACCAATACCTAATCAACAAAAAAATTACTACTAAACAAATACTATAATGGTTTTAATTCCCTAGTTGGCTTAAAAGATGGGTACAGTTTTGGTCTATTGAAAACACCGTTCATTTCAAAAACTGAAAAGATAGTGTTCAGTAATTATTTAGTGCTAAGGTAGCTAACTAAATATGGAGATGGGATAAATTTTTTGTGTACATGTGGCGCGTGCATATATGAGTTGTTACTTGCAGTAGATCTGGTCCGGCTACCCTCCTATATTTAAGCTTAGGTGGGTGATTTGATGGTAGATTGTCACCCTAGTTACACAAGATAAAATAAAATAAAGTCTTGCCCATGGAAAATTTGCTTATTGCTTGTTAGAAAGCTTAACAAGTGCCACGTAGTGGTCAATACTTGTTTTGTAGTGTTTTAATTATAGTATTCATTTAGTTGTAATTTTTTTGTTGATTGGGTATTGGTTGTATAAATTGCATTCCAATAATTGAAAAATTAATTTTTTTAAGAGTGTTGAAATGTCTTGGGTAAATAAAATTGAAATCTCAAAAATAATCTAGGACTAAATAAAATTGAAATCCTAGATTTTTAACTCTTGAGTAAATAAAATTGAAATCTCAAAAATAATCTAATTTCATAAAATAAAATATGTAGAATCCTATATTTTTAATAGTATTATTAATATTATAACTTTGTCCCTTTGATAAAAAGTAATTTTTATGAATCAAAAAATTAAATTCATAAAAACTAGTGGGAGACAAAATTTGTGTTCATAATTTGTTTAACTTAACTAGTGGGAGACAAAATTTGTGTTCATAATTTGTTTACTTGCTACAGCCTCCCCTCAAACCAAAATTCTCTCTGCATTTATATCTTTTTGTCCTAGATTTTCAACTCTTAAGTAAATAAAATTGAAATCCCCAAAATAATCATACTTCATGATCCTTCATAAGATAAAAAGAGAATGGTTACTATAATCATTGTGTTAAATTGTTTATTTGGGGATATAACAATAAATTCGTATCTTTTATTTTGGTATAAAATTTAAATAAATTATATATAAATTAGGGGTAAGTGCAAGAAGATGGGGGGCCAAAAAGGGGTCTTAAGTGGCCACTTTTTTTCTGAAATCAGGAAATACTGGCCTTGGATGAAAAATTGAGTATAGTTACACTCAAAATTTGGAGATGCAACCAAAACAATGTTCGTAGTGCTCCGAGTCTACTTTCTAAACTACTATTTTTTTTTTAAAATGACATAGATTAAGGGGTTCAAAAGAGGGAGCCACATAAATTAGTGTTGTTTCTGTCAAAAAAACATAACATAGCATGTTTTGTGGCTCCCTCAAAAGGTCAATTTTTTTTTGGTATTTTTAAAATCGCTTTAGTGAGAAATTAGCTAATATCATGTAGTTTATGCCCAATTTTTCTGATAATTTTTTGATGATTATTTAATTTTTTACTAATTTTTAAAGTGGACGCATCCTAAAAAATAGAATTTTGGCCATGCTACCCCTATAAAATTTGAAAACTAATTGAAAATCATTTTTTTCTTTTTTTAATATTTGTAGAATGGAGTCTAGTTTCTAAATATGTAATTTTTTAAAAATTTTAATGAATAGTTAATTTACAATGAAAAAAAGACCAAACAGTGGTTTTTGCCCAAAAACAGACACACAAACAAAAGAAATTAAAGATGAAAGGCTTAACATTGTTAAAATGTGAAAAAAATCACATCATCAAATACATAAGAGAAAGCCTAACATTACCCAGGTGTTTGATTTGTTCGACCTTGAAACACGTGCAAATATGAGGGTTAGCACGAACGAAATTATGTGAAATCTTGAAGATTATGGAAAAACACGTCTGTGACTATTTAAAAGGCACTCCAAGCCTTTGGGTTGGAAATCTAAATAAAATCCCAAGCCCAAGGCTTGGGATTCCCAAAGCAAGACATAACGCGAGCGCGTTATAATGCGCTCGCGTTATGTTTTGCTTTGCATTTTTCGTTTTCTGCCAAAGTCTGTGTTGTTTGTCATGTTTGACATAACGCGCTCGCGTTATGTTCCCCTTAAATTTTTTTATGTTCAAGGCTATTAATCATGTATGTATGTATGTATCTACGTATGCCTATATGTATGTATGTATGTATCTATGTATGCCTATATGTATGTATGTATAGTGTCGAGGGTAGAGGAGGGTAGAGATGGGAGTGAGCCAGATAGGGGAGGAGAGGGGTGAATAAGGATTGAGTGATTAAGGTTTAAGGTTGAGGGTTGAGCATTTAGGGATAGGATTTAGAGTTTAGGGATAAGGGATTAGAGTTTAGGACCTTGAGGGATTAGGGTTTAGGGTTGAGGCTTTAGGGATAGCGTTTAGGGTTAAGGGTCGAGGGATTAGGTTTAATGTAGAGTGTTGAGGGTAGAGGGATTAGGGATAGGGTTTAGGGTTGAAAGTTTAGGGTTGAGGGATTAGGGTTTAAGGTATAGTTTAGTAGTTCTTGTGGATAGAGCCAGTAAACAATGGGAGATTATTTTCCTGTTTCATAACAATATACCTTCCCTAAGTGCGGAGTTGACAGAAAGAAACATAGATGTACCCCAATGCAAATCTTTTCTCATAATGGTCATCCTTCTGATTTCAACTGTTAATTACTCACTGTGGATGTACCATACGCAAAGCTTTTCTCATAGGGTTTAAGGTATAGTGTCGAGGGTTGAGGGTTTATTGATAGTGTTTAGGGTTGAGGGTTGAGGGATTAGGTTTTAGGGTTGATGGATTAGGGTTTAAGGTATAGTGTTGAGGGTTGAGGGTTTAGGGATAGGGTTTAGGATTGACAGATTAGGGTTTAGGGTTGACGGATTAGCATTTAATGTCAAGGTTAGGGTTAGAGTGTCGAGGGTAGAGGGATTAGGGATAGGGTTTAGGGTTGAAGGTTTAAGGATTGAGGGTTGAGGCTTTAGGGATGAGGGTTTAAGGCTTAAGATATAGTGTCAACTGTTGAGGGTGTAGGGATAGGGTTTAAGTTTTAAGGGTTAAGGGTTGAGGGATAAGGATTAGGGTTTAAGGTATAGTGTTGAGGGTTGATGGTTTAGGGATAGGGTTTAGGTTTGAGGGATTAGGGTTTAGGGTTGATGAATTAGGGTTTAATGTTGAGAGTTGAGGGTTGAGGTTGAGGGATAGGGTTAATGGTCAAGGGATTAGGGTTAAATAAGAGTGTCGAGGGTAGAGGGATTAGGGATAGTGTTTAGGGTTGAAGGTTTAATGATTTAGGGTTGAGGCTTTAGGGATGAGGGTTAAGGGATTAGGGTTTAAGATATATTGTCGAGTGTCAAGCGTGTAGGGATAGGTTTTAGGGTTCACGTTTTAAGGGTTAAGGGTCGAGGGATCATAGTTAAGGGTTGAGGGATTAGGGTTTGACATTGAGGGTTGAGTACATTGAGGTTCGAGGGTTAAGGGTCGAGGGATAGGGTTGAGGGTCGAAGGATGAGGGTTAAGGGATAGGGTTGGAGGGTTTAGGGATAAGGGATTAGGGTTTAAGGTATAGTATTGAGCCCATTGAGGGTCTAGGAATAGGGATAGCATTTAGGGTTTAGGGATGAGGGATTAGAGTTGAGGGATGACGGATGACAGATTAGGGTTGAGGGTTGAGGGATTAGGTTTTAGGGATAAGGCTTAGGGTTAGGGTTGAGGGATTAGGGTTTAAGGTATAGTGTTGATGGTTTAGGGATAGGGTTTAGGGTTGAGGGATTAGAGTGAAGGGTTGAGGGATGAGGATTTGACATTGAGGGTTGAGGGTTTAGGGTTCAGGGATAGGGTTGAGGGTCGAGGGATCAAAGTTAAGGGTTGAGGGATTAGGGTTTTATGTTGAGGGTTGAGGGTTGAGGTTCAAGGGTCAAGGGTTTAGGGATAGGGTTGAGGGTCGAGGGATTAGGGTTAAAGTAGAGTGTGGAGGGTATAAGGATTAGGGATAGGGTTGGAGGGTTTAGGGATAAGGGATTAGGGTTTAAGGTATAGTATCGAGTCTGTTGAGGGTTTAGGAATAGGGATAGCATTTAGGGTTTAGGGATAAGGTTTAGGGTTGAGGGTTGAGGGATTAGGGTTTAAGGTATAGTGTTGAGGGTTTAGGGATAGGGTTGAGGGTTGAGGGATTAGAGTGAACGGTTGAGGGATTAGGATTTGACGTTGAGGGTTGAGGGTTGAGGGTTTAGGCTTTAGGGTTTAGGGATAGGGTTGAGGGTCGAGGGATCAGAGTTAAGGGTTGAGGGATTAGGGTTTGACATTGAGGGTTGAGGGTTGAGGTTCGAGGGTCAAGGCTTTAGGGATAGGGTTGAGGGTCGAGGGATTAGGGTTAAAGTAGAGTGTGGAGGATATAAGGATTAGGGATAGGGTTGGAGGGTTTAGGGATAAGGGATTAGGGTTTAAGGTATAGTATTGAGTTTGTTGAGGGTTTAAGAATAGGGATAGCATTTAGGGTTTAGGGATGAGGGATTAGAGTTGAGGGATGATAGATTAGGGTTGAGGCATTAGGGTTTAGGGATAAGGTTTAGGGTTGAGGGTTGAGGGATTAGGGTTTAAGGTATAGTGTTGAGGGTTTAAGGATAGGGTTTAGAGTTGAGGGATTAGAGTGAAGGGTTGAGGGATTAGGATTTGACGTTGAGGGTTGAGGGTTTAGGGTTTAGGGTTTAGGTTAAGGGTCGAGGGATCAGAGTTAAGGGTTGAGGGATTAGGGTTTGACGTTGAGGGTTGAGGGTTGAGGTTTGAGGGTCAAGGGTTTAGGGATAGGGTTGACGGTAAAGGAATTAAGGTTAAAGTATAGTGTGGAGGGTATAAGGATTAGGGATAGGGTTGGAGGGTTTAGGGATAAGGGATTAGGGTTTAAGGTATAGTATCAAGTTTGTTGAGGGTTTAGGAATAGGGATAGCATTTAGAGTTGAGGGATGATGGATTAGGGTTGAGGGTTGAGGGATTAGGGTTTAGGGATAAGGTAAAGGGTTGAGGGTTGAGGGATTAGGGTGTAAGGTATAGTTTTGAGGGTTTCTGTCATCAAATGTAGATTTATGGGTTTGATTATATTGATTGCCTCTCTAATTTTGGGGTGTGGATGTTTTGGAATCAATTAGGAAGTCTGCAGGAGACTTTGTGGAAGTGGATTGGCAATCGCTTGACAGAGCCCCTACTATTTATGCTTAGATAAGGATTTGTCACAAACTAGAACTTTTGCTTCCAAAGAAGATCTGTCTTTCTTCCTTAATGGGCATTTTCTATCAAGAACTTGATTGTGAAGGCTTGCCTCTTCATTGTTATGCCTATCATATGGTAGAGCATCTGGCAAGCTCTTGCAGGAAACAGGAAAAGTTCTCCCTCAAAAACCTTGTGGTCATTAAAGTCTGAAGGGGAAGGTTTGGAAAGAGAAATGGATCACCAAAGAGATGAAGAATTTCTTATTTTTCAGACACCATCAGTGGTTTTTCTCTAATGTAGAGGACCTACCAAGATGGAAAGCATTTAAATATTATATGATCTCCAAAGGAAAATCTCCTAATTCTCCCAGAATGTATTTAAGAGGAATTGTAAGGCTTGGAAGTGTCAGTTGATGAAGCACAGGATGTGGTCATCCCTGCTTGTGTTAAGGAAGATAATGCACAAGATGTGATCAATCTATAGCAGGACAAAACGCGAGCACGTTATAACGCGCTCGCATTTTGTCTTGCTATAGAAACGGTAAAAAAGTGTTGACCCCCGTGATCCAGGCCCACATGCTCTGTTTCCATATTGATTTTGCACGTGCTCTGACAAAAAAAAGTGTTTTCATGTTGTTGGGAAGTTCACATGCACATTTGACACATTGTACCACCTTTGCATGATCTTTCCACCACCTTTTCTGCTTTGCCAACTTGAGAAGGAGGAAATAACATAGTTTTCACACCAAGTTTTATATATATCTATTCAAGTTTCAATTTTTGTAGTGTTGCAATGTTAATTGTGATTCAATTTTAGGAATTTAACATTATAGATTGGTTAATACTATTGTTGTTAGTAATTATATTTGAGTGTTATTCAATTTAACATTGAAAAGGAAGCAAGTGGTGAAAAACTCAAATTGTTGAGGAGTTTGATGCAAGAAAAAAAAAACACTACATAATTGGGTACTCTCTCCATTCAAATCTTCATTTTTTAGGTATGTCAAGTCTTTACATTCATATTCTTTACATTTTCCTTATTTCAGATTGAATTACTTTATCATGCTTTATCATACATATTTAAAATAGACACATTCCCAATCAATAAAGTAGCCTATAATCTCACATGATGCCATGTATATTTTCTACACTTGGGCTCTTTAATAATTATGTGTAATAAACTTAACATACCATGATGTCAAACTATACAAGAATAAATCCTTACAACATAATAAAAATACAATCCCACTATTATCTTGTATTCATTTCTTAGGAAGTAATATTGGTCTCTTTATCATGGTACAAACAAATTCTCCGTCATGCCGAGGAAACGATCAAGAATTAAACCAACACAAGAAGAGATAGAAGCTAAGAATGCAAAAAAAGTAGTGGCTATGAGGGAACTTCGTGAGAAGAGGAAATTGGACACGATAAATGAATACATACCAATTGAAGAGGAACCACAACCATCACAAAGAGATATGGTATTGGTGGCACAAAGAGAACGAATGCAAAAACATCATGGTACGAGAGATTTGAATACCATAGTTGGAGACACGTCCTCTACCGCAAGTCAACATGTAGGGACACCATCTACCACATTTCAAGTTGAGAGTACATCATCACTCACATGTGATGAAGGAGGTATGCCATCGTTCCCACCTCAACCTCAAGGTATGTCATCTATTCCATCTTTGATCGAAAGTATGCCATCTAGCCCATCTCATTTAAATATTGATGAGATTCCTAATGTTGAGATAAATTTACCTAACTTAACACCACCTAGAATTTTGCATAGAAAGCCAAAGTATTTGATTGATATTGATGAGAATATTTTGCAGCCAATGGAAGGTAAAATCCCAAAATGCACTTGTAGAAGATATGCTCATAAGATTTGGAGAGTGTTCTTTGAAAAGTTAAATGAGACTGCAAGATGTCAACTATTCATTGAAATGATGCGAAGTATAAAGTATAGGTCCATCATGAAGATTCTTGGGTTGAGAACATCAGAGGCTTCAAGTGAAAAATCTATTGTCAAGAATCTAATGAGTGCGTATGAGAGTGTGGGTAACACCTCATGCACAAAAGATAGTAATGCAACACGGTGTGTGATTACATCGACTATAGTAAGTAGTCAAACGAGGAAAGCTTGTCTCATTAGAAAGACGAGTCAAGAATTGAGAATTAATAGGAAAACTTTATCAAGAGCCGTTGGAAGATGCCAAATAATTGAGGACACTAATGCCAATGAATTATGGGCATTCTCGGGGAGACTACCATGAAATGATAAACCAATTGTTGAATCATTGAGATCACTAATTGAAGACTTTTGGAAGAATTACACAAGGGTATCTCTGAATCAAAGGGATGTGGTAAGAAGGAGAATTGATAGTCACAACCGCGAGCCACATCCAAAGCATTTTTTGGATGAGACTCAAACACAGTTTTATGGTAAATTCTAGAGAAGTATCCTCAAATTAAAATTTGTCAAAGATATTTTGAAATGCTAAAACCTTTCTATGTTAAGATAAATCACACACGCACTACTTGTTATTGTAGATTACATAATAAATTTTCTAACCATTTTGATGCTTATAGGTCTATATGTTTAGATATGCATACTAACAATGATTTGTAGGGTTGTACCATATGTACCCCACCAACATCTTCAAGAGACTTCATATCAAGAATTTTATGTGAAAGAGAGGAAGGTCAAATATTCTACCAAAAATTATGCTTGGATGGCACATGTCATCATTGCGGTGGCTTGCAACATTAGCCAATATGTGAACATATGGAAAGAACACATGCGGTTGGAAATGAACTAGTAGAGTTTGGCAAGTTAAAATAGTGGCATACAATACAAAAGATGGTAAAGAAGCAAAAAGGTGTGAATTAGTTATTAAAAAGATTCTTGTGTATCAATTTATGCCTATATTTCGTGACAGCATAGTGTATGAGTATGCAAGACATGCCCATAGAGCTCGATGGTTGGACTTACAATTCAAGTTATGCAAGGACACATTTCTGGTTGGTAGCATTGTTTTAGTCATTGAATTTACAAAGAACTACAATCTACAGCCACAATGTGAGGTGTAATCACAATATTACAACTCCACATAGGTTTCTATATTTGTGCACATCGCATTCATTCATGCGAATGATAGTACAGAGGATGACAGAAAGATCATAAGGGAGTATAATTTCTATATTAGTGATGATCGCATGCATTCTACGGAGTTCGTGCAAGGTTGTTTTCAGGTGTTCTACAATGATTTGGCTAGAAGGGGCATATCGTTCAGTCAGCATATCATATGGTCGGATAACTGTGCGTCACAATTCAAGAACTCATAGAATTTCTATTGGCTGAGTAGGAGGCATAATTTTACAAGTATTCAGCATATGTGGAACTTTTGTGAGGTTAGGCATAGAAAGGGGGAGCATGATGGTGCAGGAGCATGTATCAAAAAAGCCATAGCATGAGAAGAGTTAAAGTATAAAGACAATGCAAAGTTGATAGAGGCAAAATCGATTGTCGAGTGGTGTAATGCTTCCATGGGTCCAGGTAATGAAGGTAAGTCTTCAGTTCATAGATTTTTTTGGTTGATAGATGATACTAACATTGCACCATATGAGGACTATTATACATTGACAGGATCAAATGAGATGCACTCTTTCAGAAGCTTAATTACAGGTTCATGGAGTATCCATACATGAAAGATGTCATGCTTTTGTTCTTCCTATACAATTCAAGTCTGGGATGAGTGTGAGTCAAAGGAGTGGGTTGACGAATGGCAGTTAAGTTATCTTAGCCCACTTGACACGTATCGACCCCCGACGGCACTGGAACTAACACAGATGGAATCATCAGTTGAATTTGACGACATATCAGATTTAGTTCAACCAGGTAATATAGGGCACGTATATGCATCTAATTTCATCTAGTTCAACCAGGTAATGTCATCTTACTTTGTAGTGTTTTTGTAATGTTGACTAATTTCATCTAATTTACTACACATATCAATGTAGGGCACGTATATGTAGTTATTGCAGATGAAGATAATGAAGAGGGAATAGATTATTACTTATGTCATTGTGTTGAGGCCAAAAAGAAATTGGAGGCCCCTATTACAGATGTAGAAAACATTGAATACCCTACAGGCTCAGTGGTTATTACTGGAACATGGCTTAGAAGGTACCCACATAAGAGTGTTAATATTTGGCTATTTCAAAACTTTGACATGCATCAGAAGATTCTTCATTACTTGAACCTTGTCATGGCATCTAATATTCATTTGATAAAGTATCGAGGTAGATCTTTGAACAAAATCTTGTGGAAGGTGCGTGAGTCTGACCATGAAGCAATACTTGACACAATAAAGAGTAGAGTAGACCCAGATAGTTTATTGGATTAATTTGTAAGTATTCGCATTGATTTTGTAAAGTTACATTGAGTTGTAAGTATGCACATTAATTTGTAAGGTTCATCTTTTTTTTATTTCCTCCTGCATTTTTACACATATACACAATTTTACATCATCATGTTATGCATTTTTGGTGTCCTGCTCCTGATGCGACCAAACTCATAACTCACCCTACTTCCTCTAGACACCATTTGATGATCTCTCCAACACTCTGGATCCAGGGCACCCAATCATGATGATGACATATATACCATTCTTGCAAGGTGCTCATAATGAATGAAAAGAAGACCAACGGTACCTAAGCTTAATAGACTTATTTCTTTTAATTTTGATGATCCAAACTCTTGCAAAACGACATCAACTTTCATGCCTTTAGATCTTCCTTCACATACAGGGTGCCAAATCAAGTTGAAAAATCTACATAAGGGTGCCAAAATGGATGAAAGGAGACATGAAATGTACCTTAGGACTCCATGCTAAGGTTTGAGCCATTAAAGTCTCTTGATATTAGGTGCTCATGATGATGAAACTTAGAGTTTTTTCCTTTCCTAGGCGCTCATCTAAGATGTTTGAATGATAAGGAGCGCCTAGACCTCTATAATGTACATTGGGTGCCAAAATCAAGGTGATTTTAAGTCACTTTGAGTCATTTGGGGTCAGTTTGAGTCTTTGAGTCATGTTACAAAAAAGTGTCAATGTTGTTAAGTTACACAAAGCAACTTTTGCATTTTGGTGTCCTGCTCCTGATGCGACCAAACTGACAGTTCCAACGCATCCGGATGGGTACATTTAGGCTAGGCATGGTTCTATTTTTCCCCCAAACATGTTGAAACATTCTGAGCTACATTGTGCCGACGATATCCCTGAAGAGTCCAAAGTGCAAAAAGGCAGCAATTTTTGACGTGATGTTACTCAAAAATTGTGTCACTTAGAAATATTCTGTCTGAGGCAACGCGATCACGTAGAGTGCCTCTACAATAAACTCCCTTGGTTTTTTATATTTCTAAGGCATTTGCCCATGGTGAAAAGTTTTCTGCTGCCCCAAAAATCGTCAGAAGGAGGCAGTATAAAGTTGCAAAGGGGTGTAACTTTTGTTCTACTCCTGATGCAACCAAATTGACAGTTCCAATGCATCTGGATGGGTACATTTAGGCTAGACATGGTTCTATTTTTCACCCAAACATGTTGAAACAGTCTGAGCTACATTGTGCCGACAATATCCCTGAAGAGTCCAAAGTGCAAAAAGGCAGCAATCTTTGACGAGATGTTACTCAAAAATCATGTCACTTAGAAATATTACATCTAAGGCAACGCAATCATGTAGAGTGCCTCTATGTTAACCTCTCTCAATTTTTTATTTCTCTGAGGCATTTTCCTGTGGTGAAAGGTTTTCTGCTGCCCCAAAAATCATCAGAAGGAGGCAGTGTAAAGTTGCAAAGGGGTGTAACTTTTGTCCTGCTCCTAATGCAACCAAACTAACTATTCCAAAGCATCTGGATGGTTACATTTACGCTAGGCATGGTCCTATTTTTCCCCCAAACATTTTGAAACAGTCCGAGCTACATTGTACCGACAATATCCCTGAAGAGTCCAAAGTGTAAAAAGGTAGCAATCTTTGACGAGATGTTACTTGAAAATTGTGTCACTTAGAAATATTTTGTCTAAGGCAACACAATCATGTAGAGTGCCTCTACAATAACCTCTCTCAGTTTTTTATATCTCTGAGACATTTGCCCTTGGTCAAAGGTTTTCTGCTGCCCCAAAAATTATCAGGAGGCAGTGTAAAGTTGCAAAGGGGTGTAACTTTCGTCCTTCTCCTGATGCGACCAAACTAATGCTTCCAATGTGTCCAGATGGGTACATTTACGCTAGGCATGGTGTTTTTTTTCACCCAAACATGTCGAAATAGTCCGAGCTACATTGTACCGACAATATCCCTGAAGAGTCCAAAGTGTAAAAAGGCAGCAATCTTTGACGAGATGTTACTCAAAAATCATGTCACTTAGAAACATTCTGTCTAAGGCAACGCAATCACGTAGAGTGCCTCTACAATAACTTCTCTCAGTTTTTTATATCTCTGAGGTGTTTGTCCGTGGTGAAAGGTTTTCTGCTGCCCCAAAAATCATCAGAAGGAGGCAGTGTAAAGTTGCAAAGCATTGCTAAGAAATCCTCAATACTCAAACACTCCAATGAACTGAAGCAACTTCTTCTTAGGCACAAATGTAAGGATACACAAGGGGAAAATGGTGCCTAGATGACTTAGTGCATTTCTATGACTTCATTCACATGTTTAAATGTTTGAGAAACTCTCCTTTACTAAGCGTCTGTCCTCATGTCAATGTTAAGCTTTATACCTCCTAGGTGCTCAATTAGGTGATGTCATTAGATACAACTTACCCTTAGGCGCCAATGTAGCTTCTTCAATCCATCACACTTCTAGGCGCTCAAATTTGAGGTCTTGGACTTGTATCTTATTTTTAGGTGCAATTGGATGATCTTCCTAGATCTAGGTGCTCATGATGGTGGGAAATTACATGAAGGGGTGCCTAAGTCCAATTTGACTTTGTATTTGATATTTTATGACTCTAATTGACTAGGAATGGCTCAATTTCTAAAGTGCTGACTCAATAATGTAAGTTTAAGGTCTTTTCCTCCTAGGTGCCAATTAATGAGTTCACTAGATGCAATTTCTCCTAGACTTGAAGATTGTGAAAGAACTTGAAGCTTGGATGGATGTCTTCGAATGTTCGATGAAGAAGTGTTCCAACTTGAAAGGTCCTTTCAAGTGTAGATATTGATGATAACACTTTCCCTTATATATGAAGTAGATGACTTCTCAAGGAGGCTTGAATGTATCAGAGGGACTTGAAATTGAATGGATGTCTTTGGAATGCTTGATGATGATGACAAGTTCCTTTGGAGCAGCTACATGATGATCTTGAAGTGATGATTGATGAAGAATCTAGTTGATACTTGAAGATGAATGGAACTTGAAGTGATAGATGGAAGTCTTTGAACATGATGCAACTGGTGATGTCATTGATGAAGAAGACTTGAAATATATCTTGTTGTGACCTCTTAGAGCAGCTACCTCTTGGAGTGTTTCCTTGGCAGTTGATTTCCTCCAAGGCGCCAATACAAGGTTATTTTGAAGGCAAAGGGCGCCTAGGCTTATGGGGCTCAATTTGATGTATTTATTGAAAGCTCAAGGTGAATTGATTCTTATTAAAAATGCCACTTAGTCCTTCATTTGCATTATAGGTGCCATTTCCTATTGACTTATATACTCCTCCTCATGCTAGGGCACCATAATGAAGTTGTTTATGTTAATTTTAATATTCAAATTCATAGTAAGAAACAATAAAACATGAATGCTCACATAACATGTATGTACCCTGGGAAAACCTCCCTCTTGGAGGTGAAAAACCTAGCAAGAAAACTCAGATCTGATTTATATTAAGAGTTGAAACAGATTACAACTTCGCCCGGCTCGGGCACAAAAACATAGATATCAAAAGACAACTTATCTAAATCTTTAGCAAATCTAGGGTTAAGCCTACTCAAGCTAAAATAGATCAAGTAACAGGTTCACTGATGATCACAGATCAAGTCAATTATCGAACCATTGAACTTCTTGAATCATCGAACCCTTTGAACCAGTGGATCAGTTGAACCATCGAACCAGTGAACCAGTTGAACCGTCGAACCAGTTCACCAGTTGAACCATTGAACTAGTTCAACTATTGGCAGAACCCTTGTACTGTCGAACCTTTGAACCCGTTGAACCGTTGAACCAGTTCAACCAACGACGAAACCCTTTGGACTGTCAAACCTTTGAACTCATCGAACTGTTGAATCCTTGAACCGATGAACCTGTCAGACGGTTCAACCAACGGCTGAGCCCTTTAAACTGGTGGAGCTTGATGAACTCGTTGAACCATTGAACTGACGAACCTGTCAGACAGTTCAACCAATGGTGGAGCCCTTTTTACTCTTCTTGTAGTAGATCATTGATGGATTAGATTTCGCAGAGCAGAATTTAGTAAACTAATTGTTGTGTATTGTGACTACCAGTCACCTTTCATTTATATGAGATCGCTCAAACAATTTGGTGCCAAATTACATATACATTACATTTGAAATAGGTCCTGACCTATTTGTAATTTCAAGATACATAGAATAATGAGTTCACCCAATTTGGGGCCTGCCTTAATCAGATAATACAACCAAGTTCTTGAATGCTAAGGTCAATAGGCCATTCAGCATTTTATGACTAGGTTGGTCTCTAGAAGGGATCCAACCTAGCTACCAAAAATCAACAGTTTAGACAATAGGTGTGCTTCACTTACTAGAGGCTTGTTCTCCTTCCACCTTAGGTGCACTTTTATGGTGGAACAGGTGTCAATGGGTGCCTTGTCTTAAATGAATGCTCTCTCCAAGTTGGGTGCCCTTTTGAGGCTTTATGAGTTGCAAATTGCGCCTTAACCCTTCATGCTTGTTGCTCAATGTTTGAATGTTTAAGAAAGTCTCCTTTAGGCACTCATCTTAATGACTTTTTCTCAAGGCGCAATCATCCTAATGACTTGGATATTCATCCTAGTGTTTCAGGATATCAGGCTACCAGACTTAGTGATTTTTAGGATTTCAAACATAAAGAATAACATGATGATTCATTTTTTTGTATTGCATATAGTTGACATTGTATGCTACTCATAAAGAATATTAATATTTAATGTTCAACATGATTCATTTTTTTTTTTTTAAATACAACTTTTATCTTTTAGTTCCAAAATGAGGTTTAGGTGATACTTGAATAACAATAGCTAGCTTATTGGATCAACAAACATCCTATGTAATACAATTGGACTTTAAATATTTGAAGTAGCCATCTACAAATATCCATTCAAATGTGGATTTATAATGCAAGTATGGACGCCATCAATAAAAAAGATTTGTATTAACCAAATATCCATATAGGCATACATCAATATCTGTTGATATAAGTATAACATATATTCAAAATAGCCATATAGGCTTACAAGAATGCCATATAGGCATACAATATCAACTATATACAATACAAAATATATGTCCACAAATGCCATATAGGCATACAACAAAGGAACACAATAAAAAGTCATTCCCCTCTGGCTGGTGAAGAGAATAGATCACGGGTAGCCTTTGATCTTCTAGGGGATGGAGACGTGTATGTGGGTGGTCTACTACAAACCTGAGGGTTGCTCCTCCTATTTAGCTCTTCCTGCATCTTTAGTTGTTACAATAAAAAGTATAGACATTAATATATAGAAATTACATGTTATAAAAATAAAATATTTAACAAAATAATCATTTACCGCTACCATATAATCTATCTCCTCACTTGCCTCAATAGCAAGAATAGGCCGTGGTGATGTCATGTCCTCTAGAAACCATCCAAATAGAAATTAAACTTCAAATCTTTTGATTTTTTAAAAATAGACAACTATAACAATGAATGTAAATTAAAATTTACTAATCTGTCTCATACCCCTGTCAATGCCATGGAGCTATGAATCGTAGAGGCCACACCCTGCTCCATTGCCCTATGAACATGGGGAGGTGTCTCCACAGCCTGCATCATCTGGAAATAAAACAACATTATTCAATTACAAAAACTATAATAGTGATACAAATCATGGCTCCTAACATACACACACGTTCATCTAAACATGGAAGTAGACACAATAAAGCACACAAGTCACATACACAAATTTAGTAAGTACAATTCATTCATTAAACTATTTATTTTATTACCTCTGTAAAGCTTTGAAGTCCACCACCGCTGGCAGGTGTTGCCGTGAAATCTACAGTATTAACCTATTCAACATCCAAAATTAGATATTAGAATACCATTCATATAACGATGCTATTCACATGTAATATTTATAATTATTTACTAGTTACATACCCTAACAGTAGATGATCTAGTGTAAAATGCAGGTGGAGAACCACTGAAAACTGCATCGACGCTATGACCTTGATATTTCATTAAAATCATCAATTTAAATTAGTTAATCTTGCATTTCAAAAATAAAATTTAATAAATTAAATTCAATAAACTTGCTAATATTTACCTGAGTATCAAGGCTGAAAGTCTCACTCAGGAGGGTATCTGTCATCACCATCTGCTCAAATGCAGATGTAGCCTGTGCACCTGCGTCCTGACTATCCATGGGGTCATAACCACAGGCTGACCCGCAAGCCTGACAAGCATGGGGTGGGACCCTACTCCTCGCACTATCTCCCAACCCACTCTGTGCTGTAGGACCAGCATTCTCTATGATGCTCTGGGTCAAGGCACTAATAGACTGAAGTGTATCGACCTCAACACTCTCCTTCACAATGGAAGGGATAGAAACATGCTCATGGGCTGGTCTGCTGATTACTCGTCTCACTACCCGCTGTGAGTCAAGACGTGCCCCTAGTCTATCTTGTGCTGACCCCCCACCTCTACCCTAGAAGTCTTGCATATCAAAATAGTTTGGCACTTTATTGAGGACAAACTCGTAGTAGAGTTTCCTCAAAAAGTATTGCGGGACCTCATTATTATTGTATGGAGGATGGTCAAAAACCATCTACCATCTCTGCCCAAAATTGTCCCTTATCACTTGGTTGTTTCACCAATGGATAGGGAACCTCTTGCATGTAATGGGTGGAGGTTGATTTATTTGTGGGTTTGTGAAAAATGAACACAGATCTAATTTTATAATTTGTAATTTTTTCACATCTTGGTATGACAACTTGTCTGCATAATAATCTCTAAACTCTCTCCTCTTATCCATCTAACTAGTTATTTGCTTGCTAATTGAATCTACATTTGATAACATAGATTCAAGAGATTCAGCAAGCGTGGACCTATGCAAGATTGAAGTGGAAGGATCTTTCAACCTTGCAATTATATCTTCAATTTATTTTTTGTTATTTTCAATTTGCCCCATTATATTTTCTTGTGTTCCAGGGGCATGTCGAGGAATGGATGGAGGAGGTTGTTCCACAGGTATTTCCTCCTCAGGATTTTGTGGATTTTGAGGAGGAGGAGGAGGAGGAGGAGATGCATTAACATTTCCTGACAATTAACATAATATACATCAAAAATCAACTCAAACCTACCTATTTAGAAACAAATTCAAACAAAAAAAAATAACTCACTCCTTTGGCGTGCTTGACATCGTGGTGGCATTGTGGCGACGAATCGATAAGGTTTTTGTGTTGAATTGAGTTTTGTAAAATGCGAGCGCACTTTCTAGGGTTTACAGGCCGTGGGTATAGAGGAGAAGAAATAAATAAAATGAGATAGATACCTTTTTTTTTTTTTTATAGCAAGTTAAAACGCGCTCGCATTATGGCTTGGTTTTGACGAGCCTTAGGCTCGTCACTACCAAACCATAACGCAAGCGCGTTATAACGCGCTCACGTTTTGCATTATTTTTTTTTAAAACAATTTGGCCACTTTTTGGCCCCCCATCTTTTTGCACATACCCTTAGGTTGGACTTAAACATCACACATTTGTAGAAGAGTTTAAAGAATAGGTCTATCCTTATATAAATTAGGTTGGACTTAAACATCACACATATTTGCAAAAGAGTTTAAAGAATAAGGTTATCCTTAGTGTTGTTTATCTTTTTGAACTGGTTTACAGTCAACCTACTTTTAACTTGTAAATGTAGTGACATTTAAACTGAGCTATAGAAATATCCTTTTTATATTAAGTTTGTCTATACCTTCTCTCTAAATTAATAGAAAAAACTAAATACAAATTGCAGATGGTAGTTCATCTAAATAATTATTTGATTTTTTAGAAAAAAATATGCATAAAATTTCGTCTGGTTTTATTTTTCAGTGGTGGGGTTTGGAAGGAAGAAAGGACCCAACTCTTCTCAGAAGTAAACTACAGTATTTTATATTTTATATTTTATTTTTCATTGTTTTAGGTCGTAGAGTTATTTCCTATTCCATTGTTAACATGTCTCTGTATTTTGATTTCAGAATGGTTGATGAGAAGAGATAGATAGTTTTGAGAGCACTTCATCTTGACAGCATGGCTTCCTTTGTCACTGGATGTAGTTTGTGAAGAAAAAATAGTATGATGAAGAAAGAAAAAAATGCCAAATTTTATAGTGAGATTATAGAGATAAATAACAAAAGTTTTCTTTATTCCCTATTTTGTTTATTGAAAGTTCTCTTTATTCCCTATTTTGTTTATTGAAAATATATCTTGTTCATACAGTATAAGATATTATCTAAATTAGATAAAAAGTGGAAAAGAAATACACTTTGAAGCCAATTACCTCAATTTTAATTAATAATTAACAAGCTATTAAAAAAATCTATTCACTGTATTTTTCTTTTTAACTTGATTTGCTAAATTAACATTCCATTTTTATAGCATAAGTTTGTATGATTCACAATTCCATTTTAATGTAGTTGTGTTTTTTCAAACAAAAGTTGATTCTACTTAAGAAGTTTTGAGAAGTAGGGACATAGAACACATCATTTTAAATTGAATTTCCATTGACAATTTCTTATTTGAGCTCAATTTTTCCCATTAAAATTATATTCAAAACTTCTGTAAAAATTTTATATTGAATTTAACATGTTTAAATTATTAAAGTACTAGTATAATTAGATCTTAATGTTTTTATCTTCAATCCTAATTGGTTTTCAACTAAGATTTTAAAATCCTTAAACTTAGTGAAAACTTTAGATTCGTGTTTCATAAACTAAATCCATGTAAATCTAGATACATCATCAATGAAGGTGACAAAATAATGAGATTTTTTGATAGAATCATTATCCACGGGTCCAAACACATCTGTATGAATAATTTCTAACTTCTCTTTTGCTCTATTACTTCCTAAAGGAAATGATTTTATGTTTTGTTTACCAAACACACAATGCTCACAGTGTGCTCATCAAAATAGGAGAAACCATCCAACAAATAATATGATTTTTTGGTTTGCAAATATCTTCCCATTTAATCAGACTACTAAAAAGTGGAATCATTACCACACTAGAGAAAGCTTCTTTGTGTGGCCTCCAATGCCTTAGCCACTTTGCTAGGGACTTGAAAGACAAACATAACAAAAATTGGAACAATAGACAAGGAAGTCTTGATGAGACTAATCCTAAGTTTGCAAGGGAGAGTCGTTTCCCTCTCATGGGTCCATCTTGCCTTCAAATTTTTCTGACACAACTTTGCATTCAACTTCTGAGGTTCTTCTGTCCACCAAAGGCATCCCAAGGTTCTTACTAAGAAGCTTGACCACAACAAAAACCCATAATTCTTTGAACCTCCAAGCAAGGATTCTTAATAAAGAATAATATGGACTTGAGAGGGTTGACTTTTTAGCCCACAACCTTCTCATATCTATCCAACACATTTCTAAACACATGAGCCTCTCTAGCCATGGCTTCCCTAAATATGAGTGTGTCATCAACAAACTAAATGTGCATAACATTCCGAATGCCACCTAAAACCTACAAACCTTTTAAATTGTTTGATCCAACCTTAGCCTTTAGAGCTCTACCCTCGATCTACATTCCTCATCCATAAGCCAGACATCCTCTCTGACCACATCCCCAAATCTTTGAAAAAATTGGCCTGAAAACCATCTTGCTCGAAAGCTTTTTCTGGCATTGAGCAAAAAGGTAGCCTTCTAAATCTCCTCAATCGTGAAGGGCTTCATCAAGTCCTCATTCTAGGCATCAAAGACAATGGAAGGAATATTTTTGAGCATCACCTCTTGGGTTGCCTAGTCCTCCAAAGGAACTTAAGCTAATAACTCCTTAAAAAAACCAAGCCCTTCACTCCTAATGGCATCTAAACCATTAACAATAGAACCTGAAGGGAGCTTCATACTGACAATTTAGTTATACTACCTTCTAATACTATGGAGAGATGAAAAAACGTTGTGTCCTGATCCCCTTCTTTCAACCATTTCACTCTAGATTTCTTTAGCTAAAAGATTCCCTCCATTCTTAAAATTGAATTCAATTCCTCCACTAAAGAGTTTTTAGCGGACTGATGATAAGAATCCATTGAGCAATGGAAGCCTCAATATTCTAAAGTTTCATCTTGACCTAGATCTTTTTGGCAAAAAGATTGCCAACTTGAACCTTATTCCACTCTCTAACTCTCTTCTTAACTTCCACCAATTTTTTGTGCAACCTAAACCTTTGGCATTCATTGATGCCAATCTTCCACCATTCCTTGATAGCCATTTTTGGACACAACCTAAACACATTGGACACCAACATAAACAAGTTGTCTTGAAGGTCTGTAAAGATAACAATGACACAATGTTGAGAATTAGAAACCATGTTGCATACCATGCTAGAGCCATTCAATAACATAGCCAAACCACCTATCATGCTAACAACATACACCATAACTCCTTCATTCTTCCAAATTTGATGCAACATCTCTTGAGAAAATTTGCCCTTGACCTTAGTCTCCTGGATCATAAGGATATATGGAGCCTCCATCTTAATGAGTCATTTGAGCAAACAACATTTTTCAAGGCCATTCGAATCTCGAATGTTCCAACTTATAACATTCATAACTTTGTATGAACAGGAAGGTGCTTGCCTCTATTCTTAACAAATTTCCACATTGATGACTAAGTGCCATTTTCTAAGTCCTCCAACACCTTCATTTTGGATTAGTACCTCTATTTTCCTTCCCTTAGCATTGATATAACCCTTATTGATGAAACTACTATAAATATTATTTCCCCAGCTCTTCTCCCCCTTCAGGTGGTCACACACCAATCCATAATGTTTTCCTTGTCATCAAGGGTTTCCTTGATCAATTCCTCACCGCTATCAAAAGGTTTCTTCGACATAGCTTGCCCATCCTTATTATCCTACATAAATCGATCCTCTCTTATTACAATAATTTCCCCAAGCTCTCACACCTTTCCTTTAGAATTGTATTCTCGATCTCGCTAATTGGAGGGATAACCTGATTCAATTATCCTTTGATCTAAGAAGAGTTCTCCAAAGGAGATGTCATGAGGGTAGAGGGGCCCAAACTAGTCTTGCCATCGCATATCTCCATGTCCTATTGGGTATCTTCCTTTATGTCCCTTAATTTACATCTCTTAGCACTATGACCAACGTTCCAACAACAGAAACATCTAATGGGGATGCACTCATAGTCTAGATCTTGTTTCCAAATTCCAAGGATAGAATTCAATTTACTTAGATCCACCTTCACATAAATTCTAGCATAAGTAGCCAATTACCCTCCCATTGTGGCATTGGAACTTTGACTATATTCTTCCCCCAGTGTCTCACCAATCATTCTAAAAATCTCCTTCAACCACAATTCTTGAGGTAACTTATACATACAAATCCACAAAAGGGCATTCTTTATCAGTTCCTTACTAGGATCAAAACTAGGCAACCATGCCCTAATATAGAGACCTACATTCCCCATAAACCAAGGACTGCCCCTAAGAATATGGTCATGCTCTAATTCAAAATATTGTCACGCTCTAATTCTAACTAAAAAATAATTTGAATAAACCATAATGCAAGGAAACTTACCCTAGGGATAGGACAGTGCCATTTCTAACTTATCCAATATTTGATTCGATCCATTAACAACCAAATGCCTATGAATTTTGCTATCACCATTGTTTTCTTAAGCTTCTTGATTGTTGAATTTAAGAAATTCTCTGAGATGTCAATGCAAGGGATGGCCTCATCAACTTCAACATTGAAATTGAACATCAAAATCTTGCAATTCTTCTAACAGGAGTCCTGCACCACCTTCTCCTTAATAACCTCTAAATTCTCCTTGTCGAATAGCCTTCCCAACTCTTGATTGTTGGCCACAAATCCGTCCCTAACCTGACTAGCCTAAGGGACGAAGGGAGAAGGAGGCGACAAAGGGAGGAGGCGCCAAAGATCCACCACCACCACAAAAAACTCTAGCCTTCCCAACTGTTGCACCCTCATTCTTACTTTTAAAACCACCTATTTTGCCACCCTCATTGTAATCACCCAATTCGCCAAATTTGTTTTCCTTCACCATCTCCTCCCATTATTTACTTTATTTTTATTTACTTAAGAGTTATTTTATTTTATTTACTAAAGAGTTATTTTATTTTATTTATTTAAGAGTTATTTTATAATTTTTCAAAACATGTTGCATCTTAATACCCACTTTGGAATGTCTCCTTGCTAATAAAAAACTCTTAAGTAAATATAATAGTTCTTCAAATAAAAATATAAATAAATTAAACAATATAAATAAAATAAAATAATTGTTAAGTTCTAAAGTAAAATATAATAACCCTTATGTATAATAAAAAAATTTAAGATTACTTATTTGTCTTTTTAGATAGATGTATTTAAGATTTTATTTTGTTGGTCCATTTATTCTCAATATTGTATTTATATTATATTATAATCAATATATATATAATTTAATTAACATATTAAAATGACATAATACATTATTATAGACATGATATTTTGGCTTTTGGCAGTGACTTGATATTTCCACAGTCCATGATATTTAGATGATATTTCTGCAGTGACTGCTAGAAGCTCTATACATCTAAATAATACATTATATCAATGAAAAGTTGAAATTATCACCGCTTCTAGGGATATAGCTATCAAACATAAAATGAACTAATCAATCAAATAATTGAAATTATCACAATTCTCATTTTGACAAACTCAACTTCAACTACACTTCTATGGATCTAGCTATCAAACTTAAAATCAACTAATCAATCAATTATTTATTCTAAGGAACAAACTCAACTTCAACTATGAATCAAACTTGGGGTCAAGGTCAATCCTTACAACTATAATCTTCACCAACCTAGTAACATTGGGATACATTCATCTTCCAAGACCTGTTGATCTCAAACTATTATCTAACCTACCTTTGAATCACTATATTATGCCAGCTCCCCTGACAACAAATACTTTACCTATTTCTAAATAGCTATGTCATGACTTATCTATCAACGAGACAATAAATACCTTTATTGCAATACTACAAAGGCCAGTGTTTATTCTATTCTACTCTTAATATGTGTCAATTTACTCCATGCTCAATCTAAAAAAAACACATGGCAATAGCATGACTTTACTTTCATTATTAACATATTTGCATTTGCATTATTTCTTAACACGCTTAATTAGATATTTATAGGGAACATGGGAATTTTATTGAATATCTTTTATACGCTTCGCAAATTGTGTGTATAACTGTTGACAAAAATGTGCCACGTATTTTCAGTGCTTTTATTTGAGGTTGCGTGGGCCTTAACTAGGTCTCGAGATTATTTTGTAGAATATGCATTCATTTTCTTAATGGTAACACTTTGGGAAAACAAGATGATTCACTAGTTCAGATCTAAAGAATCATGCTTGATTTAAATTTTATAAATTTTAGTTTTTAAATTCTTTGCCCCTTTAATGTTTCAAAGTATTAAGGGGAAACATTCAACTCTGAGTTGCTGAATCTGAATTTACCGCTTATTGATGACTTAGTGTTCAATTGTTAATTGATAGGCCCTTTTGTGCCATATTTTTGGCTGTGCAAATTTAGGCTTCAACAAGTTTTATACATTGAGTTCAAGATGTGATATCCTTATTTCATTGGAAAAGGTGTAGAGCTGGACTTAAATTTGTTGTTAACTATGAGTGCGCCTTTTGATCATATTACAACTTCTCAAATTAGTTTTGGTTACAGGATATATATAGTTTGTTGTGAGGACCACCCATTTTTATTTCTTTAATAGGTTAGTAAGTTCCTAATAGTACGTCTCATGGAGGGGCCTATAGCTCCTTTTCATATGTTAGGGCCCATGGATTATGACAATGAATAAATGAATGAAGGAAGAATTTTAATAATGTCCAGAGGCAACAGCAATTTATGGGACCCAGCAGTGGCACACAGTCTCAACGGAACAACAGAACATCAGAACAAACAGCCAATGCAACTAACTAAATACAACATTTTAACTTTATGTAAGAAGGTGTGACTACTTCGCCCAAAAGAAAGAATGGTTCGTGTCAGAGGCTAGGGGCTTAAGATTTCAGGGACTACTTAATATCTTTGGAAGGTATGCTGAGTTATGTCTACTATGATTTTGAAAACAATTTTCAGTTAATTTGCTATCAATTCTAAAAACTTGTTGCTTAGCAGGGAAACAGAATTTCCATGGGATTGGGATTGCTTGGTTGCAAACAGTTCCAAATTGTTTGAGCAGCACCTGCTAAGAAAATTTCTGGTCCAAACCTTCATTAACAAGTATTTGCTAGTAGTTTTAATAATTTCTATCTAAGCTTAGGGTTCATAAAGTATAAAGCGAGCCAATTCCTCCAGCCCAGCTTCCTTGTAAAAAGCTGCAAGCTGTTCACGGATGTCAAGCCATGATGCATCAACAGAAGCTAAATCCCTCAAGAATGCAGCCTGGTCAAGAGCTATCTGTGATACATAAGGGAAGGATCAGTTCTCAGAACATATATAAGTGCTGGGCTTAAATAGCACACACTAAGCTTTGACTTGCTTAGGTGGCTGGTGGGCCCTTTCTCTTACTCTATCTTGTTAATGTGTTAATAAGAGAAGGGCCAACCAGCCACCTAAGCAAGTCAAAGCTTAGTGTGTGATGAAACAAGTTATTTGCATAAAGCTCATCCACTTGTGCAGGCGCCTTCCCTTTTTTAAGATCCTCTCGCCTACCCTCATCTGTAATCCTTTCTCTCATGTATTCTATTTGTTCATCATCCCACCCAGCAATTTCAGCAACTTTCTGCATACAAAAATTCAACTGGTAAATTCTGGTTGGACATGTTAGGAAATAAGGTTTACATTTAATAAATTAATTATTCCGTGGTTAGTTGGGTGAGAAGTTATTCCCATAGGCAGTTTATTCACCAGAAAAATAAGGCTTTATAAACCAATATATTGTATTGCAAAATCATTAAAAATCGTTTATATCATTTCATTTCTGTCTGCAATTATGGTGTAATTTTGTGTTTATGCTCTACCATTCAACAATGGTATCAGAGCGTCATTATGATCCTGTGCTGTGAGAGCAGACTTGTTTTTCTGTGTAAGGGCGAATAGATTCTCTCCTTGAGGCAACTCTTTCAAATTTCCATCGCTGCTGATGAAAGAGGAGATACTGCCAAGTTCCCATCGCTGTAAATTGCCCTAAACTGTCACGCTTTATTTCACAGATTTTGCCAGGCATTGAAGAATACAACCATGTCAAATATGATTCCTTCTTGAGCAGTCATTGGTTATTTGCACTGAAAGTGGTGAATGCAAAGGAGTGGTATCTATTCAAAGGCAGTGTTGTTTGCTGAGATCCATGCTCAAGTCGTGATATCCCAATTGTTTCTTTTTTTTTTTTAACTGCCATCCATTGCTTCTAACTACCAATTGTTGTTTGAGCATTATCCTCCTTTGTATACTTGAATGCTGGTAGTTTCTTGGAGTAGAAAGAAAGTATGACGGAGGAGTGAAAGATGCAGATTTTTTAAGCAGTTTAATTTCCTGGGATTTGATGATCTATGTCGGTATGTGCATATTTGTGAAGTTAAAATCATTTTTAAGTGTTTTGTGGTCAGGAAGAATAGATTAATACATAGCTATAAATGAAGGTGAAGGTTTTTATTTGCAAAAGGAGTTAAGTAATGCATTTCAAGAGAAGTGTTGAGCAATTTTTTAATTAATCACATTTGAGAAAGGTGTTAAGGGAGACATAAGTAATGTTAGGAAGGTAAATTAATTATATTTGAGGGATTCATTTTATTTACCTTTCTTTAAGGATGTTTTTGTAAGGGTGCATTATTTATTGAATCCGACATCCAGTTTCTTGTCTTCTAATATAGCAATACTTATATCAAATATTGTTTGTATTCTCAAGGTCATGGATGTTACACCTAACAGAGTTTTCAGAGACTCACATGTGGCATAAAGTGAATAAAGTGTAACATAGTTTTATCAAAGGATGAGGTATCGGAGGTAGGAGGATCTTCATCATCTGGAGCTAGCTTCTCGCTCAGGGGTGATTCATTGTATGAGAAGCACATTTTTTAATCTCCATTCTCTTCAAGAGTAAGGGGGGACGGGACAGTGGTTTGTTGGTTTGTGGATAGTGGGACGGGATAGTGGTTTGTTGGTTTGTGGATAGTTAATCCACAAATCTGATGAGTTGTTTGTGTGTGGTATATGTGGGCAGTTGAATGTGTCTCACTTCACAGGTTGATGAGTTGGAGTTGAATAATCAGACATTTACCTAGACAGATAAGTTTAGGTTGATGTTGATGGAGTGGTTTTAACATTTGCCTATACAGTGGAGTTTGGGCTGATGCAGAGTTGGATATTTACCTACCTAGACAATGGAGTTTGGGCTGATGCGGAGTTGGATATTTGCCTAGACAGAGGAGTTTAGGCTGATACAGAGTTGGTTAATCAGATATTTACCTAGACAGGAGGAGTTTAGATTGACTCTGATACAATATTTCTTTTGTCTTTTCTCTTTTGTAATGTAAACCTTAAAGGAGGGTTGTTAGGAAATAAACTTTACATTTAATAGATTAATTATTAGGTGGTTAGTTGGATGGGAAGTTATTCCTGTAGACAGTTTATTCATAGGAAAAATAAAGCTTTATAAGATATTGTATTGTAAAATCATTAAAAATGGTTTATATCATTTCATTTTTGTCTAGAATTATGGTGTAATTTTGTGTTTATGCTCTACCATTCAAATGGACAACCTTCACCAATTTTAAACCATAGTCGCAAAAATCTGTCGGGAATAACTTGGAAAACCAGAATTTAATGAGTTTTGCTTGTTTTTGCTTCGGTGCATTAAACTATAGGAAGGGATGCATTTCCAAGGCAAGATAGATACCTCATATCTACATCCAAGTGTCCACCATGGTAATTTTAGTGCTGCTCTAGCAGCATCCTTAGCTTCAAGCTTACGATCATTTCTGCAAACAGAAACTGGGAAAAAAAAATTGTCACCAAAAGGATTAACAGTACTTTATAACCTTTGTAATTTTATGCCTGTTGTGCGTCAAATTTTTGAATAGGATCCAAAATATGAGTACTCTGAGCAAAATTGCATGGCATCTAACACATCATTCTTCTTTGGACAATAGATATAAAGCAGTGTTAAGACGAATCACACTGACTTCAGGAAAAGCTCTGCATTGAACACAAAAGGGCGCCCAAAACCAGGAAAATGCTTCCTATTCAAGTAATACTCTCCTGTCACCAGCACCGAAACCTTCATACACAGATTAAGTTTTTACTTGCAACTGTAGGTTTCAATGCAATATAATCCACAGTTCAATGAAAATAAATTTCAGCTCAAAATTTTGTTCATGTTTAGCTGGTCATCTCTTTGTAAATGGTCCAATGCAACACGCTCAAGAACATCTGGAAACAAGGCAACCTGGAGCAAAGCATAACAACTAACTTTTTAACTTGTAGATATCCAAGATCTTGATCTGTGCTTAAAACAGAAATCACCAACAATGAAAATAATTATTCCAGCTATGATCAAAAAGCAAAAAGCGTATCTGCCAAGTCAATACCAAGATTTAAGTTGTGACGAAAGTAATTTGCACATATGGTTTGGGATTTGAAATGAAAATAAGATAGCGGATACAATGTTCTAAATGCTGGAACATTGAAAGAAACTCATGTTAGACATTAATCAAATTCGATGATAGAAACATATCAACTTACTAAACCACTTTTCCCAATCACCAGTCAAAAGTTAAACAACCAAGTTCGTAACTTATAAGATTAAAAACTCGCCAAAAACTCGCCTGACTTGCCAGTTCATGCGAGGCAAAACAGCTCCCGAGTCACTTGCCCAAAAACTCTGGGGGCGATATTTTTGGCTATAAACTCGCCGAGCAATGGCAACTCCATATGAAAAACTCGCCAATCGGAGCAAAAAGAAAGTTCAGACGGACGACAATACACACAGAACGCGCGCACTTGCTTAAGACGTTGCAGATTTTTGTCCTTGAAAACACATTCAGCAGACTTTTTGATTTAGAGCAAATTTCGTCAACTGGAACTGTTACTTCACAAAACGCGTCTTCTGCTTCTGCACGCGACAATATGCAGGCCAATAAGCTTTCATTTCGTTTCCTACGTTTTGTGCATACTTGCGCGTTTTTACCTATTTCTACATTATAGGGCGCACGCCTAAGTGTGCCCTAGTTGCAGATTTTCGAAACACTCAACTCTGTCGCAATCCTGATGCCTGTATTTGCATGTTTTTTTACCTTTGAAAAATACGTTTTTCCATTGTCGAGCAAGCCAAAGGGAAGGGGACCCAATTGCTGAGCATGTTCCAATAGGTGTGATAGAATTTCTGTATTGAAGGTCCAATATTTTTGAAAGTTCTAGCATTAGTCGTTGTGACTTTAAGGTTGTTACTATAAGTACTTATAACTGAACTAAATGTGTTAAATAGATTTAAAAAACAACCAATCATGTGATGTCACATCAGCGCACCAACAAACCATGACTTAATGTACACCTATTGGTCCACCCTTGTTTTGGGGAACTATTTGACACCTCAACAAAAAGCGTGCTGATGTGGCATCATATTTGATGATGTGGCCCTGAAACCTTAGTTATAAGCAGGGGCCTTGCCAAATAAGCTGCTGTAAAATTTTTGGAGTGATTTAAAATTGCCATTTGCCACATATGATTTTGAGAGGCCTAAAGTTAGGGTGCTCAACTGCTGGGTCCTCTCCCCTAACCCTAAACTCTGTTTTATCTGTACCTGCACATTTTTACCTTTCAAAAATCTATTTTCCCACTGGTAATTATAATTTTTAAGATTATTTTGTAAAAATATGTATTTTTTTATATTTACAAATTTGGCAAAGTTTTTTTGCCCAGTTACCTAGTCCAAGTCAAATTTGGTCCTGCCAAGTTTTGCTGGGTCACAAATTTTTAAACTATGCTCAAAACACTCCTAATTTGATATTTCTCCGCAACGACAGAGTATGCAAAGGTTGTATGAGGGTCTGTGAAAGATTGCAGAAGGCTGTAAGGTGATTCGAACACTTAATACCCATCATAAGAGAAGAGGGTTCCGAAGAAACAGAGCAAATACAGTTTACAATCTTGTCAGTGATAAAACCAGCAAAAACAACAGGGTGGAAATTATGTTTGTGTCAAGGTGATTTCAAGTGTCATGGCAATTGCGGAAATGCCTAGTCATTAGAAATAACATCTCTTCGACCTTACCACTTTAGAATATTCTGTGCATCTTGTTCAAGCCTCTTCTGGTATTGTTAGAATTGTAATTTGTCATTTTCAAATAACATAAATTGGAACGGTGTGTAATGTAAAACTTTCAAATTAAAAAAAGGATAAGTTCCTTTGGAAAAAAATTAACTAAAACTTTAAAAGATTAATTTATGGACAAATTTACAATTTTTACATAAATAACATTTGATTTTAAGGGTTTCAACATGTAATAATAAAAAATAAATTAATATGTCATCTATTTTTACTTCTTGGATATAAGCACAAGGCTTAAATAAACAAGAGATTTTGTACCTTTCATAACTCCACAAACACACACTTTTTAGTTATATTGAAGACATTAGAAAATATACTATGATTACTGTACTTCACATGGTTCTCATTTTCTATAGCATCCCCAGACCCCATATCCTAATTACCTTAATCCTTGAACTCTAAATCCCCTTGAAAATATGCAAACACAAGAGCTATAAATGGTTTAGAGTTTACTATGATTACTGTACTTCACATGGTTCTCATTTTCTATAACATTCCCAGACCCCATATCCTAATTACCTTAATTCTTGAACTTTCAATCCCCTTGAAAATATGCAAACACAAGAGTTGGATTACACACACAAGACAAGACTTCACAAGTCAATATAGCTGAGTATTGTGTACACAACTACAAGACCTGAATTAGCAATTATCACAATACAAAGCTTGTAATTAATGATAATTTGTATCCAATAAGTGAAATTCTTCACACAAAAGAATAATCAATGGAGATGACAAAATTGCATATAGCTTAACAATTTCATCGCACATTGAAAGAGATCTTGAATAATAAGCTTTTGCACAACATAGCAAATTTTACCTTAGTTTGTCTCAAATATAGTATCACTTTACACGATTGCATGTCCTCTAAAACACGAAAATCAAAAATAGTTTTGAATAAAGCTCATCCACATGATAAAGCTTATACTCTAGAATTAAAAAAAAAAGCTCTAAATAAAGTTGATTCTATTTTTAGACATTGTCTAAATATAGCGTTGAGTGTATTTTCCAAGAATATCAACCACTATGAGGATTGTGTTGATTGCTCTAATGGGGAAGTGAATTGTTGTTGATTGATTCCTTTCTTCAACCTTAGTCTTTGAATACTTTGACAATAGCTTTCATTTCAACCAAACTCCATAATGCAACATTTTGAAACCTCAACTTGTAAATGTTCAACACTTTTTCATTTTCAACAATTAACTTCTCATATTTTTGTCGTTCCTACCCTTTAGACTCAATCAATAACTCCATTACTTCTCCTCTCTTTTCCTTCAAAATTTGTAGGGATTGTTAGATCTTCCTTCACATGCTTTGTGAAGTTCTTTTCCAACTCAACTTTTTCCCTTATGTTGCCTTCTATGTCCTTTAGAGAACAAGATATGGAATCTAGGAATGAACTAATTTCATATTTAGTAGCATCTAATTTATTTATCATTACTTTTAAAGAATTAATGACTTATGTTGTCTCTCCAAAGAACCTAGAGGATTTGTGCCAATCAAAAGAAGATTTGCCTTGTGAGTGGAAAACACACCAAGGCTTATTAAAACTTCAAATTCAACTTCAGCCATGTTTTTCAGCTTAGATATATTTTTTGCTCATTCTTTATGATTTGTCTCCATCTCTTCCTCTAATTACTTGACCATCTCTTTATGGGTGTCAAACCTACTTCACAATTTCATTGAATTATAAACTAATTTTAGTGCCCTCGGTAAACAACTTTTCAATCAAAGGCTCCATTGTCCTACCCTATGATGCAATCTTATCAAGTTGTGGATCTATGTAACCTTTCACACCTAGTGGGACTAAAGAAGTTCCTAGGGTCGGATTAACCAAGTTCTGAAATATGTAATATGTCAACTCTTTGATTTGTTCTTTCAACTCAACCTTATCCTTTCCATCCTTCTATATTATTTCTTTCATTGAAGTTGTTATATCTAGCAAGTCAAGATCTAACTATCTAGTGTCTTTACCCAAGGGAGACTCTATGATTGTGTAATCTATTGCTTGGACATCTTGAATATTTAAATCTAGCAGAGGTACGACTATTTGGCCAAAAACTTCCCTAATCATCCTTAACATATTTTGGCTTTTTTCGTTCTTTGTAGGAAAACCCTTGAGCAAGAAGATTGTTATGATATTCAACAACATTGTTTCCACTACTTTTCTGTTCTTGTTTACCATCTCAGCTAAACACTATACAACTTGTTGTTATGTTTCTTTTGATTTTCCCTTATGGGGATTTGAAGAAGGCTGCCCTATAAGAAGAGTAGTGGATTTAGGTAGGTATGAAGGAGAAGATGCCAAGAGAGGTGGAATAGCATGGACAACGCAAATAGGAATAATGGGGTGGGACGAAGTAGGTGGATCTGTGGAAGTGGAAGTGAAGGTGGATGGGGGAAGGCAAAGGCATGGGTGAAACCCCAAGTAAAGGAGTAAGAGGGGAGGTAGGATTTGAAGTGGATGAAAGAAACTTCCCCTTTCTTGTTGAGGTGGCAACAATGGATTTTGATCCACTGCCTTTGGTGATTTTGGAGTATTTGTTTCTAGAGCATCTATTGTAGGAGTAGGAAGTCTCATCCATGGAGGATATTTTACACTTTTATTTGCAAAGGTCTTGATTCTTCTTTTCGATTGAGCATCACTTCGTTCTTCCATAATAACCCTCCTAGCATGGCTTGCCTCTGATCCACTAGAAAGAATAATCTATAGGGGTGAAGATGGGGCAATATCATGTACCTTTTCCGTTGCTTTTTACTGACATGGCTAAATTTTAGGGGGGGTTTGGAATCCTAGAGGAAGATACACTTATAATCATCTTCTACTTGAGTTTTGTTGTTTTCATTTGTATCCATTTAGAACTTGTTTGCAATTTCTCACTTCTTAGCTCTAAGTAATGGATAGATTAACCCAAGTTTATTATTGGGAATGGAATTGTAGCTAACCCTTTTTAATCATAAGTAGGTGATCTCACCTCTTCTTCATCCTCTACAAGCTCCTTCATGCACTTAATAGTTGATATGCTCTAGTTTGAGTTAGAGTAAGACAGCAATAACCCTTTTCTCTAACTTGAGATTCATTAGCACAATTTACCCAAAAATTTTCTAATCAAGGCACATGAGCATACTTTTTTCCAAACTTTTTTTCCATGAAACCTCTTGGGTCAAATGATGACCTAGCTTCAAACACCCTAAAGTTAAAAATATCAATCTCTTAATCAACACCCTCGGCAACCTCACTTGTCTTGCAAGAATAATAACCAATAGTAATAGGCCATTTTAGTATGCCTTTGTGTCTAAATCTAAAAACAAATGAACTATTAATAGTTGTGTAGGCACCTAAAAATGTCCAACACCTTGTCACTAGCAAGTTTTGCCCTAGGTACCTGTATCATTCACCTAATTAGTTAAATAAATCTTGTTTATTTAACTAATTTTCATTTTTTCCCTTTTCTATCCATTTATCCTATCTTATATAATTAAATAAATTTTAATTATTTATTTAATTATTCATGACCATTAATCCTCTCTAGTTAAATAATTATTTTTAATTATTTAATTAGTCACTTATCTATTTCTCCTATAATTAAATAAATTTTATTTATTTAATATCTTTCCACATCATCTCCCATCACAATCCAAATTAATTAAATAAATTAAGTATCTTTTTTTTAGGTTAATTACTGGTAAGGGCCAGCTCCCTTTATATTATATCAGAGCTCAAAAAAGTACAATTTTTTACAATCCAAAATTGTTGTTATCTAGCATATCCCCATCCCAGTCAAACTACTACCTGATCCAAACTACCTACCTACAGCTTATCATATCATTTCTCCTACCCTCCCTTAACAACATATTAAAATAAACATTACGGGCCTATACTACCCCCTTCTAGGAATGCTTAAATGAACACAAGCCATGGCTGCCATCTAACTCCCCAAGGCCCCTCCTAAACTCTGCCCCTCCATCTCGTCCTTCATCTCGGCCCTCATTCGCCTAGCCTGCGCTGCACGAGCTTTGACTGGGTAGTCCATCTTGCATTTGGTATGTGCCGGTCCTCTGGCTACGTCTTCAACGTCCCGACTATCTTCCTCAATCCAGTCTTCCCCACAATCTAGAAGAATTGGCAACTCAATATCCTTATTCTCTGCCTCATCGTCGTTGTCGGGCATCTCGAATCCTTCCCTGGCCATATACATGACCATCCAATCTACTGACAGTAGTGGGAGAATTCACGCAGTCCTCTGTAGGAACTCCAGATTTCTGTCCATATCTTCAAGCCTCTCCTCCAATTCATCTGTGTCCACTGCGAAAACTAACAGGAGGTGTTGAATTTCCTTCCCACCTCACCCCTTCCTCATGTAATACTGATGAGGCCGAGGGATTTTACCTTCTACATCCACATTATCCAGAACTGCATCTATTTCTCCCAAGTAAGCGTGTTTAAATAGACTCTAGCATAGATTTTTTGCCTTCGATTTAGGCACGCCCCTGCTCAACGCCAAAGCCAGAAACATGGCCAGGATGTCTGTATTCACCCTATACCTGTGATAAGACTAGATGAATTCTCACCCCAACACCTCCTTCACTGCATGAGTCGCCAATTCATGCTTCAATGTAAGAATACCTCTCAGCCTCTCATAAGAAACTTCACCCAGAAACGCTATCATCACTGAGAATGCTTCCAAGCTAATTGACATGTCCATGGCTACTAAGCTACACCGTCTTCTACACTTTCCAACAAAAACCAAATTAAACATATGATGCTTTCACCTTCATCACCTTGTCTATTTAACCGTGGCACCTACGAAATCATTATTACTACAATAAAGCCACCTTGATGCCTAATTTAATTCGTACAAACTACCGGCTGGCAGTTCTCTCCAGACAACGATCCCCTATTTTGAAAAGACTACTTGCTATACACGGACAATTACTTCTCATACCTTCCTTTGCCTTAGCCACCTCAACTACACCTCATTTGTACTCCTTCTGTGCAAGAAATCTCAACTAAAAATATTCCAAATCTCCATCTATTTCTATGCAAAAATGGCGTCCATGCTAACAATCCTTGTCATCCATCCTTTTACCCTTTGATCACCCGTCAACCCTGGCTGCGTCAGGTATCCTCTGTTTCCAACTCAGCTTCATTCACCCCTAATTTGGCTATCTCATTGGTCTCCGTATTACCTTCTCTGTAAGTGTGCAAAATACAAAAATCTATGAAAGAGTTGATGAGATCCCTGATCGGTCGCAGCCATCTATGCAGGAGCCAATTCAGAGTATAATTAGTTCTTATTAAATCAATTGTTATCAGTGAATCACCCTCCAAGTGTACCTTTGAGGCACCCAACGCTCTGCCTAATTCCAAACCTTTCAACGCCGCTCTGAACTCAGTCTCATTGTTTGTTTCTTGTCTAATGCAAAGCGCCTTTCGATCCAGCACTCTTCCTTCAAAATTTCTTGCTATACATCCAATCCCATCTCTATCTGGGCTCCCATAGCAGGCACCATCAAAATTTATTTTAATCCATCCCTCTTCCAGTTTTTGCCACATAGTCCTTCTCTAGATATCTCTTTTCTGCAATACTTTGTAATGCCTACTACTAGTGGAATCCCCAAACCAACAAATCTATTAGTAAGTTCAACATCTCTATTGTTGAAAGAGTTCTTTTTCAAGGGTCTACTTTTTGCTGCCGGGTTTACCAATTCTACAATTGCCTTTTTGATTTTCTTTGCCAACAATTCCCTCCCCATCCCTTGGTCATTGAAGGCTCTTCTATTCCTTTCCTTCCAAATCTCCCAACATAGAGTGGAAGGCACTATTCACTAGATGCTACTTAAAGCACCTTTCATATTCTTCCCCAGCCATGCCAAGATCCAATCTTTCAAGCTATTAGTGAAAGGAGTCTGGAATTCTAATGTTTTGATTATTTCTTTCCAGTGTTAGTACTCCGAATACGAGCACAATAACAGCAAATGGTCCACCGTCTCCTTATCCTTCTTACACAAGATACATCTGTTGGGCCCTCTGAATCCTAATTTCTCCAATCTATCCTGAGTCAGGATCCTGTCTTGCATAGCCAGCCACAAAAAGACCTTGCCTTTGGTAACACTTCCTATCCCCAAAATAGATGTTTTGGCCATTGGTTTATTAATTCCGCTCCTTACTTCATCATATAACCTATTTTTACTTTTTATTCTCCATCTTTTGAAGCTGCCCACCTCAAAGTATCTTCTCCAAAAAGATTTGCAATATTTTTGTCCCTGAGAATTGCTCTAAGTGCAACTTTCTATTCTTCTAGAGCGTTAAGAACTTCTAGATCCTTCCATGTCCTTCGATCCCCTTCTTCCATGAAGTCTCTCACCCTTGTCCCCCAAACCCTTATCAATTCTTCCTTGATAACCTCCGAGTTGGGAGACTCCCCTAGCTTTGGCTTTCTATCCCAAGAATCCTGCCAGAAGGAGGCCTTCTGATCGTTGTGCACTTCCCAAGTAACATGTTCTGCTATTATTTCTCTGCTTTCACATATAAAATTCCAAACTGCAGACCCCCTTGGTGGATTTGTTATTTTTAAGATACTTTCTGGATTATCTGAATCTAGATACTTCTTTCTCAGAATTCTTACCTATTTCTGCTTACCTTTACACATCATCCATACTAGCTTTGCTCCCATGGCAAAATTCATCACTCTAACTTGCCTAATCCCTGCACCCCCGGCCTGTAGGGGCCTGCTAATTCTATCCCAAGCTAACAAGGGAATCTTGTTTGAATTGTTCGGCCCATTCCAAAAAAAATTGCACATTATTTTTTTGTGTTGATCTTCTATACTTCCAAGTAGTTTCAAACATGACATTGAATACATAGGGATAGCAGCCAAGACCGCCCTTACCATGAGTAGCCTTCCTGCTGAAGATAGAGACACTTTCCTTTCCATAATTCCATCTTTCTTTTACAGTTATCCACTAACTTCTAATATTCCTTCTTGTTGGCTCCTACAAATAGGGGCAACCCTAGGAATTTACCTGGAAAGCCCACCATCCTAACTCCCAAAATTCTTGTCAAATCTCACTGCAAACTGGGTTGTATATTCATGAAATAAACTTCTGATTTTCTCTAATTGACTGCTTGCCCTGAAGCTTTACTATAGTCATCTAATAGTTCCTTTATCCTTCTTGCTTCTGACCTTGTTGCTTTCCCAAAGAGAATAGTGTCATCCACAAACTACTGATTAGTGCTAGGCCCCACTCCTGGGGTAGCTTCAATTCCTTTCTAGGCTCCTTCCCTTCGAGCCCTACTAATCATTCTCCCTAAAGCCTCTGCCATTATGATGAATTAAAAAAGGGATAAAGGATCCCCTTGCCTAATGCCCCTTGTTGAGTCGAAGAAACCTTGTGCCACCCCATTCACCAAAACTGAGAATCTCGGAGCACCTATACACCCCTTAAATCCAGTCCACCAATCTATTGTCAAAACCAAATTTGTTCAAAATATCTAACAAAAACTGTCTATCCACTCTGCCATATGCCTTCAAGATATCCAACTTCAAAATCATGCTAGGGAATCTGGTTTTCCTTGCTATATGGATTGTTTCATGAGCTACAATTATCCCTTCCACTATTGATCTATCTGGAACAAACCCGCTCTGCTCTTCAGAAATGATATTGTCGATTACTATCCTGAGTCTGTTAGCAATTACTTTTGTCACTATCTTATAGAAGGTGTTGCATAAGGAGATCGGCCTATAATCACCCATATTCTTTACTTCCTTCTTCTTGGGTACAAGAGCTAAAAATGTGTGATTAAATGCCCCCAGCATAGTTCTCTTTCTTCTTGATTCTTCCACTTCCCTGACCAAATCTTCCTTGATGATTTCCCAACATTTTTGGTAAAATAGGGCTGGGAATCCATCCGAACAGGGAGCTTTGTCTAGGCCTAACTGAAAAGTGGCCTTTTTTACTTCTTCCATACTTATTTCCTTATATAACACCTTGTTATCTTCTTTTGAAACTACTCCTGGGATTTCTGCCAAGAACTCCTCCCTAACAATTCTCTGTTCTTGATCCAAACTGGTAAATAGCTCCTTGAAATGTCATATTGCTTCCTGATTAATTTCCTCTTCATCTTCAGTTATTGATCCATCTTCTTTCTCTAGTTCACTGATCTTGTTCCTGCTTCTATTGGCTAAAGCCGAGTGATGGAAAAATTTAGTGTTCTTGTCTCCTTCCTTGAGCCAGAGTTCCCTCGATTTCTGCCTCCAATGGCATTCTATTCTTGCAAGGATTTCCTCCTGCTTGGACTTCAGCTCCTTTTCTCTTGTAAATTCTTCTTGACCCATTCCCCTTTCTAAGATTCTCTCATTGAGTTTTTTTAGCTCTTCCTCCACTATCTCCTTCTCTTCAAAGATATCCTTGAAATGTTCTTTATTCCAAACTTTCATCTTTGCCTTGATCCCTGATAATTTCTTGTGGAAGGTAAACAGGTGAGATTGGTTCCCTCCCTAGATCTCCCTCCACCAAAGAGCCATTATACTCAGCAATTCAGGATCCCTAAGCCACATTTTTTCAAATCTAAACGGTGATCCCCCCTTATACATGTCTTTTGTTATCATTATCTATATTGGAAAGTGATCAAATCCACTTACTGGTAAAATCATTGCTTCCAACACCCTAGAAATCTGAGTCTAGTTACCAAAAAAAATAAAGAACCTATCTAATTTTTTTGAGATATTTGTAAATCCCAGTCTTCTATTTGTCCAGGTATAGATCCCATTCTTTGTTTGAATTTCTCTTAACTCGTTAGAATCTACAAACTCCTAAAAATCCTCTTGCACCCTAGTCAAGATTCTCATACCTCCCCTCTTCTCATCATTATTCAGTGTGGCATTGAAATCACCTCCTAGCAAGACACACTCATCCTTGTATTGATTTAGAAAATTTGTGATCATTTCCTAAACCCTTCTTTTCCTCACTGTATCTGTTGGACCATAAACATTAATTATCTTAATCTCCTTATTACCCTGGAAAATCCTAGCTACTACTGCCAACTAGTTTTCATTTGAGAATATCATTGTGCACCTTATTCTATCCTATTGCCATAATATACCCAACCCTCCAGAGGCTACCTCTGCCTCCACAAACACCCCCTCCCAACCCTTTCAATCTCAACTTATTATTCTGCTCTTCCTGATTCCATTTTGTTTCTTGAATCAATACTATATCAGGTTTGCTTGATTCCATTTGGCATCTAAATAGACGCCATTTGCTAGGGGCATTCAAGCCCCTAGCATTCCAGCTAATAATCTTCATGATTCTTTGGGAAGGGTCAATTCCTTCCTGTTTCTCAGCACTGTTTGATTTAATTTTGTTTGTCCCTTCTCTATCCCTGCCAAGGCTATCCTTTCCTTATTAGATTTTCTCCCTCTCTGACTGGCTGACTTCACCTTCGAAGTCTTCCTATTCGTCTGAATTTGTTCCAGTCCCAAAGTTTCTAAAGAGCCTACTTTAAAATCCTCATAGCTTTCTTCCTCCTCCAACTCTTCTTCTGACAGCCCCTGCTCTCTTTCCTTTCCATACCCCTCTTCTTCCAGATTTTCTTCCTTCTCCTCCTCATTTATCTAATCCCTTGCTTCTGCTCCTTCTTGCCAGGCAATTTCTGTCAGATGCAGATAGTTATCAAGTTTCAATTCCTCTTCTCCTAGGGACTCCCTTCCCAAAACCCCTTCTTCCTGAATTATTTCAACCCATGCCGAGTAACCCCCTTTGTTATCTAGCTCTAGCTTTGCACTTTCCAAACCTAGTCCCTGATTCCAGATTGAGTTTATTAGTTCCCTTTCCAAGTCTTCGTCTACTCAATTCTTTCTTAGTTCCTCGTGGTCTTCTTCCATTTTTTCTTTCAACTCTTCAAACAATTCAGGGCCCCTTGTCTTTATTTGGACTAGACACTCCTTATCCCCATGAGTCAATGATTTACAAGTTGGGCATAAGTATAAGATGTCTTCTCTCACAATCTCCTGGTGCTAAATTCCTTCCTCCGTTTCTAAGTTTAACACTTCCAAAATCCCTTGCCCTTCTCCTATTGCCACACATAACCTAAAATATGATCCCTTCTCTTAGTCCTCTTGGATTTTATCCAGATATTTAAATTTCCCTATCTACCTCCCAATATCTTTGAGCACTTCCTCATCCCAATATTCTGAGGGAAGGTTATAGAATCTAATCCAAATAGAGCTCTCCTCTACTACCTGTTTTCCTGGGTCAAAATTTGGTCTCCATTCCAACATATGCATCTGCAACCCCCCCAAAAAATATGGCCCTATTCTTAACCCCTGGTCCCTTTCCTGTTCGAAGGGGAAGATTACCAAATTAAATCCATTCCTTAAAGCCCTAACTATCACTTGGATTCCCCTTTTTCTCTAAACCAATTGTCTATTTCTATCCTACCCAAGGTTTGCTCCCCTCCCCATTTGATAAACATTCCTCTCTCTTTAAGTGAGACCCTAAATTGGCTATCAGAATTGAAATTAATGAAAATGGTTTTAGTTTCTGTGACCATACCGATTTTTGTTGTTTCTTCATTCCCTTCTGCTTCTTCGCGCCTAGTCTCCTCAACTAATTTCCCACTATCTTTTGCTCGCCAGGTTTTGAAGTTCTCGAAGGTCCTTTTTTTCCCGGAACCATCCATTCGCATCTCTGAATTGGCTAGCTTGCACCCCTCGGGGGGCTCCTCCTCTTCTTCCAAGATTTCTGAAATAATTCGCCCTAATCCATGGAGGTTCCTTCCTAAATCTCCTTGCATTCCTTGACCAAAGGTAATCTCTTCTTTGATTCCCTGTGTGGGCTGTGTGGCATTTATCAACCCATTTCCCTTTTTCCCAGACCCATTGTGGCCTATAGGGACTACCCTTGTTTCCTACAACACCATATGCACTCCATCCCTTATTAATTTTCTCTCTGAATATCTCCATGGGTTCCGCTTGATCTAATTCTTCGCTCCATGCGTTTTAATTTCTGTCCCTAAATCCTTGTTGTTCTTCTTCCCTTCCATCTCCAACTGTTTTCCTTCCATCATATCTTCTGTCTACTCTGAACTGTTCCTCACTCCATGGCCTTTCAATCCCCCAAATTTTGCTCTGCCCTTCGCTCGCCATTGGGTATTGATGTCCTTAATTATAATTATTGCAATTAAATCTAGATTATTATTATTGAGATGATAATGATCTTGATTTCATAAAGGACGTGGCCAAATTTTCAAGATCATTAGCCTTAAAGAATCGAAGATGTTATTTGATTAAAAAATTAAAGTGCTATAAAATAGTCTGTGGTGCACTTACCAAGGTGACATGATTCAAACTTAAATAAATTAAATATTTATTTATTTAATAAAATCATCTTTCTTTCTTTCTAAAAATACAACTCATGCATATCTAATTAATTTATTTAATTAGATAATTTATTGTTTTATTCCTCTTATCTTTTTAGGATTTATTTCCTTTAAAGCAGAAAATCAAATCGTTTTCTATCTTTTTTATCCGGTCTTATCTTGTTTTATTCCTTCTTTTTCCCTTTAAAGCAAAAATAAAATAAAATCCAATCCTTATCTTATCTTCTTCCCTCCACCTCAAAAAATCATCCCTTGCCTATAAATATGGCCTCTCATAAGCCATTTGGTATGCATTGAGTTTGATATCCTTACTCTGTTGAAGTCTTCTTCCAATCCTCTATCCATTTTCTATCTATCTTCTTCTATCCTTTTCATCCAATCTTCATGTTGCATCTATGGGCAATCAACATTCTATCAACAACATCGGTCAACTAGCATCTTGCATCCTTTGACGTATTCGATGAAGTTGGGCATAAAGGTAAATTTGCATTTAATGTGTTTATCTTCGTTTGTTCAAATTTCTTGAATACAAGTTTCTTATTCAATTCCAATAAAAGAATCTTGTCATTAGGGTACTTAGGTAGTATAAGAGCCCTCTTGCAAAGTTATGCAATCCTAATATAAGTAGTGATACACAAGGATGTGTCACCCTCCCCCACCTGCATATCTAAAACAAGGGCATCCCCAGGATGCTGAGGAGACATTCCCTCACCACCCTCTCCCCTACTATCACTACTAGAGGGGAAATGTTTCTTGGGTGTTCCCCTCATACAAGGATAGTTATGGGATGTTGAGTGGACACTAGTAAGTCCCCAAGAAGGTGTGGGGACTTCGTAAGTCCTTGATTGTCTCAAAAACTCCAAGATGTCCCCATGGCCTAGGAATGAAAAAAGTCAATTTAAAAAAAAAAGAATTGAAACTCTAATTCACTAGCCTAACCCTAAAATGTTAATGGACCCTACCCACACCCCAAACCCTGAAAAAAAAAACTATAAATATACATGCTCATCCTCAATCTAAATCACCATCAACACTTCACCATTGCATTGAGCAAGAGCAAGAGGTAGACTTCAATTGTCTTCATCAATCAACCTTTCTAAGCATTCATCAAGCCTTCAAACTAGGGCTTCACAAATTTTGAAATTTATACTTTGTTTTTGGCATTTGCATTTACATTGCTAAACTAAAATCAATGATCATATATTTTTTATTTCAATTTAAATATTCAATATGTTGTTTATATATATAAATTGCAAATCATTCGTAGAGTTTATGAATTATTAAATACTATTTTTAGGGTGGTTTAATTGTTGTTTTTACTATATAGGGTTTTATTAGCTATAACAATAGTTTTAAGGTTGTTTTAACTATTTAGGATTTTACGATTTTAAATTTATTTATTAAAATATTTTTAAATGTTTATTTGCAGATTTGCATAATCATGTAGTTGATTTTCTATTTTTCATATGACTTTTGTGTATATTACTTCTATACCTTGTGCAATCTGAAGTAAGAAAAACAAAAGTAAAATGAAAATTAGAGTTCCTCTTTTAGTTTTAGTTTTTTTAATTTTAAAATATTAAATTTTAAAACTTATTACTAATAGTCAAATGAAGACTTCATCTTTTGTGTATGTGCTCCATGTGACCTGAAGAAGTAAGAAAAACAAAAGTGAAGTCCTCATTTGATGAAGTTTGAAGAACAAGGATTCCAATTTTTGTGTATCCTTAGCTTCTATGCTTCATGTAGCCTAGAGTTAGAAAGACAGAAGGAAAATCCTTGTGTCTTAACCCATTGCATTATGTATATACACTAAATTTTAAATTTCATTTTTTTGCAATGTCACTATGAATTCCCATAGCATGAGTGCTGATGAGTGGGTTGGGAATCTGAACATTGTAGTTGGATCTATTAATCAAAGGACAAATGTAATGCAGGTTTTCACAGATGTTTTGTTGAATTTTGGGCTTATTTTATAGATATAAAACTAGAAGAAAAGAAATAAAAATGTACCTGAATATTTCTAGATACCATTATTCAATATGTATTGTACAACCCCTGTATAAGCCTCACTATTCATTTGCACCCATATGGATTCCATACAGCCCTTATTGTTTTTCCATTGTTGAGCAAGTTCTAGTAGGTGTGATAGTATTTCTGTATTGAAGGTCCAATATTTTTAAAAGTTTTAGCATTAGTAGTTGTGACTTTAAGGTTGTTAGTGTTACTGTAAGTACTTATAATTGAAGGAAATGTGCTCAATAGATTTTAAAAGCAACCAATCATGTGATGCCACATCAGCGTACCAACAAACCATGAATTAATGCACACCTATTGGTCCACCCTTTTTTTTGGGGAACTACTGGTCAAAGGACAAATGTAATGCAGGTTTTCACAGATGTTTTGTTGAATTTTGAGCTTATTTTACAGATATAAAATCAAAAGAAAAGAAATAAAAAATGTACCTTAATATTTCTATATATCACTATTCAATTGTACAACCCCTGTATAAGCCTCACTATTCATTTGCACCCATATGGATTCCACATAGCCCTTATTGTTTTTCCATTATCGAGCAAGCCCTAGGGGAGAGGACCCAATTGATAAGCATGTTCTAGTAGGTGTGATAGTATTTCTGTATTGAAGGTCCAATATTTTTAAAAGTTTTAGCATTAGTAGTTGTGACTTTAAGGTTGTTAGTGTTACTATAAGTACTTATAATTGAACAAAATGTGCTCAATAGATTTAAAAAGCAACCAATCATGTGATGCCACATCAGCACACCAGCAAACCATGACTTAATGCACACCTATTGGTCCACCCTTTTTTGGGGGGGAACTATTGGTCAAAGGACAAATGTAATGCGGGTTTTCACAAATGTTTTGTTGAATTTTGGGCTTATTTTACAGATATAAAATTAGAAGAAAGGAAATAAAAAATGTACCTAAATATTTCTAGATATCACTATTCAATATGTACTGTACAACCCCTGTATAAGACTCACTATTCATTTGCACCCATATGGATTCCATACATCCCTTATTGTTTTTCCATTGTCAAGCAAGCCCTAGGGGAGATGACCCAATTGTTGAGCATGTTCCAATAGGTGTGATAGATTTAGAAAGCAACCAATCGTATAGCCTTTACTGTTTTCATTCTTACAGCCCTTGTTGTTCATCCATACCATACAAGATTTTGTACAGTCCTATCTTCATGCCATTCTTGGCAACCTACGCACACACTAATTTTTGATTTCTGTCCACGATTAGTCTAACAACATTTTGACAATAGTTTCTCCTTTGCCCTTGGACATCAATTTACAACCCCTATCATATCCTTCAACAACTTCTCCACCTTCCAAATGAATTGGATTAGCACACCCTCTCCTAGGGCTTTCTCACTCTATTTATCATACCATCTCCAAGGATGCCCTAGCTTTGATACCAAATGTTGGAAGAATTAATACATAGAATTTGAGAGAATTAGATGGCACACACTTCAATGTGTATACTTGTATATGGGGAAGCAATATTTTTGGCTATAATTTACATTGTGAGTTACTTTTTAGACATAACTAATGTGGTGTTATTACATCATTAACATAAGCAATAAATATCTGTGTACAAAGTGTAATCTAAAATTATTTCTAGTATTCTAACACTAGAAATGCTAGAAAGCCCTTCTAGAGAGCCATTTACCAACAATAAGAACATGGTTGTAGCATAGCCTTGTTATACCCATTTTCTCTATAACATGGAAAAACTGAACAAAGTAAGGTTTTGATCTAAAAAGGACCAACACACCTTGCCATAGCTTTGAGATATCTAGTTTTATTAACATCCCTTTCCTCTTGTTGGATTCCATTGAGTAGATTAATTCATTTGCTAAGATAAGGAGATGTCTATTCTCTATAAAAAGATTTTGAGTAGTCTTTATATCTGTATTATCATCTGAAAGAATGTCTTTGAAATAATAAACCATTCCCTAATTTATTGATTTTGGGTTTTCAATTAATGTGCCATTTTCTTTTTCAACCGCTTTATTGTATTAACCTATCTATGTGTCTTATATGCTTAATGGAAGAATTTGGTTTTGCTTTTGTAATGTCACCTTTTGGGATTGCCCTAAATCTCGCCCTAGTATCACAAATTTAATATAGTTAGAGCTGTAACTTACCAATTGAATGCTTGAAGCAAGATAAACCTGATTTAGATCCTGCAATCATGTTAGTTATCAACAGATAAATAAACATATAATCCAATGATGATTCAGATAAGATTCTAATCATTATTATAATATTCATCATGTACATATGGGATTTCCTTTTAAGGTTCCATCCAAATAGCCCATCATCATTATGGAGCACCACTCTGGGGATTATACAAGGTGCCTCGAGCCGTTCCACCCAGCCTAGGAGCATAGAATGACACCCACCATTTGGCCTCCCAGCCCCACTTGGGGTGTCCTTACCAGAATGGACTCCATAGCTCTTGCATTCCTTATATGTACTATCTCCTCCTCAAAATGGATTGAATGATTGGAGGAGAATATTAAGGAAGTCATTATATTAATTCTATTGTGCATAGGCAAAATTATAGAAATAATAACAGTAGTACAAGAATAACAATATATGTTGTATCAAATATTTACATATATATCTCTACTGAAGTCTTCCTACAGATGTAGTATCTACTATTATATATTTCTTTCTCTTATGCTGTTATGCTTTAGATATCTACTAAGTTACCAATTCCACCCATTCCCGGCCTGGGTACCGGATCGGTCCACCTCGGGTCCTGATCTTGGTCCAGTCCTCCCGGGGGTCCGGCCAGAGATCAGTCCTAGACCTATGGGTCCATCCAGGAGGAACCCGAGGGAACCTAGAGCGAACCAGGGCAGAACCTAGGCGAACTCCAACAGAACCCGCGACCTGCCAGTAGAATAAAGTGATTTTTGGACTTTTTTAAATATTTTTGGGCATTTTTTTATTGCTTTAGTGATTTGACTCCCTCTCTAACCCTAAAAGCATCATTTGGAGTAATTTTAAAGACAAAAAACATTCTATTTGCCTCATTCTAAATGGAAAATGGAAAACTATTCCATTTTGAGTTGAACTCTCAATTTTGCTTGCCATCAAAGAAATAGAGTTGAAGATTGATCAGTGAAGGATCCAAAGTGATTTATTTTCTATTCCTACAGGGTGCAATACCTGGTTTTCTACAAAGGAGATTGTAGAGGCAGGTTTTTGCAAAAGAGGTTGGTTTTTTTAGTTTTTTTTCTACATTTTTGTTTTAAATTTTTTTTGGTCTTTTTCTAAATTCTTCTATCTACTATGAATTAATGGCACATGTGTAAAGATTTTAAAATCAACTATGTTCTATATTTTATTTTTTTTGTTTTCATTTGTTTGGATTCTTTAAATGTGTTGTTTATTGATTTTGTTGGCATAGGGATTACAATGGCAACCGGTTCAACCTCATCGGAGAAATCCAAGTTCAAAATAGATCCAACTGCACCCATTTGGAAATATGTTACTATGTTAGAACCACTTTCAGGCAGTGGGGGTTATGTATGGAAGTGCAATGGGTGTGGGGTTCAGTACATAAGCTCTTATAGTCAGGTTAAAGCCCATTTGTGTAACATTCTTGGGATGGGCATCAAAGCTTGCCCAGGAATAAATGGTGTACCCATCCCACAAGCTCAAGTCCTTGCATATATTCAAGAGAAAGAAAAAGCCGAGGAAGCATCAGATCATAAATTAAATCACCCTTTGCTAAAGAAAGGATCTTGAGGAATGAAGCTCCCTCAATCACCATCTATTCTTGAACCTATAGAGAGCCACCCATTTTTGGTCACACTTCAAGAACATGTAGCACGTAAGAGATCAAAGGGACCATTGGAAGTGGCATTTCACAATGAGTCTCATGAGATAGTTGATCAACATATTGCAAGATGTGTCTATGTGAATGGATTAGCTTTCAATGTTGTTCGCTCACCTTATTGGAAACAAATGGTGAAAGTAATTAATGAAGCTAGAAAAGGGTACAATGTCATGTCCCCATTTCCAGAATAAGCTATCAAGAGCTTTCAGGGTTAGCTTATTATCCATTTCCGTAGGCTAACATATTGCAAAGGGAATGATAATTGTCCATTTTCAGCTTGCATATCATTCGGGACATCTCTAAGGCCGATTGGATGATGATGCTGGCTTCTTTCCATATGTTTTCTTTGTTCAAATTGTATATTTTACTCCCAAAGGCTGACCTACCTTGGCAATACTTATCTTCCCTCTTGGCTGACTTATTTGGGATTCACTTTCATCACATATGAGCGCCACCTTGATGAGGCCAACCCGCATTGATAAGATGCTCACTTCTCTTTGGGCCGACTTGACCAGGTAAAGCATGAATTTGGAAGAATATGATTTGGGTGCTTAGAAGCAAGGAAGGCCGACTAGCCTAGGAAGTTTCAAGAAGCACCAACTTCTAGAACAAAGGGCAGATATAAAAGAAGACCTTGGAGCTGCCATTTCGATCATCGCATTGACTTGTGTTTTGACCTAATCTGGAGTAGCATATTGGAGATCTTATTCTACCCCTGTAGTAGAAGAAGAAGGCTTAAATCCAATCACTAAGGATAGCGAATCATCTCAACAAGTGAGCAAATTATCATAGAGAGGCAGCGAACCCCATTGAAGGCATCATACACCACTTGGAGGGGAAGTGAACTATGTTTAAAGGGTAGTGAACTAGTTTAGAGGAGCAGGGAACCATCTTGGAGGATAGTCTAGGGCAGCAAAGGCTTCAAGGAGTCACTACAGATCACATAACAATCAGACTTCATATTGTATTAGCAATCCATAGTATATTTGCCTCATGAATGTAATCTTGGATATTATGAATATTTGAAAACTATATATATATATATATATATATATATATATATATTCATTATCAATCTATATCCATTTATTCTTTGGAGAAATTTCATAATACTTGATCAATGTGTTGCAATCATGGTTTGAATTTGAGTTAGGAACATCATTGTGGTATTAGAGCTAAAGACCCTGCTAGCCTATGGGTTATGGAAGACAATGTTAGTTCATTTCCACATCACTACCAGAGAAGAGCTGAAGACATGGGAGATAGAAGACAAGGAAATCACCCTAGAGAAGACATGGATCAACTATTGTGGGAGATGCGGGATGAATAACGGAATACCAATTAGACTATTCAGATGATGCTCCAAGCTTTGATGAATATCAATGGAGGAAACAATCGAGGCAACAATCGGGGAAACAATCAAGGCAATAATCAAAGAAACAATCAAGGCAACAATCAGGGCAACAATCAAGGCAACAATCAAGGCAATGCAAGGAGTACAAGTGCCAGCAATGTAGTAGAATCATCCTAGAGGTCACATACACCTACTGTGGATAGGCCTATGTGTCCTACTTTCCTTCCTAGAGAAGAGGAAGTAGTGGAGGAGCCCCAAGTAGAGGACGAAGAAGAATACTTGACAACCTTGGTGTAGACACTAAAAAATATCCATGTCTCGACATAACTCCTTATCGACATGACCTTGTGTGTTTACCCTAGGTCCTAGGTCATCCAACCTCATCCCACTCACAAATCCCACTTACCCCACTCCTAATCCTATCATAATCACTTAGCCAATTAATTAAATAAGTCATATTTATTTAATTAATTCCCCATTCCATTTGTCCAACTTAATCACCTTCTTGATTGATTAAATAAACCCACTTTATTTAATTAATCCCACTTGATCACATTCCCAATTAATTAAATAAATCCCATTTATTTAATTAATTGCATCTAGTCACATGTTTCACATAATTCAAATTAAATATTTGAATTATTTCCCTCAACTTTCATCACATGACAACACTTGTCCACTTTCTTTTTGTGTCATGTGGGGCAGTACATCTTGCATTTAATACAACTCACATGTGTAAGATAATTCAAATAAAATATTTGAATTAGATTCCTTTCATTCTCCTTCGCACACTTGTCACATGACTACGATTTCTTGAGGTACAAGAAAACCTAATCGATCCTGGCCATCCATGTCTTCCAAACCCTAATCAATCTTGTTCATTCAATCAAATCATCCATATTCTATAAATCAACCCACTCCCAAGCCATTTTCATGCATTGAGTTTGAGTACCCTTATGATGTCAAAATATCTTTAGAACCATTTGCATCATTCTTCTATATATCTTTCATTTTTCATCCATCTATCTATTATCATTCATCTTTTCATCTATCCATCTCTATCATACTGTCATTCTGCCAAAATCTTGAGCAACCAACATTCAACCATCCATTTAATCCATCAATCTCATCTTGGATCTCATCTTGCATCTCTCTTGCATCCATCTTGTATCCATCATCTTATAGGGATCAATCAAGTCATCATCTTGTGCATATCATTTGAGGTATATTGAGGATTTGGGTTTGGGTAATGCATGTATTTGTTTCATCATTTTAGCTAATCCAAATTTATCATATACATTTTGGCACGCCCATGGTTGTAACCCTCATTTTTTGTAGGTTTTTTATGATTAAATTTGTAACGTTTTAACATTTTTTGTTTGATTTTTGCAAGTGACCTATTGTAGGAGGCCTCCAGAGCTCAAATGGACTTTGTCGTTGAGTCCAGGAAGCCTAAGAGATGAAAAATGACATAAAATTCACCTATTTTCACTTCCAAATTTTTTTTGTAATTTTTGAAAAAAATTTAGGGCTGCAAATCCATATAATACGGATCCGTATGGATCTGCGGCCCCCTGTTCGTACTGATCTTCGCATGTGTGTTGTTTCATTATAGGGTCTGTACATCATATTACTGGAAGGGATTTCATTTTCTATTGTTTTAATTTTCTGGTGGTGTTTAATCTCTATCGACCCCTTTTGCCAAACCCTAGTTGACCGATTAGCATGCTAGCCGCCACTGAGTTGCTACCCCATCGCCACTCATTTGGATGTGGTTGTTGCCGCCCATGTAGAACATATCTCCTCCCATTCGTCACAGGATTCTACCACAACTACCACCGTTTACAAAACCCTAGTTCCCCTAACATCTGGTCGACATTCCTCATGCAACCTTCATCTCATTCTATGATCCCTGTTACCACTAGGAGATCACATTCGCCATCATATCAATCAGAACCGCCACCCAACCATCGCTAGTTTTGAAACCTAAATCTGCCACATGCTAAACTTCCCATCACCTTCCCTTTTAAACTTGTCAAACCCTAAACGCCACCCATGATCCTCTACGAACCATCACCTCCACCATTAGACACAAGTACCACATCGTGACCATCTATTATCCTCACCACTCTGCAATTTTCCTCATTGCCGCTCCCAAATCTCAACCATCGCCACTGTTAGCTCTTTAGTTGTCGTTCCTGGGATCTTTACTCTATGCATCCATTGCTTTAGTCGCAGTCACATTCTCGTGAATGTTCACTGCCTAACTGTTTGGTTGGCTCCCAGTCAACACTTAAAGTCCCCTATCACAATTTTTAAACCACCGCAGTCTCCCTCCTGTAAGCCCTTGGCTGCTTGGCCTTGGATTTATTTCTTTTTTTTCAATCATTTCACCCCTGGTCATATGAGTGACCAGGGGTGTCATTGAGCTCTTAACTGCTAACATAAACTACTAGGGTATCTGTGCCATGTGACTGGTAACCACACAGACTGCTAGCAGCTTACCAAACAGCCAGCTTGACCCATCTTATCCCTAGGAACAAATTTTTTCAAACTTTCATAACTTTCACATGCAGAGGAAAAATTTTGCAAACGAGGACTCATTAGAAAGCTGGGAGGGCGAACTACATAGTGGCAGAGAAATTTTCAGGTGAAAGTGTTATTTTGCAGGGTTTTTTCGCAGTCAAATTCAAACTTGCCCATGAACTTCAAATGCTTATAACTTTTGCATTTTTGGTCAAATTTTCGTGAATTTTTTTTAAAATTGCATAGAATTGCTCCTAGAATCTACTGATGCCATTTATTTTTCTATCACTATTCATCTATAGAAGATTTTTATTAGATTTTTTATTTGTTACATAACAGTCCTCTTGGCTAGTTTACTTGCTTCTTTCTTGCTTAGGTGGCTTTCAGGTGATCATACAAGGCTGGGACAACATTTGGATCAGCATACATAGTATTTTGGATAGTGATATAATTAGGTCTACATATTCTAATAATTCATTCCTCATTATCTTGCTTGTCTCACACTTCGATTTGGGCTTAAAATGAACAACTTGTTTGCAATCACACATAAAAAATTGGGCATAAAATCAACAAGTGTCTTCCATCACACATTTGGACTTGGGATCTAAAAAGAACTAGTGCTTGAACTATTTGATCACACATTTCATTTCTAAGGGTTAATTTACAAGTGCAAGTGTGAATCAAGTGTGTATGTGTATGCTCTCTCCTCACACCGCAAGGTGATCTTGGAGATCAAAAACACCTCACTTGGTTTGCTTTTTTTTACTCTTCTTAGGAGGCCTGCTTGGAGATGCACCACTCGAAGGGATGACCTCAATAAAGGCTTAATCGAAAGACACCCTCATTGAGAGTTGGAATCTTTTCATTCTTGGCTAAGCCCCAAAGAACTTTATACCTTTGGGAAGTGAAGGTGAAGGGTGGGTTACCCCTTTCTCCCAGCCATGTGGCAAGATTTTTCTTTCAAATTCCTAGTCAACCTCATGTAAACATAGCCCAAAAACCTAATTGGCCATACCCTATTTCAAACTAGACATTAGGCTTGTTGTTGTGTCTTCAAGTGTGTGTTTAATCATAACATTTAAACCTTGAATGGAAAATTCATCATCTTGTTTGGTGTGTGTGTTAATCTATTTGCTTCTAAAATCTTGTGTTTGATATTGCCCTAAAGTAAGCTTCCAATAAACACTTGCCACATCATCATCTTCAACCAACTTGTCATAACACATATCTTAAACCACCTCATCCACATCATCCAATCCTAATCACCCAATTCATCAATGCATTTTAACTCACCTCCATCCTAAACAAAACCCTAATCATATCCAAGTCATCATCCCATCACATCAACATCATCCTAAGCATTACACATCATCCAATCATTAAATCTTCATCCAAATCACTCCACATCCATGCATCCTAATCTACCACTTGTAAACATGGACATGGCATTTCTAAACAAAACTTATGAGAATGATCCTTATGGCAACAAAAGAACGCTTGATCAATTTAGGTGGTTATATAGAAAAGAAGAAGACCCTGTGTCACCACAACATCAACAATTCCCACAAAATCAAGTCCTAGTCCAATATCAACAATCCCACATTCAATCACAAGCTCAACAAGCACATAATCCTTCACCCATTCCTTATGTGGCATCTATCTTATCATCCTATCAGTCTAATCCACCCACATATCAAATCCATGCCACATCAAACTCACTTCAAACTCCACCATCACCTAATGCAACACCCACACTTGACCAAGAGGTTATCGATTTCATGCAAGATACTAACCATATGGATCTAGCGTATAGAGTCCTTGAATTGGATCCTACTGGATTTATGGAATACCTTGTTCGACTTGGGGCCACTCCATCTTCCACTAACCCCACAAACACTAACACCGCCACATCCATACCACAAATCACCCTCACTATTCCTAACAACACCACAAGCACAAGTGCTTCCATAAGTATACCATCCAATGATCCTAACTCCATTGCCTTCATATCACAATTACTTTCTCAACAAACCTCCAACATCAACTAATGTCCACAACAATCCACCTTACAAAACCTTTTCACCTACAAATCCTATCATGCCACCTCATCATCAAACCCATCTACAAGCAAACCAAGTGTCCTCACAAGAAGCACCCTTGATAGACCTAAATCCACCTATGTAAGACCTAATGACCTTTGACAAGGGAAACACCAATCTAGAGAAAGCATCTTATGAGAATCCTCCATCATCATCCACTCAAGTACCACTCTATGAGCCTACTTTTCCTATCTTAACCCCACCATGTGATCCAACATCCACTCATGACCCTATCAATGAACCTCACAACACCTTGTCTAGTCATCCAAATCCATCATGTGATCTACAAGCCATCAAGCTTATTGAGGAATCTTCAACTCCAAGTCTAAGTCAAGAACCATCATGCCCTCATGTCAATGACTCTCAAGAACGTGTCAAGCCTATCCATGAGCCTATCAATCTTATTGAAGAGTCTCCTTTCATAAGTCCACATCAAGATCCATCATGCCCTAACATTGTTGACCAAGAGCCCATCCAAGAGTCATCCCTTTTCTCGCAAGAAAATCAAGAGGTATGTCAAGCATATAATCAAACACATGTGGAAACATCAAGACCTCAACTAAATCAAGAACAAAACATATCTAAGTTCCACCCATTCATGACCTACATATTGTATATGATCAAGGTATTATTTATAATCATGACCCTATTTGTGAGCAAGTTTATCCCATCCATAGCCCAATTAATCCTATTTATGCTCACATTTGTGATCAAGGTTCTATCTATGATCATGAAAAACATGATGATCCTCTTAGCCAACATTTATGGAATCCATGATCAAGAGGTTATCATTCCACCTATCCTTCCTTCCATAAACACCCATGAGCAAGATATCCTACTTTCTCCTACCCAACCTCCACCTACTCCTATCCATGAGACACCAACTTCCACTTGTCATGATGAGATGTATGCCTTCCAATTAAGCACAGAAGATCAAACCAATGAGCATAAAGATAATCAAGATCCTAATGATCCTTCCACATCCACCATTGATTCCATGTCAAATCCACCACCATACCCACTTGGCCTATCCACTTTCATTCATGAGTGTTCTTCCCTAGGACAACAACAGCTTTTTCCCTCCACCTCACCTTCTCCATCCAATAATCAACTCAACTCTAGTGTCCAAACTACACCTAGTCCTATAGTCAATCGCATGCTCCAAAACATGAACTACCAAGGCAAAGGTTTAGGCCTACATGAACAAGGCATTTTGGAGCCAATCCATGTCAAGATCCCTCCTCGCTCATTTGGCCTTGGATACACACCCCAACGTCAACAATCAAACGATGTTGGTACTTCCTCCACGCATCCTAAGTCCACTTTCCACCATAAATCCTATCATACACCCAAAACATATGTTGCTATTCCATCTCCACCATCCTATAAATGTCAAAAGCATGTGACCATACACCTTCCTGTTGCAAGTATGGGCCTAACCAATGTTGTCATTAATGTCAACGTACTCATGCTGCATTAATGAGAAGGATTGGATGAGTAGAGAGGAGCAATGGAGACAATGAAGTGGAGATCCTAGCTAAGATGCAGATCAGAGGTTGCAGTTCAAAGGGTTTGTAGATATGAGTCTTGAGATGATCCAGTCAAGTTTTTAGAGGTCCGCATGAAGATCTGAAGAAGTTATGGCCGCTCAAGTAGAACCAGCTCTGACAAGTGTTCAGAGGTGATAGAGCGACACAAATAGGTCCGGTGAGATCCGGTAATGCACTATCCCATTCTGCCGATTTGAGGGAGTGTTGAGAACATTCGTGTGAAGTGTCAACTCGATTGGTTCATGGTTTGAAGGTCCGGAAGAACCTATTCCTTTGTGACAGTAATGACAGACTGTGTTCTTAAAGCTTTGGATGAAGGAGAGGAGAATTCCAGCAAGCAGATGAAGTGTGGATGTTCTCAAGTGATTTGGGAAAGGTTGTGGTGATCCTTGGATCGTAACCAGTTCATGTTGATGGTCCGCATTGAATTTAGAATGTGCATTTGAAGAATAACCACTGGATGATGGTGTTCTTCCTGAGACTGTCTGACCGGATGTATTACATGTCTTGCGGATGTTCTTGTAGATGTTTACCGACTTAAATGATTATTCTTAAGTTGATGCCTTGTATAAATAAGGGATTGTGAAGTCTTTCCAATGTGTGTCTTGTGGTGATGAGTGTGTGGTAGCGAGGAGGAGAGCGAAAGGCAGAGCAGAAGTATTGGGCTTAAATGGAACTGATTCAAGCATGGTGAAGATGCTATTCTCCAGTTCATGTAAATGATACTTATTTCTTTGTAGACAGTGTGTCTCTTGTAGGCAGTGAGCCTCTTGTGAGCAGTGTGCTCGGGCAGTTAGCCCTAATTGGTATGTGCCATTTTGTTTTTTCTATTCTTCTAACAGAGAATACATTCTTGGGTTAATCACCCCGTGGTTTTTCCCTTAACCGGGTTTTCCACGTCAAAATCTTGGTGTCTTATGTGTTGATGAGTTTCTACTTTTGATTTGAATGCATTATGTTTCATGTTTAATATACTACATTGGAGAAATTTTTGCACAACTGATTCACCCCCCCTCTCAGTTGTGTGCCCTAAGTCTAACAATTGGTATCAGAGCTAAGTTCCTCTAAAAAGAGCTTAACCGCTTGAGGAGATCCAGGATGTCATCTTACAAGAAGGATAGTCCAAAGTTTGATGGAACCAACTTTGCTCTTTGGAAAGGTCGCATGAAATGTCACTTGCAGTGTATGGGAATGGCATACTGGTCAATGGTTACAAAATAGTATGTACCTCCACAGGGTGGTCTGACAACCCTAAATGAAATCACAGATGTTGAAAACAATCTGCGGACCAAAGAGGCTCTTCTAAGTGCATTATCTGACTCAGAGCTCTCAAATATTATTGACCTACCAACTGCCTTTGAGATTTGGAATAAACTAGAACTTTTACATTAAGAAGACCAATATGTTAAATTTGCAAGGTTACAGAGTCTAAAAGGGAAATTTGAAAAACTGAAGATGAGAGATGATGAAAATATTACTACTTTTATGCCAAGAGTGAATGAGCTAGTTTGTGGAATTAGAAATGCTGGTGGAGTCTTGGATGAAAATGAGATTGTTTGTAAAATTCTCAGATCCCTTCCTGCTTCTTACAAAATCAAAGCTATTGCCATTGAAGAATTAAGAGCCCATACAACTGTCACAAGAATTCAATTGGATGGGAAATTGGCTACATTTGAAATAATAGAGTTTAGAGACGGCCCCCCAAAGACTGAATCTACATTCAAAGCCAGCGCCTTTGTTAAAGGTAAAAAAAGGTTTGATCTGGGAGAGAATTCTTCAAGGAAATTGTCATGGTATGAAAAAGCAAGAAAAGATCTAGAAGAAGAAGTAGAAACTGCTCAATTTGAAGCCCTTATTGCAAAGAGGCTACCAAGAGGATCTGGTAAGTATGAAGGAAAATTACCTTTTAAGTGTTTTAACTGCAATAAGATTGGTCATTTTGCCTCAAGATGTCTAGAAAGATTTTCAAGGCAAAATCCTAACAAGCCAAGGTTCCAAAAGAACTATTACTATGTACATGAAGATGATGATAATGAAGGAGTAACAGATGATGAATCAGAGATAGGAAACAAATCTGGAAATGAATGGGTGTTCATTACCATCAAGGAAGAAGATCCAATGTCCTCTATATCTGTCAATCTTAAGACTATGGAAAGAGCTCTGGCTGCCCAAATTGAAGAGAAGGATGATTGGGTCATTGACAGTGGATGCTCTCACCATATGACAGGTGACAAAAATAAGTTTGTAGATTTGGAAAGGTATGAAGGAGGAGTGGTAAAGTTTGGTGACAATTCTGCTGGTAGAATCGGAGGAAGAGGAACTATTTCTTTTGATGGAAGAAACAAAATTGGTAATGTACTGTATGTTGAAGGTTTGAAGCACAATCTTCTTAGTGTTGGACAGTTGGTGGACAAAGGTTATGATCTCTGATTCAAGGATGGAAAATGCAAAATCTTTGAAAGTTCTGGAACAGAGATTGCATCCTGTACTCAAACTAAAGGTAATACCTTCCACTTGGTTGGTACTGGTAAAAGCTTCTTATTTGTTCAAGTTGATCAGAGTTGGTTATGGCATAGAAGGATGTGTCATGTGAATTTTGATAATATCATCAAGATAAGCAATACTCAGGCTGTAAGAGATCTTCCAAAATTGGTGAAACCTACTAGCAACTTGTGCAAGGAATGTCAATTGGATAAGCTGAGCAGAGTCACATTCAAAAGCAAGGAACTATCTTTTGCCAGATTATTGGACTTAGTTCACACTGATCTTTGTGGTCCAACAAGAACCAGGAGTATTCAAGGTGATAGATACTTCATGCTGCTAATTGATGACTATTCCCGGATGATGTGGGTAACCTTTCTAAAGGAGAAATCAGAAGCTCTTGAGAAATTCAAAATATTCAAGGCTATGGTAAAGAATGAAACATGATTAAATTTGAAATGTCTGAGGTTTGATAGAGGTGGAGAATTCACATCCGGTGAGTTCATAGAGTTCTGTGAGAAACATGGAATTAAGAGACAATTGTCTACTCCTAGGAATCCACAGCAGAATGGAGTAGTGGAGAGAAAGAACTGGATCATCCAGGAAGCATCTAGGATCATGATGATGGAAGCAAATGTTCCTTAGATCTATTGGAGAGAAGCTGTCAGCACTGCAGTCTATACTCTCAATCGAGTTCAAATCAGAAGCAATACCGGTAAGCCCTTATGAACTTTGGTTTGGCATTACTCCTACTGTAAGATATTTCAGAGTCTTTGGTAGCAAATGTTACATCAAAAGAGATGAAGATCTAGGCAAGTTTGATGCTAGAAGTGATGAAGGAATATTCTTGGGTTACTCTACTCAAAGCAAAGCATATCAATGTTATAACAAGAGACTAAGAAAGATGATAGAAAGTACAAATGTGAAGGTTGATGAGGGAATAGAGAAACCCTCAAGGTTTTATGAATATGATGAAGATGATCATAATAGTGTTCTGGTTCAAGGAGTTCAATCCTCTTCTGAAATTCAGATTCAAACTGATCCGGTAAATCAGGAAGAAGAGACAGGTCTGAATGAGCCTGATCAAGAAGCAGAAGTGCAAGAAACTCCCAAAGTTCCAAGGTATGTAAGACTAAACCACTCTGAAGATCAAATCATATGTGATAAAAGTAAAGGTGTGCAAACTAGAAGGAAAATTGCTCAAAATTTAGATGAATATTGTCTGATTTCAAAGATTGAACCTAAGAAAATAAATGAAGCCTGCAATGATGAAAACTGGACCAAAGCAATGGAGGAAGAGTTGATACAAATTGAGAAAAATCACACTTGGGGTCTTGTTCCCAGGCCTAGAAACAAGAATGTGATTGGAACCAAATGGGTCTTCCGGAACAAACTAAATGAAGTTGGTGAAGTAATTAGAAATAAATCCAGACTGGTCTGTAAGGGCTACTCTCAAATAGAAGGAATTGATTTTAAAAAAACTTTTGCTCCGGTAGCAAGAATTGAAGTAGTTAGATTATTTCTTGCATTGCTGCTTTCAAGGATTTCAAGGTGTATCAGATGGATGTCAAGTCTGCTTTCTTGAATGGTGACTTAGAAGAAGAAGTGTACATTGAACAACCGGATGGATTTCAATTGTCTGAGCATGGTGATATGGTCTACTAGTTGAAGAAGGCACTATATGGACTAAAGCAAGCCCCAAGAGCCTGGTATGAAAGATTGGACAAACACCTTTTGAAGATTGGTTTCAACAAAGGTACTACTGACAGTAACTTATATTTCAAAATTGATCATGAAAACATCTTGATTGTTAAAGTATTTGTTGATGATATCATCTTTGGAGGAAGAGATAGTATGTGTAAAACTTTTGCAAATCAAATGAAAAGTGAGTTTGAGATGTCTATGCTTGGTGAAATGAATTTCTTCTTGGGTCTACAAATTACTCAAACAAAGAAAGGAATCTTTATTTCTCAGACCAAATATGTGAAAGAATTGTTGAGAAAATTTGGAATGGAAGATTCAAAGCCAATGAATACTCCCATGGCAACCGGATGTAAGTTGAGCAAAGATGATGACTCTCCTAAGGCAGACCAGACAAAGTACAGATCAATGATTGGAGGATTGTTGTATCTCACTCAAACTAGACCAGATATAATGCAGGCTATTGGTCTTGTGAGATTCCAGGCTAATCCCAGAGAATCTCATGTCATGGCAATCAAGAGGATTTTTAGATATCTAAAAGGAACATTTGAGTATGGTTTGTGGTATCCTAGAGATCATGATTTCTCTCTTCATGCATATACAAATGCTGATTGGGTAGGAGATGTGGATGACCAGAAGAGTACCAGTGGTGGAGCATTCTTTTTGGGAAAGAGATTAGTTTCTTGGCTAAGCAAGAAATAAGAGGCAATATCCCTGTCTACAACTGAAGTAGAATACATTACAGCAACAGGTAGTTGCACTCAAGTTTTGTGGATGAAGTAGATGCTAAAAGATATTAAAGTAGAGTATGAGGATCCTATCACAATCTTCTGTGATAATTCAAGTGCTATAAATATATCTAAGAATCCTGTGCTGCATTTTAAGACTAAGCATATATCTATCAAGTTTCACTTTTTGAGAGAGCAAGTGAACAAAAATGAAGTCAGATTGGAGTTTGTGCCCTCCAAGGATTAGATTGTAGATATCTTTACTAAACCTCTACCTAAGGACTCTTTTGAGTATCTTAGGGAGAAGTTAGGGGTTATTGCCCCTCTGATGATGAACTAAGGTACACTGAGGTGCATCAGTCTAGTGGATATCACAGTCATATCTTGTGATCCGGATTGATGGGAGCTGCTACTCAGGGGGAGCAGCAGGTATGATTCTATAGTGTTGGAATTGCAAGTATGAGCCCTTTTCCATTGATGTCAAAGGGGGAGAGAAGACATGTGAAAAACAAGTGGTTGATGATCAAAGGGGGAGCAGTAAAGGAAGAGAAGACATGTGAATGGTTGTTGTTGATAGGGAGAGTAGTGACAGTAAGGAGAAGTTCTTGTCTTGATAGTTTTTCACATCATATGTTGCCATCAATGACAAAGGGGGAGATTGTTGTAAGTATGGGCCTAACCAGTGTTGTCATTGATGTCAACATACTCATGCTGCATTAATGAGAAGGATTGGATGAGCAGAGAGGAGCAATGGAGACAGTGAAGTGGAGATCCCAGCTAAGATGCAGATCAGAGGTTGCCGTTCAAAGGATTTGTAGATATGAGTCTTGATATGATCCAGTCAAGTTTTCAGAGGTCTGCATGAAGATCTAAAGAAGTTATGGCTGCTCAATCAGAACCGGCTCCGGCAAGTGTTCAGAGGTGACAGAGTGACACAGATAGGTCCTGTGACATCTGATAATGCACTATCCCATTCTGTAGATTTGAGGGAGTGTTGAGGACATCCGTGTGAAGTGTCAACTCGATTGGTTCATGGTTTGAAGGTCTGGAAGAACCTATTCCTTTGTGACAGTAATGACAGACTGTGTTCTTAAAGCTCCAGATGAAGGAGAGGAGAATTCTAGCAAGCAGATGAAGTGTGGATGTTCTCAAGTGATTCGGGAAAGGTTGTGGTGATCCTTGGATCGTGTCCAGTTCATGTTGATGGTCCGCATTGAAGTTAGAATGTGCATATGAAGAATAACCACTGGATGATGGTGTTCTTCCTAAGATTGGCCGACCAGATGTATTACATGTCTTGCAGATGTTCTTGTAGATGTTTTTTGACTTAGATGATTATTCCTAAGTCGATGCCTTGTATAAATAAGGGATTGTGAAGTCTTTCCAATGTGTGTCTTGCGGTGATGAGTGTGTGGTAGCAAGGAGGAGAGTGAAAGCTAGAGCAGAAGTATTGGGCTTAAATGGAACTAATTCAAGCATTGTGAAGATGCTATTCTCCAGTTCATGTAGGTGATACTTATTTCTTTGTAGATAGTGTGTCTCTTGTAGGAAGTGATCCTCTTGTGAGTAGTGTACTCAGGCAGTGAGCCCTAATTGGCATGTACCATTTTGTTCTTTCTATTCTTCTAACAGAGAATACATTCTTGGGTTAATCACCTAGTGGTTTTTCCCTTAACTGGGTTTTCCACTTCAAAATCTTGGTGTCTTATGTGTTGATGAGTTTTTGCTTTTGATTTGAATGCATTATGTTTCATGTTTAATATACTGCTAATCACTAAGAGGATTTAAGTGTGTAAATTGGAGAAAGTTTTGCGCAACTGATTCACCCCCCCTCTCAGTTGTGTGCCCTAAGTCTAACACTTCCACCATCTAATTTACCTCCATTACTTCCAACTTCTAACCTCCCTTCATCTACTTTGCCTACACTTCTACCAACACCTAATTATCCATTTATCCATAAGTACCCTTACAATCCTAATCATGACCAACAAATACACACATTGTCTAAACACAAAGCTTCCACTCCTTCCACCAACCCCGCTTCCATCATGTCCATGGGATTCAAAACTAAAAATTTGGATGCATTTACCTATAAAGCTAAAAATCCTAAAGATTCTCATGCCTTAGGGCATCAATGCAAAGAATCAAAACAAAATCCATCTAAAAAGATATCCAAACCACTATATAAGCCCATACATCTAAAAGAGAAGTCCAAAAACAAAATGGTTTGGGTACCTAAACAAAAATCACACAAGTCAAATGAGGCATCCACATCCCAAAAATCCCAACCATCTACTTCCATCCAAAAATCTCAAAAATCCCACAAGCAAAGCAAAAATTAGAAAATTACTAAGTCCACGTGGGTTCCAAAAGTCCTAATTCATCCATCTCCTAAGCAAACATCACCATTGCTTCCCACACCACCATCCAATAAAAAGATTCAATGTTTATCACGGTGTGTGCAATCATTGGTCATGATCCCATTCCCACATACCTCCATCTTCTCACCTTTCATCCATTATCCTACATACCTTCCCAATCACCTTCCTATGGTCCATGCTCCTTTCATCCATCCTTTTCATAATCCACTTTCACCCCTACATAATCCACATCATAATCCACTTTTGATCCCTCCATAACCCACATCATAATCCACTATCATAATCCACTTTCGATCCCTCCATAACCCACATCATAATCCACTATCTACATTATCCATCTCACTTTCACGCAATCACCCTACCAACATCTTGAACATAATGACTTGGCATGGTCCATTTGTGATGACATCCTTCTCTAATGGGACTATAACATTACATGGAACTAGACACTTGAGTCCCACCCATCCATATCCCCCCTTTTCCCATTCAAAAGTCAAAATAGTCACAAAAAAAATCAAAAAAAAAAAATCAAGAAAAAAAAAGTAATGAGAAATCCCTTCATCCAATGGTGAAAACCTAGTAAATAGGCACCTTGGATAAGTACCATGATGAAAACCTGGTAAACATGCATCATGTGTAGGTTGATCTTCTATGTCAGTTACACTTGGGGGCACCTTGTCTCATCCTTTTCCAAACTATCATATCATTTTCATACCATTTCCATATACATACATATCACATTACATCCATTCATACTCCCTTCCTCTTTTGATCTTGACAAAGATTGGGGGCAACTGTTGACAAGTGTTTTGGATATCCCTTGACATACCTCATCCTTTCCAAACAAACCCAATCATCCAAGGCATAAGCTTTGTCATGTCAAATCCTATCATCCTATTATCTTAAGCATTATCCTAAAAAATCATAAATCTACTACCTAAACTGGGGCATGTTATTCCTATGTGACATAGCCTTTGGAGATCACATCCTAACTCCCTTATGAGGCCTACATCTATCCACTATAGCATATCCTTGTATCCATCCATTTATCATGAGCTTTCCTTTCCACTATAGCCTGTCCTCTTATCTACCCACCTATCATGACCCTTCCATCCTATTTACTAACACCCATCTTTCTATCCATCCAATCCCATTCATCCATCCTTGCACCTAGACTTGGTTTTTCTTCTTTTCATTGGTATCTAGTATAGAGGCTACCCAAATTGTAAATCCATTGACATTCAAAAACATTTCAAAAAAATACAAAAGAATTAAAATATTTCAAAAAATTAAAAAAATCAAAATATTTCAAAAAATTCAAAAAAATCAAATATTCCCAAAAAAATCCAAAAAATCAAATATTCTCAAAAATCTAAAAAACCAAATATTCCCCCAAAACACAAAAAAAAAATCAAAATATTCCAAACAAATACAAAAAAATCAAAATATTTTAAAAACCCCAAAAAATCAAATATTGTCAAAAAATCCAAAAAAAAAAAATCCAACAAAAAAAACCAAGCAATAAGATCAATCCCAATCTTCAAATTTATCACATCATCAAAATCAAAACAAGTCCAATCACATCATCAAATCAAGCCAATCTATCAATCATCTAATCTATCAAATAATCAAAAGCAAATCAAATAACATCATTCAATCAATCCCAATCAATCCATAACTTGATCAATCCAATCCATATCATCCCATCTGTTGGTTCTTTCTCTCTGGATCGGCAGAGGGTTTGCACAGGCAAATCCGGCCAACACATACAGGAGGTTGCATAAGCTGCCTCCCCTTCACTTCTGGTTCTGCCGCACCAAGGGGGGTGTCCCTATAACTGAAGATTTGACTTTTGACTCACCCAATGACAGAAAGATTTAGCTTTACAATAGCAAGCAGAATACTCTCATTTTAGGACCAAGATTTATGTGATAGGTCACAAGTTAGGCAATGTTCTTGGACATATTTGACTGGTTGAGGATGAGAGTATGCAAGGGTCCTATTTCTAATCCTACAAACTAACAGGTTGGAATTATGAAATGGTTTGAAATTGATGTTTTGGATGCAAGATAGGGGGTTTTGGATCATAACTAATACACAAGGGCAGACTGGTGCCTATCTCTAGGCAAGGAGTCAACTAGACATATAAAGTGAATGATTTGCACTAGCATTTGAGTTTCGAGGGATTAGGATTGGTGCTTGCCATACAAACACCACCCAAGAATAGGTATTTAGCTATCTCTACTTACAAGTATCCCAGCTGACATACATTCTTCTCCACACTTGACCTAAAATAGTTTAATCCACTCCTTGAATGGAAGTTAGACGTTAAGCATGCAATATAGAAAATCTATACCCTAGAATCTTGGAAACCCTTAGCAACCAGATTCAAAAGAAGAGATGCATGCAACAAATGGAGATAGGTAGCTAAACACATGCAACAATGCATTTTTCATATGAAACAACAATGAAACTGAAAATATGCGCAACATGCATTCAAAATGCAACTCATAAACTCCAAAGAGATACAACAGCCAAAAAGCTCTATTTTTCGTTATTCTCCCAAAAATTGCCCAAATCTTCAACAACCAAAAATGAGTAACACAATTTGCTTTTTATAGCATGACTGTGCACTCAACAATCAAAGTACATGTCATCTCAAAAATTTGCCAGATACAATGCACCAAAAAATGGCGCCCAAAACATTGAATGCAACATTCAGAAGGAGGAGGAAAAACAAGTGAAATTAGGATGTGTGCCGTCGTTTGAAGATTTTCCTCACAAATCTGGTAGGTAGCCCATCAATCCATCGACAATGCCTTTGCAAATTGCCATTATGATCAACCTACTCGCAGTCTCTTGAAATGTGGCAGCTGTGTGCTTCTGAAGTTTTCCTGCCTGGAATGCAGCTACATATACAAAGAAAAACCTTCACATGAAACTTTAAAACATGGCCGTTGATTCCATCCTCTTCCCCGTGATCAACATCATCCAATTTCTTTGAAAAGTCATCAACCAATGCAATCGCGCCACGCAGGTGTCTGTTTTTCATTGTTGACTTTCTCCTCTCTTATTTTGCCTTTTTTGCCTTTTGCCATTTTCGCCCATTTTTGCCTTTTTAGCCTTGTATATGCAAAAGAACATGCATATACATATAACTACCTGCATACAAAGGGCGAATCCCAAATTTTTATAGAACAAATTGAAATCGCATTCAGGTCCCGCCTTGTACATTTCCTTTTACGTATCTCGCTTGTATGTTGCATATATACAATATGCAATATACATACAATGTGGATCTCAAATCATTATGAAACAAATTGCAATCACTTTGAAATCTGGCTTGTATCTTAACCTTTGCATCTTCGCTTTGTATATTGCATATACAAATGCAATATACATTCTGTGGACTCCAGCCACTTTATCCATCAGATTTGAAAAAATTGAAATCCGGGCCTTGTATCTTCATTCTCTTGTATATCAGGATATACAATGCTCATAACATGCAAGCCGCGGACGCCAACGCTAAATTTGCCAAATTTGACTTTTAAGTCAGGCCCAGCTTGTATATCGCTCCCTTGTACGTTTGCCTTGTATATCGCATATACAATGCAAACATACAAGCCAAAACATACATTCACCCGAACTTCTGCCTTTATCAACTACATTGCATACCTTTTCGGGTCTGGGCCTTGCATCTCGGGAATGCATGTTCCTTTGTATGTACGAACATACAATCACACCTGTATGTGCAATCAATGGGCCCCACCATTTGTATCTTTTTCCCTTGCACATTTTCTTTGCATGCACCCGATGTACATTCTGCTCTGTATATCTGCGGGCCCCACCAATTGTATATTGGCCTTGTATGTACATCGACCGTCAGGGAGACTTCAATTTGAACTGCCAATGAGTGTTGTTTCACCGATGAAACCTTTCACTGTAGCGAATGTATGCCCCCCCTTTGTATGTCTGACATACATTCACCTTTGTATCTTTGTGGTAAACATTGTCCCTTGCATATTTCACTTGTATGCTGCCAATGCATCTTTTCCTTTGCATGTTTCTATTGTATCTAGCCGTTGTATATTGAATATACAACACGAAACATACATGCAACCCAACATACAAGCATAGAATATTCTGAGAATCTGCGACATACAAGTAACCATTTTTGTACCTTTGAAGCCAATTGAACATACAAACCGCCTTGTATGCCCGAATGTACATTTGAACCCGCATGAATATACAAACAACCTTGTATATACAAAGACACATGCATACAACAATTTTTTACATTTTTCAACTGTGAAGGCCGAAAGACTTAGAATTTTTTAGATTTTTTATGAAAGTGCCTGTGAATTCAAATGCTCGAAATCCAAACTTGTAGCAGGCACCAACATTGGCTCTGTCTGGGGATGCATGCCTCTTGCAGACATGGCAAGAACTTCAGATCTCTAGGATGTAGACTAGTCCGTTATCCATTGGGCAATAGAGTCAAATACTGCACCAGCCTGCATCACAAATTATATTTTTGAACATTATTTTGGCGTCCCTGGGCAGCCAAAAATGAAGAACCACAACCTTTTCCTGTCAAATGCCTGATTCCAATCTGAATAATCCCAACCACAACTGAAAACATCAACATAATCTACCCACATGCTGATCTTGTCAATTACATGCTTTACCATTTTTGAAAGCTTGCCTGTGTTAGTGTTGCCTCTGTCACTCTGTATCTCACAATCAGACATATAACCATACATAGTAGAATATGTTTCTGCATTAAGCAACATATGTATGTTATAATCCTCAAACAGTATATCCTCATTATCTACCTGGCTGTTGCACATTACTAGGCATTCATCCGACTAATCTAGAAACTGAAAACATTCAAAATATATGAAACCTTCAATGTCATTTATATCACTTATTAACAGTGAAAACAAGTCCTGATTCGCAAACACATTGTTGCATATATCTGGCACAACTGATGCTGAACATTCATTATCCACAGTTTGCAAATCAATATCATCATTTTCAAACAGATGGTTAATTCTGCACCAATGAAGGTCATGACTCACAATGTCAAATGCATCTGCAGGCTCATCATAAAGGGGATTCACACTCACTGCAAAGGTTTCTATTTCTTTTTCATGACAATCCACCTCTTTTTCAACATTACCAAATCTAGAGTCATAAGAAGAACAAACCTGATCCATGAACTAATCATGGATATCATTCTTATCATCTGATTGCCCCACATACAAGATTTCTGCTACTTCAATGTACTCTAAAGTTGAATTATCCATATCATTTTCCATCCCTCTAATACTTCCTGATGAAATTGATATTGATTCTTGATCCACATGATCACAACTTTGCACAACTGGATCATTTAAACATGAATGTTTCTTGCTTAGGACTGGCATATTAATATCACTTGAAAAATCATCACAACCAGCTTCATTAGCTGGGCAAATCAGGACATCCTCCTCTATAGCAGAGTCATCATTAACTTGGAATGATGCAAAAACTAGGATAGCAGGGATGTGAGTGCTTTGACATTCATTTCCCACATTTAAATTATATATTTCACCAACATTGGGGACCACAGGGCAGCAAAAATTTGCAAAAAAATAACCCTTTTGTATTCCATACCTCCAATTGTTTTCAATGTCCATTGCAAACTGATGTGCCTGATGTAATGTGGTGGGCTCCTTATCTCTCAATCTATAGCTCATTTTCTTATCAAATGCTCCCAAATAGACAACTAGGCACAATGCATCATTAGGTCTCATGCATTCTGGAATCCTTTTCAATGCCTTCATAAATCTGAGGTTAAAGGCTGGAATCAATTCATATTCCTCAATATGGATATACATGAAATCACTAATAACTGCATATTCAAAAATTCTTTCACCAAATTGTTCTAGAAATGTAGATTTGAATTCTTACCAAGAGCTGACAGAGTGAGCTGGAAGATAGGAGAACCAGTCCCTTGCATCCTCATCTAGAGATTAAACAAATAATCTCATAACTACATCTTCATGGTCAATCTCAAAATCATCTATAACATTTCTAAACTACTGCAAGTGTCTCTCAGCTGATTCTTCCTTTATACTATTGAATTTAGGCAAATATTTTCTGATTTTAGATGGAAAAGCATTTGGATAACCACAAATGCCATTAAAATTGATGGGCTTATATCTGTCAATACTGAAACTTCTTCTATTACATGGTTGGGACTGATTATTATACACTTTTGCATTTGACACCTCACAAGGGTGCATGGGCTAATAATACATCTTTATGTGTTTTGCAACCCTCCTCTCAACTCAGATTTTCAATTAATAACCTTAGGCTTTTAAAATATAAACTGTTATTTCAACTTGCCTAAAGTCCTCTAAATGAGTCTTTTAACAACATTGCATACTCATTTTTAAATACAAACTAGGTTCTTACAAAAGCATGCAATCTTATCACCAATATTTCCCTTTTAACCAGTGCTATTTCACCAAATAGGGAATCTTTTTTAAAACTTATACATCTTGGTTTTTGAAGACCAAAACATGTGAAAATACTTCGATATGTTGCAGCAGCTACAAATTCCTTTCCCTAACTGAGAGAATGAACATCTAACACCTCTTGTGTGTCTTTTATCAGGTTCTTTTTGTGCAGAGTCGCCACCTCCTTGACAGAGGAATGAGCTTCAAACATGCTGAAGCTAAAAATTCATTTCTTTCTTTCCAGGTTCTCCAACAGCAGAGCCACACATAATTTTTTTCTTTTGCTGCAATAAAGCACTTCCAGATCTGAAACTTCGATCTTTTAGACTCATACTCTTATGGATATGACATTACAATCCCCAGCAAAGTCGCCACTTTCTTGGTGACTTTGATGGACTAAAATAAATTCTTTTTTCATCAAATCCCCAGCAGAGTCGCCACTTTGTTGGTGACTCGAATGGACTAAAATAAATTCTTTTTTCATCAAATCCCCAGCGGAGTCACCACTTTGTTGGTTCTTTCTCTCTGGATCAACAGAGGGTTTGCCAGTTCCTATGCATAGGTAGATCTGGCCAACACATACAAGAGGCTGCGTGAGCTGTCTCCCCTTCACTTCTGGTTCTGCCACACCAAGGGGGTGTCCCTATAACTAAAGATTTGACTTTTGACTCACCCAGTGACAGAAAGATTTAGCTTTACAAGAGCAGGCAAAATACTCTCATTTTAGGACCAAGATTTATGTGATAGGTCACAAGTTAGGCAATGTTCTTGGACATATTTGACTAGTTGAGGATGAGAGTATGCAAGGGTCATATTTCTAATCCTACAAACTAACAGGTTGGAATTATGAAATGGTTTGAAATTGATGTTTTGGATGCAAGACAGGGGGTTTTGGATCATAACTACTACACAAGGGCAGACCGGTGCCTATCTCAGGGCAAGGAGTCAACTAGATGTATACAAGTGAATGATTTGCACTGGCATTCAAGTTTTGAGGGGTTAGGATTGGTGCTTGCCATACAAACACCACCCAAGAATGGGTATTTAGCTATCTCTACTTACAAGTATCCCGGCTTGCATACATCTTCTCCACACTTGACCTAAACTAGTTTAATCCACTCCTTGAATGGAAGTTAGACGTTAAGCATGCAATATAGAAAATCTATACCCTAGAATCTTGGAAACCCTTAACAGCCAGATTCAGAAGAAGAGATGCATGCAACAAATGGAGACAGGTAGCTAAACACATGCAACAATGCATTTTTCATATGAAACAACAATGAAACTGAAAATATGTGCAACATGCATTCAAAATGCAACTCATAAACTCCAAAGAGATACAACAGCCAAAAAGCTCTATTTTTTGTTATTCTCCCAAAAATTGCCCAAATCTTCAATAACTAGAAATGAGTAACATAGTTTGCTTTTTATAGTATGATTGTGCACTCAGTAATCAAAGTACATGTCATCTCAAAAATTTGCCAGATACAATGCACCAAAAAAATGGCACCCAAAACATTGAATGCAACATTTAGAAGGAGGAAAAATAGGTGAAATCAGGATGTGTGCCGCCGTTTGAAGATTTTCCTCACAAATCTGGTAGGTAGCCCATCAATCCATCGCCATGCCTCTACAAATTGCCATTATGATCAACCTACCCGCGGTCTCTTGAAATGTGGCAGCTACATGCTTCTGAACTTTTCCTGCCTAGAGTGCAACTACATATACAAAGAAAAACCTTCGCATGAAACTTTAAAATATGGCTGTCGATTCCATCCTCTTCCCCATGATTAACTACATCCAATCACTCTAAATAGTCATTGACCAATGTGATCACGCCACATAGGTGTCTATTTGCCATTGCTGACTTTCTCCTCTCTTATTTTGCCTTTTTCGCCTTTTGCCATTTTCGCCCATTTTTGTCTTTTTCACCTTATGCCATTTTCGCCCATTTTTGTCTTTTTCACCTTGTATATGCAAAAGAACATGCATATACATACAACTGCCTGCATACAAAGGGCGAATCCCAAATTTTTATAGAACAAATTGAAATCACATTCAGGTCTTGCCTTATACATTTCCTTTTGCATATCTCGCTTGTATGTTGCATATATACAATATGCAATATACATACAATGTGGATCTCAAATCATTATGAAACAAATTGCAATCGCTTTGAAATCCGGTTTGTATCTTAACCTTTGCATCTTCACTTTGTATATTGCATATATAAACGCAATATACATTCTACGAACTCCAGCCACTTTATCCATCAAATTTGAAAAAATTGAAATCCGGGCCTTGTATCTTCATTCTCTTGTATATCAGTATATACAATGCTCATAACATGCAAGCCGCGGACGCCAACACTGAATTCGCCAAATTTGACTTTTAAGTCAGGTCCAGCTTGTATATCACTCCCTTGTATGTTTGCCTTGTATATCGCATATACAATGCAAACATACAAGCCAAAACATACATTCACCCGGACTTCTGCCTTTATCAACTACATTGCATACCTTTTTGGGTTCGGGCCTTGCATCTCAGGAATGCATGTTCCTTTGTATGTGCGAACATACAATCACACCTATATGTGCAATCAATGGGCCCCACCATTTGTATATTTTTCCCTTGCACATTTTCATTGCATGCGCCTAATGTACATGCTGCTCTGTATATCTACAGGCCCCACCAATTGTATATCAGCCTTGTATGTGCATCGGTCATCAGGAAGACTTCAATTTGAACTACCGATGAGTGTTGTCTCACTGATGAAACCTTTCACTGTAGCAAATGTATGTCCCCCCTTTGTATGTCTGACGTACATTCACCTTTGTATCTTTGCAGTATACATTGTCCCTTGCATATTTTGCTTGTATGCCGCCAATGCATTTTTTTCCTTTGCATGTTTCCATTGTATCTAGCCATTGTATATTGAATATACAACACAAAACATACATGCAACCCAACATACAAGCACAGAATATTCTGAGAATCTGTGACATACAAGAAACCACTTTTGTACCTTTGAAGCCGATTGAACATACAAACCGCCTTGTATGCCCGAATGTACATTTGAACCTGCATGTATATACAAACAACCTTGTATATACAAAGACACATGCATACAACAGTTTTTTGCATTTTTCAACTCTGAAGGCTGAAAGACTTAGAATTTTTTGGATTTTTTATGAAAGTGCCTACGAATTCAAATGCTTAAAATCCAAACTTGTAGCAGGCACTTAACACCTCAATAAAATACAAATCAGAGCTACATCTTATCTTTATCATTAAGTGCCTTGATCCCATGGATACAGGGTATGTAGGCAATCGGGGATATGAAGGAAGTACTTAGATTCAGACATAGGCGATAGAATTCTTCCATCCTTCTTCTAATCTTCACCAATCATTTTCTTTCTTCTATCTCACCTTCTTCTATCATCTATCTTCCATCATCACTAAACACCTAAAATCCAATCAATCATCACTTCTTCCAATTCTCCAAATCAAATCAAAATTCCAAACAATAAATCTAAATGCAAGTCATCCTTAATCCATACCAATCAAGCTAATCAATTATATCAAATTATCCAATCACATCAATGGTCTTGATCCTAATCTTGTTGTAAACCAAATCAATCATCATCAATGGGATATATTATTCCCACATCCTTATGTTGATCTAGGGATATATCATTCCCCACAATGACAACACTATCTATCATCAACAATCAATCAATCACTTAATCATTGGTTTACAGCTTGACAGGGGCAATACCTTGTTTGTTTTTGAATCATTTGTGCATGCTTGCTTTCTTGTGTGTGTTCTCATTTTCAACTTGTATTTGTATATGCATCCAACCCAGCTAATATTCATATCTTGTATCTAGACAAGGTTGTATTATGCCAAGGCACGAGACACATAGTCACCTTGGTCCTTATACCTTGGTGCATAATGTCTCATGCTATATCAACCATCATGGTTGCTCACTTTCATTGCAGCATAACATCCTTCCCTTCTTCTATCCATTCCCTTACCTTTCTTCCTTTTGCCATTCCTTTCATTTTGAGAGCATACCCATGTTTGTCCAACCTGCCTATCCTCTCGAGGGGCCATCATCATCCTATCCTTTTTCCTCTATTTGTTTCCTTAACTTCTTTGAAATGATGTTACTCAACATAAATCTTATCATCTCGCAACATCATCTCAAAGAGGGGCAAATGTAGACACTAAAAAATGTCCATGTCTCGACATAACACCTTGTTGACATGACCTTGTGTGTTTTGCCCTAGGTCCTAGGTCACCCAACCTCATCCCACTCGCAAATCCCACTTACCCCACTCCTAATCCTATCACAATCACTTAGCCAATTAATTAAATAAGTCATATTTATTTAATTAATTCCCCATCCCATTTGTCCAACTTAATCACCTTCTTGATTGATTAAATAAACCCACTTTATTTAATTAATCCCACTTGATCACATTCCCAATTAATTAAATAAATCCTATTTATTTAATTAATTGCACCTAGTCACATGTTTCACATAATTCAAATTAAATATTTGAATTATTTCCCTCACCTTTCATCACATGACAACACTTGTCCACTTTCCTTTTGTCTCATGTGGGGTAGTACATCTTGCATTTAATACAACTCACATGTGCAAGATAATTCAAATAAAATATTTGAATTAGATTCATTTCATTCTCCTTCGTACACTTGTCACAAGATTACGATTTCTTGAGGTGCAAGGAAACCTAATCGATCCTGGCCATCCATGTCTTCCAAACCCTAATCAATCTTGTTCATTCAATCAAATCATCCATATTCTATAAATCAACCCGCTCCCAAGCCATTTTCATGCATTGAGTTTTAGTACCCTTATGCTGTTGAAATATCCTTAGAACCATTTTCATCATTCTTCTATATATCTTTCATTTTTCATCCATCTATCTATTATCATTTATCTTTTCATCTATCCATCTCTATCATACTGTTATGCTGCCAAAATCCTAAGCAACTAACATTCAACCATCCATTCAATCCATCAATCTCATCTTGCATCTCTCTTGCATCCATCATCTTACAGATATCAATCAAGCCATCATCTTGCGCATATTATTCGAGGTATATTAAGGATTTGGGTTTTGGTAATGCATGTATTTGTTTCATCATTTCAGCTAATCCGAATTTATCATATATACCTGGTTAATGAATATGATGCACTTCCTGAGCATGTTTGAGATAGAGTGAATATCAATAACTTCTTGAACCATAAGCGTGAAACTAGAAGAGGTAGAGCAAATCAGAAAAGGCAAAGAAGAGCTCAATCTATAGAGCCCAAGGAGTACAAGGATGCATTGAACATGATACCTCTCCCAAATTTTGATGGTAGTAGAGAAATGAGCGCAAGGGCTTGGATCAACAAGATGGACACATTTCTCACCCTCAAACCGATGACTGAGGAAAAGATGATCCACTTTGCTACTATGCACCTAGAGGGACTAGCATACGAATGGTGGCATCATGGACTCATATCTCAGCACCACAACAAGATCAATCATACGATGAGTTCATCAACATGTTAATCAACCGGTTTGACCACAAGGATGTGGATATCTACTACTGTGAGCTCGCACAACTGAAGTAGGATGGAAGAGTGGAGGCTTATATGAATGAGTTCCAAAGAATTGCGGTCATGGTTCCTGATACGACGGACAGAAGGATCACTATTCTCTTCATGGAGGGACTCAGTGACAGAATCTGTGGATTGGTGAAGGTGTATAAACCCGCTACACTTGAGGAGGCCATTGACCTAGCCTTGGACTTGGACACTACTCTGGCATACACTCCACCAAAGAAGAATGTTTTCAAGGGATCCAGTTTTATTCCGAAGAAGACATTTTAGCCTCACAAGGTTAGCCCTACTTCACTAGAAAGAGATGAATTGAGGAGGAAGAAGCTATGTTTCACCTGTAAGAAACCTTGGGAGCTAGGACACAGATGCCTTGGAAAAGGCAAAGCTCATCTCATAGAGGTGCTATTCGATGATGAGGATGATGATGCACATGATACCGGATCTGAATATGATGAGGAGCATACGGAGCAGCCAACCTTGGAGTTGGACACAGGAGGATCAGACAAGGTAACTATTGCCTCTATTTGGGAGTCCCTAGATATCATTCCTTTTGGCTAAAGGGTGTACCTAAGGGACAACGAATCACTTGCTTGGTAGATAGTGGAACCACCCACAACTTCATTGATGAGAAGTTGGTGAAGAGAAAAGATCTTGAAGGAGAGGACTTTCCAGGGTTCACAATCTTAGTTGCCGATGGATACACCATGGACTGCCGATAGAAGGTCTCACAACTAAACATCTAATTAGGAGATTACACGGTCACAAATGACTTCTACATTGTTAACTTGTCAAGTATGGATGTGGTTTTTGGAATGCAATGGTCAGACTCTATTGGACGGTATACTCATGATGTAAATAAGATGGAGATTGAGTTCATGCACAATGGGAAGAAGGTCATCTTGAGGTCACTTTCTGACAGTGGAGCTAGAAACATATCAGCGAGGTGCATGGAGGCCTTGTTTCATCATGATGACATAGCTTGGGCTGCCCAAGTAGCCATCACTCCTACACCTTCTTCCAAAGGTGAGTATCATGTTGATATATAGTCCATTTTGGATAAGCACAAGAGGGTTTTTGGTTAGATTCCTCTTGGCAGGCCCCTGGATAGAAGCTTTGAGCACGTGATCAATCTTGAGGAGGGAACAAAGCCAATTAATATCCCTCCATATAGCCACCCATGACATTTTAGAGTGGAGATTGAGAATTCTATCAAGGAGCTAATTGACATGGGATTCATTAGACCTTCTTCGAGTCCATTTGCTTCTTTAGTAGTCTTGGTGAAGAAGAAGGATGGTACAGTGAGGATGTGCATCGACTACAATGCCTTAAGAAAGAAGACCATCAAAAAAAGGTACCCCATACCCAGGATCAATGAGCTTCTTGATGAGTTACACAGGGTCATGTACTTCTCGAAGATTGATCTTCATTCGGGCTATCATCAGATATGGTGCAAGAGGAAGACATTCCCAAGACAGAATTATGGTGCCACTATGGTCATTATGAGTTTCTTGGCATGCCCTTTGGACTCACGAATGCACCTACTACCTTCCAATCTTGCATGAAGCATGTCTTCCACAAGCAGTTGCATAAGTTCCTGTTGGTGTTCTTCGATGACATCCTGATCTATAGTAAATCTTGGGAGGAGCACCTACAGCATCTCAACGAGGTCCTTGGAATCATGGAGGCACAGTCACTATATGCTAAGGCTTGCAAGTGTGAGTTCAGGATGACAGAGATCTTATATGTAGGACATGTGATCCATGCTGATGGTGTGAGAGTTCACGATGAGAAGATCAAGGTGATTCAGGAGTGGCCTACACCGTGGAACATCACTGAGTTGAGAGGCTTTGTTGGGCTTTGTAGCTATTACAGGAGATTTGTCAAAGGCTGTTGGCAAGAGACACTACTTTGGTAGTGACTTGTATGTTGTCATTGATGGTAACAAGGCTCAGAGAACCTATCACCATGATAGGAAGAAATATCTCCAGAAGAACATGTTGGATTCCAGGTTCAGTTGATAGAAAATGTCTAAGTGTACAAGGTATTCTGAGTGGAAGACAGTATGGCATAGCATTTGATAGAGTCTAAAAGAGACAGAGTCTGAGTTCTAATGGTCCGCATTTCCCCACAAGCTAATATCATGCCTTGTGGTTCTAAGGCAAGTTTAGGAATTTGTAGAGTCCTTGATATGATTTTGGAAGAGGTTTGTGATCCGCAATAAAAGTTGTAAGTCAACAAATGAACTTGTTAAGCATGCACTTGAGGAACAAGACAACTGGTGAGATAAATCATGATGTAGAGAAGATATAAAATGTGAAGGATCTATTTAAGTGATCGAGTGATTAGAGCCAACCTATATGGATACGCTTGGGCAAAGATTTGGGTCCATGCGATACATAGTGCATTGGATTGAGCTGACAAAGTACATCTTTCTATGTACACGTTTCACTTCTTTAATGCTAACCTGATTATGAACCAATCCATGATGCAGATATATAAAGGCAATGAAATTTAGTTGTGGTAAGGTGTGTGTGAAAAAGGATGCAAATATGTGAATAGCAGAGCAGTGACACATATCAGAGAGAATGAAGACTTGGGATTCAGAATTCAAGTATTAAATGGTTGCACCTGGCATAGAGGTAGATGCTTAAGTTGTATATAGTTTCATGGGCAAATTGTTTGGAAAGAACCATTGCAGTGAGCTGGCAATGAGCCTTCATCAGGGTTTAACAGCCCTTAGGGTTTACCAACCCTTATTGTAATCTTGCTAGGTTTAGGATTGAGGTAGTGAGCTTGCTAGACCTAGTTGTACTTCATGGTAGTGAGCCAATATGTTCCAGGCCTATGGAGTGACCAAGCCTGAACATTATTTTGTAAAGATTACAATATATATTTGAGAGCTAACCCTCTTCATGGTTTTTCCCTTCTTGGGTTTTCTACGTAAAAAATCTTGGTGTTGATGTGTCATGTTTTCATGGTTGCTGTTCATATGCATATTGTATTTCTATTTAATTAATATTTAGAAACAACTGAAAGTTAAAGTGTATGAAAATATTTTTAGAACACTGATTCACCCCCCCTCTCAGTGTTCCTGACAATCAACAATTGGTATCAGAACAAAGTTCCTTGGAATAAGTTTAACAGCTTGAGGGAGATCTAGGATAGTGTGATCATGGTAGCAAGAAGGTATGGAAATTATGAAAGATACAACCAACTAGAAGCAGCTCTTATAGATCTTGAAAATTCTAAAGTAGAAGTCAAGGATCTGAAGGAAAACTTGCAACAAGCCGATGAATGCATCTTAAAGCTAAGAGAGCAAGTCAAGAAATTCAAAGACAAATATATAGAAGTTAGTGATCAATTGTTATCAGCAAATGAAGCCTTGAATGAGCTAGAAGTAGAAGTTGCAGAAAGATCAAGAGCAGAGGATGATTTGAATTTAATTGTGAAACACAAGTCAAAAGAGTGCAAAACTTGAAAAAGAAATTATAGATCTAAAAATAGACCTAGACAAAGCTAAAAGTTTTGAAGAAAAATTCAAGATAAGTACCGCAAAGCTTAATGAAATGATTGCCAGTCAGAAAAGTGTAGATGACAAACAAGGTTTGGGATTTGAGAAAGGAGAAAGTTCAAAATTTGGTCAGATAAGCATTGAGTCAAGGCAAAACAAAGAGCATCAGTTCATAAATCAAAGAAGAAGACCTAGAAGACCCCTGATCAAACAACCAAATGCTCAGAGGTATCCATCCTTCAATGGTCACTACTATAAATGCAAGAGGTATGGTCATAGAGCTACTCAATGTAGAAATAGAAATCAAAATGGTTTATCTTTTTCTGATAAATGTCTCAATTGCAAGAAAATTGGTCATTGAGCAAATGAATGTAGAAATCAAATCAGGAAAAGTTTCAACAATAGGAATAATCAACAATCCTTCAAAGGTAAATGCTTTACTTGCAATAAAATTGGTCATAGATCTATTGTATGCAGAAGTAAAGTAAGTCAAAATTCTATTAGGTGCAATGCATGCTATAAAATGGGACACAGATCAAATGAATGCAGAAACTCGGTAAGAGATAGTTTTCAAAATATAAGGAACAGTCAATAATTCAATGAAAAGTGTTTTGCATGTAATAGATTTGGACATATGGCTAATCAATGCAGATCAAACTCAATTGATAGAAGGAATCAAGGTTAAAAGAATGTGGTGTGCTTCAATTGCAACAAATCTGGACACACTGCAAGATTTTGCAAAAGCAGAAATCACTATTATGAAGAAAGAAAAACAGAGCAGAGAAATGTTAAGGGAAAAGAGAAAATTGATCTAGTTGAAACTAGGAAACAAATGGACAAGATATGGATTAAGAAAGAAGTGATTAATGGATCTGGATCAGTATTCGGTATAGATACCTCTTCTGGGAAGTAAATTGAGAGCTCTGGCACAGGGGGAGCAATGTTGAAAATCCAAAACTCCTAGCTAGAAATTGGGTGCTAGAATCTGACATGAAGGTACATTATGAAGTCTGATGAGATACATCTCTTAAAGGAAGAATTGGAAGAAAAAGAATCAATGCGGAATACTATGGAGCAATCCTAATCGACTGTATTCTACAGTAAAGGGTTTTGACAGCTTTTTGGAGATGAGCATTTAATGACATCTAGGTCACATGGTGCGAAGGATAAAAGGGAACTTGTTTTATCTTAAATCACTTTACATTCGAAGCTATCAAGTACTCAGAGAGATTGGAACAGACTTTGAGCTACAACAACCAAGATTTGAAGGGCTTGGAAAATTTTAGAAAAAGGAAACCAAGTCCAGAAATACAAGGTAATCTCATTCAAAACCTTCTTGTGAATCTGATTTCTGAAATTGCGTCATTGCAAGTTGTTGATATTACTGAGTGGGTGAGACCAAAATTTAAAAAACACCCATTCAAATCAACTAAGGTTGATCAGTTGGGTGCATTCTCAAATGTTCATCATGGAGTCATGCATGAAGAAGATGTTAGGGCATATATTCATGTTGCCCTAGAGGAATTTGGTGATAGTAGGTTTATTGATTTCTATACAAAACACTTGAGCAATGAAAATCTTGAGCTGAAGAATGAATATTTAGCATTGGAAGAAAAGAAATTTATTCAGTACTTAAATTTCCCAATGTTTATAGAAGATGAATGGGTTTGGTATGTGTTAAGCAGGGTTCATGATGACTTCATATGGCTTAAGAGACCTTTCAAGATTACAAAAGATGCTATTAGGGCAGTCACTAGATTATGCTCTACCAGATCAATACCTCTATAGAAAGCCGTGAAGAATGATACAGTAATTGCGGCTACCGGAGCAAAGTTTGATAAGAAAGCCTTGACAATAAATGATATTGAGGATCATGTCATGAGATTTGCCTCAATGATATTGGGATACAAAGTATATTCCATCAGCTGGGAAAAATCTATTTTAGGAACGACCATTTACACGGCCTATCAAATGATTAAGGAAAATGTTGATTATGACATCAGTGAATTGCTCCGACAACAAGTAATAGAAAATCTAAAGAAGACAAAAGAAGGTAAATATCCATTTAAATTTGGCAAACTGATCATGTGTCTATTTTTTTATTTTATGCAAGAGTTGCCTGGTATGAAGAATCTATTCTGGACCAATGATAAACCTGTCACAGTTCAAATTAGAAATTTTTTTGAGTAGCATAGGCACCATTGATGCACAGAATGCATCCCTATGTGGATATTTCAAGAATTTCCAAAGATTAATGCATGCCAAAGAAAGAATTCCCCAAATAGTCATTGAAAAATACAAGGATACAATCTGCTTCATTGTGACAAAAGATCAGTGTTTGATGGAGGCTGTTGAGCCCATAATGGTCTAGGTTATGCCTATGGGATATGAGGTAGATGGAGCTATATTGGAAAACTATGCTGAGTATATGCTGAGCAAACCCAAAGATCCCAAGGAAGAAATATTTGGGACCTATGATGAATTGCATGCCACAATTCATGTTGAAGTAAGAAAACCTAAAATTTCTAGGAAAATGAGGAAAGTGGCAAAAGAAATTTCCATAAAGTATGGATTTACAAAAGAAGAAGTGGCAAAGGCAAGGGAAAAGACACAAGTCATCAAAGAAGCAAAAGAAAAGAGAAAAGGTGAATCATCTGAAGCTTTAGAAGAAACCAGAGGAAAACCAAAAGGGCCTGAGAAGCCAAAAAGAAAAACTAGAGCCTCCACCTCTGCTGAAGCAACATCCATTCCCTCTAGCCTCACACCCTCTGCAAGTTTGGAAACACCTTCCACTGGATCCAAGAGAAAGAAAACTAAGGAAAAAAGAATGCATGTTAGCATAACCATTGATGATGAAGCAATTGAATTAGATGAGGAAGTGAAAAGGATGAAGACTAAGGATGCAAAAGCCTCTGAAGCTAGCCATAAGAAAACCTTTGGTAAGGGTAAATCTAGACAAAGGATATGACAAAATGTCTCTCAGACAGAAGAGGCTACTATAAGTCTTGAAGATGTCCTCAAAGCCATAATAGTGGATGGCAACTTAAAGCTAATTGCTCAATTGTATGATGAATATGATGATCCAAATAAGAGAATCATAGATACTGTTATTGTAGAGTATTTAAATATCTACAACAAGGCTTTGATTGAAATCATTGATGATCTTCCACATAGTTTAGGAAGCATAATGAGTGCAAGAAAAGAAGCAGCCATGGCAAAAGACATTGAGCTAAGGGAATATTCCTTGATAGAATTATGTTCAGAGATTACACTTGAAGAAAAGGCAAAATTTTCCAAAGAAATCAAGGATGCCTTCAGAACTAAGAGAAAAATGAAATCTTTGATGATTGGAGAGATTGACAAAGTGGCTAAGGAAACAGAGGAAATTATTTTGGCAGCCCTAAAGAAAAACAACACTCCCTCTATCTATGATAACAAAGAAGCAAAATTTAAAGACACATCTTCACAAGGGTTTAGCCAAGAACAAGGACTGAAACAAGGTGATCCAGTTCCCAACATCAACTTAGCAGAAGTGTCAGATCAAGATGAAATCAGTACTGATCCACCTTCTAAACAACAGGTTAAAGATAAAGAGATTAGGGAGAAAATGAAGAGCCCTACTCTGGAGCAGAATACAGAACAACAGGAAAATATGGACACAAATCCTCCAAAATGAAGCCAAGAAGAAACGACTGAGAGAGCAAGAGACACTGCAGGTGTCTTAGTTGGTACAATAAAGGAACAAGATGCAGATGAGTCCGAACTTCTTAAAGGACCAATCAATTTGGATTCATTGTCACTTGCACACAAGTTCAAATTAGTCTCCATTGTTCAGGCCAGGGCACAGGAAGAAGTGCTGAAATCTCATGATAAAGATAGCAAATTGATCAATGATGAAACAATTGTTCTACAAAAATTGATGCCATCATTCCAAAAGAATATCTCATTATCTCTTGTTGATCATCTCGAAGAGCTACTAAAATCTGTAAGTGCACATTTTGAGTCATTTGAAAAATCTACAGAAGAAAAAGTTAGAAAAGAATTTGATGAGAAAAGACTGGTAGAGTTAAATTCCATGATAGCGCGAGACAAAACCTCATTAGATAAAGGAATCAAGATAATACAAAGCACCATTGAAGAAGCCATAGAATATACAAATTCTATTTAACTTGGCCAAAAATCACAAAGGAGCTAGAAGACAAAATCAAAGACTTGGAACTCAAACTGCTAAATATCTCTGAAACATATAATCCAGCAGTGGAGTCAATAAAGGAAAAAGAAGCACAAGTTGCCAATATTCATAATAATTTATACACTTTGATGAAGAAAAAGGGAGACATTAAAGATAGGTTATGCCAGCTAAAAGAACTGATAAGTCTGAAAATTGATTCCATGACCTTTTTGGTGGATGAGGCCTTGAAATCCCAAGCACTAGTTGACACACCATCGGATGTCCAAAAATTAGAGAAGTTAGTATTTTTGTTGAGTGGTCACATCCTCATTCTGGATAGTGCAAGGATAGTGCAAGGAAAAGATGGAATGGAGAAATAGCTACAATAAAGACTGTGACATTTTGCCCTCAGTCACAAGTTAAGGTGAAGATTGTACTTGTAAATATGCAGCAAAGTACAAAAAATTTGAAATTTTGAAAAATTTTGGGTTCCGGATCACACCCTTTTCCATTGATATCAAAGGAGGAGAAGTAGGTTAATAAAAAATGGATAATCATCTCAGGGGGAGCAAGAAAATAAAGTGTATATAGTTAGGGGGAGCAGTCAAGCATTTTTCGCTAAGTGTTGCCATCAATGTCAAAGGGGGAGATTGTTGGCAAGAGACACTACTCTAGTAGTGACTTGTATGTTGTCATTGATGGCAACAAGGCTCAGAGAACCTATCACCATGATAGGAAGAAATATCATGGGAAGAACATGTTGGATTCCAGGTTTGGTTGATAGAAAATGGCTAAGTATAGAAGGTATTCTGAGTGGAAGATAGTATGTCTGCTTGTATGCCTCCGAAATTGAAGACTTGTAGATGCAGTTTAGGTATGATGTCAGTTGGTGTTTGATAGTGTTATTCTTCAAAGATTAAGTCCTGATCTTCTCCGAAAGTCACCTTGAAGAAATGTCTAAGTCTGATTTAGCAAAGGTATAATAGGAAAAGTGAACATGGTCTAGTGCATTGGTCTACATTCCTCTGCAGACAAGTATTTCATTATGCAGTTTTGAGGTGTTGTAAACACTTATGTGAAGTGTCTTATTCCAGAGTTACGAGATTTGAAGTCCACCGAAAAGATAGTTGCTAGTTGCTAAGTATCGGCATAGTGTTTGACAGAGTCTGACAGAGACAGAGTTTGAGTTCTGATGGTTTGCATTTCTCTACAAGGTGATATCATGCCTTTATTGCAAATATGTGCCTAAGTGGTGTTGTAACTGATGTCAACATATCCTTGTTGCCATTGGTGTCAATTGTATACTATTTTACTGTCTGCATAGAACACTGGATTGTTGAGGATATTGAGAAAATTAATAACAATCAATGCATGCGGACCATATAGCTATGTAGAGGATTATTAGAGGTTGCTCCAGCCAAGATTTGAAGAAGTTATGGGCATCTAAGTAGAACCAGATTCTGTAGTACTCAGAAGAGACATGTGACAGTAAGTTGGTCCAAATTTCTCCGCAGTGAAATATTATGGTCTACGGATCTGAAGACATGTTTGGGAAGTCAGTGTGTATCATCAACTCCTATGGTTCATGGTTTGGAGGTCTACAAGAGATCTTTCTCGTTTGACAGTCATGGCAGATAATGTTCTTGAGGTTCCAGAGGAAGATACAGATGATTCTGGTAATTTGGTTTAGAGTGAATGTTATTGATGATTTTAATGTGCTTGTGGAGGTCTCTGAATCATGTGGCTACTATGTTGAAGGTCCGCATTGAATTTTGTGCTTGTTGATTGAAGGTTTCTTCTTGAGGTTGATGTTCTTCCCAGTCTTGGCCGACCGGATGTTCCTGGCCTGTTGCAGATGATCTAAAGAGTGTTTTATGAAGCATGGTGTGGTTTTTGAAGTTGATCCAAGTCTCAATTGTGTTTGGCTGATAGTGTACTGATCCACATCAAGTTTAGATGACCTTGTTGATCATTCCAAGGTTGATCAAGTGTATAAATACTTGTTGAAGAGTCGTGGAAAATCATCCTTGAAAAAATGAGTTAAATCCGAAGAAAGGATCAAAAGGCAAAGCAGAGAAGAAGAGGATTGAAGGGAGTCTAGAGTGAAGAGTCGGTGAAGAAGAATTTGAAGATAGGAGCAGAAGTTTTTGAGCTATCAAAGGGACTAATTCAGGCATGAATATAGATGTTATTTCTCAATTCATTATCTCTGTGTAAATCATAATCTCTTATAGGCAGTGAGCCTTTTCTTGAGCAGTGAGCTCTGGGCATTGAGCCTGAAGGCATGTGCCTTCTATTTTCTTAAGTACTTTAACAGGGTACACAATTCTTGTGGGTTAACCCCCACCATGGTTTTTCCCTTAACCGGGTTTTCCACATCAAAATTTTGGTGTTGTGTGTTCATGTTGTTTCTGCTCTTGTGTTGATTCATGCTTAAATGTTTTCATCATTAATCTGATTATAAAGAAGACTTAAAAGTTCATAAAATATTAAAGTTTAGGGACAACTGATTCACCCCCCCTCTTAGTTGTCCAGACTATTTCCAACAATTGGTATCAAAGCCAAGTAACTCTAAAAGAATCTTGATCGCTTGAGGAGATCCAAGATGTCGTATTACTAGAAGGAAAGTCTGAGATTTAATGGAACAAATTATCCCCTCTGGAAAGTATGCATGCAGTGTCATCTGGAATGTATGGACAATGGTATTTGGTCAATAATCAAGAAAGTATATAAGATTCCAAAGAATGGACCTTTAAATATAGATGAACTTAGAGATGTTGAATGCAACACTCGAGCTAAAGAAGCATTGTTAAGTGCCCTGTCTGACATCGAATTGACAAATGTTTTGGATTTGCAAACTACTCATGAAATATGGAGCAAATTGGAAAATCTGTATGAAGGTGACAAATATGTTAAATGTGCCAAGCTACAAAGCCTGAAGGATAAATATGAAAGGTTGGTAATGAGTGAAGATGAAAATATTACTTCCTACATGCAGAAAGTAAATGAACTTGTGACCAGTATCATAAATACAGGTAGAGTATTGGATGAATCAGAAATTGTTGCCAAAGTGCTCAGATCCTTACCTGCAACTTATAAACATAAGGTTGCAACCATTGAAGAAATTAGGATAGTAACAATTGTAACAAGGGATCAGTTGGTTGGTAAGATTTCAACATTTGAAAGGAGTGAGTTTGGAGATTCTCTTCCTAAGTCTGAAACTGCATTCAAGGCCAGTGTGTATGGAAAGCAAATATATGATCTGGGTGAAAGTTCTTCAGCAAGAACAAATAGATTTATCAAGACAAGGAAGGATCTTGAATATGATGAGATTGAGACTGCAGACCTTGAAGCTCTCATTGCAAGACAGATGCCAAGAGGATCCAGTAAGTATGAAGGAAAATTGCCACTCAAATGTTTTTCTTGTAATAAGATTGGTCATTTTGCCTCAAGGTGTCTAGAGAGGTTTTCAAAACCAAACCTTAATAGATACAAAAGTCAGAAGAATTGTCTCTATCTCCAAGAAGCTGGAGAAGGAGTCACAAATGATGAATTTGATCATGGAGAAAGCGATTGGGTGTTCATTGCTATTAAAGAAGAAGAACAAATGTCTACTAAATCTACTGGTTGTGCAAATGTGGAAAGTGCCTTGGCTACTCGTGTTGTTGAAAGGGATGTGTTGGTTTTTTCCCAGACTGGATGCTTATTCCCAGATTTCCCTACAAGGTAGCCATCAGTGATCAACAGGATCTCTGGGCCAGGGGCCAACAGTGTAGGAGATAGACTCTATATTTTATCTCCTCTTCTTCTTCAGGCTCTGCAAGACCTAGGGGGTATTCCCTACTCAACATCCATGAGATACGCATACAAGGATTGGGATGCTGTCAGAAAGCAGATAAGTCCTCCTGTAAGTAGACCAAAACTGAAAGATAAGAGCAAAGGGGCTAGCTTTGGGCCTATTTACAGTTGTAGACAGAGGATTGAGGATCCTAAAACTAATTCTAAAGTCCTAATGGTTGTTTTAGAGTTTGATTATGATTTTGAGTTTGGATGCAAAGTTGGACATGGTTGTAACACAAACACGAAGCAAGATTGGTGCCTATCCAGGGCCTGGAGTCAGTAGACATACACCTGTGAATGATCAGCATGGACAGCTAAAACTGGATTTCAGGGGGATATATGTGATACCTACCTTACAGATATCTCCCAATACAGAGTGTTAAGCTGTCTATACTTATGGCATCCCTATTGCAATAAGAAAGATACATGCAAAACTGGAGACAGAATCAGCATAACACATGCAAACATAGCATTATTCATATAAGATTAACCATGAAATCAGTGGATTCATGCCAAATCGTACAACAAGAGATACATAAACTCACAGGTTTAGCTGTACAGAGCAACCAAAACGAACTGTATTGTGTTACAGAGCCAAAATGTTCAACTTTCAACAACCTAAAAATGAGTAACACTTCCTGCTTAAAACAGCCAGAAGGTGTACTCACAGAAATTAATTACATGATGGACATCAAAAAATGTCAGATACAGTCCATGAGAAATGGTGCTCAGAAAATGTTAATGCAACAAACAAAGGGGGGCCTCGAGCCATGTGCCACTATCTGAAAGTCTTTATCCACGATCAGGCAGCTTCACCGTTTGTATTCATCGCCCATACCCCTGCACGACCGTCATTGATGGCTCAACCACCCGCATTTCACTTGGAAACTGTTGCTGCATTCAAAAAGGATTTCCCGCCAAAACATGCTTTTATCGCAGGTTCAAAATATACAAGGGAATAATCCCACATGCACGGTGAGGAGACTCCTTCATTAGTTTAAAAATGGGGCTGCACACATAATAGGTGTCGAGCGCTTTTGCCACGCTCGACACACGACCCTTCGCCCACAGCCCATCGCCATGACATACACTATTGGCCTACCCGACAGATCTCCTACCGACCACAGTGGTCTCGCCGATCGCAACATCTCCACAAGTCACCAACATCCCCATCGGCCAGAGGAGAACCATTGGCCAGCTCCACAAATCTCCTGCCGACCTCAAAGGTTATGCTGACGCCTATTTCACATTCCTTGTCTGTCGGTGAGACCAAAACCATCGGCGAGCAACAAAATACCTACGCCAATGTCAAAGGTTACGCCGATGGCCAACCAAAACATTGCCAAGTCATTCCCTCGGCGAGACATTACCCATTGGAGCAACGAGAAACTCCCTGGCTGACCACACTGCTCACCCCGATACACATATCCTCTGTCGGCAAGACCCTCAACCGTCGGCCAAGCAAAAACATCCTCTGCCGATGATACCATTCACACCGATGACCACTCCATGCTCCCCTCTCAGTGTGACCTACGCCGATGACACCCTCGTCGGCCAAACACTTTCCATCGGCGAACCCTCCAACGGCTAGCCCGACAGCCAAAGTCTTCCCGATGCTCACCTTTGCATCCCTCCATCGGCGAGACCTACGCCGATGACATCGCATCGGCCAAGCCTCCCACCGTCGGCACAATTCAAAATACCTAGGCCGATAATACAACTCTTGCCGATGAACCATGGCTTCATCCCTCCGTCGGCCAAACACACGCCGATGATTCTTCATCGGCCAAGCTCCTCACATCGGCAGATCAAAACAATGCTAGCCCGATACACCAAATCTTGCCGATGAACACTTGACTTACCCCCATCGGCATGACCAACACCATCGGTGGAAACACAATATCCTTCGCCGATAGACAAAAGTCTTGGCAATATACAAGAACACTTAGGGTTTGAAAGAAGAAACTCTCCAACAAGCAAGCTCAGCCTCCAGGTCAAAATGAGCACCAACACTGGCTCTGTCTGGGGACGTGTAGGTGCAAAACTGCAGCGAGGACCCCAGAATCTCTGGTTTCACAGATTGGGCCATATCTATTGGGCAACAGAGTCAATCATTGCACCAACCTGCACAAAAACTATATTTTAGTCATCACTTGGGTGGCCCCGGGTAGCCAAAAAGGAAGAACCAAAATTTTTTCCTGTCAAATGCCTGATTCCAAACTGAAAGATCCCAATCCCAACTGAAAAGATTGGCATAATCTGCCCATAATGTCATCTGCTCAATTAGATACTCCACCACTTTTGAAAGCTTATCACTATCACTTTCACCTCTGTCATATTGGATTTCAAAATTAGACATAGAATCATACATATTATATTCTCCAACATTAGGTAACATATGTATGTTATATCCCTCAGACAGTACATCATGTTGCTCTTGGCAATCCTCATCACCTACCTAGCTGCTGCATACCATCAGGCACTCATCTGGCTGGTCCAAAAATTGAAGACATTCAGAAAATATGAGACCCCCAATATTTGTTGATATTGAAAACAAATCCTGATCCACACACCCGATGTTGCACATGTCTGGATCAAGTGATGATGAACATACATTATCCACAGTTTGCAAATCCATACTATCTTCACAAGAACTGAAGATATCTGATTCATATGCCCCCTCCTCACAAACTGATGTATCACCTAGGTCAACTGTCTCTTTATATTCATCATCATCCTCAAAAAGAGGATTAATCCTGCACCACTGAAAGTCAAGATTCACAGCATCAAAGGCACCTGTAGACTCATCATAAAGGGGATTAACACTCACTGCAAAGGCCTCTGCTTCTTCTTCATGACACTCCAATTCTTCTTTATTATTATCAGATCCAGAGTCATAAGAAGAACAAACCTGATCCATGAATTGATCATTGATATCATTTTTATCATCTGATTGCCCCACATACAAGATTTCTGCTACTTCAATGCATTCTGAAGTTGAGCTATCTACATCATTCTCCAACCCTCTAATACTTCCTGATGAAACTGATACTGACTGTTGATCCACATGATCACAACCTTGCACAACTGGATCATTTAAACATGATGGCTCTTTGATAAGGGCTGGTATGTAAATATTACTTGAAAAACCATTGTTTTCAACTTCATTTACTGGGCAAAACAAGACATCCTCCTTTATAACAGAAACATCATCAACTTGGAATGATGCAAAAACTGGGACAACAGGGGTGTGAATACTTTGACATTCATTGTCAACTCCTGAATTAAATCTTTCATTAACACTGGGGGCTGTAGGACAACAAAAATTTTCAGAAAAATAACCCTTTTGTATTCCATACCTCCAATTGTTTTCAATATCAATTGCAAACTGATGTGCCTGATGCAATGTGGTGGGCTCCTTGTCTCTTAATCTGTAACTCATTTTCTTATCAAAAGCTCCCAAATAGACAACTAAGCACAGTGCATCATTAGGTCTCATACACTCTGGTATTCTATTCAATGCCCTCATAAATCTGAGGTTAAAGGCCGAGATCAACTCATCTTCTTCAATATGGATGTACATGAAGTCACTAATAGCTGCATATTCAGAAATTCTTTCACCATATTGTACTAGAAATGCAGATTTAAAACCATGCCAAGAGCTAACAGAGTTAGCGGGAAGGTAGGAGAACCAATCCCTTGCATCTTCACCTAGAGATTGAACAAATAATCTCATAACCACATCTTCATGGTCAATCTCAAAATCATCTATCACATTTAGGAACTGCTGCAAGTGTCTTTCAGCTGATTCATCCTTTATACCCTTAAATTTAGGCAAAAAATTTCTGATTTTAGGTGGAAAAACATTTGGATAGCCACAAATGCCACTAAAATTTATGGGCTTATATCTATCTATGTTGAAACTTCTTTTATTACATGGTTGGGATTGACTGTTATACATTTTTGCACTTGACACTTCACAAGGGTGCATGGGCTGATAATACATCCTTTATGTTTTTGCAACCCTCCTCTTTACTCAGATTTTCTACAAACAATGACTTTAGGCACTCAAAATTCAGACTGTTTTTTCAAACTTTCCTAAAGTCCTTTAAATGAGTCTTTTGAACAACATTGCATGGCCTCTGAAATACAGGGTAAGTTCTAATAAAAGCATGCAAGCTCTGTTTTCACCAATGTTTCCCTTTTAACCAGTGCTATCTCACCAAATAGGGAGTCTGTCAAACAATATGAAATACCTGGATATGTTGCAGGAGCTGCAAATTCTTCTCTGACTGATTTTGTTCTTTTATCAGGTTCTTTGATGCAGATTCGCCACCTCCTTGAAGAGGAATGAGCTTCAAACAAGCTGAAGCTGCAAATTGATTTCTTTCTTTCTGGGTCATCCACCAGCAGAGTCACATATACAACCTTTTTCTCTGCTGCAACAAACACATCCAGGCCTAATTCTTCAATCTTGTAGACTCAAACTTTCATGGATATGACATTGATCTCCCCAGCAGAGTCGTCAATTTCTGTTGGTTTTTTCCCAGACTGGATGCTTATTCCCAGATTTCCCTACAAGGTAGCCATCAGTGATCAACAGGATCTCTGGGCCAGGGGCCAACAGTGTAGGAGATAGACTCTATATTTTATCTCCTCTTCTTCTTCAGGCTCTGCAAGACCTAGGGGGGTATTCCCTACTCAACATCCATGAGATACGCATACAAGGATTGGGATGCTGTCAGAAAGTAGATAAGTCCTCCTGTAAGTAGACCAAAACTGAAAGATAAGAGCAAAGGGGCTAGCTTTGGGCCTATTTACAGTTGTAGACAGAGGACTGAGGATCCTAAAACTAATTCTAAAGTCCTAATGGTTGTTTTAGAGTTTGATTATGATTTTGAGTTTGGATGCAAAGCTGGACATGGTTGTAACACAAACACGAAGCAAGATTGGTGCCTATCTAGGGCCTGGAGTCAGTAGACATACACCTGTGAATGATCAGCATGGATAGCTAAAACTAGATTTCAGGGGGATATATGTGATACCTGCCTTACAGATATCTCCCAATACAGAGTGTTAAGCTGTCTATACTTATGGCATCCCTATTGCAGTAAGAAAGATACATGCAAAACTGGAGACAGAATCAGCATAACACATGCAAACATAGCATTATTCATATAAGATTAACCATGAAATCAGTGGATTCATGCCAAATCGTACAACAAGAGATACATAAACTCACAGGTTTAGCTGTACAGAGCAACCAAAACGAACTGTATTGTGTTACAGAGCCAAAATGTTCAACTTTCAACAACCTGAAAATGAGTAACACTTCCTGCTTAAAACAGCCAGAAGGTGTACTCACAGAAATTAATTACATGATGGACATCAAAAAACATCAGATACAGTCCATGAGAAATGGCGCTCAGAAAATGTTAATGCAACAAACAAAGGGGGGCCTCGAGCCATGTGCCACTATCTGAAAGTCTTTATCCACGATCAGGCAGCTTCACCATTTGTATTCATCGCCCATACCCCTGCACGACCGTCATTGATGGCTCAACCACCTGCATTTCACTTGGAAACCGTCGCTGCATTCAAAAAGGATTTCCCGCCAAAACATGCTTTTATCGCAGGTTCAAAATATACAAGGGAATAATCCCACATGCACGGTGAGGAGACTCCTTCATTAGTTTAAAAATGGGGCCACACACATAATAGGTGTCGAGCGCTTTTGCCACGCTCGACACACGACCCTTCGCCCACAGCCCATCGCCATGACATACACTATCGGCCTACCCGACAGATCTCCTGCCAGCCACAGTGGTCTCACCGATTGCAACATCTCCACAAGTCACCAACATCCCCATCGGCCAGAGGAGAACCATCGGCCAGCTCCACAAATCTCCTGCCGACCTCAAAGGTTATGCCGACGCCTATTTCACATTCCTTGTCTGTCGGTGAGACCAAAACCATCGGCGAGCAACAAAATACCTACGCCGATGTCAAAGGTTACGCCGATGGCCAACCAAAACATTGCCAAGTCATTCCCTTGGCGAGACATTACCCATCGGAGCAACGAGAAACTCCCTGGCCAACCACACTGCTCACCCCGATACACATATCCTCTGTCGGCGAGACCCTCAACCGTCGGCCAAGCAGAAACATCCTCTGCCGATGATACCATTCACACCGATGACCACTCCATGCTCCCCTCTCGGTGTGACCTACGCCGATGACACCCTCGTCGGCCAAACACTTTCCATCGGCGGACCCTCCAATGGCTAGCCCGACAGCCAAAGTCTTCCCGATGCTCACCTTCGCATCCCTCCATCGGCGAGACCTACGCCGATGACATCGCATCGGCCAAGCCTCCCACCGTCGGCACAATTCAAAATACCTAGGCCGACAATACAACTCTCGCCGATGAACCATGGCTTCATCCCTCCGTCGGCCAAACACACGCCGATGATTCTTCATCGGCCAAGCTCCTCACATCGGCAGATCGAAACAATGCTAGCCCGATACACCAAATCTTGCCGATGAACACTTGACTTACCCCCATCGGCATGACCAACACCGTCGGTGGAAACACAATATCCTTCGCCGATAGGCAAAAGTCTTGGCGATATACAAGAACACTTAGGGTTTGAAAGAAGAAACCCTCCAACAAGCAAGCTCAGCCTCCAGGTCAAAATGAGCACCAACAGGATGAATAGGTGATTGATAGTGAATGTTCTCATCATATGACTGGTGACAAGAGTAAGTTTGTGAGTTTTGAAAATTATGAAGGAGGACTTGTGAAATTTGGAGACAACTCAGCTGTTAGAATCCATGCCAGAGGATCCATCTCTTTTGATGGAAAGAACAACACCAATGACGTTCTATATGTGGAAGGATTGAAACATAATCTTCTTTGTGTTGGACAGTTGGTTGACAAGGGTTATGATCTTTGATTCAAGGATGGAAAATGCAGAATCTTGGAAAGTTTCAGAACTGAAATTGCATCTGGTACTCAGACTAAAGGTAACATCTTTCACTTAAGTAGTTCAAGCAAAAGTTGTTTGATTGCTCAAACAGATCAAAGTTGGTTATGGCATAGGAGGATGTGTCATGTGAATTTTGATAACATTGTCAAAATAAGTTCCACTCAAGCTGTGAGAGATCTTCCAAGACTTGTGAAACTTGACAGTATATGCAGAGAATGTAAATTGGGCAAACAGAACAAAATTTCATTCAAAACTAAGGAACAAGGTTCAAGTGGGAGATTGGAACTAGTACATACTGATCTCTATGGTCCTGCTAGAATTAGGAGTGTGCAAGGAGATAGATATTTCATGTTGTTGATTGATGATTACTCCCAGATGATGTGGGTAACCTTCTTAAAAGAAAAATTAGAAGCATTTGATAAGTTTAAGGTGTTCAAGATGATGGTTGAAAATGAGATTGGCGGGAAGTTGAAATGTCTAAGATCTGATAGAGGTGGAGAATTCACTTCCGGAGAGTTTGATGCTTTATGTGAAAAGCATGGAATAAAAAGATAGTTATCTTCTCCTAGGACTCCTCAACAAAATGGAGTTGTGGAAAGGAAGAACCAGACCATTCAAGAAGCTACCAAGACCATGATGATGGAAACAAATGTTCCTCAAGTTTACTGGAGGGAAGTTGTGAGTACTGTTGTCTACAATTTTAACCAGGTGCAGATCAAAGAAAATTCTGGTAAAACTCCCTATGAACTATGGTTTGGTCATCCTCCTACTGTGAAATATTTTAGAGTCTTTGGTAGTAAATGCTATATCAAAAGAGATGAGGATTTAGGCAAATTTGAGGCAAGAAGTGATGAAGGAATATTTTTGTGATACTCAACTCAAAGCAAGACTTACCAGTGCTACAACAAGAGGTTGAGTAAGATTGTTGAAAGTGCAAATGTTAAAGTTGATGAATGCAAAGAAGGTCATTCCAAGTACTGCGGATATGATTCAGATGATCAAGAAGAAAGTCAAAGTTAAGGAAGACAAGTTCAAATCCAAACCTAGACTCAGATTGATCTGGTAATTCTAGTAACTCAAGAGGTTAATGCAGATTATGAAGAACAAGTTCAAGAAGCAGAAGTTCAATCAATTCCCAAAACTCTCAGGTATGTAAGACTACATCATCCTGAAGATCAAATCATATGAGATAAAAATAGAGGTGTCCAAACTAGGAGAAGAGTGCTGAAGATCAAGAAGAGATTTGTTTGATTTCAAAGATTGAACCTAAATTAGTAAGTGAAGCTTGCAATGATGAAAATTGGGTTAAAGCAATGGAAGAAGAACTGATGCAAATTGAAAAGAATCAAACTTGGGATCTTGTTCCTAGACCTGAGGACAAAAATGTGATTGGAATCAAATGGGTGTTCTGAAATAAACTAAATGAAGATGGTTGTAAGGAATAAGGCAAGGTTGGTATATAAAGGCTATTCTCAAGTGGAAGGAATTGATTTTGAAGAAACTTTTGCTCTGGTGGCAAGGATAGAGGCAGTTAGATTATTTCTTGCCTATGCTGCTTTCAAGGATTTTAAAGTTTATCAGATAGATGTCAAATCAACATTTCTAAATGGAGATTTGGAGGAAGAAGTCTACATTGAACAACCAGAAGGATTTCAGCTGTCTGATCAAGGAGACATGGTCTGCAGAGTGAAAAAAGCATTGTATGGACTTAAGCAAGCCCCCAAGAGCCTGGTATGCAAGATTGGATAAGCATTTGCTCAAGCTAGGATTTAGCAAAGGTACAGTTGATAGTAATCTCTACTTCAAGATTAATCATGAGGACATTCTAATTGTTGAAGTCTTTGTTGATGATATCATTTTTGGTGGAAATGAATGTATGTGCAAAACATTTGCTGATCAGATGAAAAGTGAGTTTGAGATGTCAATGTTTGGTGAGATGAACTTCTTCCTAGGTTTGCAAATTGTTCAGTCAGATAAAGGTATCTTCATATCTCAGTCCAAGTATGTGAAGGAATTGTTGAAGAAGTTTGGAATGGAAGATTCAAATCTAGTAGGTACTCCTATGGTAACCAGATGCAAGCTAATCAAAGATGATGATTCCCCAAAGGCAAATTAGAAAAGGTATAGATCAATGATTTGAGGATTGCTCTATTTGACTCAAACCAGACCTAATATCATGAATGCAGTTGGACTTGTCGCCAGTTTTCAAGCTGATCCAAAAGAATCCCATGTTGTATCAGTTAAAAGAATCTTCAGATATCTCAAGGGGACAATTGATTATGAATTGTGGTATCCAAAGGACAATGATTGGGAAGAAGATTGGTCTTTTGGATGAGCAAAAAGCAAGAGGCAATTTCTCTATCTACTGCAGAGGCAGAGTATATAGCAATAGCTAATAATTATTCTCAAGTTCTATGGATGAAGCAAATGCTAAAGGACATCAGAATTGTGTTTGAGGAACCGGTCACAATTTTTTGTGATAATTCAAGTGCTATAAGCATTTCAAAGAATACGGTATTGCATTCAAAGACAAAACATATATCTATCAAGTTTCATTTCTTGAGAGAGAAAGTAAATGAGAATGAAGTCAAATTAGAGTTTGTGTCTTCCAAAGATTAGATTGCAGATATCTTCACTGAGCCTCTTCTCAAGGATACTTTTGAGTATCTCAGAGAAAAGTTAGGGGTTATTACCCCTCCTGATAAGAACTAAGATGCACTAAGGTGCATCAGTCTAGTGGAACTCACATTCATATCTTGTGATCCGGATTGATGTTAAGGAGGTACTACTCAAAGGGGGAGTAGTCAGCATGTAGATGTTGGGATTAGTCTGAAGAAAAAAAGAAGAGATAGCAAATATGTGCCATTTGCCATTGATGTCAAAGGTGGAGAGAAGTCATGTGAAAAACTAGTTGTTGATGTAAGGGGGAGCAGTTGCAGAAGTGAGAAGAGAAAGGGGGAGAAGTTCTTGTCTTGATGGTTCAATTCAGTTTTTCACATAATATGTTGCCATCAATGACAAAGGAGGAGATTGTTGCAAATATGTGCCTAAGTGGTGTTGTCATTGATGTCAACATATCTTTGTTGCCATTGGTGGCAACTGTATACTATTTTAATGTCTGCATAGAAGACTGGATTGTTGTGGATATTGAGAAAATTAATAACAATCAATGCATACCGATCATATAGCTATGTAGAGGATTGTCAGAGGTTGCTCCAGCCAAGATTTGAGAAGTCAGCATGGAGATTTGAAGAAGTTATGGCAATCTAAGTAGAACTGGATTCTACAATACTTAGAAGAGACAATGTGACAGTAAGTTGGCCTGGATTGCTCTGCAGTGAAATATTATGGTCTACAGATCTAAAGACGTGTTTGGGAAGTTAGTGTGTATCATCAACTCCTGTCGTTCATGGTTTGGAGGTCCACAAGCGATCTTTCTAGTTTGACAGTCATGGCAGATAATGTTCTTGAGGTTCCGGAGGAAGATACAGATGATTCTGGTAATTTGGTTTAGAGTGAATGTTATTGATGATTTTAATGTGCTTGTGGAGGTCTCTGGATTGTGTGACTACTATGTTGAAGGTCCACATTGAAGTTTGAGCTTGTTGATTGAAGGTTTCTTCTTGAGGTTGATGTTCTTCCCAGTCTTGGCCAACTAGATGTTCCTAGCTTGTTGTGGATGATCTAAAGAATGTTTTATGAAGCATGGTGTGGTTGTTGAAGTTGATCCAAGTCTCAATTGTGTTTGGTCGATAGTGTACTAATCCACATCAAGTTTATCTGACCTTGTTGATCATTCCAAGGTTGATGAAGTGTATAAATACTTGTTGAAGAGTCAAGGAAAATCATTCTTGAATAAATGAATTAAATTCAAAGAAAGGATCAAAAGGCAGAGTATAGAAGAAGAGGATCAAAGGGAGTCTAGAGTGAAGAGTCAGTGAAGAAGAATTTGAAGATAGGAGCAGATGTTTTTGAGCTATCAAAGGGACTAATTTAGGCATGAATATAGATACTATTTCTTAGTTCATTATCTCTGTGTAAATCATAATCTCTTATAGGCTGTGAACCTTTTCTTGAGCAGTGAGCTCTGGGTAGTGAGCCCGAAGGCATGTGCCTTCTATTTTCTTAAGTACTTTTAACAGGGTACGCAATTCTTGTGGGTTAACCCCCACCATGGTTTTTCCCTTAACCGAGTTTTCCATGTCAAAATTTTGGTGTTGTGTGTTCATGTTGTTTCTACTCTTGTGTTGATTCATGCTTAAATGTTTTCCTCATTAATCTGATTATAAAGAAGACTTAAAAGTTTAAAAAAGATTAAAGTTTAGGGACAACTGATTCACCCCCCCTCTCAGTTGTCCAGACTATTTCCAACAGCCTTGCGGTTCTGAAGGCAAGTTTGGCAATGTGTAAAGAGTCCTTGATATGATTTTGGAAGAGGTTTGTGATCCACAGTAAAAGTTGTAAGTCAGCAAATGAACCTGTTAAGCATGCACTTGAGGAACAAGCTGACTGGTGAGATAAATCATGATGCGGAGAAGAGATAATATGTGAAGGATATATTTAAGTGATTGAGTGATTAGAGATGACCTATATGAATATTCTTGGGAAAAGATTTGGGTCTGCGTGATACATAGTGCATTGGATTGAGCTGACAAAGTACATCTATCAATGTACACATTTCACTTCTTTGATGCCGACCTGATTATGAACCAATCCATGATAAAGATATCTAAAGGTGATGAAATTCAGTTGTGGTAAGGTGTGTGTGAAAAAGGATGCAAATATGCGAATAGCAGAGCAGTGACACAGATCAGAGAGAATAAAGACTTGGGATTCAAAATTTAGGTATTAAATGGTTGTACCTAGCATAGAGGTAGATGCTTAAGCAGTATATAGTTTCATGGGAAAATTGTTTGGAAAGAACCATTGCAGTGAGTCGGAAGTGAGCCTTCATTAGGGTTTAACATCTCTTATTGTAATTTTGCTAGGTTTAGGGTTGAGGCAGTGAGCTTGCTAGACCTAGTTGTACGTCATGGCAATGAGCCAATATGTTCCAGGCCTGTGGAGTGGCCAAGCCTGAACATTATTTTGTAAATATTGCAATATATATTTAAGAGCTAATCCTCTCCATGGTTTTTCCCTTCTTGGGTTTTCCACATAAAAAATCTTGGTGTTCATGTGTCATGTTTTCATGGTTGTTGTTCATATGCATGTTGTGTTTCTATTTAATTAATATTGGGAAATGGCTGAAAGTTAAAGTGTATGAAAATATTTTTAGAACATTGATTCACCCCCCTCTTAGTGTTCCTGACAATCAATGGAGGCTTCTCATAGTTGGCAGTTGTGTTTAGGACCGACCACAATAGCCTGAAGTACTTCCTGGAGCAGAAGGATTTGAACGAGAGGTAGTAGAAGTGGGTCTCTAAGATACAGGCATATGATTTCAACATTGAGTATGTCAAAGGGAAGAAGAACATGGTTGCTGATGCACTCTCCAGGAGACCTACCCATTGCTCTCTAAGTGAGATTTCCACCAATTGGAAGTCTCAATTAATAGTGGAGTACTCCAAGTCTACTTTTGCTTGTGAGCTCATGGATGGCATAGTGCAGGATGACAGGTACTAGGTGGTACATGATGTGATCTATTACAAGGACAGGATCTTCTTGGTGCTTGAGTCCAAGCTCAAGAAGTAGATTTTGTGAGCGGTACATGACTCACCTACAACACGACATCCTGGATTCTTTAAGACTTACAGACTGGTGCAGGAGAGATTCACTTAGAAGGGTCTTAAGGATGATGTGCTACAACATGTTCGTGAGTGTATGACTTGTTAGCAGAATAAGTCTGAGAACACTCTTCCTACTAGGTTACTTCATCCATTGCATGTTCTTGAGCAAAGATGGGAGAGCATTTCCATGGACTTCATCATAGGGCTGCCTAAGGTCCATGGTAGAGACTGCATCTACGTGGTGGTGGATCAGCTCACTATATCCCATTGCAGAAGACTCTTCTGTATTATAGGTGGCTGAGTTGTTTTCTAGATAGGTGTTCTGCTTACATGGTCTTCCCAAGACCATTGTGAGTGATCGAGATAGTTGGTTCATCAACACATTCTGGAGAGAGCTATTCCGCCTTGCCAGTATAGAATTGACTCTGAGCATGAGCTATAACCCTCAGACCGATGGACAGATGGAGATTGTGAATAAGTGGATTGAGGGATATCTTTAGAACTATGTAGCAGGTCATCAGTGTGCCTGGGTCAAGTGGTTACACCTCAGTAAGTATTGCTACAATACTACCTATCGCATGTCCATTGGCATGACACCATTCAAGGCATTGTACATGTATGATGCACCATCTATTGTGGACCTGACTTTTGGTGATATTAGAGCTCCTTGGGCTAAGGAGATGATATAGGAGACATGTGACATTCTCAAGGCATTAAGGGAGAACATGCAGCATGCACAGAATCAGCACAAGATCTATGTAGACAGGCATCACAATGAGAGGACCTTTGAGGTGGATGACTTGGTTTTTTTGTTCCTAGAACCATATAGACAAAGCACTTTGAAGAAGAGTGGTGCAGAGAAGCTCAAGCCAAGATTCTATGGCCCATACAAGATTGTGAGGAGGATAGGTGAGGTTGCCTATGAGCTTGATTTGCCACCTGGGAGTAGGATCCATAATGTATTCCATGTCTCCTACCTCAAGAAGGCATTGGGACAACATGTAACATCATCACTTGACCTTCCACCTCTTGATGAAGAGGGCATGTTGATTTTGGAGCCTGATGGTATCGTGGACATGAGAGAGTGCCAGTTGCGCAATCACATCATCCGAGAGTATCTAGTGTGATGGAGAGGGTTACCTTTGGAGGATGCTACATGGGAAGGAGAGAAAATTTTGGAGTATCCCAATATTTGATTGCTTGAGGACAAGCAATCCTAGGAAGGGAGGACTGTCATGTCCTCATTTCTAGAATAAGATATCAAGAGCTTTCAGGGTTAGCCTATTATCCATTCTTGTAGGCTAACATATTGCAAAGGGATGATACTTGTCCATTTTCAGCTTGCATATCATTCGAGACATCTCTAAGGCCGATTGGATGATGATTCTTGTTTCTTTCCGTATGTTTTCTTTGTTCAAATTGCATATTTTACTCCCAGAGGCTGACCTACCTTGGCAATACTTATCTTCCCTCTTGGGATTCACTTTTATCACATATGAGCACCACCTTGATGAGGCTAACCTGCATTGATAAGATGCTCGCTTCTCTTTCGGCTATCTTGACCAAGTAAAGCATGAATTTGGAAGAATATGATTTGGGTGCCTAGAAGCAAGGAAGGCCGACTAGCCTAGGAAGTTTCAAGAAGCACCAACTTCTAGAACAAAGGGCAGATATAAAAGAAGACCTTGGAGCTGCCATTTCGATAATCACATCGACTTGTGTTTTGACCTAATCTAGAGTAGCATATTGGAGATCTTATTCTACCCCTGTAGCAACAAGGAGGCTTAAATCCAGTCACTAAGGACAGCAAATCATCTCAACAAGTGAGTGAATTATCATAGAGAGGCAGGGAACCCCATTGAAGGCATCACACACCACTTGGAGGGGCAGAAAACTATGTTTGAAGGGCAGTGAACCAGTTTAGAGGAGTAGTGAACCATCTTGGAGGATAGTCTAGGGCAATGAAGGCTTCAAGGAGTCACTACATATCACATAACAATCAGACTTCATATTGTATTAGCAATCCATTGTGTACTTGCCTCATGAATGTAATCTTGGATATTATGAATATTTGAAAATAATATATATATATATATATATATATATATATATATATTCATTATCAATCTATATCCATTTATTCTTTGGAAAAATTTCATAATACTTGATCAATGTGCTATAATCGTGGTTTGAATTTGAGTTAGGAACATCACATACAAGGGCCCAAGTTTTGAGAAGGTACGTAGCACTTTATTGGAAAAGGAAGTGAAGTTTGTAGAGGATTCATCGAAGCCCATAAGGGATTCTTAGGCTTAGACAGGTTTATCCATCATTTTTGACTAATGGAAAGATTCAAAAAATTGGCCATTGATCAATGTTATTGTAGTGTGCCCTAAAGGGGCTATGTTTTTTAAGGCAATCGATTGTGAAGCGGAGGTGAAGGATGGTCCATTTATTGCTAATATTCTTTGTCAAGCCATTGAGGAAGTGGGGCCTAGAAATGTTGTTCAAGTCATAACAGACAATGCAAAAAATTGTAGAGCAGCTGGTTTATTGGTTGAGGAGCGTTACTCACACATCTTTTGAACACCTTGTGCGGTCTACTCCCTCAACCTTATGCTACAAAAAATTGGCAAAAAAATTGATTGGATCAAATAGGTGTATAGTGATACAAAAGACATCCAAATGTTCGTCACCAACCACCATATGTCACAAGGCATTTTCAGATCATTCTCAAGATTAGAGCTTATAAAGGTAAGTGAAGCAATTTTTATTTTTTCTTAAGTTTATGTTTTGAGTTTTGTAAATTTATTTTTTAAGAAGCCTTATTTATTTATTTATTTTATTTTTATAGGTTGTTGAGACCCATTTTGCCTCCAACACAATTTTCTTTAGACAACTTTTGGAGGTTAGAGAGGCACTCTCTAACATGGTCACCGGCCAAAATTGGTCCGTATGGAGGCAATCTAGCACTACAAGGGAAAAAAAAATTAAGCAGATGATCCTAGATGACCATTGGTGGGATCGTGTTGAGTATCTCCTAAGTTTTACCAAGCCCATATTGAGTATGATCCATTATACTGAAATGGATAGGCCTTGTTTGGGAGAGGTATATGATGGCCCATCGACTCAATGATTGAGAAGATGAAAGCCATCATAAATGAACATGAGCGAGATCGTAGAGAAACTTTCTCCAAACAAATACATGAAATTATTGAAGAGAGATGGGACAAAATGACCACCCCATTTCATATTCTTGCCTTTACATTGAGTCCCAAATATTATAGTACTGATCTCCTTTCTGTGGTGACAAGGGTTACCTCATATAGAGATGTTGAAGTCATCTAGGGATACAAGGAAGTATTTCATAGACTCTTCGTTGATCCTGACATACGAGATGTAGTTAGAGTCAATTTCATGGATTTTGTGAGCTCCAATGACATGAGTATTGATGCTCTTCATGAAAAATATAAGGTTGATTCTCATATGTGGTGGTACTTCCATGGCCAATCATTCATACACTTACAACCTCTTGCAATCAAAATTTTAGCGCAAGTTCTATTATCTTTTAGATTTTTAAGTTTCATTTCTAAATTCTAATTTATAACTCTAACTCTCTAATGTTGTCTTAATAGGTTGTTAGTGTTGCACCAAAAGATCGACCTATTAATGCCCGATACAACCACTTGACTTAACAAGCACGGGAGGCAGTTAAGCCCTTGTCACAAACCACCGCAGTGCAATGCTGAACAAGAAGACCAAGGGTCACACCTTGCAACAATCCCCCCTAGGGCAAGCGCGGGGTTTGAACCTGTGACCTCAACTTTGATACCAACTGTTAGTTGCCGTTGCACCAAAAGGTCGACCTATTAATGCCTAATACAACCACTTGACTTAACAAGCATGGGAGGCGGTTAAGCCCTTGTCACAAACCACCACAGTGCAGTGCTGAACAAGAAGACCAAGGGTCACACCTTGCAACAGTTAGTTCATTAGCATCTGAGAGGAATTGGAGCACATACTCCATCCACTTAGTAAAGCGTAACCAGATGCACTCAAAAAGGTGGAGGACTTAGTGTATGTGCATTCCAACTTGCGCCTCCTTACACACAAAGACAGGGACTACAAGGAAGGGGCCACAAGGAAGTGGGATATCGAGCCTAAGCATACTAACCTGGATGCTACCATTTCCCACCTTGCCACACTTGAAGTTGATACTGATGTCGAGCTTGGTAGTGGGCATGAGAGTGCTAGTGCCACTGCCACTACTAGTGTGAGTGCGAGTGCTAGTACCACATTTTGTCGTTCTTCTAATATGCCAATACCCACATCATCTAATATGGATTGTGGTCATGATATTATTGAAGACCCATATGATGATGATGCCTAATTAGTGATGGCTGATTGTTGACATTTGGCATTATAATTTTGATTTTTGAATTGTAATAGCTATATATCATGACATTCGACGTTCGTGTTTGACTAATTGACATTGTAGTGTTTTTGATTTCTAATACTAGTGTGGTTTTGTTTATTATATGATCATATTCATGATGCTATGGTACTCTAAACTTAATTACTACTGCAAATATGAATATATTTCTAATTTTTATATGTTTTTGTATGGATGAACCCAAAACGACCCCACAGCCAAAAAAATTTTGATCGAACTTGTGAACCGAACCCCCATACCAGAACCAGTACTATTACCAAAACTGGCAACTTAGGATATCTGTTCTAAATTATTTATAATGCATTGTATTTATTTCTGCTTATCTTATTTATTCTTTCTACAGATTTATCTCTGCTAAATCTTTCCTATTCCTTGATTGCTTGATGGTCTTTGCACATGGTTTGACTTTCCTTGTATATCTCTATGTTCCAGTGAACTAATGCATCTCTTAGAAAGGAGGCGTCTATCATGAAAGAGTATGTCTCTTAAATTCCATTTGAGATGTAAATTCCTAGAAATTTGCTTTATGTTATATAGAATGTGTAATATCGCTTTTTGCTCGTAACTTGTGTTTATTTAATTATTTTAATTTAAAAGTAATTTTTTGTCAAAACAAAAGAAAATAAAATAATAAAGTTACTTATGAGGAAAATAAAATAAAAATAAACATAATAAAAGCTTTGTCGGCCAAAAAGGAGGATTCTGGAAGAAAGGAAATGTTTTAAAAGGGGCTTGGAGGAAGAGTTTGAAGATGAATTTGATCATTTCTGATTTGATATTGTGGGAAAACTTTGAACAACTAGTTCAAATGTTTTTTTGAGGTGAATTCAATTCACAATTCACAATTGAGCATAATGATTTGTACCATTTTGATTCTGCAGTATTTGGTATTGTGTTTGGGAGACTTGCAAGTGTGTAGGTTGAAGGAACTGGGAGCTTCAAAGAGATATATTTTTACAGGTTTACATTAAAGGAGAATTGTGCCAAAATTGTGAGATTTTTGGCCAAATACAAGTTTGGTATTGAGGAGTTTATATTCAGATTTGTTGCAGGTGTGCATTGGAATCTTATATCAGACTTGGAGGTCATATTCCAATGCCACAAACAAGGGTTTTGATTCCATTGTTGGCACCACCTTGGGGAAGAGGTCGATTCACCTTTTGTGGGCATATTTTAGTCCATATTAACCACCGTCCAACTCTATGCCAAGTCACATCATGCATGAGGAGACATGAGCATCTTATTTCAGCATTTGGAAGAGTTGAAGGTCTTATTACTTGCATATTAGTCCCAACCGCCACCCTTAGACAATGGGTTCGCTGTATGTTAGAAGGAGCTGGGATCATCATAAGAGGCATTCATTGTCATAAAAGAGCTGAAAGTAGAATTTATAGGGTTCCAAAACCCTAGCACAATAATTGGAGTAGAATCATAACCATCTAGAGACCCATCGTTGCCTTTGGAGGACGTTTTGGTGAAGGATTTATTGCTACAACAGTACATCCTTATCTCAGGCATCAATTGCAACAGTCCAAGTATTTATTTTAGTCATTTGTATCAGCTATCATTCACTAATATTTTGGCATCATATATGTATCTTTGTATTGAAGATAATCTAGGTATGTTAGATGTGATATGCTGATGTAAAACAATCAAGTTAGATATTCAAATCTTTAATTTGAATAAATTTGATATCTGTTGTTGCAAACTTTATATCAGTCCTTTGTGTTGTTGAACTATCTTTGCAAATGTTGTATTCTTGTTCATTGATATGTATTTGTGAAACAAATCAAAATAAACTTGCATGACAAGTGTTTGACGAAATGTTAATACACTAAAGTCATAAAATTAAGGATTTTATAGGCAGATTTCGTTAGGGGATCTTACAGTGGTATCAAAACAAGTGATCTTGTCAGCCTAGAGGGTTTGCAAGACATGTTTATCTCATGTATGTTGATTTATGAATCCCAAGGATAGAGAGTACATCACTTACAAGAGAAGGCAACACTTTATGAACTCAAATTATGAAGAAGAGAACAATATGGGTGACAGGGATTGTGAGGATCCCAGCACTAAGGACATTATCAATGACATTGCTAGAGGACAACATAATTTAATGCATCTTTTGACCTAATTTGTGTAGCATAGCATGACAAACAATAATGGAAATCAGAATAATCAGCATACAAGTGGAAACAATGGAAATAATGGTGAGACTAGCAACTCTAGAAATAATACCAACACTCCTAATACTCACACTAGAAAGGTATAACCCATTCCAGTTTCAAGGTGTTTTATTTGGAAATAGAGTCATTGCATTGCTAGACAGTGGAGCTGCTCATAACTACATTGATGAAGGATTGGTATTCAAGAGGGGAATGCATATGGAGCATTTTGATGGATTTGATGTTGTTGTAGTTGATGTCTTTACCATTCCTTGCAAGAAGAAAATCAACAAACTCAATATTCTCTTTGGTGAGTACAAACTTTGTGATGATTTCTATGTCATTATTTTGAATGGGTATGATGTTGTTTTGGGATTGCAATGGCTACATTCACTTGGTAAATTTTTCCAAGACTATCAAACAATGGAGTTGAGCTTCCATCATGAAGGGAAAGAAGTGACTTTGAATGGTCTTCTAGCCAAGCTGCCACATCAAGTTTTAGCTAGAAGAATGGAAGTGTTGGATAAGCATATGTTTCATTTTTCTAAAATGAGTGAAGACTCTAGTGGATCATCTTTGGACAACATGTTTTCATATTATTCTTACCATGATTCCAAGGCTGTAACAATGCAAACACAATGTATCTATGTAGATTTTTTAGTTTATATCAGAGTGGAGCTGCAAAAGCATGGTGGAACATATTAGGATTTTGGGAAGCTTGCTAAATATTTGCGGAGGATTGTTGTTCTTGTGATGAGAAGATTACATAAGGTCTCCTTTGTAGGTGTACTCCAGTGTAGCTCATCAAATGGGCAGCCACACAAGTGTCCTAGATTGATTTGGGATTTGGGTATATTATTGTTGATTATGTAGGTTTTTGTTGATTGAGTTGTGATTGATTGAGGACAAGCAATCTTTGAGGGGGGAGGATTTGTAATGTCTCTTTTTGTTGGCAACTTCTGTTTATTTAATTATTTTATTTTAAAGGTAACTTTTTGTCAAAACAAAAGAAAATAAAATAATAAAGTTACTTCTGAGGAAAATAAAATTAAAAAAATAATAATAAAAACTTTGTCGGCCAAAAAAGAGGATTCTAGAAGAAAGGAAATGTTTTAAAAGGGGCTTGGAGGAAGGGTTTGAGGATACATTTGATTATTTATGATTTGATATTGTGGGAAAACAAGGGTTTTTTAAAGATGAATTCAATTCACAATTCACAATTGAGCATGATGATTTGTGTCATTTTGATTAAGTAGTATTTGGTATTGTGTTTGGGAGACTTGCAGGTGTGTAGGTTGAAGGAATTGGGAGCTTCAAAGAGATATATTTTTGCAAGTTTACTTTAAAGGAGAATTGTGCCAAAATTGTGAGATTTGTGGCCAAATACAATTTTGATATTGAGGAGTTTATATTCAAATTTGTTGCAGCTGTGCATTGAAATTTTATATCAGAGTTGGAGGTCATATTCCAGTGCCATAAATAAGGGTTTTGATTGCATTTTTGAGTTAATGTTTGATTCCATTATTGCTGTCATTCGGGAAGAGGTCGATACACTTTTTGTGAGCATATTTCAGTCCATACTAACCACTGCCCAATTCTATGCCAAGTTGCATCATGCATGAGGAAATGTGAGCATCTTATTTCAACATTTGGAAGGGTTGAAGGTGTTATTACTTGCATATCAGTCCCAACCGCAACCCAAGTGTGATCTCCACCCTTAGACAAAAGGTTAGCTGCATGTTAGAAGGAGCTAACACCATCATAAGAGGTATTCGTTGTCATAAAAGAGCTAAAATCAGACTTTATAGTGTTCCAAAACCCTAGCGCAGCCCTTGGAGTAGAATCACATCCATCTAGAGACCAATCACTGCCTTTGGAGGACATTTTGGTAAAGGATTTATTGCTACAGCAATACATCCTTATCTCAGACATCAATTGCAGCAGTCCAAGTACCTATTTTAGTCATTTGTATTAGCTATCATTCACTCATATTTTGGCATCGTATATGTATCTTTGTATTGAAGACAATCCGGGTATGTTAGATGTGATATGCTGATGTAAAACAATTAAGTTAGGTATTCAAATCTTTAATTTGAATAAATTTTATATCTATTGTTGCAAACTTTATATTAGTCCTTTGTGTTCTTGAATTGTCTATGCAAATGTTGTATTCTTGTTCATTGCTATGTATTTGTGAAACAAATAAAAACAAACTTGCATGCCAAGTGTTTGATGAAATTTTAAAACACTAAAGTAAGAAAATTAAGGATTTTTTTTGGAAGATTTGGCTAGGGGATCTTATAGAATGCCAATGTCCCCTTGTTTGTCAAGGCTAAAAACTATCAATTAGAGAATTGAAGTCACCTCCAATGATTTAGTTTCTTTGATTGATAATGGTATTACTTCAAGAAATTTAATCCCAACATTTTTCTTTGGCCTACACCTTGCAATCCATAGAAGTTGGTAAGAAGAAACCAAAATTAGAGAATAAACCATTTACTGCATATGTTATAGAGTTTATTTTTTATTCAATAATTTGACGTGAAGCATCCCTAAGGTTCCCTAAGATGTCCAATCCTCCAAATTGATCTTCCATCCAAAATCCTACTACTTTCGTATATTGTCAAATTAACAAAACTCTATTGTTGTAGCAACTCCTTACTCATCATTGTCTCTTGAAGAATGAGAATTGTTGGATTCTCTTTGGATATTATCATTTCACAAGAAGCATTGAGTCCCTTATGTTCCACAAAGTGACTTCCATTTCAAGGATTTGACTCTATCTAAACCCCCATCATAGAATCTAACTAAGTATGGTTCCCTCCTCTTCCTCACATCAAAATGATGTCTTAATGGACACCTTGCCCAAAACCACTCTTTCTCCTATTGTTTTCCCTTCTACTTCTAGTCCTAAAAAGACATTTGTTACATCTCCCTCCCAATGGTTGAAGGAAGTAGTTTACAAGAAAAGGAAATATAGACAAATGTTAGACCCCAACTTTGATGCAGTCATGAAGTTGCTACAAAATATTGCTCCTTAACCCAACAAGACTCAAATAGCCTCGAGATTCAAGGAACCAATATGTAGAAGTGGCTACACCTACAATTGATAAGTACGAAGAAGAGGTGTCTAAAGATGATTATCAGATTTCTCGTGTTGAACTTGGTCCCTTGTCATGTCCCTACATTTAATCGAATATAATATAATTTATTTATTTAAATTATATTACTTAAATATAAGTAATCTAATCATTCATATAAATATTAGAAATATCTATTGGTATATTATAAATATAAATAAATATTATTATAAATTGAATATTATAAATTAATTACTAGTAAATATGAATTAACTATTATAAATATTATAATCAAATAATATTAATAAAACTAAGAGTGGCCAACCAAGACCACACGAACAAATGACAAAGAAGTAATATCTCAAAGACTAAAGTATATGTAATAAGCCACCACTTAGAAGGAAGATGAGCATATAAGGCCAAAGCGGCGATTTACAAATCAAAAACCCTTTGTAAATAAAGGAAAAGACAATGGGCTACACATTGATTAAGAAGCAAGCCAAGTAAGACAAAGACGACGCCTGGAGGAATCGTTGCTCCCACCAAGGCAATCATTGATCAATAGCACTTAAAAAAAATTAGTAAAATGATAATCAAAGAAGCTGATTAGTAAATCCAATGCTGATGTTTAAGTTTCTATTAACAAAGGGTGACACCCCTTGAGTACAGTGGCCCATGAAAGGATGTACTAGTTGATAGAAAGCATCCAATTGAAGGTATAAATACAACTGGTGGACATTTTGATAGGAGTATTGCAAATATGTGCCTAAGTAGTGTTGTCATTGATGTCAACATATCCTTGTTGCATTGATGTCAATTGTATCTTGTTTTGTTGCCTGTTTAGAAGATAGGAGTGTTGAGGATATTGAGAAAATTAATGAAGATCAATGTATGTGGACCACATGATTGTATAGAGGAATGTCTGAAGTATCTCCAGTCAATATTTTAAGGGTCCACATGAATATTTGAAGGAGGAATGGCCATCTGAGTCCAACCGGGTTTTGCTATGATCAGAAGAGACAGAGTGACAGTAAATTGGTCCAGATTGTTCCACGTTGATATATTATGATCTGCAGATCTAGGGCATGTTTGGGAAGTCAACGTGTATCATTAACTCAAGTGGTTCGTGGTTTGGAGGTTTGCAAGCAATCTTTCTAGTGTGACAGTCATGGAAGATAGTGTTCTTGAGGTTCCAAATGAAGATGCAAGTGATTCTGATGATTTGGAGGAGTGCGGATGCTTTTTGTTGATTTTAGTGTACTTGTGGATGTCTCTAGATTAGGTAACTACTATGTTGAAGGTCTGCATTGAAGATTGAGCTCATTTATAAAGATTTACTTATTGGTGTTGTTGTTCTTCCCAGTCTTGGCCGATTTGTTGATTTAAGTATGTTGCGGATGATCAAAGGGAATTTCTCTAGAGCATGGTGTGTTGTTGGAGGAAGATTCAAGTTTTAGCCATGTTTGGCTGACAATGTAATGATCCGCACTAAGTTTGGCCGACCTTCATGTTCATTCCAAGGTTGATGAAGTGTATAAATACTTGTTGAAGAGTTGTGGAAAATTATCCTTATGTGAAAATGTTCATATCTTAAGAAAGGAACAAAGGTAGAGCAGAGAGGAAGAAGTGCAGAGGATCAAGAGCTGTAAAGGATGAAGATATAGTGAACAATTTGTTAAGGAGTAGAGTAGAAATTATGAGCCTTCAAAAGGACTGAATGAGGCATGGAATAGATGCTATCTCTCAGTTCATTATCTCTGTAATAAACTCAATTCTTGTAGGCAGTGAGCCTCCTGTAGCAAGTGAGCCTCTTTTGAGCAGTGAGCTTTGGGCAGTATGCCTGAAGTCATGTGCCTTCTATTTTCTTAAAGTACTTTTAATAGGGTACAAATATTTGTGGGTTAACCCCCACCGTGGTTTTCCCTTAACTAGGTTTCCACATAAAAATCTTGGTGTTATGTGTATTAATTTGTTTCTACTCATGTGTTGATGAATCATGCATTAAATGTTTACATCATTAATCAATTTTGAATGATAAAGAAGAATTAATTGTTGCAAGTATTAAAGGTTAGGGACAACTGATTCACCCCCCTCTCAGTTTTCTAGACTATTTCCAACAATTGGTATCAGAGCAGCTTCCTCTAGAAGAAGCTTAACTGCCCGAGGAGATCTAGAATGTCGACCTACAAGAAGGATAGTCTGAGGTTTGATGGAACAAACTACACTATTTGGAAGAGTTGCATGGAGTGTCATTTGCAATGCATGGGTGATTCTTATTGGTTGATAACTAAGGATGAGTATAAGCCTTTGGAGAAAGGTCCTTCAACTCTAGATGAACTCAAAGATGCTGAAAACAACCTTCAAGCTAAAGAAGCCTTGTTGAGTGTCCTAACTGATTCAGAAATGACAAATGTCTTTGGACTGAAAATAGCTCATCAAATCTGGAAAAAGTTGGAGAATCTTTATGAAGGCGATGAACATGTCAAATGTGCCAAACTACAAAGTTTGAGAGGAAAATTTGAAAATCTAAGGATGAGTGAAGATGAAAATATCACAATCTACATGCAAAAGATAAATGAACTTGTGTGTGGTATCAGGTGTGCTAGTGGAACATTGGAAGAATCATAGATTGTGTCAAAAGTGCTTAGATCTTTACCTGATTCATATAAGCATAACGTTGCTGCTATAGAGGAGATCAGGATTGTCTCAACAGTTACAAGAGATGATCTGGTTGGCAAGCTCTCAGCTTTTGAATTAAGTGAATTTGGTGACTCACTTCCTAAGTCTAAATCTATATTCAAGGGTAGTGTTCATGGGAAGCAAAGATATGATCCGGGTGAGAACTCTTCAAGAAGAACAATCAGATTTGAGAAGACAAGGATTTTGAAAATGGTGAAACTGAGCTTGATGATCTTGAAGCCCTTTTTGCCAAAGATTTCCAAGAGGATCTAGTAAGTATTAAGGAAAGTTACCATTCAAATCTTTTAATTGTAATAAGATTGGTTATTTTGCCTCAAGGTGTCTGGAGAGGGTTTCAAAGCCAAACCCTAACAGATCTAGAACTCAGAAGAAATGCTACTATGTCCAAGAAGCTGGTGAATAAGGAGTCACAGATGATGAATCTGATCATGGAGGTTCCACTGATAATAATTGGGTGTTCATTGCTATCAAAGAGGAAATCTAGTGCCTACTGAACCTACTAGCTGTGAAAATGTATAAAGTGCTTTGGATGCTCAGATTGTGGAAAAAAATGAATGGGTGATTGACAGTGGTTGTTCTCATCATATGACTAGTGACAAAAGTAAGTTTGTGAGCTTTGAAAAATATGAAGGTGGACTTGTGAAGTTTGGAGACAACTCAACTGGTAGAATTCGTGGTAGAGGATCCATCTCTTTTGATGGTAAGAATAACACTAATGATGTTCTATATGTGGAAGGTTTGAAGCATAATCTTCTTAGTGTTGGACAGTTAGTTGACAAGGGTTATGATCTCCGATTCAAGGATGGAAAATGCAGAATCCTGGAAAGATCTAAAATTGAGATTACATCTGGTACTTAGACTAGAGGTAACATCTTTCATTTAAGTAGCTCTTATAGAAGTTGCCTAATTGCTCAAGTTGATCAGAGTTGGATCTAGCATAGGAGAATGTGTCATGTGAATTTTGATAATATTGTCAAGTTAAGTTCCACCCAGGCTGTAAGAGATCTTCTAAGACTTGTGAAACCCACTGATAGCATGTGTAGAGAATGTCAATTGGGTAAACAGAGCAGAACTTCATTCAAGAGTAAAGAATAGTCATCAGGTGGTTTGTTGGAACTTGTGCATACTGATCTTTGTGGTCCTGCTAGAATTAGGAGTGTACAAGGAGACAGATATTTTATGTTGTTGATTGATGATTACTCCCAGATGATGTGGGTAACCTTCTTGAAATAAAAATTAGAAGCCCTTGACAAATTCAAAGTATTCAAGGTTATGGCTGAAAATGAGATTGGTGTGAAGTCAAAATGTCTGAGATTTGACAGAGGTGGAAAATTTACCTCCGGTGAGTTTGATTCATTCTATGAAAAGCAAGGGATAAAAAGATCGTTATTTGCTCCTAGAACTCCTTAGTAGAATGGAGTTGTGGAGAGAAAGAACTGGACCATTCAAGAAGCAGCCAGGACCATGATGATGGAAGAAAATGTTCCTCAAGTCTATTGGAGAGAAGTTGTGAGTATCGATGTCTACACTCTTAACTAGGTTAGATCAAAGGCAATTCTGGTAAGACTCCCTATGAACTGTGGTTTGGTCATCCTCCTACTGTAAAATATTTCAGAGTTTTTGGTAGTAAATGCTATATCAAAAGAGATGAGGATCTTGGCAAGTTTGATGCAAGAAGTGATGAAGGAATATTTCTTGGGTACTCCACTCAAAGCAAGGCATATCGGTGCTTTAACAAGAGATTAAAAAATATTATTGAAAGTACTAATGTCAGAGTTGATGAAAGCAAGGAGAGACCTTCCAGGTCTTGTAGATATGATTCAGATGATCAAGATGAAAGTCAAACTCATGTAAGGCAAGCTCAAACCTAGACTCAGATCCAGAGTCATCCTGAAAGCTCAGTAACTCAAGAAGATAGTGCAGATATTAAGGAACAAGATCAAAGAATAGAAGCTCAAGCAATTCCCAAAACTCCCAAGTATGTAAGATAGAATCATCCTAAAAATCAGATCATAGGAGATAGAAATCAAGGTGTTTAAACTAGGAGAAGAATTGCTGAAGATTAGGAGAAGATTTGTTTGATTTCAAAAATTGAACCAAAATCAGTAAGTGAGGCTTGCAATGATGAAAATTGGGTAAAAGCAATGGAAGAAGAACTAATACAAATTGAAAAGAATCACACTTGGGATCTTGTTCCTAGACCTAAAGACAAAAATGTGATTGGAACAAAATGGGTCTTCCGGAATAAACTAAGTGGAGATGGTGAAGTTGTAAGAAACAAAGTAAGGTTGGTATGCAAAGGATATTCTCAAGTAGAAGGAATTGATTTTGAAGAAACTTTTTCTCCAGTGGGAAGAATAGAAGAAGTCAGATTATTTCTTGCATTTGCTGCTTATAAAGAGTTCAAGGTATATTAGATGGATGTCAAGTCATCATTCTTGAATGGAGATTTAGAAGAAGAAGCCTACATTGAGCAACCGGAAGGATTTCATTTGTCTGATAAAAAAGATATGGTCTGTAGATTGAGGAAAGCTATGTATGGACTCAAACAAGCCCCAAGAGAATGGTATGCAAGATTAGATAAGTATCTGGTAAAATTAGGCTTTAGTAAAGGCACTGCTAACAACAATCTTTACTTCAAGATTGATCATGAGCATATCCTAGTTGTTGAAGTATTTGTTGATGATATCATTTTTGGTGGAAATGAGAGCATGTGTAAAATATTTGTTGATCAGATGTAAGGTGAATTTGAGATGTCAATGTTTGGTGAAATGAACTTCTTCTTAGGTCTGTAGATCACTCATTCAGATAAAGGTATCTTCATATCTCAATCTAAGTATGTGAGAGAGTTGCTGAAAAAGTTTGGAATGGAAGATTCAAAGCCAGTAGGTACACCTATGATAACCGGGTGCAAGTTGAGTAAAGATGATGTCTCTCCTAAGGCAAATCAGAAAAGATATAGATCAATGATTGGTGGACTACTTTATTTGACTTAGACCAGACCTAATATTATGAATGCAGTTGGACTTGTTGCTAGATTTTAAGTTGATCCTAAAGAATCCCATGTGGTAGAAGTAAAGAGAATTTTTAGATATCTCAAAGGGACACTTGACTATGGCTTGTGGTATCCAAAAGATAATAAATTCACTCTTCATGCATATAATGATGCTGATTGGGCAGGAGATGTGAATGATAGGAAAAGTACTAGTGGTGGTGCATTCTTCTTGGGGAGAAGATTGGTTTCTTAGTTGTGCAAAAAGCAAGAGGCAATATCTCTGTCTACTATAGAAGCAGAGTACATAGCAGCAGCAAGTAATTACACTCAAGTTTTGTGGATGAAACAAATGTTGAAGGATATCAGAGTGGTATTTGAGGAGCCTTTTACAATCTTCTATGATAATTCAAGTGCAATTAACATCTCCAAAAATCTAGTGTTGCATTCAAAGACAAAACACATATCCATCAAGTTTCATTTCTTGAGAGAGAAGGTAAATGATAATGAAGTCAAATTAGAGTTTGTTTCTTCAAAGGATCAAATTGTAGATATATTCACCAAGCCTCTGCCTAAGGATACTTTTGAGTATCTCAGAGAGAAGTTAGGGGTTATTACCCCTCCTAATCAAAACTAAAGATGCACTAGGGTGCATCAATCTGGTGGAACTCATAGTCATCTTGTGATCTAGATTGATGTTAAGAGGATACTACTCAGGGGGAGTAGTCAGTATACAAATTAACTGGAGATCAGTCTAAAACTCAAAGGGGAAGAAATAATTGCAAATATGTGCCCTTTGCCATTGATGTCAAATGGGGAGAGAAGTCATGTGAAAAACTAGTTGCTGATGAAAGGGGGGGCAATGAAGAAAGTGGTTGCAGAAGTGATAAGAGAAAGGGGGAGAAGTTCTTGTCTTGATGGATGAATCAATTTTTCACATCATATGTTTCCATCAATGACAAAGGGGGAGATTATTGCAAATATGTGCCTAAGTAGTGTTGTCATTGATGTCAACATATCCTTGTTACATTGATGTCAACTGTATCTTGTTTTGTTGCCTGTTTAGAAGACTGGAATGTTGAGGATATTGAGAAAATTAATGAAGATCAATGTATGCAGACCACATGGTTGTATAGAGGATTGTCTGAAGTATCTCTTGTCAAGATTTTAGGGGTCCACATGAAGATTTGAAGGAGGATTGTTCTGCATTGAAATTTATGATTTGCGGATCTAGAGGCATGTTTGGGAACTCAGTGTGTATCATCAACTCAAGTGGTTTGTGCTTTGGACGTCCACAAGCAATATTTCTAGTGTGACAGTCATGGCAGATAGTGTTCTTGAGGTTCCAGATGAAGATGCAAGTGATTTTGATGATTTGGAGTGCGGATGTTTTTTGTTGATTTTAGTGTGCTTGTGGAAGTCTCTGGATTGGGTAACTGCTATGTTGAAGGTCTGCATTGAAGATTGAGCTCGTCTATGAAGATTTACTTATTGGTGTTGTTGTTCTTCCCAGTCTTGGCTGACTTGTTGATTTAAGTATGTCACGGATGGTCAAAGGGCATTTCTCTAGAGCGTGGCATGTTGTTGGAGGAAGATTCAAGTTTCAGCCATGTTTGGCCGACAACATAATGATCCACACTAAGTTTGGCTGACCTTGATGTTCATTCCACGGTTGATGAAGCATATAAATACTTTTGAAGAGTTGTGGAAAATTATCTTTATGCGAAAATGTTCATATCCTAAGAAAGGAACAGAGGCAAAGAAGAGAGGAAGAAGTGCAGAGGATCAAGAGCTGTAAAGGATGAAGATATAGTGAACAATTTGTTAAGGAGTACAGTAGAAATTGTGAGCCTTCAAAAGGACTGAACTAGGCATGGAATATATGCTATCTCTCAATTCATTATCTCTGTAATAAACTCAATTCTTGTAGGCAGTGAGACTCATGTAGGTAGTGAGCCTCTTTTGAGCAGTGAGCTCTGGGTAGTGCGCCCGAAGGCATGTGCCTTCTATTTTTTAAAGTACTTTTAACAGGGTATAAATCTTTGTGGTTTAGCCCCCACCATGGTTTTCCCTTAACCGAGTTTCCACATAAAAATCTTGGTGTTATGTCTATTAATGTGTTTTTGCTCATGTGTTGATGAATCATGCATTAAATGTTTACATCATTAATCAGTTTTGAATGATAAAGAAGAATTAATTGTTGCAAGTATTAAAGATTAGGGACAACTTATTCACCCTCTCAATTGTCTGGACTATTTCCAATAAGGAGATCATCTCATATATGGAGTAGGCGATGTAGCAAGGATAGGAGAATTAATCTTAGAGGAATTTGACTTATTAACAAAATCCAAAGAACAACTTGAAATGGTGGCAATTTGTGTGAGGATAAATTATTTATTCTATTTTTGTGAGCAGCTATTGAATCATGTTATGCACCTCATAATACATCAAAGTTCAAGTTGTAGGCAGGAATGTGGATGAACACCCATTCATGATAGTTAATGAACTTCCAGTTGTCGTAAATTCATCATTGTATGTCTTCAACTTAGATGTCTAACTTGTCTAGCTATGATGATTGTAATTGGATCGATCAAATGATCTACTTTGATTTCTATAAAGTGGCACATGGGAGCTTGACAACCTATTCATGGAAATGATGATTAAAAGCATTTATAGCCATTGAATCTTGTTGATTGTATTTAACGAGGATCTAGCTATATACTTCAAGGGATCGATCGATCACTTCCTCATCTAATACATTCTACCTGCAATCATAACATCACAACTTCTTCATTCATTACATCTGGTATCCATCGAATAGCATCAGTGAATTACAATACAACAAATCATAGAATCTTATCTTCACTACTTCTAATCAGGAAATCAATTCAGCTCTTCAACCAATCATCGATCAGGAATAAAAGACACTCATCATGGGATTTAGTGGATAGCAACAGCGCCAAAGAGGAACATTTAAACACAAATGAATATCCTTCATTGTTGCAAGCCTCACGGTGCCAAGACATACATATAAAGGTATGTTCTTATCTTCAATCTTAATATTATCATAAGTTGACTATAGTAATAGTTATGAATGCTTAAGTAGGAATAATATCTTATTATAGCAAGTAACATAAGTAGAAGAATATGATCACTGATGCTACATGGGATGAACATTAGGAATATGTGTGTAAATGAAAGTTAGAATACATTAGAAAGATTATCATAGAAAGATAAGCAAAATACTATCATGAGTAGAGAGTGGTGCAGAGGCACCTACCTGACAGCTGGCCTTCATGAGGCAGTTAGTAGTTTAGGTCTTGTTTGTGTTTCCAAGAAGGTCTGTTAAGACCAAATGCATGTAATAAGGTCACGCTGATCATGATAAGATCATGCTGACCGGGCTTTTTCTATTTTTAGTTAGTTTGTTAGTAATAGCTGTCATGATGAATGATCGGTTGGATCTCCCAGCCGCTTGGAGAGTTCCCAGCCGCTTGGAGTCGGGTCAGTAGTACTCGTAGGATAATCTTTATAAGCATGAGATCGATTGATTGTAGATCATCGATCAGCAGTATAGTATTGCATTAGGCAGAGGAGCTTGAGTGTGCTGTGTGAGGAACATCATATTGTATTGCATCTTTGAATCAATAAAGATCCTGTTTCGTTTTCTGTTTGATCCCCTTGGTGTAATCGATTGCTGGTTTGAGAGGTTTCATGGATTTACTGATCCATTCCACCGGTTGATCTATCTGATCGGTGGAATGGTAATGTACAGTAGGTTAGATTGTAGGTTGTTTTCTGTTTGCATGCAGGTGTGCAGGATCGCGGTCAAGAGATGTTGAAGACCCTAGCATGGGCATGTGCTAGGTCAAGCTGATAAGTTTGAGTTGGAAGATCACCCTGAGAGTGGATCGGGTCATCCCGGGAGGATCGGCGAAGTGAGATTTCGCTAAGTGAAGGAGTTCGCTAAAACGGCATCATCAGGATATTTCTGCAAATATCCTGCAGGCAGTTCGGATATCGTCATCCGGATAAGTGAAGGAGAGCATGATGTTTTCGAGTGCATGAAGTGCGAGTTCGTCGGGGTGATCATCAGCAGGAGGAGCTGAGGTGGAGTGTATCGGCATCAGGATCATCATATCGGGAGTGCCAAACATCCGCGTATCGCGAGTAGATGCGGGAGTGAAAGTTCGGGTTTTTTTGACTAAGTGTTGAAGAGGTCATCAGGATATTGGGTGACGTCATCGTCATCAGGATATGACGTCATCGTCATCAGGATATTGAGATATCCCCCTATGCGAGTTTATCCTGCCGTCGTTAAGTGCTAAGGTATCGGCTGAAGTCCATGGCAGAAGGTTGTATTAGCATCATCAGGAGGTTTCGAGAGAACCGGATAAAGTAGATCATGATGCTGTTGTTTGAATCGTCGGCTAGCGGAGCATCGAAGGGAAGGTGCTAAAGGTGATCATCATCAGGATATTTGAGGCAACCGGATATTTGGATATCCTGCTGACGAAGGTAGTGTCGGAGATCATGATGATGACGATAGTGTTTGGAGCCCGATGAACAGTGCAACCGGAGGATGTTTGCGCCCGCTAAATATCATGAGGATGATAGGCGACTAGCGGAGGAGGTGAACAGTAGTCGGCAGGAGGATAAGTGTGATCATCCGAAATATGATGATGCTGACTGTGTAACGCGAAACATGATGATGCTGTTGGTGGTTTTAGGAAATATGATGATGATGGCGAAGATGATGATGATGAGGTTGGTCTGTGGTTTTAGGAAATATGATGATGATGGTGAAGATGATGATGATGAGGTTGGTCTGCAGACCAACCTCATCATCATCATCTTCGCCATCATCATCATATTTCCTAAAACCACCAACAGCATCATCATGTTTCGCGTTACATAGTCAGCATCATCATATTTCGGATGATCACACTTATCCTCCTGCCGACTACTGTTCACCTCCTCCGCCAGTCGCCTATCATCCTCATGATATTCAGCGGGCGCAAACATCCTCCGGTTGCACTGTTCATCGGGCTCCAAACACTATCGTCATCATCATGATCTTCGACACTACCTTCGTCAGCAGGATATCCAAATATCCGGTTGCCTCAAATATCCTGATGACGATCACCTTCAGCACCTTCCCTTCGATGCTCCGCTAGCCGACGATTCAAACAACAGCATCATGATCTACTTTATCCGGTTCTCTCGAAACCTCCTGATGATGCTAATACAACCTTCTGCCACGGACTTCAGCCGATACCTTAGCACTTAACGACGGCAGGATAAACTCGCATAGGGGGATATCTCAATATCCTGATGACGATGACGTCATATCCTGATGACGATGACGTCACCCAATATCCTGATGACCTCTTCAACACTTAGTCAAAAAAACCCGAACTTTCACTCCCACATCTACTCGCGATACGCGGATGTTTGGCACTCCCGATATGATGATCCTGATGCCGATACACTCCACCTTGGCTCCTCCTGCTGATGATCACCCCGACGAACTCGCACTTCATGCACTCGAAAACATCATGCTCTCCTTCACTTATCCGGATGACGATATCCGAACTGCCTGTAGGATATTTGCAGAAATATCCTGATGATGCCGTTTTAGCGAACTCCTTCACTTAGCGAAATCTCACTTCGCCGATCCTCCCGGGATGACCCGATCCACTCTCAGGGTGATCTTCCAACTCGAACTTATCAGCTTGACCTAGCACATGCCCATGCTAGGGTCTTCAACATCTCTTGACCGCGATCCTGCACACCTGCATGCAAACAGAAAACAACCTACAATCTAACCTACTGTACATTACCATTCCACCGATCAGACAGATCAACCGGTGGAATGGATCAGTAAATCCATGAAACCTCTCAAACCAGCAATCGATTACACCAAGGGGATCAAACAGAAAACGAAACAGGATCTTTATTGATTCAAAGATGCAATACAATATGATGTTCCTCACACAGCACACTCAAGCTCCTCTACCTAATGCAATACTATACTGCTGATCGATGATCTACAATCAACCGATCTCATGCTTATAAAGATTATCCTACGAGTACTACTGACCCGACTCCAAGCGGCTGGGAACTCTCCAAGCGGCTGGGAGATCCAACCGATCATTCATCATGACAGCTGTTACTAACAAACTAACTAAAAATAGAAAAAGCCCGGTCAGCATGATCTTATCATGATCAGCGTGACCTTATTACATGCATTTGGTCTTAACAGACCTTCTTGGAAACACAAACAAGACCTAAACTACTAACTGCCTCATGAAGGCCAGCTGTCAGGTAGGTGCCTCTGCACCAGAGAGAATAGACTAAAATATAGAATGAGAATATTTATATTCCTAGTGTTATGAAAATATCCATAATCATGGTAAAATAAGAATGAATGGCCTAAGATTATTATGAAGAATGTTTATATGATAAATGATTCTTATAAAGAGCATATTGAATATTGCCAAGAGATGTGAACAACAATCATGAGATAGTAAAGATAACTCTTATAAGTGTAATTCATAATCATGGACTACCTAGGATGAGAAAGTAGGCCTCATCGTTAATCAACCTACACACCATATAAGTTGAGACCGATGGTTAGGGTAGGCAATTGGCCTAACAGTGGGTAACACTTGAGCTGGTGAGATATCACCCCTCTGAGCTAAGTAAATAAGCCCTTGTCTCAAGTTGGTGAAACATCACCCCTCCGAGACAAGTGGAGAGGCCCTTGTCTCAAGCTAGTGAAACATCACCCCTCCGAGACAAGCGGATAGGCCTTTGACTCAAGCTAGTGAAGCCCTTCACCCCTCCAAGTCAAAGGAGAGAAACATTGGACCCATGGCAATATTTCACCCTAACAAACCCTCTCTTGTTGGGTGAGTGATCTGATTAATGTGTAGGCCCAAGTATGTCTCTCCCGAGGTAAATCATGAAACATGTATAGTAGATATAGAGAAAGATATAATGCATATAGATTATAATTATAAGGTTTGATTTAATATATATTTGTGGTTAATGAAATGGGATAAGAAGGATTGAATTCTAATGTACTCTTTTACAAGTTGAAATTGTTTGCAAGGTTACGAAAATTTTGACTTGCTAGAAGGGGACATTACATCCCTCTACTCGTGAAGTAGATATCCATAACTTTCAATTCTTAGACACGAAGTTGGTAGAAACGGCTGAAAAATAAAAGGTGACCAGAGAACAACTTGAGGAGCAGATTCATGCTTTGAACTCTTACATCAAATCCATTGTGGATACATCAACCCAACCATTGAGTGTTTAATGCCTCTTTTTTCGAGACCTTGGAAATAATTAAATAATTAAAAATTAATTTGTTGAAAAAGTAACTTCAAATTATGATTTAAAACATGACTTATTTTTAATTATTTAAAGGGTTGTAAAAAGTGATTTTAAAAGGTGACTTAAGTTTTTTTTCTAAAGTGTCACTAGGTGTGGGGGTACAAAAGTGATTATTTAAAAAAAACTATTTTATTATTAGAGGGAAAGTGAAAATAAATGGAAATAATAGTTTATTCCCTCATTGTGACTATAAAAGGAGTTGTGCTTTGGAACAGGTGACGTGAATTTGATAAACCAAAACCCCTATTCAAGATTGACCTTTGTTCATCTTTCTTTTTCCTAGGACGAAAACCCTATTGGCAAGAATGATTTTGAGGACAAAAACTCTATGAGTCATTTGAGAGATTCCATTCAAGAATTTCCTTTGAGCTAAATGATTTGTGCCAAATGTTGTTAGTGTGAAGTTTTAGTTTCTAGATATTTAGTTTTCAATGATGGTTTTTAGTATTTTGGGTTTGAAAAGATTTTCTAAGTTTGCAATGCGTTCCAAATTGCCATGTGGGTATTTTACTTATCAAGAAAATACAAAAATATCAGTGTGTGATTTCTAGATTATTGTGTGTGTGACTTCCAAATTATTGTGTGTGTGACTTCCAGATTATTATGTATTTGTGATTCTGTGGCTTTGGTAAGTAGAGTATATATATATATAATTTTGAAAGAAAAATTTATTATTTAATTTTGAAGAGGCAGATGGCTCTTGAATGAGTCGTACCAATATTATCTTAAAGAGTCGTACCATATTTAAACCTTGCTTCAACCAACAAGTTTCAATTCATTGGTGATGTACTCTTTTAGGAATCCTTCCAAGACTACTGTACAAGTGTATAAGGGAGTGATTGAAGTTTTTAAAAGAGTTGAAGTTTATAAAAATGAATCACAGCCTTTGTTTGGTAGTGGGAGACAAGGTCTGACCACACCTTGACTCAACATAAAAGACAAAAAAAGCTAGTTTCAACTAAACCCAGCCCTTGGAAAGGCTTTTTAAGCTACTAACAAAAGACAAAATCAGGTTTTCAATATATTCTATGTCTTGTGGCTGCCATGTCAACAGCTACAACTTGGTTTTGTTGGGGAAATTAGTTTATAAGACAGTCATACAAGTAATAAAGGGGCGGTGATTAATATTTGTTGAAGTTTAATGCTTATATGAATGGTTTTGATGTGTCGTACCATCACAAAAGGGTGCAATAAATTAGTATTTCTGATTATTTCAATTTGGGATTGATTTCTAAAGGTAATATGAATGGCCATACCAATCATTAATTGAGCAGTACCAATTTTTAAAGTGCATATTTTAGTGTTACAAGTGTGCATATCAGATTTTTAGTATAAACACAAAGAGGGACACTATACAGATTTATGTTTATATCATATTTTAATCAACTTATTAGAGTCAAATAGTAGCAAGGAATTAATTTATTGAAAATTATTGGTCCAGCTACAACACTTAACCTTCACTGACAGCTCAATCCAGGTAATTATCTTATGTGATTTTAGTTTGCTTGCCAACTGTTTAACAAAATGTCTACTTTCAGCATGTTGGATAACTATTTATGTGATTTGGAAATAATTGCTTATCTTTTATCATTGTAAGCATTGGATAGTTTACCGCCAGTTTTATTGAGTTCATTGTATGATCTTGGTTGGTTCACCACTAGATCAAATTATATTTGTATAAAGGTCTTGAACGGTTCACCATTAGACCCATTGCTTTCATTATCCACGAATTTGGCATGAATCAAAATTGGGTGAAATAGTCCACCATTTTGGCATTGACACAGTTTTGCTTACATTCAGCCAGCTTGGCTTGATCAAAATTTGCATTCACCATTAGCCAATTTGGCTTGATCGATTATATGTTTTTGCTTATATGTAAGTTGGTTGACTTGCCACCAACATCTTTCAGTTAATTCCACTATCCTTGTTCTAATCTCTATATACTCTCACCCATAGTTGAAAAACTCAGACTCGACAATTACTCAGCAAGCCCAAAAATTTGTAAAAACTTGGAACTCGGCAAAAACTTGATGAAAAACTTGGCAATAACTTGACAAATTTATCAAACATTTGACAATACATAAATTTTTAAAAATATTCTTCACAAACACACATATCACTAAATTTATAGAACGTATTACTGATTTACTTCATATGTAAATCAAAATTAGAGTTTAATACATTTCAGAGACCAAAAAACAATGTTGCATTATTCTAAAAGTGTTGATTTAAAGATGAAGATCAATAGAATGTTCAATGTCGGATGTGGAAATTATATGAAGTTTTGACATTTTGTTCATATAGCATTTATATCATACTAAACATATATGTTATTTTAGCCAAGTGTAGTTATTAAAAATTTAAATCCTTTCGATATTGAAAGTATTGATTTAGACTTAATAGAATGTTGGATGTAGAAATCCAAAACTATATGAATTGGTATTTTTTACATACCTGCAACTTTTTTCGTTGAATGTTGTATCCCTAGTGCCCTAGTCATGTGTGAGTGAAACAAAGTGATGTAAAAAAAAAATGAATTTACGATTTCCCCTTATATTTCCTCAATGGACAAGTTTCCTAGCTGAGTCCCGAGAGTTTATTGGTGGAACCGGGAGTTTTTTTATAAAAGATCGCAAGTTACTTGAGATTGGTTTTGACTCACGATTACTCGCGAGTTTTGCAAGTAATTGGAGAGTATTTCAACATGCTTTCACCTTGCCCACATCAAGAATATGGTGATCAAAAAGAGTTAAAATTTGAGTCATTGCAAAAATTTGTATGGTATTAAGCTAATGGTTCTGCAAGGGGCATTACAAGTGCACCTTCATCAACTTCAAATAGTGCAAATATAAAGGTTGTTGACAAAGGTACAATGGAGAAGATCAAAATATCAACCGTATGGAAGAGCTTCTAAATCATGGGTTGAACAGGTCGTATTGGATGGTCTTATTTCCATTAAGGAAGTAAGAAAATTATATCAAGAAGCTGATAATAAAGTGAATGAACTGAATCTTGAGCTTGCTTCAAAAAAGAAAGAAGATATTATATGGCAAGGTGTGATTCAAGATTTAGAAGAAATGGCTAAATATAATGTGAAAACATTGATATTTGAAAAAGTTTTGATTAAACCAGATGAATACAATATTATAGCATGGTCAAAATGCATTGAATGAAAATTAATGATATTCAAACAAACCATTTCAGAGCTAAAAAGGTTAGTGATGTTATGTGAGCAAATCAAATCAGAGGTCATCGCAAATTGCTTGGCCTTCAAAGTGGATATTTTGAAAGAGGACAACACAAGTGTTGAAAATGTACAAGTAGTTAAGAAGAAATTCAAAGATATGGTTTCGAAAGGATTGTTTAATAAGGAAAGAGTTGATGCAAATACATTGAGAAAGTTGGCATCTATGTCTACTATAATGGTTGGCTGCTACAAAGACTTATCAACAATCCCTAAAAGAATGCACAAGGTAGATGAAACATTAATGACTTGGAAGCTAAGGTTGTTCAACACTACTATGTGAGAGCTAAATTAATTGCACCAACAATTAAACAATTCAGAATTTTCAAAGGATTATTTTCTTCTTCAGAAAAGTCAAAGGCTTTTAAAAGAGCAAATTTTAGAACAGTAGAATTGAAGGCTTTTCCTATTTTACTTAGTTCACTTTATTATAAATTTGGAATGTAAAGTCATTTTTTCTTACTAAATAAACTCACTTTTATTTATAATTTTAATTTGAAAAAGTAATGACCTTTATTTTAATTTATTGTTGAAAATATAAATTAAAGGTGTTTACAAATCAGTTATTGGAGAGAGAGCCTATATATACAAGCTTATGTTGTATTAGAGAGGACTTTTGGCTCTCATAGTTTTGGGCATAAGGGTTTTTTTGAGTTGTAGAACTTCACAAAATAATAAGAGATCATTCAGATTGTATGTTTTGGTGTTTTCTATGTTATCATTACTAATTTTTTGTATGTTAAATTGGTAGAAATCTTTTATCCCTTTGTCTTTTGTGAAAATCATTGGTCATATATTGAAAATCATAATAAACTATGCAAATTGTGGAAGGAAATGCAGTAATATATTTGTCTTTTACTTTAAATGTTGTTGGTATAAACCTATATCTCTGTGTGTTGAGATTCCTGTGTTATTTTTCTTTCATCATTGTTGCACATTAAAATATTCATTGTTGTGAAATTCATCATATAATTTTAGGAATGCAATTTCTAACTTTTCTGGTGAAACCCTTGTAATTTTCAATAAATTTGGAAAATTCAAGTTAGTATTCGTACGTCTGTTGTTAGAGTGTCTGCAAACAAATTTTTCTGGAGTTTTTTCCTTTTCCTTTGGTATTTTTTAGTTAAGAATATTGTAAAAGCCTAAAAACCCTATCATACGAGGGAGTTGCCTCTCTCTAATGCAAAGGAAAGTTGTTAGTCCATAACAACTTATCCAATTGTTGGAACGTTTGTCACTATACGTTGGGCAAGTCACATCAAGAATTTGAAGTGACAAATTTAATTACCAACAAAAATTTTACGACTCTACTAGGGACTCAAAAGATTTTATCATGATCATTAAGTTGTCTCATCAATCTCCAAAAAAATTTCTAAATGTGTAATGTCCCCATTTTTGCGAGCATCAGAGTTTGGTGGATTATCCTATCCTTTGACCCTCGTAGGCTAATGGAGTTGTTCAGAGGGTCATGTTTGGTAGCTATCTGGTTGACTTCTTCATCAGAGCTCAGTTGGGTTCAGGATTGGCCTTCGTTTGACTCAGTTTCCCATACTTACTATTTATAGTAAGTCACTTTGTCGGTGGAGTTAGTATTGCTATATTTAGTAAGGCACTTGGATGTGATGGGTTTGCAGTATCAATCTCCTAGTTTAGTTGACATGTTGAAATAAGGTGTATTGAACAAGTTATAATGTTTAATTATTATTAAAGGTGACTTTAATAATAATTAATATTACAAAAATCATATTATAAAGTTATAATTGCACTTATGTCTAATGGGGCCATGAGACATAAAAAGGGGGCCATTAACGATTATTAAATTGGGCACCAACTTTGAGGTGAATATTTAATTAAGCTAAAGTGCAAACTTTATATTGTTTTAAATGATTAAAAAGGCCAATGAGGGATCGACCATCTTGTGGAAAAGTATATAAGGAGCTAAAGAGAAGATCAACCTATCTTTTGAGCATTTGATAATTTGTCTTTTATGAGCTCTTTGGCGTTGGAGAGAAACCAAGGTTTCTGCATTTCCAGAGCTTTTCAGACATTGGAGAACGTGCATTCTTCTTTGTCTTGCTTTCTGAGGTTGTGCAACATCAGCTAAAGATTGCTTATCAGATTAGTTTCATTCAAAGGCCAATGATTGTGCAGATTTGAGAAGTTCATCAAAGGGGTTTCAAGCAAATTTCATTGTGAAAGACAAACATTATAAACGATGCATTTTATTATTCATTTGGCATACAAATAAAGGGTCGTATAGCCTCATTCATGACTGTCGTACTACCCTCAGCCCTAGGCGGGTGAACCAATCAGCCAAGCGCCTTGCCTTTTTGGATTATTCTTTCTTCACGATGGGCAACTATTACAATGAAGGCATTTTGGATAGTTTTTGAGGTGGAGAAAGCTTTATTTGCAACAGATCGATCATTTTGAGGGTTAATAATTTGCTACCAAAATTTCCATAAATCAATAAATGTATTGTCTTCAATAACCGGGTATGCCTTTCTATGTAAAAGTCAATGAAGACAAATCTATTGAATATTAAATATCAGATTTGCAGCCATATTTGGGGTATGTTGTGAGGTTTATATTTGCTAGTATAAGTTTCTATAATTTCTAAGTCACTTCCAGCTTATGGGTATTGTCTATATCTATTGTTTAGTGCATATTAGCATACTTGGAAATATAACAGCTTATGGGTGCTATGAAATATTGATTATTGAATGTTTATTCCTTTTGGGTACTTGAGAAACCATTCTATATTTCTACAATCATCTATTTGCCATTGAAGGAAACAATATAACAGTAATGTGGTGGCCTGGGGATGAATTCTTAGGATCTCATGTAATGTTATGAATGTTTTCAGTACGTCAACATTTTGATTTTATGCTACAACAGTATATATATAGTTCATTGTTTATATTTCTAGCTCTAATTGAAATCATGCAAACCGTTTGACAATATTCATGTTTAGTTCCTTTGTGAGTTATGTTAAATCCATGAATGAGATATCATTAAAAATCCATAAACAATTAGTCCACCCAACACCAGCTCACTCAGAAATCTCAGATTTATGTGAAATATGCAAAATGTTTGACTAAATGTCTACATGATAAAAGTCAGAAATCTCTATAGGTGTTGGAAAAATTAGTTTCAATTTGGCATGGAACACTACAAAATGCATAGCCATGGCACTTCAGCATAATTTTGGACCTATTTTGCAACCAAATGTTAATTGGTTGAATGTAGAACAAGAAGATATAATAACTAATTGTGCACCTTAGCCTAGAGATACTAAAGATCAAATCAGCAATAACACCAAATTGACTAAGTGCTTAGGGAAGAAGATCTTGGTCAAGAAATCAAACAAGCATGTAGATTGGGACAAGAAGGTGGACAAATAGTTGTGGTTGAGAGAATGGTTGTCATACCAAGAATAAATAGACAAAACCTAGTGCAAGCATCCTAGAACAATTAGCCCTAATCTTCACACAAGGTGTGATCATAGCAAAGGTATTGTAGATTTTGATTTCAAAAGTTTAGAAAAGGTTGGTTTATCTACATCCTTTACACCTACAAGAAGAAGGTTTAGATCAGCAAGTAGACCTTCTTCACCCACAAGAACTACTACTCAATCTCCAACTTGTCAAGCATTGGTCTTGCATGGTATTACTCTTCTTCTTGTTATCATTTAACCTATTCTTTTATAACATATGGCTTAACAACAAGTAGTCCCTTGGAGTGCAGCCATTGGCCTCCTGTCACTTGAAAACTAATTGCACGACTTGCCTCATGGGTCAAGGGAAATTTTACCCAAGTTTAGAGATGATTGTAAAGTCTCGACCAATGAACACATCAATGCCTTCTTTGTTGCATGCAGTGTTTTGGGAGTCCAACATGAAGATGTAACTATTAGACTTTTTGTTGAATCTCTCACAGACGTTGTTTCTAAATAGTTCCATCATTTACAGCCAACCTCTATCGATGGTTGGGCTACAATGAGGCAAAAATTTGAGGATAGGTTCAGAAGTGTTGAAGATGAACACCTTTTCTTGGCACAACTAACACAAATGAAGGAAGAGATTCATTAGCCTATCCATGAGTTCGTCACTAAGTTTAATAAAGTTGTTATTGTAAGATCCCTAATCAGATTTGCCCTAAAATTCTAATTTTTATCTTTTCAAACCCTAGGTCTGAAATCTAATATTTCTATTCCTGAATTGTAAATGGTTTTGGACAGCGAATATATGTGTGCCAATTGCTCAAATAAACATCTCATTCATGAACTTTTATGAAGATAACATCAACCATGAACCTTGTCATATGATATGACCATTCAAATGCAAAACAAATGACATATAGTTCTGATTTATGAATCTAATTGACTGTTGCTACAAATCAGATTACTTTGAGTTGAAATTACATCAAGTTTCAAGACTCAAACATAGCCCAGAACTTTTCTGTTACAAATCAGACCTTTTACATTGACAAACAAGCCTCATACATACCAAAAATAGTGAAGAATGATATCTTATTGCAAACCCTAGATGGGCAAACTTGGTTTGGCACTTATTGTAGCTCCAAAAGAACCCACGATCAGCTAGAGTTTCCTTCCACAAGGTGGCGCTCCATGGTGAATGATGTTGGCAATGCAAGATGAGGGTGGCGACTAGGGTTTTGACCTTCAACACTCTTGAAATCTAAATTTTGGCTCCTCATGGATGGCCCTCTCCTAGGGCATAAACCCTTATGATATTCTTCAAATAAAATCCTCATTATGAAGCTGAAATATTGTCTCTTAGGTCTAATATAAAATCCAGAATTTATCTTCAATACATGATGCATAAATGATGTCAAAATACCAAGGAATGAAAGTTGTTATAAATGTCTGATATAAATGATTGACTGCTGCAATGCATCTCTAATATGAATGGCACTGTTCTGGCTCTAAAGTCCTCAAAACCTCTTCAAAAACCTTTTCCGAAAATCAACGACTCCTAGATGGCAACGACTTGTAATGGAAGACAACAAAGCTGCAAATTGATGATGTATGGTAGTGCTAGGGTTTTAGCCTCCAAAACCATGAAATCATACCTCCCCTAGGGCTGTGATCTCCTCCAAATGGGTTGCATTCAAATTTGCATATAAATCTTCATTGTCAAAATTGTATTTGGCCACAAATCTCACAATTTTGGCCCTAGGTTTTCTCCTCTTCAATCTACAGAAATAGATGACTTTGAAGCTCAACCCTCTTCTCCAAATCACCAATGAAGTGCAAATGTGAACTCTGTATGAATCCACCTCAAGATGGAATTGGGTTTTCATCCAATCCACCAATATTCCTAAGGGTTATCGTCCTTGGAATATGTTGAACCTAAGCTGCAACCACAAGAGAAAATCTCCAATGCAAATTGATAAGATAAGAATGATTCAAATGACTTTCTTTTCCTTCTTTTATAGCCACCACTTAATCCTCCACTTGGATGACCTCCTTTTGGCCGACCTCCCTTTTTGGTCTTATTTTATATTTTATTTTATTTCCTTTTTTTGTTTTTGTTCAAAGTGGCTCACAATTATAATAAAGTCATTTTATATTACAAATAGGTCCAACTTAATTAATTAAATATAATTAATCCAAAATTGAGTTAGGATTACTTAGTATTTAATTAATTAGATTATTCCCTTATACTCCCAACCTAGCCTATGGGAATAAAATAGGCTAGCCAACTCCTCTAGGTGATCATTAGGAAAAATGGGACATTACAATTACTAGGATTGAAGCTACAAAAAGAACTACTACTGAGAATTAGAAATGTTTCTTCATTAATGCCCAACCACTAGATGTAAGTTTCTACTTGAGGAGGGAAAGGGTAGCTAATCTTGAGGCTACCCAAGCTATGGACATAGAGATAGAGGATGACCTCTTAACTACTAGGAAATGCAACATGCCCAACCACTAGATGTAATTTTTTGCTTGAGGAGGGCAAGGGTAGCTGATGTTGAGGCTACCAAAGCTATAGACATAGAGATAGAGGATGACCTCTTCACTACTGGGAAATGCAACAGGCCCAACCACTAGATGTAAGTTTCTACTTGAGGAGGGCAAGGGTAGCTAATCTTGAGGCTACCCAAGCTATGGCCATAGAGATAGAGGATGCTCTCTTAACTAATGGGAAATGGAACAAGGAATTACAAAGAGGTAAGGGACAACACTCAAACTCTTCTTCTGCTTCATATTCTATGGACCCCATTTTGTAAAAACTAACTAATTGTGATATCACGATATTAAGGCATCGTTTAAATTGAAGATTTAAACATCATGATAAAAGACTGTGAAGTTGCTATTTGAATGTTAGAGATAATTATGTATTAATATTTAATAAAACATATATTTAATAAACAATATTAAATAATATTAATATTTTAACATAATTAACATTTATTTATTTTAAAAGGATATATTATTATATTTATAAATAGCAAATATAAATACGAATATAATTATGAATATTAATATTAATAATATATAGATATAAATCTTAAATTAAGTATTATTATAATATTAATAAATTTAGAAATGTCTACATAAGCCAATGAATATCATGAAATCCCTGACCTTTAAATAAAAATCAATTATATCTTATTGCTGGTTGATTCCCTTCTTGACGCAAGTTAGTGAAATATCTATTGAAGGAAACTATTAAATATGATTTATGAGAGGAGATCCATATAAATAAAAAGGTGTGATCAGTCTCAAGAAGATCATTGACTAAGTGTGAAGGCAACACTTGTATAGATGGGCAATGGTTGGTATAAAGTAGGCAGCGCTTGAATTAGATTATTAAAGGGAATATAACACCAATTGGAGGAGACTAAAGAGGCACGATTTGGTAAGGAACAACAATTACATTTAATGAGAAGGCATGATCATAGTGCAGAGTGGTGTCTCTAAATCACACTCTTTCATGAAGAGCATAAAGGTATATAAAGAGTTTTGTGATTTGTGGTGAAAGGTATGGAGGAATAAGAAGAATAAGAAAGATATGTCTAAACAGAAATATATCTGATTTAATATAGAGATGGAAAAGGGAACAAAGAGATCATATCTAAATTAATATTCAGATCTGCATGATTATAGCAAATAGGAAATATAACATATAAATATAAGATGAAGGGGAATTACAAGATAATATCATTTGATTTAGAAAAGATCAAATGCAGATTTAGAGCTGATGAAGAGCAGACTTAGAGAAAAGATATAAATGATAGAAAGAGTATATTTGAGAGCAGAGCTAGAAAGGGATTGTGAGTTCATATAATTGTGGTAGAGTTTTTATATAGGATGTTGTCTAAATCTGATTAATGGTTTATGCATATCATCATCAATAGTTCATGCACATTATCATTTATATGTCACCTTCATAATTCATTATGCATTGCTGATATGATTGTTTGCAACTATGAGGTTGATTAATGTGGATTCTTGAATGATTGTTATGGTGATTATGATAGAAGAAATGTGGTGCAAGAAGGATAATGGCGATGGGGCACTCTTCTAGGTATGTCACCCCTCTAAGGGGGTTGAATAATCCCATTGGGGCCAAGGGGGTACAAAGGGTACTGCCCTTGGGCTTAGAAGAGATGGCTTCTGGGGCACCTTTTGTGATCTCATTCTCCTATCATAGACATGCAAGTTCAAAGGAACCAATCGTAAAGAAAGGGAAAGGAAATGACAAGATGAGGGGATAACAGGAAATGGACACCTCATTAGGTAAACCACCTCATATGGATGGCATGCACCACATGAGGCCAAGGGGGATGGTATATCCACTCTTGGGCCTAAGGTAGAGGATCCAAAGATACTCCATTGAAGTCACACTCCTCAACTCTCTTATGGTTGAGTCTCCTAGAAAGTTAGGTCTTTGAATTAATAATGCCATTATGAGTTTGCTAATCATGTTGACTTGATAGCGAAATATTATTGTAAGTATTTTCTAACTTGTTTGCAGGAATTAAATCAAGCCAAGGTACTCTCTGAATCTATTGTTGTTTGGAAATTGATAATTTAGGGTGAAATTAGTATTGTTCCTATAAGGGACATTACAATTGGTATCAGAGCATCTTTCCTACCATAATGTGTAAACTTTATGTATTGCGTGTATTGATGTATACCTTGTGCCTTACGTGTATTCAAGTGTATACCTTGTGATTTATGTGTATTCAAGTGTATACTTCATGGCTTATGTGTATTCGAGTGTATTCAAAGGTATACTTTGTGACTTATGTGTATGCTTTGTAACATATGTTCATGTGAATACTTTGTGTATTACATGTATTCACGTGTATGCTTCATGCTTGTTGTGTATACTTGGTGACCTTGGGATGGTGGATGGACCCGTGGTGTAGTATGGGATGCACCAAATCCCCTTCCCGGTTGTCTACTTACATGTATTAATGCAACTTACACGTATTCATATTTTGTGACTGGCATATACTTCATGAACTATGTGTATTCAAGTGTACTCAAGTGTATACTTCATGATTATGTATTCGAGTGTATACTTTATGACTTTGTACTCAAGTGTATACTTCATGACTATGTATTCGAGTGTATACTCTATGACTTTGTCTTTGTATTTGAGTGTATACTCTATGACTATGTACTCAAGTGTATACTTCATGACTATGTACTCAAGTGTATACTCTATGATTTTGTATTTGTATTTGAGTGTATACTCTATGACTTTGTATTCAAGTGCATACTTCATGACTGTATTCGATTGTATACTGCATGACTTTGTATGTTGTGTGTTTTCAATGCATACTCCAAGACTTATGTATATTCAAGTGCACACTTCATGACTTACTTGTATTCATGTGTTATGTGCGAATAATTTGCATGTTAAATGTATGCTTCATGCCTTATGTATCACGTGCATATACTTTGTGAATTATGTGCATACTTCATGCTTTATGTACATGTATTGCATATTATGTGCGTATATTTTGTATGCTTTGTGTATCAAGTGTAACCTATATGTTTCATGTATTACGTGTGTATACTTGTGTATTGCATACTATGTTCATGTTCCATGCTTCGTATACTTTTGTATTATGTGTATGTTCCATACTTGTGTATTTATGCTTTGTGTTTTATGTGTATACTTCATATATCATATGTGCGTTTCATACTTCACATATATTTGTGTGTATATACTACGCATATTTCATGTATCTATACGTATCATGTGTACTTATGTGCATGATTCATGCCTCGCATGTATTTAGGGGTATACTTCATGTCTTACATATCACATATGCATCATGTATTACATATATCTATGTGTGTGCTTCAAGTCTAATAACAATTTTAAACGAGAGAAACTTGTCTCAAACATCACTAGTACCAATTCGTGTTGTTGAGAAATATTGGGAAATACAGTACTTGAACCAAAAGAATGGGATGACATATTGCTAGGTAATAATACTAACAACAATTCTTCAAGCATCCTAGTTGTGATTGCTTGAGGACAAGTAATTTTGGGTGGGGTGAACTGTGATATCCTATTATTAAGGCATCGTTTAAATTAAAGATTTAAACATCATGATAAAATACTGTTAAGTTGCTATTTGAATGTTAGAAATAATTATGTATTAATATTTAATAAAACATATATTTAATAATAATATTAAATAATATTATTATTTTAATATAATTAATTTATATTTATTTTAAAAGGATATATTATTATATTTATAAATAGCAAATATAAGTATGAAGATTAATATTAATAATATATAGATATAAATCTTAAATTAAGTATGTAATGTCCCCTTTCTCGAGGAGTGTAAGCCTATACTTGGTTCCTGTAGGCTAACTATGGTGGTTAGGGAACCCTGACAGTTCATTTGGTGGATTTCAAACACTTTGGCAGAAACTTACTATTTTTAGTAAGTTAGGGTTTCACCCAAATGAAGCAATTCATGGTTGGAGGTAGAGCGTTTCGACGAGACCTTTCTAATGGTCTATAACTCATAAGATTCTGAGACCATTTAGGCTTTCATATTAAAGTTCGTAAGTTATATTTATTAATTAATATTTGGACTTTAATATGTTTTATGGTGACTTAGGAAAAAAAGATAAAGTAATACAAAATAAGTTACTTAGCACATGGGCACCCAAGGAAGATTAATAAAGTTGTTTTAAATAAAATAATCTCCCTCTCTCAAAAGGAACGACCAACATGGGAGAAATATAAAAAGGCAAAGAAAGGCATTCATTTTCATTCATGACATAATTTTCTCTTATGCATTTGCTTTGCAAGTTTGAGGGTTTGGAGAACTTCCAGCCACAGAATTTGGTGATGAAAACCACCATTTGTAACAGTGATTCAAGGGTGTGAAATATAATCTGAGATTGCTCGAGGATAGTCACATTCAGTGGTTGTGATTGTACTTTAACTTTATACAGTTTAGAGGGTTGTGGAGTTGTCGCGAAGGTTTGAAGATAGAGATTTCATCAAGTAATTACCTCCATTATTATTGTTACATATTGAAGCTATTATGTTCTAATTTTGGTGTATTTTGGAGGTGTTTGAAGTGGGGTTTGAGCCTATTCTTCCTAGTCGTACCAGTCACAGGCCAACCATACAGTCTTCGAGAGATTTCATTGTTTGGTTTGATTTCTTTGTGTGATGCATTTTCTATGGAGGGCGTGAGTCTATATCAGTCCTGAGCAAGCCATTACAATAGGTTATTAAAGGTTGGAGGACAGTTATTATTGCTATTATATCATTTTGCAAGGTTGTACCAACACATTGAGGGACGTGGGTTCCCAGTCTACACATCAGCCAAGCTTTGTGTGCTTTGGTGACTATCATATTGGTTTACAAATTGTTGAAAACTGATGCAAAGTACCACTGTCATTTGTCAGCCCTTCGTTGTAAGAATCTAGTGTAAAAACAAGTGTGGAGTTGTTGTACATTCATATCAAGCCTGTACCTATAATATCAACAACATGGGTGTGTTGAATCTCTTAACTTTTCCATTTCTCCATGTGAGCATTGTACATATGAGCTTAATAGTGCTTTATAAATGAAATAGACTTTGTGGTATCTCCATTTTATCATATTTGTGAAATATATGTATGCATACTTTGTTATGTTATGGAAATCACACCAAAATGCAAGTAGGGATCAAATTAACCACAGAAAACTCTTCAGTCAGTAAAAGAAAGATAACCAAGATCATCAAATAGTAAAATATATAAGGAGGTGGGTTATTTTAAAGTATTGTTATAATATTAATAAATATAGAAATGGCTACATAAGCCAACGAATATCATGGAATCGCTAACCTTTGAATCAAATCAATTATATCTTATTGTTGGTTGATTCCCTTCTTGACGCAAGTTAGTGAAATATTTATTGAAGGCAACTATTAAATATGATTTATGAGAGGAGATCCATATAAATAAAAAGGTGCGACCAATCTCAAGAAGATCACTGACTAAGTGTGAAGGCAATGCTTGTATAGATGGGCAATGGTTGGTATAAAGTAGGCAGCACTTGAATTAGATTATTAAAGGGAATATAATACCAATCAGAGGAGACTAAAGAGGCACGATTTGTTAAGGAACAATAATTACATTTAATGAAAAGGCATGATCATAGTGCAGAGTGGTGTCTCTAAATCACACTCTTTCATGAAGAGCATGAAGGTATATAAAGAGTTTTGTGATTTGTGGTGAAAGGTATGGAGGAATAAGAAGAATAAGAAAGATATGTCTGAATAGAAATATATATGATTTAATATAGAGATGGAAAAGGGAACAAAGAGATCATATTTGAATTAATATTTAGATCTACATGATTATAGCAAATAGGAAATATAACATATAAAAAATAAGATGAAAGGGAATTACAAGAGAATATCATTTCATTTAGAAAAGATCAAAAGCAAATTTAGAGTTGATGAAGAGCAGACTTAGAGCAGAGATATAAAGGATAGAAACAGTATATTTGAGAGTAGACCTAAAAGGGGATTATGAGTTCATATAATTGTGGTAGAGTGTTTATATAGGATATCATCTAAATCTGATTAATGGTTTATGCATATCATCACCAATAGTTCATGAACATTATCATTTAAATGTCACCTTCATAATTCATTATGCATTGTTGATATGATCGTTTGCAACTATGAGTTTGATTAATGTGGATTCTTGCATGAGTGTTATGGTGATTATGATATAAGAAATGTGGTGCAAGAAGGATAATAGCAATGTGGCACTCTTCTAGGTATGCCACCCCTCTAGGGGGATTGAATAATCCCATTGGGGCCAAGGGGGTACAAAGGTACTGCCCTTGGGCTTAGAAGAGATGGCTTCTAGGGCACCTTTTGTGATCTCATTCTCATATCATAGACATGCAAGTTCAAAGGAACCAATCATAAAGAAATGGAAAGGAAATGACAAGATGAGGGGATAATGGGAAACAGATACCTCATTAGGTAAACCACCTCATATGGATGGCATGTGCCACATGAGGCCAACGGGAGTACCCCTCTTGGGCTTAGGGTAGAGGATCCAAAGACACCCCATCGAAGTCACACTCCTCAACTCTCTTATGGTTAAGTCTCCTAGATAGTTAGGTCTTTGAATTAATAATGCCATTATGAGTTTCATAATCATGTTGACTTGATAGTGAAATATTATTGTAAGTATTTTCTAACTTGTTTGCAGGAATTAAATCAAGCCAAGGTACTCTCTAAATCTATTGTGGTTTGGAAATTGATAAGTTAGGGTAAAATAAGTATTGTTCCTATACATGTTGTGACCTAATCACACATCGCCCCATTGCAAATGGGGACCCACTTTTTTTGCAATTTTGAGCTTGTCGGGTCTTTTAGGAAGTGTCATTAGATCCAACTCTCCTTCATAAAACTAGACAGTGTTTCTCCTGGACAACATGAAATGTATCAAGTGATTCAATCAAGGAGCAAGTGAAGGCAAAGCATGTCCTGAACCCTAAAATTGACTAAGTCTGATGTTCTAAGATCCTAAAAATTGACTAAGTCTGAAATTTGGTGGATCCTCAAAAATCTAGAATCTGTATGTTAAATCCCATGGATCTGGGACCTATCTCAAACATCCTGGAAGTATATTTCAAAATATTTGAAGTATATATACTTAAATATATTTTTAAATATACTTCCACCCAAGGATCTTCACCTTCAACATCTAGCAGAAAAAGTTTAAGTCTTGGACCTTGAGTGGAAATTCCTCACCCATGAGGAGAATGCGCCTAAGATGAGCAAAAATTCTTTGCTCATGAGGACAATGCACTCCAAGAAGAAGAAATTCCTTTCACTCAAGCAAATGCACCAATGAAGAAGTCCCATTGAACATTCATTTAGAACTTTTGAAATTTCTCCAAGGAAAGTGAACATTTGAAGACAAGAACGGAAATTCCTCATGCACAAGGAATATGCACCCTAGAGAAAAATCCCTCTGAGCAAGGAAAATCCACCCTAGAAGGAGATCTATCCCTAAATGAAAATTACACTTAAAGATGAAGACTTAATCATTTCATTGCAAATTTGTCAAACTCTCCTATGAAAATTATCCAAAACACTTAGACAAAATCCATCTTAAGGAGGAGCACAAATTCCTTATCAATGAGGAATATGCGCTCTTGGAAGGAAACTCCCTCTACAAGGGGATAATGCGCCCTAATGAATATCTCATTTTTGGAGTCAAGATAATGGAATGTTACTCTCTTTAGTCAAATTCATGAGAATGTATAAGAAAACCATGTGAAATTGCTTAAGAAAGTTGAAAGAAGTGAGAAATCCTTCGAAACCGACTAAGTGTGAAAGGTGGAAAATCCTCACCCATGAGGAATTTGCAACCAAGAGTGAAGGAATCCACTTACATGAGGAAATCCCGCCCATTGAAGGTTTGCAATAAAAATGAAAAGTCTACCTCCTCACTTGAAATCCATCCAAAACCATTTGAAGACCTTGAGAAATTTGCCTAAGGTAAGTAAAATTTGAAGAAAAAATATGTAAGGCAAAAGGTGGAAAATCCTCACTAACAAGGAATTTGTGCCATGAGAGAAGATGCCTCTAGGAATGGAGATAGTCATGTAATGAAAGTTTGAAAAGTAAAGATCCTTGGTAGTTCCCTTGAAGAAGTCGTTTCAACACTTAGAAAAATTTTGGGAAGAGCGGAAAATCCTTACCCATGAGGATTATGTGCCCTAATGAAGGTCCACATTTTGGGAGTCAAAGCAATGTAAGATTATCCTTCCTTGGGTGAATTCTTGAAATCCATGTGAAAACCTTGAAGAAATTTGTAAATTCAAATCGAACTTATAATCTCTAACTTGGATATTTTCTAAAAGTTGGATATTTATATAGCAGACTTAACTTATTACTTTCTTTTGTATTTCAGATGCAATTTCCACTTCTCATACACTTCCAATTTTTGTGTCGATCCATGGTATTGCAGGGTAAAGACATTGATATAAATATGTGAGTGACAGTAGGAGTCACATCTGTGATAGACGTGACTCCTCAAGGAGTCACGCCTATCACAGGTGTGACTTTGTCACTGTTTGTATTGTAATTGGTTTCACTGATTTTAACAATTACTAATCACCGTTTAGAATGCAGAAGATGTTTATGCTTTGGTAATATATCATTCGATCATGCTATATTGATATTTATCTTAATATACCTTATATATTAAGTATGAATATATAAGTAATATTTAATATTACTTATATATTCATATTTATTATTATGTTATCTGATCAAAGCTACAAACAACTCAACAAAATTCGCCTAAGTATGGACTAATTTCGAAACGAAGGAAAATCCTCATCAATGAGGAATTTGTGCCTAAGGAGATCACTCATCTGGACATGTTGGAGATAAAAATCATGAAGAGGTATGAGGAATGTGACAAAGTTGAAGTCATCCTAGAAGGAAATTCGTGGGAACAACATATAGAAGAAGAGCTTCATTAAAGAATCCATGCCAAGGGAGTGAAAGAAGTTGAAGGTTTAGAAATGCAAATGCCCAAGGTAGAGCACTAAATTCTTTCCTATGAGGAGAATGCGCCATTTCAAGTCTCCTATTTTGAAGATCCAACAAACATTTGAAGGAGATGTTAATTTCATAAGGGTTCAATCAAGATCCAATGTAAAAGTTTGAAATTTGCCAATAAGGAATGAAATTTGAAAGTTAAAATGATGAGTTCTTATGGAAAATGAAGGAAATTTCTCATTAAAGAGGAGAATGTGCCCTCCTAATTCCATTCTATTTTTCTCAAATCAACAACTCTAAGGATGATTCCAAATGAAAGTCTAAGAAGAAGATCAAAAAATTTAAGGAATTCACCAAGGAGTGAGTAAAGTAAAAGAAATACAAGTGAAGTATGGTTGTTAAGGAGGTCACAAAATCCTCATACAAGAGGATTATGTGCCAAGGAATGAGGGAAAATCCTCATGAACAAGGATAATGCGCCCTCTACTTGCTTTATAATGGCAAACAATTTTCCCAAGTCAAGATGTGAGGTCGGCCTTAGTGCATAGGAAAATCAAGTTTCAAAAGGGAAACTACAATAATCTTGAAGTAGGCTGACCTGATTGAAAGGATAAAACATGAGCTATATATAATTAAGCTCAAAATTGTATTTTTACACAATCATTTCAAATTAAATAAGAAGATAAACAGGGTAGATTAGCAGCAGCTAATTTTCAAGGAGGAGAGTGAATTCATTATCTACAATAAGAGCAGAATTTCACTTAAAAGGAAGGACGAATTTCCTTAGAGTTAGAAGAAAAAGTGGGAGCATTATAGAAGGACTCAAATTCTCCATTTCACTTCTCATCCAATTCAAACTAAAAAAGGTAGAAAAATTAGACTTGCAAATTACAATTTGCAGACCTAGCAAAAATTTAGTGAAAACTAAGGTTTTTATGTTCTTCCTTGCATCAAGTTTAAGTATTTTGGATAGATGTATGTGAAAATTGCTTCAGAAGGATGATTTATCCCACATTGGCAAGGAGAATAAGATTTATTATTATTTGCCCTTTATATCAAGTATCATGTCAATACATTAACTTGAGATGATTTTACTTGTAGGTTGATGATGTATGGAGTGTGTAGAAGGAAAGCGACACTTGGGACAAATATATGCACGGATGAAGATCAAGAGGAAAGATTAAACAATTTGGAAGTGAGTTGTCGAAGAGGAGCATCCAAAGACAAGGTATCATCAAGCTCATTCACCTTACATCCAAAGAAGGCATCATCACCAAAACAGAGAAAGAATTCTACACTTCATTGAGACATCATCAAGTTCACCATCATCCTGCTTCCAGAGGAGAATTTCATCACCAGATGGATAAGAACTTCATCATCATCCTGCAAGCTCAACTATCCAACAATGAAGAAGATCACTCCACCTTGCATGTTCAAGAATCCAGTATCACAAGAGAAATATACATCCAGACGTTCATTTCTAGGGATTCATTTTCATGTTCAAGTTCCAGAGTCATCCATTTCATGCACCTAGGAAGAGACAGAAAAAACATCTATCATGCAATAATTTACTCCTGGAGTACACATACATGACATCTTCCTACATCATCCAGAGTTGAATCCTGCACAAGAAGATGAGAAGAGAAATGAGTCAATCATCACAATTCCATGAATTACATCAAGACAATAAGAGGAAATTTGACAAGTTTCAAGTTTGAGAAGTCAAGTTCCACAAGTGAAAAATCTAAAATTTGGGAAAATATTCCAAGCAGTGTGAACATGTTGAAAATCAAACCAGTTTGTAAGATGTTGAGTTGGCATCAAGTTATTATCATCCAATCCAAACATACCACCTCATTATGTCTAGATACATTGAACTTGAGCATCCAAGATGAGGATAAGGATGGATATTTCTAGAATATCATGTTGTAAACATCTCATTGGTCGAAAGAAAAGGTAGTTGTAACTACCTTGTGTTATCTAAATCTAGGTTGTTGATTTGCAAATCAATCTTGGTTGTTCATGTAATTTTTGGAGTCTATAAAAGGCTCACTTATGTCATTTATAAGGGATGATACGTTAGAATTAGAGTCATTGTAGGAAAGTAGGATAGCAAGTAGAGTAGAGGAATCTTTTTGAATTCATTGAAGAGATATCGTGAAATTGTTGTAAAAATACTTCCTGGATCAATACAAGCTCATTATTGATTTTTCATGGTGATTTTGTGTGATTGTGGAATGTTCGCATGGTTTCAAATTCTCACAAATGATTGAGAAATGTTTCCAAGTAGCTTAGATAGTAGATTAGAAGTTCATTGATATGATGGATTCATGTTGAGATATTTGATAAATTCCTTTATGTTCATACTTTTTGTGACTTGCAGCTTGCAATTCACAATGCAAAGTTAGTCTGAACCTTCATGCGCTTTAGTTTGATTGTGGATATTCATTTAAATTGCGCCAGTTGTGGGTATTTGGATGTATGTTTATAGTTTAAAAATCCTTCATTTTCCTTTGAAGATTGTACTAGCTTCGTGTAGTTGTTGCTCTCATGGTGAAGCGAGGCTTGTTTCAAGGAGTTTGTCTATCATAGCATTGTTCATCATTTCATTGTCCTTAGATTAGATTTCTCTTAACCCTCTCTCTTTTGCATTTTCTTTTAAGTTTGATTGAAGAAGTTCCATTCATTCACATCCAAGGAGTAAGGAATTTCATCCATGTTCGTGAAGAAGGAGGAATTTAGCATATGTCCCTTTGTGATTACCAGCAAAATCACATACATTCACTGAGTCTATCCACGTGCAAGTCAAGACATGACATCAAAGGAACCTTGGAGTACTCTTATTTGATCATATAATTAAGCATTCAGGAGAATTTGTTCAAGAGAGGATAGGATACTTGGTATTTTATTCTATTGTTGTTGTCACAAAAACATCATCAACAATACATTACACTAATGATTTACTCATGTTGAAGAAACAACTTCCACAAAATCCACACCCTTTATTTCAAGATATCACGAGGAAGAATTACATTCCTTATCAACAAAATAGCAAACTAACAAGACTCCCTCCTCCAATGCAAAGAATGGCAATCGAAACCCCTTCATCTTCAAATAATCATCACACAAATGCTATGCGTGATTTTCATCTAACCACAAATCACAATGGTGCCACATGCCTAGAAATGATTAGATACATGCCTCTGAGTACTTCAAGAGAAGTAATTGAATAAGTTATTGCCCCTGAAGGAGAAGATGAAACTTATGGTAATTCTTCCGTGAGTTTCTTTTAATACGAGCTAGACAATGAAGAAGTACTATTGGACATCAACAATCAATCTTGCTATGTTTTTACAAGGAATCAGCATCAAAAAAATGAAATTAGAGTGAGTAATCCTCAAGGTGCTAAAGATGCAGTTCATTCCAAGAATAGGAGTAAATAACAAACTCCTAAGTATATTCTAATGAAGAAGACTTCTTCTGATGATCAACCTTTTACTACTCACTCAAACACAAACAAGGTGTAATATCCCCATTTTCCAAGTGATCACCTAATGGAGTTGGTTTGCCTATCCTATTCCTGTAGGCTAAGCCGGAGGGCTAAGGAAATGACCGAATTGATTAAATATTATATTAAATCAATTTATTAGGTCAAATTGATGATGAGAGATGACTTTGTATATTTTTGTGGGCTTATTGGTGAATTCAAAATAAATAAAATAATTTGCCCTAGAGGTGAGTGACCAAGGAGAGAGAAAAAGAAATAAAGAAGGGAAAACAAAAGGTAGAAAATACCAAGGATGAAGACCACTCGACTAGGTCAAGCCCCAACCCCAACTAGCACTCCCATTAGATCTATCTAAGAGAGATTTACCTAAGAATGTTGTTCAAGGAAGAGAGAGGAGTGTCTCCTTGACCTCACCAATGGGGGAGAACTCATTTGAATGGAATGAAGTTGAGGATCACTTGCTGAATTGATAGCTTAATCTAATGCTTAATTGACAAAATCTACTAAATTGATTGGTTGGGGTTGGCTATCGATCCTCACCATATAGCTAGGGTTGGCCCTTTGCAATTAAAAATGAGGAAAATAGATTAAAAAATGTAACTAATTTCTTGGTTTGTCTGAATGTGGAAAAACTAACGTCTAGAAGGTTCTTTGATAATTGGTTAGCCTCAATTTGGGGGAGGAAACTAGGGATTCAAATCTCATTTTGTAGAATGATGCAAAGAGGATTATTTATTATTTTTCTAAAGAGCCACACCATGCAAAAAAAAGTCTTGGAAAATTTTTTTTGGAACATAGGGCAAACCATGTTTAAAGCCCATCCTTGGGCACCAAATGCTTCAAAGGAAGAAATTTTCTTTTGCTCAACACCGAGATGGTTCATAATAAAAAGGGTTATATAGCAATTATGGGCATTTATGCCTCATATTATGAAGCCATTAGGTAATATCCTCAAAATTGAGGAGACTAGAAACACCTTGCCTCACATGGACGCGTGGGTTTTGATAACCCTTAACATTGGAATTAAAATCCTGAATAATATTGAGATCAAGATTCTAGAAAAATCTTACATATGTGAAATAGAGGGTCTTGGAGACCTAAATTCTTGTTTCCTCTTTAAAGTTGATGGACACCAAAAAACAATTTCCAAAAACAAAGAACATTCTAAAATTTTTGAGAAAGGGAAAAATGATAAAGAAAATGTCTTGAGGGGTCAGGGGATTAACAGAGAGGATTCAAATAGTAGTACTGAAATCAAAGAGGTGAACAACCTGGAAGATTTGTTTAGGGTATGTGAGGAGGAGAGAACCAATACCAATTTATATGAAGGTGAGAGAGAAGTAACAGTGATAGGAACTGAAAAAAGGATAAGTGAATTGAGTATAGGAGATACGGAACAAATAACCTTAGATAAAGGTGGCTCTGATAGAAAAAGATAGGGTAAAAAGCACGGATGAAGGGGGTTTGGACTCTTTTTGTTGCATTGATTCTCAAAATGAGAACCCATGCAAGAAAGAGAGTGTTGAGAATCCTCTGAAAGTTAAGGTAAAAGATGGTTCAAATGAAGAAGTTGGGAAAGTTAATGATGATTTAGAGCAGGTTGATGGAAAAGTGGATAGAGGAGGTGAGGGCTCTACTGGGTGTAAAGGATCCCTAAATGATACCCTCTATAAGGAGGAGAGCACAAATAGCTCCTTAGTTCAAAAGAATATGATTAAAGATAAGAATATGGTATCCTTGAATATAATTCATGTAAAAGAAGTTGATGTATGAATATTTAAAGAGATATTATAGATGGAAATAAAATGTTGGGGTACAAAAAGAATAGACAGCAGTTGGTTCTTGATAAACTTAAAGCACAAATTCTAGCCAAAAGGAAGGAACAAGATGCAAATAAAAAAATGCAAAAATTGACTGCAACAACATACCCTGAGGAGGTAACAAAGGAATTGACTAAAAATGTGGTGAAGATTTGGGCAAAAGACTCAAGAAGAAAACAAAGAGGCTCCAGACAATACTGGAGATTACTCAAAATACAAGAAAGAAGAAGAAAACAAAAAAGGAAATACATAAGTAGGAGTGAAAGCTCGCTTAAACCTAGGAAAAAAGGAAAAGGGGATAAGATTCTCAGCTGCTTTGATAGGTTGTATAAAAACACAAACACTATCACCCCAAAAAGCTCTTGAAAATGGACTGTTTCAGTTGGAATATAAGGGGATTGAAATCTTCAAATAGGAAATACATGGTTAGAGATTTTTATAATAAAAACAAGAACATGGACTATTTGTTATTGCAGGAGGTTAAAGCTATAGGATTTCATCTAGAAAATAATTTAAAGTTCATATGGAGAGAAGCTAAGTGTTTTTTCTCCAAACATGAGAAAGGGAAGGAGGGAATTGCAATACTAATTAACAAAAGATGGGCCAAGTACATTGTCCAAAATGGATGTGCTCCATGTAATAGATGTTTATGGCATAGTTGAAAAACTCGCCAAATTGAAAAATACGACTCGGCAAAAACTCGGCAACTTAAAAAATTGCTTAAATTTCATTAGAAACACATTTTTTTGCAAAAGTCAATGACAATATGTATCCAATGAGTTCCTAAATGAGTACAAAAGTGTTTTCTATTAAATTTGATTGATATGAATGCACATTGAGTACAAAATCGCATCCTCATGTGAAATCTTAATGGCTGGTAGCTTGATACAATAGATAGCTGACAAAATGAAAATAGTAAAACTAAAAGTAAATTACTAAATACAACATTTTACATCTTCGAATTCTTTTCTAGTTAAAAGCAGAGTGAATTTTGATAGAATATAATCCATAAACTTAGATTGAATATTTTGTATTAGACTGGTTAATCTTAATTCTTCATCATAAAATGTGATATAGTAAATTTTAGTTGCAAAGTTATTCCTAAAGTTGTTTTCTTGTTTGGTGCTACAAGTCATTGTGGGAGGGTAGACCTGAGCCATCCCAATGTACTTGCCCTTTTTATGATTGATAAAATATTGATGGCAATGACCAAGATTGGTCAAACACCAGAGCCCAACCTTTAAGGATATGAGATTGAACGGGAATTACCCCCACCAATGGATAAATATTGAACACCAGGAAATGAACTCAACCAAAGCCTTACTATCTATAGGCCACTCATTAATAAGGAGAAAGCTAACAAAAAGAGACTACATTAGACATTCATGAGAAAAGCAAATTTGTTTCTCTTCGGTGTGGCCATTTTGTTTGAGAATCTCAACGACTTTCTTATAGTGATATAAGAGCCTTAGGAAAAGCAAGTGCTATGAAGAAGTTGTACATCTCAAAGAGGCAGCAAACTTCACATCCTACTAAGTCAAAGTAGCCACAAGCTAGCAAGGCCAGCAAATGCAAACAAAAATCCCTCATACCATGTGTTTAGAAGCTCCCAAAAGAAGGCACCTAAACTCACAAAGAATGTGAGAAATGTAAAAGGTTGACAAATGAATTGGCACCCAATAAAAACAACTGTAGACCCCTTGTAAAATCTTTTTTTAACCCCTTTCCTCTACACATTTACTTTGATTTATAGTAATCTTTAAAGAATTCGATGGATCTACAGATAGAATAAAAATCTTCTAGTACTTTTTGATGCAGGCGAGCCAATGCCAGAAACTCGCTGAGTTTCTGGCATGTACTCACCAAAAAACTGGAGAGTATTCACCATAAACTCAGTGAGTTTTCGGGCGAGTAAATACTGTTATTACTCGCCACCTAGAAAAACTTGAGAGTTTTTCAAGACTCACCGAGTACTCGATGAGTCTTCCATCTATGGTTTATGGATTATTCTTCAAAAAGATAATTTCAAATATGGAATATGTTCCATTTATGTACCCAATAAATACAGGGACGGGGTAGAGATATGGAAATGGATGACATCAAAATTGCAAAAAATCCCTTGGATCATGTGGGGGCTTCAATATGGTGGAGTAAAAAGAGGATAAAATTGGAGGTAATATTTGGGATTGGAAAAGAAATGAGCACTATTTCTAGAACAAGATGAAAACATGTTAAAATTGTATGACCCACTAGAAGGAAAAAAGGAGAGTAGAAGTATCTAGTATACATGTTCTAATATCCAAAAGGACAATAAATGAATCTATAGTAGGCTGGACAAGTTCTATGCTAATGAAAATACTTTCTACTTTCAAGGTTTAAAAGATTCCAATTATGTGAAAGTTTTCCCCTCTACTCTGTCTAATCATCACCCAATAGGAGCTTGTATTAAGTTGAAAGATCGTATTGTAGATGCTAAAATCAGAAAAGACAACATTTTCAAACTCAACACAACCTTGCTCCATGATAAAGACTATTTAGAGGGGATAACCAATTTGAGAGAGATTACTAAAGGCATGTCCTCCTAGTCAAATAAAATACATTATTGGGAAAGCTTGTTGAAAAACTGCAAAATACTTTTCCAAACTGTGGGGAAAAAATATGCATTAGATAGAAGAAAAAAATATATATCCTGCAAGAAGAATTTCTAGAGGCTGAAGATAATTTGCAAAGGAAATTTAATGATGAGGAGAAGATACACAAGTTAGGATACGTGAAGCACAAACTAAGGAGATTCTAAACCATTAAAAACTAGGGGGCTAAGGTCAGAGCTAGAGTTTATTAGCTAAGGGAAGGAGACAGGGGGTCTAAATACTTTTTCAATTTGCTAAAAGTTAAAAATGCTAGAAAAGTAGTTGGCCCTATTATTGAAAATGATGTTTGTTTCAAGGACAATAATGACATAAAAGAAATATTTAGAGCTCTTTACAAAAATCTTTTTACTGCTGAAGATGGCAACCTAGAATGTAAAGATGCTCAAGACTTACGCCCAAAAAGACAAACTCAGAGATGAGCAATTCTTTAAGTCAAGATATCTCTAAAGATGAAATTAAAAATACAATTTTGTCTATGGAGAATGGGAAATCCCCAAGGATAGATAGTTTGCCTGTTGAATTCTATAAATCCAACCTTGAATGGATAGTGGAAGACCTGTATGAGTTATATCAAGAAGTGGTAAAAAGGGGATCTCTTGGAAAACAAATAAATAGAGGTGTCATTAAAATACTGCCAATGAATGGGGATAATTTTATATGAGACTCTTAAATGTCTCATATAAAATTATAGTCAAAATACTAGCTTTGAGATTAACAAAAATCCTGTCAATCATCATAAATCCAACACAAACGGGGTTTATTAAAGGGAGATACATTCTAGAGAAGTTGATAACAAGTTGGGAGGCCATGAGCTGGGCCAAGTGTGTAGGGCAAGATGCAAGTATTCTATTGTTGGACTTTGAAAAAGCATATAACAAAATAGAGTGGTCTTTTGTCATAATGATGATAAAGGCTATAGGTTTTCCTGAGGAATATTGCAGTATGGTAAAGATGTTATTTCAAGATGCCTCGGTACGAATTGATGTAAATGGATCCTTATTTGAACCTTTTAGCATGGAAAGATCAATAAGACAAGGTTGTCCATTGGCACCAACCCTATTTGTGATAGCCTCTAAAGCTTTGTACTATCTTTTGAGGACAGACCTCATTAAGGAAAAAGTGAAAGGTATAATCTTCCAAATAATGACACTTTGTTAAATATACAATTCGTAGATGATACAACATTATTTCCAGTACTTGAAAAGGATAATTTAAAGAACATGGAAGAAAGATTGAATATATTCTATCAGGCTTCTGGAGCAAAAATTTCCTTTTCCAAGTCGGTCTTGTTGAGTTGGAGGTGACCCACCTGAGTGGTTTGAACCTAATAGCTGGCAATGGGGGGATGCTAATAAACAAGTCATATTTCTTGGTATACCATTTTCTATGAATCCCTCATTGAGAAAGATGTGGGATATGATATATGAAAAAATTGACAAAAATTTGAGGAATTGGAATAATCAATTCTTGTCCTTGGAAGGAAGAATACAAGTATGTCAAAAAAATTTATCAGCCTATTCCATTTATTATGCTTCAATGTGGCTATTTACCAGTTACCAAATTGACAATATACAAAAGAGGATTAGAGAATTTCTCTGGTCTGATGGCAAAGGGATGAAAAAAAGACATGCAGTTTCTTGGAACTGGTGTTGTTTGGGCAAACAAAAAGGAGGATTATGGCTAAAAGACTTAAAAATCCAAGGTGTAACCTTGGTTGCAAAGTGGATTGTTAAGGCTTTGGAGGGGAATGAATCTTGGAAATTTCTTATAAGGAATAATTTACAAAATACAATAGCAATAAAAGCGAAAGAATAGAAATGTATGAATCTTCAGGACATTGTCTTTGGGAATTTCAATGTTAAAGCCTCAGGGTCTATTGTTTTTTCCACTATTTGGAAAGCCTGGGAAGCAGTTAAGCCTTTCATAGAGAATAGGGATGCTATTAACAGAAAGAACAAAACTATTCAGGGATACAGATCTATATGGTGGAATTTAAAGCACAAGGATAAAAATCTTGCCCTTCTACACGGTTGTTTTGCAAAGAAATGGAATAAACTTGGTATAACTATTTTTAATGATATCTTTGTGAACAAATCATTGAAAAGTTGGATACAAATCAAATATAAATATGACATTCTATAATCACAAAAGAGAACTTATGTCATTCTATGTAATGCTATTAAAGGAGATATGTTGCAATTTGTTGTGAATAATAAGGAAGAGTTTGATAACATAAAATGGATGGATAGAACAGATTTTTTGAAATTGAATCCCAAAAAGTTGTATAAAATGTTTATGGACTCGCAAGTGGTGTATGAACACATAAAATCTGTTTGGAATGTCAAAATAGAACACAATTTGTTGTCTAAAACCTTTAAAGTTATTTGGTCAAAATATCTTGATCCCAAAAAATGTTGTTTCAGGTGGTTGTTTATCTTTAAAAGACTTGCATTAGGTTATGACAATAAGTTGTGTTCTATTTGTAATTGTATACGCCTAAAAATGACATGAATCATCCTAAATAAATATTCTAAATATTTATTCTATTCTTCTACCAATTAAATAAATATTCTAGATTTATTTAATCGATTCACTATTCCATAATTAAATAAATTCTATTTATTTAATTAAAATTCTTCTAAATGTCCTACACAATTAACTAATCATAAATTATTTAATTAATCCAAATTCCTCTATCCTAAGTTCTAAATTCAAAAATCCACCTCACCTTTACACCTCACCTTTTCCACCTCACCTTGTCCACATCATCAAGTTGCACATGTAATTAAATATATTTAATATTTAATTACCTATTTTTCTCTCACCCACATGGCCTATTTCTTCTCAAATCAGAAGTTAGTTAACTAATCAATCAAATCTGTTAACTAATTAGTCATTTGAGTTCACTGGTCAATCTATTCTGTTGACTCCTCAATCAATCCAGTTCACTGGTCAATCAATTCAGTCAATCCCATAATCCACTCTTCTAACTGATCAATCAAGTCTGTTAACTGTTCAGTCAATGGAGTCAACTCTCCAATCAATTTTGTCACATCCCCTCTTTCATGATGGAGCTGGGACACTTGTCACATTTCTACTGGTTGCACATTCCTCAACCATCCTCAGCCGTTGATCTTCATATCTCCTCTCAACCGTTGATTCCCATTCTTCCAAGTCTATAAATGAAGCTTCATCCCTCTATTCTATTCATCCAGGCTTTTGACATCGTTACTCTGCAGAAATACCACCAGCGCGCCTTTGGCACCCTTTTGTCATCCATAAGCTTGAGATCACATACTTGCATTGGAGCTCATCTTCATTGCATATCACCATAGCCATTCACCATCAACTTCCTAGAAACAGCTGAAAAGATTGCACTCTCTGAGGGCTCATCTCATCTGCAAAAGGATGATTTGTGATAGGCGAACAACAGAAGTCTCGAAACGGGAGAGGTTTGCACTGTGTTTGTTCATTGCTTTGTTTATTAAATCCTTCTTGTTTCTCTATTCTGTTGATGTTTGGGTCATGTTTAATTCATTTGATTGATCACCATTTTACCCTTACATTTTTGGCACCCACCGTTCAATTTTATGTTTTTTACAAATTTTTGTAGTAAAAATTTGTGTTTCTCTAAACCCCATTGTTGAGTTTTGCAAGGATCTATCAAAAGGTGACCTCCTAGGCTGAAACTGACATCACCAACATGCTCAGAAGGGTCGAAAACCTTAGAATCACCTGTTAATTCACAAAAATCAGAGACTAAAAAAAATCTCTGTGATTTTTTGCGGGTGCATCCTTTTATCCAGCGGTCCAAAGGGTGCTTCCGCAAGGTGCATCGCTTTATCCAGCGGTCTGAAGGGTGCTTCCGCATCCTTTTATCCAATTGTCCGAAGAGTTTTTTTGCAGGGTGCATCCTTTTATCCAACGGTCCAAAGGGTGCTTCCACATGGTGCATCGCTTTATCCAGCGGTCCAAAGGGTGCTTCCGCTGGGTGCATCGCTTTATCCAGCGGTCCGAAGGGTGCTTCCGCATCCTTTTATCCAACTGTCTATTTGCAGGGTGCATCCTTTTATCCAGCGGTCCGAAGAATGCTTCTGCAGGGTGCATCCTTTTATCCAGCGGTCCAAAGGGTGCGTCCATAGGGTGCATCGCTTTATCCAGCGGTCCAAAGGGTGCTTCTGCATCCTTTTATCCAACTATCCTAATAGCTTTTTCGCAGGGTGCATCCGTTTATCCAGCGGTCTGAAAGGGTGCTCCCACAAGGTGCATCATTTTATCTAGTGGTCTGAAAGGTGCTTCCACATCCTTTTATCCAGTGGTCCGAAAGGTGCTTCTGTAGGGTGCATTGTTTTATCCAACAATTCTCCATCCTACCTTCTTCTACATGCCATAAGGGTGGTATCTTTTTCTTTTTGCCATAACAGGAGCATACGAACTCGTAATCGCACAAATAAACACTCGTTGGAAAGGTAATTCCATGAACTTCACAATGGAGCAGGTTTGATCAAGTGATTTTATCATTTTGTCAGCTATTTTTACAATCAAAGTTTAGCTATCTTTCCAAGCTTAAATTCAACATTTTTTCTTAAAAACTAATGATTTATCTGTGCAGCTTGACTTAAACACTTGTCAAAGAAAGGAGAAAAGAAACTTTTGATATATCTTCTACAGGGTTGAGAGATGGATAGTTTTTTTTTTCTTAACACACACATCATAGATTAACTAGGGGAAAAGTAAAACAACTTGCATACAACTTTCATCTAGTTCTAATTAGGAAGGAGTAACTCATTGTTCATGCAACTTGCATACAACTTTCATCTAGTTCTAATTAGGAAGGAGTAACTCATTGTTCATGCAACTTGCATACAACTTTCATCTAGTTCTAATTAGGAAGGAGTAACTCATTGTTCATGCATATTGCATACAATTTTCATCTAGTTCTAATTAGGAAGGAGTAACCCATTGTTCATGCAACTTGCATACAACTTTCATTTAGTTCTAATTAGGAAGGAGTAACTCATTGTTCATGCAACTTGCATACAATTCTAATCCAACTCTAATTAGAAAAGAAACAACATGCATGGCAATCTCACATAGTTTCTAATTAGGAGGGTGATAACTGAATTATTGCAATCTTGGTTTCATTGATCATTGCTATATGGCTATCTCTTTCAGTTAAGAATATTGTTATCTTGCAAAGGAAAGAATCATTGCTATCTCCTAATCATTTCAAAGTTAAAAACTGTGTGAGTGCACAAGTAGAGTAGCCCATTTAGTTTTTCTAATTTTAACTAGGTTGGATTAACTAGTGTATTCTGTGCTTGCGAATGACAATAGGCTTATGCTCTCCCTCTTCTGGGTGATCAGAGTGCCAGACTTGTCATTCTATTTGTTTAACCTTTAGGAGGGGCCTGCCCTTGGATGCACGCTTGTCCAAGTGGGAACGACCCTGAGTGGTAACAGGCTAAAGCCAAGCCCTACCAAGCCACTTAAAATAAATTGTGCTTGAGGTGAAAACTTCCTGCAACAAGTGCTGTTATGTTACACCGACGGCCAACCTCCCCCAAAACCCTCTAAGGCGCAACCCTTTGAGGCTGGGAGACTCCATAACGGACAGTAGCGCCGCCGCATGTGTAACCACTTGAACTGTTGCCTGAATTAAATACCTCTTGTTTTAGTGGCCCAAATCCCTTATAATCCATTTCTCGCCTAGGATTTTGTGCTTGCTTTTGTCCAAAATAGAGTCAAAAAAACTACAAAAACAGTGAAAAAAACTACAAAATATTCTTTGTGCTTGCTGTGTTTTCTTGCTATTAATTCATAATATCAGATCAGGAAGACCTTTTTCCAGCCAAAAATACCAAAAACAACTTAAACATCTAAAATTTTGCCAAAAAAATCAAAGTTGCGCACGCACCCATTTCAGCCTAGCTTCATTTTATGAGATTAGATTCAACCTTGCAGTTAGTCTTCATCCGTTTCACCCAAGTCTCTCTCTTTCGTCAATCCTCCCATTCACTTTCTGTCCAAAGTCCCTCTCGTCCCAAGGTCAGTTTGTCCCATATCAATTCGACATAGGTTCCTTTTTCATGTCATTAGTGAATCCACGTAAGCCTAGTAGGTCACCGTACCTTTTCTAGTAGTTTTGTTGAACGACTAAAGCCCTACACAGTAAGACTGGTATCGACTACCCTTACTAGCGGCTAACGTCTTATGTCAACCGTCTTACTTGAAGTCATTGAGTGAGAGAATCCTTTGTCCAAGTCTTGTCCTCGATATCCCATTCATAACAGTCTTAGTCGGCACCTTGCCAAAATTTCTAATCTTGGTCCACTTAATCCCACCCCACCTTGCATGGTTCTTACTCGATCCCAGTACAACAAACAAATCGAAATGGCCGACTCCTCTGATCACCTTCTCCCACCACGTGATGGTGAAGAAGAGATTTCTCATGAAGAATTAGTGGCGCACATGCAAGATAGAAAATTCCAACGCGTCGTAGAGAAGATGATCCTTGAAGACCCCCATAAGTATTTCCATCATCTTGCTAGTCTCGGAATCAAACTCCCTGCAAACTTTGACATTAGCTCCATCATGGAAAATGCAAACAATGATCATGAGAGGGGCACAAATGACACAGTCCCACATGTGCATGAGAGAAGTACAAATGACACGGTACCCCATACAAATGAGAGAGGAAAGCAACCCGTAGATCCAATTGCTCCTATGGCGGACGTGAGACAACAAATTGAAAGTCTAAAGCTCGAGATATCCAATCTTAAGACCGGTACAAGTTCTAAGAACTACTCTTTGGAAGATATAGCACCATACCCCTTTGACAGAAATTTGATCATGAAACCATTCCCCTATCAGTTCGGAGTTCCGAAATTTGACAAATATAAAGGGAAGGGGGACCCTAGAGATCATATCAGGGAATCCACTGCAACATGTTTAGAAGTAGCTCACAACGAGACCTACTTAATGAGACTATTCCCATGATCTTTAGGTGGTCAAGCTATGGAGTGGTTCTCGCGTCTCCCACCAGGAATCAAAACTTTTGATGAACTTGTCAATAAATTTATAACGCACTTCTCTTACAACAAAACACGAGGTATCTATGCTAGATCTATGTAACACCAAACAGAAGGGTGGTGAGTCATTCGCCGCCTTCCTACAACGATGGAGACAGCTAGCTAGTAAGTGTTCTTACGACATGCTTGAGAAGTAGCTATTGGAAATGTTTGTCCACAATCTAAACACTGATCTTAGCTATCAGATTCAGATACAATGCCCTACCTCGTTCGCCAAAGTCATTGAAATGGGCCTCTTCATTGAAAAAGCTATGATCACTAAAGGAACTCTCAAGCTCTACAAGGACACACCTCCTTCCAATTATACAACGGATAAATCAAAGTTTTGGACCAAGAACAAGAATGTGGTCAACGATGGGGTAGTGGACGCCAAGGCGGCAGCCCCTAAGCAACAACCCATATTCACTCTTAAGGGAGAAGCAAATACCGGTGCACTCAACAAGCCACCCCCTCAGGAACCTAGACCTTGGTTCAATTCAAATCCAAGGAGAAAATTCACGCCGTTGGGAGAATCTCAAGAGTCTGCCCTTAGGAAGTTGTTGGCTAACAATGAAATTTCTCTACCGCCAACAAGTGACTATGAGCCTATCGTCAAACCTCCCTATTGGAAGGACACAGACTATTGCGAGTATCATCGAGGAAGGGGGCACACGACTAACAATTGTATCCGCCTCAAGAATGTCATACAAGATATACTGGATCAGAATCAGGGAGGGACACAACAGCATACCTCCAATGAATCTCATGTGGCCTACCGGGATCCTCTTCTAAACCACAACCGACCGTATAACAATAATCGCAACAATGGCTACAACAGCAACGATGGTCACAACGGCAACAACTCCAATGGCAATAACAATAATGACAACAATCACAACAAGCCAAACCAGAACAGCGGGTCGAGTAATGCTAACTATGCAAGCGTTCCATTTGAGTACACCATTAACTGCATTTCTGAGCATATTCTGCAAGTCAACGTCATATCCCCCAACCAACAACCAAGACCTAACAGAACTGGTTGTAGTATAATTACCCGCAGTGGTAAGGTCACGATCAATACCACCCCCCCAAGGTCATCACCATCTCCATCCAACTCCCGCCCATATAATGTCATCGACCAATTGCAAAAAACTCCGGCTCACATTTCTATATTGGAGCTCTTGCGTCTATCTCCTTCTCATAAGGAGATTCTTGAGAAAGCCTTAGTGGAAACTACTGTCCCCACTAACCTAGCCCAAGAAAAGTTCCAGACCATGGTAGGAAATCTGACATCCTCCACTTCCATCTCGTTTACAGAGCAAGATGACCTTTCCATATCTCAACCCCACAACACCCCTCTACACATTGTCACATTCGTGTACAAGCACCGCATCAAGAGGGTTCTCATTGATGGGGGTGCCGGTTTAAATATTTGTACTTTGAAGCTAGTCCTTACACTGGGGTTCTCCGAACAGGCAGTTGATCCAAGACGGAAAATTACCATCAAAGCCTATGATGAGGAGGAACGAACCACCAAAGGAACAGTTGTCCTACCCATTCAAGTGGGACCGGTAATTAAAGATGTGGTGTGCCAAGTCCTTGATCGGGAGCTTGCTTACAATATTCTACTAGGGAGACCATGGATCCACGCCATGAAGGCTGTCCCCTCCACCTACCATCAATGCATTAAGTTCCCACACGATGGCAAGCAGGTCACCATACAAGGCGACCCCGACCCCTACCAACATTGCAACTCTTTCCAAGCAAAATTTGAATGCGTTATTCCCAATAACCGAGCCTACATTTCCCCTACTCCGCCACAAGACCATACTACCGAAGTTTCCTCCTCGAGGCCCAAACCGCTGAAACTTACCATAAAAGAAAATGGCATGGGGGAGTACTCCATTGAGCACAGCCTCAACCTTGCCACCATGCCTTTGTCTCCTCGCTCCTTTGGCAAACCCAAGCATCAACCTAGGCATTTTCCAAAGCCATCTGCTCCTCCTACAACTCCCACAAATCCCTTTGTAAAATGGGGGACCTTATCTGATGAGACAGAGGAGCGAGATCTCCTGCAGTGGCTTTACGCTGAAGAGGAAAACACATCCCAAGAGCTGCCTAGACTCCCTACATAACTCTATGGACGGGGTGAAACTATCTTGCACCAGATGGGGTATGAAGGACAAGGCCCCATAGGCCTCAGAAAAGAAGGAATCGTTGAACCTATCCAACCCTCTTCATCCTCTTCGGCTAGAAACACAACTGGCCTAGGGTACAAAGGTAAAGGTAAAGCCGAAGAAAATGCCTGCCTAGTGGAGACAATTCAAACACTCCAAGTGAATAGTGATGCAGATTCAGATGAATCAAATGAGTATGAGTGGGATGAGCTGACAGAGCACTCCTACGATGACAAGGAGATTGACACCATCCAAACTCTCAGCCCCTACCATGAGGGACAGACGCAACGGGACAGACCACTGGAGTCTGATTTGCCCCTCCCTGAGGTTATGGCTTTCGAGGAAAGTTTCGATTCCATTGCAATAAACAACCTGGAGGAGAGTACCACCCAGAACACTACCCCCGCCAATGCCCATAACATTTCCATTCACACCATTAATGGATTAGATCTCTCATCTGACTCCCTTCCCCTCTTACACCCTGTCTTATTGACTGGGATCTGCAAGGAACCCCTCAATTAGATATGTTCCAGAATGATGATGCTTACATTGACTATATGGAACTTAGGGATCACTTACCAAAAGGAGATCATAAAGCTGGTTTCGCTATCGAACTCAATACCGTAGCTTACTTCGGGGAGGGTGCCAAGCCTTCTAGTCGCAAAAATATTAAAATAAAAAATGGATCTGACGGTGAAAACCACCGTGCGGCAGTGTCAGATCATAAAACAGTAAAAAGAAAGGACGTATCCGAAGGTGAAAACCCAACTGTGGCACCTGACGATGGAATGCTTGACACCCTCCCTAGTGATATGTATCAGGAACGGTCACAGATTGTGGTGGAGCCAACAGAGCCAGTGAATATTGGAACCGAAGAATAGCCTAAGATCATCCACTTCGCAGAATCTCTCACACCACTTGAGAAAACTAGGTTTGTACCATTCTTTAAGAAGAAGAGAGGCAGCTTTGCTTGGTCATATGCTGACATGCCAGGTCTAGACCCGAACCTGATTCTGCATCATCTACCATTGGATCCAGGGGTGAAGCCCGTAAAGTAGAAACTGCGAAAGATGCATCCCCATATAGCCCTTTTGGTCAAGGAAGAACTCAAGAAATTGCTAGATGTGGGGTTCATCAGAGCCATAGATTACCCAGAATGGATATCAAACATCGTGCCAGTGTCTAAACCAGATGGCTGGGTTCGACTATGCAACGATTTTAGAGACTTAAACAAAGCATGCCGCAAGGATGACTTTCCATTGCCTAACATCGATATCATAGTCGACCTCACAGCAGGACATACAATGCTGTCACTCATGGATGGATTCTCAGGGTACAACCAAATCAAAATAGCACCAGAGGATTAGCACAAAACAGCTTTCACTTGTCCATGGGGTACCTTTTGCTGGAATGTCATGCCTTTTGGGCTGAAAAATGCAGGTGCTACATATCAGCGGGCCATGACAACTATATTCCATGACATGATGCATGTGACCATGGAGGATTATGTTGATGATATCTTAGCAAAATCTCTCACGAGGGACTCACACCTGGATATCCTAGAGAAAGTCTTCCAACGACTGGATCAATTCCAAGTCAAACTGAATCCAAAGAAGTGTGTGTTTGGGGTAACATCGGGCAAGCTGCTAGGCTTCATCGTGTCAACAAACGGCATAGAGGTAGACCCGGCCAAGGTCAAAGCAATAATAGACATGCCACCACCCAAGACTCTAACACAGTTGAGATCCTTACAGGGCAAGCTGCAAGCCATCCGAAGGTTCATCTCACAGTTGGCAGACAAGTGCCAACCTTTCAGCCACCTCCTACATAAGAATATTCCATTTAAATGGGATGAGCGGTGCGAAGAGGCATTCAACAAGCTAAAGGAGTACCTTATGAACCCTCCTATACTCATGCCTCCGATCCAAGGAAAACCTTTGATTCTCTACATTTCTGCTACACCTACTGCTCTTGGGGCTCTCCTAGCACAGCAAGACTATGAGAACAAGGAAAGAGCTGTATACTACATCAGTCAAACCTTAGTGGGCTACGAGTTACAATACTCACAGGTAGAACGATCATGCCTTGCGGTGGTTTTTGCTTCACAAAAACTCTGACACTACATGTTGGCACATCCTGTCAAACTCATTGCCAAAATTGACCCACTAAAGTATCTTCTCAGCAAAGTAGCTCTCACAGGTCGACTAGCAAAGTGGGTTATGCTTCTTAGCGAATATGATATAGAATATGTGGACAGAAAAGCCATCAAAGGGCAAATCATAGCTGACCAACTGGCTGAGGCACCATTACAGGACACTTCACCAATGCAGTTTGAGTTTCCCGATGAGTCTTTATTCACCCTGTCAACATCTCCTTGGAAACTCTACTTCGACGGGTCTTACACCAACCACGGATCGGGGGTAGGTATCCTGTTTATCACTGCCCAAGGCGACACAATTCCAAAGTCCTACAGGTTGTTATTTCCATGCACTAACAATATAGCGGAATATGAAGCCTTGGTAATTGGTCTCAAGATGGCCACTGAGTGGAAAATCCAAGCACTATGTGTCTACGGTGATTCTCAGCTTATCTATAATCAGGTCAACGATGAATATCAAACCAAAGATGAGAAGCTCATCCCATACAAACGGATGGTCGACGACCTCAAAGGACACTTTGGGACCATCTCCTTTGAACAAATACCCAGGATCGAGAACAAAGCAGCAGATGCAATGGCTACCATAGCCTCTCTTCTTGAAATACCTGAATACGAGTCACGGTATGAGTTCTTAGTAGAAACCATTCGGCAACCAGCTTATGATCTCCTCAAAACCCATTCCATTTGCCTCCTAGTAGAATCTGATTCACCTTGGTATGGTAAGACCTACACTTACCTCAAGGACAATATTCTTCCACCCGACCTCTCTTCCAACCAAAAGCAAACTTTCATCTGACAAGCCTCCCATTACACCATCATAGCTAATACCCTTTACCGACGTGGTCTGGATGGTACTTTACTCCGTTGTCTAGAACAAGAAGAATCCGTAACCGCCTTGCGAGACGTACACGAAGGGATCTGTGGAACACACTCCAGCGGTCCTTCCTTAGCTAAGAAACTCATGCGTTTGGGTTATTACTGGCCCAATATGGAAATGGATTCCTGTCAGTTCGTCATAAAGTGCAAACAGTGCCAAATACATGGGAACCTGATTCATGCATCTGCTCAGGAGTTGAGACCTTTAACGACACCCTGGCCCTTTTGCCAGTGGGGACTTGACCTCATGGGAAAGATTCATCCACCTTCTTCCAACGGCCATAAATTCATCATAACCGCCACTGAGTACTTCACAAAGTGGATTGAAGCCGTTCCCCTAACCACCATCACAGGAAAACAAATTTCCTCGTTCATTCTGAATTACATTATCTGCTAATACGGCACCCCTTCATCCATCATAACGGATAATGGGAGACCATTCAAAAATCAGGATGTCCAGGAACTTTGTGAGCGTTTCAAAATCCAACATCGTTTCTCCACTCCATACTACCCCCAAGGTAATGGCCAAGCTGAGGCATCGAATAAAACCATTCTGAAAATCCTAAAGAAAACTGTCAATGAAGCTGGTCGCGATTGGCACGTCCAACTCAATCCCGCTCTGTGGGCCTACAGAACCAGTATACGCACTCCCACAGGTGCTACACCCTACGCCCTTGTCTATGGTTCTGAAGCCATCCTTCCCATTGAGGTCTAACTCCCATCCCTCAGGGTGTCGTTGAAAGGTCTCATATCAGATGAAGAATACAGAGTCTCCAGGCTACAAGAACTAGAGCTGCTAGAGGAAAGGCGCCAGAAAGCTTTTTGACCATCTCAAAGCCTATCAACAGATGATGTCAAGAAGCTACAACCACAAGGTTAGACCAAGATGATTCAAGGTTGGGGACCTCGTTCTAAAAGAGAACCCTCGCAATCAGCAGGACAGAGAAAAGAAAGGTAAGTTCGAGCCTAACTGGCTTGGGCCCTATGTGATTGTAGCTGCTTACGAATCGGGGGCATATCAGTTGGCCACATCAGAGGGTGAGTTGTTTGATGATCCAATCAACAGCATGCATCTTCGTCGGTTCTATACCTAGGGGAATCCCAATGCAAGGGGGCACAATAAAATCAAAAAATCAAAAAATCAAAAAATCAAAAAAGTCGAAAAGAGAAAATACAAAAAAAGTTGAAAAGAGAAAAATCAGAAAAAAATAGAAAGCATACAAAAAAATCGTCCTTTGGTGAAAGCCTGGAAAACAGGCGCCTTGGATAGGTATCGTGATGAAAACCTGGCAAACAGGCGTCATGTTACTCTCTAGCTCCTCGTGCAAATAAAAGCAAGTGATGAAAACCTGGTAAACAGGCGTTACTTGTGATAAACCGCCTTCTCCATCTTTGAGAATCCAATCACCTTGAGTCCATTCTTCCTTCGCTCATTTTCCATTCGACCCATATCTACCCCACAAAAAAACACTTGACAGTTACCTATCATGGCTTGATACTCTCCTTGTGGCCTTGTCAACCAAGGTTTTGTCCCATACCGTCTCCTCAATGTGAGCCTAGTATAGTGTCTCTTGTCAGTGTCCATGGTCCAAGTCCGTGAACTACGTTGCCTCTGCGCTGTCACGTAGGCAAGGCCATTATTCTAATGCGCCCCCGAGGCTTCCATTTTTTCCATGGTCCAATTCATCCCCTTTCTTGTCTTCATTCTTGTCGTCTTTCTTCTAGTCCATCCATGGTCCATTAGGGTTTACCCCGAACTACGTTGCCTCTGCGTCGTCACGTAGGCAAGGCCATTTAGCAATGAGCCCCCGAGGCATTAGGTCAGTCCCTTAGGGTCCGTCTCCCCAATAAGGATTGTGCAATCTTCTCACCAAACAAGCAAATGCAAGCAAAACCCGCGCCTCAAGTAGAAATCTTGACTCTGAGCATCTTAACCTATCCAGTGCAAAGCAAATACCCAAGGTCTTCTAAATGATTTTATGCAAATTAAGGCAAGAACTAAACACATATCAACGCAAATATGCTTTGTAGATCGGAAACATGGTTAACAATTTGAGTCCAGATTTTTGCTATCATACCTTCCTATGCTACTCAAGGATGCCAAAAGCTAGAGATGCTATGATGGGGGCATGATTATTTTCTTTGTTTGCTATTTGTGGATTAAACTTTAGTAATGTGAAGCCTTGTCTAAGGACATGATCGGCAAAAGATCATCGAGGACATCAAGGGTATAACATGAACAGGGGCAATCCTTGTTTGTTGCCACGCAAGAAGTACTTAGGTCATCTAGATTCAATTTTGACTAGATGCTTGTATTAACTTGCTAAATCAAAATCCATGTAAGTGGTACTCAGGTTATCTCGGTTCAATTATACCTCGATGCTTGTATTCACTTACAACATTTCAGAAAATGTACCAAAAAAAAATTGCCCAATGATGAAATAAAGCACTCCAATAGCAAAGCATCCATCCTATATCCATTTATACATCCATACCATACCCCATGCAATAAAGATCCGACAATGCAGAGTATCAATACAAATAAAAGCTTGTGAGTCCTTCTATCGAGTCTTTCTTCTATCAATCAGATTTCTAGCTATCATCATATCTTTCATCCTTGTCCAGTCAGTCTAAGCAATGATCCAAATGCAAGGTCCATCCTTAATCCATACCAATCAAATCAAAGTCAATCTTGCGCAAATGATCCAATCACAATCAGTGGTCTTGATCTTTGTCTAGTCGTAACCCAACTCGATCAGTTAATCAATCAATTGTCTTATACAGGATGTTGCATTGTCAAAATCAGACCAATGCACGCGTCTTACACGACATGCTTCATTTCTTGAAACCAGACACTATCCTTCGTGTTTGCTCTAGGGATCTATCATTCCCCGCCATGACAACACACCTGCCGTGTTGGTCTAGGGATACATCGTTCCCCGCCATGACAACACTGTCGTATATCATTATCAGTATATCATTGGTTTACCGCTTGACAGGGGCAATACCTTGTTTGTTCTTGTGTCATTTGTGCATACTTGCTTGCTTGCTTGTGTGTGTCATCATTCCATCTTGCATTGCGTATCATTCGGCTCTTTTTTCACCCATTTTCTCCAAACTTAACCTTCTTCATCGTGAGATTGTCCGTCTCACACCTTCTGCCTTCTTCTCGTCCAATCTCCCGAGGGGGCATCCTATCGTCATTAAACTTGTACCAGGGGCAAACTGGGGCATATATCACTGTCAGACTATTTATTCTTTGAAGCAACGCTGTAAACTGCATTGCATCAAAGAGGGGCAAAATGTATACGCCTAAAAATGACACGAATCATCCTAAATAAATATTCTAAATATTTATTCTATTTTTCTACCAATTAAATAAATATTCTAGATTTATTTAATCGATTCACTATTCCATAATTAAATAAATTCTATTTATTTAATTAAAATTCTTCTAAATGTCCTACACAATTAAATAATCATAAATTATTTAATTAATCCAAATTCCTCTATCCTAAGTTCTAAATTCAAAAATCCACCTCACCTTTACACCTCACCTTTTCCACCTCACCTTGTCCACATCATCAAGTTGCACATGTAATTAAATATATTTAATATTTAATTACCTATTTTTCTCTCACCCACATGGCCTATTTCTTCTCAAATCAGAAGTTAGTTAACTAATCAATCAAATCTGTTAACTAATTAGTCATTTGAGTTCACTGGTCAATCTATTCTGTTGACTCCTCAATCAATCCAGTTCACTGGCCAATCAATTCAGTCAATCCCATAATCCACTCTTCTAACTGATCAATCAAGTCTGTTAACTGTTCAGTCAATGGAGTTAACTCTCCAATCAATTTTGTCACATCCCCTCTTTCATGATGGAGCTGGGACACTTGTCACATTTCTACTGGTTGCACATTCCTCAACCATCCTCAGCCGTTGATCTTCATATCTCCTCTCAACCGTTGATTCCCATTCTTCCAAGTCTATAAATGAAGCTTCATCCCTCCATTCTATTCATCCAGGCTTTTGACATCGTTACTCTGCAGAAATACCACCAGCACGCCTTTGGCACCCTTTTGTCATCCACAAGCTTGAGATCACATACTTGCATTGGAGCTCATCTTCATTGCATATCACCATAGCCATTCACCATCGACTTCCTAGAAACAGCTGAAAAGATTGCACGCTCTGAGGGCTCATCTCATCTGCAAAAGGACGATTTGTGATAGGCGAACAACAGAAGTCTCGAAACGGGAGAGGTTTGCACTGTGTTTGTTCATTGCTTTGTTTATTGAATCCTTCTTGTTTCTCTATTCTGTTGATGTTTGGGTCATGTTTAATTCATTTGATTGATCACCATTTTACCCTTACAGTAATCAAATTGAAATCTATGAACATGTTTTTTTTTACTGTAAGTATGCTTGTAATGTATGGGCTAAATTTTTGAATAATATAGAGGGTTGGTCCACCAAGAAGAGTATTTGTAGGTAGGAAATTCTGTGTGCCTTTGTTAATGAATTGAATGTTAAATCCAATTTGTTTTGGCTTATTCTCTCAACTAAAATTATGTGTCTTTTGTGGAAGGCTAGAAATGAAAAGATATACCAAGGAAAGGAGAGGGTTCTTACTGAGTCCTTTACTAGGCTCACATTTACTATTATTTGTGAACAAGTAACAACTATGGAGATACCTATAGACAGGCTTATGCAAATCATTGACGAAGGCTCGACAATAGTCTACAGGTCTGATGTGAAGTTGGCAGAGTTCTGGCCCCATGAGCATAGGAAGGTGGATCCGAAATTTCATAAAGAATACATGGAGTTTCATAACCAGTATAGTAAACATCACCAAGTTGAGGAAAAGAGGGATGAAGCTATCAAATAATTAGAGGTTACTTGTTAAAATTTTAGCATAGACAACAATCTTTTGAGAATTTCTCCACCAATAGGAACATTAAAGAGTGGAACGCTTTCAAGAACAATGATAACAGGGTGCACCTGAACAAACAAGGAAGAGAGCAAGGTAAGCAACAACAAAGGATACCAGAGATAGGTGAAGGGCATAAGATGCCAGGTCATGATGATCACCTTACAGAGAAGGAAAAGACCAATCCAAAAAATGAAAATGAGCAACAATACAATGAGAAATGGGGAATGCAATTAGATCAATAGTGAAAATAGGCAATAAAAAAAAGAACTAAACAAAAGTAATTTTGATGTTTAAAGAGTGAAAAAGTGTTGTTTGTGTTGCAAGTATGGGCCTAACTGGTGTTGTCATTGATGTCAACATACTCTTGTTGCATTGATGATAAGGATTGGATGAGTTGTATGTTGAGGATATTGAGAAAATTAGTCTTATCAGGAACAGAGAAGAATAGTGAAATAGTAAAGTAAAGATCCTAGTTGAGGTGAAGATCAGAAGATGCGCATCAAAGGGTTTGATATATGTGTCCTAAGATGATCCAGTAAAGTTTTGAGAGGTCCGCATGAAGATCTGAAGAAGTTATATTCACTTAAGTAAAACCAGTTCTAGTAGATGTTCAGAGGTGACAAAGTGACACAGAAAGGTCCGGTGAGATCTGGAAATGTAATATCTTGTTCTACAGATTTGGTGGAGTGTTTAAGAAGTTAATTTGAATTGACAACTCAATTGGTTCATGGTCTGAAGGTCCGTAAGCATCTATTCCAATATGACAGTGATGACAGACTGTGTTCTTGAGGTTCTAGATGGAGAGAAAGATTTCAATAAGCAGAAGTAGTGTGGATGTTCTTGGTGATTTAGACAAGCTTGTGGAGGTCTTTGGATTGTGTCTAGTTTGTGTTGGTGGTCTGCATTGGAGATTGAGCTCGTAATTGAAGAATTACTTCCTGATGATATTTTTCTTCCTAAGTCTGGCCGACCGGGTGAGTTACACATCCTACGGATGATCTTGAAGATGTTATGTGAAGCATGGTGTGTTCTTAAAAGAAGATTGAAGTCTCAGATCTGTGTAGCTGATAGTGTGTTGATCCGCATGAAGTCTTTTGTAATTAGTCAAGTTGTATTTGCTCTGTAATGTATGCCGACTTGGATGATTATCCCAAAGTCAAATATCTTGTATAAATAAGAATTTGTGAAGTCATTTCAAAAGTATCTTACCGGTGATGAGAGTGTGGTAGAGAGGAGAAGTGTGAAAAGCAGAGCAGAAGTATTGGGCTTAAATGGAACTGACTCAAGCATGGTGAAGATGCTATTCTTCAGTTCAAGTATGTAATATTTATTATTCTGTAGACAGTGTGTCTCTTGTAGGTAGTGGCCCTCTTGTGAGCAGTGTGCTTGGGCAGTGAGCCCTAATTGGCATGTTCCATTTTGTTCCTTTTATTCTTCTAACAGAGAATACAATCTTGGGTTAGTCACCCCATGGTTTTTCCCTTAACCAGGTTTTCCACATCAAAATCTTGGTGTCATATGTGTTAATGTGTTTTTACTCTTGAATGATTGCATTATGTTTCCATGATTAATTTATGATTATGCTGCTGAATTACAAGAAGGATTTAAGTAATTAATAAGAGGAAGTTTTGGGACAACTGATTCACCCCCCCTCTTAGTTGTTTGCCCTGATTCTAACAATTGGTATCAGAGCTAAGTTCCTCTAAAAGAGCTTAACCGCTTGAGGAGATCCAGGACGTCTTCCTATAAGAAGGATAGCCCGAGGTTTGATGGAACCAATTTCACTCTTCAGAAAAGTCACATGGAATGTCATTTGCAATGTATGGGAATGCAATATTGGATCATGGTTTCAAGGAAGTATGTTCCTCCACAGAATGGTCTGAGAACTGTAGATGAAATCAGAGATGTTGAAAACAATCTTCGGGCTAAAGAAGCTCTTCTAAGTGCCTTATTTGATTCAGAGTTAACAAATGTTATAGATCTAAAAACTGCATATGAGATTTGGGAAAAACTAGAACTTCTGCATGAAGGAGACAAGTATGTTAAATATGCCAAGCTACAGAGTCTGAAAGGAAATTTTGAAAACATGAAGATGAGTGAAGATGAGAATATCACCTCTTACATGACAAAAGTAAATGAGCTTGTATGTGGCATTAGATGTGCTGGTGGAGTTCTAGATGAAGATGACATTGTTGCTAAGGTTCTCAGATCCTGACCTCCTGCTTATAAACACAAAGTTGCTGCTATTGAGGAAATTTGATCCTTAACAACTATCACAAGGGATCAATTGGTTAGTAAGATATATGCATTCGAGTTAGCTGAGTTTGGTGATGCACTTCCCAAGACTGAATCAACATTCAAAGCTAGTGCCTCTACAAAAGGCAAACAAAGATATGATCCAGGTGAAAGTTCCTCAAGAAAATCTTCTTGGTATGAGAAAGCAAGAAAGGATCTAGAAGAGGATGAATTAGAAGCTGAACAACTTGAGGCTCTCATTGCAAAAAGACTACCAAGAGGATCTGGTAAGTATGAAGGAAAATTGCCTTTCAAATGTTTTAACTGCAATAAGATTGGTCATTTTGCCTCAAGGTGTCTAGAAAGATTTTCTAGGCCAAACCCTAATAGATCAAGATTTCAAAAGAAGTGTTACTACATTCATGAAGATGATGATGAAGGAGTAATAGATGATGAATCAGAGACAGTAAACAAATCCGAAAGTGACTGGGTATTTATTGCCATCAAGGAAGAAGATCCAATGCCCTCTGAATCTATCAACCATAAAATGGTAGAAAGAGCTCTAGCTGCCCAAGTTGAAGAAAAGGATGATTGGGTCATTGACAGTAGATGCTCCCACCATATGATAGGTGACAAAAATAAGTTTATAGATTTGGAAAGATATGAAGGTGGAGTTGTAAAATTTGGTGATAATTCTGCTGGCAAGATCAGAGGTAGAGGAACTATTTCTTTTGATGGAAAGAACAAAACCAGTAATGTACTATATGTTGAAGGTCTTAAGCACAATCTTCTCAGTGTTGAATAGTTGGTGGACAAATGCTATGATCTCTGATTTAAGAATGGAAAATGTACGATCTTTGAAAGTTCCAGAATAGAGATTGCATCCAGTACTCAAACAAAAGGTAATATCTTCCACTTGGTTGGTATTGGTAAAAGTTGTTTATTTGTTCAAATTGATCAGAGTTGGTTGTGGCATAGAAGAATGTGTCATGTGAATTTTGATAATATCGTCAAGATAAGCAACACTCAGGCTGTAAGAGATCTTCCAAGACTGGTGAAACCTACTAATAGTTTATGCAAAGAATGTCAGTTGGGTAAGCAAAGTAGAGTCACATTCAAAAGTAAGGAACAATCTTCTACCAAATTATTGGACTTAGTTCATACTGATCTATGTGGTCTGGAAAGAATCGGGTGTTTGCAAGGTGATAGATACTTCATGTCATTAATTGATAACCACTCCCAGATGATGTGGGTGACTTTTCTAAAAGAGAAATCTGAGGCTCTTGATAAATTCAAAATATTCAAAGCCATGGTAGAAAATGAAACCAGATTAAACATAAAATGTCTAAGGTCTGATAGAGGTGGAGAATTCACATCCGGTGAGTTCATAGAATTCTGTGAGAAACATGGGATAAAAAGACAGTTGTCTGCTCCAAGGACTTCATAGCAGAATAGAGTAGTGGAAAGAAAAAACCAGACCATCCAGGAAGCATCTAGAACCATGATGATGGAAGCAAATGTTCCTCAAATCTACTAGAGAGAAGTTGTAAGTACTATTGTCTATACTCTTAATCGAGTACAAATCAGAAGCAATACTGGTAAGACCCCTTATGAACTTTGGTTTGGCATCACTCCCACTGTGAAGTATTTCATAGTCTTTGGTAGCAAATGTTATATTAAAAGAGATGAAGACCTTGGCAAATTTGATGCTAGAAGTGATGAAGGAATATTCTTGGGTTATTCCACTCAAAGCAAAGCATACCAGTGTGATAACAAGAGATTGATAAAGATGATAGAAAGTACAAATGTGAAGGTTGATGAAGGTGTTGAAAAACCCTCAAGGTTTTATGAATATGATGAAGATGATCGGAATGATGTTTTGGTCCAAACCCCTTCTGAAATTTAGATTCAGACTGATTCAGAGAATCAGGAAGAAGAGATAAGTCTAAATGAACCTATTCAAGAATTAGAAGTGCAAGCAACTCCCAAAATTCCCAGGTATGTAAGACTGAATCACTCTGAAGATCAGATCATAGGTGATAAAAGCAAAGGTGTTCAAACAAGAAGAAAGATTGTTCAAGACTCAGAAAATTATTGTCTAATTTCAAAGATTGAACCAAAGACAGTGAATGAAGCATGCAATGATGAAAGCTGGACTAAATCAATGGAGGAAGAGCTGATGCAAATTGAGAAAAATCACACTTGGGATCTTGTTCCCAGACCTAGAAACAAGAATGTGATTGGAACCAAATGGGTCTTCTAGAATAAACTGAATGAAGATGGTGAAGTTGTCAGAAACAAAGCTAGATTGGTCTACAAGGGTTACTCTCAAGTAGAAGGAGTTGATTTTGAAGAAACTTTTGCTCTGATGGAAAGAATTGAAGCAGTCAGATTATTTCTTGCATTTGCTGCCTTCAAGGACTTCAAAGTATATCAAATTGATGTCAAGTCTGCCTTCTTGAATGGTGACTTGGAAGAAGAAGTATACATTGAGCAACCGGATGGATTTCAATTATCTGATCATGGTGATATGGTCTGCAAGTTGAAAAAAATAGACTCAAACAAGCCCCAAGAGCCTGGTATGAAAGACTAGATAAGCATATTTTGAAGATTGGTTTCAACAAGGTACTGCTGACAGTAACTTGTACTTCAAAATTGAACATGAAAGTATTTTGATTGTTGAAGTATTTGTTGACGATATCATTTTTGGAGGAAGAGATAGTATGTGCAAGACTTTTGCAAATCAAATGAAAAGTGAATTTGAGATGTCTATGTTTGGGGAAATGAATTTCTTCTTGGGTCTATAAATCACTCAAACAAATAAAGGAATATTCATTTCACAAACCAAATATGTGAAAGAATTGTTGAAGAAGTTTGGGATGGAAGACCCAAAACCAATGAGTACTCCCATGGCAACCGAATGTAAATTGAGCAAAGATGATGACTCTCCTAAGATTGATCAGAAAAAGTATAGGTCAATGATTGGAGGACTATTGTATCTTACTCAAACTAGACCTGACATTATGAATGTTGTTGGTCTTGTTGCTAGATTCCAAGCTGATCCTAGAGAATCTCATGTCATGGCAATCAAGAGGATTCTCAGATATCTAAAAGGGACAATTGAGTATGGTTTATGGTATCCTAGAGATCATGATTTTTCACGTCATGCATATACAGATGCGGATTGGGCAGGAGATGTGGATGACCGGAAGAGTACCAGTGGTGGAGCATTCTTTTTAGGGAAAAGATTGGTTTCTTAGTTGAGCAAGAAATAAGAGGCAATATCTATGTCCACTGCAGAAGCAAAATATATTGTAGCAGCAGGTAGTTGCACTCAAGTATTGTGGATGAAGAAAATGCTAAGGGACATAAGAGTGGAGTATGAGGAACCTATCACAATCTTCTGTGATAATTCAAGTGCAATAAATATATCAAAAAATCTGGTGTTGCATTCAAAGACAAAACATATATCCATCAAGTTTCACTTTTTGAGAGAGCAAGTGAACAAAAATGAAGTCAAATTGGAGTTTGTGCCCTCCAAGGATCAGATTGCAGACATTTTTACTAAACCTCTACCTAAGGACTTTTCTGGGTATCTCAGGGAGAAGTTAGGGGTTATTACCCCTCCGGTTTTGAATTAAGGTGCACTAATGTGCATCAGTCTGGTGGATCCCATAGTCATATCTTGTGGTCTGAATTGATGATGGGAAGCTGCTACTCAGGGGGAGCAGTTGGTATTGATGCAAGTATGTGCCCTTTGCCATTAATGTCAAAGGGGGAGAGAAGACATGTGAAAAACAAAAGTGATTGTTGATCAAAGGGGGAGCAGTAAAGGAAGAGAAGACATGTGAATAGTTTTTGTTGATAGGGGGAGCTATGACAGTTAGTAAGGAGAAGTTCTTGTCTTGATGGTTAAAACAGTTTTGCACATCATTTGTTGCCATCAATGACAAAGGGGGAGATTGTTGCAAGTATGGGCCTAACCGGTGTTGTCATTGATGTCAACATACTCCTGTTGCATTGATGATAAGGATTGGATGAGTTGTATGCTAAGGATATTGAGAAAATTAGTCTTATCAGGAACAGAGAAGAACAGTGAAAATAGTAAAGTAAAGATCCCAGCTGAGATGAAGATCAGAGGATGCTCATCAAAGGATTTGTAGATATGTGTCCTAAGATGATCCAGTAAAGTTTTGAGAGGTCCGCATGAAGATCTGAAGAAGTTATAGCCACTTAAGTAAAACTAGTTCTGGCAGATGTTTATAGGTGACAGAGTGACACAGAAAGGTCCGATGAGATCCAGAAATGCAATATCTTGTTCTGCGGATTTGGTGGAGTGTTTAAGAAGTCAATTTGAATTGACAACTTAATTGGTTTGTGGTCTGGAGGTCCGTAAGCATCTATTCCAATATGACAGTGATGACAGACTGTGTTCTTGAGGTTCCAAATGAAGGAGAGAAAGATTTTAGTAAGCAGAAGTATTGTGGATGTTCTTGGTGATTCAGACAAGCTTGTGGAGGTCTTTGGATTGTGTCCAGTTTGTGTTGGTGGTCCACATTGGAGATTGAGCTCGTAATTGAAGAATTACTTCTGGATGATGTTCTTCCTAAGTCTAGCCGACTGGATGAGTTACACATCCTGCGGATGATCTTGAAGATGTTCTATGAAGCATGGCATGCTCTTAAAAGAAGATTGAAGTCTCAGATCTATGTAGCCGACAGTGTGTTGATCCACATGAAGTCTTTTGTAATTAGTCAAGTTGTATTTGCTCTGTAATGTATGCCAACTTGGATGATTATCCCAAAGTCAAATGTCTTGTATAAATAAGAAGTTGTGAAGTCATTTCAAAAGTATCTTACCGGTGATGAGAGTGGTAGAGAGGAGAAGTACAAAAAGCAGATTAGAAGTATTGAGCTTAAATGGAACTAACTCAAGCATGGTGAAGATGTTATTCTTCAATTCAATTATGTAATATTTATTATTTTGTAGACAATGTGTCTCATGTAGGAAGTGGGCCTCTTGTGAGTAGTGTGCTCGGGCAGTGAGCCCTAATTGGCATGTGCCATTTTGTTCCTTTTATTCTTCTAACAGAGAATACAATCTTGGGTTAGTCACCCCATGGTTTTTCCCTTAACCGGGTTTTCCATGTCAAAATCTTGGTGTCATATGTGTTAATGTGTTTTTACTCTTGAATGATTGCATTATGTTTCCGTGATTAATTTATGATTATGTTGTTGAATTACAAGAAGGATTTAAGTAATTAATAAGAGGAAGTTTTGGGACAACTGATTCATCCCCCTCCTCTCAGTTGTCTACCCTGATTCTAACAGTTTATTGTTATGTGTTGGATAAAAAATTGTGATAGCTATATGGTTAAACTACTTTGCATAGATTGTTTTTAATGGAGTTGTGTTCTTAGCGACTCATTGTAGATGTCTATTTTGATAATTCATAATATATCTGCAAATTAAAAAAAAGGTTGAACAATTTAGGTTTTATATTTTGAACTCTCATTCAGTAATTTATATACCAGATACAACAGTGAAAACTATTCTCACTCAACAAGAGATAGGTTTCAATAAAAGAGGTACTTGGATTGCCAAAGTGCAAGAATATGACATTGATATTAAACCTACTAAACTTGTGAGAGGGAGCAGTTTATGAAAATTGATAGCAAATAATAGCCCAAGCAATGAAACAAGACATGCTAATGATCTTCCCCTTAATTTGTTCATTGGGCTCACAAACAAATGGTTTTCATAACATTGCTTATTTCCTTACATTAGTGAATACCCATAACACCTATTTACAAAAGAAAAGAGGAGGATCAAATTGAAAGTAGCCAAGTACATCATTTGAGGCAAAACATTATACAAGAAGGGAATAGATGGCACATTCCTGAGGTGCATAGACAAAGTGCAACAAAAGAAGTTGTTACAGTTCTTTCACAATGAAGCATGTGGAAGGCATTTTTCTTCTTTAGTAACAACCTTTAAAATTCTAAGGAACTGCTATTATTGGCCCAGGATGTTCAAATATGCTTATGAATGGGTCATGAAATGTGAGTCTTGTAAACAATTCGTTGGAAAAATAAAGTTGGCAGCACTACCTTTAAGGCCCATGTTTATAGAACTCTTCCAGCAGTGGGGTTTAGATTTCATTGGTCCACTCAACCCATCATCAAGTGCTAGACATACACACATTCTAACGGCAACATATTATTTTACCAAGTGGACGGAGGCAATTCTTATGAAGCAAACCATTTTGGAAATAGTACGCAATTTCATCAAAGAGAACATCTTGGTCAAGTTTGGTGTTCCTCACAAGATAGTAACTAGTAATGCTTGTAATTTCTCTTCATCTGAAATATTTGTCTTTTGTTATAAATATGGAACCATTTTATCCCATGCATCTAATTATTACCCTCAAGGGAATTGTCAAGTTGTGTCCAATAATAAAAACCTCACAACTATCATTCACAAGTTAGTGGATGATAATCAACATAGCTTGCACAAGAGATTGTATGATGCATTATGGAAGATAGAACAGAAAGAGGACCACTAGAATGTCTCCATTTGAACCGGTTTATGGAATAGATGCCAAGTTACCAACCCCGTTGGAACTTTCAACATTGTGTCTTCAGAATGTTGGGGAAGATAATCAGTTCAAGGACTCATTGGAAAAGAGAATCCTATATCTGACTAAAGAAGAGGAGCAACAAGACTGAGTGGTGGATATGACTAAAGTGTTCCTTTCTTTTAAAAGAGCTTTCTTGTTAAATAGCTAGACCCAAACACTTTTTATTAGGTGATTTTGTATTGTTGTGAGATAAAAGAAAGGAACCTAAAGGGAGCCATGGCAAGTTCAATTCACTCTGGAAGGGTACATTTTAGATCAGACAAATTTGTGGAGAAAATTCATTCTACCTGGCCTATTTGGATGGTAAGCACTTGCCCCTTCCTTAAAGTGGGCAGCATTTAAAACATTATAATCAGTGAAATGGGTTGTCTCCCATCCTTGTACATTATTTTTTTCCTTCCTTGGTTGTTCATTTTTGAGTTTTGTTCCATGTTGTTTTCCTTTGTCTCCTTTTGTTTCCCTTATTTGTTTCTACTTTTGATCTCTGCTTGCCTAATGGATAAAGCACTGGTGTTTGCTAGAGATTCTAGGTCTTCCTACGTCCACAAGGTCCTCGTCCCCAGTCAAAGCTAGTTGTTGCCCCCAAATTTAATTAAACCTCCAAATTTTCACATACCTTATTTATCAAGTTAGTCATGCCTTAAGATGTTTAAATATGTAGTTTTTCCCAAGTCTTCAAGATTTCTTTTGAAAGTCCTAAGTCTTTTTCTTAGTTCACGAACTCTCTGAACTCCTAACATAATCTCTTCAAGAAACAAAATTGTTGGCCTTTTCAATGGTTAAAGAACTGCTTGACCTGCTAACTAATTCTTGTATTGCCCAAAACCCTAATGAAAAGACTTAGATATATTTTTCATTAAGTAATGTTGGAGACTTCACAGGTTCAAGAACCTCTTGAACCCTTGACAAGGTTCCTCCATCCTACAAAGCCACAACAACTCTTGGAGATTTGTACAAAACAAATATCAAAGACTTCACAGTTCATTAAACCAATAAAACTCTAACACTTCTTTTTGTCAGTGAATTATCCAACTCTTGAACTTGTCAGAGAGTTCAATAGTTCATGAACTCCCTGACTCCCTAACAAATGAAGAAAGACAAGATGTTAGGAAGTTCAACAATTCTTGAACCCTATGACACATCACTAATGTTTAAGGAAAGAAAGCAAAACAAAGACGTCAGAGAGTTCAATGGTTCAAGAACCACTTGAACCCCCAACATTGGTTCAAGATTGCTCCAAACCTCCAACTCTAAAGTAAAGAAGAAAGGAGGTAAAAGAGGCAATATTTTTAAGAGTTCAAAGATCAATTAGAATGCCGACATGGTTCAAAACAGAACATCCAACCAAAGGGAAAACAATGTTATAAAGGGATTTTGTTATTCATTTGCAAAATACTCAAACTTTTAAACGAAAAGAGGGCTCTGCACAAGACTTCGTACATCCAACTATAACAAATTCATCGAGTCTGCAACTAATTTCTTCTTCAAACCAATTTCACCTAAGTCTACAAGGTAACCTAAAGGTTTTTCCCATTCCAAATGTTGTGAATCCCTATGTTTCCCACTCTATTTTGATTGCATCACATTGTTCACTTATTGTCAATTTGAGACATTCCTCAATAACACCTTGGTTTTTCATGAATTACACGCATTTTTGTACCCCTGCATATCAAAATGCAATCCCCTCTTTTTGGAAAAATCCTTCTACAAATACTAATCCGCTTGATTTGGTTAACCCCTAAGCCGCACAAAATGAAATTTGCCTACCAAAGTTATGAGCATGAGTTTGCTTTGGACAATTCATTATCAAAGGTTGGGGATAGAAGATTAGGGCATGTTCATTTGCATCGCCATAGATCACCAATGGAGGAAGCAATATTTAAGAGTGAGTTATCTCATGCTAGCGGTTTCCCCACCTCAGTGCAATGCACAGGTCTCATTCTTGCCTATGTGAGGCATGGGGGTCAAAACAACGAATGACCAGTTGGTGGCAACGTTGAATGGACCTTCTTTAGGCATCACATTAAGACTCCCAGTTAGAGATGAATATGCAAACATGAGCATAGACATAGGAAGCCACTATTTCCAAGATAATAAAGACACTTATCTTAACAACATTTTTAACCATTGGCTAAAGGTGCTCATGAAAGGAAAATATCAGCTCCCTAAAACCCTACAAAAATCTCACTTAATGAAAACATATTTGATATTATCACCCTATTGAATAGGATTATCATAAATAAGGAAACCAATTCTTTTGAATATTGGATGTGTTAGTTTATTATAGTCATTGGATATGCATCTCAACACAAGGATTGGAGCAAGTTGATTAGTGACGACTTACATAACCAATTAGTGAACTTTCAAACCACTCAGAAATTCTACATGTCATCATATTTGTTCTATGCTATAGCAAGTATGCAACCATGGTCTGGGCTACAAGAGCAAAGGGTGTATGATCATACCACTCAAATATATGATTTTTATTCACAAATGTAACAGGATATTAGTAATAAGCACTTTAGACAAGTTAATGATGCTTTTACCATGTTGACAGTAAGAGAACTCGATGGGAATGTGGGATTACGGATTTCACCAGAAGCTGCAAACTTGATCGTGCAGTTTGGAAGTTACTATAGTTAATTTCCAAGATTCACCTATCTTAAAATTGGCAGTTTTGATGAATATCCCTACAAGTTCCCTCATTATCCAAGTGATCATCTCATTTTGATCAAACTCTACAAGCTAATGGAATCTATAAACAAGAAATGTAAGGAGAAAAAAAAGTAGGATATCCATTCCCTATAAGTTTAAGTTGCTACGGAATGTCGAGAGGTCCCTTGTAAAAATTATAATGCATTTTTATAATATGAGATTCCCTTTTGATAGTAAAAACTATGTAAGGGATAATTTACATCTTGGGTCTAGATACTTTCATCACCCACACTTAGAAGATTATTGGGCTGATTGTGAAAATGATTTTGAAGTACGCAAAAGGGATTGGTCTAGAATGACCATTGAATAGAAAGACTATGAATTAGGCTGGGAGACTATGGGCATAAAAGATAATGGCACTAACATGGTCGACAACATTTATACAGATACCCCCTAGTTGTAGCCCCTTACACCCATCAATTGGGCAAACAAAGAAATGAAAGACATAAGAGAGAGGTCTCTTTTCATTTTGACTAAATCTAAAAAGTGGCTAGACACCAAAATTGTTGAACATATTGCTACAAGACCGCATAATACTCCCTCAAACAAACAGAAAGTGGTGCAAATCCTTCTTCCCAACTTCCTCCATCTCCTTTGCATTCTCCTAACTAGACACCCTCCATACATTAGTCTCCCCTTCATCCACATCAAAATGATGTCTGAATGGATACCTTGCCCAAAACCATTCTTCCTCCTATTGTTTCCCATTCTACCTCTAGTCCTAAAAAGACATTTGTTACATCTCCCTCCCAATGGTTGAAGGAAATAGTTTCCATGAAAAGGAAATACAGAAAAATGGTAGACCCTAACTTTGATGCAGTCATGAAGTTGCTACAAAATGTTTCTCCTCAACCCAAAAAGGCTCAAACAGCCTCTAGATTGATGATAGATTCCTCTAGGAATCAATATGTAGAAGTGGCTAAACCTATAGTTGATAAGGACAAAGAAGAGGTGACTGAAGATTATTATCAGATTTCTCGTGTTGAACTTGGTCCCTCGACTCATGAAGGACTTTCAAGTCTCATCCACGAAGTTGGTAGAAAGGATCAAAAAAGAAAAGGTGTAAGCCCTAACAAGATCTGCCCTAAAAATTTTATTTTTATTTTTTGAAATCTGCCCTAGATTTCTGCACTTTAGAATTCTACTCCAAAACCTAGATTATGATTTACTTTTCTAATTACAAACAAGTGTGAATAGTTGTAATGTCCCCATTCTTGGAATGGTCACCATTAGAGTTAATTTGGGTTTATCACACCACTCTGGGATTTATGGAGGACACCATGGACAATGAAGATAACTTGTCATACTTTTCTGATGCCTTTGATGCACTTGTCAAGGATGAGATAACTTGTCTTCTATGGAGCGAGCTACTCGGAGGGTCTTCCATATGGATTTGTGTTATGAGACTTGACACAATCACACGAAGGGACAATAGTGTGTTGAGCAGATGCCATCATTACATCAGAGGATGCTCTTATATGGATGCCTTGTTCACATCTTCATGGTCACATGGTACACATCATTATGGAGGTTGTTATTAGTTGATAAGCTTTTATATGTGAGCATTATAGTGCTCAGAGTTGCCTCACGCCATAAAATTGATGCCAGGAAATTTTCTAGAGTCGTCGATTATTCCTATCAGTGTATTCCTTGGACATCCTATGGGTGCAACTGCTAGTTATGACTATCTTGGGCAACTTGTAACTCAGAGGCCAAATATTCTCCACATATCATCTTGGCACTCAAAGGATGGAACAAAATACACTATACTTCCTATCTATGATAAATTATATCTTTAATTTACTTTATCTTGGCGCCCTTGTAAAGGAAAAGAGGTCAGCCCTCTTAGAAGGAAACACATACTCAAAACATATATACAATCTTGTCTAGGTCGGCTCTAGGAGACGGGCACTTAAGACTCCATAAGGTCAGCCCAAAATAGGAAAAAGAGAGATTAAAAAAATGCCAGGTTGGCCAGCATGAAGGGAATTGGAAACATGTATATATACAAGTTGGATTTGTGGCATTTGAGGCATCATAAAACCATCAATTATTCAAGTATTTCTTGGAGTAAGACTTGGAGATGAAAACCTCGAGTCTTTTTGGAGAATTTGGGCGAAACCCTAGCTTCTTCATGAGGAGAATTCCATGATGGGAATTCATTTGCACTTCAACTACATGTGAGCATACTTATATTAGTTTTGTGGGCAGATTATAGTGGTAAAGAGCCTCTAGAGCTGGAGCGCACTCCCTTGGTGGAAGGGTGAACTGCATATAAGGAGAGTTTGGGCAGATTCATGATTATTGGCTACTAGGGTTACAGTAGAAATAGTATAGCAAACATCACACCTGGTGCGCCTTCCTTGGAGACCATATCTCATTGATATATTGCATGTTTTGGTATGTAGTCATTAATATTACAGTATCCTATATATATTAGGTGTAAGGCCTTATGCCCTTGCCATAAGCATTGTAATCAAAGATTGTATCAATTAGATTTATACAGCAAGTTTGATCCTATATATTGATGGTGGATTTCATGGTGCAAATCATTGTTTGTTGAGACAAATCTATGTGTGTTATTTCCTTTATACATTTGTTGTATTGTTGATAATATTTTATGAAGAACCAATCTACTGAAACATAAAAATTAGAAATTAGAACTAGGGTTAGAGCATAAAATAAAGTGTAGAAATTCAGGGCAGAATTAGGGTTTTAACAGAAAATCAGAACTATAGCGAATATCCCATTTGGGACATTACAACAAAAAACATATATGTATCCAAAATACTCAAATAATATGCCAATTTAATGAACACTTATGATAATAGCTTCAATCATGAAATCATCCATGGTATATGAACATCCAAATGCCAACAAAATGGGAAGCAAATATGATTTCTGAATATATCAAACTGCTGCTACAAATCAAAATAATCTAAGTTTGCAATTCCATCAAATACATAGGCCAAACATGCCCAAATATACGTCAGAAATCTACCTTTACAAATTAGACCTAATCATAAGTTGTACATACCAGAAATGATGAAGAATGATGTCTCAAATCAAACCCTAGCTAGGCGAACTTATTCAGCTGGGTGGCACTCCCTAGAAAATGACAAAACACATGCAAAATGAGGGTGGTTAGGGCTAGGACCGATCAACAACGCTCCAAAGTGAAATTGCCCTCCTTAGCACTCAATCTAGGGTGAAAACCCTAGCTCTATCAATGCACAAATCCCTCTAAATGATGACTCTCCAAGTCTTATCTAAATATCTAATTTTTCCTTCACTTCTCCAAATTGTATTTGGCATAAATCTCACAATTTGGCCTTAGGGTTTCTGCAGAAACAAATATGGCTTTGTCACTCCTTTCCTTATAAATCTCCAATGAAGCACAAGTATGAACTCTATGTGAGTCCACCTCTAAGATGTGATTGGGTTTTCATCCAATCCACCTATATTCCTAAGGGTTTTCATCCTTGGAATATGTTTAACCAGAAGTTGCAGCCAAAGAGATAAATCTCCAAAAGAAATGATATGAATGAATGTTGATGGAAATGCCTCCAATGACCTTATATTAGTACATGAATGTTCTTCTCTCCTCAAGCTAGCTGACCACCTTCTATATTCATATTTTATGCCACATTTTCCCTCTCCTAGGACCAACCTCATGCTAGGCGCTCAAAACATAAGGAAAACATTTTATTTTTATTTTTTTATTATTTTCCTCTTTCCACCCTCCAAGTGGGCGAACCACTTAGGCATAAGATACATCAAGGTTTTGACCCCAAATCAAGTTGTCCTCCCCAAGGTGAAATATCATAAATATTCTTATTTTTCCAAAGGCATTTTCCATCTATTTTCCTCTTTTTTCCTTCTCCTCCTTGGTCGCTCCACATTAGGGCAAATTATTTTATTTGTGTTGACTTAACCAAAAGACACAAAAATATGCCAAGTCATCTCCCATAATCATTTTGCCCTACAAAATTGGCTAAGTATGAAATCTCGCCAATTAGGTCATCCCCTTAGCCCTCTGGCCTAGCCTACAGGAATGGAAATAGGATAGCCAACTCTTCTAGGTGATCACTTTGAAAATGGGGACATTACAAAAGGTGACCAGAGAACAACTTGAGGAGCAGATTCATACTTTGGCCTCTTACATCAAATCCATTGTGGATCCATCAGCCCAACCATTGAGTGCACCTTCATCAACTTCAAATAGTGAGAATATAAAGGATGTTGACAAAGGTACAATGGACACAATAAAAAAATATCAAGCGTATGGAAGAGCTTCTAAATCATGGGTTGAATAGGTCATTTTGGATGGTCTTATTTCCATTGAATAAGCAATAAAATGCTATCAAGAAGCTTACAATAAAGTGAATGAACTAAATGTTGAGCTTGCTTTAGCAAAGAAAGAAGATATTTTATGGCAGGGTGTGATTTGTGATTTAGAAGAAATGGCTAAACATGATGTGAAAACATTGATATTTCAAAACAAAATGATTAAACTAGATGAATACAATGCTTTAGCATGGTCAAAAAGCATTGAATGGAAATTAATGATCTTCAAACAAACCATTTCGGAGCTAATAAGGTTAGTGATGTTATGAAAAAATCAAATCAGAGGTCGTCGCAAATTGCTTGGTCTTCAAAGTGGATATTCTGAAAGAGGACAACTCAGGTGTTGAAGGTGTACAAGTAGTTAAGAAGAAATTCAAAGATATGGTTTCAAAAGAATTTTTTAATAAGGAAAGAGTTAATATAAATGCATTGAGAAAGTTGGCATCTATGTCTACTATAATGGTTGGCTACCGCAAAAACTTATCATCAATCCCTAAAAGAATGCATAAGGTAGATGAAATGTTAATGACTTGGAAGCTAAGGCTGCTCAACACTACTGTGTCAAGAGCTAAATTAATCTCACCAACAATTAACTAATTTAGAATTTTCAAGGGATTATCTTCTTCAAAAAAATTAGAATCTTCAAAAGAGAAAATTTTAGAACAAGAGAGTTGAAGGCTTCTCCTCTTTTTTTTTTGTTAACTACAGAGGTATCCCCGTGGCCCAGCCCAGCAACCCAACCAACCTTTCTTTGGTCTTACATATTGCCAAGTTGGGGTTTGGAAGGGGTGAGCTAGGGCGAGACTAGTCCCATGGGGATGTACGCAACAGCCCGCAATCCACATACATAGGCTTCTCCACGTTTACTTAGTTCACTTTATTATTATTTGTGGAATATAAATTGTCAATTTTTATGACTTAATAAACTATAATGTCCTCATTTTCTTAGTGATCGCCTAATGGAGATGGTTATCTTATCCTATTCCTATAGGCTAAGTTGAAGGGCTAAGGGGATAACCTAATTGATTAGATATCATATTTAGTCAATTTTATTAGGGAAATTAATGATGAGAGATGGTTTTGTATATTTTTGTGAGCTTATTGGAGAAGTCAAAATAAATAAAATAATTTGCCCTTGAGGAGAGTGACCAAGGAGAGAGAAAAAGGAAATAAAGAAATGGCAATGGATGTCTAAGAAATATCGAGGATGGTTGTTTGTAATGTCCCCATCTAGGAACAATACTAATTTTACCCTAAAAATTCAAATACCACAAGTTTAGGGTTAGGGTTTTAGAATTATCATGTAATTAAATCCATTTATTCACTCAACTCCATTATAGTGGGGATGATAAGACATTCCTTGGCACATGATGCCTCCATGTAGGCCCTTACAGGGGGCATGGCAAATCACATGTTTAGTTCCTCCATGCAGGGCCTTCGGGGGTTTAGTAGGATCAAGTTGTCATACAAAGCCTCCATACTGGGGGGTATGGCAGGGGTGCAGATCAGACTTGCCCCTAAACAAGCCTTACGGGCTATGGCAGGACTGCTTGTCTCTGGTATGTTTATCAATTCCCTCCTATGATGGGTGCTCTTATTAAAGATAACAAGAAATATTTATATGGATTCAAAGCTGACCTGTTCACACTATTATATGTTATGCTTAATAAGTATAATGGCCTTGAATATATGTTTACTTGCATATCTGAATGTATAGTATGTGAATATCACAATTTGCTTTTTTATTTTTGAATAAAATGCTCTAATATCTTAGATGCTTGCTAATTTGATTGATTCAATAATAGAATTATAGAATGATAGAAGGATAGAATAATCATATGACAAAATGATAGAATAATTGAATGACAGAATGAAAGAATGATATAATTGAATGATGGAAAGATGGAATAATAGATTAAATAGAATTGAGAGCATGATAGAATGGCTACAAAATATATATATATATATATATATATATATATATATATATATATATATATATATATATATATATATATATATATATATCACTATTGGTATATTTCTTGCTTCCTCTTATTCTCCTCCATATTCTATTCTCTTATTGATGCAGGGACTTCCGGAGGTCATAACTTTTGACTTAGATGTGGGTTTTCTACGAAATTTTATAGGTGGATGAGTTATGAGGTGTCCAGTGGTTTCCCAACCCACCCTAGTTGGTTGGACCTCATCTTGACACTTTTTCGGGGCTTGAAACTTTCATCTTGGCCCTCAAAAGGGCAATTTAGTGTTTTTTTCTAGTTTTTTAAAAGTTGCTTTTTTTAATAACTCGAAACTCATGTTTCGAATTTAGGATGTTAGTTGACTTTTCGTCCTACCTTAGCTTTAGGAAGTTTTTGGAAAAAAATTGGATTCTCAAGATATGATTGTAAAATTACCTAAAATGGCAAAATCTGACAACTGTCGAAATCTGCCAAAAAAGGTAATTTTTTTATTTTTTTTGTTTTCTTGGATATAAGAGAGTTTTTTCTCATTGTAGTAGCAGAGTTGATGAATAGAAGTTTTTTTATGTTCCAGTCTTCAAATCTTTGGCTCTCACATGATTAATGGCAAAATTGTATTGAGTGTATGTTGTGTGCTACATCATCTAGTATCAGAGCAAGAAGATGGCTAGGAGAGGAAGAGGAAGAGGAAGAGGCGGTCTTGCCCAGATGCATAGAGAAATGCAAAATTTGCAAAGGCAAATAGCAGAACTTACAACACGGATGGAAAACCAAAGACTAGGTAGAGGAGGAGACGAATCTGATGAAGAGATAGGTCGAGGAGGTGCAAATCAAGATACAGAACATGAAGAAGAAGAATTAGAAGGCATGAGTTTTGAAGAGAGGATGCTCAGGGCCTTAGAAGGGAAAAATGAAGGGATCAAGGTAGATGTTTCAGATTATGCAGGTAGTCTTAAACCACAGGAGTCGATAGACTGGTAGATGTTTCAGATTATGCAGGTAGTCTTAAACCACAGGAGTCGATAGACTGGTTGAATGACATGAGAATTTTTTTTGAATGGAAATCTATGATAGAGGAAAAGAAGGTGAAATTCACATGCACCAAATTAAAGGGTCATGCAATGATTTGGTGGGATCATCTTCAAAAAGAACGAACAAGGAAAGGCAAGGATAAGATCAAGACATGGAATAAAATGGAGAAGAAGTTGAGAGAAAAAATTTTGCCCATAGATTATGCGCAAACCCTTTTTCGCAAGTTTTAAAATTTAAAGCAGAACCTCTCTTCTGTGCAAGATTATACAAATGAGTTTTATACACTGTCTATACGTATAGAGCATCAAGAAACTAATGAATAGATGGCTGCTAGATATGTGAATGGCCTAAAATTCTCTATTCAAGATGAATTGAGCATGCATCGACTCAACAGTATGGAAGAGGCTTACCAATTGGCTCTAAAGGCTGAAGAAAAACAAAATAGACAGTGCCATCAAAGGAATAGAGGAGGAAGAAGGGGTACATCAACCCCATTTCGAGGAGGTTCAAATTATGGCAGGGGAGAGTCATCCCATGGATTGGAAAAACAAGTAGACACTCGACAAGATCGTCCGAATCAAGAACAAGCAAGGGGATTTTAAAGAGGTAGAGGTTATGGTAGTGGTAGAGGATGGGAAAACCAGAGAAGGCCTTTCACTTGTTTCAGATGTGGAGAAGAAGGTCATAGGGCATTTGAATGCTCAAATTATAACATGCAAGAAAAAAATCAAGGAGGACAACCTAGGGTGAACCTGATTCAAACGCAACATGAAGTGGAAGGGACGGAACTAGAGGTTCCACCAGATGTGGGAGAAAGTCTCATGATGAGAAGACCAATGGTGATTCTAAAGAAGGAGAAAACACAAGCCAAAAGCCCTGATGGTTCATGGCTTTGAACCAATATCTTCAGAACCAATATCTTCAGAACCAATATCTTCAGAACCAAATGCACTTCAGGTGGCAAGGTATGTCAAGTTATTGTTGATGGAGGTAGTTGTGAAAATATGGTTTCTAAAGAAGTGGTAGAAAAATTGAATTTACACTGTGAAAAACATCTTCATCCGTACCGTATTGCATGGTTTAAAAAGGGAAATGAAGTCACTGTTGATAAAAGATGCCTAATTAAGTTTAGCATAGGGAAGATCTATCAGGATGAGATATGGTGTGATGTTGTCCCAATGGATGCCTGTCATGTGTTATTGGGAAGGCCATGGCAGTATGATAGAAAAGTTATGCATGATGGAGAGAAAAACACATACACCTTTTGGAAAGATGGCTCTAAGGTGATTTCATTGCCTCTCAAGGATGAAGGAAAAGGTGAGACCATGTTGTCTGAAAGAGATCTTGTTAAAGAAATGAAGGTGACAGGGTGTTGCTACGCATTAGTAGTGAAAAAAGGTGAAGAGGAAGACATTTCAGTTCCCCCAGAAGTAGCAGAGCTATTGGAAGAATTTGTTGATGTTTTGCCTGATGAATTGCCTGATGGTCTACCGCCAAAGAGAGATATTCAACATCATATTGATTTGATTCCAGGAGCAACTCTACCCAACCAAGCAGCTTATAGGATGAATCCAACACAACATGCAAAGATGAATAAGCAAGTAATAGAACTCATAAGTAAAGGTGTGGTGAGAGAGAGCATGAGCCCATGTGTTGTACCTGCATTGTTGACCCCCAAAAAAGATGGAACATGGAGGATGTGCACTGACAGCAGAGCAATTAATAAGATTACCATCAAGTATTGGTTTCCTATACCTTGTATGGAGGACATGATGGATGTCATTGCAGGGGCCAAATATTTCAGCAAGATCGACCTACGAAGTGGCTACCACCAAATCCGGATCCGAGAAGGGGATGAGGGGAAGACAGCCTTTAAGACTAGAGATAGATTATATGAGTGGAAGGTTATGCCATTTGGGTTATCAAATGCACCTAGCACATTTATGAGATTGATGAACACTATACTATGACCTTACATTGGTAAGTTTGTGGTAGTTTATTTTGATGATATTTTGGTATTTAGTAATAGCAAAGAAGAGCATCTACAACACTTGAGGATCATCTTTGGTGTGTTAAGGAAGGAGAAGCTCTATGCCAATTTGAAGAAGTGTAGGTTCATGTAGGACAATTTGGTTTTTTTAGGCTTTGTCATTTCTAAAGATGGTGTCACAATCGATCCAGAAAAGGTCAGGGCAATTCTAGAATGGCCTAGTCCAAGCACCATCACAGAGGTAAAAAATTTTCATGGCTTGGCCACTTTCTATCGAAAGTTCATTCAAAATTTCAGTAGTATTGTAGCTCCTATAACAGATTGCACCAAAGGAAGGGAGTTTGTATGGACCAAAGATGCTGAGGAGAGCTTTAAGTACTTGAAGCAAAAGGTAACAGAAGCACCTATACTTGCATTGCCAAATTTTGATAAGGTATTTGAAGTAGAATGTGATGCCTCCCATGTGGGAATAGGTGTTGTGCTTAGCCAAGCTAGAAAACCTATAGCTTTCTTTAGTGAAAAGTTGAATGATGTGAGAAAGAATTATTCTACTTATGATTTGGAATTTTATGCAATTGCTCAAAGCATTGAGGCATTGGAGACATTATCTAGTTCCCCAGGAGTTTGTATTGTTTATAGATCATATTGCACTGAGATACTTAAACACACAGAAAAAGTTGAATAGTAGGCATGCCAAGTGGGTCCCTTTCTTGCAGGGTTACAATTTTGTGTTGAAGCATAAGTCTGGAAAATAAAATCAGGTTGCAGATGTGTTAAGTAGGCATGTTGTACTTTTGACCACAATAGAAACTGGGGTGATTGGTTTTGATGCCATAAAAAATTTGTATGAGTCTAATGATGATTTTTGGGAGATTGTGGAACAATTGAAGGCACCAGTATCTGGTAACTTGGATCACTTTAGGGGTGAATATTTTATGCAAGATGGGTATCTATTTAAAGGAAAACAACTATGCATACCAGCTGGCTCTATGAGGGAGAACATTATCAGAGAATTTCATAGTAGTGGGTTAGCTAGACATTTTGGCAAGGACAAGACAATAGCCTTGATAGAGGATAAATATTACTGGCCAAAGATGAAAAGGGATATAACTAAGTATGTAACAAGGTGTAGAATCTGCCAAGTGGCTAAGGGACATTCACAGAATATAGGGTTGTATATGCCAGTACCAGTACCAACTGCACCATGGACAGATTTGAGCATGGACTTTGTGTTGGGACTTCCACATACTCAACAAGGTAATGACTCCATTTTTGTAGTTGTTGATAGGTTCTCCAAGATGGTTCATTTTATTGCCTGTAAGAAAACTAATGATGCAACGAAGGTAGTAGAGTTATTTTTTTTAGAAGTTGTTTGACTACATGGTGTTCCAAAGACTATTACCTCTGATAGGGATACCAAATTCCTCAGTCATTTTTGGAGGACTTTATGGAAGACGATGGGGACTAAGTTACAGTTTAGTAGTGCTTATCATCCTCAAATGGATGGGCAAACAGAGGTAGTCAATCGGAGTATGGGAAATTTGTTGAGGTGTATTGTTGGAGAAAAACCAAAACAATGGGACGTGGCATTACCCCAGGCCAAATTTGCCTATAATAGTTATGTTAACAGATCAATGGAAAGTCCCCTTTCTAGATTGTGTATGGAAGGAATCCTCAGGGTGTTCTAGATTTGGTATAGCTACCAATGAAAGATAGGGTCAGTGATGATGGGGAAGCATTTGTAGAACACCTTCAACAGTTGCAGAAAGAAGTGAGACAGAAGTTGTAGGACAGTAATGAGAGGTACAAGAATACAGTGGATACTAGTAGGCAACATCAGACATTCAGTTAAGGTGACTTAGTGATGGTATATTTGAGAAAAGAGTGGTTTCCTACTGGAACATACCACAAGTTGAAGTACAAGAAAATTGGTCCTTGCAAAATTACAAAGAAGATCAATGAGAATGCATATGAGGTCAGTTTACCAGATGATCTTGATATTTCTCCCGTGTTTAATATTTCTGATTTATATGCATTCCATGGTGAGGATGATGCTAAAGATAGTCAACCAGAAGTGGCATGGCACAACCACATTCCCCATAAGAAGAAGGAAAAGATTGCACAGATTCTTGATAAGAAAACTATCTACACTCAACAAGGGCATTACAATAAGTATTTAGTACAGTGGGAAGGATTGCCACCAACAGATAGCACGTGGATTATAGAGTGGGAAGTGCAGAGGTTAAATCCAGTCAAATGGCAGTAGTTTGAAGACACTCACTTGTAGGGGCTGCGTTCTTTTCAACCAGAGGAGAATGATGCAGGGACTTCCGGAGGTCATAACTTTTGACTCAGATGTGGGTTTTCTACGAAATTTTACAGGTGGATGCGTTATGAGGTGGCCAGTGGTTTCCCAACCCACCCTAGTCGGTTGGACCTTGTCTTGGCACTTTTTTGGGGCTTGAAACTTTCATCTTGGCCCTCAAAATGACAATTTAATATTTTTTTCTAGTTTTTTAAAAGTTGCTTTTTTTAATAACTCGAAACTCATGTTTCAAATTTAGGATGTTAGTTGGGTTTTCATCCTACCTTAGCTTTAGGAAGTTTTTGGGAAAAAACTAGATTCTCAAGATATGATTGTAAAATTGCCTAAAATGGCAAAATCTGACAATTGTCGAAATCTGCCAAAAAAGGTAATTTTTTTTTTTTTTTGTTTTCTTGGATATAAGAGAGTTTTCTCTCATTGTAGCAGCAGAGTTGATGAATAGAAATTTTTTTATGTTCCAGTCTTCAAATCTTTGGCTCTCACATGATTAATGACAAAATTGTATTGAGTGTATGTTGTGTGCTGCATCACTTATCTACACCTTTATCTCCTCCTCCAATCTGCGTATACAACTTGACTACTCTGCTATGATCTATTTCTTTTCTTGTTACTTAGACTAATCCATGTATATTTTGAAGTGTATTTCTTCTTATTGTATTCCTTCTTCCAAACTTAGAACTCTATCTTATTCATGTTGTTATACATCAGAAATATATATAATTTACTCATAATCTTCTTCCCATATTAAAACATATATTATTCCTTACTGTTAGATTGTTGATTCCTTTTCCAATGCTTGCTTGCTTGAAGCCTATTATATATCTGCCTTATCATGAGACACGATCGTTTATCATACCCGTGTGTGTGACTATTCTTAAATAATATTAATTTCCTTCTAATTGCTAGCGTCACTAGTTTGGGGATTTCCTTTAGGTAGTTCGCTGTTTAGTTAACAACTTAAGTATGATTTCTTCATTGACAATCGCTGCTCTTTATATTATATTTGTTTGCATCTTTACACATAATAAGAATTGGTGCCTTTATATTAAATGGTTGCTCCATATAATTGTTCCTTCTTATTTTGTCTTATTCATAAAATTATAGGATGTCTATCTTGATCGCATGTCTTCACCATATTAGTGGTGCTTCACTATATATTAATCAATGCCTTAACAAATTGAACTTGATGTAATCGTATCTCTTATTCCATAGCATCCTTTGTCTTATATTAATATTATAAATTATAATTTATATTTATATATAAATATATTTATTAATATATTGTATGGTAATGATCACAACTATAATAATATTTAATATTAATATTTACATTTAGATTAATAATATATAATATTTACATTTATATTATTTATATTTATATAATATAATAATATATATTATATTTATTTATATTTTATATTTATAGTTATATAATATATAATATATATTATATTTAATAATATATTATATTATATTATTATTATGATTATAATAATATCTAAATCAATGATATTTATGTATAACAATATTATTTATTTTATATATACATAATTATCATTTGAATTGATCAAATTTCAAGAACGTAATTGTATATGATGTTTAAATCTTTAATTTAAACAATGCCTTAATATCGAGACATGACAGTCCGCCCCGCCCAAGATTGCTTGTCCTCAAACAATCATAATTAGAATACTTCTAGAACCATTAGGATCCTAAATCGATCTCTTTGAGAATTGTTGTTAGTATTCTTGTATCAATTCAACTATCAACGTTAGCATTCTCCAAAGTATGAAGTAATTTGTTGTTCCATTTTGTTCATGTATTTGTATTTCTCAATATCTCTCAACAACAAGAATTGGGATCTAGTGATGTTCGGACAAGTTTTTCTCATTTAAACTTGTTATTAGACTTGAAGCACACACATGGATATACGTAACAATGAAGTATACATGTGAGGCATGAATCATACACATAAGTACACATGATACGAAGTATACACATATGAAACATATACATAGATACACGGAATACGCGAAGTATACACACACAATTATATGTGAAGCATGAATCGTACATGTGATATATGTAAATCACCCAACATAGATACATGTAATACATGAAGCGTATACAAGCTTATATGTTTAATACATAGAGTATACACATAATACAAAGTATACGAAGCATGGAGCATGAGCATAGTATGTAATACACAAGTATATACACTTGATACATAAAGCAAGAGGCCCACAAAGTGTACGTAATAAGAAATACGTAAAGCATGAAGCATGCACGTAATACATTTAACACACAAGGTATACACACATAATACACAAATATGAATACCAATCATGAAGTGGGAACTTGAACATACATGAGTCTGCAGTATACTTGAACATATATAAGTCATGTAGTATACACTTGAACATACAAAGTCATGGAGTATACTTAAATACACGTATACATGAAGTCATAAAGTATACAATTGAATACACAAAGTCACGGAGTATACACTTGAATACAAAGCCATGAAAAATACACTTGAGTACAAATTCATAGAGTATACACTTGAATACAAAGTCATAGAGTACACACTCGAATACAATTACAAAGTCATAGAGTATACACTCGAATACATAGTCATGAAGTATACACTTGAGTACAAAGTCATAGAGTATACACTTGAATACAAATACAAAGTCATAGAGTATACACATGATTCACAAGGTATACACTTGAATACACTTAAATACACATAAATTGCAAGGTATACCCTTGAATACACTTGAATGCACATAAGTCACAAGGAATGAATACACGTAAGTTGCATTAATACATGTAAGTATACCGTCGGACAAATGGAAGGGGGATTCGGTGCATCCCATACTACATCATGGACCCATCCACCATCCCAAGGTCACCAAGTATACAAATGAGTATGAAGCATACACGTAGTACACAAAGTATTCACATGAACATATGTTACAAAGAATACACATAAGTCACAAAGTAAACCTTATAATACATAAAGTATACACATGATGACAGGAAAGATGCTCCGATACCACTTATAATATGCCCATCTAGGAACAATACTAATTTTACCCTAAAAATTCAAATACCACAAGTTTAGGGTTAGGGTTTCAGAATTATCATGTAATTAAATCCGTTTATTCACTCAACTCCATTATAGTGGGGATGATAAGACATTCCTTGGCACATGATGCCTCCATGTAGGCCCTTACGAGGGTTTGGCAGTATCAAGCTATCATACAAAGCCTCCATACTGGCCCTTACGGGGGGGTTATGACAAGGGTGCAAATTAGACTTGCCCCCAAACAAGCCTTAGGAGGGTATGGCAAGCAGTCTTGCCTCTGGTCTGTTTATCATTTCCCTCCTGTGATGGATGGTCTTATTAAAAATAACAAAAAATATTTATATGGATTCAAAGCTGACCTGTTCACAATATTATATGTTATGCTTAATAAGTATAATGGCCTTGAATATATGTTTACTTGCATATCTGAATCTATAGTATACGAATATCACAATTTACTTTTTATTTTTGAATTGAATGCTCTAATATCTCAAATGCTTGCTAATTTGATTGGTTCAATAATAGAATTATAGAACAATAGAAGGATAGAATAATCATATGATAAAATGATAGAATAATTGAATGACAGAATGAGAGAATGATAGAAAAATAGAAGGATAGAATAGGATGCATAATAGAATGATGGATTGATAGAATAGATTGATATGATGATAGAGGAATTGAATGATGGAAAGATGGAATAATAGATTAAATAGAATTGAGGGCATGATAGAATGGCTGCAATATATATATATATCACTACTGGTATATTTCTTGCTTCCTCTTATTCTCCTCCATATTCTATTCCCTTATCTCCTTCTCCAATCTGCTTAAACAACTTGACTACTCTGTTGTGATCTATTTCTTTTCTTGTTTCTTAGACTATTCCATGTGTATTTTGTAGTGTATTTCTTCTTATTGTGTTCCTTCTTCCAAGCTCAGAACTCTATCTTATTCATGTTTGCTATTATATATCAGAAATATATATAATTTACTCAGATATCTTCTTCCCATACTAAAACAGATATTATTCCTTACTGTTAGATTGTCGATTCCTATTCCAATGCTTGCTTGCTTGATGCCTATTATATATTTGCCTTATCATGAGACATGATCCTTTATCATACCCGTGTGTGTGACTATTCTTAAATAATATTAATTTCCTTATAATTGCTAGTGCCACTAGTTTGGGGATTTCCTTTAGGTAGTTTGATGTTTAGTTAACAGCTTAAGTGTGATTTCTTCTTTGACAATCGTCGCTCTTTATATTATATTTGTTTACAGTTTTACACATAATAAGAATCGGTGCCTTTATATTAAATGGTTGCTCCATATAATCATTCCTTCTTATTTTGTCTTATTCATAAAATTATTGGATGTCTATGTTGATCGCATCTCTTCACCATATTAGTGGTGCTTCACTATATATTAATCAATGTCTTAACAAATTAAATTTCATATAATCGTATCTCTTATTCCATAGCATCCTTTGTCTTATATTAATGTTATAAATTATAATTTATGGTCTGAAAAAAAAATCACTGATATTATGTTGCTTTCTTCGCATGTGTTGAGAAGAACAGAAAAGTGGTTAAAAGGAAAGGTCAAGGAGTGTACTGGCTCCATATTGAAATATGGTGAGCACCGACAGATTACACCATTGCATAGAAATAACAAAAGTATATAATAGAATATTGATGATTTTTGGATGAATGTTACAATGCAGTACATTGGCTTTTTAAAGCCTTGTTATTCCCGTATATAACTTCTTACGGGAAAGTAACTTCCCAAAACCTAAATTATAAACTAACATTTAACTAATAAATGTAAACCTTAATTTATTCTAACACCCCCCCTTAAGGTTTACATGTAATAAAACTAACATTGCCCCCTTTATTACATTGTTCCTACAATAGTACCAAGGGACCCCCCCTGAATGCTAAAATACTCAACAAAGCTGATTACATAATATGAATACATATTTTATAGAAGATCTTCTCCCAAAGAACAAATCCTGAAGCAAGTGGGGCTCCATTATGTTGTCTCGTCTACCCTCAGAAAGGCGTAGCTTCAAGCTATGTTCTTGAGCTCTTTAGTCCCGAACTCTCAAATCACAGAGTCTTGAATTATTCGACAATGAACCCTAAGAGATATGACAGATCTCTGTCATTGTCTAGTGACCGCAAAAGGGTATAATTCTCGATCATATACTCTTTGAAGCTCGCTAGACAACAATCCATATTGAGCTCAACACTAAATCCCAAACCTATCTCCAAAACAAAATCTTCACAAAACATACATTCTTCAAATCCGTCAGCATCAACAAAGAAAAGCAAAACAACCAAAACCAAAAATGCTTCTTATGCAAAGCATCATCTCAAAGTGAGAAGCTAACTTGAGATGATGGAAAATCCTCCATCCTCTGATGTCGCCAGCCTCCAATATGACCCTGTTACACTTTAACCAACTGATGTCTTGGATGAGTCTTTGGAGGCCTCATCAGGAATAGAAAAGATCCCTGAAAGTATAAGTGATCTTTGACATATGTGCATTCATGATTAAAAGATGATAATGTCAATTTGAACCAATGACAGACCCATACACTAATCAACCTTATATCTCCAAGATAATTTTCCTTATCACTCCAATGCATACAATTTTATTTCAATATTTGGCCCATAATTGTATTATCATCATATTTACACATCCAAAGTTCTTTAAATATTTTGAGAAAAAATTCCACTACTTATCTCTCCCTTTTAAAAAAACTTTTGTCCAAAATAACTTGTAAATTTCTCCCTTAAAAACTTTTTCCCTTAACAACTTTTTAACTTTCTCCCAAAAAAAAATTGGTTTACTCTAAACTTTTCAATGTATGCTTTAAAAAAAACATTTTCCTTCTCGTATGTCTTTAGTTTTCTTTACCCATCAAAAGGCCTCTTGCTTACATGCCTTCTAAAATATATAAAATGTATCATTAATAAATTTCAGTCAATTTTAACTCACCGTATGAATTGCCTCTTTCACCTACATTCAACACAACACAGAAAATATTTGCCTTTCACGGGTTTGCGTTGCCAACAAACACAAAATTCATTATAAATTGATCATCCACGTTTCTCCTCCACACGAACTTCTTCTCCACCATCAAGTGCAACCTCAGCGTAGAGAAAACAAGAGCATCATCATAGTAAATTGCAACCTCTAAATTTTATATGCACTGGCAAAACTTTTATCACGCCTTCTTGTAGGTTAAAAAACTCCTCCAAATTGACTGACGCCTCTCCAGGTTGTATCAAACTAAAGACATTCTTACAGAAAATCCAGATAGATCAATTGATATATATACCTTCTGTTTGCTGCAATAATTATATTCCATGAGATGTTGTCTCATTCGTCCATATGGTCAAACGACTTCCATCTTTCTCAAACTTTTGCAAATGTTGCTGGTCACAAAGATATCATCAAAACACCTCAAAAAATATATCTCCAAGATCACATATAATGTGCTCTAAAATTTTGTTTTATATACTGAACATCTCCTTTATCCAGTTCGCCAATAAATCAGCTACAACGGTGGTTTTAGATCCTCATGTTTCAATGCTTCCATGTCCAGCAACTTCCAAGTTTGGAATATCTGCACCCAACAACTTCAATTGAATCATACCGCTTCACACAGACTTCAATCCCTTCACATAGCTTCACACAGAGATTGCACCAGGATAAGATCAAATGAGTGCTCTGATACCATATTGAAATATGGTGAGCACCTACAGATTACACCATTGCACAGAAATAACAAAAGTATATAATAGAATATTGATGATTTTTGGATGAATGTTACAATGCAGTACATTGGCTTTTTAAAGCCTTGTTATTCCCGTATATAACTTCTTACGAGAAAGTAACTTCCCAAAACCTAACTTATAAACTAACATTTAACTAATAAATGTAAACCTTAATTTATTCTAACACTCCACGACACCGAGGGACTCAACATTTCAAAATCAAACTAGATCTCAGACTACCCATTCATATAGAAAATCATCTAATTTGGACCTGACTCTCTAGAGAGTCGGCTCACAATCAAATGGTGATGATGAAAGGCCACCTGAAGAAACTGGGAGGATGAAAACCACTTGTGAGCAGGATGTCCAAAAAGTGAAAAGAAATACTAGATTGGCTGCTTCATCATCCAAAGCAGACCATGTGCCCCCACCTAATAATCATGTAAGTGATTCTGATTCTTTTATTTTCTCTCAAATTGGAGAAAATAATTTGCTGCACTCTTTACTTAGCTCGCCGAACTCCCCACAACAAAGAGAATTGCCGGAACAAAATTTCCACCATGCGCATGTAGTTGCTGCTGTTAGTGTGAAAGGTGTCTTTAGTCATCTAGCTTACATCTATCTAGTTTCACACTAGCTTAAGTTCATTAGTGGTTTAGTTGTGTCACCTCATAGGTATTTGACACATGCTCTCACACTTGTCCCAAGTGTTCTACATGTGTCACACATTATGGAGGGTTAGTTAGTGTTTGACTCTCACCTTCTCACTTCCTCCTTGTCTTACATATACAAGGAGTTCTTTGTACATTCTCATACATTTTATGATAGATTTCAGCTCTTGCTTTGTGTGCATTTATCTTGTGGAAGTTTTGGTTATTCAATTCATTTTATTGTTGTTTCTATATGGTATATGAGCCTAGAATTGCAATTCCCTTCCCAATTTCATCCTGCACATTCAGCCCTATCATAGGTGTGTCAATTTATTGGTAGAAAATGCAAATATTATTCAATCGATGCTACAAGGTCTCACATCTATTGGCCATTTCTTCTATGGTCAATGCCATACCATTCCATGCACTGTGTTTGAAGAATCTACAGGCCACGTCCTAATTGGGGTCAAGGGTTTCCACTCTGCACCGAGCGCCCTCACTCTAACGTTTTCAAGCTACCAAACAAGCACATGGGTAAGGTTTTATGTTTTTTTGTCTGCAGATTGAAGCTTTGTGTGGAAGGATAAGCTCCCAGTCATCGGAAGTTGCAATCGCTTCAGCAGGTGACATTGCCTCATTCATTGCTACAAATATTGGTACGTTCCGTCTTGTATTTGCTTTATACAAACTCACCTGTGACCACGTGGGACTCCACTCGCTGCCAACAATGGTCCAAGTTTGTGGTTTGGCATTTTGGATGGTCAATGCTTCCTCACAGGTTTTCATCACCAATGTATTCAATAACATCATTTCCTCTTATTTATGACACTTGGTTAATTTCTTTGCCCAGGTCGTGGCAATTTTTTGGTTCATTATAACAACATTCTGCAGGTCGACTTCTTCATCTGCCTTTAACAACTCCAAGTCACACTTTAATCCAAGTCCTAGTTGGACTCATTCACCCACGTGTTGTTTGAAAAGGCATTTTTTTATTTGTATGCAACATTGCATTAAAAACTATTGTTATCATTTATTTTGATTCAGTCAAAACAGTTGTCTTTAACAAGGAAAAGGTTTCCTATAAGCACGTTTTTGTTTTCTAACAACCCCGTTGTATTGTACATTTTGCCCCAATTCCATTGAGTGGCTGGAAGGCCATATATTGCTTACAGCTTAGGGTTTTTTTTTTTTTTTTTTTTTGCAAAGTGTAAGTTTAATTAAATAGGTCATTTTACAGGAAATCATTTTTGTAATAACTTTTGATTGATAGTTTGAAACTGAGCACTGTCTTTTTCAAAAGTTAATATTTTTTTAATTTTCCACATATTGGACCTATTTTCATTGTAACCTGCATTCAATTATAAAGTGCTGATTTTCTGGGGGGGGTTGGGGGGTTACTTTTACAGTCTTTTAATCAAACTTTGGGGGGTTTGTAAGGCACAATTTACATGCCTCATTGTGTTTACAGCATGGATCCTAAAATTGACCTGTTAACACCACATAATTATCACACATGGAAAACTAAGGTACAACAACTTCTTCAATCTAAAGGGTTATGGCAAATGCTAAATAGTCAACAACTGCAATTCAATAGGGAGTATGAACAATTTTTCTATCACAATAAGTTAGATCAGGCAATGGGAATCATTGGCCTCCATGTATCTGATAATTTGCAATTTCATCTAAACAATTGTACAACTCCTAAGCAAATGTGGGACAAATTTAGTACTTTATTTGGTATAGTCTATGAGTTCAAAATACTTCAATTAGATGTTGAATTAACAACTTTGTCACTTGATGTCTTCCCTTCAATTAAAGATTTCTTAGTCAAGTTCAAGTCTTTGCTTTCTTGACTTCAAGGTTGTGGTAAAACAAAAACAGATAAGGAATGTGTCGTCAAAGTTAAAAGGCCCTTATCAAGTCTTTGCTTCTACTTTCTACTCTACAATGGATGCACTTGGTTCAACATTTACTATGCCTACTTTTGAATAGTTTTGTGATCGACTAACAAGAGAACAATCTAAGTTACTCTCTATGGATTCTAACCCTTCTTCAAAAAGTCAAGCATTAGTAGTTCATGCATCTAAGGTTAAAGGAAATAAGCATTCAAAACAGTCAAAGGTAGAATCATCTTCAAGCAAAGAGAATTCATCTAACAAATCTGATACTCCAAATGCAACCTCTTCTAAGTCAAATAAAAATTCTTTCAAAAAGCAGAGGGCCATGTACTTTTTGTGGGATGTAGAATCATGATGTTAAAATTTGTCATCGAAGGATTGAGGCTTTGGAAGAAGCCATGAAGCAACACAACATTAATACTCCCAAACCTAGCAAAGGTCATGCCCTTACTACTACAGGTTTGAATTCATCCACAACAAATTGGATAGTTGACTTAGGAGCCTCACATCATATGACTCATTCAGTTGATCTTCTTGGGTCTCTTTCTTATAGCACTACTTCTCATATTTCAATGGGAAACTCTTCACAGATTCTAGAACTATGGGGTCAGGTTCAGTTCGGCTGGAAGATGGCTACATTGAGGATGTCCTCCTTGTTCCTAAACTTTCTGCCAATCTTCTCTCTGTTTATCAGATATGTCATATTGGTGATGGCAAGACTGTTGAGTTTTCTCCACATGATGTTATTGTTCGTGATCTACAACATCCACAAAAGATCATTGCTTCAGGTAGAGCAGATCACGAGTCTAGATTGTATAGGTTTCACAGTTTTAAGACATCCAATGGTTCATCACATATTGCCCATGCAGACTCTTTGAGTCGACTTTGGCATGAGAGGTTTGGACACCTCAATTACAACCTTATCTTCAGCAGTTGAGTACACAAGAGATGGTACTTGGTCTTCCTAAGGTTGCATGCACAGAGGGTGTTTGTCGAGGTTGTGTACTTGGAAAACATCATCAGGAACCCTTTCCTAAGGTAAAGCCCATCGTGCTACTTCCTTACTTGAGTTGGTTCAGAGTGACCTCATGTCATTCCCAACTCCTTCATTTTCAGGGGCCAAGTATGTACTTACTTTCATTGATGGCTTTTCTCACCACACATGGGTGTACTTTATCAAGTACAAAAGTGATGTATTCAACACTTTCAGGACTTTCAGGGTGTTTGTGGAGAAGCGGTCAGGTTCTTCTATTCGACAAATATGCACAGATAATGGGGGGGGAGTATGTGAATCGGGTCTTTCAGAACTATTGCACTAAGCATGGTATTCGACATCAGTATTCAGTTCCCTACACTCCTCAGCAGAATGGTGTTGCCAAACGAAAGAATAGAACACTCAAGGAAATGGCAAATTGTATGCTTCAGTCTTAGTCTATGGACCCATCTTTTTGGGCTGAAGCAATCAATTGTGCCAACTATATTCAAAACTGCACTCCACACAAGGCAGTTCAGAATATCACTCCAGAGGAGGCTTGGTCAAATATCAAGCCTAATGTTTCCTTCTTTAGGGTATTTGGTAGTGAAGCTTGGGCATTCATACCGGATGGTTGGCGTAAGGCAATGGAGAAGAGTCAACCATTCATCTTTGTTGGATATTGTGAGGATGTGAAAGCCTATAGATTGTTTGATCCTATTACTTGAGATGTTGGATATTGTGAGTTGCTTGGTTGAACTTTATGGTTCTTTGTGGAAGACATGCACCAATTTTGCAGCCTAATGTTGATTGGTTAATAGGAGATCAAGAAGATATTATTACTAGCCTTAGACTTGTTGCCTAGCAGACTAGAAGAACTAATCAGTAGTATCACCAAGTTGACAAAGTGTTAGAAGAGGAAGAAAAGCTTGGTGAAATTATAGCAGAAAATGCACATCATTTTGTTGATGCTCGAGACATAATTTTTATCGATGGAATTGTTCATGTGCTAAGGAGAGAAAGGCCTTTATAGATCCAAGTAGTTCCTAATAATAGGCCAAGAAACCCCATTGCCAGGCCAAGGAATCAGATTCTTGCAAGACCACCTCTCCCCCGTAACAACTAGTAAGTGGTTTGGCGACTCTACTTAATTGTTTTTTTTATTGATATACCTATAGAAGTGGGCTATGAAAAGATATACACAAGGGGATAGAAGCAAGGGTATAGCTGATATTGACTTTGATTTACTTCAATCTTTAAATTTCACTCCCTTCCCTCCCACAAGAAGAGTCAAATCTTTGAGTAGACCATCCTCTCCACCTGTAAGAGGTACTGCTAGTTCATCTTGCCAAATCTTGACTCTGCATGGTACAGTTTTACCTTTACAAGTAAATTTTACTCCTTTTAACACAGCTCAACTACAACCTCCACCTATTCCATGGGGTGTTGCTATTGGACCACTTAGTCTTGGTGCGAACCTACATGACTTGCTTAGGGAATCGAGTAAAATCCTACCTAAGTTCAGGGGTGATGGTAAGGTTACTCCTGAAGAGCACATTAACACTTTCTTTGCTACATGTTCTATCCTTGGATTCCAACATGAAGATGTGTCCATCAAGCTATTTGTTGAGTCACTTGTTGACACAACTATTGAATGGTTTTATCACCTTCCCAATGCCTCTATTAGAGATTGGGCTTCCATGAGGCAACAATTTGAAGATAGGTTCAAAACTACTAATAATGAACACACATTGGTAGACCAACTCTCTTCTATGAAGAAAGAGATTCATAAGCAAATGAGGGAGTATGTAGCCAAGTTTAACAGACTTGCAAATAGAATTCCTGCGAATGTCAGACTCAGAGACGGATTAATGACGTGTTTCTTTATCAATCCATTGCCACTTGATGTTAGTTATGCTATCAAATAACGAGTTCCTAACTTGGCTAATGCCCAATCATTGGCTATTGTTGTAAAAGATGATCTGATTACTGTAGGAAAATGGAAAAGAGAGTTACAAACTGGCAAACCCTTAGTAGCAAATTCCACCAACCTTGTCATTCAGAGGTTGGCCAATGACATTATTACTCTGAAAAGTCAAATGCCTAAAGGTCCTCAACAATCTCCTCAAGGAGTTTATAATAGGACGTTGCAATTACCTGGTCCTACTCAACGATTAGCTATTGAAGGAGGACCCTCAACTAGCAAAAACAATCATATGGTATGCAACTTTCATCTCACTTCTAACCATGATGAAGCGTCCTATCCTGAGATGATGAGGTTTATGCAAATGCTTTCCATGAATGAACATGCAGAGGAGCCTCTTGTGGAAGAACCCTACGCCTAGTGATGTCCGTGTGAATTTATTTGAATATGAATCAGACGAAGGAAGTGGAGAAGATGTATATACTAAAGTTGACAACTCCAACTGTGTAGTGTTTACTAGAGGTCAGTAATCACAAAGAGGGCAAAATTCCTAGAGCCAACCCAGTAATCCATCCTCTTCTCCCAAATATATCTTGACCAAGCAGAACAATACCAAGAAAACAGAGAATGCGACACCCTAAATTGTAGCTGATAGTACCATCTACTTCATCTTCTCAAAATCTTGTCACAAGTTCATTTGATATTGTAGAATCATGTAAAAATACAAAGATTGAAATTTCTCAAGCTGAGTATTTGAGACTTAATCCATCTAAACTTGAAGACTAGTCAAATATGTTAGACAAGAACCATCTCCTTCAAATTGTAATAATCAAGTGTCAAGTGATATTGAAGTGCTTGACAAGAGTCAAAACTGTTCAAATACATGTTCTCAAGATCATAATCCTCAGAATCTATTTAATAAACCAAAACCTTTTTATGTCTCCGTGTACATTGCTAGTTATAAGCTTAGTAATTGTGTCATTGATTCTGAGCCTCAGAGAATGTAATGCCTACTCAAATTGCTAAAGCCCTAGGCTTATCCTATGCACCCTCCCATGGCAAATGATTTTAAATGGATGGTTCTCCGGTACCTATCTTTGGTCAAATTAAATATGCTCAAACTACTTTAGCCGCCTTCTCAAGGAAAAAATTGAAGCTATCTATTCTTGTGGCAGATATACCTACCAGTTATGGAATGCTCTTGAGTCATAGTTTTTGCAAAGACCTGGGTGGGGAAATTCAAATGGATTGGTCACATGCCCTAATACCTATAAATGAGAAGAAGGTTCAGCTTAATCCTGAACCTAAGGCCAAATTTACCGTGCATAAATCGAGAGACCCTAGAGTAGACATTCTATTTGTAGAAACTAGACCGGGTACCTACATGTGCACATCAACAGAGAATGAAGATATGAAATTGATCAACCCCAACCTAGTTGATGAATTGTGGACTCTAGAATTTGATGGGAGTTGTTCTACTACAGGGTCCCTCATCTGCAATAAGCCATTGATTGCACTTTCCTACCATTCTTATGTTTCCTTACATATGCCTTCCCTTTCTTAGATTAGGGGCTCACTCGACTCCGAGTGACTATTTCCCCAATGAACGGTCCATCCCTCACCTACAAATCCCTTCCATCGAGGTGGCTTGCTACTGTAGCAGGGAGTATTCTTGATCGGTCCTTCCATTAGACAATAATATAAAAGGGGGGTGCCAACCCCTTCATTCCAGGGGTGGGTGGGAGGCAATGGTTGGGGTGGGTGGGTGGAAGATAGGGGCCCGAGGGAATAGGTATTAGGAGGAAAAGGGATCCGATCTACCCTATATCAGATAAGGGTATCATTTGTAGCCCTAAAAAAGGAATAATATCGAAGAGGGATGAGGAGGACTTTGGGGTGGGTGGGAAGAGATATTTGCCTTGACATCAAATAATGACTCCTGTAGTCAATCGGAAATGAAGCCATCCAATAGGTTATAACACCATCTAATAATATCACATGGGTGATAAATGATAAATACTCCAAAAAATAGGAGTGGATGAGTTATAACCCTTCAATTTGTGAAATTTCTAAGTAAATGAAAACCTTAAGGGAATTATCTAATTGTTGTGCTTGTAACACGATCACTAACCCACTGTAAGTTTTGTTTGCAAACCCGAGTGCAGTACAACAAACTACTCCCTTATTAGTGACTCAGTTAGTCACATAGTGCATAGTAAGTGTTCCTTTTGATTTTGACACTTCTTTGGATTCTTGGTAAAATCTCTTTTAATTCTTGCTAAGATTGACAATGTTTTATTCCTTTATTTTGGAATGGTCTAGCCACCAAATTTTAAAAATTGTTTATTTTATGACTAGTTGGTTAAAATTTGATTTATTGTCGAAATTGAGCTCATTCTTTTGACTTATTGTTGAAAATTGAATTGCTTATACTTTTCTATTGATTTGAATTATTGTGGTGGCTATACTAGAATATTTTGGTTGTTCACTATGTTTTATGTAATGTTTATCTCTATTATGTCCTGGATGGGCCTTTGGTAGATTGTGTAGGGGAGTAAATTGTAGAGAATGCACTTGGAATGTCTCTAACCCTTTAGAATTAAGAAACCTTGTGTAGAAGGAAATTTAATCTGTACCATAAACAAGTCACCCAAAAGTAACTAAACTCCTAATCGATGAGAAATCTCTTTATTTCTAGAAAAGAATGAAGAGTGATGCTGCAAGATTTGTAGCAAGAACGCCAGAAAGTTAAGGCTAAGCTTAAGCATCCAGTAGGGAATCCTATGTCTCAAATTAAGATAAATTAGTAGAATGCCTAGATGATCTCAGGAAATGGGTATCTTTGCAAGGGACACCTAGAGAAGTTAGGCTACAACAAATATCAGTTGTGCAAATGCTTAGAGCAAAGAAGGGTTGTCAACTCTTTGCAGTTAAAATAGAAAAAGTTGAGGAATACAAAGAGTTATAATCAAGATGATGTGGCATATTATAGAGCACAAGATCTCCAAGAAGCTAAGGATGGGAGATGGAGGATGCAGAAAAGATGGATATGGATAAATATCCTATCCTAAGAGATTTTATGGATGTATTTCAAAAGAACTACCTAGATTGCCTCCCAAGAGAGTGTTCGACTTCTCCATTGACATAATTCCATGGTTGGAATATATATCTAAAGTACCATATAGGATGACAACAACAAAATTAATGGAGTTAAAATCACATCTTGAAGAATTGTTATCCAAGGGATTAATAAGACCTAGTGTTTCACCTTGAGGAGCGCTAGTGATCTTCATAAAGAAGAAAGATGGGATACTATCTGTTGGGAAAACCCTTTGAATTAAAAATAGACCATCATGGTTTGAAGTATCTATTTACTCAACCCAATCTGAATGCAAGGCAAAGGAGGTGGTTAGAATTGATATCAGACTATGATTTCAACATTAGTTATATCAAGGGAAGAGAGAATAGAGTTGCCGATGCTTTAAGTCGAAGAAGGCATATATCTTCAATAGTATCTATCCAAACTGACTTACAAAGTCAAGTATTCTAAGGAATCCAAGGGTGATTAATTCTATGAACAAGTCAAGCAAGCACTCTCGGATAATTCAAAAGATAAAAGAATATGAAGGTTTTTACTTTGAACCAGTGGATTATTGAGGTTTAAAGGAAGAATTTATGTACTTGATTCTAGTGAGTTAAGAAATTTGGTATGGAAGGAAGTACATAATCCACCATATTCAGGGCATCCTGGTGTTACTAAGATGTTAGCAGATGTGAATCCGTTATGTTTTTGGAAGGCAATGAAAGGGGATGCCACAAGTTTATGACAAGTTGTTTAGAATGTCAAAGAGTAAAGGCAGAACATCATCATCTTGTAGCTTTACTATATCCCCACGATGTACTAGAAAGTAAGGGGCATGAAGTGTTTAGATTACACGAAGTTTGAAAGAAGATTATCTCGGATAGAGATGCGCATGTGATAACAAGGTTTGGGTAAACCTTATTTTCGGCATTAGGAACTAAACTTAATGTAAGTACAACTTATCATCCTAGGAATAGATGGTTAAACTGAGAAAGTTAACTAGGTTTTGGAGGAATTGTTCAAATATATTGTATGGATCAGCATTATAAGTGGGAAGAGTACCTACCACTAGCGGAATTGCTTATAAAAATTCCTATTATTCTGTTATCAAGATGACTCCATTTGAAACATTGGATAGCAGAAGATGTTGAACTCCTATAAGTTGGGTAAGCTAGAAAATAGGATTAACATTAGTCCAAAAATGTCAGAAATGGATGAACAGATCAAGCTGATCAGAAAAGATTGGTGGAAACTATTAATAAATAGAAAATTTATGTTGATGCTAAGCGTATACTAAGATAATTAGATAATAAAAGTCCTTTTGAGGGACAAACCCCAGAAAAAGTTTCATAAAGTTTGGAAAGTAATCCAAACCAGCTCCTAGATATAAAGAGCTCTTTTAAATTATCAAAGTTAACAATTCAATTGATTGTAGAATCATTCTAATAATAGCTATTGCTAGGAGGCACAATGCTTTTAATGATTCAAATTTGAATATATATAACAAATTACTATTATATTATTCTTAGAATGTTTTACAAGTACAAAATCCAAGAATGGATTATGATCAAGCTTCTTAAATATTTAAAGTTCGTAAGCTCTGCTTGCATAACAGAAACGTTATGCAGTACAAGGTCCAATGGGATCAGCGTGTAGAAGATTCTGCCACTTGGGAAGATTATGTTGAGATGAAGCAGAAGTTTCCACAAGTTATTCTAAATTTTGAAAACTCTTGATGACAATATGTTTTGTATTATGATACTTTTTATGTCTTGTTTATGTTATGGATATACTTGATACTTAAAAATCATCAGGGACGATGATTCACAAGGGGGGAGTATGTTACACCCCATGTGTTTCTAACTAATTACTATTTACCTTGATTGGTTAATTTGCTTGAATAAATGAATGTTTATGAATCTTTGCATTAATGTGCATTGTGCACAAATCTTGAATGGATTATGTTGAAAGATTGAATTATGCAATGTGATGTATTATAAGAGATTATTATTATGAAATGTATAAAGCAAATGATTATTTTGTTAATGGCTAACTACTGTTGTGGTGATGTAAGTTGGATATAGGAATAGGTTGCTCCTCCGGAGAGGAGGAGAAGTATCACTCAAGAGAAGGACTTAGTCTGGTAACTATTGGTCAAAGCCTAAACTGAGCAAACACACACCACTATCCTATTGGTCTAGGTTAGGTTGAATCAGTGTGGGTAAATGTACGTAACCTATGCTATCTAAGTGCTTATGTGGATTTGGTTTTATGAGTGCTCTGAATGAGGGATGTGATCTTGTCTAAGCATCAATTGAAAGTCTTTTTTGGTGTAGTTAGGGTTTGCATTGGCAAGGTTTAAATGCGAAGTGAATATAAACTCATACATGTCCACGATAAACTTATACGTATGAGACAATACGAGCATGAGTATATGTAGGTAGACATATTTATGCATACTCATGAGCCTATTGCTCATAGGCATAAGGGTATCGATTGGACGAGGTATGTTATATGCATGTGGGTATATGTGGACTTCATTTATGTCATCATTGGTTATGTTGGTAGTGAGTTTCATGTGGTCTTAAAATAACGACGATATATATATATTATGTGTTTTGGTATTTTGATGAAATGTGAATATTTGAATTCTAATATCAAATGATATATTAATAAGGAATGTGTGTGTGTGTGTCTATATATATATATATATAGTTTAAATGTTATGGCACTGCCATGAAAGGCACAAAACCATGAAACAAAGGTAAGCATTTTAATATAACATAAATCTATAGTATATAGCATTGGTTTTAAGCGCTTAGTTTGGAGACTTAAGTTAATATTAAAACATATGCATTTTGGTGTGTTGGTAAAGCGCTAATATGCAGCGCATAACTTATATGCATTGTTATTAATTTCATAGTTTATAAAAATTGTGACTCTTTGGTTGTGAATTGACTTGGTCTTGGCATTTGAATAAGGCAAAAATAGTTACAATGTATGAAGTTTTAAAGTGCCAACAGCATGTTGTTCTCAACGTGCTTACATTGACCCATTCTTTGTAAACAGGTTGCAAGTTAATAGGAAGCATGGAATAATGTGTGGCGCCATTGTGGAGAGATTCAAACCCATTTGAAGTCTATTTTTTGTGTAGTTTCCTTGTATTGCTGAGTTGCTTCATGTTGTCCTATTATCTGTTCCTTTTTCATTGAATTCCTACTGCAAGATAATTTGTAGCCATAGCTTGCCCAAAATTCTGTATAAATAGAGGGATACCTCATTCTTTGAACACACATAATTTTTATTTGGAGCTGCCTGCACGTTGCTGCTATTTTTTGAGTTTTTGGTATTGTTATGCATTGAGTTTTGGTTTTGAGTTAAGGCAAGTTAGTAAGTAGTGAGGAAGGATTTTGAAGAGCTTTGGAGGAGATACTCAGCAGTTCGAGATATCAAGAGCAAGGAGCAAGTTGATTCCTTGGAGCATTGCTTAATTAGGCATGTTGAATCTCTTCATACTATGTCATTTATGTTAAATGTTTGTATGCCTTGAGTATTGTTTAAAATGAGTTGTTTTCATTATTGCATTGGGTATTCTCTTATTTGATTAATGAGAAATACAAACACACACACACAGATATATATATATATATATATATATATATATATATATATATATATATATATATATATATATATATATATATATATATATATATATATATAGTATGTGAACATTATGCTTTGATTATTTATTAATCTCCTTAGTGAGGAGTAGTAACTATATTGGATTGGATTAAGACAAGTATGAGTAGAATTGTTGAACTATGAATGGTCAAGTTAGGAAACCTATATACTACCAATTGTAATACTTTGATGAGAGTGTCATAGAAAACCTAGAATGGATAAGTAGGGTTATGCCTGGAATTTGTTGATCCACGGATAAGGGAATAACCTTAGATTTAGTAAACTTGAAGTTGTTAAGTAGGGTTATGCTTGGGATTTGTGGATCCAAGGGTAAGGGAATAACCTTTGGTTTAGCAAACTTGAAAATTGTTAAGTGGAGTTAATCTTGGGATTTGTTGATCCAAGGGTAAGGGAATAACTTTTGATGTCTTTCCAAATTGAGCTAGAATAATGGGTGAGTGTGTGACGTCCATTCCGAGTTAGGGGTGATGAAACTTTGGCCAAAGTAGTGTAAGCAACCAACGTTTACATTGTCAGTTCATTGTGATCTAGGTTTACATACTAGGCAGGACAATTATGCTTGCAGGTTGGAGCCACAATGTATGACAGTACTAGATATGTAGGGCACAACATCTTGCTCAATATAGGCTATTCTTTGAGGTTACCATACCAATCCCTTCGTCGAAGGGTATGGTCATTTACCAGTATGGTAAATGTGTGGGGACCACAGTTAGTCCATGGTTGGCAGAAAAGTGCTTGAGTGATGCTTCTCCTCATGTAGTTGGCGACCAGGATTTGATGACAGACATTGGAATCATTGTAATGATAATTAGCTTTATGAAGCTTGTAACTATCTTTTGAAATGTTGTAAATGAGAATTATTCAATTCATGTAATTGTTGAAATGTAATTTGATAGTGCAATGGTTAAGTTTGAAATATGTTTCAAATGTGCATCGTATCAAATGAAAGAAGGAAAATTTTTATTACTCATATTTTGGTTCTGGTGGTGTTCACCTAGGATTAGGGTTCTAAATTTGAGTTTGCAAGCTTCTGTGTTTATTCCTTCAAACCCTTAGTGCCTTAGTTTGAATTGTTCCTCGACCTACATGCGGTGTTTTACTGCTTTTTCCTGTCGCACTTGAGAAGAATGCTAAATTTTGTATATGCAAAGGTGAATTGTATGTTGGCAAGCTTGCAAAATCTCTATCGGCCTCCAAAAAATGGTAAAAAATTGAATTATATGCATTTTTTAATGCATATCGAGCTCAAGAAGGTGCATATACAAGGGGGAATCTTTCACAGATTCTCGGGAATATTTGTCGCTTGTATATCAAGCTTGTATGTCTAAACATACATCGAGCGCATGCAATGAAAAATATACAAGGGTGGACTATTCCGGAAAGGATTCCTTGTTGGTATGTTTGCAATTGTATGTGCTATATACAAAGGATATATACAAGGAGGTGAACATACAATCCCGATGCGATGAAGAATGTGTTTTGGCGGATTTCAGGTTGAAGTCCGTGGGTTGCATGTTGTATGTTGTATGTGTGATATACAACGAAAAGATACAATGAGATAGGTACAATGCGGACTCCAAGATATGTTCCAATCTAGCAGATAAAGTGTTGAGATCCAGCTTGCATGTATATGGCATTGTATATGTCTATATACAAACAAAGGGAGATACAAAGCCCGGATTTAAAAGTTTTTCAAATCTGATGGATAAATTGGCTGGGGTCCGTTGTATGTCTATCACATTTGTATGATGCGATATGCAGGGAATATACAAGCCAATGTGCAATGAGAAAGATACAAGTTGGACCCGAATGAAATCTCAATTTGTTCTATAAGTATTTAGTGTCCGTAGCTTGCATATATGTATGCTTGTATATGTGCCGATATAGAAAGGTAATGAGTTACAAGCCGGATCTCAAAGCGATTTCAATTTGTTCTATAAAATTTGAGATCCAACTTGTATATAAGGTGATTGTATATGATTTTGCACATACAAGGGCAAAATGGATGGCGGAAAAGTCAGTGATGGATGTATAGGGTGATGACGTGGCACAATATCATTGGTGGGCAATTTTTTAGCGTATTTTGATGCCGTTCATCTCAGCGATGGAGTCGTGATCGACGGTCATGTTTTGAACCTTCGGTGTGAGTTTTTCATGTTCGTGTGCAGTGGTTTTTGAGTGGGAAAACTTCAAATGTGTTCGTTGCTGCATCCCGAGGGTAGCTGAGTCATTAATGGCGGAATGCAAAGGCATCGATGGATGAAATGACAGATGAACTACTGGGTTTGTGAAAGAAGATCTTTAGGCGGTGGTGCAGATCCCAAACTTACCTACTCCTTCCTCTTTGTCCCTCTGTTGCATTGATTATTTTAAGCGCCAATCTGAATAATGCATTGTATCTGGCAAGATTTTTGACTTGTCATGTAATTAATTTGCTGAGTACACAGTCTTGGTATAAAAGCCCAAATTGTGTTACTCATTTGTGTTGTTGAAAACTGGACAAAAATTTTGGCACTGTAATAAGATACGACTTCATTGGTGGCTCTATCTTAGCTATCTTGTGAGTTTATGAGTCTCATGTTGTATGTTTTTCTGCATAAATCTACTGATATCATGCTGATTTAAATGAGTAATGCTATATTGCATGTGTTATGTTATCTGTCTCCAAATTGAGTGTATTCTTCTTATGAATCTAAGCATTTAAGGGGTGTTTATGATTCTAGAATATAGGTTTGCTGTGTTGAATGCTTGATTTCTTACTTCTGTGCAAGGAGTAGATTAAACGTTTCAGATCAAGTGTTGGGAAGAAGACATTGCAATAGGGATATCAATAAGTAGAGATGACAGGATACTCTGTTTTGGGAAGTATCTGTAAGGCAAATACTAAAAATCCCCTTGATATCTAGTCTTTGGTAAATGTTCATGTTGGCCATTCACATGTGTATGTCTATTAACTCCGAGCCCTGGATAGGCACCGATCTAGTCTTGTATTGAGGTTGCAACCCAAAGTCTCAATTTTGCACCCAAACATAAAATCAAACTTAAACTTTAAATCAAACCATTAGGACTTTAGAAGTAGTTTTAGGACCAAAATCCTCTGTCTCACAACTGAATGTAGGCCCAAAGCTAGCCCCTTTGCACTTATTCCACAGTTTTGGTCTGCATAAAAGAGGATTTATCTGCTTTGTATCAACATCCAAGTAAGTTCATGTGCATATGTCATAGATGTTGAGTAGGGAATACCCCCCTTGGTTCTGTAGAGCCTAAAGAAGAAGAGGAGATATTTATATTGTCTATCTCCTGTACTGTTGGCCCCTGGCCTGGGAATCCTGTTGATCAATGATAGCTACTTTGTAGGGATAACTGGGAACAAGCATCCAGTCTGGGAAAATAACCAACAGATTTGGTGACTCTGTTGGGGAACTTTGTGAAAGAACCCTGATTTTTAAAAGAAAACAATTCCTAGTTATAGGTGGCGACTCTGAACAAATCTCCCAACCAGTAAAGTAAAAATTTGTATGCAAGGGAGAAGATCCCTGCGTAATCCTCTGTTTGAAGAGTTATCCATAAAATGATGTACAAAAGAAAAGGGACTGTTTAAGCCAGTCAAGAGGGTTCTCCCAGAAGTAATGATAATATGTAGGACAATCTAAGATCTTCAAAGCGAACAATACCTTATTTTTCAAACATTGAGGTTGAAATCTAGAATGTATATGAAAGACAGCAGGGTAGTGGATTGAGAATGAGGTCGGAAGTGTTTCAAGAGCGCCCTTTCCTTGATTCCCTTGATAGATTTGAAGAAGCTGAATCCCCAAGGGATGATAATGATGATCAGAATGTAATGAAACCATCCTCTTCTATGCCTAGAGAGGAGGAATTAGCCAAAGAAATCAAAAGTCTAAGAGCAGAATTAAAATATTTGCAAGCAGTAAAAATTAGAGATGACATGAGACAGAAAGTGCAGGCTCTTAGAGTTGCTCAAAATGATTCAGTTCCCACCCTTGACAATACAAATGTGCTAAGAAACCAGCGCAGAAATGAAGTTCAGGATCAGCATAATGATCAGAGATAGAATGCAAATAATGCTAGGATACCATTGAATAATGTAAGAAATCATAATGCAAATAGAAATGTAAATGTAAATCAGTTTGACAAGCAACCTATGCAGTTGGACAGATTCAGACAACTAGTTTTTTATGGCATTACTGGTTACCCAAATCCTATTGACAAACATGTGAGGCCGCAAGTGCCAAAGTTTTCAGGAAACAATACTGTGTCAGGAGAAGACCATTTAAAATCTTTTCAGAATATTATGGACAACTTTGAGGTTGAGCATGAGAATGTTTTCATGAAATTATTTATGCAATCCTTAGTTGATGAGGCAAGAGACTGGTACAAGAGTTTGCCTGACAGGAGTATTCCATCATGGGAGGACTTCAAGAGAATATTCAAAGAACAATATGGTGACAAAACTGATCCTAGTTTTTTCATAAATGAATTTACTAGCATTACCAAGGGACTAAATGAATAGGTTGTTGATTTCAATGCTAGATTCACTAAGGTGTTGAACAAATTGCCACATCACCTGAGGCCTAATGAACCTATGTGCATAGTGTTATACATAAATGCTTTTGATACTAAAATAACTTATGGATTAAGAGATAAGGGTCCTCACAGCCTCAAAGATGCTTTCAAAATAGCAACAAATATTGAAAATAACAGAAAAGCGTCTGGTAAAACAAACAGAAGAGATGATGTAAAAATTTTGCAAAATCCAAATACTAAATCTCAAAGCGTTCAAGGCAGTGCATCTACTTTTGAGGATAAATTAGATAAATTGACAACTATTGTCAAGGACCTGAGCTATAGAATGGCTAAAAATGAAAAAGGGGTAGGTCCTGACAGACAAGTTTACCAAAGGCAAGAAAGAAGACCATCATTACATGATATGCCATATAATACTAATTGGCATAATGGTAAACCCATTCTTCCAAACAGTAACACAAATCCAAGGAATCAAAATGTTAAGGAAACACCTGACCCTTTGAAGAAGGCTGTTAATATTGTTAATGACACCCCATGGTGCATAATATGTCAGATGCCTCACTCACAGTCACAATATATGATTGCTCAGTCTCTATATAACAATGTCGTGGCCTGTGATGAGTGCAATGAACCACATTGCACAGAAGATGACAATGTCAATATGTTGTCTACAAACAGGGAGTATCATTCTCAAGATGTTGATGCAAACACAAATAATAAGATTCAGGTCCCAGCAGTTTCCTTGTGATGAAGATGATGAGGATAATTATGCTTATGCTCAGGACTCACAATTTTTTTAATAACTTGAGGAGACCATCTGATGAGGAAATTAGAGGCTTCATAGTTGCAGCAGTGGCTCAAGTCAAAAGCAATTACAATCTCAGGGGTAAAACTCAGGTAAGTAACTTGCACCAACTAGAGAATATTTTTGTGAACCAACCAATGCATAGTCATAAAGGGACTGAACCACAAAAGAAACAATGGAGCAACAATAAGCAAACTTTTAAGCAAAAAATAGGTCATGATTCTCAAGGACTAGAAAATAGAATTCCCCAGCTTGAGGATTAGAACAAAGATTTTCAGATCAAAGATGACAATCGGGGAGCCACGAAAATTAAAGCTGGATCATACCAAGATAAAAGTAAAACTGTAGATCAGGCTACAACTATTATACAAAATTATGCTCCGTTTGACATAACTCAGGTCTTGTCCCAGGTAAAGGTTTATGTTCCATTGATGGAGCTGATAAAAGTTGAAGAGTTCAGAAATAAAAAGTTGTCCTTGATTTCAGGAATACCCTGTCAAGCTAATCAAAATATTGAGACTTAGGGTAGGAAACAAATTATGTGTATTAATGAGGATGAGACCCCTGAAGTTTATTTGGGGATGACCATGACAAAATGCCCTTCACAGGTTGAGCCATTCTATGTCTCCCTTGTCATAAATGGAAAAATGATTAAGACTTGTATGCTTGACTCAGGAGCATCAACGAATATCATGCCTTTAGCTATCATGCAGCAAGATGGGTTGAAGATAGATAAAGCATGTTGTAAATGTTATGCCATGGATGCTAGAGAAGTGTCTGTCATTAGAATTATGAAAGATGTGGACTTCAGATTGGCAGCATATCCTAAAAAAATTTACAAAATGAACATAACAGTTGTTGATATCAAGCCACAATATGGTATGTTGTTGTCAAGAAGATGGGCAGCGTTGATTGGTGGAAGTATGCAATTAGATTTATCATATGCCATGATCCTGATGAATGGCAAGGATGTCAAACTGGTCAGAGAAGAAAGGTCATCAGATACAGTTGAGGATCAAGAGTCAGAGGAGCATATATGTTTTGTGGACACTAACTGCGACAAGTTCAGGGTTGTCTCAGATGATAAAGGGGATAAAGGGAGAGATATATGCATTCAAGAGCTTGACCAACAGAGTCTGTGGACCATGTATTTTGATGGAGCTTGTTCAAAGGAAGGCTCTGGTGCTGGAATTGTATTTCTGTCTCCGGCTGGTAAGCTTCTAAAATTCTCTTTCTTGCTGAAGTTTTCTTGTACAAATAATATTGCAGAGTATGAAGCTCTATTATTAGGATTGAATGTTTCTTTGAAGCATGGGATCAAGATGCTCAAAGTATTTGGGGATTCAGAGTTAGTTGTCTCCCAAGTCAGAGACAAGTATGCATAAAAAAATAAGAGATTAAAACAGTATAAGCATGTTGTATGGGATACAATTGACTTGTTTGATACTTTTTCAATAAGTTGGATATAGAGATCGAAAAATGTCAGGGCAGATTTTTTAGCTAATGTAGCCATAAGGCCAGATGATGTTACTCTGACAGATGTTACAAATGTTGAGGTTAAACTTAGACCTACAGTGCCAGATAATATATGCAGCGGGCAAGTGTTTGATGATGATAAGGATTTACTGAGATTTCTACATTGCATTGATGAATATGAGAACCAAGAAATTGATTTTCAGAACTTTGTAGAGGTTGTAAATGGAAAAGAAACTCTCTTAGGGAAGGAGGTAATTCAACTCAAGAAAATGAAATCCCTAGAGGGCTGGTTGCTTTAGAGAGAGCATTTGACAATAGGGACCAATTTGTTACAAAGGCGTCCCCAACAAACAAGAATGATTTATAAGAGATAAACTTGGGGACATCTCAAGCCCCCAAGAAAGTATACATTGGCAAACAGCTCAAGCCACACATCAGGACTATGCTGATTGCACTACTGAAAAAATATAAGCATGTTTTTGCCTGGTCATATGAGGACCTGAAAGCTTATAGAGAGGATTTATTTCAACATGAAATCTGTTAGAAGCCTGAAGCTAAACCATTTAGACAAAAACAAAGACCTATCAACCCAACTCTAGCTCCAAAAATGCAAGAAGAGCTTATGAAGCTTAGGGAGGCTGGAATAATTATGCCTATCAGACACTCAACTTGGGTGTCCAACCTTGTTCCGATTAGAACGAAGAATGGTGACATCAAACTTTGTGTGGACTTTAGAAATTTGAATGTATCTTCTTTGAAAGATAATTCTCCATTGCCAAACATGGAAGCCATGTTGCAGAAGGTGACTGGCTGTAAACTTTTATCCATGATGGATGGATTTTCGGGATACAATCAAGTGAAAGTCAAAAAATCAGAACAGTTCAAAACTGCCTTCACCACCCCATGGGGAACCTATGTATATGTGAGAATGCCATTTGAACTAACAAATGTAGGTGCTACATTTCAGAGGGCTATGGATGTGACTTTTGCAGGATTGATTGACTCAATCTTGGCTGTATATTAGGATGATTTAACTGCCTATTCAAAAAAAGAAGAGCAACATTGCATGCACTTAGAACAGATCTTTATTAGAGCATTGGAATATGGTATCTCACTTAACCCAAAGAAATGTGCTTTTGGGGTAGTGGAAGGAAAATTGCTTGGTCATATTGTTTCCAAGGATGGAGTCAGGATTGACCCTGAAAGGGTTGCTGCAATTGACAAAATTCATATCCCTAGAACAGTGAAAGGTGTTCAGTCCTTCTTTGGACAGATTAATTTTGTTAGAAGATTTGTTCCTAACTTTGCAAAGACTACAAGGAACATTTCTAAAATGCTGAAGAAGGGTGAGATTATCAAGTGGGAGGATGAAGCAACTAAATCATTTAAGAACATAAAAGAGGCTATAAAGATGGCTCCTGTGCTAAAATCTCCTGATTTTTCTAAGTCATTTCAGTTGTTCTCGTTTGCTTCTTTCCATACTATTGCTGCATGTTTATTGCAGAAAAATGCAAAAGGTTTTGAACAACCTATAGCTTTCTTTAGCAGGTCATTGCAGGCTGCTGAATTGAAGTATGACATCATGGAGAAGAAAGCATATGCACTGATTAGAGCAGTCAAGAGCTTCGGGCCATATTTGGTAGGCTCTCAGATAGTTGCATATGTACCTCATACAGCAGTCAAGGATATCCTTACTCAGCAAGAGGTAACTGGAAGAAGATGCAAATGGATAAACAAATTGCAGGAGTTCAATATTGAAATACATATCATAAAATTGGTAAGAGGACAAGATTTGGCAAAATTGATGACACAATCAAACCTAAAGGCATGCCAAGTGAATGTAGTGCATAATGAAATTATAAATATGTCAGAATCTGAATGGTATAAGGACATAGTACAATATTTGCAAGATTTGAACTGTCATTCCCATCTCAGTGACAATCAGAAGAGAACCTTGAAGCTGCATGTTGTTAAATACATCATTGTTCAAGGAGAGCTGTATTGGAAAAACCTGATGGTGTATTACTCATATGTGTGAATGAGGATCAAGCTAAGGATATTCTAAGTGACATGCACAAGGGAGTGTGTGGTGGACACTATGTTGCCCAGACTACAACCTACAAAATTCTTAGAGCAGGCTACTGGTGGCCAATCTCTTATCAGACGCACACAGAATGGTAAGAAAATGTGATCCTTACCAAAGGTTCTCAAAGAAGATGAAATATGAAGGTGCATTGCCCCTTAGGACTATAATTGTAGAAGCTCCATTTCAGCAATGGGGAATTGATTTTATAGGGAAAATCTCAGAAAAATCAAGTGGAGGACACAGTTGGATTTTGGTTGCTACTGATTACTTCACTAAATGGATTGAGGCCATCCCAACTAAAAAAGCTACAAGCAAAGTGGTGACGGATTTTATTCTAGAAAATATTATTATCAGATTTGGAGTACCAGCCAAAGTGGTCACAGATAATGCAATGTGCTTCAGGTCTGGTAAATTTATTGATTTTTGCAGCAACTATGGAATAAATTTGTTACATGCATCACCGTATCATCCACATGGCAATAGTCAAGCAGAGTCAAGCAAAAAAAGCCTCATGAAAATTGTCAAAAGAATGGTAGGCAGAAACAAAAGGGGTTGGGATTCAAATCTGAAAATGGCATTATGGACTGACACAGTAATAGTGAAGAAAGCAACTGGAAGATCACCTTATGAATTAGTGTATGGTGCAGCAGCTAAATTGCCTGTGAACAACCTCCTACCAGTTTATAAATTCATACAAGAAAATGAAGAGGAGATTGATGACTCAATGATTGAAAGAATAAATCAGCTGGTTGCACTAGATGAAATGAGAAGGGAGGCACAAAAGACAAACATCAAAAGACAACAAAAGGTAAAATATCTATTTGATAAAAAGGCTACAGAAAGAAAGTTTCAAGTAGGTGATTTGGTCATTGTATGGAATGCAGGGAACCAAGATAAGGGCAAACACGGTAAATTTGAGCCCTTATGGGTAGGCCCGTACCAAATTAGCGACACTCATGGAGAAGATTCCTAAAGCCCTACTTCTCATAAATGCTTATCTTGTGTTCACAATGTAAATTAGATGTAAATATTTTGTACATGCCTTGTATAGTCAGTCGTGTTTTGAGTTTTGTGTTTTGTCTAGTCTGCCCCAGAGTAGCTTGGTTCTCGCTGCAGTCTTGCGTCTGCACGTCCCCAGTCGGAGCCACTGGTGGTGTTCACCTAGGATTAGGGGTCTGAATTTGAGTTTGCAGGCTTCTGTGTTTATTCCTTCAAACCCTTAGTGCCTTAGTTTGAATTGTTCCTCGACCTACATGCGGTGTTTTACTATTTTTTCCTGTCGCACTTGAGAAGAATGCTAAATTCTGTATATGCAAAGGTGAATTGTATGTTGGCAAGCTTGCAAAATCTCTATCGGCCTCCAGAAAATGGTAAAAATTTGAATTATATGCATTTTTGAATGCATATTGGGCTCAAGAAGGTGCATATACAAGGGGGAATCTTTCACAGATTCCTGGGAATATTCACCACTTGTATATCAGGCTTGTATGTCTAAACATACATCAAGCACATGCAATGAAAAATATACAAGGGTGGAATATTCTAGAAAGGATTCCTTGTTGGTATGTTCGCGGTTGTATGTGTTATATACAAAGAGTATATACAAAGAGGAATGTGTTTTGGCAGATTTCAAGTTGAATTTCACGGGTTGCATGTTGTATGTTGTATGTGTGATATATAATGAGATAGGTACAATGCGGACTCCAAGATATGTTCCAATCTAGCAGATAAAGTGTTGAGATCCAACTTGCATGTATATGGCATTGTATATGCCTATATACAAACAAAGGGAGATACAAAGCCCGGATTTAAAAGTTTTTAAAATTCGATGGATAAATTGGCTGGGGTCCATTGTATGTATATCACATTTGTATGATGCGATATGCAGGAAATATACAAGCTAATGTGCAATGAGAAAGATACGAGCTGGACCCGAATGAAATCTCAATTTGTTCTATAAGTATTTGGCATCCGCAACTTGCATATGTATGCTTGTATATGTGCCGATATACAAAGGTAATGATTTACAAGCCAGATCTCAAAGCGATTTCAATTTGTTCTATAAAATTTGAGATCTGACTTGTATATAAGGTGATTGTATATGCTTTTGCACATACAAGGGCAAAATGGATGGCGGAAAAGTCAGCAATGGATGTATAGGGTGCTGACATGGCACGATATCATTGGTGGGCGATTTTTCAGCGTATTTTGATGCCGTTCATCTCAGCGATGGAGTCGTGATCGACGACCATGTTTTGAACCTTCGGTGTGAGTTTTTCCTGTGCGTGTGCAGCGGTTTTTGAGTGGGAAAACTTTAAATGTGTTCGTTGCTGCATCCTGAGGGTAGTTGAGTCATTAATGGCAGAATGCAGAGGCATCGATGGATGAAATGACAGATGAACTACCGGGTTTGTGAAAGAAGATCTTTAGGCAGCGGTGCAGATCATGAACTTACCTACTCCTTCCTCTTTGTCCCTCTGTTGCATTGATTATTTTAAGCGTCAATCTAAATAATGCATTGTATTTGGTAGGATTTTTGACTTGTCATGTAATTAATTTGCTGAGTACACAGTCTTGGTATAAAAGTCCAAATTGTGTTACTCATTTGTGTTGTTGAAAACTGGACAAAAATTTTGGCGTTGTAATAAGATACGACTTCATTGGTGGCTCTGTCTTAGCTATCCTATGAGTTTATGAGTCTCATGTCGTATGTTTTTCTACATAAATCTACTGATATCATGCTGATTTAAATGAGTAATGCTATATTGCATGTGTTTTGTTATCTGTCTCTAAATTGAGTGTGTTCTTCTTATGAATCTAAGCATTTAAGGGGTGTTTATGATTCTAGAATATAGGTTTGTTGTGTTGAATGCTTGATTTCTTACTTCTGCTCAAGGAGTAGATTAAACATTTCAGATCAAGTGTTAGGAAGAAGACATTGCATTAGGGATATCAGTAAGTAGAGATAACAGGATACTCTATTTTGGGAAGTATCTGTAAGGTAGATACTAAAAATCCCCTTGATATCCAGTCTTTGGTATATGTTCATGCTGGCCATTCACATGTGTATGTCTATTAACTCCGAGCCCTGGATAGGCACCGATCCAGTCTTGTATTGAGGTTGCAACCCAAAGTCTCAGTTTTGCATCCAAACATAAAATCAAACTTAAACTTTAAATCAAACCATTAGGACTTTAGAAGTAGTTTTAGGACCAAAATCCTCTGTCTCACAACTGAATATAGGCCCAAAGCTAGCCCCTTTGCACTTATTCCACAATTTTGGTCTGCATAAAAGAGGATTTATTTGCTTTGTATCAACATCCAAGTAAGTTCATGTGCATATGTCATAGATGTTGAGTAGGGAATACCCCCCTTGGTTCTGCAGAGCCTAAAGAAGAAGAGGAGATATTTATAGTCTATCTCTTGTATTGTTGGCCCCTGGCCCAGGAATCCTATTGATCAATGATGGCTACTTTGTAGGGATAACTAGGAACAAGCATCCAGTCTAGGAAAATAACCACCAGGTTCCATAATTTATTTACTCTTGGGTTAAAAAATAGTTGGATTTACTTGGTAGAACAAATGCAATGTTACATTACTTTAGAGGGGAGTTTTAAATCCATCTACTCTTATCACTTTGTGTTGCTCAACCACTTTCAGTATAAAATATTGGTTTATTTTCCTTTTTATCTATTACCCTCTCTAGAGAACTCCATAAATGAATGTGAAAGGGCACCGGGTATGATTCCCCTGCATTAGGGTTTGATCATGCTCATTGTCAATTTTGAGAGACAAAGAAACCCTTCAATCCCCTATAATGCCCATAGGAACAAAAATAACAAAGGGCAAAGGGTGATTAAGTCTTCCACAAACTCAAGTATTAGATCCCCTAGTGACGACCCTATTGCTTTGGAATCCTAAGAGGATAGTGATGGAAAGGATGAATCTGATTTAGAGACTAATGACTTGATTTCTGAGGATACGAATTATGAGTTTCAGGACAAGAGAGGTATTGAGGGTTTTGATAAAAGGACTAGGTCTGTGAGGGATAAGAAACATAAAAGGTTGGATGAAACCCATGGGTAGGACCCTAAGGAGGTCCGTGTTGGTAACGTTACCTCTATAAAAAGAGATGTGAAAATTAAGGTTATGGTAGTGTTAAGGATCCACCAAGGAAGGCCAAGGACCATAGGGTGGATGTTGAGGAGAAAGGGAAAGAGAAATCCTTCCCTGAACCCTCAATTAGTGGTTCTTTCCCTACATTCAGGATCACTACCCTACTCCCCCCAAGAATCCTATTTTATCTCTTCAAAGTTTAGAATCTTGGAGGATATAGCAGAGGTGGTTAACCACATAATTCAAAAAATGGTGTCTCTTCATGATGCATCTTGTTAGTGCTCAAAGTTAAGACTCCTCAAATCCCTAAAGCCAATCAATTCTTGAGTGCTTAGAGTGTCAAACTCAAGACAAATATTTTCAACTTATGTTCAGGATGAGGAAACTAAGGACCACATTGATAAGGTGGGTAAGATGACCTTGTTTTGGCTCTGCTAGACCAAGGGGGTATTCTCTAAGGTGTGTGGAAATGAAACTCACAGTAGCTAGAATTATACCTTGACACAAATGATACCCAATGCATAAGAAACTCTAATTTGAATGTCACTAAGCGCCTGTATGCTAGTTTGAAGTATACAAGGTTGTCACACCTTTAATAAGCAGATTCACAACCATGTAAAGAGTCTAGAATGATTCTTTGAATAGCCCCTAATGTAAAAGCATATATCTAGACATAGATGTGGGTATTACAAGAACACAAAAGTATTTAAATGTTATAGTTTTTTAGTGTGTTGGAGGAAAAAGTAGTTGAATAGAAAGAAGATCGGTGCCTTATCTAGTGAGAGAAGCAAAGTCTAGTTCTTCAATCAAAGGGGACACCCATGTAATAAAATTATGATATCTTGACCAAGATACCAACAAAGACCGCACCTAAATGTTTTGCACATAAGCTAGGCTCTATGCATAATAGAAAATAGATACAGGAAATTGCAAAAACATATTACTGAGCATACCTTAATAATCCAAAAACAAACCCATGAGTTTGATGTATTATCTTGAAGAGATACCTTGCAAATTCTTTACAGAGGATTTTACAGCCTTCTAGTTGACTAACTAATCAAGAATAGTACTCAAATTAGCAAATGTGATTAAGGAGATTTGTCAAATCACCAAAAAATCATGTAATATTCATGGAGACACTCAATAAAATGCCAAATTTGCACTTTTAATCCATTCTTTGGATATTACAATGCCCTCATATCTTTTGAGAGAAAACCTAGGAGAAATTACATATGAAATGCTTTTTCACAGCCACTAGAAGAAACCCTAAATGTTCAGACCTGTATTCTTTTGTTCTCCTTTGCAACCAAGTTTTTCCCTCTTTTTGAATTGAATGTAAAATTGCCTTATATACTTGTCTAATCCTATAAGCAACCTTGAAAGGAGAGATTTGTTGTCCAGAAAAGGACCTAGGAGACCATTATTATTTGCATCACATCCGGGGGGACCAGTAACTAAAAAATGCCTATCTGGAAAGCTCGCCCATGCCTTAGTACAAACATGTTTTCATCAATAAATGGCCTAGAGAAGTCCTAGGGCGTATGAAACTTACCTACCATGCCCACATCCATCAAAAGATTCATTAATGGTGATTTTGGTAGTTGTTGGAGTGTACTGGGGTAGATGGAGTTGTTTGAATGCTCAACATTGTTTGCTACTTATTGTTTCATTATGTCAGGCTTCCTTCTTTTATTTTTCTTGGCCTTGTTTTATTTTAAATATTTCTTTTCTTTATCCTCTTTAGCACACTAACTATTTAAACTTCCTTTAAAATTTCTTTTAGCATTTTAGCGAGGTCGTGAACATGTAAACTTGTTGAAACATTTTACCTTTTGTTTGGTCTTTCTCTTCCTTTTTTTGGTGATTTGACGATTTCACGAACTCACGAACTTGCTAACATTTTTCTTTGTTTTCTCCATTTTGACATTTCAGGCATTTTGAAAACTCACGAACCATTTTGACTTTTTGGCAAGTTCATGAATCGGTGAACCTACAAAAAGAGCTTCATCTTTTCTCTCTTTCTTTCTTTTGCTTTTCTATCTCTTCTTGTCTTTCCCTTTTTGACGATTTAGTAAGTTTGCAAAACAACAAACTTGCTGAAAATCTTATCGTTTGGCTTTCTCCTTTGTTATTTTGGTGTTTCAGCAACTTTAAGAACTTACAAACCTTTCGGTAAGTTCTCATGTTCGCGAACCTGCTGAAAAGTTGAAACTTGCTCTTTCTTCCTCTTCATTTCATCTCTTCTTTCGGGCATATGGGCCTTTCCCGAGCCAAAGAACCTTTTCAGTTGCTTCACAAGTCTAAAATTATATTTCTTTGTCTTTATCTCTTCAACCAACAATTTGGGCATTTTGAGAACCCAAAAACCTTTTGGGTAGGTTCACCAATTCGCGAACCTACCGAAAAGCCAAAACATTTTACATTTCAACTTTCCTCTTTTTTTGTCAACTACTTAGGAACTTTATGAACCTTTTTGGTAGATTCGTTGGTTTGTGAACATATCGAAAAACCAAAATATTCTTCTTTGTAAAGGTTTTTTGAGCTTTTGACAGGTTCACGAACCTGCGAACTTGCCGAAAGGCTTCTACACTTGGAGATTTTGAAATACTTAGAGAATTTTGAAGCTTTCTCAAGGACTTGAAAGCCTTTTGAGGGTTTTCAACATATGATGGGGGATACAAGAGGCAAGACTTGGGCAAAACAAGCAAGGACTAAGATGAATCTAGAATTTTAAACTAGGTCCCAACACATATAATGCTCAGTACAATCTAACAAAATAGTTTTTTATTGAGATTAATAGGATGAACATTAAACTCTCTATTCTAGATAAGAGACTCAAAGGGGATATACAGGTGCCTTCACAAGAGGAGAAAATTTTCAAATTTAGGATATTGTGCTAGAGATTAACAAATTGGTTATTGAATGCGCTAAACAGGAGGATAAAATAGTTGGTCTAGAGAAAGAGCTTTAGAAGGTCAAAGACAATCATGCCAACAAAATTGTTGTCTTGGAAAATAATATGCAAAGTATCAAAGATAACCTCAATTAATTCATTGATGTTAGAAAATGCACAATCAATAACAATGCAATAGGCACCAAAATTCAAGTGATAAACTTAAGAAATATGCAAAGGAGTCTAGGCACCATAATACTCATATGGATGAAAAAGAGACTACAGCTAGACCTAGTACAAGAACACGAAGTTGCAAGAAGACACTGAAGAGACAAAGGAGTTGCAAGATTTCATGGAGCTACACAAAAATTTATACAAAAAACTTAAGGTTGCAGAGACCCCACATAGACTTTAATTTTTTGTTTGTTTCTTATTTTGTTTAAGGTTTTTGTGTTAGAATTTTGGTCTATTGTAGTTGTGTTGTCATTTTGTTGTAGGTTAGCTTTTTTTTAGCTGACATTTTATTGTTTGTAATAAGATTTCAAGGCCCTTCAAAACCTATTTTTACCCCTTAATCAAAAACTGCATCATTGTGAAGGAGAGGATAACGAATGTTCATCACTTAAGCAATTGTCACTAAGCTCCTCACTAAATACATCATCAATAGATCATGAACCAATAGATAGAGAGAAAGGACTAGCATTAGCTACATGGAGGATATCATCATCATTAAGAAAAGTAACAACATGAATGAATGAGAATGAAAAGTATGTGTATAATCAAGCAACCATCACTAGGATCCTCAAGAAATAATGAATCATGTGCACACATTAGAGAGTATGTGGATGTAAGGGTAGAATTGCATAAAGATGTAGAATGAGAAGATAAAAATCGATAACATCCTTAACCACTATAACCACTATAGGGCAAGAAGTACAATACTCAATAAAATCATGTGTCAATGTAGCAAATGAACTATAAACTATATGATACAAATCAAATTGTTGCAATGCCTTGTTAATTAAAGTGCTTCTAAATTCATTCATTAAACACATATCATCCTATATATGCTCATAGTCTATGGGTAAAAATGACTTAACATGAAACATGCACCATTAGTACCATCAAAGTCATTAAGCATGAATTCCTCACTAAAAACAAAAATATCAATATGGAATGGATCATCAAGACTATCCATGAAATCTACATGAGATATTAAAGAAGTTTCATCATAATGCAAATAATCATGTAGACAAAAGGTTGAGACATGCAAATCCAAATCCTTGGGCTTCTCATAAGATGAAACATCAAAAGCACCTAGACCTAAGGATTATAGAACTATCATGAGATGTAGGAAGAATATCATCACTAAAGAGTATATAAGGATTTGTCATGAAATTAGATTTGATATAGAATTGAGAAATCATAAACAAATCATATTTGAAGTAGAAATCATAAAATTAAACCATAAGGCCAAACTCTAAGGGTTGCATGAAATGTCAGGTTCACCAAAATGAAGAGGATAAAATAACCTCTTCTAAATATCTAGGCTACTTAATTAATTAAAACAATCAATTCACAAATTAACCTAGATAAAGGGGTTGAGTTTAGATGATGCCTAGACCTAGAACTGGAACAAATAAAATTACTAAAATATGTGTACCTTGATGTCAAAGAGAGACTGATTTGACTAAAACAAAGATCAGATACCTGAAACCTAAGACTAGATTTGGGATGGGTAGACTCTTGCAACTATACTTTGTGAAATATGGAACTATGGGTGAAACCTAGATCAAACCCGCACATATGGCCCTAAACCTCACATCTATAACCTTGACCCTAAATGTGTGACTCTAAACCTTCTATGTGACCCTAAATGCTAATAGATTCTAGTTTTTGTGTCTGATGAAGTTGTTTGATGTACATGTACCTACTAATAGAGAACTTGGTGGTGCTAAGAAACATTATGGAGCTTACAAAGCTAGGGTGTGTAGGTGTTTTAAACTCCCCCTTGCAACATGGTCAAGGGGTGTTCCCGATTTAATGATTTTGTAAAAGTTGGAAGACACACCAGGTAATGTATGCAACAAATGCACAAGTGGTTGACAATGATGCAAAGTGCCCAAGACAATGATGCAATGAAGTACAATAGATGTTGGAGTGGTAGACCTAGTGCCAAAATTAAGGTTTTGACATTTATTGATGTGGGACCTAATGTGACAGAGATGGTTGTTGCAAAGATTGAGTGTTAGCAAAGGTGTGATTGTTGGTGATCCTTTTGATAGTAGATGTGAAGGGGTTGTCCTAATTATGGATGGTTGAAATGACCTATGGGTGATGTCCTTTTATACAAGTCCTAGGAGCACAATTTGAACTTTTTTAGTGAGGTAGTTAGCAAATAACAACTAATCGGGACTGATTTGATCTAGAGCCATAGATAAATTTGAATTTAAAAATTGAGGTTCAAGATTGCATGTACAACTCATAAATGGGTCAAGGCCACAAGTGCAACCCTAAAATGGGTAGAGGAAATAGTGATCTAAGAGCTAGAAATGTTTTGAGTAGATGTATAGAGATGTTTTTTACTATAAGACTAATTATAAGGTCAATGAGTATGCTAAATCAAACTAAATCATGTGCTAGAGCTACACTCTTAGGACACCTTGCAAAGTGGTGTAAAATAAGAGGGAAAAGTGCAAGTGATACACTTTTCACCTCTACATGGTCTAGTGATCAACTATTAGGTCCCCTCCTACAAGTATTTCAGCTGACCTTTGAAAAGAACCACTTAATATGTCAACTAAACATGTGATTATACCTTATTTTTTATGACCTAGTCCCCAAACAATAGGTTTGATCAGTTAAAATGTCAACAAGGTTACAAGGTTGTGAAAAATTGAAAGTCATTCAACTTAGCATTTATGAGCTTAAGGGATGTTTAGCTCACTCAACTACTGAGTCGTCTCTTATACCATGAATGTACCTCAAATAAATATCACATTGTATAATTGTTATGAGGCCTAACATGATAAACATAAAACAATCTCGTATTTGCTAGTGCCACAAGGAATACTTGATAAAATCCACCAAAAAGGATAAAGGATTGCTTACGAGTTATGAGCTTAAGGGATGCTTAGCTCACTCAACTAATGACTCGTCTCTTATACCATGAATGTACCTCAAATAAATATCACATTGTATAATTGTTATGAGGCCTAACATGATAAACATAAAACAATCTCGTATTTGCTAGTGCCAGAAGGAATACTTGATAAAATCCACCAAAAAGAATAAACGATTACTCATGAGTCAGAGAACTAAAGCATTATCAAACAATATTATCAAAACGTCATACAAACACCCATCAAAATATAAAAGATCGCTACTTCTTCAAAATATATTTTTAGTATGCAGACAGTGGGCGAAGTAAATTACTCTGTCAGCTAAATATATATCAACCACACTTGACCCTATGGAGAAGGCTTCCTAAGTTTTCTATGCGGTTGTTGCCTAGAAAATTTAGAAGCATTTTTTTTTGGTTGATAGTCTTGCGGTTTTTTTATAGTTGATTACTTTTTGTCGGTCACATAAATCTTTGATGGAAAATATAGAAATAAAATTTAAATGGAAAGCATAAAGATGTAATCTCCAAACACGTGACAGAAAACCATGAGTGAACAAAAATATAAGCTTTGTTTAATGTGCACCTGGTTTGCAATTTTTTTTTGGAGTTTTTCAAGTGGCAAAAAGTTTTGGATTTGAACTCAAGACCTACTATTTTTAAGAGAGATTACTTAGAATCCACCAATCACTTCATTCACATGCAAAAATAGTAAATAGTTGCCTTATTTTAAAATGGATAAAAATTGCCTTTAACTATTGAACTAGGTACATGTCAAGAAAGGCCGAAAATATAGAACTAGGTTTCCAAAGTTTATGTGTCCCCTCCTCCCCAAGTTTCTGAAGTTTCCTATACACTATTGGTGGTATCACTTTTGCTTTAAATTTTGTATTTTCCCAAGAATGGGGCCAAAATGAGACCACCCTTGTGAAATCAATCATGAGTGTCTATTGTAATCTGCTACTGCCCCTCATGTGTATGTTGCGCAAGCCTAAACTAGCAATTGAATTTTTGCAAAATTAGGCACAACACAATATATAGTTATTGCATCGCATTTTTTTTGTGCCTTCCCATTTCCTTCCCTCAAAATCAAAAAGTATGATTGAAAAAAACAAAAGAAGAAACCCAAACAAAAGTATATATTTATTGTGCATATATGCACATATCGATGACATTTAATAGCTCCCTTGGAATCAAAAAGTATGATTGAAAAAAACAAAGAAAGAAGAAACCCAAACAAAAGTATATATTTATTGTGCATATATGCACATTTCGATGACATTTAATAGCTCCCTCTATAAGAAATAAGGTCTCTAATTTTCATTAAAATAGTGATTATATTTTTTAAGAGAAATATTGACCAACCTATACAAGAGAAGCAATACTTATAACATTTTAAATGTAATAGAAAAATAATAATGACATTCACAATATAAACCTATGCTAGTGAAGCAATACTTTAAAAATCTTAAATGCAATAAAAAGAAAATAATCCCAGACACTATTACAATAGAATTTACCCCCACAATATTTTTAAGGAAAAACCTAGTCACTGTATTAACTCAACCATATTAGTAAATTGCAAATCAGTATTACAATACACAAAAAATAAAAAACTACTAAGCAATATTCCAATACAAAATGTGTAAAACCATGAGCCCAAAATCCATCTTTAAGGGCCCCTAAAAAAATCTCAGGGGCAGGGGATAGAGTCTGTAAGAGATGTAAAACATGCCACAAACTACGACAAATACCCAACAATTTTTATTTATTTCTCTTTATTGGGAATGCACAAAAGTTTATTCGTGAGAATTAAAAATTAATAGTATAGAACGAAATGTCCATGAAATTAGGGAGAACGCCAATTCCTGCATAAAATTTGCAGGATGCAATACTTGAGTTTGATATATGGTGTTTGTCTTAGTTAGCTTAAGGGTCAGACTGCACAGGAATGCTCAAACTCCAGAGATACGGATTGGAATGACTCTAGAGATACGGATTGGAATGTCATTCAGAGAATTCATTTCTCTGTTTAAGTATTATTGCATTTGTCATATTGTTTGCATTGTTCCAACCCCACTGTAAGCACATTACTTGAAACAGAGACTAAATATTATTGCAATATGTATCCCTCAAGGAAATTTCTCAAAGCTCCATTAGTTCTTTGTTAATATAAAGCATTCGATAATTGACGGTCAGGAAATTACCATTCTCGTCATATGGTGATGCATGGTTCAAACCCCATCACAAGGCAAACTACTTAGATTAATATCCTTGCATTATGTATTCCTCTAAGGAATTTTCTCAAAGCTCCATTAGATTTCTTTCTCAATACAAAGCATTTAGGTAATGAACCGTCAGGAACTTACAACTCCCGTCATATGGTGATGCATAGGGTTACCAACCATAAGGCAACTACTTAAAACAGAAATTAAATATCCTTGCATTATGTAGTCCTCAAAGGAATTTTCTCAAAGCTTCATTTGATTTCTTTGTTCATACAAAACATTTTGTAATGTTCCCATTTTTAGTCTAGTCGTCCTGAAGCCACTTATCCTCATTCCAAATCTTTGGAGTAAATATTTAATTATCAATTTTGATAATGGGAGGAAAATTGATAATTAATCAGGTTAATTATTTTTTTGGTACACTTAAGTTATAGTGTTATATTTTATAAAGTGACTTAAGTGTGGGATGAGGACATATTTATAATTTCTCCTTGATTTATTATTAAAGTGAGCACCACTTTGGAATAGGAGAACTTTATAAGTTGAGGAGAAAAAAAAGATTATATTTTCAAGAAAGTGGAGTTTGTAACTCCCAGATGCCTTTATATGCTGATGGAGAGCTCATCTAGAGATATGCTTGGAATTTGATAATGATATGCTGCTGGATTGAATCCAGGGATCAATTGTGCCTTCTTGTGGATGGAAACCCACTCGAGGATGATCAGTTTCGGTGGTGTGATATCCACCCTAGCTGGTAATGGTGATTTCCACTCAGGGAATCACACGGTGCTCAATGGATTTTGAGTTTTTGTGAAGTTTTTTTATTTGTAATCAGTTTAAATGGAGAATAATAAATGCCTATGCAAATTTTGTGGTGATTTTTTATAGTTCTTGTGAAAATTAAATTTACTTGCCTTAGCCGTACCATCTCTGGCCGTACACTTGCTGAAACATTGATTTTTCATCAGAAATCCAAGTTGGTCATTTTGATACCTATATTGATTGTAGAGTATTCATTATTGGTAGATGATCCTTTGCAAGTGATTTGATGAGTTTTGGTGCTGTTTTGTGTTTTCTGGGAGTGATCCGTACATATCCTTGACCGTACGGCTGAATGGCATCGATGCACATAAGGAAAATTTGTCGAAGACTTTATAAACTCTGTTGATTGTATTCTTTTTACCTCCATTGGACAACCATTTTAAGAGTTATTTGGTTGGATTTGGTAAAGATATGAATTTTCTAGAGCCACCCCTACATGTACCTGGTCGTACACGGTGACTAGCAAAAATGCACATTAGAAAAAAATGTTAAGGAGTTTGATCTATTTAATGATTCCATCCTTCTTATCTCCTATCAACAACCATTTTAAGACTGACTTGGAGTTGTTTGGTGAAGAGATGAATTTTCTATGGAAATCGTACCATTTCTGCTGCCGTACCATTCTGATGTAAATCCATGCATCTAAGAAAACATTCATAAAGATTTTGAAACTCATGCTGTTTGCACAATTTATGCCAGGCTTAGACGTCTCTTTCAAGGGTGATTTCACTCTGTTTGGTGCACTATAGAATTTGTTGTGACTGTCGTACATGGTACTTGGTCGTACGGCCCAGAATCAGGTTATTTTGTTGCTGTAGGTCTATGATAACAGATATCTATGTGTGGATTGCTCAGAAAGGTTTCTTGAGGGTTGTTTAATAGAAATGCATCATTGGTTTGGTTTGTGATTGAGTGGATCAGATTTTGGTAATCAATGCTCCATATTTGGTATCCATACCAACATAGACAGTCAGCAAAAAAGTGTTAATCAGCCTCCAGCTAGTTGTTGGTGCATAATTCTTCTTCATCATCAAATAAATTCTTCTTGGGACTTGTGATGCAGGGTATGTTTCTCCATCAAAGACCTTCAGGGAAAGATTATTATCAAGTTACCATTTCTTGTGCTTTGATATTGATCTAACTGAGCATATTTGTAATTCACTGCAAATAAATTCACATTAAGTGCCCCTGGATGGTTTACCGCCAGTGTGGAGAATAAACCTTTCCTTTATTTTCTTACCCACTGGAAAGTGGAGTATTCCCACTGGACAAGTGGATGGCATTGTAATTCTTTCTGCTCTCTACCCACGAAAGTGGTGAATTCCCACTACATAAGTGGATGACTTTGTAAGTTTTCGTGCATATTTATACCCACTAATAAAGTGGTGAATCCCCACGAAATGTGGATGCCCGCCGCAGCAGAAGAAGTGTATTTCTTTCTTGCATACTTTCTACTGTAAGCCAAATCACCGTATACTCTCACCTTGCCCACTCAGGGATCTGGGTGATCAGAAAGTGTGAGGCAATTAGTTGTTTATGCTAACATTGATCATATCTTTGTACATAATTTTAAAAAAAAATTGGGGTAGCATCTTACACATTTACATAGTGAAAAGTTAAGAAATTACAATTTCTTACATTTAGGTCAGTCGCATCCTAAATGTTTAATCAGGAACCCCACAAAACATCAAAGTAAATAATTAAGATAAAGACAACTACCATCAAAGAGATACAAAGTCTTAATGATTGAATGAAAAACAAAAAGATGTTTTAAACTAGCATTAATCAGATACGGTTCTGCTCTTAATGTCATCTAACAAGCATGTTCATGTTGTGCACATTGGTCAACTTCAGAATGTTCATACATTGGTATATTTTGTAATAAAATACTTCGATATCTTCAATTTTGCCCTTGTTAATTAAAATTTGCATTGCATGCTACGTCAGCTAAAAAACCAAGCATAACAAAGCCTTATTACAGAATCAAAAGCGATCTTGGTATACAAAAAATTTACAGAAGTGATTGCACTGACATAAAACTGTCAAAGCAATTTCACTTTCAGGGTTATGACTCATTACACATTAATTATAGCAATTCAACTTGAGTAATGCAACAAGTTAACCATGGTGAAATTCACAATTAGCTCCTCGTTTACAAAAGCCTCTTCGATGAAACTTACAAGGAATGTCCTTTTTGAATTTCTGGAGGGCCAAAAACCCTCATGGGTTGGTCTACTGCAAAACTTTCCAACAGAATCTGGGTCGTGATAGCTTTTCTGAGAATTCCGTGGCTCTTGTCTAGCAAGCTTCTCCATGTTTTCAGTTCTTCCAGATTGATTCCAACCGTCACCAGGGTTGCTTCCTAACCAATCGTCATTGGGACCACTACCCCCAACTTCAATTATAGGTTCCAATGCTTCAATAGTTGTTCATAATTTCTCAACACTTTGGGGTGTACCCCAACCTTCATTTGTAAATTTGCTAGTTTCAACTTCTGAAGTTGTTGGCTACAGTTGTTCTGAACTTGGAGGTGCACCCCAACCTTCATTTGTAGACTTACTAGCCTCAACTACTGAAACTGTTCGTGGCAAACTTTCTGAACTCTGAAGTGCACCCCAACCATCCACTGTTGACTTTGGAGGTTCAACGGGTGAAGATGCTGGTAACAAATTGTCACAACTTTTGGGACCACTCCAACCTTCATTTGAACATTTAGGAATTTCAAGAGTAACAACTGAAGGAATTTTCCAAGACCTATCAGAACATTGGTTTACAACCCAACCTTTTAGTTGGACCCCCATCCCAACCTACATTTCTCAATATAGAAGCTTCAGAAATTTGGGATCCACCCAAAGCTCTATTTGTCAATAAAGGAGTATCAGAAAAATGGGACTGATGCATGCCATCATTTCCACCTCCGACCATTGATGGGCTACTGCCAACCCAACTGCTTCTTCCAGAACTGGAAGCTTCAATAGTGCTCAAACTTGACCTCAAGTTTGTCAAATTTTTAAGTACACCACTACCTTCATTTGAATCTCCACCCCAACCTCCTAAAAATTTATTGTAAGGGTAAAATGGTGATCAATCAAATGAATTATATAAGACTCAAACATCAACAAAATAGAGAAACAAGAAGGATTCAATAAACGAAGCAATGAACAAACACAGTGCAAACCTCTCCCGTTTTGAAACTTCTGTTGTTCGCCTATCACAAATCATCCTTTTGCAGATGAGATGAGCCCTCAGAGAGTGCAATCTTTTTAGCTGTTTGTAGGAAGTCGATGGTGAATGGCTATGGTGATATGCAATGAAGATGAGCTTCAAGGCAAGTATGTGATCTCAAGCTTGTAAATGGTAAAAGGGTGCCAAAGGCGCGCCGGTGATATTTCTACAGAGTAACGATGTCAAAAGCCTGGATGATTAGAATGGAAGGATGAAGCTTCATTTATAGACTTAGAAGAATGAGAATCAACGGTTGAGAGGAGATATGAACATCAATGGCTGAGAATGGTTGAGGAATATGCAACCAGTAGAAATGTGACAAGTGTCCCAGCTCCATCATGAAAGAGGGGATGTGACAAAACTGATTGGAGAGTTAACTCCATTGACTGAACAGTTAACAGACTTGATTGATCAGTTAGAAGAGTGGATTGTGGAACTGACTGAATTGATTGACCAGTAAACTCGGTTGATTGAGGAGTCAACAGAATAGATTGACCAGTGAACTCAAATGACTAATTAGTTAACAGATTTGATTGATTAGTTAACCAACTTCTGATTTTGAGAAGAAATAGGCCATGTGGGTGAGAGAAAAATAGGTAATTAAATATTAAATATATTTAATTACATGTGCAACCTGATGAGGTGGATAAGGTGAGGTGGAAAAGGTGAGGTGTAAAGGTGATGTGGATTTTTAGAATTTAGAACTTAGGATAGAGGAATTTGGATTAATTAAATAATTTATGATTATTTAATCATGTAGGACATTTAGAAGAATTTTAATTAAATAAATTAAATTTATTTAATTATGGAACAGTGAATCAATTAAATAAATTTAGAATATTTATTTAATTAATAGAAGAAGGGAATAATTATTTAGAATATTTATTTAGGATGATTCGTGTCATTTTTAGGCATATACATTTTGCCCCTCTTTGATGCAATGCAGTTTACAGCGTTGCTTCAAAGAAATCGATAGTTTGAATGATGATACATGCCCCAGTTTGCCCCTGGTACAAGTTTAATGATGATAGGATGCCCCCTCGGGAGATTGGACGGGAAAAGGGCGAAAGATTCGGAGACGGACAATCTCACGAAGACGAAGGGGTAAGGATAGGTTGGAGGAAAAGGGACGCGGGCAGGGATGCGGGAAGAAAAAGGGACGAAAAAAAGGCACGGGAAGTAGTCATAGTCATCACCTAGCCAGAATTAGGGTTTGAAGGCTATAAATAGGAGCTGGGTCCACAAGAATAGTCACTTGTACACTTGTGTACTCTGGATTGGAGTGAGAGAGCCTAGAGCAACTTGGAGCAGCATGGCAGCCAGAGCAGCAGACATTCCACGCGAGGAGCACCGATTTGAGTGAGTCCGTCGATTCGAACGGCCAGCAGAGGCAGGACCCCCGGTATGTGTTTCGAAAAATTTCTCCTAGGGTCAATTTAGGATGTCATAAATGCACTTAGAAAATAGGTCAAATGCATGCGCTGAAACTCAGAACGGCGCATATGTGTCGCGAAGTGGCGCTTTTTGTCGTTGCGCGGCGCATATGCCGGTTTCGGCGACGCATACATGAAAGCTGCGCATCTGTGCAATGTAGCGGCACTTAGGTAATTCGGCGGCGCATGTGTATTTAAGCCGCGCATATGTGGAAAGTAGCGGCGCATTTGTGAATGCCGCGCGCATATGTCGATTGTAGTGGCGCTTACATAATATGTCGGCGCATATGCCGAATGTTGCGGCGCATCTATTGGATCTGTGCATACGTGCACTGTGGCGGCGCATTTGTGTGAGGCGGCGCATATGCTGATTTTAGTGGCGCATATACCAAAAAAACGGCACTTTTACCACCTGTAGTGGCGCATTTGCTGTGGATAGCAAAGGACTTAGCCAAATTGACTCGATTAGCGTCCTGTTTGATGCGGTAATCGATGAGCTATCTCCGAGATTGTAGAAATCTAGTCAAGAGATGTAGTGTGCTATTTTGATCAATTTGAAATGCTAAGTTTAGTTGATATAGTTTAGGAGGTATGTTGAGTATAGTATATGTCACTTGAGACTGATGCTTTGCCTTGCTTGCTTGTAGGAGGAGATTTGGGACACACTGCAGTCGAGGGAGACGTTTCCCATGCCCTTATTGCAGAGATATATGCTGACGAAGACTGACAGAGTGGCGCTTGGTGCCATGGGATTGGATTATGTATGCTTCATGCCCGAGGTGTGGGCGAACCGTGGACTGCTGACAGCTGCCGTGGAGAGATTCCACAGTGAGGATGGGACCTTCCACTTTCCGACAGGAGAGATGACGGTGACCTTGGAGGACGTCTACCGGATACTGCACTTGCCTATGGTAGGCGAGTTAGTAGAGTATGATGCACAGTGGGACGTGGGACTCGCCGAGTGCCAGCGGGTGTTTGATGATCCCGAGCTAGCTGGACAGGTTATTCCGTGGCAGGATATATACGACTACTATGACTACTTCCCTGGGATTGTGGCTGGACTGATAGGGGGCGTTGTATGCCCGGATAGGAGATCGCATGGGTTCCCCATTGGATGGGGCAGGATCATGGAGCGGATGCTGACTGAGGGCACCCGATATGCGTGGGGAGTCTGCATACTGGCCCACTTATACCACGACATGCATCAGGTGGTGTACCACCACAGCACGAGTCTATCGGCTGGGGTATTGCTGTTATAGTTCTGGCTGTGGGAGCACATAGCGGTGACTAGGCCGATATGTCTCTTCGCGAGGCAGCGAGGAGAGCCATACAGTTATGGCTATGCAGGAGTGATTTCCCAGCACAGGCTGGGGAAGCTGGAGTATTGGAGACACACCTTGGATGGGGTAGATGTGGTCGTTTGGCGACCATATCTGGACTGCGAGCCCTGGGACGACGAGGGAGACGAGCTGCCATACTGCTTTCAGACCAGGTGGCTAATAGGCCGGACACGGCACATCTTGGAGAGACAGATGGTGGGCAGGGTGCTGAGACAGTTTGGGCGGAGACAGGGTATGCCACAGGGGCAGGCCATGTTCGCACGGACGCACGCAGAGAGGGTCCGATGGGGGCCGATGGCTTCGTATGAGGAGGCCCTGGTAGAGTTCCAGCAGACGCTGTATGTGGCATGGGACATGAGGAGAGAGATAGCAGATGCGGGGGTGACACAGGAGTACGAGGATTGGATTACTGCACATCCTTTCCCGAGATATTCAGGACCCGGCATGCTAGTGCCTCGTATTGACGAGGCAGACTCAGAGGAGGGAGAGGCTAGCCCAGGGCGGAGGGGAGGTAGAGGAGGACGAGGACGACGGGGTGGTAGGGCCGAAGAGAGGCCGAAACAGCAGAGGAGGATAGCTCAAGCTGAGTAGGCAGTGCCAGGGCAGGTAGAGGCACAGCAGCAAATACCTCAGCAGGCACAGATGCCACCACCCCAGCAGGTACCACAGCAGCAGGTGCCCCAGCCACAGGGGCCAGGACAGGCAGAGGCAGCACAGGGGCCCGTACAGGGAGAGGCTCATGAGAGGACTATAGCCAGCCTGAGGGGACAGGTGCAAGAGCTGCAGGCACAGCTGAGGAGGGTAGAGAGGAGGCGAGAGACAGACGCAGCGGTGATCACTGGGTTGACTCGCGAGAGAGACATGGCCGACGCACGGGTACGGATTATCCGTGTAGAGCGGGACACTGCTGTGGCCGCTATGGGGACATATGCAGCGAGTTCATTTTTGGTTGGGCAGGTGCAGCAAGCACAGGCACAGGTTGGCCAGTTGCAGACGCAATTGGCACAGGCACAGACAGATCTAGCCAGAGCACAGTCCCAGGCGCAGTATTACCGAGGGTTATACCATGGTGCCGTGGCATCGAGCCAGAGGGCAGGGAGTTTCAGGAGTCAGTCTGGGGCGACTCATAGAGCAGGCCCATCACAGTCAGGGGCCTCTGTGATGGGTCCTCAGCAGTCAGGAGCTGGCAGTGGTGGCCCACAGCAGCAGGGATAGACACAGACTGGATTTTGTATATTTTGGGACATGTATCACCATCCATTTGGATGCATATTGTATATAACACTTTTATTCCAGAGATAGATGACGATTTTGTACATTTGGACCTCTTTTGTATAATAGTATATATGATGATGCAGCTTTGTGTATCTATTGCATGTGCTATGTGATGAAGATGTACTTCTATTGTATGATGTGATGAATGTGCATAGTTAGACGGTCCATTTGATGCTATATGAGATGCTTTGTGATATGCTGCTATATGATGTCTATGTGATTTAATGTTTTCAAATGGATGCAAAATGTAATATGATTTCTATGTGATGATGCAACTATGGTATGGGACATCTATATGATCTAATGCAAATGTATGCATATGTGTTATGATTTCTATGTGATGATGTAACTATGTTATGGGACGTCTATATGATCTATGTGATTTAATGTTTTCAAATGGATGCAAAATGTAATATGATTTCTATGTGATGATGCAACTGTGTTATGGGACATCTATATGATCTAATGCAAATGTATGCGTATGTGATATGAGTTTGATGTGATTATCTGTGCTTTAAGATGTGGTGTGATGCAAATGTATTGATGACCTAATGCATTGGATGGTGTATTCTATGAACCTAAGCATGTGCATGACTAGTCCTGTGAATGATATGATATGCTCCTATATGCTTTGTTTTTCTGGAGTCCAAATGTACCTGATCGACACAAGAATGACATGAGAGACAGATAGAAGAATGGTTGTGATAAGATGACTTAGAAACTTTACTTGATATCGTTACTCTGCATAGTTTGGATAATGAGGATTGCATGGATGTGTATGTGGATATAGGATGGATGCTTTGCTTGTAGAGTGCTTTATTTCATCATTGGGCAGTTTGTTTTTGTGGTACAATTTCTGAAATGTTGTAAGTGAATACAAGCATCTAGGTATAATTGAACCGAGATGACCTGAGTACCGCTTACATGGATTTTGATTTAGCAAGCTAATACAAGCATCTAGTCAAAATTGAATCTAAATGACCTGAGTACTGCTTACATGGATTTTGATTTAGCAAGCTAATACAAGCATCTAGTCAAAATTGAATCTAGATGACCTGAGTACTTCCTACATTTCAACAAGCAAGGATTGCCCCCATTCGTGTTATACCTTTGATGTCCTCGATGATCTTTTGCCGATCATGTCCTTAGACAAGGCTTCACATTACTAAAGTTTAATCCACAAATAGCAAACAAAGAAAATAATCATGCCCCCATCATAGCATCTCTGCTTTTGGCATCCTTGAGTAGCGTAGAAAGACATGATAACAAAAATCCAGACTTTGTAACTTAACCATGGTTCCAATCCACAAAACATTCTTGCATTTAGATGTGAGTTTCTTGCCATAATTTAAATAAAATCAGTTAGAAGACCTTGGGTATTTGCTTTGCTTTGGATAGGTTAAGATGCTCATTGTCAAGATTTCTGCTTGAGGCGCGGGTTTTGCTTGCATTTTGTTTGCTTGGTGAGAGGAGTGCACAATCCTTATTGGGGAGAAGGACCCTAATGGACTGACTTAGTGCCTCGGGGGCTCATTGCTAAATGGCCTTGACTACGTGACGACGCAGAGGCAACGTAGTTCAGGGTAAACCCTAATGGACCATGGATGGACTAGAAGAAAGACGACAAGAATGAAGACAAGAAAGGGGACGAATGGGACTGCAGGAGAAAAGGAAGCCTCGGGGGCGCATTAGAATAATGGCCTTGCCTACGTGACGACGCAGAGGCAACGTAGTTCATGGACTTGGACCATGGGCAATGACAAGAGACCCTATGCTAGGCTCATATTGAGGAGACGGTATGGGACAAAACCTTGGTTGACAAGGCCACAAGGTGAGTATCAAGCCATGATAGGTAACTGTCAAGTGTTTATTGTGAGATAGATATGGGTCGAATGGAAAACGAGCGAAGGAAGAATGGACTCAAGGTGATTGGATTCTCAAAGATGGAGAAGGCAGTTTATCACAAGTAACGCCTGTTTACCAGGTTTTCATCACTTGCTTTTATTTGCACGAGAAGCTAGAGAGTAACATGACGCCTGTTTGCCAGGTTTTCATCACGATACCTATCCAAGGCGCCTGTTTGCCAGGTTTTCACCAAAGGACGATTTTTTTTGTATGCTTTCTATTTTTTCTAATTTTTTTGTATTTTCTCTTTTCAATTTTTTTTGATTTTTTGATTCTTGATTTTATTGTGCCCCCTTGCATTGGGGTTCTCCTAGGTATAGAACCGGCGAAGGTGCATGCTGTTGATTGGATCATCAAACAACTCACCCTCTGATGTGGCCAACTGATATGCCCCCGATCCGTAAGCAGCTACAATCACATAGGGCCCAAGCCAGTTAGGCTTGAACTTACCTTTCTTTTCTCTGTCCTGTTGATTGCGAGGGTTCTCTTTTAGAACTAGGTCCCCAACCTTGAAGCATCTTGGTCGAACCTTGTGGTTGTAGCTTCTTGACATCATCTGTTGATAGGCTTTGAGATGGTCAAAAGCTTTCTGGCACCGTTCCTCTAGCAGCTCTAGTTCTTGTAGCCTGGAGACTCTGTATTCTTCATCTGATATGAGACCTTTCAACGACACCCTGAGGGATGGGAGTTCGACCTCAATGGGAAGGATGGCTTCGGAACCATAGACAAGGGCGTAGGGTGTAGCACCTGTGGGAGTGCGTATACTGGTTCTGTAGGCCCACAGAGCGGGATTGAGTTGGACGTGCCAATCGCGACCAGCTTCATTGACAGTCTTCTTTAGGATTTTCAGAATGGTTTTATTTGATGCCTCAGCTTGGCCGTTACCTTGGGGGTAGTATGGAGTGGAGAAACGATGTTGGATTTTGAAACGCTCATAAAGTTCCTGGACATCCTGATTTTTGAATGGTCTCCCATTATCCGTTATGATGGATGAAGGGATGCCATATCGGCAGATAATGTAATTCAGAATGAACGAGGAAATTTGCTTTCCTGTGATGGTGGTTAGGGGAACGGCTTCGATCCACTTGGTGAAGTACTCAGTGGCGGTTATAATAAATTTATGGCCATTGGAAGAAGGTGGATGAATCTTTCCCACAAGGTCAAGTCCCCACTGGCAGAAGGGCCAGGGTGTCGTTAGAGGTCTCAACTCTTGAGCAGGTGCATGAATCAGGTTCCCGTGTATTTGGCACTGTTTGCACTTTTTGACGAACTGATATGAATCCATTTCCATATTGGGCCAGTAATAACCCAAACGCATGAGTTTTTTAGCTAAGGAAGGACCGCTGGAGTGTGTTCCGCAGATCCCTTCGTGTATGTCTCGCAAGGCCGTTATGGATTCTTCTTGTTCTAGACAATGGAGTAAAGTACCATCCAGACCACGTCGGTAAAGGGTTTAGCTATGATGGTGTAACGGGAGGCTTGTCGGATGAAAGTTCGTTTTTGGTTGGAAGAGAGGTCCGGTGGAAGAATATTGTCCTTGAGGTAAGTGTAGGTCTTACCGTACCAAGGTGAATCAGATCCTACTAGGAGGCAAATGGAATGGGTTTCGAGGAGATCATAAGCCGGTTGCCGAATGGTTTCTACTAAGAACTCATACCGTGACTCGTACTCAGGTATTTCAAGAAGAGAGGCTATGGTAGCCATTGCATCTGCTGCTTAGTTCTCTATCCTGGGTATTTGCTCGAAGGAGATGGTCCCAAAATGTTCCTTGAGGTCGTCGACCATCCGTTTGTATGGGATTAGCTTCTCATCTTTGGTTTGATATTCATCGTTAACCTGATTTATGATAAGCTAAGAATCACCGTAGACACATAGTGCTTGGATTTTCCACTCAGTGGCCATCTTGAGACCAATTACCAAGGCTTCATATTCCGCTATATTGTTAGTGCATGGAAATAACAACCTGTAGGACTTTGGAATTGTGTCGCCTTGGGCAGTGATAAACAGGATACCTGCCCCCGATCCATGGTTGGTGTAAGACCCGTCGAAGTAGAGTTTCCAAGGAGATGTTGACAGAGTGAATAAAGACTCATCGGGAAACTCAAACTGCATTGGTGAAGTGTCCTGTAATGGTGCCTCAGCCAGTTGGTCAGCTATGATTTGCCCTTTGATGGCTTTTCCGTCCACATATTCTATATCATATTCACTAAGAAGCATAACCCACTTTGCTAGTCGACCCGTGAGAGCTGCTTTGCTGAGAAGATACTTTAGTGGGTCGATTTTGGCAATGAGTTTGACAGGATGTGCCAACATGTAGTGTCAAAGTTTTTGTGAAGCAAAAACCACCGCAAGGCATGATCGTTCTACCTGTGAGTATTGTAACTCGTAGCCCACTAAGGTTCGACTGATGTAGTATACAGCTCTTTCCTTGTTCTCATAGTCTTGCTGCGCTAGGAGAGCCCCAAGAGCAGTAGGTGTAGCAGAAATGTAGAGAATCAAAGGTTTTCCTTGGATCGGAGGCATGAGTATAGGAGGGTTCATAAGGTACTCTTTTAGCTTGTTGAATGCCTCTTCGCACCGCTCATCCCATGTAAATGGAATATTCTTATGTAGGAGGTGACTGAAAGGTTGGCACTTGTCTGCCAACTGTGAGATGAACCTGCGGATGGCCTGCAGCTTGCCCTGTAAGGATCTCAACTGTGTTAGAGTCTTGGGCGGTGGCATGTCCATTATTGCTTTGACCTTGGCCGGGTCTACCTCTATGCCATTTGCTGACACGATGAAGCCTAGCAGTTTGCCCGAAGTCACCCCAAACACGCATTTTTTTGGGTTCAATTTAACTTGGAATTGGTCCAGCCGTTGGAAGACTTTCTCTAGGATATCCAGGTGTGAGTCCCTCGTGAGAGATTTTGCTAAGATATCGTCAACATAATCCTCCATGGTCACATGCATCATGTCATGGAATATGGTTGTCATGGCCCGCTGATATGTAGCACCTGCATTTTTCAGCCCAAAAGGCATGACATTCTAGCAAAAGGTACCCCATGGACAAGTGAAAGCTGTTTTGTGTTGATCCTCTGGTGCTATTTTGATTTGGTTATACCCTGAGAATCCATCCATGAGCGATAACATTGTATGTCCTGCAGTGAGGTCGACTATGATATCGATGTTAGGCAATGGAAAGTCATCCTTGCGGCATGCTTTGTTTAAGTCTCTAAAAATCGTTGCATAGTCGAACCCTGCCATCTGGTTTAGACACTGGCACAATGTTTGATATCCAGTCGGGGTAATCTATGGCTCTGATGAACCCCACATCTAGCAATTTCTTGAGTTCTTCCTTGACCAAAAGGGCTATATGGGGATGCATCTTTCTCAGTTTCTGCTTTACGGGCTTCACCCCTGGATCCAATGGCAAATGATGCAGAATCAGGTTTGGGTCTAAACCTGGCATGTTAGCATATGACCAAGCGAAGCTGCCTCTTTTCTTCTTAAAGAATGGTACAAACCTGGTTTTCTCAGGTGGTGTGAGAGATTTTGCGAAGTGGATAATCTTAGGCTATTCTTCGGTTCCAATATTTATTGGTTCTGTTGGCACCACCACAATTTGTGACCTTTCTTGGTACATATCACTAGGGAGAGTGTCAAGCATTCCATCGTCAGGTGCCACGGTTGGGTTTTCACCTTCAGATACGTCCTTTTTTTTTACTGTTTTATGATCTGACACTGTCGCACGGCGGTTTTCACCATCAGATCCATTTTTTATTTTAATATTTTTGCGACTAGAAGGCTTGGCACCCTCCCCGAAGTAAGCCATGGTATTAAGTTCGATAGCAAAACCAGCTTTATGATCTCCTTTTGGTAAGTGATCCCTAAGTTCCATATAGTCAATGTAAACATCATCATTCTGGAACATATCTAATTGGGGGGTTCCTTGCAGACCCCAGTCAATAAGCTCAGGGTGCAAGAGGGGAAGGGAGTCGGATGAGAGATCTGATTCATTAATGGTGTGAATGGAGATGTTATGAGCATTGGTGGGGGTAGTGTTCTGGGTGGTACTTTCCTCCAAGTTGTTTATCGCAATGGAATCGAAACTTTCCTTGAAAGCCATAATCTCAGGGAGGGGCAAATCAGACTCCAGTGGTCTATCCCGTTGCGTCTGTCCCTCATGGTAGGGGCTGAGAGTTTGGATGGTGTCAATCTCCTTGTCATCGTAGGAGTGCTCTGTTAGCTCGTCCCACTCATACTCATTCGACTTGTCTGAATCTGCGTCACTATCCACTTGGAGTGTTTGAATTGTCTCCACAAGGCACGCATTTTCCTTGGCTTTACCTTTGCCTTTGTACCCTAGGCCAGTTGTGTTTCTAGCCGAAGAGGATGAAGAAGGTTGTATAGGTTCAACGATTCCTTCTTTTCTGAGGCCTATGGGGCCTTGTCCTTCGTACCCCATCCTGTGCAAAATAGTTTCACCCCGTCCATAGAGTTCTGTAGGGAGTCTAGGCGGCTCTTGGGGTGTGTTTTCCTCTTCAGCATAAAGCCATTGCAGGAGATCTCGCTGCTCTGTCTCATCAGATAAGGTCCCCCATTTTACAAAGGGATTTGCGGGAGTTATAAGAGGAGCAGATGGCTTTGGAAAATGCCTAGGTTGATGCTTGGGTTTGCCAAAGGAGCGAGGAGACAAAGGCATGGTGGCAAGGTTGAGGCTGTGCTCAATGGAGTACTCCCCCACGCCATTTTCTTTTATGGTAAGTTTCAGCGGTTTGGGCCTCGAGGAGGAAGCTTCGGCGGTATGGTCTTGTTGCGGAGTAGGGGAAATGTAGGCTCTGTTGTTGGGAATGACGCATTCAGATTTTGCTTGGAAAGAATTGCAGTGTTGGTAGGGGTCGGGGTCGCCTTGTATGGTGACCTGCTTGCCATCGTGTGGGAATTTAATGCATTGATGATAGGTGGATGGGACAGCCTTCATGGCGTGGATCCATGGTCTCCCTAGTAGAATATTGTAAGCAAGCTCCCGATCAAGGACTTGGCACACCACATCTTTAATTACCGGTCCCACTTGAATGGGTAGGACAACTGTTCCTTTGGTGGTTCGTTCCTCCTCGTCATAGGCTTTGATGGTAATTTTCCGTCTTGGATCAACTGCCTGTTTGGAGAACCCCAGTGCAAGGACTAGCTTCAAAGTACAAATATTTAAACCTGCACCCCCATCAATGAGAACCCTCTTGATGCGGTGCTTGTGCACGAATGCGACAATGTGTAGAGGGGTGTTGTGGGGTTGAGATATGGAAAGGTCATCTTGCTCCGTAAACGAGATGGAAGTGGAGGATGTCAGATTGCCTACCATGGTCTGAAACTTTTCTTGGGCTAGGTTAGTGGGGACAGTAGTTTCCACTAAGGCTTTCTCAAGAATCTCCTTATGAGAAGGAGATAGACGCAAGAGCTCCAATATAGAAATGTGAGCCGGAGTTTTTTGCAACTGGTCGATGACATTGTATGGGCGGGAGTTGGACGGAGATGGTGATGACCTTGGAGGGGTGGTATTGATCGTGACCTTACCACTGCGGGTAATTATACTACAACCAGTTCTGTTAGGTCCTGGTTGTTGGTTGGGGGAGATGACATTGACTTGCGGAATATGCTCAGAAATGCAGTTAATGGTGTACTCGAATGGAACGCTTGCATAGTTAGCATTACTCGACCCGCTGTTCTGGTTTGGCCTGTTGCGATTGTTGTCATTATTGTTATTGCCATTGGAGTTGTTGCCGTTGTGACCATTGTTGCTGTTGTGGCCATTGTTGCGATTGTTGTTATACGGCCGGTTGTGGTTCAGAAGAGGGTCCCGGTAGGCCACATGAGATTCATTGGAGGTATGTTGTTGTGTCCCTCCCTGATTCTGATCCAGTATATCCTGTATGACATTCTTGAGGCGGATGCAATTGTTAGTTGTGTGCCCCCTTCCTCGATGATACTCACAATAGTCTGTGTCCTTCCAATAGGGAGGTTTGACGATAGGCTCATAGTCACTTGTTGGCGGTAGAGAAATTTCATTGTTAGCCAACAACTTCCTGAGGGCAGACTCTTGAGATTCCCCCAACGGCGTGAATTTTCTCCTTGGATTTGAATTGAACCAAGGTCTTGGTTCCCGAGGGGGTGGCTTGTTGGGTGCACCGGTATTTGCTTCTCCTTAAGAGTGAATATGGGTTGTTGCTTAGGGGCTACCGCCTTGGCGTCCACTACTCCATCGTTGACCACATTCTTGTTCTTGGTCCAAAACTTTGATTTATCCGTTGTGTAATTGGAAGGAGGTGTGTCCTTGTAGAGCTTGAGAGTTCCTTTAGTGATCATAGCTTTTTCAATGAAGAGGCCCATTTCAATGACTTTGGCGAACGAGGTAGGGCATTGTATCTAAATCTGATAGCTAAGATCAGTGTTTAGGTTGTGGACAAACATTTCCAATAGCTGCTTCTTAGGCATATCGTAAGAACACTTACTAGCTAGCTGTCTCCATCGTTGTAGGAAGGCGGCGAATGACTCACCACTCTTCTGCTTGGTGTTGCATAGATCTAGCATAGATACCTCGTGTTCTATGTTGTAAGAGAAGTGCGTTATAAATTTATTGACAAGTTCATCAAAAGTTTTGATTCCTGGTGGGAGACGCGAGAACCACTCCATAGCTTGACCACCTAAAGATCGCGGGAATAGTCTCATTAAGTAAGTCTCGTTGTGAGCTACTTCTAAACATGCTGCAGTGAATTCTCTGATATGATCTCTAGGGTCCCCCTTCCCTTTATATTTGTCAAATTTCGGAACTCCGAACTGATAGGGGAATGGTTTCATGATCAAATTTCTATCAAAGGGGTACGGTGCTATATCTTCCAAAGAGTAGTTCTTAGAACTTGTACTGGTCTTAAGGTTGGATATCTCGAGCTTTAGACTTTTGATTTGTTGTCTCACGTCTGCCATAGGAGTAGTTGGATCTACGGGTTGCTTTCCTCTCTCATTTGTATGGGGGACCGTGTCATTTGTGCCTCTCTCATGCGCATGTGGGACTGTGTCATTTGTGCCCCTCTCATGATCATTGTCTGCATTTTCCATGATGGAGCTAATGTCAAAGTCTGCGGGGAGTTTGATTCCGAGACTAGCAAGATGATGGAAATACTTATGGGGGTCTTCAAGGATCATCTTCTCTACGACGCGTTGGAATTTTCTATCTTGCATGTGCGCCACTAATTCTTCATGAGAAATTTCTTCTTCACCATCACGTGGTGGGAGAAGGTGATCAGATGAGTCGGCCATTTCGATTTGCTTGTTGTACTGGGATCGAGTAAGAACCATGCAAGGTGACGCAGGATGGAGGGGACCAAGATTAGAAATTTTGGCAAGGTGCCGACCGAGACTATTATGAATGGGATACCTAGGATAAGACTTGGACAAAGGATTCTCTCGCTCAATGACTTCAAGTAAGACGGTTGACACAAGACTCTAGCCACTAGCAAGGGTAGTCGATACCAGTCTTACTGTGCATGGCTTAGTCGTTCAACAAGACTACTAGCAAAGGTACTGTGACCTACTAGGCTTACGTGAATTCACTAATGAAACGAGCAAGGACTTATGCCGAATCGATATGGGATAGGCTGACTTTGGGACAAGAGTGATTTGGACAGGAAGCGGGAGAGACAATGGACGAAAGAGAAAGAGTTGGGTGAAACGGATGGAGATTGACTGCAAGGTTGACTCTGATCTCGGAAAGTGAAACTAGGCTGAAATGGGTGCTCTGATCAGGTGAAAATACCTCCTCAAAAATAGGGCAAGTGCTCACTGTCGCATATGCGCAGAAACAGATGCGCAGCAGAAATGGGCAAATGCGCCGCAAGTCACAGTAAATGCGCCGGTCTGATGAATTATATATGCGCAGCAACAGTGCATATATGCGCAGCAAAAAAGGTATATGCGCAGCAAGTCGTTTCAAAAGCGCAGCAAGTCGCTGCAAATGCGGAGCAGAAATGTGTAAATGCGCAGCTCTGAAGTTTTGCAAAATTTTTGGTTTTTTTTTCTTCTGTTTTTGGTATTTTTTGGCTAGAAAAGGTCTTCTTGATCTGATATTATGAATTTAATAGCAAGAAAACACAGCAAGCACAAAGAATATTTTGTAGTTTTTCATTGTTTTCGTAATTTTTTCGACTCTATTTTGGACAAAAGCAAGCACAAAATCCTAGGCGAGAAATGGATTATAAGGGATTTGGGCCACTAAAACAAGAGGTATTTAATTCGGGCAACCGTTCAAGTGGTTACACGTGCGGCGGCGCTACTCTCTGTTATGGAGTCTCCCAGCCTCACAGGGTTGCGCCTGAGAGGGTTTTGGGGGAGGTTGGCCGTCGGTGTAACATAACAGCACTTGTTGCAGGAAGTTTTCACCTCAAGCACAATTTATTTTAAGTGGCTTGGTAGGGCTTGGCGTTAGCCTGTTACTACTCAGGGTCGTTCCCACTTGGACAAGCGTGCATCCAAGGGCAGGCCCCTCCTAAAGGTTAAACAGATAGAATGACAAGTCTGGCACTCTGATCACCCAGAAGAGGGGAGAGCATAAGCCTATTGTCATTCGCAAGCACAGAATACACTGATTAATCCACCCTAGTTAAAAGTGAAAAACTAAATGGGCTAATCTACTCAAACAGAACTTTGAAGTGATTTCAGCAATATAGCAGTGGTTCAGTTTTAAATCCCAGAAAGCAGTGGTGAGTTCAATTTTTAAACCGCGTAGCACGAGATTGTTAACTTTGAAATTCAGGTCTCACGATATAGCAATGGTTCATTTTAACTTCAGAAAGCAGTAGTGAGTTCAATTCTTAAACCGCGTAGCACGAGATTGTTAACTTTAAAATTCAAGTCTCACGATATAGCAATGGTTCATTTTAACTTCAAGATCATTGATGAGTTCAATTTTAATCTTTAGATAGCAATAACTTGGAAGGTGTTTGCAATGCAAGCAAGAAATAAATCCAGTTACTTCCTCCCTAATTAGAACTAGATGAAGATTTGAATGAACATTAATATTACTTTCCCTTTGAAAATGAAATGTGAACTAATTAGATGCAACTACATGGAACTAAACCTGCACCTATCCTGCAAAAACGCTCCAGCAAACACCTGCGGAAAGGTTAGCGTTAGCAACTTCCCCTAGAAAAGTACTAAAACCTCAGCCTATTACAAATGCGCAGCTTCAGTGATCAGATGCGCAGAAATAATCAACAGAAGCGCAGCATTAATAAATGCGCCGTAATATTGCACGCATGCGTCGTTAAAAGGAATGAATGCGCAGTATTAATGTATGCGCAGTAACAGTCTTCAAAAGCGCAGCAGAAATGCACAGATGCGCAGAAATAATAAAAGCGTCGTAACAGTGCACAGAAGCGCAACGAAAATACACAGATGCGCAGAAAGGATAAAAGCGCCGTAACAGTCTTTAAAAGCGCCGCCTAAATGAACAGATGCGCCGAAGTAATCTGTGCGTGACTCTGCGTGACCTGTACGGAATTCAAAAAAGCTCAGAAACGGTAAAATAAAGGGGCAAATGGCCCCACGGTGGGCGCCAAAAATGTAAGGGTAAAATGGTGATCAATCAAATGAATTATATAAGACCCAAACATCAACAAAATAGAGAAACAAGAAGGATTCAATAAACGAAGTACTGAACAAACACAATGCAAACCTCTCCCGTTTCGAAACTTCTGTTGTTCGCCTATCACAAATCGTCCTTTTGCAGATGAAATGAGCCCTCAGAGAGTGCAATCTTTTTAGCTATTTGTAGGAAGTCGACGGTGAATGGCTATGGTGATATGCAATGAAGATGAGCTTCAAGGCAAGTATGTGATCTCAAGCTTATAAATGGTAAAAGGGTGCCAAAGGCGCGCCGGTGATATTTCTGCAGAGTAACGATGTCAAAAGCCTGGATGATTAGAATGGAAGGATGAAGCTTCATTTATAGACTCAGAAGAATGAGAATCAACGGTTGAGAGGAGATATGAAGATCAATGGCTGAGAATGGTTGAGGAATATGCACCCAGTAGAAATGTGACAAGTGTCCCAGCTCCATTATGAAAGAGGGGATGTGACAAAACTGATTGGAGAGTTAACTCCATTGACTGAACAGTTAACAGACTTGATTGATCAGTTAGAAGAGTGGATTGTGGAACTGACTGAATTGATTGACCAGTAAACTCGGTTGATTGAGGAGTCAACAGAATAGATTGACCAGTGAACTCAAATGACTAATTAGTTAACAGATTTGATTGATTAGTTAACCAACTTCTGATTTTGAGAAGAAATAGGCCATGTGGGTGAGAGAAAAATAGGTAATTAAATATTAAATATATTTAATTACATGTGCAACCTGATGAGGTGGACAAGGTGAGGTGGAAAAGGTGAGGTGTAAAGGTGATGTGGATTTTTAGAATTTAGAACTTAGGATAGAGGAATTTGGATTAATTAAATAATTTATGATTATTTAATCATGTAGGACATTTAGAAGAATTTTAATTAAATAAATTAAATTTATTTAATTATGGAACAGTGAATCAATTAAATAAATTTAGAATATTTATTTAATTAATAGAAGAAGGGAATAATTATTTAGAATATTTATTTAGGATGATTCATGTCATTTTTAGGCGTATACATTTATGATTTTCAATAGTTGAAGGTGCTGACAACGTACTTTCAGAACTTTTAGATGCACCCCACACTTCACTGGAACTTGCATTCCAACCTGCATTTGAAGATTTGAGAGATTGAATAGCCATAGGGTCTGTCAATTCAAAACTGGTGATTAACAATTTAATCCTTCCTTCACTGATATTGGAGCTTCAACAGTAGTCAACATATGCCCAGAACTTTGAGGCATACCCCATCCATCATTTGCTGACTGTCCAAGTTGTATGTCAATGCTGCTACACCATCCAACAGACTCATGATTTAAATTCTTCATGAATTTTCCATCATTGGCAGAGGAAACCAGACCACCATCTGACTTCCAATTCAACCTGTTAGAGCTATAGTTTTGTTTTGAGCCCGTCCATGTTGGTGCACCATTTCCTGTCTAGCCAGTCCCAGGGTTTTCATTAATCATAACTGCTCTATTCGGTGTAAAGGTTTGATCAAAGAGCCTATTAGCCTCCAAGTTATTTGATTTTTTTCTGAAAATTTCCTGCAATTGCATCAGTGAACAGTATTGAATCCTCTTGCACTTCATGCGTCCTCCAAATTCGCAGATCAATGGGGAAAAATCCTTTCATATTCCACTTCCTAAGTTGACATAGAAAAGGGCCCTTGTATTGTGTCAGTAGGGTCCTTATAGTGCCAGGTCTTCCCTGTTCACTTACCTCTTCCATTGTTGGAGGCTTCGTTAAGAGATCTACCATAACAGTTGATTTGTGTGTTTGATCCTTCTCTTGCTGCCACTCCAAACTTGGCAAGCTGCCAGCCCCAGCATATGATCCACACCAATTTGATCCAGCTATGTTTTTCTCACTAGAACTTCTTTCAGTTTTGCTTCCATCATCCATCCTCACAGAACTCTTTTGGGAATCCCAACCTGAAGATTGTTCATCTCCAGACTTCTCTTTCCCCCAGTTCCAATTTGCACTATTACTATTTTGTTCATTGTTCTCCAGGTGATCATTAGACCAACCATGACTCTGTGTAATAACATGACTTGTCTTCCATCCTGATTGTCCCCGCGAGGATGTACTACTTTTTCTGTTTTCCCAAGTATTCCCTGAGATTTGTTGGATACCATCCCACCCTCCCTTTGAATTGTCCCATTGATAAGAATCCATACCTGCACAAACAATTTAAAAGCTCATCATCTTAATTTTGCCTAAAAAGTATCCACTATAAAATAGAAATATTAAAAAGAAAGAGAATTGAGAAACCTCGGTTGCTGCCTTTAAGCATGTCCTCTTTATCATCTGAATCATAATCTGGATCTACATTTGGATCAGCAATCACCTCTGGGATTTCCTGTAATTTCCGAGCACGCTCATCAGGGCTGCTTAGCAGCTGCAACTTCTCAACACATTCCCTTAGCATGGGGGATCAAACTTAGTCAAGGATTGACAACACAAAATATTATATTGCAGACAACATATACCATTCCCTCATGTCATCATTGTCCATCACTTATAGATGTGATGTCAATGCCAATAATAGCAACATAAATAGACCTGGTTGATAGTACAAATATTCTATAACAACTGTTCCTTTTTTATTTCACTATTAATCAACATTGAATAGCCAAAGCTTTGAGGCTGTCATTGAAAACAAAAGGAGATAAAATTAAACAAGCAAGTTGAACCAAGAAAACTGTGCTCCTTAGACCATTTGAATTATATAGAGTCCCATAGCAGCAAAAATCTTTTGGTGAAAAAATTGGCAAATCAAAAGTATAAGATTTTTTCAAAAAATTGGGAAAAATCGGATTTCCAAAAAACGTAGAAAAATGCAAAAAAAAGAAGAAAATCTCTTGTTTTTTAAAAATTTTGGGGTTGGGTTCATTATATATATATATATATATAGAGAGAGAGAGAGAGAGAGAGAGAGAGAGAGAGAGAGAGAATAATAAATATAATAATATATAATATATTAATAATATTATATTATAATATATTAATAATATAAATATTATAAATATAATATTATTATATTAATTATAAAATTTATTATAAAATAGCCAGCATACTTTTAGTTTACTCCGGATCTACATCCATTGCACAATCTTTAGTTTTTGGGGAGACGAATAGCCAACATACCTTTAGTCCGAGTGGCACTGGGAATCCACGTGGTTCTCCTAATCTACTTGCACCATCTAATGTTAATGATGATGAAGGTGATGTTAGTCTTAATGATGATGCTGATTAATAATTGTACTATTTTAATATTGAACAATGATTATGTATAATGTATTAATGACATTCAAGTTTGAAAAATTGATATTAGTATATTGCAGCGTTGTAGGGAGACGCGTCTCCCGACCCCTGGGACGCGTCTCCGGGTTGGGGACGGCAGGGAGACATCCCTTGACGGAGGAGACGTCGAGTGAAGTACCCTAGCCGTCTCCCGCACGTCTCCCGACCCTGCATATAAAATAAGACACTTTTAATATGTTTTTTTGATACTTTTTTTTGTCGTCTGCTCATTAAACCTAATCGCAACGGGTCGACGGCACACAGAGAGAGCATTTCGCAGCACCCACGCGATGCTTGCAACTTCAACGGGTAAGTTTTCATGGCATTTTGATTTTGCAAAAAAAGCATAGATCTAAGATGCACTCATAACTTAGATGTAGCAAAAAAAAGCAGTGTCGCTGTGAATACTCCTGAGGCGTATTGATACGCCTCAAGAGTATTCACAGCGACACTGCTATTTTAAAAAAAATTAAGTTTAACCTTGAAAAAGAAAGCAGTGTCGCTGTAAATACTTCTGAGGCATATATACACCTAAGGAGTATTTACAACGACACTGCTATTTTAAAACTTTTTAACCTTGAAAAAGAATGCAGTGTCGCTGCAAATACTCTCGAGGCATATAGCCTCAGTAGTATTTATAGCGACACTACTAAAGAGTCGCAGATAGATCCCATTGAGGCTTTGAGCTATATCTTGTGAAACTTGAAAGATGAAAAATATGTGAAGATAAACAATGCCAATTGAATATTTCTATATTCAGCTCCACATGCATAGCAAAATTCATGCCCGCACCTGCAGTTAAAATGGCAAATGCAGTATCCTTGAGTTAGTTTCTAGAGTTAACAAAAGCACTTAGCAGAATCAACGAAAATTTAAATCTGACTCAACTTAGCAGAATCAACTTAGCGGTATCAATAAAATTTGAACAGATTCAAGAAATTGATGGATTAGCGTTTCATTGTTCAAGCTTGATGGATAGTTTATAATCTATGTTACCGGGTTCTTCATTGTAGGGGGCGGCGAACCCACAGAGAACCCGGGGCGGGCGGGGTGCTCCTTGTCCGCTCCCGTCGCCGCTCCCGCTCCCACTCCCGTCTGGTCCAGTACCCGCATAGGCGAACCCACAGAGAGCCCGGGGCGGGCGGGGCGCTCCCTGTCCACTCCCACCCACTCCCGCGAGCCAAAACACATGTTTTTAGTGTTAAAAATTAAAAAAAATGTTTTTAAAACTCATTTCTCAATGAAAAAAAACAAAAACTGAAACCCTAAAAGGGTCAATATAAGAAAAACGCCCCTATTCACTTCTTATTTTGCAACAACTCCTCCATTTCACAAGAGTTTTTCACATTTTGTTCATTTTTGCATTGTGGAGGGAATCCGCAATCGATTGCAAAGCACCAAGGAAGGATCGTAGCTTGCACAAAGGTCATCTATTGATCTAAGGTAAGTAGTTTAACCTATTTTTTCTAGTTTTTGTTGAATTTGTTCAAGTTTTTTATGGATTTTTAAATTTTTTCAAATTTTTTTCAAAAATTTCAACTTTTTTTTTGAAAAAAAAAAACAAGTTTGAACATTTTTTAAACCTATTTTATTGTTTCTCTTGAATGTTTAGGTGTTTTATTAGTGTGTAGGGTTGGAATATTTTTATTATATTTTAATTTTTATTATTTTAATTTAAATTTTGTAATTTCTTAAGCAACAATCTATTTGAAAGTGAAATGACTATGCCTACTAGTTCAAGTTCGGTGGGTCTTGAGAAGAGTAAACAATTTAAATATGATCAAGGATCTCCTCTTTGGAGACATGTCAACATGATTGAACAACTAGCAGGAGGTGGGGCTTTTGTTTGGGTTTGTAATGAGTGCAAAGTCACATTTAAGAGCTCATATACTCGATTGAAAGCTCACTTATGTGCCATAAGTGGAAAAGGAATAAAAATATGTGACGGGCCAAAAAAGAGGGGGTTGTCAAAAGCACAAATTATGGCATACATTAAAGAACAAGAAGAAGCTGATGAAAAGAATGCAAGAGCAAAATCAAGAGCTCATCCTTTAACAAAGAAAACATCAATGAATCCACCTACAGAAGCTCCTTGTTCCAGGCCACAACATCCTTTCTTGGACTTGGAGGTAATCCAAGATGATGAACCCTCTTCTTCCTGCAAAAGAGGTCCATTGGCAAAGGCATTTCAAAATGAAACGAGAGATATTGCAGATGAAAAAATTGCACGTTGCATTTATGCCAATGGTCTTCCTTTCAACTTGGTGAGATCACCATATTGGCGGGAAATGGTGGTAGCAATTAGTAATGCACCTTCTGATTACACAAGTCCTGGTTATGAAAAGGTGTGAACCACCTTATTGGCAAAAGAAAAAAGTTATGTAGAGAAATCACTAAAACCAATTAGAGATTCATGGATTGAAACAGGAGTGTCCATTGTTTCTGATGGATGGAAAGATTGCAAAAACCGACCTTTAATAAATGTTATTGCTGTGTCCCCCAAAGGGGCAATGTTTTTGAAGTCGGTTGATTGTGAGGGGGAAATCAAGGATGCACAATTTATTTCCAAAATCCTCATTGAGTCCATAGAGATGGTGGGTGTTGATAATGTTGTCCAAGTCATTACATACAATGCAAAAAATTGTAGGGCAGTAGGTGCTTTGGTTGAGGAAAGATACTCACACATATTTTGGACACCATGTACCGTACACTCCTTTAACTTGGTGATGCAAGCAATTGGCACTCAAGTAGATTGGGTGAGAAATACATACAATGAAGGTGAGGAGATTCAAATGTTTGTGACAAACCATCATATGTCACAAGGCATCTTCAGGTCTTTCTCGCATTTGGAGTTGTTGAAGGTAAATTTAATTTATTTTAATTTTAATTTATGCCATATTTTTATTTACTTGAGTTGCATGATTCATTGATTTAGATTCTTGATTTAGATTTTAATTTTTAATGTGTTATTAACTTGTTTTTTTACATAACATTAGGTTGCTGAGACCCAATTTGCATCACACACAATCGTTTTGAGACGACTTGTGAAGGTGAAAGAGGCATTAGGCTCCATGGTCACTAGCCACCAATGGAGTATATGGAAGACAGCTAATTCAAAGAGGGCTCAAAAGGTGAAGTCATCGATCCTAGCTGATGAGTTCTGGGAACGTGTACAATATGTTTTGAGTTTCACGGAGCCTATCATGAGTATGCTTAGGTTTGCTGATACAGATCAGCCATGTTTGGGGGAAATCTATGATGGCATTGACTCCATGGTAGAAAAAATAAAGAGCATAATAACACAAAAGGACAATGACCCCAATGAAACATTTTTCCTAAGTGTCAAAAAAATCATTGATGACCGTTGGGACAAGATGAACACACCCTTGCACCTCCTTGCATATGCCTTGTCTCCCAAATATTATAGTACTGAGATACTTGCTTTGCCGGGGAGAACCGCACCATATAGAGATAGAGAAGTTGCTTCCGACTGCATGAAAGCATTTCGAAGAATCTACTCCGATCCAGAAATGGTGAATGGTGTTAGGAAAGAGTTTGGCAAGTTCATACAAGGACGAGAGCATAGTTTGTGTGCTATTGCAGACATGTACAAGGAAGATGCACATACATGGTGGTACCTCCATGGGCAAGATTATGTTTTGCTCTAGCCTCTTGCAATCAAAATTCTATCACAAGTAAGCATGTTTTATTTTAACATTCTTAGTACTTACCATTTTTTGCATTTTAAAGTTGTATTGACTAGAGCTCTAATTTGAAATTTGAATAGGTTGCAAGTTCTTCTTCGGCTGAACGGAATTGGAATACATACTCCTATATCCACTCAGTAAAGAGTAATCGATTGGCTGCTAAAAAAGTAGAAGACTTGGTCTATGTCCACTCCAACTTGCGTCTTCTATCACATAAGCAAGTTGAGTACAAGGACGGGGCAGTGAAGAATTGGGATATAGCCCCTAAGTGTGCCAACTTGGATGCATCTATTGCAGAGCTTGCTACAATCACTGTAGATGATGAGGAGAATTTTCTACATGATGTACATAGTGCGAGTGGCACTCCATATGTTGGTGTTTCAAACGATTTGCAACCAACCAATGATGATGACTTAGATCTAGATCCTTTTGATGAAGATTGAAGAGCGAAAGATTGACTTTTGAATCTTGATTATAGACTTATAGTATTTTATTATTTTGAAATTTCAAGTTTTGTAATACAGTACTGACTACTGAGTATTTGTAATGATTTTCAATGTTTCATTGTTCATTGGTCATCTAAATTATCAATCAAGATTCAAATGTATTATGTATGTTCAATTCTATATATTTTTTATTTTTTTTGGTATATACAGTTATACTATATAAATAAATATATATATATATAGTACAGCCGTACCCAGCCGTACCCACAGGAAAAAAAAAATTTCGCCATACCGGCGTACCAGAACCCCGCTCCCGAACCCGTTCTCGTACCAGAACCGGCAACTTAGTTTATAATTGTCTATGACTATAAAATGCCGAAATGGGTGTTTGGGAACAAAAAGGCATAATTTTTTTATTGTAATAATTTTTTTACCGTTCTAATTTTAAATTTTAATATTTGACTTTTATTGACTCTTTATCATTTTGATTTTGTACTAGGTTGAGATATGTCAGGTGGGGGAAAACAAAGCCTGTACCCACTATGGAAGTATTGCAATCGCATTCCAAGGCCGAAGGGGTCGGGTGGAACAACCACCATCAAATGCAAGCTTTGTGATATTAAGCCATTTCAAGGTACTTACATGAGGGTGAGGGCTCATTTCCTTCACATACCTAGAAAAGGTGTTGATCCTTGTTCAAATGATATAGAATGACATGACGCTATTAGGGATCAAGAAAGGGTTGATGGGAAAGTGTCTCTTTTGAGCTCTCATGCTTCAACATCAGGGACAACTGGTTACCATTCAAGTCAATATCAGAATAGAGAGTCAGAGGTAGATGTGTCTTCTCGAGATGTGACAACAAAAGGTTTAGAAGTGGGATATTCTCGCAAGAGATCACACATTGGCAGCTCAAACCCCATTGGAAGATTATTTGATGTGCAAGGTCGAGATGCAGTTGATGAAGTGATTGCACGCTTCTTTTATGCAAATGGAAGACCATTTAATGTTGCTCGCTCACCTTTCTACACTGAGATGGTCCAAGCCATCAACAATGGACCAGCTGGATATAAACCACCTGGGTATGAAAAGCTTCGCACTACTCTAATTGATAAAGGAAAAACTCGATTAGAGCAACAAACCGCACCATTGAAAAGAGTGTGGTTTGTAGAAGGATGCAGTATTGTGATGGATGGGTGGACAAATGCTAGAAATTGTCCACTACTTAATATCATGGTAACATGCAGCATAGGGCCTTATTTTATGAAGGCAATAGATTGTTTAGGGCAAGAAAAAAATGCAGAGTTCCTTCATAACCAGCTGTGTGAGGGCATTTAGGAGGTGGGGGCATCACATGTACTCCAAGTTGTTACAGATGCTGCCCCTGTTTGTAAGGCAGCAGGCATGTTGGTGCAGAAAAAGTATAGGCATATATTTTGGACACCATGTTGTGTGCATTCGTTGAATAATGCACTCAAAGATATTGGCAAGTTCCAATGGATCTCAGATCTCATTGAAAAGGGCAAAAAAATACAAATGTTCATATGTAACCATCACCACACACAAGCCATTTATCAAAAATTTGCCAAGGTGTAACTTCTCAAACCTGCTGATACACAGTTTGCTTCTTATTTTATTCTTCTTGAGCGTCTCCAAGAAGTCAAAGGAGCTTTGTGTGCCACAATAGTTAGTGATGCATGGGTAGCTTGGAGACAATCTACATCAGATACTGCATTTGAGGTGAGAGGTATGGTCCTTGATGAGCGTTTTTGGGCTGATGTTAGATTTGTTGTGGACTTTATTAAGCCCATATGTGAAGTGATCAAATTTGTTGATTCAGACAAGCCATGTTTGGGAGAAATTTATGAAGAAATAGATTCCATGTGTGAAAGAATTAAGAAAATAATTGATGCAAGAGATCTTTCTCTATATCCCTTGCTAGAAGAAAAGATGCATGGAAGATGGAATAAACTTAACACACCCATTCATTGTGCTGCCTATGCCTTGAATCCTAAATGGTATGATCTACAAGCGACCAATAAGAGGGCTCCATATGAGGATAGAGAGGTAATGAACGGATTTTGGGCAGTAATAAAAAAGATTTATGGCCGAGGTGAGGATGCTTCAATTATGAGGGCTCAATGGAATAAGTTTTCACATGGGCATGGTGACTTTTCTTCCATGGAAGCCATGTATGATATGCATGCAAAGAAAGACCCTATAGAGTGGTGGTGGAACCATGGAGGTGAAACTCCTGAATTGCAATCATTTGCAATAAGATTGCTCTCACAAGTAGCCAACTCTTCATCTTGTGAGAGAAATTGGAGTACTTATGGTTTTATTCATTCACAGAAGAGGAATCGATTAGGGTCAAAGAAAGCGGAGAACCTAGTGTACATTCATAGCTCACTTCGCCTTCTCTCTCATGTAGAACTTGGGTACAAGGAGGTTCCTTCAGCAAAATGGGACCAAATTTCAGTTGATGGAGAAGCTGCAGCCTTGGTTGATGAAGCGGTTGAAGTAGATGGCTTCAGTGATTTACCCCCAATTCTACTACCATCAGAGGAACCTGAGCTTGAGAGTGATGAGTATTTGGAGAGCATCATAGCTGAGGACCTAGAGATGGATGACATAAAATGATGACATAGATTTCTGATTTCTGATTTTTGTTTTCTATATGCATATCAGCCTACCAGGCTATCAACATTTTTGAATTTCAATGTGTAATATCGATATGTAGTATTAACTCTTTGACATTTGTGTTTAAACTTCAAAGATAATGTTAAACTTTACTAGTTCTCTTGTTTTGAAAGTTCAGTGTCATGGTGTTTTCAATTTTAATGTTAGCATATTAATATATTTTTAAAATTATTAAATTATATTAAAAAAAATGGTGTCTCCAAGTACCCCCGTCTCTTTTTTTTCAAAAATAGACGTACCGGTACCGGTACCAGTCTCCCGTACCAGTACCAATACCAGTCTCCGTGCAAGCTTGGTATATTGTATTTCAAATTTTGACATTTGTAATGGTTTTGTTTAGCATATGTATGATTTATGGTATTCTAGACTTTAATGAGATTCTGTTTTTAGGCTGCAAATATATATATATGATTTTTATAATTTTTTTGTGTAGACGTACCCAAAACATACCCAGCCCTCCAAAAAAGAACTGTCGTACCAGCATATCCTACCCACGTACCCGTACCCGATTCCCACTTGGTAACTTAGAGTGGAACCTTAAGAGCAGTATCCAGTGGAGTGACTGCTGAACTAGTGATCACATTTTACTAGATTCTACTTTTGAGTTTCATGGTAGAAATTACTAGCCACATATTTATACTAGATATGATTTGATTATTTCCATCCAGAGAAGGTTGAGTTTTTCCCCCAATCTTCTCTAACTATCAGTTGAGCAGCAAAACAAGTATTTGAAGCAGGGTACGTGATTATCACATTCAATAGCCACCAAAAAGTGCTTTTTGCTTCCAACTCATAATTTTTCCCTCTGAATGAGTTGAAAAATAACTTGAGATGTTTTTTTCCTGCAGAATATGCAGCTTTCTGATGTTCTACAAACAACAACACCAAAATAGCCATTTGTAGCACACATCTAACCCTGTTTCACACATATCATGTGCAGTTGTTCACTAAATTCATGAGTGCAGTGCTTTTCTATTAAAACTTTATGTAATTTAGAATCTAGAATCCTATATACAGTCACTAGGTTCATCTGGTATGTCAATGAGGTTTTAGCTTTCAGATGTTTGGCCCCATTATAATTAAAATTTTCTGCAAGGAGATTAAAAAGCACTGAAATTGCTATATAGCACTATCATGTTGGAAAGACGAGCAATTTCATGCTTACAACAAAAATGTGAAACTTATTATTGTTTGTTAAGCTCATATGACTATAAAACTTTTGGGGAATCAAGATGACAACTGAGGAAAGAGATAAAACAAAAAGGCAGTAGGATATTCTTTCCTGTGGCCCTTCTCACTTGCCCGGTCCCTAAGGTGGCTAAGCCTTAGTAATTCTGTTTCAAACCACTGCATCACAGACACATGAGATTAATGAGAGAAATCAAATTGATCATCTAAGGATTTCAAAAGAATTAATCACTAAAAGATGCTCTCTTCTATGATTTGAAGGAGTAGCAAAAAGAAAAGGTGAACAAATTTGACATTTTTAATCCTCATTTCTCATATGATCCAAGTAGACACTCACGTCATTGAGTTTAACTTCATGTAAAGCCTGAGCTTTCTCGTCGACCTCAATCTGCCAAAAGATCCAGCCGTTAGTCTGGAATCTAGAAACATTCAGTATTACTGTATTTAAAATTTAAATACTATAGTATTCACAAAATATAAACCTAGTCACCCTATTTTAGTCATTCAAAATTGCAGAAATTTAAGTTGTAATAAAAATGAAGTAATTTCATTAAAAATTACTGGTAAAATTTTCATGTTTATCCTCAACAGACAGTTATATGCAGAAATGTATATATCCAGCAGTATTCAATGGATTGGAACCACTATCATGGTAATTAGCATTCAATGCAACTTCTCAAAAATCTGGAAGAGAATTTACTTTTCTTGTGTTCAATATTAAAACGCTCAAAGTTTCTAGCTCACAAAATACAAGCTTAATGCCTAGAGTTGCAAATCTTCAAGGACTGTTGGATCTCCTCCATAATGCATAATATCTAAGTATTTTTTAAGCCTATATTAGTTACTCAAGCATCCTCACTTCACCATAGAGTTGTACGGCAAAGGAAGATGCAACTAAATTTTCCAACCATCAAGTAGAACTTAGGCTGCAACAAGCCAAGCCCCTGAAAAGGAAAAAAATTCAAGAAAAAATGACCAGTGCTCTTCACAATGAACAAGCAGCACAGCTACAGCCCTAAGCTCATCAAGCTCCTCAAAGACAGGGCAAGTTGACATAAGAACAAAACGAAATCTATCAAAACAAAATAAATTTTCAAGGACAACTGGAAAGCAGTGATTAATGATTTAAGTCCAGTGCATGCACATCTTATTTTAAGTTACCAGGGTATGGGTATGGGTACAGGTTCAGGTTCAAAAATGACAATATTTTTGTAACATTCTATAGTTCGTCATGGAAACTTCCATACATGAAGTATTAAAAATATAAAAAGATAAGCATAATATAGCACTATCAGCATTAAAATAAAGTTTAAACCAAATACAAATAAAACACTACATAATTCATAATACCATATGTTTATAAATTATGAATTATGATTTAAGTTCGTTCTGTTTATAATAAATGTAAGCAGACCCTTGCATTGGGTTCATCCCAGAAATGTTGGATCCTTCCTAAAAACATTCCAGAAACATTGTCAGTGTTTCTAGGAAGGTCCTGATGATTATGAAGAACCCAGGATGCTTCTGGGGAGAACCAGAAGCAATATCAATACCAGAACCATTTTGGTTTGGGTGCAGAGGTGGAGAGGTGGAGACTAGAGATTCAATAACACAGTTCTTATTAATACAATCTTGAAGAATTGTTCAAGTTAATTTCATTTTCATTTTTAAATAAAACAATCTATAGAAACCAAAAGCATTAAAGAAAATGATAATGGCAAACAAAGGAGTTGAGAAGCAAAATAATGATAAGGAATGACGGGAACAGTGAGGAAGAAAGAAGAAATAGAAGAGAAGGCAAAAGGAGGACCTTTGGAAATTATTAAATTGTCATGGAACTAGGGTTAAGATAAGGCAGAAAGAGATATTAGATGAAATGCAACGAAAATTCGGCAGGTGAATAATGCAGGTCAAAGTAAAGGACTATCAAAATCCACCATGCAAAAGGAACATTTGCCACCAGGCACCTCAAGTCTTCAAATTGCTGTAGCAATTGACAAGTAAGTCTAGATGATACTGATTCTATGCATGAGATTAACTTTTACCAACACATACCATGATATGAAAGTTTATTGCAGTATGTCCCTCAATTCAAACAATTCTATATTGGATTCATTTCATGTAGAAGGTATGGGATGTCTTGGAATTCAGATTCTTAGCAAAGGGTTTTTTCCTGGTTATCTTCGAGCCCCTGGAAAAAATAAGTGATTTTTTGTAAAGTGTGTTGTATCTTCAAGCCCCTGGCTATCTTTCATTCTCCATTTGGAATGTTTTGGGGTCAATTTCAAGAACAATTGTTTGGTTTTCAAAAAGAAGATCTCTGAAGAAGTATATGGTTTCTGATTTCGGCTAGGGTTTGATGCAGAATCAATGGAACGAAGAATTTTTCCGATTCAAAGCATCAAGATTGACTTGTCAGAATATCAGAGTTTCAGACATCTTTAAAGGATTTGACATGCTCAAAACAGAGGACTTCATCAAAGACGTACCTAGAGTGGCCTGTCAAGATTTGCCATTTTTAGCCCACTCTCTATTTTTATTCGTCACCATTTTCAAGGAGATGGGCTTATTCTGAGAAATCTAATTTTAGCATCTATTTATAGACTGGTAGGCTGATAGTTATCCTTATCAAGAGTCTAACTGAAGATTGTCTGATTTAGGGTTTAGTATTACTTGACAGAACTTTGTAAAAAGCTTGCTTTGAATGCAAGCAATCTATTCATAGAGGAGTGTGTTAGTTTTTTTAATTTTTATTACTTTTCATGCAATGGGTGCACTTAGTCAGGGCTTTAATATGGGACCTGGAACTGCCCTTGCTTATAATACAACTGTCTCTGCTACTGGTGCTGTACGGTATGGTTCTGTAGGATTGACTTCTGTTGGTGCTAGGTGAGATGCTGGCACTGGGTCTCTACCTGTAACTAATGCTATTGCTCCCAGAATTGCTCACGCTTCTTACTTAGCAGACTCTACTGAATTAACAAAGTCACCTACTTGGTCAATTGCTCGATCAACGGCTACTGGGTATGGATCTCCAACTTGAACATCAGAATCTCGTGCTGCAATTGTGCCTGTAACTAGGTACTCCACTACATGATCAACTGCTTAAACTACTGAAAGGGCTGGCTCAACCAACTGCCTATGGCTTTGATATGGAAGTTCCCGGTGTTGCTACCTCTCATGCCGCTGCTTTCTCTGCCGCTGGTCGTTATGAAGCTCTTGTCTTTGCTATAGGTGTTGTTAGGTCAATGGTTGGATTTGGATCTGTTCTAGGTCAATGGCAGGCTATGGGTCTGGATCTTTGACTAGCTTTGATATTGCTATCCTTGCTACTAGTGCATCTGTATCTCAATGTGATCTAGATCCGCTTCTCAATGTGAATTTCTATCATGAATGTCAAAATATCTCTCACAAGCATAAGCATCACGAGCACCAGAATCTATATCCATTCCCATCCGAGTCTATATCTCATTCATGAACTAGAACTAGATCTCACTTACTAGCTTTAGGCTCTGCTACTAGATATGCGTCTGGATCTTCAACTTGCTCTCTAAGATATGGATCTGGATCTATATATTGACCATGACAGAACTAACTATTGGCTCTACAGCTAAGTCTATTGCTGCTACAAGACTGGATCACCAGGATCAACAGAATCTATAGGATCTACGTAGAAGCAAAGGCAGATGCAAAGACCGGTTTAAGCACCACCACTAGAAGCACCTGTAGAAGCAGCACCTATGGAGGGAAAGGTACGAGCAGAGGAGGTAGCTAGTGCAGCAAAGTAAGCAGTTGTACTTGTCGATGCAATAGATTCAACAGTTTCTTTTGTTGGCTCAGCTTCCATTGATCCATAAGTGGTAGAAGTAGAAGCAGGAGCAAAGGCCACTAGCACACACGAAAGTAGGAGAGGCGTAGCCAGCAGGTCCAAGGCCAGCAACATCCCTTCCCGTCCCAGCTTATCCACCACCATCAGTAGGAATAGAGGAAGCAGCTAAGGTAGCACTAGTTTTTCTTTTCGGTCCAGTCAAAGATCCAGCACAAGTAGATCCACCACCTTGCGTAGCATCTCTTCCCATCCCAATAGCTGATTCAGTTGTTTAAGCAAGTTTTGATTATGTTTATTATTAAGACCCAGCACCAGTACCAGCAGTAGATACAACACTAGCAGCAGAGCTAGTCCCCAGTGAATAACCAACGAATTAATATGCACATCTATAACGTGTTTTTGGGCACTTAGTTTATGATTCAATAATCATTCAATAGTATGCCTATTTTTCCACTCAAATTGTCTTACGTGTTACTATGTTTTTCTGATATCACTTGGCATTTACTGAAAGCTTTGTATTGCAGTAGGTGTTAGGTTGGTCATTGTAGCTTTAAATGTGACTACCTATTTAGCTTATAACGTGTGATGTATGTGTAGATGAAGTGAATTGATGTACTTTTACTATTAGTTGTTGACTTTGTATTGTAGGTCTCAATGAAGTGGATCTAGTGGCTTTGTATGCTATTCCCCTCTCCTAATTTACCAAGTCATTTATGTTATTAAAACCAAATCTTAGCTTTGTGTATACTTGTATTGCTTAGTCTTTGCCTTTAGCTGAATAGCATAAACATGATAGTTGCAAGGTTTACTTTCACTCAAAAAGCATTAAAAAAAAGTTTTCCCAATTCAAAGAGAGAGAGCTTGGCTTGGCTCGCATGTGCCTAGCCCTGTTAGTAGATGTCATATTGCTTAGTTTTGCAGGATTTTAGCCTTACCTCTGCATTTATTGTGGGCTTTCTATTTCTTTTTGCCTCCAGAGGTTTTGTTTTCATTTTAAATGGCCTCCAGCCATAGCATCCCAACTTTTGATGTTGAGGCTTTTGGCTTGGATGCGTTTGAGGATGACACCACCACTAAAGAAACCACACAACTTTGTTACTAGTATATTCCACGAGGTAAGACCTCTGATGCACTACCACATATGATTTTACCCGTTCTAGAGTTTGATAATGCATGCAAATGGTTATAAAGTTTTACTTTGATTGCTTATTTTGTGGCTCGTATTCCCTCTGAAACCATGCCTCATGGGTGGGTCAACTCTGCTTGGGTCCCCCATGGGGTCCAACTTGAAGTCATTCAAAACCTCACTGAGGGTTTTTTTTTCTTTTCCACTTTGTGGAAGCCAATCACATGGATGCCATCCTCGAGCACAAACCTAGTATGTCTTAATTTCCTTGCTGGTTTTTACTCCTTGGACCCGGGACTTTGTTGTCTCCGAGCAACAAGCCCTCAGGGTGCCAATTTGGATTGAGTTCCTTGGTTTACCCTTGCCTTGCTAGCCTTTTACAAGCCGTATTGCAGCCTCTCTAGAAAATGTAATGTGTTGAGCCAGACAAGTTCTACTCAACTCATCCTCAAAAACATGTTTGTGTTGAGGTCGATCTTTCAAAGAACCTCAAGGGCAATATTGATATTCAAATTGGTGACTTGTGCCTACTTGGAGGGTTCTTTATTAATTTGTCCAATACATGTTATCAATGTCAATCTTCAGATCACAAAATCAGGGATTGTCCTTTAGTTACACCAAGAGCCAAGCCTACTCCCATGTTTGTTAATGATCTACCTCCATAGAAAAGTAAGGAAGGCTGGACTACATTGGGAAATTGTGAAAACAATTGTACCAATTGGAGAAAAGGTTTATTTGCAAATGGTGGAATGCAAAACAAGAAAGTGGGTTCAAATGCCTCAGCTTCTCTTTCAAACCCTATTGATAAGGGTATGGAGAAGGAGGTCATTGTTTCGCAACCATCAAGGGAATCCTCCAAGGAGGTGAGCAAACCTCAATATAGCAAAACACCTCTTGCTGCAAGTGTTTTGTCTTCTCAACAGAAGGTTTGCCTTTTGATTCTCCCCTTGTTTCTCCTTGCGAGAATACTAGGCACTCACGCAGCACATCTCATGACCTAGAGGATGGAGAGTATGTTCCAAACAAGTGTCAACCTCTTCAACTAGGAGACTAGACCAGGAAAGTCGAATAAGTTTTTGCAAAATAGCTATGATGCTCTTCAAGAGCTTGATAGCAAGGATATGCCTTTGGATGCCCATATTTTATGAATTTCTTATCTTGGAATATTTGGGTTTGATAGACCCTAAAAGAGAGTCTATCGTGCAAGATACTCGACAAAAATTTGCAAACCTTGACATTTTAGGTTTGCAAGAGTTAAAGAAATTCTAACTTTTTGTTTTCTTCTACCAACCATGCCATATGGTCAGCTAGTCACTTTTAGCATATTTATCATGAGCAAGGACATGCCAGAGTAGTTTTTATTTCTCCCAAATGGTGGCCGCATTTAGTTGATCATGGATGTGACCTCACAAGGCTTTATGGGCCCTCTTTAATATTAGTAATCACTCTTATGATGTTATTAATATTTATGCTCCTAATGATGCTATTGAAAAATCTCAACTTTGGCATTGGTTTGTTGATTCGTTACTAACTGCTCCTCGGGTCATGTGTGGTGACTTTAATATGGTTGTGGTGCCATCTAATAAATGCAGTCATCTCCCAATGTTCTAGACAATTAGCGAGAGAGCAGCTTGGTACATGCGCAATAAATTGGGTCTTTATGACCCCAATATTGGCCAATGTCACAGTCAATCTACTTGGTACACATGATCTAACCTCTGTAGTGGATCTGAAAGGTTCTCAAATGGCCTGACAAAGCAATGTCAGCCCAACGTTACTTTTCCTTTGCCAATTGTTTCTCTCTTCTAGTGGAGCCTTTGCCAAAGTTTGTTCTTTCCAATCAGATTTTGCATTGAGTGGCAATTTGCAAACCCAAGGTGGAGAAAACTCAATTCTTTCTCAACATGTCGTTGCTAACTCATAAGCCAACCCTTGCACACATCTGACATGTCTGGAATTTGAAGCCACGTCGTCAATATGGGATTGGTTGGATAGAGTAGTGGAATGACACTATCATGTAGACCTTCTACTTTTAACACATCTATGGGTGTCAACTGGCGCATCTCCATTGTCGCTCATACAAGGTTACCACCTTGGAACTCCATTGCACCACCATCAAGTTGGAAGCATAATTGTTTGCCTCTACTCGGAAACTACGAGTGGCCAAGCTCTATCAATAGAAGCAAATTGCTAATAATCATTCAGCCAAGGGGCTCAAATTAAAGCCCATCTTCACTTGCTTAAGATTGGAGATAAAGAAAGCTTTCCATACCTCTCAAAAAATCAAGCGTATAAAGGAAGGTTAGTATCTCTTGATAGAGCTTCTTGACATTCTTCAATCCTTTGTCCACCACTATCAACAGGTTTTCAAAGTTCAAGACCCATCACCTAAGAAAGAACATGTTCTTCAACAATGCATTAGAGTGGTCTCGTGTCGGCTCTCCACTTCGCAACAAGCAACATGTGACTAACTTCTCAATAAAAAAGATTGTCATGAGGCAATTATTAGTACGGCCAATGACAAAGCTCTAGGATGTGGTGAATTTCCTTGCAAATTCTACGAAGCCTTATGGGATGTTGAATATTTTCCATGTTTACCTGGATGCTTATTATTTAAACTCTCTAGATGATGCTATCAACAAAGGGAATAGTAAATTCATAGCTAAAGCTGGTGATCCGGAGGATATCTGCAATTGGAGACCAATTATATTGTCAAATGTCTCCTAGAAAATCATTGCTAAAGCCCTTGCTCTTCGCTTGTGCAATATGCTTCCTCTCATTGTCCGACCTAAACAAACATGATTCATAAAAAGTACACATTTTAGACATTGTTGTTTGGGAAGGAATGGAATGGGCCAAATGTTCTCACGATTCACCAACAAGCCACCTTCATCAAAATTGACTTTGCTAGAGCCTACGATCGTATTGAGTGACCCTTTATTCTTGTCAGGCAACAGGCGTTAGGATTTGGGCCTAACTTCTTGCACTCTATTCAAATGCTTTTTGTCGAAAACCTCTGCTTGTCTTGCTATTAATGGCAAACACTCTTCCTCATTTGGGCTTTTCAAATCTATAAGGCAGGGTTGTCCACTTAATCCTACTCTTTACGTGCTTGCAGCTAAGGGTTTTGGCAATTTAATTGTAAATGTTGTCTCACAAAATTTAGTCAAAGATATTTCTCTTCCCAATTCTTCTCAACAACTCGTTAATAGTCATTTTGTCAATGATTCTTTTCTCGCAGTCCTAGAAGAGGAGGATAATGTCAAGTAGGCTTTGCAATGTCTTGATACTTTTTGCTAAGCTTCTGGTTCTAGAATTCAATGGCAGAAAATGCAATGTTACAAGCAATCCTTCCTTTGTTGCTTGCTTGGCTTTATGCCTTCAGATGGAAGTGGATAGACCATGGTGAAATATTCAATTTTTTTGCAATCCCTTTCGCCTTTCAAGCTTCTGCTTCTTCTCTGTAGCAATCTAGTATTGCTTGTGTTGAGAAGATGTTGGCCTACTAGTTCACTAAATCACTCTCCCTTGTTGGGAAGTTTCAAGTTTGCTCTAAGGTTTTAGTGGCTACCCATGTGTATTATTCTTATGTTGGGTGCCTTCAAAAGCTTCCTATCAAAAGCTTGAAAAATTGCTCAAGGATTTTTTGTGGGCTTCTTCAAAACAAGGCAAAGGTTTCCACCATGTTGCATGGGATCTTTGTTGCCTTCCCCATGATTGGTCTTGGTCTCATAGATGTCCAACATCAAGGTTTGGCTCTTTGTGCTAAATGGATAATTAAAGCCCTTGAGGGAAATGAAGCCTAGAAGATTTTTCTTCGTCCTTGTATTTCTTCTAGTCATCCCCTTGGTCAAAAAGCTTGGAGAAATTTGGGTTTTCATTACATTCTTCTTATGAAGGATCCTATTTAGATTCAAGGCACTTTTTGTGATAAAAAGTATATGGAAGGCTTGGAAGGCTATCAAACCATGGTTTGATGTGAAATGGTAATAGTTTTCGCAATGAACTCTCTATCAACTAACAATCTCCTTGGTGGTCTCTTATGATTACTTATTAGGCTAGGCCTTTAGCCAAAGTTCCATGGGTCCATACCCTTAAATTTTTTTCCATACCCTTAAATTTTTTTCATAGAGGTGTTAAGATCATTTCCAACCTCTTCTCTGAAGTTACTAGATATTAGTTATCTTGGCTTGAAGCAAAACTGACATTTAGGCTTGATAATCAAGGATTTAAGTGTTCCTAGACCATTGTTGAGTTTGTAGCCCCGAAGATGCTTCACAAAATTAGGGCTAGATCTACGAGACCCTAGTGGAAATATTGGAAATGGTATCCTAACACTCCATTTCGCAACTACAAACCTCACAAAGGATATGTGTGGCTCTCTTTGCATTTGGCTATGGTTCAAAAACTCAATGACAGAAGGGCTTTACAATCCACAACTAGCTCATGGCAAATAAGATTTCAAACTGTTTGATTGGCCATTCTTGAGCCTAATCTTGCTCACTTTGCTTGGTACATTCTCTACCAAGGTCTTCCCATTGGTTCTTGTTTAATCCATCTAGGGTTGTCAATCCTTGTCCTTTTTTGCAGACAAAATGAAACTCTCAAGCAGCTCTTCTAGTTTTGTTCCTGTTGTGACGTTTTCACACATCGCCCCATTGCAAATGGGGACCCCCTTTTTTTTTTCTCTTGCTTTCGCCGTCGTTTTTGCTTTGATCTTGCAGTTTCTTGCCCCAATCCATGAAGCTAGGAAAGAATGTCCGAGCAGTCAACTCATAGGGAACATTAGGAATGCTTGAAATAGTGAATTTCTCCTAAGGATGAATAATGCCCTACCTATCATTCCTCGATTAAATCTGGATAGTCCATGGAAGGAGTCCATCATCCCATAGAGGGAATGTCCAAGTCCTTCACCCTCAACATAAGGCTCCATGATGAATAAGGGTTCCTGTTCCAAGACTCCAGTCCAAAAGTTCCTGTCCGGGAATCCTGTCCCAAAGGTCCTATCTAGGAATCCTATTCCAAAGTTCCTATCCAGGAATCCTATTCCAAAGTTCCTGTCTGGATTCTTGTCCCAAAGTTCCAATCCAAGGTCCTTAATTCAATAAGGCTTGTCATTTCCATGTCAAAATCCATCTTTCCACCTTAGAACCCTCTCCATTCCTGGCATGGAACTCAATTCTAATCTTGTTCCAAGACTCCATGTCCCACTCAGGAAGTCATTCCTGGACTCCAGTCCAGGACAGCCCGGAGGTCCACTCCGGAGTCTTGTTCGGAAGTACCTATCCCGGAGTCTCGTTCAAGGAATTCCAGCCTGGAATGCCATTTCAAAGTTTATCTAGATTCTTCTTCCAACCAAGATTGCGAAGTTCAACAGAGACTGTCACTCCTTGGCATGATCATCCTTCAATCATGGAACTTAGTCCCGGCCTGACAACTCTAGTCCGGAAGGTCAACACCAAGGGATATCTCTTTAAATCTCGGTCCGGCACTCAACCTCATTTCATAGCTCGGAAGATTCGCAAATCGAAGACTTGGGGCAATTTCAGGAGACAATCAGCATTTAATGAATCCCCCTCCGGTAGGCTGGAATTGCGACAGGAGACTTATCCCTGGTCGCATAATCCAGCTGGTACTGGATTATGCGCCCAGGATAGATTTTTGTCCTGGTTGCAAAATCCAGTACCTACTGGATTTTGCGCCCAGGACAACTTTTTGCCCTGGTCGCAAAATCCAGTACCTCCTGGATTCTGCGCTCAAGGACAAATTTTGTCCTTGGGCGCAAAATCCAGTACCTACTGGATTTTGCGCTCCTAGGGAATTTTGCCATTTTTCAGTGTCTCTTAGGGTAAAGGTATATTAAAAAATATATTTAAGTATAAGTTGAGAGATAGGTCTCAACTTATACTTTAAATATTTTTCAATATACCTTTCAGGATGTTTGAGATTGAAATCTGGTGGATCTTCCAAATTCTAGATTCTGCATGTTAAATCCGGTGGATAATCTCTCAACTTATACTTTAAATATTTTTCAATATACCTTTCAGGATGTTTGAGATAGGTCTCGAATCCACCAGATTTAACATGCAGAATCTAGAATTTGGAAGATCCACCAGATTTCAGACTTAGTCATTTTTTCAGGATTTCAGGATTTCAGGCTACCAGACTTAGCCAATTCCAAACAGGTAAGTTGAAAGATGGAACAAATGAACATCTATCCTTCAGTCATAGAGATAGCAGATTCCCGGAGGATGGAATAAATGAACCTCGTGTCTCGCCATCAGATTCCCGGAGGATGGAAGGAACGAAGGATGGAACAAATGAACTTCGTGCCTCGCCAACAGATTCCCGGAGGATGGAAGAAATGAAGGATGGAACAAATGAACCTCGTGTCTCGCCATCGAAAAGAGCCTCTCGGAGGATGGAAGAAACGAAGGATGGAACAAATGAACCTCGTGTCTCACCATCGAAAACAGACTCTCGGAGGATGGAACAAACGAGGATGGAAGAAACGAAGGATAGAACAAATGAACCTCGTGTCTCACCATCGAAAACAGACTCTCGGAGGATGGAACAAACGAGGATGGAACAAACGAAAGATGGAACAGACGAACTTCGTGTTTCGCCATCGAAAAGAGACTCAAGGAGGATGGAAGAAATGAAGGATGGAACAAACGAACTTCGCATCCTGCCTTGGAAGTAATAGATTCCACGAGGATGGAACAAATGAAGGATGGAACAAACGAAGATGGAAGAAATGAACTCCGTTTTTCTGATCTTGTATCAACATCTGAACCTCCATGGAATAGCTAAGAGAACGGACCTGCTACAAAACTGGAATCCCAGTCCAAAACTGAAGAAAATGCAAGTCATTGACTTAAAATCCCTGAAAACTAAATTCCAAGGTCAAGTGGCGCAAATTCCAGTACCTCCTGGATTGTGTGCTCCAGGACAAATTTTGTCCTTGAGCGCAAGATCCAGTACCTTCAGGATTGTGCGCTCCAGGACAAATTTTGTCCTTGAGCGCAAAATCCAGTACCTTCAGGATTTTGCGCTCCAGGACAAATTTTGTCCTTGAGCACAAAATTCCTGACTCCTTGGATTCTGCGCTCCTGAGGATTCCTGACCCAGTCTCGAATGCGAGACCTGCAGGATGAAATTCTGGAACCCAGTCTGCCAGCTCCTACATGGAAGAATTCCTCGCCTGTTATACCTCGAAGTCCGGAATCCCTAAAGGAGATGGAAGGTACTTCTAGTTTTAAAAATGGAGTCTCTGATCCCAGTATAAGAAAATCTATCCCTGCCAAAACAGAGTGATGAAACCCTTAGCAAATATCCAAAAGACTGAACATAAAAGTCCAAGGACACATCCCGCCAGTTCCTCCACAGGTGAATTTCTGTCCTTCAGAGGATGTTAGAACTCAGAGATTCCTACGGAACGATCCTTCTCACCCAATCATGAATGCAACTGAACAACTTGATCCAGAACCTGTAGGAGGACGTCCCAGGTAGATTCCAACTCCTTCCGGGAGTTTCAGCTTGAATGAATTCCTGTCCACATAAAGCAAAATTGCAACCTTCCATCTGAGTAAGATTCCATAGGAGAAAATATTCCAAGACTTAGCTGGATTTTTAGCAAAAGTTCAAGAGTTATGCTAGGGAAGAAAATCCAAAACATTCAAAAATCCCCGACGTCGCAAAATCCTAGACCTCAGGAATTCCCCGACATGCCAAATTCCCCGACAGTGCAAATTCCCCGACATGCATAAATCCCCGACTACCGACAAAGCAGAAAAGGACAAAAACCAAGTCGACTAGGGATAAAGTTTGGCGGTTAGGAAATTCCTTTTCTCTAACCTAGGTCGGCCAAGTCTAAAGGAGGCTAAGTTGCCTATATAAAGGGGCAGCGCCCAAGTCATTTCTAATCATTCCAATTCAAATCCAAAGCAGAAAACTACATTCTAGGAGCAGAAATTCATTCCAAGGACAGATTTCATCAAGAGAAGGACAACTTTGTCCAAGGAGGATTCCAGATTTTAGTATTTCCAAGGGCAGATTCTTCATTAGGGTAGAAATTTCTGTAGGTTTAAAGCAGATTTCTGAACTTTCCAAGAGCAGAAATTCATTCTTCAAGGGCAGAAATTCATCCTCCAAGACAAGTGGAATTCCAGGATGAGCAGGAATCCCCGACTCCCAAGAATCCCCGACCAACTGAAATTCCTCCTGTCCATGCCTGGTAACCCTGGAATGAAGGAAAAGTCAGTCGAGTATGAGGAATGCCGGAGAATGAGGGAAATCCTTTGTTTGTTCAGGAATTTATAAGTAAAATTGATCAAAACTTGCAAAATCATTCATGTTTCATTTCATATTGCATTGCATTTATGGATTTTGTGCATCATGACTATTCGAGGTTTCCCATGTTTTGCAGGAATCCAAGACGAGGATAAGTTCCATGAGGAGGATGAACAAAGATGATCCGGGGCAAGCAGGATGGATGCAGAGAGTTCAAGCGCCGGAAATGATGACCATTTCAAGCATCCAGGAATTTCGACAATAAGAAGACTACACATGCATATTGAGGGAAGGGAAGGCAACATCAAAGATTCTAGTTCGGCGACAGGGAGACTTCGCACAAAGGGATAAGGAAGATCAAGATGTCCTTCCAAAGATTTCAAATGACAGAGAATGCCTACATCAAGGATGGCGGAATGGGAGAAATCACTCCAAGTCTAGTATCAAGGATTTCAGTTCCAGACAAGAGGATCAATCCTTGGAAAACCAAGAGGGTACACTTCAAGTTCACATCCATCAGGAAGAACGGGAATCCACGCCAAGGATGAGAAATTCCAACCCAGGAATCCAGGACAAGGAATCCTATTCCATGACAGGGAATTCCAACTCAGGAAGGAATTCCATTCCAGGACCCTAAGGAAAGTGCGCCCCTGCTCAAGGAAGGATTCCTCCACCTGAAAATCATGTTCACCCTGGAATCCGCGTTCAGGATAAAGGACTCCAGGACATCATGGAATTTGAGACTAAAGAACAAGAGGAAGTTCCAGACAGACAGGACATTCCTATCCAGGAGTCCTAGACAGGTGGCGACCAGGACAGTTGGAAGTTTTCCTTACACATTCTGACGACCAGGACAGGTGGCAGTCACCTACATGTGGATTCTGACGACCCCACCTGCTTTTCTAGGGTTTATGACCCAGGGCACATGTTTCAAGGAAATCTGATTCCTTTTTGCCCTAAGATATTTTTGAGAGCCTATATAAACGCTGAGGGATGCCTCATTGTATCACTCTCTCTCTCTTTTCCATCAGTCTGATGCTCCTAGAGCACCTTAGTAGCTAGCTTTTATTTCTGCATTGTTCTTCCTGAGCTGAAACTCCAAAGATCAGTCAGATTGTTGTAATACAGACTTCTGAAGCAATAATATATGCATTGAAGAATGGTGTTCATATATTTCTTTAAATTTTTGGCATGGTCTTATTGATTTCTTGGAGCAAATCTGAAGGATATTGAAGTTATTTCTTGTATTTTCTTACCTTTGTTAGATAGATGCGATGGAAATGTTCTTGTTGAATGATTGAAGTTGATTTGTTCATACCATTTGTGATCTGTGGCTTGCATATCACTTTGTATGGTTAGCTGAACGTGATCCATGCTTAACTTCGGCTGTTTCTGTATGATCAGTTCCATGTTCCATGACAGGACAGTATGAAAACCTCTACCTCTACCCCAGAAGATTGCACCATCCCTGCCTAGTTGTTGTCTCATGGCGAAGCAGAGGACCGATTCCAGTTTCATCTTCAACAGCAGTCATTTCCATTGATTAGATTTCTAAACCCTTACCTCATCTTTTGCATTTTCTTTTAGATTTTCACTAGGATTAGTTTTCTACAAGCTTCATTGCCAAATCATCCGCCTAAACCAGAGAGTGGAACCTAGAAATTCCAAGCTGTCCATTTGTGAAAGAGTTCCATTCGCCCACAAGTCCGAGTCCCGGGAGTGAATTCCATGTCTACGAAGGAGTAAGCCCACGTAAGTCCCCCTCGTGATTACCAGCAAATCACATCATTCCACTGAGTCTATCCCTGCGCACGTCAAGACCTGACACAAAAGGAACCTTGGAGCAGTCTCATTCGATCACGTAGTTCAGCATCTGAGAAGCTTTTATCAAGAGAGGATAGGATACTCTGTGTTTTATTCTAATGTTGTTGTAGTCACAAAAACCTCATCAACAATTCCAAAGCTCAAGCTTCTTGGAATCAGATTCATGATTTCTTTCATTCATTCAAACCTGAGCCTTTTTCTTGGCATATGATTCTTTTGGGGATTGACCCAAACTTCCTACAAAATTCACTTAGATATGGCATGATTTCAGAGTAGAAATATTGTTCAACATTTGGGAAGACAAATATTCAACTCTATTCTTTGCAACCTCTATTAATATTCACTTTCAATTTATACTAAATCTATGATTTGCTCCAACGTTCTTTCACAAATTCAAGTGCAAGCCAACAAGGTTGCCCTTGAGGTTGCTCACTCGTAAGTGTTTCTTGATCATTGGAGGCAACCTTGGGTCTCGTTGACCTCCCCTTCTCACTAGGGCCATTCTATCCTAGAGGGCATCAATGAGGACGTAGTCGCAATTCTCAACATTACAAAAATGACTCTCATGGTTCTCCTCCACCTCAACACAAAGCTCATGGATGGTCTCAACACACTCACCCACCCTCTATAACCTCACAACCCAATGGTTGGGTGATTTTGCCAAGCCAACCAGTGACAAATTTCTTAGATTGGCTTTGGCCATTTCTCCCACAAGGAATCTTAATCCTCTTCAGGATGGTGATCACCAAGAGCAAGCTAATGAAGATGTTGCCATTACAAGTTGAGAGCCTATTTCTAACAACCAAGATCTCCTGGATGGATGGGGCAAACCTAATGACCATGATCCACCATCTTCTAGTTTCACAGCTTTGGCTGCTTAGTTGGTGGTTCTTTTTGTTTATTTTGATGTTGTTCTAGCTGATGCCTAGTTTGAATTTTGGGGCGTGATCCCATTCCACCAACTTTTTTTTTTTAATATGGTGTACATTCTCTCTTTTATAAAGTAATATAATTGACACTTATTCATCCAAAGAAAAAAACAGAAAAAACTGTCTTAAGTTGAAGTGTCTATCAACCTTTTTCCCTAGATGAATCCAAAAAGACCCACCTCTAGTTTCTTTCGCTATGTGTGAACTACGATAGAAAACACACGTGTATAAACTATAAGGAACAAGTACATATTGTCTAGATTAGGGTTTTAGCTTTTATTTTTGTTTACAAGGAGCTTCTCTTCCCTTTCTGATTCGAAGAGCAGTTCTACTGCACACTGTTCCATTTTGTGTCATACCGAAAGGTGTGAATTAAAACGCTGTCACAGTGAAGCACAGTTCCTCAAAAATGCTGGTCTTTACCTAGTCCATTGCAACCATATTTCAACTCCTAAAGCAGAATTAATATCACAAATTCCAATATAGATAAGAATGTTAGTATTATTACAGGAATTATGTCAACTTCATTGGAAAGGGAATGAAATAGAAGTGATCACCATAGCAAAAGTCACTCTAGATAGCCCTCCTGCTACCTAAACTAAGCTCTACATAAGAAAGGATTTGTCAAAACGTATGCATAAAGCAATAGGAATAAACACTTCAATTGAGGCATGACTTCAACCTCTGGATTATGACAGCTTAGCATTCAGTTGTCATGAAACAAGGCATTTAGAAAGAGTGCCCTAAATTTTATAATCAGCAGGATAACCAACATATAAAGCCAGCCCACATCATAAAGATTCTGGCATCCAAAAAAGAAGATTTTGGAGGAGCAAAGAAGACAGTACAATTTTCTGAGACTCAAGGAAGATGTGATGGTCCTGAAGGCATCACAGATTTTGACATGCAAGCAATGAGAGAAGTTAATGAAGGCCCAAGAAAAAATTATTGTACAAGAAAAACATATGTAAGACACAAAACAGGGTCTGGGTTTTTTCCAGACTGCGATGAGAAGGAAAGTCAGGAGGGAGGAGAGGCGCAGAAGGAATGGGGATTAGAAAGTAAGAGGAGTAAAACGAGCAGGGGGGCCAGGATATAGATATCCAAATTGAAGAAGAAAGGGATGAACATATGGGTAAGAATATACTACAGAATGAAAACCTTAAAAGGACTTTGAGAAAACCTCAAGAATGATTCTCGCCACAGTTGTGAAGCCTCTATCTGATACAGGGACCAAACCAAAGAAGTGTAAGACACAGTGATGGTTTTAAAAGACAGCAAGAGGCCAAGGCTAGAATAGAGGAAGGATTGCAGAAACAGTTCATAGACATCTTCTCAAACAAGAAGGGACACATCCCAATAAGAAGAAACAGCGCTGTAATTTGAAATTAAGGGGTCTAAATGCCATATAGAAAGGCTGCCTTGTCTGGCAGCTAATATACAATGTTACATTGTATTTTTAGAAGAAACAAAAACAGATATAGAATAATTTACTAGGATTCCTCTAATCCTGTTGAGATTGTGACAGAGGAAAGCAGTAACTGTAGCTGGCTCGGCAGGGTGCATTGCGATTCTTTGGAACCCTAGGACATTCAAGGGCATGAAGAAAGGTGAATCGCAGAATGTAATCTATCATATATGATCTTTCCAGATATGAAAGGTAGCCTTTTCTTTACCCTATCAAAATTGTGTATGGGCCTTGTTGTCCTCAAAATAAACTGCACTCATTTTGTAGGACGACCCCTACGAAACTTGTCCATTTCGTAACCTACACTCTAAGTTCGCAAATCGAGGCGAGTCGTCTCATCCTTGTGCGTAGTCCTCTCATTCCCGATTATCTATTCGAGTCATTTCTCGTTTGGATTTCTCGAAACTCGTATAAGTTCATTGAAATGGCTTTCTCAATTTTAAAGAGTTAGAATATTCTTGTGTATATGCAAAAGTGGCGAAACTTGCTGACCTTGCATATTTTGGTTTAAGGAGTTAGATGCAGGGGCGGCAATTTTCACCGCCCATGCATTCTTTGGTTTATCTAAGTCTGTGATGAAGCGGTAGAATTTGCCACCATTACATGCTTTTTACATTTCCACATGCAATGTCGGTGAATTTCGCTGCCAATGCAGGTCTTGTTTATAACGCATGCAATGTCGGCGAATTTCGCCGACGAAGCATGTATTAAATGAGGCGGCAATTAACTCGTGCAACATTTAATTTGAACTTATAGTTTCGTTTTGAGTTTTTAAATGCATTTTAAATCGTTTTTGCTTAGTCGTTCTTTCTATCCTGCATCTGCGTTTCTTACTCTCCGTTTATCAAGCCGTCATTTCGACTCTTTGCAAGCGGATTGTGAAGGTTTCGCCATCTAGGTTTCGCTGTTTTGTTTCCAATTCTCTATATCAGGTTAGTTTTCTTTTATTCCTTCCACAGTCATGTTTAGATTTATATTTATTTTTGTTTATTTTTCTACAACTTTTATGCTTTAAAACCCTATGTTTTCTAAGTTTAAAAGGATCAGTTTCTTAGGTTTTCATATCCGTTTTGTTTTTCTTTTTTAAAGTCTTTTGCTATGTAGATTTTATGAGTCTTTTGGGTCTAGGTTTTAAGTTTTAGGTTTTAGGTTCTATGTAGATAGCGGTAAGCTTTACCGCTTAAAAGACCAAAAACCCCTGAATATGCTCGAGTGGTAAATTCTTCCGCTCAAGCATTAAATTAAAATTTCAACTTTCTCATGTCGAGTCGGTGAAATTCACCGCTCGAACATGTGAACTTTTAAGTGGCTAAGTGTTAAGTCGGCAAATTTTGCCGCTTCTTCGCTTATGATCGTTCCATCCCAAATGTGTATGAAATTGCCGCCCTTACAAAAAGTAAACAAATTTCCAATGTGTAGAGTTGGTAAATTCTGCCGCTTGTACACAAATCTTGCAGAGTTTTTCCTAAGTGCTGAGGCGGCGAATTTTGCTGCTCAAACATGAAAAATGCTTCGACCTACCTGTAAGAGCGGTGAATTTTGTCGACCTGACATCTACAATTCCCCTTGGCATGCAAGGGCGGCAAATTTTGCCACCCATGCATTCACTCCCTCAAATTTTTCTAACTCTGGAAAACTTTCTGAATTGCTATCCTGAGCCCGCTTTCCTCTGTTTTTTCGACCCGCTTGCACTTTAGCCCTTTCAAGTTCACTCCTATGGTCATGATCGTCAACATGCAGTTTCCCAATTTTACTAGTATTTCCCCTAACTGCATGATCATGGCAGTTTCTTCTGCAAATTTGCTCTAGTCATCAACTCTTACAGAGGTGTCATCTTTCCAAATGACTAAGGTGTCTCCGAAGAAAGCAAAAGAGATGAAGTACAAATATCAAGGTGTTTTCCCAATCACTTCGGTTACTTCGAATGTTGATGATATTCGGGACACAGAGATTGGCCATGTGGATATGGCTGAGTTTGTAGAAAGGACTAAGTCAGATAACCCTAGTCCTCTTATGCAAAAGATTGTCAATAGCAACATTCACTTGGTGTCTTCATTCACAATGGCTGCACTGTAATATACAACCCCAAAATTTTTTCCAAAATATAGAACAATGATAAACAGTGTTAGCACAACTAAACTACTCCGCACTTCTGATCACCAAGATCCCAATTTGGGCAAGGTAAGAGCATAATGCGCTTTAGATTACAAATTAAAACATTGTGCAAACAAGTAAACATTCATCTGCATATGCAGGCATCCACAAGTTGTGGGGATTCACCACTTTTAGTGGGTATGAAAGCAAGAAAGGAAAATTACAATGCCATCCACTTATTCAGTGGGAATACTCCACTTATGCAGTGGGTAGAAACAATAAAGAAAAGTTCATTTATCCACACTGGCGGTAAAACCATCCAGGGGTTACAATATGTTTAATTGTTCTTTCCTCCACACTGGCGGTAAACCATCCAGGGGCCTTAATGTGATTCACAAGAAAGATTACAATGATATCAAATACAATGTAAATCAAGTCTTGTTTGGACTTATTAAGAATCTTGTGAAGATAGGATGACCATACCCTGCAGATTTCTTGAATAGCTGAATGATAATGTAGTATTTATTTGCTGTCCGTCACTGCTGCAACTTGAAATGCTACATCAACTGCTCTCTACACAGACCATTGGCATCCAGGGAAGTATAATATTACAAGACTAAACCCAATGTTTGACAAAACAAGTGGTCCCTAAATGATCTATCAATTATATGTACTGAACACCACAGAGAGAGTGATAGACTATAAAATGACTTCTTCCAGACTAGTACGGCACCTTCCCAACATAGTACGGACTGCTAAAAACTCCCAAGAAACTACCCACACTTAACAATATTGTTTCCCACTCTAAAAACTATGCTAATACAAGACAAATCCAAGGTTTCCCATGCACTAAAGATCAGTTAACAAAAACACTTCACAAACTATGCATTTCCCAGGCCGTACAACCCGCAGAAGTACGGCTGCTCATAAAAAAAATAAACAAAGCTTCCCAACCACTCACTATGATCAGATTGGGGTCGCCTAAGGAATATATTAATAGTGCAAAAAGATTTAGACACAAAGAACTTCTCAATAATTTTATTTTTGCAAAACTCTTTTTCTGCCTGTACGGCAATATAATGGTACGGACCAGCAATATGACATTAAAACTATACAGGGCATAAAAAATCTGCTTCTAACTTCATTCTCATCTGATTGCCATGATATTTAATGAACTCTAATCCAAAAACTCTTAGCAACTTCAAACATATTCAGCTTCATGAAAGCTCACTGGCAAACTCTGGATAAGTTTGCTCAAATCTCTTCTTCAACACAATGGTGATTCCTGTAGTGAAACCACACCCAATCTCGAGGGTTTTCGTCCTCAAGAGCATTCCACAAGAGGGTTTTCGTCCTCAAGAGAATATGGAAGAATACGCAGGTTCAATCCAGCAGAGTAATAATACAAATCCAAGCATGCCTAAACAATGAGCCCAACTCCTCTTTATATAACTTTTTGAGGGAAATAAAATATTATTTCCTTTATCCCTTCATATTTCTCATCAAACAATATAAAATAATTCCTTATGTGTGCACAACTTAAAGTCACCACTTTTAATTAAAAGCTCTTTTTAGCTCCAAAGACCCCTTTATCAAAATAAAGGAAACATCTGCTTCGCAAGGCCCCAAAATGATGCATCCATGATTTAAAACTTTTTTTCCTCTTTCCAACGAGCTATAACACTTAAATTTTTATTAATTATTTTCACCCCTAGGAGCTTGAGTGAAAATAATAATTAAAATAGTTCATTAAATAACACCATTTTGCGGAAAATCCCAAACACCACCAAACTGTAAAATTAAGCATACCAACATACTCCATGATGGTTGGGAAGATGAATGATGCTTTCCGGGCGACTTTCCAAAAATAGACGGCTTCTCCAAGAATCTTGGAGAGCAAACCGGGAGCCCGATCAAACATCAAAAAGCATCACAATGATCATAAGCACCATTTGAGCTCAAAGCCATAACCAAATGCTCTGCAAAATTGATCTGTGGCCACTCCAAGAACATTGGAGTTCTCCCAAACATGTCGGATAACCATTAAGGGACTAAGAACAAGCCAAAATGCGCACAAAAGCCTATGTGCCAAAAAAGGGACATTACAGTCCTCGCTGCTCAAGATTGCTTGTCCTCAAGCAATACATGCTATCCAACATAGATACTTGCATGATCATCCATAATATACCTGGATCCCAAATCAATCTGAAGAATGCCTCACACCACTTTTGTTGCTCTACTCTGATATATCTGTGAACTGCACAGCTGGTATTCTGATTACACTTCTGAAACATTCTTCCAATCACATAACTATTTGGATCTCAAACGTCATTAACTCCAAAAATGAAAGAGTTAGCAATCATCAATACAATTGTCCAACATGAAACTACTGTTGGGAACCAAAATCTGTGATGCTCCTCCAAGGAAGAACATAATTCAGCTTGATCACAAGCTGAAAACAACTCTGAACAACCATGAATCAGCTGATTCTCACTCTCCAAAAGAGCATTAGTAACTGTAACACTTGTTCCTTTCAGCTGAAAACTTTTGTCATCTTCCCATAAAAGGCTAAAATCAACAAAAAGATCAATCTCATGGTTGCACAAGTCTGAAATAATCTCATGAAAATCAAATTTCAGTAATCTCAAAATGAGATAGCAACAACAAAATTGAAATATTTTGAGAACAATAAGAAATTTAGGCCATCTACAATCAGAATAAGTCAAAGTTATGACCAAAATTTCTCTCCAATCAATCATTATGTATGCAAATGAACAATTTTTATGGCTGATCAGATGAAGGACAGCAGCTTCATGACATAAATTTGACTCCAAATTCATCCATAAAACAATCTTACCAACACCACTATCTTGCAAATAAACTCCCTTATGAAAGTGAGCCATCGTAGAACCTAATCCCTTGCATACCTGAAACTTATGCCCATCTTCAACAACTGATGAAAACTTCCAGTTGAAGAAGTTTTTGTGCACAGTAATATTCCATGAATGCTTTGCACCAGGATCCCATATCCTGTTACTATCCTCCTCCATATTATTTACATCCAATTGTTCTTCATCATTCAACATGAGGAGTGGATTATCATGAGTAAACTCAACTTCCGTCATAGAAAAAGAATCATCAAATGATTGGAAGTTGTTTTCACCTTTTTGTTCACACAATTCATCAATTTGCTCCAACTCTGTATCTGCATACTTAGGAGACTGTCCTAAGTCAAAACTTCCTCGGAGCAAATCAAGCTCTTCAATTATCATCTTGCCTTCATCTGCTCTAGCAGCTCCAACTTGTTCCTTGAATTGCTGTACATCTACAAATTGACTTTCAACTTCTAAGAGAGCCATTTGGGTACTCTCTAAAGAATCCATAGTTGTTTTAAGCTTAAATATAAGCTTATCAATTTCAGCATCTCTTTCCTTCAATGCATCAAAAATTCGGCCAGTAATCTCAAGGGCATGATCCCTATCAATAAGCAAGTTCAAATAATCTGATTTCAAAGTTTCCAATGCCTTCCTGACTACACACCAATCTTCAAGTGAAGATCTTTTTTCTATGCCCATTTGTCTCCTCTCAACTTGAGCTCTCCAAATGTGCTCTTCAACAAACTTATGTGAGCTATCCAAATGTGTTAGAACTTGCACAACCTTATCTTCGGTGACTAACAATTGATTCTTAAAATGCCACTCAGCTGCACACAATAAATTTTCTGTCATATCCTTAGGAGCATGATCCTTGAAATCAACTACTTTAAAGTTATCCTCTTCATAGCTACTTTGACTACAAGAAGTAGCATCACATAAATTCAATGTTGAGCCAACCCTTGAGGCTGATCCAAATTTTTCAACAAACTTCCTATCAACATACTCTTCAACTGTCCCTTCAGAAAGGACACTTGGCTCTTCAATTTGCATGGAAATTGAATCTTCTTCATCACTTAGATCAAATGATATGGTCGTCTTATAATCAAATATTGAATCATCACCAATGGCCGATTTAAAGTCTTCATCAACACATTCTTTGTCAAGGATCTTTGAAGAGTCTAATTGGTCTTCTCTTTGCATGGAACAATCCCACTCATAATCAAGACTTCCATCACTAGAATGGTGGAAATGCTCTTCATTAGGTGCTGTTCTGAAATTTGCAGCAGCATCAAACTTTTTATCTTTTGTGATTTCATTGTCTCCCATGTGCTCAACGAGACACATTGCTTTAATCCTCTCAGGCTCACTTGCAAAGTCACCGGCAAGCAATCTATCGATCATCTTCATCTCCTCAAATGTAGTGGCATCTTCAACATCTTCATCAAATGAAGGACTTGCAAAGTCCAACACCTCTGGCTCTTTGTCAAAGGAAAGCTCAACTTCACTAATTTCTGCTGTAGACTTCTCCAAATCAGCAAACTCCTCTATGCATGTCTCATGATTTGTGACTTTGTCTTTATCATACAGAGGCTCAATCTTATGTATTTCAGATATCAGGACTTCATCTTCTTTTTTATATGTTTCCACATCATCCTGAAAGAATGGACATGTGATGAAAGTTATTGGTTCAACTTCTTTGATCTTGCAATGATGATTAGGATCCCAAGGATTTTTGCAAAGGAAACATAGACTTCTTCTCCTGAGTTCATTCTTGCTGACCTCTCTCTTCCTTGAAATAAGAGGTTTCTTGTTTGGTGAGCTGGAAAGTGATGACTTAGAAAAGTTCTTGATCCTTGCCATTGGAGTAGTTAACTCAGGCTTGCATAGAGACTTTTTCTTCATCTCCTCTTCCTTCCTTATCTTCTGAATGTGTTCTACTAAGCCCTCTTTGTCAGGATTCCCCTCTTTGATGATTTTCAAGAAAGCATCCCAAGGGAGTTGTTGCTTACATTTATCTGATAGACCTTTGTACTCATCAATAATCTTAGTGGCCTCATGATGGTACTTTCTTCGATCCAATTTCTCTTGAACAACTCTTTCTAATTCATCCATAACATTTGTCTCACTTCTTTTCCGCATAAGAGATGCCATGATCTCTCAACACTGCTCAAAATCTTTCAACTGCCCAACTCTGACACACATGCAAGTGCTGATCACTTACAAGCAAAGCTGAAAACTGACTTGGTCAACTGAAAGATTTGCAACAAATTAGCTCCCCAACAGGCTGGCAAGAACATACCAGCTCTGATACCACTGTAATATACAACCCCAAAATTTTTTCCAAAATATAGAACAATGATAAACAGTGTTAGCACAACTAAACTCCTCCGCACTTCTGATCACCAAGATCCCAATTTGGGCAAGGTGAGAGCATAATGCGCTTTAGAGTACAAATTAAAACATTGTGCAAACAAGTAAACATTCATCTGCATATGCAGGCATCCACAAGTTGTGGGGATTCACCACTTTTAGTGGGTATGAAAGCAAGAAAGGAAAATTACAATGCCATCCACTTATTCAGTGGGAATACTCCACTTATGCAGTGGGTAGAAACAATAAAGAAAAGTTCATTTATCCACACTGGCGGTAAAACCATCCAGGGGTTACAATATGTTTAATTGTTCTTTCCTCCACACTGGCGGTAAACCATCCAGGGGCCTTAATGTGATTCACAAGAAAGATTACAATGATATCAAATACAATGTAAATCAAGTCTTGTTTGGACTTATTAAGAATCTTGTGAAGATAGCATGACCATACCCTGCAGATTTCTTGAATAGCTGAATGATAATGTAGTATTTATTTGCTGTCCGTCACTGCTGCAACTTGAAATGCTACATCAACTGCTCTCTACACAGACCATTGGCATCCAGGGAAGTATAATATTACAAGACTAAACCCAATGTTTGACAAAACAAGTGGTCCCTAAATGATCTATCAATTATATGTACTGAACACCACAGAGAGAGTGATAGACTATAAAATGACTTCTTCCAGACTAGTACGGCACCTTCCCAACATAGTACGGACTGCTGAAAACTCCCAAGAAACTGCCCACACTTAACAATATTGTTTCCCACTCTAAAAACTATGCTAATACAAGACAAATCCAAGGTTTCCCATGCACTAAAGATCAGTTAACAAAAACACTTCACAAACTATGCATTTCCCAGGCCATACGGCCAGCAGAAGTACGGCTGCTCATAAAAAAAAATAAACAAAGCTTCCCAACCACTCACTATGATCAGATTGGGGTCGCCTAAGGAATATATTAATAGTGCAAAAAGATTTAGACACAAAGAACTTCTCAATAATTTTATTTTTGCAAAACTCTTTTTCTGCCTGTACGGCAATATAATGGTACGGACCAGCAATATAATATTAAAACTATACAAGGCATAAAAAATCTACTTCTAACTTCATTCTCATCTGATTGCCATGATATTTAATGAACTCTAATCCAAAAACTCTTAGCAACTTCAAACATATTCAGCTTCATGAAAGCTCACTGGCAAACTCTGGATAAGTTTGCTCAAATCTCTTCTTCAACACAATGGTGATTCCTGTAGTGAAACCACACCCAACCTCGAGGGTTTTCGTCCTCAAGAGCATTCCACAAGAGGGTTTTCGTCCTCAAGAGAATATGGAAGAATACGCAGGTTCAATCCAGCAGAGTAATAATACAAATCCAAGCATGCCTAAACAATGAGCCCAACTCCTCTTTATATAACTTTTTGAGGGAAATAAAATATTATTTCCTTTATCCCTTCATATTTCTCCTCAAACAATATAAAATAATTCCTTATGTGTGCACAACTTAAAGTCACCACTTTTAATTAAAAGCTCTTTTTAGCTCCAAAGACCCCTTTATCAAAATAAAGGAAACATCTGCTTCGCAAGGCCCCAAAATGATGCATCCATGATTTAAAACTTTTTTTCCTCTTTCCAACGAGCTATAACACTTAAATTTTTATTAATTATTTTCACCCCTAGGAGCTTAAGTGAAAATAATAATTAAAATAGTTCATTAAATAACACCATTTTGCGGAAAATCCCAAACACCACCAAACTGTAAAATTAAGCATACCAACATACTCCATGATGGTCGGGAAGATGAATGATGCTTTCCGGGCGACTTTCCAAAAATAGATGGCTTCTCCAAGAATCTTGGAGAGCAAACCGGGAGCCCGATCAAACATCAGAAAGCATCACAATGATCATAAGCACCATTTGAGCTCAAAGCCATAACCAAATGCTCTGCAAAATTGATCTGTGGCCACTCCAAGAACATTGGAGTTCTCCCAAACATGTCGGATAACCATTAAGGGACTAAGAACAAGCCAAAATGCGCACAAAAGCCTATGTGCCAAAAAGGGACATTACATGCACACAATACATAGTTTGTTCTTTAGTGTGCTCATTTCTACAACAAAGATACTAGGTCAGTGGTCGATGCGAAGGGTAATCTAATCATGAGACTGGATCCAAAGTTTGTTGATAAAGTTTTCATGTGTCCCACTTTTGTTGATGTTGTGAAACTTGATTTTGCTATTGCTCAGCAAGAATATGATAAGAACACTGAGAAGGCTAAGAGGATAATTCATACCAAGTGGCTTAAGACTCCAAGGCCAAACTTGTCTAGGTGGCCAAGGAGCTTTCCCCGAAGTGATTTTATCGAGGAAGTAGGTGATCTAATAACTCTTCTCAGTAGAATAAGGGGGCTAGCTTCTTCCTCACTTCTTCATGAATGGATGTATCATTTCATCAAAATTATTCTTCAGGGCAAACAGGCTTCTTCTGGGGTGAACAAATCAGTAATGCTCTCCATGAGCAACTGACCAAGGTATCTACTACCTTCAAATTCTATATGACCTCCTATCTTGTGTACATAGCAGCTTCAATGAGGATTTTCCCAGGCTTGACATCTAAAGGGGATAGGAGGGTTGTTCCTGTTTACCAATATTATCCTCAGCTTACATTGAAGGGTTCAAACCACCATTTCAGAAGGGTAAATGATGCTTTCTTTGCTGTGTTCTTGTGCCTTTTTGATCCACAGTTGGAACAAAGAAGAGTTTTAGATGAAGCATGGTCAGTGATAAATGGTTTTGGTTGTTTGTTTCTTCAATTTCCAACTTTCACATACTTAAGGGTTGGTTTTTTCCAAGGTTATCCGTATATGTTGCCAAGATTTCCTTCCAATAAGATGGTTCTGATGGAGTTGTGTAGACAAATGATTGTTATCCACAACAAGCAAATTGAGTTAAAGAAACCTGGTTTTAGATTTCCCATTGAGATCGAAAGATACTCAGTTTCAACTGCAGCAAAAGCAAGGCTATGGAAACTGAAATGCAATTGGTAACTATGAAGCAATTCAAAAGAAGACCAAAATTTGATTATAGGGGTGTGAAAGATAAAATCAAAAGAAAGACTCAATTTCATAAGCCAATGGTTGAGGACATCTGGGTTGATCTGAGGAAAGAAGAGGAAATCAGAAAACTAGACTATAGTAGGTTCTCTGGACCAAATTGAATATTTGGGTTTAGCTAATATTCCTGAAGATATGGCAGATAATGAAGAACTGGTTGATCCCAAATATGATAATGAGCAGATTGCAGATTCTCCACTACCTCCTAGACAATGGTCTCAGAAGGAATCGACTTCCTTAAGGAAAAGGTTTGAACCTGTGTTAGCCAAGACAAACTTGTGGCTCAAAATTAAAGGTATACCATCGAAGGATTTTGTAACTGGTTTAGAAGAAGTTATTGATCAAATAGGAAAGAAAGCTGAGATAAGAACCAAGAATAATAATGATGCTTCTAGCACATCTAAGGCCTCTAAACCAAAGATCAAATTTGTGACAAGTGGAAGCAAAGCTAGAGAAGCAGAGGAATAATCTATTGCTAAAGAAATGGAAGTTGATGCAGAGCAAGATGTTGAAGAACCAGTTGCTGAGAACATGAATGTTGAAGACATGAATGTTGAGGATAAGTCTGCATCAGATAATGAGGGTGAGGAGAGAGATGAAGATGATGAACAGGAAGATGTACAAGATACAGCGTTGTCTCCACAAGAAGATGTGTTACAGGATACTGGTGTCTCTTCTCCTCATCCAAATGTGCCTATTTCAGTTTCTGTGTCTAATCCTCCTATAATCCCAATGTCACCCATTCACATCCAATCATCTGAGTCTCCATCATCTTCCAAAACAATTTTTGATGATTCTAATGTGAATTTAGATAATGTTCTTCATTCTTCCGGATCTATTCCTAGTTTGTCATCCCCTTCTTATGGCATTGATGGTTCTACAAAGTTTGAGCAATTTGTTTTGGGTTCTGAACAAGCTATTAATGTGGGTGCACGAGGTGTTGTGTTCACCAATACTCCTCCCGTTGTTACTGCTACAGGTGTAAGTACATTTCTTTCCACTCCACCATTGGTTCTTGATTAGAATATAAGTACATCAATACTTCCCCCATGGCTTTCAGCTTATACTCCGAAGAGAAGAAACAGGAGATATCACCAGATGATATTGATTTGGAGAAATTGTTGAATCACAAGCCAAAGGCACAAAAGAAGAAGCCTAAGACTGTGTCAAGGCTTATTGATGATAAGGGAATCAGATATGCAGAAATTGCCAGGCCTCCTCCTGAGGCTACTAAAGATACTTTTGATATGAATGATTATGTGATATCTAGTGTGGAATTGGGGAAATTAACACATGAAGGTATTAAAGCTGATTTCCAGGTCACTGCCACATCTCTTCTTGAGAAGTATGATGAGGAGAAGAAACAAAAGGAATACTACAAATTAAAAGCTGAGCAGTTGGCCATGGTGTTACAAAAAATCACAATGACACTAGAAATTATAGAGCCTATGGCAGTAACAGTTGAAAATCCCTTGGTCCGAAAAGCTGAAAAGACTCATGCAAAAGGGAAGGTTGTAGAGGAATATCTAGAGAAATTGTCAACACATGGTGTTTCACTATTGAAGGCAGCAGTAGAAAGAAAAGAAAAAATGGCCCAGGTAAGAGCAGAATTAGATGAGTTGATTGATTCTATTTCTATGGATATTGAATATCTGGATTCCAGTTTGGAAAAATGGGAAAGCATGAAAATGAAGACTCTTGTTTCACTTGGCATTATTTCAAATCGAGAGTCATATGTTTCAACACAAGAAGGCCTAGCTCACCGAAGCAAAGTCTTGAAGGAATTGATCAAAGAACTAAGGGATACCCAAGAGCTGTGTGATGACAGTGATCTAAGTCTCTTGCACAAGTTGGAGCAGCTCCCGTGTAAATTGATTGATGATAATCATGAGTTTCTTCTAGTTGATGAAATGATACAGGAATTCAATAAGATGATTCAGACTGAGTTTGAAGAGAAAGCTTTCTCAATTGATTCATTGGATAACTTGATGGATTATCAAGTAACCATAGACAATTTGAAGGTTAAGTTGAAAGATCATGAGAAAGTCACCCCCACCATCAGAGATGCAATCACTAAGGCCAAAGTAATCTCCAACAACACTGCAACACGAGATAGTATTGAAATGCGAGCAATTATCACAATGTATGAGGCATCAACAAAGAAGGATTCTAGTGGAAGTTGATATATTTGATCTTTGCCTTAGTTTATTTTCTGTTTTTCATATGTACTTTTGAATTAGTTTTGGACATATTTACATATACTTTTTCTCTATGTAATTACATGTAAAAAATAGGATGTCCTAAATCAATAAAGACTCCATTTTTGAATAAGTCAAATTAGTTAGACTTTCCTATTTTTGCTCTAGGCCTCTCCCTATAAATAAAGGAGGCCTCTTATGTAATGATCTATCTTTTATCTATTGCAAGGAAACTCTGCAGAATTGAGAACATATCAAGACTTTGAGCTTTTCATGTTTATCAAATTTTCAAGCAAATATTAATATAAGCAAGCAATTTGAGTATCAAACTTTGAGTTGAATCATATTGTTTTATGATATCAATGTTCTTACATTATTGGTGTTATGTTATATTGAATCATTTCTGGAATCATGGAGTTTTATTGAAAATTGAGAGAAGTGTTTTTTTTTTTCTGATTAAATAGACTTTGTGCTATTTTCTCATTACAGAAGTTTGTGTTTACATTTGTGAGAATAGAATTGTTTAAAGACTTTGTGTTGTAAACTGTTGTGTTCAATCTAGTTATATCGTGTTGGATGAGAGTGGAGACTTTGAGCTACATTTGCATTCAATCAAGTTTATTTATGGGAAATAGGTCAAGCAATAGAAGACTTTGTGTTTCTATGATTTGTCTCAGTTCATAAGTTACTAAATATCAGATCTGTCGAAGTTATCATTTTGAAGAGGAAAACATCTATTCTGAAAAAAGAGAATAGGACGCAATGAAAACACCCCAAGAATAGTTTTAGTTTATATAAGTGTTAAAAGTTGTATATGAGAAATAATTCATCATTTAGAGGGAACCTCCCCTTGCAGAGAGGAGAGACTTTGTCTCGTTATAGCTGTGGCGATATAACCATTTTGTCGTTAGTTAACAACAAAATATTCACCCAATAGTTTTTTGGCGACTCTATTGGGGAAGAACGCGCAATTTAGAGCCTCACGCTTTGAGTTGAAGATTTTCGTCCTCGTCCATTGTTTTAAGTTGTGTCTAGATCTTTGTTAAGTATATTACATTCTGGCAGACCCTAGGTATACTAGAAGTAAGAGAGCTCAAGGAGTTGTTGATCCTGTGTTTGAGTTAATGCAGCAAAGCAATTTTGGTTTTTTACCTCCAAAATCCTGACTTCAGTGAACAAGGAGTTTTCCTCGTACTAGCGCCAGGACCCCTATACCAAGTGAAGCTTCTAGTTCAATTAGTAACAGAGTTTTATCTGTTCAAGTTCCACAAAGGTTTGTCATCCCACCTTTCAATTAGCACATAATGGCGGCTCAAGGCCCATGGGGTAATACTTTTGGACTTTGAATTTGACACCACCACTGCATGAACTACCCCATAGTTCAAGGAAGAATTTTCTGAAATTCTACAGTGATGGGAAAGTCCATCCTAATGAACACATTGCAGCTTTTTGTATAGCATGTGGTGTGCTAGGGGTGGAACATGAAGATGTAGCTGTGAGGCTATTTGTAGAGACACTTCAAGGTGCTGCTACAGACTGGTTTTATCATCTTCAAGCTCAAACCATTAATAATTGGGATACTCTAAAGACCAGGTTTAAGCCTGCGGAAGATGCACATGCTTTGTTAGCCTAGCTAACACAGATGAAGAAAGAACCACATGAGCCCATGCGGGATTTCATTGCTAAGTTCAATAAATTGACAAATAGGATTCCAACCACCGCCCAACCAACGGCGGAGAATCTTAAATGTTTCTTCATCAATACATAGCTCCCTGAGGTGAGTTTTTTGTTAAAGCAGGTTATTCCCACTGATCTTCCCGCAGCTCAAAGATTGGCTACGGAGGTTGAAGACGATCTTATCCTTGCGGGTAAGATAAGAAGAGATACAAACAGGAATAGAGGTCAGCCCTCTACTGATTTATCATCCACAAGCACCACAAATCGTATGGTGCAGAAGTTAGCAAATGAGTTGCTGTCTTTGAAAAAGTAAATGTCCCAGAATATGTCCGCTCCTCCTTATCGGGACATACCAAGAAGAACATTTCCAAATACTTCATATCAAGGTAATACTGCAAGAAATCAAGGGCAGCAAAATCGTCTTCCTCCTACTCAAGGAAGGCTAGCTTTGGAGGCTCCACCAGTGAATTCAGCAGTTGGCTACTATGAAGCTGAACAGGATACTTCTGTCCAATCTGACTTGGACCAAGAAAATAATGTTAATCTTTTTATGGAAGGAGAAGAAGAATTAGCTGGCGACTCTACCATTGGTTTCTTGAATTATCAAGATGAAGCAGAAAAAAGAGAAGTAGCATATGGTGGAACATATGTTGTGTTTACCAGATCTCAAAATCAGTCAAATCAGCAAACGACTAATAAAGGAAAATCAAAAGAAGATGGTCAACCGGTGATTTCAATTGCCAAACGAGGATCTATTTTACCTTTCCAATCAAGGGATCCGGTTTCTGATAAGCAAGTAAGTTCTTCTAACACTCCTATTTCTTCTACTGTTGTTCCTCAGACCAGTACTACCCCAATTAAACCTCAGAATGAAGGTTTTCCTACCCCTATGTCAAATTCATTTCAGTTGTTTGATATAATTGACCATGCTAGGAAGACTAAAATCCAAATGTCTGAGGTAAAATATTTACAAGCTAACCCTGACCAATTTGAGAGGTTAGCTAAGTATGTTAAGAACAAGGCTGCCCCTACATGGCAAGATTCTTCCAAGATTGTTCATGACCCCTCAAAGAATAAGTCTACCCAAAATAACCTAGTCACTACTCCCCTTGTTTCTCCAGGGAAAATAGAACCCTTCTATGTTTCTCTGTTAGTCAATGGCCACAAACTAAGCAATTGTATCATAGACTCAGGAGCTTATGACAATGTCATGCTTGCCAAGGTGGCAGATGCTCTTGGTCTCACTTTAACCAAGACTTTTGGAAGGTGCTTTTCAATGGAAAATAAGCAAGTGCCTTTATTAGGCCAAATTAAGGATGCACAATTTGCATTCGCAGTATTTTTGTAAAAGAGAATCAAGATGGCTGTTTTAGTTGCGGATGTTCCGGCTTCTTATGGTATTTTGCTTGGACGAATTTCTATAAAGATGTGGGAGGTGAACTGAATATGGATTTGTCTGAGGCAAGGATACCTATCAAAGGTGTCATGCATAAACTGCTTCCTGAAAGAGAAGCAAAGTTTATTGTTACTCAATCTGAAGATCCAAAAGCTCAAATTTTATTTGAGTCTTCAAGGATGGGTAATTATTTCTTGACCACTGAAAACACTTCTAGTTCTTCAGATGAAAGTTCTGATAATTCAAACGAAGAATCAGAAGAAAATTCAGATGAAAGTACAGCGGAGAGTATGGTGACACAGGATTCTTCTTCCTCCGATGAAGAGTCTGTTGATCATAGAAATATCAAAGTAGGAAATTCAAATGATGTTTGGATTTTAGAATTTGATGGTAGCTGCTCTTCCAGTGGATCTGGGGCTAGAATAGTTTTAATATCTCCTCAAGGTGATATTTTTCCATTCTCCTACAAGCTTCAGTTTGACAATACCAATAACACTGCAGAGTACGAGTCATTATTACTCGGCATGGAGGTTTCTCGCGTAAAAGGGATAAAAAATCTTCATGCACAAGGTGATGCTGAACTTATTGTTTGTCAAGTAAGGAATCTCTATCAAACCAAGAATGAGAGGTTAAGACATTATCGCAATCGTGTCTGGGATTGCATTGAAGATTTTGATGCCTTTGATATCTCCACAGTACCAAGAGAGTTTAATGATCATGTTGATTCATTAGCTGTCTCTGCCACCCTTATGGTCCCTCATAAGGACTTCAAAGGTAACAAGTACATAATTGAGTTGGTTTTCTGACCAAGTGTGCCTTACAATGCTGACCATTGACAAGTCTTCAATGGTGATAATCAGATCATAGCTTTCTTAGAAAAGACAAATAGCTTTGATGAACTCTGCTTTGAAGGAATTGATTCCCCACCTCAGGAATCTATTTTTGAGATTGATTCACAGACTAGTGAAGAGATTCTTCAACTAAAAGGGAATAAGATCCCAAAAGGTTTGGTTTCTTTGGAAAAGTTATTTGACAAGCATGATAGATATATCAAATAGCAGCTGCAACTTGATTCAAATTCTTCAATGGAATTTGAGCAAGTAAATTTGAGTTCTGAAGCAGATCCCAAGATGGTTAACATTGGGAAATGTTGCACTGCTGATGAGAAATTCAAATTCAAGACACTTCTTCGCCATTACATTGATGTGCTAGTGTATTCATATGATGATCTGAAATCTTTCAGACCCAAGGAGATTCAACACGAGATTCCTCTCAAGGTTGGATCGTTACCTCATAAGAAAAAAATAGAGGCAATATAATCCCAAGATATCAGGTACTATTCTTTCTAAAATCCAGAAAATGCTGAATGCTAGAATAATCTTTCCTATTCATCATTCTAGTTGGATTGCGAATATTGTTCCTGTGAGAAAGAAGAATGGAGAAATCCGTATTTGTGTTGATTTCAGAAACCTGAATCAATCTTCTTTAAAGGATAACTATCCCCTGCCTATAATGGACCAAGTGTTACAGACTATAACTGGTTCAGAGATGCTGTCTATGTTAGACGGTTTTTCAAGCTACAATCAAGTAGAAGTCAGTGAAGCAGATCAATACAAGACTGCTTTTACAATACTATGGGGCACGTTTGCATGCCGCAGGATGCCGTTTGGTTTAATCAATGCTGGTGCTACTTTCCAAAGGGCAATGGACCTCGCTTTCAGAGATGAAATGGGGAAGTTCATTGTGATGTATCTAGATGACTTGACTGTTTTTTCAAAGAAGCGTCAAGATCATGCCTATCATTTACGACAAGTTCTGGAACGATGTCATCAAAATGGTATTTCTCTTAATCCTAAGAAGTCAGTTTTTGGGGTTATAGAGGGTAAGCTTCTTGGTCATATTGTGTCCAAAGAAGATACTAAAATTGACTCTGAGAGGGTCAAATCTATTCAAAGTCTTACTTTCCCTGCCAGTAAGACAATTGTTCATTCTTTCTTCGGGAAGGTGAATTTCTTGCGAAGGTTCATTCCTGAACTCGCAAAGAAAACACATCATATTGTCAATATGATGAAGGGTAAGACCACTTTCCATTGAAGCGCGGAAGGAAAAGCAGCTTTTGAGGACATTAAAAGAGCCATAGCTCATGCTCCGGTTATGGTTTGTCCTGACTACACTAAAGGTTTCATAATGTATAGTTATGCTTCGGAGCATACACTGTCAGCGAGTCTGGTTCAACAGAATAAAGGTGTGGAATCTGCAATTTTGTTTATGAGTTGCCCTTTGAAGACTCATGAACTTAAGTACTCAAATATGGAGAAACATGCCTACGTTGTAGTCAAAGTAGTGAAGCATTTCAGATTTTACATTCCGAATTCACACACTATTGTTTTGGTGCCAGACACAACGGTGAAATCTATCTTGACACAACAAGAATTTGGGACTAAAAGAGGCAATTGGATTGCCAAGATTCAGGAGTCTGATCTTGATATCAAAGCAACCAAGCTAGTGCATGGAAGAGGTTTGTCTCAGCTAATTGCTGATAATGTCCCTAAAGAAACAGGTGATGAAGAGATTGAGGTTGAAAATGTTCCAACCATTCTTTTTGTTGCTACAACAGATGAGTGGTATTCTGATATCGCTTATTTTCTCACGTATGGTGAGTGTCCTCATTTGTCCTATAAGGATAAAAGGACTATCAAGCTTAAAGTTGCAAACTATGTCTTATGGGATAATGGTTTGTATAAAAGAAGCCTTGATAGAGTTTTTCTCCGTTGTGTGGATAAAGCGCAACAAAGCAAACTTTTAGAGTCTTTTCACAATTTGGCATGTGGAGGACATTTTTCAGCACCGGTAACAGCTCATAAGATTCTGAGAGCCAGGTATTATTGGCCAACTCTTTTTCAGGATGCATATAGTTGGGTACGTAAGTGCGGATTGTGCCAACAATTTGTGGGAAAGCCTAAGTTAGCTGCATTACCATTAAAACCAGTTGTGATTGAAGAACCTTTTCAACAATGGGGCATTGACTTCATTGGTGCTGTGAATCCACCGTCGAGTATGGGACACAGTTTTGTTCTCACTACAACAGACTACTTCACCAAGTGGGTGGAGGCTATTCCAGTTAAGCATGCTACTTCTGAGGTAGTATGTAATTTTCTCAAGGAGATTATTTCCTGATTTGGATTTCCAAACAAAATTGTAGTGGATAATGCTACATGTTTTTCTTCAAATGAGATCAATAGTTTTTGCTTTGAATATGGGATCATCCTTTCACATTCATTAGACTATTATCCGCAAGGGAATGGTCAGGCAGAATCTAACAACAAGAATCTGGTTACAATTATCAGGAAAGTGGTAGAGGATAATCAGAGAACGTGGCATAAAGCTTTGTTTGATGCTTTATGGGCGGACAGAATTACCCCCAAGAGGGCAATAGGTATGTCACCATTCCAGCTTCTATATGGTTTGAATGCAGAAATACCAATTACCTTAGAATTGCCCGCTTTGAAGCTCGCAAAAGCAGTGGAAGATAGAACTTTGGAAAGTTCTATTGACAAAAGGATAATGTACCTCTCTGAACTTGAAGAGCAGCGGGTCATGGTGGTAGACCGTATTGTTGAGCATCAAAGTCAGGTCAAGAAACTTTTTGACAAGAAGACAAAGGCCAGAGAATTTCAAATTGGGGATCAAGTCTTGTTATGGGACAAGAGGAGAGAGCCAAAAGGAATGCATGGGAAGTTTGATTCCCTATGGAGAGGCTCATTCGTCATTCACCAATTTTGTGGTGAGAATAGTTTCTTGCTGAAGTACCAAGATGGGACACCATTCTTGCTGCCCCATAGTGGACAACATCTGAAGCATTTCAATCCTTGAACTATCAGATAAGTTCATTTGTATATTTGTATAGTTTTGTGTTTTTCTTTTTTGTTTTTTTGTTTAGTCTTTTTGTGTCTTTTTCTTTATAGTAGCTTGACTCTATGGCCCAATGGCATGGACGAAGGCACTTAGAGATTGGATTCTTCTCCCTTTGATCGTTTCAAAGAACGATCGAAGGAAGTTCCCCAGTTAGAGCCAACTGTTGTCCTCAAAATAAGCTACGCTCATTTTGTAGGACCCTTACAAAACTTGTCCGTTTTGTAACCTACACTCTAAGTTCGCAAATCGAGGTGATTCGTCTCGTCCTCATGCGTAGTCCTCTCGTTCCCGATTATCTATTCGAATCATTTCTCGTTTGGATTTCTCAAAACTCGTATAAGTTGATTGAAATGGCTTTTTCAATTTTAAAGAGTTAGAATATTTTTGTGTATATGCAAGAGCGGCGAAAATCGCCGCCCTTGCATATTTTGATTTTAGGAGTTAGATGCAGGGGCGGCAATTTTTGCCGCCCATGCATTCTTTGTTTTATCTAAGTCCGTGATGAAATGGCAGAATTTGCCGCCGTTACATGTTTTTTACATTTCCACATGCAATGTTGGCGAATTTCGCCACCAATGTAGGTCTTGTTTATAACGCATGCAATATCGGCAAATTTCGCCGACGAAGCATGTATTAAATGAGGCGGCAATTAACTCATGTGACATTTAATTTGAACTTATAGTTTCATTTTGAGTTTTTAAATGCATTTTAAATCATTTTTGCTTCATCGTTCTTTCTATCCTGCATCTGTGTTTCTTACTCTCTGTTTATCAAGCCGTCATTTTGACTCTTTGCAAGCAAATTGTTAAGGTTTCGCCATCTGGGTTTCGCTGTTTTGTTTCCAATTCTCTGTATCAGGTTAGTTTTCTTTTATTCCTTCCACAGTCGTTTTGTGTTTAGGGTTTATAAAAACACAGAATCGTGTTTAGATTTATATTTATTTTTGTTTATTTTTCTATGACTTTATCCTTTGAAACCCTAAGTTTTTTAAGTTTAAAAGGATCAATTTCTTAGGTTTTCATATCCGTTTTGTTTTTCTTTTTGAAAGTCTTTTGTTATGTAGATTTTATGAGTCTTTTGGGTCTAGGTTTTAAGTTTTAGGTTTTAGGTTCTATGTAGATAGCGGTAAGTTTTACCGCTTAAAAGACCAAAAACTCCTGAATATGCTCAAGTGGTAAATTCTTCCACTCAAGCATTAAATTAAAATTTCAACTTTCTCATGTCGAGTCGGTGAAATTCACCACTCAAACATGTGAACTTTTAAGTGGCTAAGTGTTAAGTCAGCGAATTTCGGCGCTTCTTCGCTTATGATCGTTCCATCCCAAATGTGTATGAAATTGCTGCCCTTACACAAAGCAAACAAATTTCCAATGTGTAGAGCCGGTAAATTCTGCGGCTTATACACAAATCTTGCAAAGTTTTTCCTAAGTGTTGAGGTGGCAAATTTTGCCGCTCAAACATGAAAAATGCTTCGACCTACCTGCAAGAGCGGCAAATTTTGCCGACCTGACATCTGCAATTCCCCTTGGCAAGCAAGGGCAGCAAATTTTGCCGCCCATGCATTCACTCCCTCAAATTTTTCTAACTTTGGAAAACTTTCTGAATTGATATCCTAAGCCCGCTTTCCTCTGTTTTTTTGACCCGCTTGCACTTTAGCCCTTTCAACCTCACTCCTGTGGTCATGATCGTCAACATACAGTTTCCCAAATTTACCAGTATTTCCCCTAACTGCATGATCATGGCAGTTTCTTCTGCAAATTTGCTCTAGTCATCAACTCTTACAGAGGTGTCATCTTTCCAAATGATTGAGGTGTCTCCGAAGAAAACAAAAGTGATGAAGTACAAATATCAAGGTGTTTTCCCAATCACTTCGGTCACTTTGAATGTTGATGATATTCGGGACACAGAGATTGGCCATGTGGACATGGTTGAGTTTGTAGAAAAGACTAAATCAAATAACCCTACTAGTCCTCTTATGCAAAAGATTGTCAATAGCAACATTCACCTGGTGTCTTCATTCCCAGTGGCTGCACACAATACAGAGTTTGTTCTTCAGTGTGCTCATTTCTACAACAAAGATACTAGGGTAGTGATAGATGTGAAGGGTAATGTAATCATGAGACTGGATCCAGAGTTTGTTGATAAATTTTTCATGTGTCCCACTTCTGTTGATGTTGTAAAACTTGATTTTGCTATTGCTCAGCAAGAATATGATAAGAACACTGAGAAGGCTAAGAGGATAATTAATACCAAGTGGCTTAAGACTCCACGGCCAAACTTGTCTGGGTGGCCAAGGAGCTTTCCCTAAAGTGATTTTATCGAGGAAGGAGGTGATCTAATAACTCTTCTCAGTAGAATAAGGGGGCTAGCTTCTTCCTCACTTTTTCATGAATGGATGTATCCTTTCATCAAAATTATTCTTCAGGGCAAATAGGGTATCTTCTGGGGTGGACAAATCAATAATGCTCTCCATGAGCAACTAACCAAGGTATCTACTACCTTCAAATTCTATATGACCTCCTATCTTGTGTATGTTGGTAATTTTTCCCTAATCGGCAGAGGGTTTGCCAGTTCCAATGCACGGGCAGATTCGGCCAACAGATACGGGAGGTTGCGTGAGCTGCCTCCCCTTCACTTCTGGTTCTACCGCACCAAGGGGGTGCCCCTATTTGATAAAGATGTAACATTTACTCTCCAAATGATAGAAGGATTTAACTTTGTGATAATAGGCAGAATACTCTCATGTATGGACCAAGATTTGAATGACAAATCACAAGTTTAGCAACACTCTTGGACATGTGTGTCTGGTTAAGGATGAGAGCATGCAGGGGGTTCCTAATTCCTACTCCTACACTAACAGATTGGAAGTATTGAAATGATTGATTTATACTTTGGATGCAAGACAGGGGGTTTTTGGATCATAAGTACTAAACAAGAGCAGACCAGTGCCTATCTCGGGCAAGGAGGCAAATAGACGTATACAGGTGAACGGTTTGCAACTGCATTCAAGTTTCAAGGGGTCAAAGCTGGTATTCGCCTTACAAATACCACCCAGGAATGGGTATTTTAGCTGCCCATACTTATAGATATCCTAGCTGACATACATACTTCCCCATGATTGACCTAAAACAATTTAATCCACTCCTTGAATGGAAGTCAAAAGATCAAGCATGTGGTACAAAAAACTATACCCTAGAATCCAAGTAACCCTTAGCAACCAGATTCAGAAGAAGGAAATGCATACAGCAAATGGAGACAGACAACTAAAACACATGCAAATAAGCATTTCTCATATAAAATTGACATGAAACTGAAAAGAATGTGCAAAATGTATTCGAAATGCAACTCATAAACTCCAGAAAGAGATACAACCGCCAGGAAATGCTCTGTTTTTAATTATTTACACAAAAATTGCCCAAGTCTTCAACAACAACAGACTGAGTAACACAGTCTGCTTAATACAGCAAGAAAGTGTACTCCGCATTAATTACATGGCACATCAAAAATCCGCCAGATACAATGCATGAGAAATGGCACTCAAAATTGAATGCGGCAGAGGGACAGAGGAAGGAGCAGGTATGTTCAGGATTTGAGCCGCTGCTCCAAGATTTTCTTCATCAATTCGGGTGTTTGACCTGTCAACATGACCCATACTTCCCTGCACAATCTACCATTAAAGCCTCAACTACCCGCAGCCTCTGGAATGCAGCAATGGCACGCCTCTAAAGTTTCCCGTCCAAAAACAACCGCACACGCACAGGAAAAACCCCTCACTATAGGTTCAAAACATGGCCGTCGATCACCTCCCGTCGCCAGGATCAACGGCACCCAAAAACATTAAAAAGTCGCCAACCAGTCAGATCGTGCCACACAGGCACCTCATGTTTCTATCGCTGGCCTTTCCATTCACTATTTTGCCATTTTCGCCCATTGTATACGCATGTTTGAATGCATATACAATTGCTACTGTTCACCCTGTCAAAAACCCTTGTATATGCAAGAGCAAATGCATATACAACTGTTTGTTATACAAGGCAGACCCCAAACCATTATAGAGCAAATTGAAGTTCAAATCGGGTCCGGCTTGCATCTCCATCCTTTGTATATCCGCGATATACAACACATACATACATACAGGCCGCGGACTTCAAATCACTATGCATCAGAACGTATCCCTTTTTGAAGTCCGACTTGTATCTCTTTTATTGCACATCGGCTTGTATATCGGCATATACAAGCGCTTTATAAAACCCACGGACCTGAAATATTTATTCACTGCATTTTATTCCTCCATCGCATCCGGGTTGTATGTCCCCTTGCTTGCATCCATCGCCTCATACATACAAGGCGGATTTCAAACTTTTGTCCACCGCATCTGACTTCTCCTTCTGTTCCGGAATGCATATTTCACTTGTATGCTTTGAATGTACATCGGCATACATACAACTGCCTTTGCATACAACTGGTGGGCCCGACCATTTTCTCTCTCCTTTGCACTATTCACTTTGCATGTCGCGAGCCTTTGTATAATTTTCAATGTACATTCCCATGCACATACAAACAAGGAATCTTCACCAGAATATTCCTGCAATGCATCTAACTATTGTATGTGCACCCAAATGTATATTGCATATACATTCCACGTTGTATATCCACGGGCCCCACCACATGCATCTCTGCCTCGCCACTGTAACAAATATATATTTCACTTCCTTGTATATCTTGCTTTGTATATGACCCGATATACAAAGCGGGAATATTCCCAAGAATCTACGAAAGATTCCCCCTTTGTATATGCACCTTTTAGAGCCCGATATACATTCAGAAATGCATCTAAACTCAATTTTTCAAAGGGCGATAGAGTTTTCTGACCCGCCAATGCACATTTTACCTGCATGTATATACAAACACCTTTGTATATACAAAGACATGCATTTTAACTGATTTTTTGCATTTTTTAGCACTGCAGAGGCCGGAAGACATAGAATTTTTGGATTTTTTGGGAAGGGGCTTGCATATTTGAATGCTTGAATCTTTAGGAAGGTGCCTACAGATTTAAGCACTAACAGTGTACATAGCAGCTTCAATGAGGATTTTCCCAGGCTTGACATCTGAAGGGGATAGGAGGGTTGTTCCTGTTTACCAATATTATCCTCAGCTTACATTGAAGGGTTCAAACCACCATTTCAGAAGGGTAAATGATGCTTTCTTTGCTGTGTTCTTGTGCCTTTTTTATCCACAGTTGGAACAAAGAAGAGTTTCAGATGAAGCATGGTCAGTAGTAAATGGTTTTGGTTGTTTGTTTCTTCAATTTTCGACTTTCACATACTTAAGGGTTGGCTTTTTCCAAGGTTATCCGTATATGTTGCCGAGATTCCCTTCCAATAAGATGGTTCTGATGGAGTTGTGTAGACAAATGATTTTTGTCCACAACAAGCAAATGGAGTTAAAGAAACCTGGTTTTAGATTTCCCATTGAGATTGGTAGATACTTAGTTTCAACTGCAGCAAAAGCCAGGGCTATGGAAATTGAAATGCAATTGGTAACTATAAAGCAATTCAATAGAAGACCAAAATTTGATTATAGGGGTGTGAAAGATAAAATCAAAAGAAAGACTCAATTTCATGAGCCAATGGTTGAGGACATCTGGGTTGATCTGAGGACAGAAGAGGAAATCAGAAACTAGACTACAATAGGTTGTCTCTGGACCAAATTGAATATTTGGGTTTAGCTAATATTTCTAAAGATATGACAGATAATGAAGAACTAGTTGATCCCAAATATGATAATGAGCAGATTGCAGATTCTCCTCTACCTCCTACACAATGGTCTCAGAAGGAATTGACTTCCTTAAGGAAAAGGTTTGAACCTGTGTTAGCCAATACAAACTTGTGGCTCAAAAGTAAAGGTATACCATTAAAGGATTTTGTAACTGGTTCAGAAGAAGAAGTTATTGATCAAACAGGAAAGAAAGTTGAGATAAGAACCAAGAATAAGAATGATGCTCCTAGCACATCTAAGGCCTCTAAACCAAAGATCAAATTCGTGACAAGAGGAAGCAAAGCTAGAGAAGCAGAGGAAGAATCTATTGCTAAAGAAATGGAAGTTGATGCAGAGCAAGATGTTGAAGAACCAACTGCTGAGAACATGAATGTTGAAGACATGAATGTTGAGGATAAGTCTGCATTAGATAATGAGGGTGAACAGGAGAGAGATGAAGAGGATGAACTAGAAGATGTACATGATACAGCTGTGTCTCCACAGGAAGATGTGTTACAAGATACTGGTGTCTCTTCTCCTCATCCAAATGTGCCTATTTCAGTTTTTGTGTCTAATCCTCCTATAATCCCAATGTCACCCATTCACATCCAATCATCTGAGTCTCCATCATCTTCCAAAACAATTTTTGATGATTCTAATGTGAATTTTGATAATGTTCTTCGTTCTTCTGGATCTATTCCTAGTTTGTCATCCCCTTCTTATGATGTTGATGGTTCTACAATGTTTGAGCAATTTGTTTTGGGTTCTGAACAAGTTGTTAATGTGGGTGCACCAAGTGTTGTGTTCACCAATACTCCTCCCATTGTTACTGCCATAGGTGTAAGTACATTTCTTTCCACTCCACCAATGGTTCCTGATCAGAATAAAAGTACATCATTACTTCCCCCATGGCTTTCAGCTTATACTCTGAAGAGAAAGAAACAGGAGATATCACCAGATGATATTGATTTGGAGAAACTGTTGACTGCCAAGCCAAAGGCACAAAAGAAGAAGCCTAAGACTGTGTCAAGGCTTATTGATAATAAGCGAATCAGATATGCAAAAATTGCCAGGCCTCCTCCCGAGGCTACTAAAGATACTTTTGATATGAATGATTATGTGATATCTAAGGTGGAATTGGGGAAATTAACACATGAAAGTATTAAAGCTGATTTACAGGTCACTGCCACATCTCTTCTTGAGAAGTATGATGAGGAGAAGAAACAAAAGGAATACTACAAATTAAAAGCTGAGCAGTTGGCCATGGTGTTACAAAAAATCACAATGACACTAGAAATTATAGAGCCTATGGCAGTAACAGTTGAAAATCCCTTGGTCCAAAAAGCTGAAAAGACTCATGCAAAAGGGAAGGTTGTAGAGGAATATCTAGAGAAATTGTCAACACAAGGTGTTTCACTATTGAAGGCAGCAGCAGAAAGAAAAGAAAAAATGGCCAAGGTAAGAGCAGAATTACATGAGTTGATTGATTCTATTTCTATGGATATTGAATATCTGGATTCCAATTTGGAAAATGGGAAAGCATGAAAATGAAGACTCTTGTTTCACTTGGCATTATTTCAAATCGAGAAGCATATGTTTCAACACAAGAAGGCCTAGCTCACCGAAGCAAGGTCTTGAAGGAATTGATCAAAGAACTAGGGGATACCCGAGAGCTGTGTGATGACAGTGATCTAAGTCTCTTGCACAAGTTGGAGCAGCTCCCATGTAAATTGATTGATGATAATCATGAGTTTCTTCCAGTTGATGAAATGATACATGAATTCAATAAGATGATTCAGATTGAGTTTATAGAGAAAGCTTTCTCAATTGATTCATTGGATAACTTGATGGATTATCAAGTAACCATAGACAATTTGAAGGTTAAGTTGAAAGATCATGAGAAAGTCACCCCCACCGTCAGAGATGCAATCACTAAGGCCAGAGTAATCTCCAACAACACTGTGGCACCAGATAGTATTGAAATGCAAGCAGTGATCACAATGTATGAGGCCTCAACAAAGAAGGATGCTAGTGGAAGTTGATATATTTGATCTTTGCCTTAGTTTATTTTCTATTTTTCATATGTACTTTTGAATTAGTTTTGGACATATTTACATGTACTTTTTCTATATGTAATTACATGTAAAAAATAGGAAGTCCTAAATCAATAAGGACTCCCATTTTTTAATAAGTCAAAGTAGTTAGACTTTCCTATTTTTGCTCTAGGCCTCTCCCTATAAATAAAGGAGGCCTCTTATGTAATGATCTATCTTTTATCTATTGCAAGGAAACTCTGCAAAATTGAGAACATATCAAGACTTTGAGCTTTTCATGTTTATCAAATTTTCAAGCAAATATTAATATAAGCAAACAATTTGAGTATCAAACTTTGAGTTGAATCATATTGTTTTATGATATCAGTGTTCTTACATCATTGGTGTTATATTATATTGAATCATTTCTGGAATCGTGGAGTTTTATTGAAAATTGAGAGAAGTGTTTTTGTTCTGATTTAATAGACTTTGTGCTATTTTCTCATTACAGAATTTTGTGTTTACATTTGTGAGAATAGAATTGTTTAAAGACTTTGTGCTTTGAACTGTTGTGTTCAATCTAGTTATACCCTGTTGGATGAGAGTGGAGACTTTGAGCTACATTTGCATTCAATCAAGTTTATTTGTGGGAAATAGGTCAAGCAATAGAAGACTTTGTGTTTCTATGGTTTGTCTCAGTTCATAAGTTACTAAATATCAATTTTGTTGAAGTTATCATCTTGAAGAGGAAAACATCTATTCTAAAAAAAGAGAATAGGATGCAATGAAAACACCCCAAGCATAGTTTTAGTTTATATAAGTGTTAAAAGTTGTTTATTAGAAATAATTCATCATCTAGAGGGAACCTCCCCTTGCAAAGAGGAGAAGCTTTGTCTCATTATAGCTGTGGCGATATAACTATTTTGTCGTTAGTTAGTTAACAACAAAATATTCACCCAACAGGCCTACTGATTCAGAAAAAAAAATAAACAAATGCTTGGAAGTATTTGAAAATTGAACAGAAGTGAATTCTAGGGGATAGTTTCAATGAAATTGAAGTCCTCAGAAAAAGTTGGAGGAAGATCAAAAAGCACTCGAGCAATGACAAATTTCTGTTCTTTCTGCAATCACTTGGTGTTTACTGATGTGGACCCAAGCAAAGGGATAGCCACTTGGGCTAACATAAGGCATGGAAAAGATTTCATTGCTGGAAAGCTGGACCATTTCCTCTTCAGTGATGAATAGATTCTAATGGAGATGACATTCCTCTCAAAAATTCTGCAACTCCCAGAATCAGACCACTGCCCTATCCCCCAAATCATAGAAGATGATGATAAACCAGCAAGAATCCTCTTTAAATTTGAAATGATGTGGACTTTACACCAAAGTTTTGATGACAATTTGAAAGCTTGGCGGAAAACAGAAGCCGGAGGGTCCAAAAGATATATTTTAGCACAAGAACTAAAGAATGCAAAGAAAGAATCTATAAAATGGAATAAAGAAATGCTTCAAAATCTTCTTCAGGAAGCAAAGCTTGCAGAGGCAGCTGGAAGAGTTGTTAAAAACCATTGAGAGTGAAGGAATGAACAAAAATGTTAAAGGCCAAAAAAATCTCTTGCAGAAGAATTAAATAATGTCCTTGGAATGGAAGAAATTTTCCGGAAATAGAAATCTAGAGGGAAGTGACTCAAAGAAGGAGACAAATATTAAATTAATAAATTCTTCTACATGTTCACAGCAATAAGAAGAAATACAAACAGGATTAATGAAATTACAACTTTGGAAGGTGGAAAGAAAAAAAACTAGAAGAGAAGCAATAAGTAAACTTTCAGCCACTGAAGGAGGAAAACATAGCCTGGGACAATGCTCAAAATTCTCTACTTCAGAATATCCAAACCCTGAACCCTAACAAGGACAATGAGGGATTGAATACAGAAATCTCAGATGAAGAAGTTACAAAAGCTGTCCATAAGCCTTTTTTCAAACATACTGTCACAAAGTGAGCAGCAATGTCTCGGATGAAATAGAGAAAGAGAAAAGAAGGAACATAGTGCAGAGAGAAAGGATCACCACCTTCATTGTCCTAATACCAAAAAAGATGATTTCTTAACACATTGACTCATACAGAACTCGTTTTCCTGTGTAACACAATATACAGGATTGCAAAAAATTAGAGTTCCATGGGTATGCATCACCACCCACCTTAAAATTTGTCGTTTCTAGAGACAGGAACGTCCCAGGATGGCAAGATGCCAGGAAAACATCCCTCTGCAATGGCCCCACTACCACAAGCAGGCAGGAGATGTCCTCAAGACGTCTCCCTCAAAGAGGAGATGTTTCCGTGGCGTCCCCAGGACCCTCGAGAAACTCAGCCACATCCCTCAAACATCCTGGAAACCTGCAACCATCCCCCACATCTAGCACTTTAAAAAGTGACTTTTTTAAAAAAACATATTTTTTTGAAATTTGGGCCACTAACCCTAACCCTGATAGTCTAAACCCACACCCTAAACACTCAAAAAAAAAAGCTATAAAAACTGTGTAGCCCTCCTCATTTAGACCAGTCAGATTCTTTAGGTTCACTATTAGTAATAGTTCTCTAAAGAATGAAGATTTGGTTAGAAACAGTGAGGACTTGGTGTTGGAAAAAACACAGTGATAAAATTATGAAAATGGTGTGCACCATTGAAGGTCCATGTGGCCTTAATTTGGGCTTGGTGGTGGGAGTTCCAGCCCTCAACCCCACCCTATACCACAATAGGGAATGCACCAAGGGCACTGCCCTAAACCCTAAAAAAAAAAGATATAAAAACTGTGTAGCCCTCATCATTTAGACCAGTCAGACTCTTTGAGTTCACTATTAGTTCTCTAAAGAATAAAGTTTGGTTAGAAATACTGAGGACTTGGTGTTGGGAAAAACACAGTGAAAAAATTATGAAAATGGTGTGCACCATTGAAGGTCCATGTGGCCTTAATTTGGGCTTGGTGGTGAGAGCTCCATCCCTCAACCTCACTGTATACTGCGATAGGGAATGAACCAAGGGCACTGCCCCCAAACCCCACACCGACCCCCATCATCCCCAAATCAAGGTCCTTCGTCCCCTCATCCCTGAAACCTGTCTCCTGATCCCCCTTTCCAAAACTCCATGGAACTATGGAAAAATGTTAAGTCAAGGAGGTTTAGGGGCATGTAGACAGAATTTTAGATGGGATTATTAGTTCCTGAATGCTTGCATTATCATAATAAAATAATAAAGGGAGGAATACTTATCAAGCTTGCCACTTGACATGGTCTAGGCCTATGATCGAGTTAATTGTGATTTCCTGATTAAAATTCTGAATCAGTCCTGATTCTCAAAAGACTGGCAGAATTGGATCTACAGTAGCATTAGTACTGCAACCTTTTATTTATTGATTAATGAAATCACCACAAGATTCTTTAATATCTCAAAGGGCTCAAGACAAGGGGACCCCATGTCACATTATCTCTTTATCATAGTGGTTGAGGCCCTAGGTAAAGCTGTTAGGAAGGCTCGGCGGGAGGGAACTATTAAAAGGCATCCAAATATCTTCATGGGTAGAATGTATCACACATCTGCAGGTTGTAGATGATACATACCTCACATGTGAACCATTGTTGGAGGAAAGGGTAAATTTTAAGAGAATTCTAGAAATCCATAAGCATGCCTCATTACAGAAGATCAACAATCAAACATCTAAGGTGCATTTTCTGAATGTCCCAGAAAGACAGCAAACCAAGCTTTGTAATACTCTGAACTTTGATTGAGTGCTTCCCCCACCTCATAACTGAGAATGCCTATCTTTGAAGGAAAATAATCAAACATTTATGCTCCTCCACTCAGAACAGAACTCAAAGCAAAATCCCAACTTGGAAAGAAAGGTGTTTAACTCTAAGAGATAGGATTCAGTTAATAAAAGCCGGCAGTTCCTTTTTATATGAATTTCAATGGGACTGTGCAAACCCAAGAGAAGCAGAAGGAACAAGATGGGAGATCAGGATGCTAACTTCCGAGTTAATATTTATACTTTCCACAATACTATGGAGTATATGTGGTTCCTGCTAGGAAGACGAAATTTGACACCTAATAGTCGCTTAATAGTCATAATATGCCGAGAGAGATTTGAGATTCAACAAAATGATGTATGTATGCAGATATAAATTTACTTTGACATGCAATGCCCTTAAAGGGAGATTCTTGGCGCAGAGTTATTTCCCCCACCTCATAACTGAGAATGCCTATCTTTGAAGGAAAATAATCAAACATTTATGCTCCTCCACTCATAACAGAACTCAAAGCAAAATCCCAACTTGGAAAGAAAGGTAGTTAACTCTAAGAGATAGGATTCAGTTAATAAAAGCCGGCAGTTCCTTTTTATATGAATTTCAATGGGACTGTGCAAACCCAAGAGAAGCAGAAGGAACAAGATGGCAGATCAGGATGCTAACTTCCGAGTCAATATTTATACTTTCCACAATACTATGGAGAGTATGTGGTTCCTGCTAGGAAGACGAAATTTGACACCTAATAGTCATAATATGCCGAGAGATATTTGAGATTCAACAAAATGATGTATGTATGCAGATATAAATTTACTTTGACATGCAATGCCCTTAAAGGGAGATTCTTGGTGCAGAGTTAGAACATAAAGACCATACATAATCCCCTTTTATTTAACTCATTCAGTGACGGGATGCCAGTGACATTAATGTATTATGAGAAACAGTAAACTGGAATTCGTCCCTTTTTGTCTTACTACATCATGCACCTCCCTTAAATGAAAGAACAGAAGATAAAACAGAAGCGTGAGCATGGAGGTGAGAATTTGCAGCATCAATTTGAGCGATTTTCAGACATAGCCTTGATTTTGCAAGGTAATATGTCCCCATGCACTCTCCTAATCAGTCTCTCGATGTCGCCATTCCTGTAGAGTTTTATTTCTGTCAGCAATCAGACACATATGCCTGGTCGGTTTTTTTGGGTTTTTGAGACACTCCTTAGGCTTTTTCACATTAAATTAAAAAATATTAACCGCTATTTATTTGATGCTAGTGATGCAAATGATGAACTTGCCAAAGGATAGAGGACATTTTTTTTTTTGTTGTTGGCATGGATATATAGTCATCCAGACAAAGAAATACCACATAGTTGTCTGATGTCTCAAGATGGATGATTCTCTAATTGTGTTCGACAGCACAGATACATGATTAAGGCAACATGTAATCTCAGTTTAGACATGCAACAAGCATAATTTGAAGGGATACCATCAATGGTTGTCTAGTTGTGTTTGGCGGCATCTTGGGCCTTTGTGCCAGACATTGTTTTAGCTCATCCAGAATCTCCTTTACTGATTTATCCAATTCTAGTAAATGCAACTCAGTGTCTGCTATGCCTAAACTAATTATTGATTTTGCCTCATTGTCATTAATTTGTTATTTTGCTAACTCCATCAACTGTTTTCTTTTTAGAACACAAATTTCTTCTGTAACACATTAATCAAAGCTCTTCTAAATAACCTGTTTTCAAGTGAGCTATCTCACTCATCATTGGGGGTCATTAATTAGTTTTCACTTATTACTATAAGTATCCATGTGCTTTCACTTATTACTATTCATACACATTTTTGCTCATGCTGTAACTGCATATATACTTTCAATATGTGAACACTGAAGATTGAAAGCATTTATATTTTCTACTGTGATGATGGTTCTCATTTCTTCTAACCATGCTTTAAATTTATTTTTCATCTAAAATTCGCATTCAAAATTATCTCAAACCTTCTGCAAAATTTATCCATGCAAAACTACCTATGAGAATTTTCACGCATTTTACCTCAAAACTTCTGCAAAACTCGACGGGCTGATTATGACCCTGCAAATGATCAGTTCTCTTCTATGCATAACTCGAAAATAACACTTTGCAAAAGGATTGCCAGGTTAATTACCTCATTCCAATTTCTTCCGACTCCTAGAGCATTAAGAATTCATTAGACACTAGAATTTTCCACACAGATGGTAATAGACCAGGACATCGAATCTCTCTGTACAAGCAACTGCCAAGGTACCTACAATTTATTTTCTTGTACTATTTGTTGTAGGCCAATTGTCCTTCAACATAGAGGGTCAGCTACCCGTCCTTGTCCACAATACTATACCATCTCTGTCTACTTTAGGGAATCTTTGGCCATGCATGTTTGGCAAGTTTCTTAGAGATGTTCATTGCACACTCTAGGATTGCTCGGCAAGCACATGTAGGCCAAGGCATTCTCATTCATTCAAGGTGTCATTGTCATATTTTCACTAATCACTTTCCATAAATATTTTGCATGAAGTAGTAGCCACAGCTATACTTGTTGTATGAAAATAGAAATCACTAAACTTTTCTAGTGTGACAAGGGGGGGCATGTTCCCAAGAGAGTCAAAAGATTACCAAATGTTGGGATGGTTGGGGTGGTTATTAAAAAAACATATCAAAAATTATATTTGAATGTTAAATACATAAAATATAAAAATAAATAAATCTAACAACTAAAAGAAACTATTTTTTTTTAAAATAACTTAATGCATTATTAACTAACAAATGTCATTGTCACATTATGATTAATACAAATACAATGCATTGAATTTACAATGACAATCTATCAATCTAATGATCCCTCTGATATTTATAATCATCGGCTACAAGTATAAAAGTATGATTCATTAAGTTCAAGTTACAAAGTACAATCTACAAATTGAGAATTGCTTAGCTTTTGAGCAACAAAATCAGTAACCAATGTCATCATCAGATGGAAACGTCATTAATTGATCCTTCTCACTAGAGCTCCTAGATTCATCTGGCTCATACAACTAGACCCAAATGGATCCTAGATGCACATCCTAGTCCTCATTAATCTACCTCAGCTCCTCAGGTTCTACATCCCACGACTATTGGACTCTCCTTGTACTCATTTGTCTTTCAATCAATGAGATGCAATGCACTATGTGCAACAAGATATACCGCATCCTAAAGGTAAGTTTGTTCCTCTTAAAAAAGGATAACATTACATAGGCCAATTCTTCTCAAAGGTAGAGGAACTAGAAATCTACGAAATGAGGCGAATGGCGAGTGTTTACTAAAAATAGTAAATTCCAGTATTCTTAGCCTGTTGGAAGCTTTGAAGATTCCAAATCATTATTCAAGTAAATGGGTATCCAAAAAGACATTTTGTAAGGAAATGAAAACAAAGACATCAATTTTGAATCAACATTGTTCTTGGGTGATGCAAGATTGCCCTTACACCTCTGGATGCTCCCGCATCAAGATGAAACTACGAGTCAAATTTTAAAACAAATGTTTCCAATCATGCTCAATGATCTATTATCATGAAATAAAGCATCTAGACAAAACTCAACGTAAAATCTTATAAGAATTTTTTGCAATCATGCTGAGTGATCAACTATCATGAAATAAAGCATCTAGATGAAACTGAGCATAAAATTTTAAAGCAAATGTTTCCGATCACATACAAAGTTTCATTATCATGAAATAAAGCATATAAGTGTAAAATTTTAAAATAAATATTTTTTATCACTCTCAATGATTCGTTATTATGAAATAAAGTATCTAGATGAAACTGAATGTAAAATTTTAAAATAAATGTTTCTAATCACACTAAATGATCCAATATCATGAAATAAAGCATCTAGATGAAACTGAGCGTACAATTTTAAGACAAATGTTTTTGATCACGATGAATGATCCATTATCATGAAATAAAGCATCTAGACGAAACTGAATGTAAAATTTTCAAACAAATGTTTCCGATCACGCTCAATCATCCATTATCATGAAATAAAGCATATGGACGAAACTGATCATAAAATTTTAAGACAAATATTTTTTATCACACTTAATGATCCATTATCATGAAATACAATCAGAGAATGAATCCTCACAAAATTGAAATTTTAATATCTTGAAATCGAGACGCGATCTTGAGCTGAAATCTATCAAGAATGTTTATTTTACTATTCTGAAGCTTTGGGGAAAATTTCAGGCTTAACGGCTTCTCTGATAAAGACTTACTAAAAATAGTAAATTCTGGTATTGTTAGCCCGTTGAAAACTCTGAAGGTTCTGAATCATTATTCAAGCAAATGGGTATCCAAAAACACAAATTTTGAAAAGAAATGGAAACAAAGACATCAATTTTAAATCAAAATTGTTTTTGGGTGATGGAAGATTGCCCTTACACCTTTGGATGCTCCTGCATCAAGATGAAACTAAGCGTCAAATTTTAAAACAAATGTTTCTGATCATGCTCAATGATCTATTATCATGAAATAAAGCATCTAAACGAAACTACGCGTAAAATCTTATAAGAATTATTTCCAATCATGCTGAATAATCCATTAAACATTTATTTTAAAATTTTACACTCAGTTTCGTCTAGATGCTTTATTTCATGATAACAAATCATTGAGTGTGATCAGAAACATTTGTTTTAAAATTTTATGTTCGCTTTTCATCTAGATGTTTTATTTCATAATAATGGATCATTCAGCATGATTGGAAACAATTCTTATAAAATTTTACGCTCAATTTCATCTAGATGCTCTATTTCATGATAATAGATCATTGAGCATGATCGGAAACATTTGTTTTAAAATTTGGCACTTAGTTTCATCTCGATGCAGGAGCATCCAAAGGAGAGCTATAAAGGCAATCTTGCATTACCCAAAAATAATGTTGATTCAAAATTGATGTTTTTGTTTTCACTTGTTTTAAAGATTTGTGTTTTTGGATACCCATTTGCTTAAATAATGACTCAGAACATTCAAAGTTTTCAATGGGCTAAGAATACCATTATTTACTATTTTTAGTAAGTCTTTATCAGAGAAGTGTTGAGCACGAAAATTTTTCCAAAGCTTCGAAATTGTAAAATAAGCATTCTTGGAAGATTTCAGCTCAAGATCACGTCTGGATTTCAAGATATTAAAGTTTCAATTTTGTGAGGATTCATCCTCTTATTGTATTTCATGATAATGGATCATTGAGTGTGATCGGAACCATTTGTCTTAAAATTTTCTAATCGGTTTCATAAATATGTTTTATTTCATGATACTGGATGATTGAGCGTGATCAGAAACATTTGTTTGAAAATTTTACACTCAGTTTCATCTAGATGCTTTATTTCATGATAATGGATCATTCAACGTTATCGAAAACATTTGTTTTAAAATTTTACGCTTAGTTTCATCTAGATGCTTTATCTCATGATACTGGATCATTCAATGTGACCGGAAACATTTATTTTAAAATTTTACACTCACTTTAGTCTAGATGCTCTATTTCATGATAACGAATCATTGAATGTGATCAAAAATATTTGTTTCAAAATTTTACGCTTAGATGCACCTAGATGCTTTATTTCACGATAATGAAACATTGTGTGTGATTGGAAACATTTGTTTTAAAATTTTATGCTCGGTTTCATCTAGATGCTTTATTTCATGATAATCTATCATTCAACATGATTGGAAACAACTCTTATAAACTTTTATGCTCATTTTCATCTAGATTCTTTATTTCATGATAATAGATCATTGAGCATGATCAGAAATATTTGTTTTAAAATTTGACACTTAGTTTCATCTTGATGTAGGAGCATCCAAAGGAGAGGTGTAAGGGCAATCTTGCATGACCCAAAAATAATGTTGATTCAAAATTAATGTCTTTATTTTCACTTCTTTTCAAGATTTCTGTTTTTGGATACCCATTTTTTTGAATAATGATTCAGAACCTTCAAAGTTTCCAACGGGCTAAGAATACCAGAATTTACTATTTTTAGTAAGTCTTTGTCAAAGAAGTAGTTGAGCCCAAAATTTTCCCCAAAGCTTCGGAATAGTAAAATAAGTATTCTTGGTAGATTTTAGCTCAAGATCACATCTCGATTTCAAGATATTAAAGTTTCAATTTTGTGAGGATTCGTCCTCTGATTGTATTTCATGATAATGGATCATTGAATGTGATCGGAAACATTTATCTTAAAATTTTATGATCGGTTTCATCCATATGCTTTATTTCATGATAATGGATGATTGAGCGTGATTAGAAACATTTGTTTGAAAATTTTACGCTCAGTTTCGTCTAGATACTTTATTTCATGATAATGGATCATTCAACGTGATCGGAAACATTTGTTTTAAAATTTTACGCTTAGTTTCATCTATATGCTTTATTTCATGATACTGGATCATTCAGTGTGATCAGAAACATTTATTTTAAAATTTTACACTCAGTTTTGTCTAGATATTTTATTTTATGATAACGAATCATTGAGTGTGATCAAAAACATTTGTTTTAAATTTTTACGCTTAGATGCCTAGATGCATTATTTCGTGATAATGAAACATTGTGTGTGATTGGAATTTTTTTTTTTTAAAATTATGCTTGGTTTCATCTAGATGCTTTATTTCATGATAATGGATCATTTAGCATGATTGGAAACAATTCTTATAAATTGTACGCTCAATTTCGTGTAGATGCTTTATTTCATGATAATAGATCATTGAGCATGATCAGAAACATTTATTTTAAAATTTGATGCTTAGTTTCATCTTGATGCAGGAGCATCCAAAGGAGAGGTGTAAGGGCAATCTTGCATCACCCAAAAACAATGTTGATTCAAAATTTATGTCTTTGTTTCCACTTCTTTTCAAAATTTGTGTTTTTGGATACCCATTTTTTTGAATAATGATTCAGAACCTTAAAAGTTTCCAATGGGCTAAGAATACCATAATTTACTATTTTTAGTAAGTCTTTATCAGAGAAGCGGTTGGGCCCAAAATTTTCCCCAAAGCTTCAGAATAGTAAAATAAGCATTCTTGATAGATTTTAGCTCAAGATCGCATCTGCATTTAAAGATATTAAGTTTCAATTTTGTGAGGATTCATCCTCTGATTATATTTCATGATAATGGATCATTAAGTGTGATCAGAAACATTTGTCTTAAAATTTTATGTTCAATTTCGTCCGTATGCTTTATTTCATTATAATGGATGATTGAGCGTGATCGGAAACATTTTTTTTTGAAAATTTTATGCTCAATTTAGTCTAGATGCTTTATTTCATGATAATGGATCATTCAACATGGTCAAAAACATTTGTTTTAAAATTTTACGCTCAGTTTCATCTAGATGCTTTATTTCATGATATTGGATCATTCAGTGTGCTCGTAAACATTTATTTTAAAATTTTACACTCAGGTTCATCTAGATGCCTTATTTCATGATAACGAATCATTGAGTGTGATCAGAAACATTTGTTTTAAAATTTTATGCTTAGATGCGCCTAGATGCTTTATTTCATGATAATGAAACATTGTGTGTGATCGGAAACATTTGTTTTAAAATTTTATGCTCGGTTTCATCTAGATGCTTTATTTCATGATAATAGATCATTTAGCATGATTGGAAACAATTCTTATAACATTTTACTCTCAGTTTCATCTAGATGTTTTATTTCATGATAATAGATCATTGAGCATGATCATAAATCTTTGTTTTAAAATTTGATGCTTAGTTTCATCTTGATGCAGGAGCATCCAGAGGAGAGGTGTAAGGTCAATCTTGCATCACCTAAAAACAATGTTGATTCAAAATTAATGTCTTTGTTTTCACTTCTTTTCAAGATTTGTGTTTTTGGATAACTATTTGCTTGAATAATGATTCAGAACGTTTCAAGTTTCCAACGGGCTAAGAATACCAGAATTTACTATTTTTAGTAAGTTTTTATCAGAGAATTCATCTTGAATGGGCTAAGAATTCTTCCCAAATTTTGTGAGGATTCATCCTCTAATTGTATTTCATGATAATGGATCATTGAGTGTGATCGAAAAAAATTGTCTTAAAATTTTACGATCGGTTTCGTCCATATGCTTTATTTAATGATAATGGATGATTGAGCATGATGGGAAACATTTGTTTGAAAATTTTACGCTTAGTTTTGTCTAGATGCTTTATTTCATGATAATGGATCATTCAACATGATCGGAAATATTTGTCTTAAAAATTTTCACTCAGTTTTGTCTAGATGATTTATTTCGTGATAACGATTCATTGAGTGTGATCAAAAACATTTGTTTTAAAATTTTACGCTTAGATGCACCTAGATGCTTTATTTCATGATAATGAAACATTGTGTGTGATCGAAAACATTTGTTTTAAAATTTTATGCTCGGTTTCATCTAGATGTTTTATTTCATGATAATGGATCATTCAGCATGATTGGAAACAATTTTTATAAAATTTTACACTCAGTTTCATCTAGATGCTTTATTTCATGATAATAGATCATTGAGCATGATCGAAAACATTTGTTTTAAAATTTGACGCTTAGTTTCATCTTGATGTAGGAGCATCCAGAGGAGAGGTGTAAGGGCAATCTTGCATCACCCAAAAATAATGTTGATTCAAAATTGATGCCTTTGTTTTCAATTTTTTTCAAGATTTGTGTTTTTGGATACCCATCTGCTTGAATAATAATTCAGAACCTTCAAAGTTTCCAACGGGCTAAGAATACTAGAATTTACTATTTTTAGCAACTCTTTATCAGAGAAGCGGTTGAGCCCGAAATTTTCCCCAAAGCTTCAGAATAGTATAATAAGCATTCTTTGTAGATTTCAGCTCAAGATTGCGTCTAGATTTCAAGATATTAAAGTTTCAATTTTGTGAGGATACATCCTCTGATTGTATTTCATGATAATGGATCATTTAGTGTGATCGGAAACATTTGACTTAAAATTTTACGATCAGTTTCGTCCATATGCTTTATTTCATGACAATGGATGATTAAGCGTGATTGGAAACATTTGTTTGAAAATTTTATGCTCAGTTTCGTCTAGATGCTTTATTTCATGATAGTGGATCATTCAACGTGACAAGAAACACTTGTCTTAAAATTTTACACTTAATTTCGTCTAGATGCTTTATTTCCTGACAACAAATCATTGAGTGTGATCAGAAACATTTTTTTAAAAATTTTATGCTTAGATGCACCTAGATGCTTTATTTCATGATAATGAAACATTGTGTGTGATCGGAAACTTTTGCTTTAAAATTTTATGCTCAATTTCATCTAGATGCTTTATTTCATGATAATGGATCATTCAACATGATTGGAAACAATTCTTATAAGATTTTACGCTCACTTTCATCTAGATGTTTCATTTCATGATAATAGATCATTGAGCATGATTGGAAACATTTGTTTTAAAATTCGACGCTTAGTTTCATCTTGATGCAGGAACATCCAGAGGTGTAAGGGCAATCTTGCATCACCCAAAAACAATGTTGATTCAAAATTGATGTCTTTGTTTTCATTTGTTTTTAAAATTTGTGTTTTTGTATACCCATTTTCTTGAATAATGATTCGGAACCTTCAAAGTTTCCAATGGGCTAAGAATACCAGAACTTACTAATTTTAGTAAGCCTTTATCAGAGAAGCGGTTGAGCTCAAAATTTTCCCCAAAGCTTCAGAATAGTAAAATAAGCATTCTTGGTAGATTTTAGCTCAAGATCACGTCTGGATTTCAATATATTAAAGTTTCAATTTTGTGAGGATTCATCCTCTAATTGTATTTCATGATAATGGATCATTGAGTGTGATAAAAAAATATTTGTTTTAAAATTTTACGATCAGTTTCGTTCATATGCTTTATTTCATGATATGGATGATTGAGTGTAATCGAAAATATTTGTTTGAAAATTTTACACTCAGTTTCGTCTAGATGCTTTATTTCATGATAATGGATCATCCAACGTGATTGGAAACATTTGTCTTAAAATTGTATGATCAGTTTCATCTAGATGCTTTATTTCATGATATTGGATCATTTAGTGTGATCAGAAACATTTATTTTAAAATTTTACACTCAGTTTCGTCTAGATGCTTTATTTCATGGTATTGGATCATTCAGTATGATCAGAAACATTTATTTTAAAATTTTACACTTAGTTTCATATAGATGCTTTATTTCATGATAATGAATCATTAAGTGTGATCAGAAACATTCATTTTAAAACTTTACGCTTAGATGCGCCTAAATGTTTTATTTCATGATAATGAAACATTGTGTGTGATCGGAAACATTTGCTTTAAAATTTTATGCTCAGTTTCATCTAGATGCTTTATTTCATGATAATGGATCATTAAGCATGATTGGAAATAATTCTTATAAGATTTTACACTCAGTTTGATAATAGATCATTGAGCATGATCGAAAAGATTTGTTTTAGAATTAACGCTTAGTTTCATCTTGATGGAGGAGCATCTAGAGGTGTAAGGGCAATCTTGCATCACCCAAAAATAATGTTGATTCAAAATTGATGTCTTTGTTTTTATTTTTTTACAAAATTTATGTTTCTGGATACCCATTTGCTTGAATAATGATTCGGAACCTTCAAAGTTCCAACGGGCTAAGAATACCAGAATTTACTATTTTTAGTAAGTCTTTATCAAAGAAGCGGTTGAACCTGAAATTTTCCCCAAAGCTTCAGAATAGTAAAATAAGCATTCTTGGTAGTTTTTAGCTCAAGATCGTTTCAAGATATTAAAGTTTCAATTTTGTGAGGATTCATCCTCTAATGGTATTTCATGATAATTGATCATTGAGTGTGATCGAAAACATGTCTTAAAATTTTACAATCAGTTTCGTCCATATGCTTTATTTCATGATAATGGATGATTGAGTGTGATCGAAAACATTTACTTAAAAATTTTATGGTCAGTTCCATCTAGATGCTTTATTTCATTATAATGGATCATTCAATGTGATCGGAAACATTTGTCTTAAAATTTTACGCTCACTTTCATCTAGATGTTTTATTTCGTGATGTTGGATCATTTAGTGTGATCAGAAACATTTATTTTAAAATTTTACACTCAATTTTGTCTAGATGCATTATTTCATGATAACGAATCATTGAGTGTGATCAGAAACATTCGTTTTAAAATTTTACGCTTAGATGCACCTAGATGCTTTATTTCATGATAATGAAACATTGTGTGTGGTTGGAATCATTTGCTTTAAAAATTTATGCTCGGTTTCATCTAGATACTTTATTTCATGGTAATGGATCATTGAGCAAGATTTGAAACAATTCTTATAAGATTTTACGCTCAGTTTCATCTAGATGCTTTATTTCATGATAATAGATCATTGAGCATGATCGAAAAAATTTGTTTTAAAATTTGACGCTTAGTTTCATTTTGATGCAGGAGCATCCAGAGGTGTAAGGGCAAACTTGCATCACCCAAAAACAATGTTGATTCAAAATTGATGTCTTTTTTTTCATTTCTTTTCAAAATTTGTGTTTTTGGATTCCCATTTTCTTGAATAATGATTCGGAACCTTGAAAGTTTCCAACGGGTTAAGAATACCGAAATTTACTGTTTTTAGTAAGTCTTTATCAGAGAAGCAGTTGAGCCCAAAATTTTCTCCAAAGCTTAGGAATAGTAAAATAAGCATTCTTGGTAGATTTCAGCTCAAGATCGCTTTTGGATTTCAAGATATTAAAGTTTCAATTTTGTGAGGATTCATCCTCTAATTGTATTTCATGATATTGGATCATTGAGTGTGATCGGAAACATTTGTCTTGAAATTTTATGATCAGTTTTGTCCATATGCTTTATTTCATGATAATGGATGATTAAGCATGATCAGAAACATTTGCTTGAAAATTTTACGCTTAGTTTTGTCTAGATGCTTTATTTCATGATAATGGATTATTCAACATGATTGGAAACATTTATCTTAAAATTTTATGCTCAATTTCATCTAGATGCTTTATTTCATGATATTGGATCATTCAGTGTGATCAGAAACATTTATTTTAAAATTTTACACTTAGTTTCATCTAGATGCTTTATTTCATGATAACGAATCATTGAATGTGATTAGAAACATTCATTTTAAAATTTTACGCTTAGATGTGCTTAGATGATTTATTTCATGATAATGAAATAATGTGTGTGATCTGAAACATTTCCTTTAAAATTTTATGCTCAGTTTCATCTAGATGCTGTATTTCATGATAATGGATCATTCAGCATGATTGGAAATAATTCTTATAAGATTTTACACTCAATTTAGTCTAGATGCTTTATTTCATGATATTAGATCATTGAGCATGATCGGAAACATTTGTTTTAAAATTTGATGCTTAGTTTCATCTTGATGTAGGAGCATCCAGAGGTGTAAGGGCAATCTTGCATCACCCAAAAAGAATGTTGATTCAAAATTGATGTCTTTGTTTTTATTTCTTTTCAAAATTTGTGTTTTTGGATACCCATTTTCTTGAATAATGATTCGGAACCTTCAAAGTTTCCAATGGGCTAAGAGTACCAGAATTTGCTATTTTTAGTAAGTCTTTATCATAGAAGTGGTTGAGCCCGAAATATTTCCCAAAGCTTCAGAATAGTAAAATAAGCATTCTTGGTAGATTTAAGCTCAAGATCGCATCTGGATTTCAAAACCTATCATTGTATTGTGAAGATCCTCTTCATTGTAAAACCTATCAACGTCCATTATCCATTGTCATCTTGGAAAAAAGCAAGGAAGTGCACCTTCTAAGGGCTCTATTCATACATGAGATCAATTTGAGATAGGCAACCAATGGAAGTCACGGAATAGAAAGGTTTGCAACGTATTGTGCGCTTTGTGTTTGATCTTATTTGTTTCAATTTCATTGGGCTATTGGATATTAGTTGTTTATGCTATTGTTCACATTTTTTTATAACATTTTACATTGGAAAATTTTGAAAATTCAAGCATTTTAGGTCATTTTCATACATACTTTTGCATTTGTTTATGGCATAAATTTTGAAAACCTTTGGAAATATATTTTGGCACTCATTTTAAAACATGCACATACCACCTTCATGTCATTTTTCGATGGTATCTTTGCATGCATTTATCAAAGATCTTCATTTTGACAAATTTTTAATCCTCATGAGTGAACATCCTATGGTATTAGAAAGCTTAACTAAGTTTATCTCCATGAGTAACAATGAAAAAGATAATTGTGATAGCACTTCTATGCATTCAGTATCTACTACATGTGATGATGACATAAACTTTTCCTCTGGTTATCCTTTCAAAAATGATTCTTCCCATGAGAGTATACTAGTACAAGATAATTAAATCACTGATACCTTCCCAACAACAAGAGAAACACAACCTTTGCAATACAACATGCCTCCTATAACTACAATAGAAGAGAAAATATTTCATGATGTTGAGGATCCTATATATGTGATAACATATGTAACTGATGAGCAAATAAACAAACTTGACAATGACCTAGCCGATTTTCAAGCATTTATGGAAAATGAAAGGATAGCTGACCAAGCTATACCTATTATTCATAGCATAAGAGAGTTGATAAAAGACAGACAAGATGGTGTTAGTGTAATCCAGGGCTTAATGCATATAGTGTATCATAATTTTATGCCTCGATATGATCTAGACAATTACACATCTCTCATGAACACATACCCTCGGGTAGTGAAAGATTTAACAAAAAATATTGAGAATGATGAGTATGAAAACTCTCTTAATGAAGCATGTGATGATGAAGATGACTATCTGAACTATGATGAAATAATTGGTTTAATAGAAGTGGACAAGGAGAAAGTTAAGAATTCACCTCATCCATGCAAAAATGGCATTGATTTAATTGTTGACAAAGGTTAATTGGGTTGTCCCCGCGGGTAAGTATTTCTAACCTTTATCTCTATGTTGTGTTTCCCCTATGATGTGTTATGTGTTGTTTAGGCCTCCTAGGATGACCCTTGATACTCTCGTAAGGTCAAGGATACTGAGGACCGCCTCTGTTGCGACCCTTCTTCTATTTGTATCATCATTCTTCTATATTGCTTCTCCTCTATTTTCATTATTGTGTGTTGTGTCTTATGGACATAGCATTGCAGTTAGTGACTTGGGGGCACCCTCCTATGTGACTGTCCCTAAGGTACTTGTTTCTCCTCTCTTGATTTATTATTTCCCTTCCTCTAGTGATTCTATCTAGCGAGTGGATGACAAAAAACATATACTGATGCGGACCTAGTGTCCCTTTAGCGAGTAATCAAAAAATAGACCTAGTCCATACATGATGATGGGGTTGTTATATACTATTTGATACTTGGCTGGTAGAATCACTCCATGTGATCTTGATGTTGTCTTATCGCACTTACAAAACATAACAATACTACTACTCTGTGCACTTTATCTATCTTGAATCTTGCATTCCTCAGTTCTCTATGTGAATGATCATATGCATTGTTATTTATCATGATTATATGTATGCTAACACCTTCTCTTGTAGGGAATTGTGTGTTTGTAGGAACATTTGGCGATCATAAAGTACATGTCACCTCTGGGGGCATGGGCTTTGCGAGAGCTTGTGTTCCCTTGTGTGTTTTCTTCCTACCTTAACGTGCTTGATATCAATACACAACATCAACCACCTTAAGGTGGGGGCATATATAAGGCAAGCTATATGTTTTAGATGCTAGCAAAGTGTGTTTGTGAATTTTGAATCTATTACAATCACTTAAGCCCTCTGCGAAGGCAGGATATCATGCATATCCTTTTTTATCTTAAGCCCTCCGTGCGAGGCGGAGATGGTATATTTCTCAAGGAGAGTGCATAATCCTGTCATTTTCAAAAAGTCATCCGAGTAGGCAGGGAACGGATATGAGACTATCCTAACCCTTAAGCGTGTCTTCGACAATTGTTATGGCGAAGCGCAATCGTCAATGTGTGTCTATAATGTGCCTGAGATGGCTGAAAACCTAGCAATAGGTTTCTTCCATCACTTATTTGCCATGTTTTCTTCGTGTCTTCTATGTATGTGTGTATTGCATGTTTATTCCCAAGCATAGTCTAAAGACTGGTGGTGATGAGTACCTCCTATGCTTTGGGATTTGTAAGGTGTGCTTGATTTGTATGACGTGTTTGATCTCAAGTGCAGTCTAAAGACTGGTGGCGATGAGTCCCTCCTACACTCTAATATTTGTATTGCATGTTTGTTGCCCCATATGTACTCTAAAGACGGGTGATGATGAGTCCCTCCTACACTATGGGTTGTGTGTTTGCTTTCCTTGTACTTGCATTTTGTATTTCATATATATGAGAAAAAGAAAAATAATCACTGCATTCATTGTATTTACTGTGTTTTGAGTGTCTTCAATGTTGTCTTCTCTGTGTTTTGCATGACTGTATCTATCTTCTCCGTGTTTTGCATGTTTGTTACTATCTTCAATGTGTTTGGCATGTCTTCTCCATGCTTGGCGTGTTTTCTATGTTTGTTGACTATACTTTAATGCATGTATTAGCCTTGCGTTTATACATACATTAAAGTGGGGGCTAAATGTTATATTGGAAAATGTCCCCTTGGAGGATTTTCCCTCTTAAGGTTTAGCTCTCAGGTCCTATTATTGCATTTAGAGCATCTTGCATGTTATTTCTGACTCCCGATGAGAAAACCTTGAAGTCTTATGGCAAATAGGACCTAGGGGACTGCATTTTGATGAATCTTAAATAGAAATGGTAGGGTCAACTTGGGCACTAGCGCCCTAGTCCTACCCTATTTCGGGTCTGCCCTAATTTCAAATGTCAGTTTTATGACCGTTAATTAGGTCCTATGCCAGCATCTCAAGTTTGAATTACGAAATTCTTAACGAGAATCTTTTTAGTTGCATATATAAGCATGATTAGGTTTCATTTGCAAACTAGATGAGCATTACAATTTTGTGAAAGTAATTCAAGGCATTCATTGGGTTGCAGAGTAGTACTTTGTTGTTATTGTGTTTATATTTGTAGATTTGACATCCATCTCCTCATGGCATGAAGAGCATCTTCCTTCCATGAGATCTTCACTACAAGGTGATATATATTATGGTTTCAATCATTTATCATTCAGATTTTTGCCTCTATCCCACCGGGATACGCACTCTTATCTGACAACGGTGTTCGGAAGACTTGCATGTCTCCCAGGGCTTGACCGAGGCAAGCCTCTAAACACCACAACCCTCTCTCACACTCCTTGTGATTGCAGGTTACAAGTACCAGGCATCAAGGATTCAAGATTTGAAAAGAAGCCAGACACTAGAGATTTTCTTGGACTAGGGCACTAGTCCCCCATGTCCTCTAGTTTTCCTAAGGTAGAAACAAAAGTTGCAGTGCAGATCAATGTCGGGAGAAGTTTCAGATTTCGTAAAGAAATAGGTATCTTGGACTTGGGTGCTAGTCCCCATGTCCCTGACTTCTCTGCTTTCTGAACTTTGAAAAATAGTTAAATATCTTTGTCCCTCATCTCAATCTGAAAGCATTTGCCATGATTCAATAATTTTCTTACTATTTGGCATATTTAGGGTTTTAATTGAAATTATGCATTAAAATGAGACCTTGTTTGACACATCCAATAATCCACATCTTCCCAAGTGGTAGCCCAACCGATAGGTGAATCCTCTTGCATAAATTAGAGGTTTATTGGGGTTAATATGCCCTTGGAATGTTTGGTGTGAAAGGAGGATTCCACATAAACTCTTGAAACTCAACATCCCCCTTTTTAACTATAAAACACACCTTAGAGGTGAAACCCTCATGGAGATGAAGAGCCTTTAAATCATGAGGAAATGAGTTTATGTAGCCAAATCTACAACAAACACAACACAATTCTACTTTACAACATAATGAATGCCTTGAATGCTCTTTGCTTGATGATCATAAGTTCGCCTTAATCAACTAGGAGTAAAATGAAGTCTTAAACATGTTTATATATGCATTCTCACTAGCATTCATAATTCAAACTGAAAAGGGTGACAAATGGAAATGTTTTAACGGTCATAAGTTGACACATTTAAATTTAGGTCCTAGTAAAATAGGCCTAGACTAGGGCGTGTTGAATGTAGAGAATACTAAGAGTGGGGTGAATCAGTATTCTGTGAATTTTTTCTTTTACACATTCATTAATCTATTTACCAAATTCAATTGATATGAAAGTAAAGTAAGCACAAGAACAACAACCACAAAGTCATAACACATTAGCACCAATGTTTTTATGCGGAAAACCCAAAAAGGGAAAAACCACAGTGAGTGTTAGCTCACAATTATTATTATATCAAAACTGGATTACATGAAGGCTCAAGGACTCATTGTCCTAAGAAGTGCTCACTGCAATAGGCTCACTACCAAAAGAAAGAGATGAGAAGATAGAAGAAATGGCTCACTACCAAGAGAAGACTGCTAGAAGTGTATCTACAGAATGTTGATGCGCAGTTCCATTTATAACTTAGTATATAGACTCAAATGTCTTCATAATGTCTGCTCTACTTTTCTGTTCTGCTTCACATATGCTCTATCCTTCTGCTATTACTTTATCTGCTCACAAAATTCCCTTAGATCATACATACATAGAATTCACACAACATTCCATATGTACATCCATCCAATACCAAAATCTATCAAGTATATATATCCACAACATGATTCAACTCAAAACTGGGTCAGCAAGCCGAACAAGAAACATGTATACAACTGTTATACCTAGTCGGCTTGATCTTGTGTACAATATGCAATGTGGACCCAAACAATCATACAATAGTCTTCATATAGGTTGACACCAATCATTCAATCACTTAGATTGATTGTTCAAATAGTATGTCTTCTTTACATATAGATCTAACATGTCTATCGGCTTGTCCCTTAAGAACACACTTGACCAATCCATCTGTCACATCCTAACTCCCACTACGGACCATATGAGACTCTAAAATTCATATCCAACATTCATCATTGACTTCTTAACATACCTTTAGAATCACAAGACATAATAATCCTTTATGGCAAAATGCGGATCTTGGAACTATTGCTCTGTCACAGTGAAACACTGTCAATCTGGAAGCCGATACTGGAGAACTTGTAGAATGTGATCTGGTAAACTTCAAGGGCTACAACTCTGGATTTAAGTAGTCATAGTATGTATCTTTTTTGTCTCAGAACTACAAGACAAAATATGCAACTGTGTAGGAATGCAGACCCTTTTATTCTGATACTATGCATTGTTCATGTCTTAGCTCTGCTCACTCGGACTTCGACATTTCATGGTATGACTTTCAGAGGAAGTCGGGACTTGAACACTTGAACATATCATCACTAAATAGCTATGATTAACATATCTGAACCGCATGTAATGATCTTCTATTGTGGAGGCAAATTGACCCAATCTCTGTCACTTACTCTGTATACTGCCTATACTTAGTCATTTTAGGCTTCTGGACCAGAATCCTTTTGTCTTGTTGTCAAACCAATTTTAACTACCAAAGTAAAGTCTCTTTTCCTTGTTGGTGGAATCTCTTTTCCTTGTTGCCATCAATGACAACATTAACATTCTTTAGAGGAGTGTCTCTTGCCAACAATCTCGCCCTTCGGCATTGATGGCAACACTTAGTGAAAAATGCTTATCTGCTCCCCCTTTCTATATACACTCCATTTTTCTTCTCCCCCTAAGGTGTTTGCCCATTTTGCACTAGTATTCTTCTCCCCCTTTGACATCAATGGCAAAGGTGTATGTACAAGAGTCAAAATTTTGTCGAGACAACGAGAATTGTAAAAACTGTCATATTTTGTTGCATATGTACAAATACAATCTTTGACTTAATTTGATGTGGGTTGTAGGATGTCATTGAAAATGTTCTTGATTTGAGCCATCTCTCTATCCCAACCCTTCTTTGCATTGTCCAAAATTTGAATATGGCCATTTATGAGGAATATTAATATCTCAACCTTTTGTATATCAGAGGGTGTGTCAATTAGTGTACTTACTTGCAAGGCTTCTGTTGCAAGATTTGACATTGAATCAAGCTTAGGACTTATCAGTCCTATCAACTGACAAATTCTATTTTTATTTTGATCCCTCATATTTAGTAGATTACTCAAGTTATTGTGAATATTGATGACTTGTATCTCTTTGTTACTGACTGACTCAGCTACCGAATAAAATGACTTAGATATATTTATCAATTGCAGCTCCAGATCCTTGATCTTTTCTTCTAACTCCCTTGTAGCTTCTGACCATGATAAACAAAATTTGTACAGGTCACAAGCTTCTTTAATAACACTCTGTATACCTTTTATTCCATTATCTAATAGAGTTTTATCATTTACTAACATGGTCTTCAACTCAACTAATCTTTTCTCATCAAACTCTTTCCTCACTTTTGTTTCTACAGACTTTTCAAAAGATTCAAAATGCATACTTATAGAGTTAATGAGTCCCTTGAGTTGATTTGTTGAAGACATCAAGTTATCCTTTTGATATGATGGCATCAGCTTCTCCAAAATGCTGGATGCTTCACCAATTAACTCATTATCTTGTATGTGTGACTTCAATATTTCTTTCTGTGCCTTAGCTTGCACAATTGATACCAATTTAAATTTTTGCACAGGAGACATTGAATCCAAGTTTATTGGACCTTGCAAAAACTCAAGCTCATCCAAGACTTGTTTTTTTTTTTCTAAAAATTCCTTGACAAACTTTGCAGTGTCTCTTGATATATTTGAGACTTCTTTATCTTGCTCCAAAGGATTCAGATCCATAGCCTCATTCACATCAACATTTTCCTCTAGTATAGGGCTCATCTCAGCTTGTTGATCTTCAGTTTTGTTCTGCTCCTTAGTCTTCTCCTTGTGTGCTTGGTCATCAGTTTGTTGTTGAGGAAGACTTATCTCAATTTTGTCCTTGGAAACTGTATCAGTAGCAGGGACTTCTTTCTCCTTTGGCTCTTTGTCATATTTATCTAACCCTTGGTGCAGGCTCACTTCTGGGATAGCTATATCATCTCCAACATTTGTTTCTTTGTCATATATTGTTGGGAGATGAAATTCCTTCAACATTCTTAGAGTGATCTCCTCAATTTCTTTGACTACTTTTTCAATGTCATCTACCATTAGAGTGTTCATTCTACTCTTTGTTTTGAATTCTTTATGAAGTGCTTTGGAGATTTTTTCCTTTTCTTCTGGGGTGATTTCAGGACATAGTTTTATTAATGTATGCTCTTTAAGCTCAACGTCCTTAGGCATAGAATCTTCTTTCCTTACATACATTATACTTTACAAGCTTTCTAGGAGATCAGTGATTATTTCAATGACAACTTTATTGTATATCTTCAAGTATTGGATGATAGTAGCCTCAATGAACTTTTTATTGACATTGTCAAAGTCATCATACAATTGGGGAATGGATTTTAGATTGCTATCAACTGTAATGGTCTTCAATACTTCCTCTAGACTCATTATAGTCTAGTCTTCTGTAGGTGCTTTAGTCTGAGCCTTCTTTCTTCCTATATCCTTACTAGAAGTCTTCCTTTTTATGGCACTAGAGGGTTTGTCTTGCTGAGAATGGGAGGGTGGTGCACTTTGTGCCTTCATCTTCTTCATTAGTCTTAGTTTCCTCATCATCAACTGTACTAACACTATCATACACTCTCTGACCGTTTAGTCTTCTTCCTTTTGCTTGTTTACGCTTCTAAAGTTGTTGAGGAGGGAATAATGGAGGATTTAGATGTTGTTTCAGAGGAACTTGCACCTCTTGTTCTTCTCTTTGGTGCAATATGTGTCTCTTGTTGTACCTCTTGGACTTCTGGAGCTTTATTAGCTTCCTTTTCTTGCTCCTCTTTTTCTTTAGCTGCTCTTTCTACTTGTGCCTTTTCTCTTGTTTCTCTGACTTGTTCTTTGGTAAAACCCTTTTGCAGGGTATAATCTTCTACCATCTTCTGGGCCTTCTATGAAATCTCAAGTTTTCTCACTTCAACATGGATTTTTGTAGACAGCTCCTCATATGTCTTCCATCAACTTCATACCCCATTGGTAAGATCCAGACAGTTCTAGGCTCCACATCCTCCATTATACATTGATCCTTATTTACAATAAAGCATATACCATCTTTGTATTTCTCCACAATAGTCTTAGGGATCCTTTCTCTAGCTTGCATTAATTTTTGGAAACGTTTGAAGTAACCCCATAGGGCAGAGTTTTGTGCATCTATGTTTCCTATGTTGATCAACTAGTTTCTAATCTATACTACAACAGGTTTGTCTCCAGTCCAAAATAGATTTTTCATGCCTGGTAACTCTTGCATAAAGCAGAAAAATAAGCACAAAATCAACATACCAAATTTGAAAGGGTATTTGCTTGAATCTTTTGTTTTCTTCAAGTTCTCCATTAATTATTGTCAGAACAGTTCACACATGTCATACTTTGCATTTTCCTTACCCATTTGATATGCAGTGTATATGGCAGTACCGAAGACAGAGTTCTCCCAGTTTGTGAAGTAGACCTTATAGCCAATCACCATGGATGCAAATCATGATCTTCAATGTCACTGATTGTTAATGCCCTTTTATCAAATTTTGCTCTGGTGGCTTTCATCATTGTATCATTTTTCATAGCCTTCAATATAGGCACTGTACCAATAGGGTTAATCTTGTGACTGTCCTTATGGCATCTTTGGTAATATTGAATGTGGAATTAAGCCACATGAATTCATCATGAACTCAACTTAAGATATATCAGACCCATTCATCTTCTACAAAAACTGGGAAATCTATATACTGAATGAGTTTCTTCTCTTCAAAAGCCTTATATTCTCCTTTCAACTCAAATTGATCATCACTTAAATGTTTTAGATATAAATCTGTGAGTTGACTATCTCCATGTTCTTCTAGGGCAACATGAATATAATCCCTAACATCTTTCGCATGCATAACACCAAACGGAATGTCTGAAAATGCACCATTTGGATCAACCTCTATTGATTTGAATGGATGCTTCTTGAATTTTGGTCAGGCTCTCTCAGTTATATCAATCACGTGTGGTGTTTCCATTTCCACTTAGGACTCAAACAAATTTACAGTAGAGTTTCAAACTGGAAAATACCTCTTTTTCCAAATTAGGGTTTCGCTTGATTTGACTTGCTTAAGAAATATTGTAGTTGCTTGGAATTTCTCTCTAGTTCTCCTTAGAGACTTGAATTTAAAGTGATTAACCTTTTAAATCCAAGCCTTTTAACCTAATTGTCATAAATGTAGTCCTTCAAAAGCCATCAAACACTTATGTGTTAAGCTCAGCCAATCTAGATTGCTCTGTAATGTTCTGAATTTGATTCTTTTCTTCCAGAATTACTTTCAAAAGATCTGTCATATGAAGCTTCACATCATATCTTCATGCTAGATTCCAGGACTATTATCTGGCTAGGGGATTAAGATTTTCAACACAACTCCCCTTGAGCCAAGCTCCCAATTTACTTCCCGGAGGAAGTATCTGCACTAGAGGCTAGTGTGGATCCATCCCTAATCTCATTAACATCATTCTTAATCCAAACCTTTCTCATTTCCTTCTTGATTTCAACTGGATCAATCTTGTTTTTACCTTTATCTTCTCTCTGCTCTATTTTCCTCTTCTCTATAGGATAGTCTCTTTTCTTGTTCTTATATCTGCATAATCTTACAACATGTCCAAACTTATTGCAATTGTAGCATACCACATTCCTGTCTCTGATTCCTTCTATTGATTGGATTCATTCTTGTTCTACATTGGTTAGCTATATGCCCAAACCTATTGCATGCAAAACACTTCCTATTAAAGAATTGAGTATTCCTTGCATTGTAAAAACCATTCCTTACTACACTTCTACATTCGTTTGATCTATGACCAATTTTCTTGCAATTGAAGCATTGACCAGAGAATGATGGAACATTTTGATTCATTCTACTCCTACATTGAGTAGCCTTATGACCAAACTTATTGCAATTAAAACAATAGCCATTGAAAGATGGGTACCTTTGAGCATTTGGCTGTCTAACCAGAGGTCTTCTAGGTCTTCTTCTTTGATTCTAGAACTGGTTGCCTTTGTTTTTCTTTATCTCAATGTTTTCTTGCCCTAATTTAGAACTTTCTCCTTTTTCAAATCCCAAGTCTTGCTTGACATTTGAACTCTTCTGACTCTCAATCAACTCCTTAATCTTTGCAGAGCTTATTTTAAATTTTTCTTTGTACCTATTGGCTGCTTCCAGATCATATTTTAGAAGCAAAACATCTTTAGCCAATTTTTCACATTCTTCAGACTTGTCCTTTACAACTTGATTCAAATGCTTTTCAATCTTCTCTTTCTCTTCAATTTCCAATGTTAAATTGTTTAAGGTTTCATTTGCTTCATTCAATTGTTCATTTAACTCCTTGATGTTTTCCTTGAACCTTTTTACTTGCTTGCTTAGCTTTAGAATGCATTCATTTGCATCTTTGATACTTTCCTTCAAATCCTAGATCTCTACTCGATACTTATCAAGATCCTCAAGAGCTATTTTTAATTCTTGATCAATTGTGTCATTTCCTGGAGCATGATACCTTCTGGCAACCATGAGTGTTATTTCCCAGATCTTCCTCAAGCTATTAGACTTCTTCCAAGGAACCTTTCTCTGATACCAATTGTTGAATGCAAAGAATACTAAGAGGGCGGGTGAACCAGGTTTCTGTGAATTTTTTATTTCACACATTCATTAATCCATTTACCAAATTCAATTGACATGAAAGTAAAGTAAGCACAATAAAAACAACCACAAAGTCATAACACATTAACACCAACATTTTTATGTGGAAAACCCAAAAAAGTAAAAACCACAGTGAGTGTTAACTCACAATTATTATTATATCAAAATTGGATTACATGAAGGCTCATGCCTTAGGGCTCACTACCTAAGGACTCACTATCCTAAGAAGTGCTCACTGCAATAGGCTCACTGCCAAAAGAAAGAGATGAGAAGATAGAAAAAATGGCTCACTACTAGGAGAAGACTATTAGAAGTGCATCTACATAATGCTAACACGTAGTTCCAATTAAAACTTAGTATACAGACTCAAACGTCTTCATAATATCTTCTCTGATTTTCTATTATGCTTCACATATGCTCTATCCTTCTGTTGTTATTTATTTGGTCACAAAACTCCCTTAGATTGCACATACATTGAAATCATACAAAATTCCATATGTACACCCATCCAATGCTGAAGTCTACCGAGTATATATATCCACAACAGGATTCAACTCAAAACTAGGTCGGCAAGCCAAACAAGAAATGTGTATACAACTATTATACCTAGTTGGCTTGATCTTGTGTACAATCTACAATGTAGACCCAAACAATCATACAATAGTCTTCATATAGGTCAGCACCAATCATTCATTCACTTAGATTGATTGTTCAAACAATATATCTTCTCTGCATCTAGATCTAACATGTCTGTCAGCTTGTCCCTTAAGAACACACTTGACCAATCCATCTGTCACGTCATACCTCCCATTGCAGACCATATGAGACTCTAAAATTCATATCCAACATTCATCATTGACTTCTTAACATACCTTCAAAACCACATGACATAATAATCCTTTATGGAAAAATGCAAATCTTGGAACTGTTGCTCGGTCACAGTGAAACATTGTTAATCTGGAAGCCGATACTGGAGAACTTGTAGAATGTGATCCGGTAAACTCTAATGGCTACAACTCTGGATTTAGGTAGTCACAGTATGTATCTTTTCTGTATTAGAACCGTAAGACAAAAAATGTAACTGTAGAGGAATGCTGACCCTTTTATTCTGATATTGTGCACTATTCCTGTCTTAACTCTGCTCACCCAGACTTCAACATTTTGTAGGATGACTTCCAGAGGAAGTCAAGACTTGAACACTAGAACATATCATCACCAAATAGCTATGATTAACATATGTGAACCACATGTAATGATCTTCTACTACGGAGGGAAATTGACCTAATCTCTGTCACTTACTTTATATACTACCTATACTTAGTCATTTTAGGTTTCCGGACCAGAATCCTTTTATGTCTTGTTGTCAAATGAAATTTAACTACCGGAGTAAAGTCTCTTTTCCTTGTTGGTGGAATATCTTTTCCTTGTTTCCATCAATGACAACATTACCATTCTTTAGAGCAGCATCTCTTGCCAACAGGGCGTGGGCACCCAAGTTCAGGGGTGCTTTTTGAGTCATGATTAAACATTAAATTGAACTCCTAAGCCCCTTTTGACATGGGTTTTGGGGTAAATTGCTCTAGGATAAGTTTTAAACATGCATGATTAAATTAAGGGGGCCTAGGACCTAAACTAGGAGGTAAAAAGTCCTAGGGGGACATTTTACGACATAACAGTGGTGAACATAATTCCTTCCAATGTGAGATCTAGAGATGCTCTATTGAAATGTTTCTTTATTAATACTCTTCCTCCTAATGTCAATTTTCCAATAAAAAGAGAAGATGCAGCTGATCTTGTAGCAGCCCAAACAATGGCCATCTCTATAAAAGATGATCTGATAACTATCGGTAAGTGGAAGAAAGAATTACAAACTGGAAATCCTTTAGGCACTAATTCTACCGATTCTATGATCCAAAGACTAGCCAATGATATTATCACTCTGGAAAGGCAGATGCCAAAAGGCCCTCAACAGCCTTTCTATCACAATATACCCAGAAAAGATCATGGCCAACAAGGGAACTACAATAGACCCTTACCTTTGAATGGACCTACTCAAAGGCTATCTATTGAAAATGGTCTCACCACAGACCATGATGGTGCATCTTGTCCTGAGATGATAAGATTTATGCAGATGCTTTCAATGAATGAGCACACAACGGAGCCACATGTAGAGGAAGAACCTATCCAATCTAGTGATTCTAGTGTCAACTTCATTGAATATGAATCAGATTTAGATCTAGGGGAAGATGTTTATACTGAACTAGATAATAATAATTGTGTGGTGTTTACTAGGGGACAACATGTACAAAAGAAGCAGGATTCTAAAGGTTAGTCCAATAATCCTTCTCCTGCCCCAAAATACATTTTGTCAAGACATGCAAGTACTAGCTCCAAAAAGACAGAACCTGTTGTTCCTAAAGATACACCTATTGAGGTACTTTCCACTTCCTTCTCTGGAGATATTGTTTCTAGTTTTTTTGATATAGTAGAATCTTGCAAAAAAACCAAAATCTAGATATCTCAAGCCAAGCATCTTAGGCTCAATCCTTTTGAATTGGGTAGGCTTGTTAGATATGTTAAACAAGAACCTTCCCCTTCCCATCTTAATGCACAAGTGTCTGATGAAACTACTACTAATACTAAAACTCAAAATTGTTCAAATTCCCACTCCAAAGATTCACATCCTAAGAATCCTTTTGAAAAGCCTGAGCCTTTCTATGTATCATTGTATATTATTGGTTACAAGCTAAGAAACTGTGTTATAAATTCTAGGGCCTCTGATAATGTCATGCCTTCTCAAGTAGCTAAAGATTTGGGATTGTCAATTACATCCTCCCATGGTAGGTTCTTTTCTATGGATTCCTCACAAGTGCCTATCTTAGGTCAAATCAAGGATGCACATGTTGCTCTAGTAGCATACCCAAAGAAGAGGTTAAAACTAACCATTTTGGTGGTCGATATCCCTATAAGTTATAGAATGCTTCTAAGCAAAAGTTTTTGCAGAGACTTAGGAGGAGAGATACAAATGTATTGGTCTCATGCCCTAATACCTGTGGATGCTAAGAAGGTCCACTTGAATCCTGAGCCTAAGGCAAAGTTTATAGTAATAAAATCTGGAGATCCAAAAGTGGATATATTATATGTGGAGACTGGACCAGACACTTATATGTTTACTTCAATTGTTGAAGAGAATTCAGACATAATCAGCCCTGATTTGTCTAACGAGGTATGGACTCTAAAATTTGATGGAACCTACTCTACTTTTGGATCAGGTGTTGGTATTGTTCTTATTTCTCCCGATGACTACAAGTTTCCTTTTGCTTGCAAGCTAGATTTTGAGAATACTAATAATACAGCTGAATATGAAGCCTTTCTTTTAGGATTAGCACTGGATAAAGAAAAAGGAATCAAATAGCTGAAGGCAAGAGGTGATGCGGAAATTATAGTAAAACAGGTGAGAAAATTGTATTCAGTTAAGAATGGGAGATTAAGGTATCATAGAAACAAGGTCTGGGATTATATTGAGGATTTCAATGCTTTTTCAATAGAAGCCAAGCCAAGAGATCAAAACACTAGAGCAAATTCATTAATAGTCTTAGCATCTCTTCTCCTACCTCACCCCAACTTCAAAGATGATTCATATAGGGTTTAAGTGGTATACATGCCCAGTGTGCTTGATAATGTTAATCATTGGCAAGTGTTAAATGATGATCAGTAGATAATTTCTTTCCTGGAGAAAGATGAGTCATTTGCCAACATATTCTTTGAAGGAAGTACTGAAGAGAGTAATGACATTCTTGAAGGGGAGGTTAGTTCTCAAAATGGCCAAGGAACTAATATGATACAGCTAAAGGAGAATAAGATCCCTATGGGTTTAGTCTCCCTTGAGGATATTTTAATAGACATGATCATTATATCAAAAAAAAGAGTACAATTTCTATCAGGTTATCAGCTGAATATGATTGTGTCAATATAGGCACTGAAGAGGACATAAAAATTGTCTGTATTGGAAAATGTTGCTCTCCTAAGGAAAGAGAGCATTTGATTTCTTTGTTGATTCGTTACAAGGATGTATTTGCATGGTGTTATGCAGACTTAAAGAAGTTTAGAAATGGTGAAATACAACAGCACATCCCACTAAGGCCTGACACATCTCATTTTTGACAAAAATAAAGGACATAGAATCCTAAAGTGGTTTTGGCTATTTTTAGTGAAATTGATAAATTGTTGAAAGCTAAGATTATCTACCCTATATTGGAATACTACGGATCATTGAGAGGTGGGGTGAATCAGTGATCTGATAAAACTAATTCTTCAAACAAGATCTTCTCACAATAGTACCAAGATAATATACCATGATCATGAAACACAAGACAATAGCATCAAGACATGAAAGCATTATCAAAGCACAAGAGTCAGATAGAATCAACACATAACATAGGTGATTTAGTGCAAAACCCCAAAAGGGTAAAAACCACTATGAACATGATCTCCATTAATCCTCACTGGCATACCTCACTGGTTACAGTCTATGCCTCACTAGAAAACCTCACTGGTTACAGACTATGCCTCACTGACAAACCTCACTAGTTACAATCTATGCCTCACTCGAAAACCTCATAGGTTACAGTCTATTCCTCACTGGAAAACCTCACTAGTTATAGACTATGCCTCACTAGCAAACCTCAATCTATGCCTCAATGGAAAACCTCACTAATTACAGACTATGCCTCACTGGTTACATATCCTATACCTCACTAGCAATAGGAGCACATACAATAATCTCAAAAAAATAAAAAGAATACAGAGGGTTACTCTATTTCACTACAAATCTCAGATCAACATATCATTCTTCTTCAATCTGGAAACTCTACATATCTAGTGCATAATGTCCTCTCATTGTGCTTGATTCACTTGAAATAACATCTCTTACTCTACATTTTACTCAGTCAAACAATACCTTCTCTCAATCACATAACTCACACTTATATTCTCATTCAAAAACCCACACTTCATTGCACATGCTCACACATTCATATTTCTCAGTCAAAAAATAAATTCTCCACGCACTTCATCAGCTTTTTTTTCCTTTCATGCATAATCTCCATAAAGTCATATCTTCAAAAGAACATCTCCTACCATTATACCCACTCCGCATCCTCTCCCATTTCTTCATAAATCCCTGTGAAAAATTAAAACCATCTGCATGTTTTTAGTCCACTCCCTATCATCCTTTCTCTACTTCATATATCTAAAAAGAAAAGAAACCTCTTTCATAATCCCCACTCACAAAAACATTTATTCTCAGCAAATAATGTCCCTTATTTTAGAAAATCCAATTCATGCCATTTACAACAGCATCACCTACACGAGGAGAAGGATGCCTAAATAGAGAAAAACTCTTACATGCCTTATGCATGTTAGGCATTAAAAAGTAGCCTTTTTGCATGGTTTATGCATGTTAGTCATTTCCTTCCATAAAAAATTGTTATATTTAGCTTATAAAAAGCTTTGCATTACTATGAGTGGAGGGAGCCTGTCAAATTTAGAACTCGGGGAATAGTCATTGCTATTCAAAGCAAGTTTGAATCATAACTGACGATGATGCTATTGTTGCCCTCAAATATTTGATGTGTGCTTTTGATATCATTTTAGTGCTCAGGCAATGTTAAATGATTGGAGGTTCTGGTCCCACTAGGGAGGAGGGCCGGTTGCCCCATGAGTGCGACCCCCTCAACATTGTCACTTAAGTGACAGTGACCTACTACAAAAGGTCAATCCAATATTATAACAAAAAGTGACTATGGATATGATGAGCAATGAAGGGTTTAGTTAACATAGGAGTTTACATATAGCATTAGGGTTTAAGAGGGTTTAGACTTGATTAGGTCTTTAGGAAACAATAAACCCTAAATTCAAATTTACCCTTTGAATTAGTATTATGCAAACCCTAGATGCATGGCAACGAAATATATAAAGACAACTTTTAGCTTAAGGGTTCTTAGGATAGGAAACTTAGGATTTTAGAGCATATAGTCATAGGTTATAGAAATAAAAACCCTAATGTTTGCAAACAACACAGACTTGAGATACATTATGACAGAGAATATCTGAAGTTCCATTCTAACCAATTTTGCTTTTGCATCAACACCAATGAAATGAAGATATGCACAAACCTTGTCATGCTGGCATGAAGCATCCTAAAACACCATATCATGAGGCATCAAATTGAACACTATACAAACTCCTGAAATGAGAACATGAACATCATAAAGCAGATCTTGAAGCATGAAGATGAACATCACTCCTTTGATCTCCATGTTAGACACCTTGATGACAGATGACAGATCACACATTTCAACTTGTTATACTTCATGTTACCATACCTTGACACTGCCCTACCATGATCAACACCATTCAAACATTCAAACTTAATGAACCATAAACCAACATTGACATCATAGTCCATGAACAACAATTTTGTGATGAAGGCAACTCTGTCATGCTTTGTCATTCATGATTATCCTACTAACATAGAAATAACCTCATGGCTGACCACATAGATGAGCAACAACTAACATATGGATGAACACCATATGCATCAATGCTAACATAGGGATAAACACCACATGAAGGCAACTTGTCATGAAGGCATCCATAACATGAAGCATCTCAACATACTGACATCAATGACAAACATCATAAACCACATCAACAAACACCACTGCAACTCTCTGTGCCTTCCAACATAATGACCAAGCTTGATGATAGTCCAACTCCCACATCACTTTGTACTAACCTTTTGACATCAATGACAAACATCATTCCAACAAACTCCCCCTTTGTCATTGATGGCAAAAACCTCCATCACTCTCTCTCTCTCCCCCTTTGACATCAGTGACAAAGGACCCTTGATTACAAGTCAATGTACTCCATATACTCCCCCTGCAGATAAGCACAATCATTATTTTTGTTGGTAGAATCATCAGGTTCATCTAAAATTTCTATTATATCTATCTTTTCAGAAAGTTCAAGTTCATTTGCATAGTTCAAGTCACTTATTTTCCTTTCACATTCTTTAGCCACAACTACAAACTTTGGCACTGCCTCTTCTCTTATCCATGTTGGTTCTTCTCTACTTCACGTAAGGGTTTGTTTATGATCAATAAGCTCTTCATGACTGCAACCTATGCAAACCTTCTTCTTTGTCTACATGTTATCTCACCTTTTGATATAGCTCTGTTGTTTTCTTGGCATTATCTTCTGATGGATCACTGTATATCCCTCTTCTAAATGGCAACCTACAAATGGTTTTGATATAGATCTCAACTCTTTTTATGTGTTCATGTAGACCTCAAAACCATTGATGGAAAGATCTTGTGACCTACCTCTTCCATGCTTGTTCTTCATGACTGTCCTTATCCTTAAAACTACTCATCTTGTCTTCATGCCTTTTTGTCACTACTCTTCATGCCTTCTCAGATTTCCATATGGATTCCCATGCCCTATGTCCATTGTATTCATGATGTCTATCCCCTTTTGGACTTCTACTACTACTTTTGGCTTCTTCCTGACAGTCCTCTATCAACTCAAAGGCTACAAGACTTTCACAATCCTGTGATGCATATCCCAACTTCTGCATTTGATAACCTTGACCAATTTGACTTATGATCTATTGTCGATAGATATTCATAATTATTGTATATCACTGTTATGTTCTTAGACTCAATGTGAAAGCATGCCACTATGAATGAGCCTCCTCAAATGTTACACAAACTTTCATAGTTCTCACAAATCTTAGGAGATGTCAATGAATCAAATATGAGTTAATATAGTGTTGTCAATGTGTATCTCTTTCAAATTTGATACTATCTCAAACCTATTAAAATATTTTGTGAATTGTATCATGATCATTGTTTGAAAGCAAAGCTGCATTTTGAACATTGTTCCTTATGTCTTTGAACAATCTTTGTATTAAGTGTCCCACTATCTTTTTACCTTTTGTATACCCTATTTTCACTATTTCACTGCATTCTCTCTCAACCTTCTCTAATTTTTAAATCTTCATAAGCTTCTACAAACCTTAAACACTTGCAACTTGGTGAAGACCTACTTCTACTACCTCTTTTCTCTTTATCCAACTAACTTTGGCCCTGCATAATGATTCCCTACACGGTATCTACAAATCTAAGACATCATGCTCCTTTGATCTGTCCTCCTCACTCTTCATTTGACAGTTCTTAAGACCACTGATAGACCTATATGTTGTCTCTTGGCAATTCTTTGTCTTCCTTGGTAGATTTTCTTATGACACTGGAGACCTTATCATTATTTACCTTCTTCATAGGGGTTCTTCATAGTGTTTTCTGAGTATGTAGATGATAATGCAGACCTTTAACAAGACAATGTAAACCTTGACAAAACAGTGTAGACCTTGACAAGACAGTACTTCTTTTGGTTTTGACACAACTGTTATATAAGTTTGACTATCTTCATTGTGTCTTGCATAGGCCTTCTAAACTATGGAAAGCCTCATATATCCCTGCATACTGTGACTTTTTCTTCATACATACACAAGCTTGTATGTCATAGTCCTTCAAACCCTTCTCTGTAGGTTAACCTTTTGGAAAAGTTTGCTAATGACAACCATTCAATTATTAACACTCTTGACAAACTTGCAACTTGATAGGTAGATTTCTAGACTTTTATTAGACCTTAAAAGATTTTTATAGAGCGCTTCATTTTATAAACTTAAGGATCTCTGTCATTTGCACTTATTATTGTCTCTATCTCATACTTCTGCCCAATATGAAATAGCCTTTTCCATGCTTTCAACAATATGCAGGGTTAAAATGTTCCATATGCCCATTTGGGAGTCTTCTTTCACTGTCCATATGACAAAGTTCAATCCTAATGAGTTGCATTGTCCTTCCTAATTCTAAAGGTCTTATTGAACATGAAGTATGTTGGCAAAGTTTAAGAAGCCTGTTCCAAAAGCTTCCATTGATGCACAGGCTACATGAATACTATCAACTATTGTAGGGACTAACTTTAAACCTTTGCCTTTGGAGGCAACAAGCTATCACTACAACAACTTCTTGCTATTGATAAAATCATGAGATCACATTGCTCATAAGACCATAGACATCATAAATATTACAATCACATTATTCCCTTTATCTAAGATAGACATTTGTATGAAGGATATGCACTAAATGAACTCTAGAGACAAAGAACACATTCTAACCTTTCTCCACTTGCTCCTTGACTACTACAACCTCCTTATTTTCACATTGGGCAATAAGAGATAGGACATAGAACATCTCCCCCTAATTTCATGATACATCTTATGCAACTTGTGATGCCTCTTGTGTAGTATGCACAATATGAGGCTTATCCTTTTCTTGATTTTGTTTCCTTCTCCACACTTTCATAGGTTCTCTCTTTTGTTCAGGTTTCTTCCTCCAAACTTTCTCAAACTCTTTTATTTTCCAACCTTTCAAACTAGGTGATCCTTTTCTACAGCAATGTGCTTTGTGTCCAAGATTGTTTCACTTATAACATATAATATTTTAATCTAGATCAAATGAATGATAGTTCCTTTTTGACAACCTATGAGCACCTCTATTGTTATTCCATGCATGATCATACCTTCCATGCATTCTACAATTTATTTTTATGTGGCCAACATTGTTGCAATTGAAACATACTAGATCATCATTCCTTAATGGAGCAAATTGACTCCTATAATCAATTGCTTTGTGTCCAAAATGATTACAGGTATAACAATAACTAAAAAATGAGTAATTGTACCTATACACATATGCTTTCCTTACTGGAGCAATTCTTCTGAGATTTCCCCTTTGGTTGTGCATCTTGATAAACTCATCTTTGGTTTTCATCTTAGCTTCAATCTTCACACCTTGCTTGAGTTTTTCTTCTGAATCTTTACCATTCATCTTTGATGTTCTAGAAATGAATTCAATCTTCTTTTTGTCTTCCAATACAACTATCTTTGAGCTTTGTCCTTCAAATCCACGACCACTTTTATTGTATTTTGGCCTTTGGGAATTAAGAATATTATCTAAAATTTATGTTCTCTTCTCATTCTTTAGGTCTTTGTTCAATTGAGCACTTGTTTTCTCCAATTTTTTCTTCAAAAGAACTATCTTGGATTCTAACCTTTCACCATTTTCCTCTTTTTCTTTCAATTGGATTCATACTTCTTCCTCTATTTTCTTTCCCTCTTTAGTTTGAATTGTCAAATCTATGATCAGTTTCTTTGCTTCTTCAAGGGTTGCAAGTACTTTGACTTTGGAGTCTTTTTCTTCTTGAAGCTATACTTCTAATCTTTGGTTTTCCTTTCTAAGTTTCTTGATCTCATCTAGGGCACACATGAGTTCTCCTTCAATATCAATTTCACATTAATCCTCATCATATTCCTATTCATCTTCACTCACAATGAGGTCTCCTTCTTTGTCAACAAAATCATCTTCTCTTTCAGATATATCATATTTTGTGTCAACTAGGAGGGGTGTTTCATGTAACAACTCATCACTTGATTTGATTTGGACTTGTTCAATAATTTTTTTCTTGGCATCTCTCCTTCCTTTATTTCTTCTACACTTACCCATAGTATTCAACCTCCAAGATCTACCCAAGTCTTTAGACACCTGCAAGGAACCTGCAGCTTTGATACCAATTGTTGGAATACTAAGGATTGCTAAGAGGGGAGGGTGAATTAGTGATATGATAAAACTAATTCTTCAAACAAGATCTTCTCATAATAGTACCAAGATAATATAATCAAAGCACAAGAGTCAGATAGAATCAACACATAATAAAGGTGATTGAGTGGAAAACCCCAAAAGGGTAAAAACCACTATGAACATGATCTCCATTAAGCCTCACTAGTAAACCTCACTGGTTACAGACTATGCCTCACTGGTAAACCTTACTAGTTACAGTCTATGCCTCACTAGAAAACCTCACTGGTTACAGTCTATGCCTCACTGGCAAACCCCACTAGTTATAGACTATGCCTCAATGGCAAACCTTAGTCTATGCCTCAATGGAAAACCTCATTGGTTACAGACTATGCCTCACTAGAAAACCTCACTAGTTACATATCATATGCCTCACTAGTAATAGGAGCACTTACAACAATCTCAGAGAAACAAAAAGAATACAGAGGGTTACTCTATTTCACTACAAATCTTAGATCAACATATCATTCTTCTTCAATCTGGAAGCTCTACATGTCTGCTGCATAATGTCCTCTCATTGTGCTTGATTCACTTGCAATAACATCTCTTACTCTACATATTACTCATTCAAACAATACCTTCTCTCAATCACTTAACTCACACTTATATTCTCATTCAAAAACCCACACTTCATTGCACATGCTCACACATTCATAATTCTTAGTCAAAAAAAAAAATCTCTGCACACTTCATCAATTTTTTTCCTTTCATGAATAATCTCCATAAATTCATATCTTCAAAAAGAAGAACATCTCCTGCCATTATACCCACTCTACATCCTCTCCCATTTCTTCATAAATCCCTGTCAAAAAATAAAACCATCTGCATGTTTTCAGTCCACTCCCTGTCATCCTTTCTCTGCATCATATCTCTAAAAAGAAAAGAAACCTCTTTCATAATCCCCACACACAAAAACATTTATTCTCAACAAATAATCTCCCTTATTTTAGAAAATCTAATTCCTGCCATTTACAAAAGCATCACATGCATGAGGAGAAGGATGCCTAAATAGAGAAAAAAATTCTTACATGCCTTATGCATGTTAGGCATTAAAAAGTAATCTTTTGCATGGTTTATGCATGTTGGTCATTTCCTTCCATAAAAAATTGTTATATTTAGCTTATAAAAAGCTCTGCAATACTGTGAGTGGAGGGAGCCCGTCAAATTTAGAACTCGGGGAATAGTCGTTGCTATTCAAAGCAAGTTTGAATCATAACTGATGATGATGCTTTTTCCACCCTTAAATCTTTGAATGTGTGTCTTTGATATCATTTTAGCACTCGAGCAATGTTAAATGACCAGAGTATCTAGTCCCACTAGGGAGGAGGGCCAGTTGCCCCATAAGGGTGACCCCCTCAACATTGTCACTCAGTGACAATGACCTACTAGAAAAGGTCAATCCAATATTATAACAAAAAGTGACTATGGATATGATAGGAAATGAAGGGTTTAGTTAACATGGGATTTTAAACATAGCATTAGGGTTTAAGAGGGTTTAGACTTGATTAGGTCTTTAGCAAACAATAAACCCTAAATTTAAATTTGCCCTTTGACTTAGTATTATGCAAACCCTAGATGCATGGCAGAGAAATAGATAAAGACAACTTTTATCTTAAGGGTTCTTAGGATAGGAAACTTCGGGTTTTAGAGCATATAGTCATAGGATATAGAAATTAAAACCCTAATGTTTGCAAACAACACAAACCTGAGATACATTATGATAGAGAATATCTAAAGTTCCATTCTGACCACTTTTGTTTTTGCATCAACACCAATGAAATGAAGATATGCACAAACCTTGTCATGCTGACATAAAGCATCTTGAAACACCATATCATGAGGCATCAAATTGAACACTATATGAACTCCTGGAATGAGAACATGAACATCATAAAGCAGATCTTGAAGCATGAAGATGAACATCACTCCTTTGATCTTCATGTTAGACACCTTGATGATAGATGACACATCACACATTTCAACTTGTTATACTTCATGTTGCCATACCTTGACACTGCCCTACCATGATCAATACTTCTTAAACATTCAAACTCAGTGAACCATAAACCAACACTGACGTCATAGTCCACGAACAACAATTTTATCATGAAGGTAGCTCTATCATGCTTTGTCATTCATGATTATCCTACTGACATAGAAATGAGCTCATGGACGACCACATAGATGAGAAACAACATAGGGATGAACATCATATGCATCAATGTTAACATAGGGATAAACACCACATGAAGGCAACCTGTCATGAAGGCATCCATAACATGAAGCATCTCAACATACTGACATCAATGAAAAACATCATAAACCACATCAACAAACACCACTGCAACTCTCTATTCCTTCCAACATAATGACCAAGCCTGATGATAGTCCAACTCACACATCACTCTGTACTGACCTTTTGACATCAATGACAAACCTCATTCCAACACCTTATTCACCACTCCACATGGGTTGTAAATATTGTTCTATTCAGGAAAAAGAATGGGGAGATTAGAATTTGTGTTGATTTTCATAGTTTAAACCAAGCATCTCTTTAGGATAACTATCCTTTACTAGTAATGGATCACATCTTGCAAATTGTGTCCAGTTCAAAAATGATGTCCATGATGGACAGTTTTCAAGGTATAATCAAATAGAAGAATGTTGAAATACATAGGACAACTGAGAGAAGGGGTGAATCAGTTGTCACAAAAACTTAACTTCATATGAATATCAAACCATCAACTACTTAATTACTGATAATCGGATTTAACCATGAAAGCATGAAACCATAGACTTATTCACAATCACACATTCAACATAGTAGACACCAGATTTTTATGTGGAAAACCCTAAAAGGGAAAAACCATGGTGGGTGTTAGCCTACATAAATATATAAGTTATACCAATACTAAAAAACTAAGGCTCATTGCCTATGGGGCTCACTACCCAAAATGTTCACTGCAAACTCAAGGGGAGAAAGAGTGCAAATGTGTAAAGAGAAAGGGGGAGAATCTTGTCTTGATGGTCTTTTTAGTTTTTCACATGCCTATGTAAGTGTTGGAAATCTTGATATTGAGGATATTGAGAAAATTTGCTCCTTCGGTAGAAATAATATGTTGCAGAATATCTTTGTATATAGAAGAATAGTCCAACAAATTATTCTGCATTTCCTGTAGAATGAATAACTTTATCTATGGATTGGAAGTTATTTATAAGCTTATCTGAAGATGCTATGTTCCAAGTTTGAGGCTCCGATATGAAGATTTGAGTGAGCTATGTTCACCAGAGTGAAAACTGCTTTTTTGTATGTTTGGTGGTGATAGGGAGAAAGTGTTATGCTCCACATTCCTCCGCATTAAAGTATTTTTGTCTATAGTTCTAGAGTTAAGTCTAAGATGATGTTATGTGCCTTCAACTCCCATGGTTCATGATTTGGTGGTATGCAAGTGATCATTTCCTTATGATAGTAGTTGGTAGTGTTGCTTATGTGCCCTGGTTTGAAGAATCTTCTTGCCAAAGTGGTTATAAGTTGTGCGGTTGTTCCCGATGATTTCAATGTGCTTATGGATGTCTCCTGATCATGTTCCTACCCTTGGATTGGTCCACAAAGAGAAAGTTGGATTGTGGATGCAGAATGTTCTTAGAAGATCTAGTGTTCTCACCAGTCTTGGCCAACTTGGTTGATTTCATTATTTGCAAAGGTGTTTTGAAGATTGTAGAAGTGTATCGTGGTGTGAGGGATTGCATTTGAGTCCCAGCTAAGGCGTGGCATGATCAACATACATATTTACATCTTTCCCTTAGCTAATTTCTATATTAGGTCTAAACCTATTTCTAAGTATGTTTTTGTAATGCCGACCTTGGAAATTGTTCCAACGGTTGATGAATGTATTGCCAACTTTGATGTATATTCCAAGGTTGATGACTTGTATAAAGACTTGTAATGTAATTGCAAAAAGTGTGTGTGGAAAAATGAAAAGATAAGTGCGAAGAGTAAGAAGAGCAGAGTAGAGGAATACTATTGTGCTTCAATGGAACTGAACTCAGGCATAGAGTAGATGCTATCAAATTAGTTCAAAAATCTTTGGCAGTGAGCCACCCCTTGGCAGTGAGTCATTCCTGGCAGTGAGTTGTTCTTTGCAGTGAGCATTTTGGGTAGTGAGCCCCGTAGGCAGTGAACCTCTATTTTTCGGTATTGGTATAACTTATATATTTCTATGGGATAACACCCACCATGGTTTTTCCTTTTAGAGTTTTCCACAAAAATCTGGTGTCTACTGTGTTAATGTGTGATTTTGAATAAGTCTATGGTTTCATGCTTTCATGGTTAAATTTGATTATCAGTAATTAAGTAGTTGATGGTTTGATATTCATATGAAGTTAAGTTTTTGTGACAACTAATTCACCCCCCCTCTCAGTTGTCCTGTGTATTTCAACTGGTATCAAAGCAGGTTCCTTGGAGGAAAACCTAACAGCTTGAGGAAGATCAAGGATGTCTTTTAAAAAGGAAGCTCCACAGTTTGATGGGACAAATTATGCTCTTTGGAAGGTACATGTGATTCTCTTGGATCTACTTGAAATCTTACAACAAGACAAACTGTATGCATAATATCAGGTCTAGTTTGAGTTAGATAAACCAATCCTCCAATCATGGATCTGTACTTTTTCTTATTAGTCTTGGATGATTCATCAGTTTTGCTCAACTTGCAACCGGTTACCATGGGAGTACATACTGGTTTAGAGTCTTCCATCCCAAAATTCTTCAACAACTCTTTCACATACTTAGATTGAGATATGAAGATTCCTTTATCTAATTTATTATTTGCAAACCCAGAAAGAAATTCATCTCACCAAGCATAGACATCTCAAACTCTTTCTGCATTTCACCAGCAAATTTCATACACATACCTTCACTGCCTCCAAAGATGATATCATAAACAAAGACTTCAACAATCAAAATTTGATCACCATTAATCTTGAAATAGAGATTATTGTCAGCAGTACCTTTATTGAACCCTAACTGCATTAAGTACTTATCCAACCTTGCATACCAAGCTCTAGGAACTTGCTTAAGTCCATACAATGCTTTCTTCAACCTGCATACCATATCACCTTTATCTGACAGTTAGAATCCTTCTGGTTGCTCAATGAAGACTTCCCCTTCCAACTCACCATTTAGAAATGCAGACTTCATATCCATCTGATACACTTTGAAATATTTGTGAGTTACAAATGCCATGAACATTTTGATTGCTTCAATCCAAGCTATTAGAGCAAAAGTCTCTTCAAAATCTATTCCTTCAATTTGAGAATATCCTTTGCACACAAGCCTTGCTTTATTCCTTACAACTCCATTTTCATTTATCTTATTCCTAAAAACCCATTAGGTTCCAATAATATTTTTGTCAATAGGTCTAGGAACTAATTCCCAAGTTTCATTCTTCTCTATCTGCATTAGTTCTTCCTTCATTGCCTTTACCTAATTTTCATCATTGCAAGCTTCATTCACAGTTTTTGGTTCAACTATAGACAGCAAACAGTAATTCACTTGTTCTTCTATAGCTCTTGTCCTTGTCAGTACTCCTTTATTTTTGTCTCCAATAATTTTATCTTCAGAGTGATTGATTCTTACATACTTGTGGGGCTTAGCAACACTTTCAGGAGCCTTATCTTCTTCATCTTGATTGTCTTCTTGTTCAACTTTTTCTTCATATATTATAGTAGCAGGTTCATCTGATTCATATCCACTCTGATCTGATGTTCTTCCTTTGTTTTCATCCACCTTCACATTTGCACTCTCAACAATCTTTTTCAGCCTTTTGTTGTAGCACCGGTAGGCCTTACTCTTGGTAGAGTATGTTAGAGCCAGGATCTGCTGCAAGCATTCAACTACAGGAGAGCAATAAAAATCCAAGAGAGAATAATAATGCAAATATTGGAGAAATGCATTAAACAACCCATAAAAAAATACAAGCAAAGGAGTGAGTATTTATAGGCAAGGTGAGTGGGGTGAGGTCTCAATCTAGAATCTTCCAAAATGGGAAGGTGGATTAACTTTCCATATGGAGAATTGACAACTCATGCACATACACCCACTTACATAAATGTAGCCTATTAAATATCTCACATTATTAAACTACCTAAGCAAGCTTAAAACTAGGAAAATAAAGGAAATAAAATCCTACACTAACACCCCCCCTTAAGCATAGATTAGGTGGATGTAAAGATGGGTTCTAGCAAATAAAGCCATGTTAGGTACCCAAATACAATGAAGAAGCAACCCTGAATTACTAGAATCTCATGAAGAAGTGACTCTCAATTATTGGAAGCTCATGACGAAGCATCACTAAACTCTGATGAAGCAACAAAGGATAGAAGATGACCTGATGCTCAGAATCATTGGAAGCCAATGATGATGCAACATTGAACTCTGATGTAGCAATAGGTGATAGAAGGATTAAAAATGATCTACTGCACATGACTGTTGAAGAAGAACTATGTTGTACTGGAAAACCCCACTGAAGATCAGGATAAAAGAGGTTGGTAACATAAGATACCAATGATCTCAAAAATACTAAACAAACTATGAAGGTTGCCTCCAGGGTGAAACCAAGGAAGCGTAAGCACAAGTACAAACAATTTGATATCCCCATTATGCTACAGAAAGTGCAAGAGAGACCCAAAATATATTATTTCTAATAAATGAAGCCTATCAAAGCAAATAGAACCTTTCCAAGAGGCAGCATGTCCAGGATATCCAACAGAAGCCATAAAATTGACAAATTGAATAAAAGATACCTGGGGCTGAATCTAAAAAAAGTACATAGGTGGCTGTGAAGAGCTCTCTGATATCTTTGCAACACCTTTTCATTTTCAAAAAATAGAGATTCTGGATGCAAGAATGGAGCTCGGAAGCTAAAAACGATGCCTTGACTTCAAATAGAAAAAATAGGTGCCAAATAGAAAAATCACAAAAAAATGATCATATGATCAGAAAGTGTACAGAACTAGCTTTCCAGCAATATTTTGTTTATGAAAAACTAACTCCGTTTGCCCAAGTTATGATAGTTTTCGTGAAACTGCTCCATTAGGGCATGAGAGAAAAGGACAGGATGGAGGATTGCTTTTAACCATTGGATAAAAATGAACCATGTGGGAGAACCCTTCAGACCACTGGATAAGGATAAAATGATGCACCCTACGGAATCACCCTTCGGACCACTGGATAAAAGGATGCGGAAGCACCCTTCGGACCACTAGATAAAATGATGCACTCTACAGAAGCACCCTTCGGACCGCTGGATAAAAGGATGCGGAAGCACCCTTTAGACCACTGGATAAAATGATGCACCCTACGGAATCGCCCTACGGAAGCACCCTTCAAACCGTTGGATAAAAGGATGCGCCCTGTGTAATCACCCTTTGGACCGTTGGATAAAAGGACGCGGAAGCACCCTTCAGACTGGTGGATAAAACAATGTACCCTATGAAAGCACCCTTCGAACTGCTGCATAAAACAATGCATCCTACAGAAGCACCCTTTAGACCGCTGGATAAAAGGATGCACCCATAAAAAAAATTACAGCAAATTTTTGGTCTCTAATTTCAGTGATTTGACAGGCGTTTCTAGGATTTTTGACCCTTCTGAACACAATGGTGGGGTTAGTTTTTCTCTAGGGTCCATAGATTATGCTCTCATGGCCAAAACCCTCACAAATTCAAGAAAAAACTTGCAAACCTAGAGCTCTAATACCATGTTAGAGCCAGGATCTGCTGCAAGTATTCCACTACGGGAGAGCAATAAAAAGCCAAGAGAGAATAATAATGCAAATATTGGAGAAATGCATTAAACAACCCATAAAAAAATACAAGCAAAGGAGTGAGTATTTATAGGCAAGGTGAGTGGGGTGAGGTGTCAATCTAGAATCTTTCAAAATGGGAAGGTGGATTAACTTTCCATATAGAGAATTGACAACTCACGCACATACACCCATTTACATAAATGTAGCCTATTAAATAACTCACATTATTAAACTACCTAAGCAAGTTTAAAACTAGGAAAATAAAAGGAAATAAAATCCTACACTAACAGAGTATCCAAGGAAGATTCCTTCATTACATCTTGCATCAAATTTCCCTAGATCTTCATCTCTTCTGATATAGCATTTGCTTCCAAAGAACTTAAAATATTTTACTATAGGAGTTCTTCCATACCACAATTCATTAGGAGTTTTAGTGCCATTTCCTTTCACTTGAACTCTGTTTTAAATGTAGATAGTAGTATGTATAGCTTCTTTCTAGAAAACTTCGAGTAGACCTCCTTCCTTCATCATTGTTTTAGCAGCCTCTTGAACTATCATGTTCTTTCTTTCCACAACTCCATTCTATTGAGGAGTCCTAGGTGCAGACAACTATCTCTTTATTCCTTTCTCTTCACAGAAAATGTTGAATTCATTTGATGTGAAGTCACCTCCTCTATCAGACCTCAAGCATTTGATTTTCAGCTCTATTTCATTTTCAACCATTGCCTTTAAAGATTTGAACTTCTCTAGAGCTTCAGATTTGTCTCTTAAAAAAGTAACCCAAGTAATTCTAGAATAATCATCAATAAGCAACATGAAGTACCTGTCACCTTGTAGACTTCTTATCCTTGTAGGACCACATAGATTTGTATGTACTAGATCCAGCAAACCGGTAGAAAATTGCTCTTTGCTCTTGAAACTTGTTCTTGTCTGCTTCCCCAACTGACATTACTTACAAATGATATTGGTGGGTTTCACAAGTTTTGGTAAATCTCTCATAGTTTGACCTGAACTTATCTTTACCAAATTATCAAAGTTGATATGACACATCCTTCTATGTCACAACCAACTCTCATCTGCTTGAGCTAATAAACAGTAATCATTAGTTCATCTTAATTGATAGATGTTACCTCTGGGCTTCTTACCGGTAGCAATCACAGTTCAAGAGCCTTCCATGATCTTGCACCCATTGTCTTTGAATCTCAGATCATAAACTTTGTCACACATCTGACCAACACTCAAAATATTATGCTTCAAACCCTTTACATATAGGACATTGCCAGTATTATGCTTTCCATCAAATGAAATAGATCCTTTTCGACAAATCTTACCAATTGCATTGTCTCCAAACCTAACAAGTCCTCCATCATATTTTTCCAAACTCACAAACTTACTTTTGCCAACGGTCATGTGATGTGAGCATCCACTATCAATAATCCATTCATTCTTATCTTTCTCAACTTGAACAACCAAATCACTTTCTTCCACTGGTTTTTCTTCCTTCACACAGCTAGCAGAATTAGTAGACACAAGTTCTTCTTTAATAGAAACAAACAAGCATTCATTTGTATTAGTACTAGAATCATCAAATTCATCATCAGTCACACCTTCATCATCAAAATCTCTAACATAGTAGCATTTATTTGGAGCTCTAGGCCTGTTCTCAAATCTTTTTCTATTCCTTTGAATTCTTTCAGGACATCTAGAAGCATAATGACCTACTTTACCACATGAAAAACATTTGAAAGATAATTTGCCTTTGAACTTACTGAAACCTCTTTGCAATCTGTCAAAAAAATTAGCTTCAATTTCATCAAAGTCATCATCAGGTTCCACCTTATATTTCTAGCTTTGGAGATATTTTCTGAAGTACTAGCTTTGAAAGTAGTTTCAACTTTTGGCAGAGCATCAACAAACTCTCTCATCTCAAAGGCTGTAAGCTTTCCAAGTAATTCATCTCTGTCAATAGTTTTCACAGTCATTACTTCTTCAATTGCAGCTACCTTGTGACTATAGGATTTTGGTAGTGATCTAAGAATTTTCATCACAACTTCCTTATCACCAATGGTTCCTCCCATTCCTTTTATTTCATTGACAAGTTCATCAACCATTTGCATAAAATTTATTATGTTTTCATCTTCTTTCATCTTCAAACCCTCATATTTCGCTTTCAGGCCCTGTAGCTTAGCTTCTTTTATAGAATCATCTCCTTCATATAGTTTTTTTGACTTTTCCCAAACTTCATTTGCAAATTCAAGATCCATGACTTTTATCAATTCAGTATCATTCAAAGCACTTAACAGGGCATCTCTAGCTTTTATATTCAACTAATATTCTTTGATTTCATCTTTAGTTGTCAAACCATTTTTAGGCATGGTATATTTTGACTCTATAGCTCTCCACACTTTATAACCAAGACAAAGGAGATGGCTTTTCATTCATACCTTCCAAAGAGCATAATTTGTCCCATCAAACTATGGAGCTTCCTTTTTAAAAAACATCCTAGATCTTCCTCAAGCTGTTAGGCTTTCTTCCAAGGAACTTGCTTTGATACCAATTGTTGAAATACACAGGACAACTTTAGGGGGGGTGAATCAGTTGTCACAAAAACTTAACTTCATATGAATATCAAACCATCAACTACTTAATTATTGATAATCAGATTTAACCATGAAAGCATGAAACCATAGACTTATTCACAATCGCACATTTAACACAGTAGACACCAGATTTTTACATGGAAAACCCTAAAAGGGAAAAACCACGGTGGGTGTTAGCCCACATAAATATGTAAGTTATACCAATACCAAAAAATAGAGGCTCACTGCCCAAAATACTCACTGCAAAGAATGATTCACTACCAGGAACTACTCACTGCCAAAGATTTTTGAATTGATTTGATAGCATCTACTCTATGCCTGAGTTTAGTTCCATTGAAGCGTAATATTATTCCTCTACTTTGCTCTTCTTACTCTTCACACTTATCTTCTCATTTTTCCACACACTTTTTGCAATTACATTAAAAATCTTTATACAAGTCATCAACCTTGGAATGTACATCAAGGTCGGCAATACATTCATCAACCGTTGGAACAATTTCCAATATCGACATTACAAAAACATACTTAGAAATAGGTCTGGACCTAATACAAAAATTAGCTAAGGGAAAGATGTAAATATGTATGTCGATCATGCCATGCCTTAGCTGGGGCTCAAACATAATCCTTCACGCCATGATATGCTTCTACAATCTTCAAAACATCTCTGCAAATAATGCAATCAACCAAGTCGGCCAATACTAGTGAGAACACTAGGTCTTCTAAGAACATTCTTCATCCACAATCCAACTTTTTCTTTGTGGACCAATCAAAGAGTAGGAACACGATCAGGAGACATCCACAAGCACATTGAAATCATCAGGAACAACCGCACAACTTCTAACCACTTTGTCAAGAAGATTCTTCAAACTGGAGCACATAAATAACATTGCCAACTACTGTCATAATGAAAAGATCGCTTGTGGACCACCAAATCACGAACCATGGGAGTTGAAGGCACTTAACATCATCTTAGACTTACTCTAGAACCGTAGACAAAAATATTTCAATGCAGAGGAATGCAGAGCATAACACTTTCTCCTTGTCACCACCAAACATACAGAAAAGTAGTATTCACTCTAGTGAACATAGCTCACTCAAATCTTCATATCAGAGGCTCAAACTTGGAACATAGCATCTTTAGACAAGCTTTATTAGTGTCCCTTTTATTTTCTCTACCAATTTTTTTGTTGTTACACTTTTTGTCCTCTTTGTGCACATATATTTACACACATGCATTCTTTTATATATATTCGTGTGTGTGTGTACACACACACACACACACATATATATAGATCTATATTTAGGTATATATATAAGTATTTACACACACACACATATATATATAGAACAATATATACACATATACATACATATATACCTATATATATACATTAATATATATATACATTGATTGATTTTTATATATATATATATATATATATATATATTCGCATATTGTTTTATTTATTGTTATAGATATTTACTCACACATATATATCTATTTAGATATGCATAATAGTTTATATATACATATAGTTATTCTTATGCTCTTGCTTGTAGGTTTTATTTTGTTATATATTTTTCTTCTAAGTTTCACTTTGTTGCTATGAGTCCTTATGGTTGGTTTTGTGCTTGTGCCTTGGGTGCCCTCTTTGCTTATTAGGGATTTGAGTAAATACTTATTTTTTGGGTTTTTTTTCCTGTTTAGCCTCTTGATCCCCGTGCTACCTCTATTCCCCCCTCCCTCTCTATTTTAACATACTGGGTCTGCAAATTATCCATTCTATTTCTCCTCTCTTTCTTTCTTTTCTCCTGATGATGGATCATGGAGTGTGATCCAAAACGTTGAGAGAAAAACTAACACATAGTTTAATCCTGAAGCACTCATTTATATTAGAACTTCCAATCTGCAGACAAAGATGTTCATTCTATAGGAAATGCGGAGTAATCTATTGGATTTTTCTTCTATATACAAAGATATTCTGCAACATACTATTTCTACTAGAGGAGAAAATTTTCTCAATATCCTCAATATCAGGCTTTCCAACACTTACATAGGCATCTAGCTCATTACAAGCAATCATCAAGATAAGAGCACAGTTGGCACCAATGACAACACTGATATGTTGACATCAATGACAACACCGGTTAGGCACATACTTGCAACAAAGTAGTCCCTGAGGACCAAGATATAATTGTATTCACTACTGTGATTGGTGTATTTGCTTACAACAGGATGCCTTACAATCTCATCAATACAGGGGCCACTTTTCAAAGAGAAATGGACTTGACTTTTAGAGCTTTGAAGAACAAAATTATTGTTGTTTACCTTGATGATCTAACTGTCTTCTCCAAGAGAAGAGATGATCATACTAATGATCTTGAGGTGGTGTTACAGTGATGTAGAGATCAAGTTATCTCTTTAAATCCTAAGAAGTCAATATTTGTAGTGACTTAAGGCAAATTGTTAGGTCATATTGTTTCCAAGGATGGTATAAAGATTGTCCTTGAGAGGGTTAAAGCAATTCAGCAACCGAGTCTTCCTACATCAAAGAGTATTACTGGATCATTCTTCAGTCAGGTCAAATTTTTGAGAAGATTCATCCCTAACTTTACTAGATTGACCAGGTACATTGTAGAAATGATGAAGAACCATTTGCCTTCAAATGGAACGAAGAAGACTTTCAAAGACATTAAGAAAACCATTGCTAATGCTCCTACTCTAGTGCATCCTGATTTTGAGAAGGATTTCATTATTTACTATTACACATTTGAGCATACTCTGTTAGCTATTTTGTTGCATAAAAATGAATAGGGGATTGAAGCTCTTATTGCCTTTGAGTGTGCCTTTGAAGAAGAATGAATTGAAATATTCTTCCCTAGAAAAACATGCTTATGTAGCAGTGAAGGCTTTTAAAAAATTTAGATTTTATATTTTGTATTCTCATACCATTGTCTTTGTCCTTGATCCTACTGTTAAGAGCATTCTAACCCAACAAGAGATTGGTTGCAATAAAAGAGGAGCTTGGGTGGAGAAGGTGTAGGAGTATGATATTGATCTCAAATGTACTACTTTGGTTAGAGGTAGAGGACTATGTAAAATGATTGCTAAGAGTAAGCCTATTAAAGATGAAGATCTACCATTGGTTTTGTTTGTGAGTACTACTGATGAGTGGTTTTAAAATGTTTCCTATCTGTTGACATATGGTGAATGCCCACCTCACTTATCTACTAAAGAGAAGAGGAACTTGAAACTTAAAGCTAGAAAATATGTTATCTGGGAAAGAAATTTATATAAGAAAGGAATGGATGGCACCTTCTTAAGATGTGTGGACAGGGAGTAATAGAAGAGGTTGTTAGAAACTTTTCACAATGAAGCCAATGGAGGACATTTTTCTACTTCTATATTAGCTTTCAAAATGCTACGGTAGTGTTTCCACTAGCTAGGTATGTTTAAAGATGCTTATGAATGGGTATCAAAATGTGAAAAGTGTTTGAGATTTACCATTAGACCTCACTTGGCTACACTTGTAGTAATTGATGAACCTTTTAAACAATGGGCACTCGATTTTATTGGACCTATCAATCCTAATTATAGTTCTAGTCACACTCACATTTTAATTGAAATTGATTATTCTAATAAGTAGGTGGAGGTGATTCCTGTGAAGCACACCACATCTGAAGTTGTTTGTAATTTTTTGAAAGAGAACATTTTGGTCAGATTTAGCATCGCTAAGAAAATTGTTGCTGATAATGCTAGCAGCTTCTCCTTGTTGCAAGTATGTGCCTAATTGGTGTTGTCATTGATATCAACATATCAGTTTTGTCATTAGTGCCAATTGTGCTCTTGATTTTGATATTAGAGATAATGAGTAAGTGATCTTGATGCTGAGGATATTGATAAAATTATCTCCTCCGGTAGAAACAGTCAACTGTAGTGGAAACAATGTATTGCAAAGTATCCTTGTTTACAGAAGATCATTCCAACAGTTTGCTTTGCATTTCCTGTAGAATGAATATATTTGTTTGCAGATTGGAATTTATTTAGAGTCATGTCTAAAGATGAGCTATGTTCCAAGTTTGAGCCTCTGGCATGAAGATTTGAGTGAGTTATGTTGACTAGAGAAAAAGCTACTTTTTCTGGGTATTCACTAGTGACAGGGAGATTGTATTCTGCTCTGTAATCCTCCGCATTAAAGTTTCACAGTCTGTGGTTATGGAATCAGGTTTGTAATCATGTTAAGTGCCTTCAACTCTAATGGTTCATGATTTGGTGGTCCGCAAGGGATCTTTTCTTTATGACAGTGGCTGATAGTGTTGGTTAAGTGCTTCGATTTGAAGAATCTTCTTGACAGAATGGTTAGAGGTTGTGTGGTTGTTCCTGGTGATTACAATGTGCTTGTGAATGTCTCCTAATTATGTTCCTACATTTGGATTGGTCCACAAAGAGAAATTGAATCATGGATGAAGACTGTTCGTGGAAGTCTTAGTGTTAACAACTGTCTTAGTTGACCTGGTTGTTTTCACTAATTACGGAGATGCATTGAAGATTATAGAAGCATGTCATGGTATGGAAGATTGCATTTGAGTCCTAGCTAAGGTGTGGCTTGGTCCACATACATCTTTACATCTTTTTCCTTAGCTAAATTTGTATTAGGTCTAGACCTATTTTATGTATGTTTGTAATGTCGACCTTGGAGATTGTTCCAATTGTTGATTAATGTAAAGATGACCTTGATGTACATTCCAAGGTTGATGAATTGTATAAAATCATGTAATGTAGTTGCAAAAATTGTATCTAAGGGCAAAAATGAAAAGATAGGTGTGAAGGTGTAAGAAGAGAAGAGAAGAGGTGATATGTTGTGCTTCAATGGAATTGAACTCAGGCATGGAGTAGATGCTATCAAATCAGTTAGCCACTCTTGGCAGTGAGCCAACCCTTAGCAGTGAGCCGATCTTGGCAGTGAGTCGATCTTGGCAGTGAGCCTAAACATTTGTAGTGAGCATTCTAGGTAGTGAGCCCTAAGGCAATGAGACTCTAATTTTTGGTATTGCTATAACTTATTTATTTTTGTGGGCTAACACCCATCGTGGTTTTTCCCTTATAGGATTTTCTATGTAAAAAATCTGGTGTTTCATGTGTTGACTATGTTATTGTGTTCATGCTTTCATGATTAAATTTGAATAACAGTAAATAAGTGTTTGATGTGTTGATATTCATAAGTGTTCAAACTTTTAGGGACAACTGATTCACTCCCCCTCTCAGTTGTCTAGTGCATTCCAACAATTGGTATCAGAGCAAGGTTCCTCAGGAGTAAGCCAAACAACTTGAGGAAGATCTAGGATGTCTTACAAGAAGGAAGCTCTGTAATTTGATGGAACAAATTATGCTCTCTAGAAGGTGTGAATGAAAATTCATCTTCTTTTCCTTGGATATAGAGTATGGAAAGCAACGGAGATAAAGTATAATATGCCTTATAATGGTTTGACAACTGAAGATGAAATCAAAGAATATGAGTTGAACATAAAAGCCAGATATGCTTTGCTAAGTGCCCTGTCTAACACTAAATTGATAAAGGTTGTGGACTTGGAAACTGCTCATGAATTCTGGGAGAAGCTAAAAAATCTGTATGAAGGAGATACGTGTATAAAAAGTGCCAAATTGTAGGGTTTGAAAGCAAAATATGAGAGTTTGAAGATGAGCGAAGATTAGAACATAACAACCTACATGCAAAGAGTTGACAAAATTGTCAATGGAATAAAAGGAATGGGAGGAACTATTAATGAGAAGGAAGTTGTAATGAAAATTATTAGGTCATTACCTAAGTCCTACAGTCACAAAGTAGCTGCAATTGAAGAAGTAATGACCATGAAGGATGTCTCTAAGGACTATTTACTTGGAAAGATTACAACTTTTGAAATGAGATAATTTGATGATGCTTTGCCAAAGGTTGAAACTACTTTCAAAGCCAACACTTTAGAAAAGACTTCTAGAGCTGAGAAGTACAGAGTGGAATCTAATGATGAGCTTGATGAAATTGAAGCCAACTTTGTTGATAGACTACAAAGAGTCTCAGGTAAGTATAAAGGCAAATTACCTTTCAAATGTTTTTCATGTGGTAAGGTTGGTCACTATGCTTCTAGATGTCCTAAAAGAACTGAAAGGAATAGAAAAAAATTTAAGAGTAAACCTAGAGTCCCAAAAAATGCTACTATGTTAGAGACATTGATGATGAAGGTGTGACAGATGATGAATCTAATGATACTAATACTAGTGCAAATGAGTGCTTGTTTATTACTATTAAAGAAGAACATGAGACTACTAATCCTACTAGATGTATAAAGGAGGAAAAACCAGTGGAGGAAAGTGCTCTGGCTATTCAAGTGGAGAAAGATAAGGATGAATGGATTATTGATAGTTGATGTTCAGACCACATGACTGGTGACAAAAGTAAGTTTGTGAGTTTGGAAAAGTATGATGGAGGACTGGTTAGGTTTGGAGATAAAGCATCTAGTAAGATTTGTGGAAAAGGATCTATTTCTTTTGATGGAAAACACAACACTGATAATGTCTATATGTGAAGGGTTTAAAGAATAATGTTTTGGAGATAAAGCATCTAGTAAGATTTGTGGAAAAGGATCTATTTCTTTTGATGGAAAACACAACACTGATAATGTCTATATGTGAAGGGTTTAAAGAATAATGTTTTAAGTGTTGGTCAGATGTGTGACAAAGGATATGATCTAAGATTCAAAGATAATGGGTGCAAGATCATGGAAAGCTCCAGAATAGTAATTGCTATCGATAAGAAGACCAGAGGTAACATTTATCAGTTAAAAGGAACTAATGATTACTATTTATTGGCTCAGGTAGATGAGAGTTGGTTGTAGCATAGAAGGATGTGTCATATGAACTTTGATAATTTGGTAAAGATAAGTTTAAGCCAGGTTGTGAGAGATTTACAAAAGCTTGCGAAACCCACCAATACCATTTGTAAGGAATGTATGTTGGGAAAGCAGACAAGAACAGGTTTCAAGAGCAAAGAGCAATTTTCTACCGGCTTGCTGGATCTAGTGCATACAGATCTCTGTGGTTTACAAGGGTGAGAAGTCTACAAGGTGACATGTATTTCATGTTGCTTATTGATGATTATTCTAGAATGACTTGGGTTACTTTTCTAAGAGACAAATTAGAAGCTCTAGAGAAGTTCAAATCTCTAAAGGCAATGGTTGAGAATGAAATAGAACTGAAAATCAAATGCTTGAGGTCTAATAGAGGAGGTGAATTCACATCAAATGAATTCAACATTTTCTATGAAGAGCAAGGGATAAAGAGATAGTTGTCTGCACCTAGGAATCCTTAGCAGAATGGAGTTATAGAAAGGAAAAACATGATAGTTCAAGAGGCTGCTAGGATAATGATGAAGGAAGCAGATCCACCATAAGTTTTTTGGAAAGAAGCTATACATACTGTTGTCTACATTCAAAACTCCTTATGATTTATGGTATGGAAGAATTCCTACAGTAAAATATTTCAAATTCTTTGGAAGCAAATGCTATATTAGAAGAGAAGAAGATCTAGGGAAGTTTGATGCAAGGCGTGATGAAGGAATCTTCCTTGGATACTCTACCAAGAGTAAGGCCTGCCAGTGCTACAACAAAAGGCTGAAAAAGATTGTTGAGAGTGAAAATGTGAAGGTGGATGAAGACAAAGGAAGAACATCAGATCTTAATGGCTACGAATCAAATGAACCTGTTGTCATAGAAAATGAGAAAAAAGAGGAACATGAAGATAGTCAAGATAAAGAAGAGATGGCTACATAAACTACAGTAAAGACTCCCAAGTATGTAAGGATCAATCATTCAGAAGATCAAATTATTGGAGACAAAAAAAAAGGAGTACTGACAAGGAAAAGAGTTACACAAGAACAAGTGAATTACTGTGTGCTTTTTAAAGTTGAACCAAAAACTATGAAAGAAGCCTGTAATGATGAAAGTTGGGTAAAAGCCATGAAGGAAGAACTAATGTAGATAGAGAAGAATGAAACTTGGGAATTAATTCCTAGGCCTACTGATAAAAATGTTATTGGAATGAAATGGGGGAGAAGTTGTAAGGAACAAAGCAAGGCTTGTGTGCAAAGGATATTCTCAAATTGAAGGAATGGATTTTGAAGAGACTTTTTCTCCAGTGGCCTAGATTGAAGCAATCAGAATATTTTTGGCATTTGTAGCTCACAAAGATTTCAAGGTGTATCAGATGGATGTGAAGTTCATATTTCTAAATGGTGAGTTGGAAGAGGAAGTTTACATTGAGCAACTAGAAGGACTTCAGTTATCAGGCAAAGGTGATAAGGTGTGCAGGTTGAAGAAAGCCTTGTATGGACTCAAGCAAGCTCCTAGAGCCTGGTATGCAAGGTTGGATAAGTACTTATTGCAATTAGGATTCAATAAAAGGCACTACTGATAGTAATCTCTATTTCAAGATAAATGGCGAACAAATTTTGATTGTTAAAGTCTTTGTTGATGACATCATCTTTGGAGGCAATGAAGGTCTGCAAGTTACTCAATCAGATAAAGGAATCTTCATATCCCAATCTAAGTATGTGAAAGAATTATTGAAGATGTTTGGAATAGAGAACTCTAAACTAGTATGTACTCCCATGGTGACTAGTTGCAAGTTGAGCAAAAATGATGAATCACCTAAGATTGATTAGAAAAGGTATAGATCCATGATTAGAGGATTACTTTATCTAACCCAATCTAGACCTGATATAATGCATGCAGTATGTCTTGTGGCAAGATTTCAAGAAGATCCTAGAGAATCACATGTGATGGTAGTCAAGAGAATTTTGAGATATTTGAAAGGCACTTTAGATCATGGCTTATGGTATCCAAAGGACAATGACTTCACTCTTAGTACATACATAGATGCAGATTGGGCCAAAGATGTTGATGATAGAAAAAAAAAAACAAGTGGAGGTGCCTTCTTCTTGGGAAATAGACTGGTTTCATGGCTGAGCAAAAAGCAAGACTCAATCTCCTTGTCTACTGCAAAAGCAAAGCATATTACAACAACATGTTTTTGCACTCAAGTGTTATGGATGAAGTAAACATTGAAGGACATAAGAATTGTGTATGAAGATCTAGTTGCAATCTTCTATGCTATAAACAATTCAAAGAATTTGGTGATGCACTCAAGAACAAAGCATATATATATATAAGGTATCAATTTTTGAGAGAGAAAGCGATAGAAAATGAAGTCAAGATGGAATATGTGTCTACCAAGGATCAGATTGCAAACATTTTTACTAAGCCTCTGCCTAAGGATACCTTTGAGTGTCTCAGGGAAAAGTTAGGGGTTATTACTCCTCCTACTCTGAACTAAGATGCATGAGAATGCATCAATCCAGAGGTGCTCAAAGTCTCATTCTTTGATCTGGCTTTATGTTTTGAGAGCTACCTCTCAGGGGGAGTAGCTAGATGTTATCGGTATAAGTTCCTGATAAAGAAAGTATTGATAACAGAGAAAGTTCAATTGGATCAGAGCAGCAGAATGCAAGTATATGCCCTTTGCCATTGATGTCAAAGGGGGAGAAAAATCATATGAAAAAATTTGAGAAGAAAGAGTACAGATGTGTAAAGAGAAAGGGGAGAATCTTTTCTTGATGGTCTTTACAGTTTTCACATCATATGTTGCCATCAATGACAAAGGGGGAGATTGTTGCAAGTATGTGCCTAATCAGTGTTGTCATTGATGTCAACATATCAATGTTGTCATTGGTGCCAAATGTGCTTTTGGTTTTCATATTAGAGATAATGAGTAAGTGATCTTGATGATGAGGATATTAAGAAAATTAGCTCCTCCAGTAGAAACAGTCAACTACAGTGGAAACAATGTATTACAGAGTATCCTTGTTTACAAAAGATTAGTCCAATAGTTTGCTCTGCATTTCCTGTAGAATGAATATCTTTGTCTATGGATTGGAATTTATTTAGATTCATGTCTAAAGATGCTATGTTCCAAGTTTGAGCCTCCGGCATGAAGATTTGAGTGAGTTATGTTCACAAGAGAAAAAGCTGCTTTTTCTGGGTATTCACTGGTGATGGGGAGATTGTATTCTACTCCGCAATCCTCTGCATTTAAGTTTCATACTCTATAGTTCTAGAATCAAGTTTTTAATGATGTTAAGTTCCTTTAACTCCAATGGGTCATGATTTGGTGGTCTACAAATGATCTTTTCTTTATGACAATGGTTGATAGTGTTGGTTAAGTGCTCCATTTTAAAGAATCTTCTTGAAAAAATGGTTAAAGGTTCCGTGGATGTTCCTGGTGATTATAATGTGCTTATGGATGTCTCCTAATTGTGTTCCTACATTTGGATTGGTCCATGAAGAGAAATTGGATCATGGATGAAGATTGTTCGTGGAAGTCTTAGTGTTAACACATGTCTTAGCCGACCTGGTTGTTTTCACTAATTACGAAGATGCATTGAAGATTATAGAAGCATGTTGTGGCATGGAAGATTGCATTTGAGTCCTAGCTAAGGTGTGGCATGGTCCACATACATCTTTACATCTTTTTCCTTAGCTAAATTTGTATTAGGTCCAGACCTATTTTATGTATGTTTTCAATGCCAACCTTGGAGATTGTTCCAATGGTTGATGAATGTAACGCTGACCTTGATGTACATTCCAAGGTTGATGAATTATATAAAAGCATGTAATGTGGTTGTAAAAAATGTATCTAAGGGCAAAAATGAAAAGATAGGTGCAAAGGTGTAAGAAGAGTAGAGAAGAGGTGATATGTTGTGCTTTAATGGAATTGAACTCAGGCATGGAGTAGATGATATCAAATCAATTCACCACTCTTGGTAGTGAGCCAACCTTTGGTAATGAGCCACCCCTTGGCAGTGAGCCTATTGGTAATCATTTATGTTTAGGGTTTTAAGCTTGAACATTTGCAGATTTTCCCATTCAAACCCTAAAATTTTTGAATCATAGGGTCTTGCATTGCTTCTTCTATCCTGATGATGACCTTCTGTGGTGGGTTCCTAGTTACCAGTTTTCATCCTTGTGCTTTAGTGTTCTTAGGTTAACCGGCCCGCGTGCAATATTTTACCACTTTTCCCGTCACGCATGAGAAAGTGTCAAGTTTCTGTGTGTGCAAGTAATCAAATCTGTTAGTGGGCTAGTGAAATCTCATTCGGCCTTTGAAAAATGTTGAAAATTTGAGTTATATGCATATTCTAATGCATATCGAGTCGCATGTACAAGGGAGAATCTTTCGCGAGATCCCCAAGAATATTCTGTATTTGTATGCATTTTCAAAAGCATATCAGGTTCAAGATGGAAGATACATTGTGGGAATATTCCAGGAAGATCCCATGTTTGTATGTGCAGGAATGGATGTATGTCAAATGTCCATTGGGTCTTATGCAATGAAATATATACAAGGAATCCAAATATGCATGTGCTACAGTACAATGGTCTGCTACGACATGCAAAATGAACAGTGCAATGTACAAGTGACCTTGTATATTCCATAATATACACAGGCAGAAAATGCAATTGGTGGGGCCCGCCGCAGGTTTATGCAAATAGGTTTGTACATGTTTGGCATACAAGGGAAATATGCATTCATCGCATATTCTAAAAAGATTCCCTGCTTGTATGTTTGTGTTTGTATATTCTGCATACAAGCAAAATATACATTGAGGAGATACATTCCGGACCCGATGAAAGTTTTAGGCTGCTACATAATTATTTGGGGTCCGTGACTTGTATGAATGTTTGTATATGTCGATATACAACCCGATGTACAATGATAGGGTACAAGCCGGATTCCAAGAAGTGTTCCAATCTAGTAGAAGAAATATTTGACGTCCGCGACTTGTATATTTGCACTTGTATATGTGTCGATATGCAAATTCATGAGGATACATGACCCAGACTTGAAGGTTTTTCAAATCTGATGGATAGATGCAATGAAGTCCACCTTGTATATGTTTTGCGCTTGTATGTGTGTAATATACAAAGTGATGGATGCAAGATGGAGATACAAGTCAGACTTGAACTAAATTCCAGTTTGTTCTATAACATTTGACGTCTACCTTGTATATTGTATATGCATTTGGGTTTGCATATAGAAGAGCGATAAAGGCGAAATAAAAGGAGAACAGGTCAAGGATAGAAGGTCAAGGTGCCTACGTGGCACAATATTATTGGCTGGCGACTCTTCATACATGTTTTGGTATCGTTGATTTTGGCGATGAGTTTTTGATCAACGGTCAGGTTTTGAACCTTCAGCGATGGTTTTTTCCTTGTGTTTATGGCCATTTTTTAGCAGGAAAATCTCCAGATGCATTTGCTGTTGCATCCCGCGGGTAGTTGAGGTTTTAATGGCAGTCGTGTAGAGACATGCGATGGATTGAGTGATGGGCCAACCACCAGTTTTATGAGGAATGTCCCCAAGCGGCGGCACGGGGCTCGAGTTTTGTTCCTCCTCGCCATTCCTTCTGCCTGTTGCCTGTAGTGTTTTGAGCGCCATTTTTATGGTGCACGGTCTGACGAAATTTTTTATGTGCTATGTAATTAATTTTGCTGAGTACACAGTCTTGGTATAAAATGCCAAACTGTGTTACTCATTAGGGGTTGGAAAACTGGACAAATTTTGGTGCTGCAATAGGAATACAACTTTCTGGTGACTCTATTTTAGGTGTCTTTGCGAGTTTATGAGTTGTATGTTGTAAGTATTATGCACAGAATTATCAATTTCATGTTGACTTAAATGAGTAATGCTTCATTGCGTGTGTTTTGTTATTTGTCTCCAGACTGAATGTGTTTTTCTTCTGACTCTGAACATCTAAGGGGTGTTATGGATTCTATAATATAGGTTTTCTATATTGAATACTTAGTCTCTTACTTCTGCTCAAGGAGTAGATTGAATGTTTTGGATTAAGTCTTGAGAAGAATACATTGCAGTAAGGATGTTTGTAAGCAGAAATAACTAAATACTCTCTCTTGGGTATTGTCTGTAAGGTAGACGTTTTAGAAACCCCTTGAAATCTGATTATTGTCTTAGGTCTGTGGTAAACATTTACATATATATGTCTACTAACTCCGAGCCCTAGATAGGCACCAATCTGGTCTAGTATCTCTGTTATAACCCAAAGTCCTAGTTTTGCACCCATATATAAATCAAACTCAAACTTCAACTTCAAAAATTTTAGGACTTTAGAAGTAGTTTTAGGACCCAAAATCCTCTGTCTACAACTGAATATAGGCCCGAAGCTAGCCCCTTTGCACTTATCTCACAGTTTTGGTCTACATAAGAGAGAATTTATCTGCTTTGTATCAACATCCCAGCTAATTCATGGATGCATTTCATAGATGTTGAGTAGGGAATACCCCCTTGGTTCTACAGAGCCTAAAGAAGAAGAGGAGATATTTATAGAGTCTATCTCCTATACTGTTGGCCCCTGGCCCGGGAATCCTTTTGATCATTGATGGCTACTTTGTAGGGGTGACTGGGAACAAGCATCCAGTCTGGAAAAATACCAATAGAACCTAAATATTTGCAGTGAGCATTATGGGCAATGAGCATTTGATTTTTTGTATTGCTATAACTTATTTATTTTTGTGGGCTAACACCCACCATGGTTTTTCCCTTATAGGGTTTTCCACGTAAAAAAATTGGTGTTTCATGTGTTGACTATTTTATTGTGTTGAGCTTCTCATTTCATGCTTTCATGGTTAAATCTCAATAACAGTAAATAAGTGTTTGATGTTTTGATATTCATAAGTGTTCAAAATTTTAGGGACAACTGATTCATCCCCCTCTCATTTGTCCAGTGCATTCCAACACTCCTCTTCTGAGTTTTCTCTATTTTGTTATGACTATGGAATTAGTCTTGGTCAGTCATCTGACTATTATCCACAAGGGAATGGATAGGCTGAATTGAGTAACAAGAATCTAATTTCAAATGTCAATAAATTGGTAGATGAGAATCAGAGGGGATGGCATAAGAGTCTTTATGAGGTTTTGTGGGTAGATAGGATAACCTACAAGAGAGAAATCAGGATGTCTCCTTTCCAATTGGTGTATGGGATTGAAAGTACCATGAATATTCCTCTGGAAATATCAACACTAAACTTACAAAGGGATATTAAGGATGAACAATTCCAATTAGCATTGGAAAAGAGAATTATGTATCTAAATAAGCTTGAGGAGAAAAGGGATGAAGTAGTAGACAAGATAACAAGGCTCCAACATGCAGTAAAGAAGATCATTGACAGAAAAGTGAGACAAAGGAATTTTGCAGTTGGAGATGCTGTATTATTATGGGATAGAGGAAGAGAGCCAAAGGGGGCTCACAATAAATTTGATTCTCTCTAGAAGGGATCATTTATAGTTAGACAAGTGATTGGAGAAAATGTTTTCCTTTTAGCATATCTAGATGGATCACCAATGCCTCTTTCCTATAATGGGAAAGATCTCAAGTTATACAACTGGTAATGCTACTAAGTCCCTCTGTGTATCATAGTCTTCTTTCTCATTTTCCCCTTATGTGTTGTCATTGTTTTGGTGTGACTCTACTGTCCTTTGGAATAAGGCTTTGTGCCAAGTTTGTCTGGATTCTCTGCATCCTTTTCAGTCTTTGTCCCCATTTAGAGCCTATTGTTACCCTATGATCGAATTTTTAGTCATTTCATATGTTAAGTCAAATTCTCCCTCCTTATTCTTTATTCTATTTCACCCTCTTTGTAAGTCATGGTGATTACTTAGTCATTTTCACTCTTAGTCAGTGATTTTGAACTTTTCTGTACCTTGGTCAGCAAGTTCTTGAGTTCTAAAATCACCCGATACCCTAATCCCTAACTCAAGTCAGTGGCCTAACCTTAGTGTTTAGTCTTATGTTGGTTCATTGAAGAGTCCTTTATGGTCGAAGAGTTGGAAGTTTTTCAAACTTCTAAACTCTCAATTTGTTGGTTCATTACTTCTCAGTATTGTCGACACCCTAATTGAATGTGCATCTTGCTTCCCAAAGCGTCGTCTTTTCAATAGCTAGCATGTACGACATGATGACACCTATCTATTTATATTAAATTTAGAATGTATTGGGGGAAGTGTTTGCACACTTTTTGGATGGGAATTAAAGTGAATCATTAAGGATTACCTAGTACTTTTTGTCACCAAATTTAATGAAATTTAATAAGGACTTAATGAGATTTGATGCCAAGTCTTATTAAAGCTACCACCTTACAAAGAAGAAACTCATTTTGCACTATGACGAGATAATGCTGGAGGAGATTTGAACCTTGAAGCTAGTGGAGGGTCTATGAAAATATTCATAACCAGGTTAGATAATTAGCTCCTTTACCTATTTTTTCTTTCCTATGATAAATTAAGCACTTTTATTTATTTGGGTGAAGAAGAATGATTTTTCTTTCATGAGTTTAGGTGGTCAGTTTCTCTCAAATGTCCTACGAACCTCTCTGGTGTCCCTAACTATTTCAGAAGCTTTCAGTCTCTAGTTTTTGAAACAAGTCAAAATGAAATAAAAGTATCAAGGGTTCCTAATTCCCTATGTAATTGAAAATAGTTTGTCCAAAGTGAAGGACAATGAACTTGGACACATAGACATGGAAGATTTTTGGATTAGAATGTAGCAAGAAACTAGGTCTCTGATTGCATAGAGGATTGCAAGTAGTTGGTTATCCTATGCGCGGAGTTTTCCACCCACCATGCCATGTCCTGATTTAATTGTTTCCTATAGAAGAATTTATCATCCTAACTCACAAGAAATTTGAGCTTCTAATAATATCATGATTACCAGAGTGGATTTAGAGGTTCTGTCACAAACATTAAGGTTGCTAGATCGTGAAGAGTTTGTTGATATGTCTGTTACCACAGGTTGGGGATATTTTTGGGATAAAAAGGATTGGTGCCTCAATCGTATTGCTAAGAGTTGGCTTAAGGTTAAAAGGAAAGGTAAATCCTAACTTCCCGCCAATTTGAAGAGAGGGCATTTTAAGGAAGAAATCTCTGACATGATTACCCTATTACACCTTGTTGTCAGGAGTTCTAAATCAGACTCATTCAAAAATTGGATGTGCCAATTTATTCTAGTGATTTGTAGTGAATCTCAATATGTGGATTGGGTGAAGTTGATAAGAAAACATATGAATGAACAACTGGCAAACTTTCACCATAAAATGTCCTTTCATATGTGTTCTTTTTTGATTTACATGCTAGCTAGTAAAGAGGTTGTCTGGCGTGGTCTGAGGACTCAAGGGTCTGTCATGTGAGATACACTTATGTATCTTTATTTTCCACAATTGCAAAAAGAGGTTGGGATGAAAGACCTTCACTGTGTAAATGATGCCTTTCTCATGTTAACTGCTAAAAAGATTGAAGGTTCACTTAAGAGGAGAATTTCTCCCAAAGCAGTGGCATTGATTGTGAATTTTGGAAGCTTTTACATTAAGTTTGATAGGTTTACCTATCTATAGATTGGAGGTTTCAAAAGTGCTCCATTGAAGTTTCACAGGTATTGTTTAGATTACCTTGTCCTTTTGGAATTCTGTCGCCATATGGTGGCTGTGAATAACAAATATCATGGTATGAAAAAGAAAGGATATTCATTCCCCATGTCTCTATCTTTTTATGTTTGCAAGAGTAACGATAATGCTAGGAACATTGAGAAAAAAAATTCCAAATACAATTTCCATCCTTTTCCTACATGACCATTGTTTGATAGTAAGAATTTTGTTAAGAAGAATTTGCATGGAGGGTATGAACATCAGCCTCACTTCAAGGATTATTGGGAAAATTATATTGATGAAAGGGAAGTGCAAAGGAGAGATTGGATGAGATTGACAATAGACCAAGTTCGGGCTTTGAAGTTGCCCTTACAGATCCCAGATGGTATTGATGATAATTCTAAAATTTTAGATGAAGGTTATCAAAATGTTGTTTTGGAACCTTTGCCACAAATACGTTGGTCTGATAAAGAAGTCACGGATGTCATGGTTCGATCTTATTTTGTGCTAAGAAAAATTGAGAAGTGGCTTGAGAGAAGAATAAGAGAACATGTTGGTTCTTCAGTGCAAAAAGAATCTGCAACAAAGGAACATAACACATCATAGGTTTCCCATACTCCAAGAGCTACAACTAATGTGGATGCAACTCTTCATAGAGTTGGCTCACAATCAGGAGGAGATGGAGAATAAACCGAAGATAGTAGAATACTGAAGCCCACATGTGAATAGGATGGCCAGCCTACATTTGTAAGAGTAGGAACAAAAAAGAAATTGCATGGTTTGCAACAACTACAAGTAAACCATGTGGCTTCTCTGAACTCTCTGGTGCCTGATAGTGATTCTTTGATTTTCAATCAAATTGGTGAAGATAGTGTTTTCCATTCTTTGTTCAATAAGCCTAATTCTCTAGGGTTAAGTGAACCCCCTAAACATAATACCCCTCCTATGCAGTCATATAATGTTGTTTTGAATGCTCATGCTAGTGCTAGTGTTTCTGCATCTCCCTCCCCCTCATGGTTGAAAAAGATAGTAGAAAAGAAGAAGAGGTATGCTCCTATGGTAGACACAAATACAGATACTATAGCTAAACTACTACAAGATACACCTAAGCCCAAGAGGGCTAAGTGGATGTCAAGAATGGTTGCATATCCCTCTACCGGACATCGTATTTTAGAGATTATAGACCCGATTGATGAGAAGAATCAAGATGGGGTTACCAAAGAAGATTTTAACATGAGAAAAATTGACATGGGTCCCTCTATAGTTGAAGGTGATATTTACCATGCCAAGTTTTTTGTGAGTACACTATCAAAAAAGGTCAAAATTGAGCAACAAGAGAAAGCCAAATTGCAGGCTCAGGTGAGAACTTTAACCTCATTTATTCAATCCATTTTAAAGATTACTACTTAGCCTTTAGATGAGACACCTAATATAACTATGGATGGTTTAGATCCCGACATATTTCCACAAATTAAGCGATACCAAGCCATAGGTAAAGCTATTGAAGAACAGGTAGAGAAAATTAATTTTGATGGAATGTTATATATTGAGGAAGCTATAAAATTGTACACCCTAGTTTGTAACAAAAGGAAGATATTGGCTGCAAAATTATAGAATGCTAAAAAGGACATTGGTAATTTGTCGATGATTTTAAAGGAAGTACAAGAAATAACAAAAATTGATACAAGCATCCTCATAGATGAACACATTTTGGGCGATCCTAAAGAAAATGAGTCCATAACCTAGTTAGATATACTAGAATGGATGATATTTGTGCTAGGGGGAGTTGAAGATGAAATAAGGAACACATTGGGTTGATATCATTCTAATATGAAAGATCTAAAAAGTAATTTTGCAATCTTGGAAATAGAAGCCTTTGATGAAAGTGGAGATACGTTGCTTGAGACCAAAGAAGTAAAATAGAGCTTCAAGAAAATTATTATTGAACAACTCATTGGCACTGACATAGTGACTGCTGAGTCAATAGGAAAACTTGAACATATGGAATTATATCTCCAGACTTTCAAGAATGAGATCGAGGATATTCATAAAAAGGTGGTAGATGTAAAATGAACGATAGGTAAATGGAAACTTTGAGCACATATCACTAGTAGCCCAAGTGGCATGGTGCTAACTCTAGTCATTACCAAGTACAGGCCATATAAGGCAAAGTTATGAGCATTGGCAACTCAAGCGGCATAGGCAGATTCAACAACATGTGAAGGACAAAGCAAGGAAGAGGCAACACAAGAGGAGGGGGATGTGACAGTTGTCGATTAATGAATTTTCATATGCTTTATTTCTATTCCTTTCAAAAAAATGATTGTCTTTGCAGAGCTCTCTTTTAAGTTTAATGACTTATTTAAATATCTTTTAATTAGTTGTCCCCAAGAAGCCGCTCTTATTTTAAAGATAGTTATGGTTGGCAAGGTTATATATTTTGAAAGCCTGTTGATGCATAGAATCTTATGGAAAACTTTGTTTTAGTAGAAGGTCAATTTTGATGTGATGTTACTTTTTAGTTGCTTTTAAATATATGAATGGAAGTTGGTACATTTGAATTCAAAGATCATAAACTTTGTGTTATAGTTGATGAATGCTCATTCTTCTTATGTTGAATATGTTGTCGATTTACTAGCTTTCGGTTCTATATTTAATTTATTGGTGAATTCTATTCTAGCTCATCACTATAGCTATTTTTCTTTCGATGAATGATTCTGTGATAGGTAAAAATCAGGTTAATAAGATCAAGCATTGCAGATGAAAACCTAATCCTACGACCATCAAATAATTGAATCCAAGTGAAATCAAAAACATATAATTCACTTGAACAATATCACCTAGATTGTATGATTCCTTATTTGTGATGTGGATTGCTTCTTCAACAATGAACAATTATGAAGATCAAAGCTGCTATGATGGATGGATAATAATGATAATAAGCTAGATGGATGCTAAAATGCTCAATATGCTCAAGATGATAATGTAGATGCTATGAGATTGCTGGATAGATGTAGTATGGAATGAGAGGGTGTTTATATAGAACTCAACCAAAATCAATCAACGGTGGAGATTTGGTGGCTATGTGAATAGATAAGATGAATTAATAGTCATAGGTGAATGTGTAAATGACAAATGGAGGGAAGATAAGGTTTATGTGTGACCATGTACATAAAAAGTACTACATGTGAAAGATATTAAATGAAAGATGTAGTACCACACATGTTTCTAAATAAAAGAGGCACACATGTCAGCTCATGAAGATAAATGATAAGGGAAATTAATTAAATAAATAATTTTTTTTAATTAATTAGAAAGTGGGATTTATGAAGGAATTTTAATTAAATAAATAAGATTTATTTAATTAAAATAGATAGAATTAAGATAATTAAATAATTAAAGATTATTTAATTATAGCTTAGAGAAAATAGAAGAAATAGATAACAAATTAATTAAATAAATATAAATTTATTTAATTAATAGAAGAAATAGGTGCTTTTAGATGAAATAGAGAAATTGCTCAAGTGTGTTAAACAAATGCAGATGATAGATAATGCAATATTTGATACTAATGATAATTAGGTCAATTTTGGGTGTCTATATTTTGTCCCTCTTTGATACAATGTTCGTTAGAACGTTGTGTCAAAGAAGATATGATAATTCATTCGATAAACAAGGTTATGCCCCAGTGTAATTGGCAGGTGATGCCCCCTCGGGAGGTAAGCCAAGCTAACTAGGAAGGGTGGGGTTGGATCGTGATAAGATGAAAGGCTAGACAAGGTTGACACGAAGAAAACGGGGGTTGGGCGGGAGAAATTGGGATGGTATAGAAGAAACTAGGCTCTAGTATAGAAGAATTAGGGTTTGGAAATGGGCTATAAGTAGGTCCTTCAAGGGCAAATGGGCTCATTTGTGCTCATTGTCTTTAGAAATCTAGAGCTCCCTAGAGTTGTGGTGCTACGAGTGTTGGAGAGCTATCAGGATGGTGATTCTGCGTAGAGATCATCGTGCCGAGCAAGTGAGGACACATGGGCGACCAGCAGGAGCAGGCTTACCGGTATGTATCAAAACTTTTACTAAATGCATAATTTTTGTAGGCTAGAAGCATCATAAATGCACATACGTCACCAGAAGAGATAGGTTATAGGATAGGACAATTCAGGTCACTTGTAGATCAAAAGCAATCGCTTATGGTAATATAGGTTGCTTATAGGCTCGGAGTAGGTACTTGGGGAAAAATCAAGTCGCTTATGGTTGGCTAAGTCAAATGGCTAGGCAAAATGTGCTTAGGATAAAAGCAGGTCCCTTATGGTTAAAAAATGGATGTATATAAAAATGTAGCTCGCTTGTAACTGAAAGGTACTCGCATATAGCAGATAATTCGCTTTTAGGTAGAAAATTTGTGCTTTTAGAGATGTAACTCGCTTGTAAGTGACAGTCGCTCGCTGAGGGTAAATTGGTCGCTTTTAGGGAGAAAGCAAGAGCTTATAGTTAAATAGTTCGCTTATGATAAATAGTTAAAGGATATGTTCTAGATTCTGTGAGTTTCGATTGATGGAGACCAAGTAGATTATAATCTTGACATGGATCCAATTGCATTTAGACAGATATTCGAGACTCCAGACATTGGGGCTGAGGGCTCAGAGATTCCTATGGCAAGGATGAAGGAGCTATGTGATAGGTTACATCGAGTAGTGGTGGTGATCATCAGATTGCTGGTTAGAGATAGACGGGCTAGAGGTTCTCTGGTGGGATGGGGGACAGTGATGGAGGGGATGTTCTCCTATGGTACTAGATATGCAAGGGTGGAGTGTGTACTGGGACAACTATATCATTATGATTCATGAATGCGCATATATGTTTGAAGTGAGTATATCTGCTGGAGTCATAGTGTTACATGTATGGGCATATGAGTACATTCCGGTGATGAGGCCAGATGGATGGGTGGCGAGAGTAGCAGGAGAGCCATATGCGAGGATGTATAGGGGAGCTCTTACCTATCGGCAATGGCGAGGGATAGTGTATTAGAGGCGGACATTGGATGAGACTGATAGGTTTATATGGAGGCCATGGCTATCATGTGAGAGATGGGAGGAGGATAGAGAGCTTGTATATGCTAGGCAGGCAAGATACATTTTTGGTCATGGCATATATATTATAGAGCGCTATTTGCCCGAGAGGGTATTGAGGCAGTTCGGAGTGCCACAGGCAGTACCAGTAGGTGATGCCATTTTTGGGAGGACTTAGGTGGAGGTTTTTGATTGGGGGCCGGAGATTGTGGTTGACACAGCTTTGGCAGAGGGGGATGGTTTACAGCCAGTAGTATGGTAGTGGAGACAAGGTCCTGCAGATCCTAGGATACTTCTAGATTATGATGCATATTGGATTATAGCTAGATCGATGTGGTTGATGAGCCCTGGGGAGATAGGAGAGATTGGGATGGAGAGGCCAGTAAGGAGGAGGTGGCAACAAGATCCACCAGTATAGGCAGTAGTGCCAGCTACTCCAGAGATTCAAGGACAGGGGCAGGCTCAGGCGTAGCCACAGGTATTCGCATAGCAAGTCGCACAGGTGTTAGGGGATGATGATGTGGGTATTCAGTAGCTGAGGCAGAGGATTAGAGAGGAGAGTAGATGGAGGCATCATTCTCAGATGAGGCTAAAGAGGGTAGAGATAGACCGACATTAGGTGGTGATAGGATTGCGGCATGCTAGAGCACAGGCTCAGACATATCAAGCACAACTACATGCTAGGGTGTAGGGAGGAGATGGACAGGATGATGGGATACTGGTGAGGGTGATGGGAGAGAGGGATGCAGCTATGCAGTAGGTGCAGATAGTCAGAACAGAGAGAGATACAACATTGCAGCAGATACAAACTATTAAAGATGAGAGGGATATGGTTGTGCAACAGTTACAGGCTATGACAATGGAGAGAGATAGAGAAGTAGCTGTATTAGGGACAGATGGAGCCACGATGTACCTAGCTAGGGACAGATGGAGCCACGATGTACCTAGCTACGTAGTTGACTCAATCATAGGGCAAGCTGAGGAGGGCACAGGGTGAGGCTGAGTATTATAGAGGCTTATATCACGGAGCAGTACTGATAGAGCAGGGACAACCTAGCTATAGGAGCAGGTCAGGGGCTTCAATGTCATGGAGGATAGGAGGATCACGGTCTATGGCTTCGGTGATGGGACCTCCTAGAGATGGTAGGCCAGGTGCAGGACCCAGTGGTGGCAGACAAGGAGAGGGGTCTGACAGTAGTAATTAGGCCTACCTTACTGTATATTATTTTATCATGATGAGGCCTATGAGCCAGTTGTACATATAGTTTTAATGGCTTAGGGATAGCCTATGTTGTATATGTAGACACTTGTATATTGACTCAGTTGATATATATAGATGATAGCTTTGGATCTATGTGATGTTGTAATGATTATGGATGCACTTATGGTATGATGTCATGAATTTTTGTATTTTCATGATCTATATGGATGCTTATGCAAATGATATGAATATGCAAATGGTAATAATGGAAATGTATCATGCTAATGGTAATGTATGGTAATGAGGTTATTATGATAATGTAAATATATAGATGGTAATGATAATGATATGGACCTAGATATGTCTAACACACTTGGTTTGCAGGATGAGGGATGCAGAAAAGAAAGATGGAGGGAAAGACTGATCTTGGTTGAGGACTATATAGGCGTATGATGGAATGGATAGATGGTATGGCAGCTTTTTAAAGTAATTCCTTAAAAGTAAAGAAATGCAATCCTTATGTTTGAAATAGCATATGGATGTTATGCACCAGGGTATAGAAGACCAAGGTGTCGAGATATCCAATGCAAAACTAGCATACTATAATCTTGTCTAAACGCGTGAGATCAAGATGTTGATCCAACATACACAAGATATGAATAGCAGCTAGTGTTCTTGGATGGACTTTGATGCTACAAGCAATGGTTTGAGCTTATCTCCACTACACATAATGACACCTTGTGGGTTATATGTATGGAGCTAGTCTTAATCATAGAATAGTCTCAATGCATAAGAGACTGTTTAGCTTCTCAGATGCAAGAGATATTGATATGCAAGATGCTATTCCCAACATGTACAAGATACCAATACGCATAGGAAGAGAATAATATCATCCCGTAGACACGGCATACGAAAGCAATATGACCATGCCCCATTCCTTACTTCATCACAACATACCAAGATATGATAGATCAAGGCAGTCTTGATTAGGCATAGAAAAGGGACAAAAGATAAATCAAAGATAAAACAAAAGATACTATCATCATGTTCTCTTGCCAAATTGAAGTGCTCTTGGATGGATTTAAGCTAGCAACTTGTTGAGAGGAAAGTTGCATCCTGTTGAAGGTTGAAAGTTGATAAAATGCTATAGCAAATGTTGGCTTAAGGCGTGCGGAAAAAGTAGATTTTGGTGTATCCATGGTTTGTTAAAGTGCTTGAGCTTTCTCTGATACATAGTCTACTTCTTGCTTGAGATGGTCAAAGAGAAGATGAAGATGGGGTGGATCATCTGTGCTTGCGTACTAGATACTTCCTTCATATTCCAGACTGCCTACATACCCTGTATCCATGGGATCAAAGCACATTATGATGGTGATGAGAAATGATGAATATGTAGTTATGTGTTTTATTGATGATGTAAGTGATGAAAGATAGAAGAAAGGGAGATGAAAGATCAAAGGATGTTTAGAAGAAAGGTGAAAGATGGATGATGGAAGAAGGGCTATCATCTTTGCCTGAATTAGAGTGCTTCCTGTGCATCTCAGATTACCTACATACCCTGTATCCACGGGATCAAGGATTTAAACAATAGAGCTGTGATGTAGTTCTTGTTTATTGTGTTGATGGTTGACGACAAAGGATCAACTTTATTGCTTGGATTTTTTGGGATGTTTTGATTTTTGGAAATTTTTTGGTTTCTTTGGGTGATTGCTATGCTTTGGTCCTGGTTTAATATGTTTGTTGTGTTTGAAATTAAATGTTTGCTATGATATGAGCTAGAGCTATGGGTATCCACTTCCAAATAAGGCTCAACAGGTGCCTGTAGTGTGGGATGATGTTTATTAGGAGGATGCTATGATGGATGTGTTCATGTGAATAACGTGCTAAGATGCCAAATGATATCTTAACCCCAATGAAGTCCAAACTATGAAAGCTAGTATGGATGAGGCAAGGGCAACAATGCTTTTATTATGGATGGATAAGGGAAAATAGTGAATTATGATGTGGATTATGTAGGTAAGATAGTGGATAACGCTATGAAAAGTTGTGATCAAACAAACTAAGAAAATGATGGAAGTTGGTTTCTACACATAGCACCTATTTGCTAGGTTTTCACTATGGTACTTATCCAAGGCACCTCCTTACCAGGTTTTCACCAAAGGATGAATTATTTATCTTGTACTATTTTTGTGTGTCATCCAAAGCACTACAAGGTGGTTTTCACTATTGGATGGATTTTTTTTTTGGATGGGATGACTTGAACATATTACACATGGCACTTGTTTGCCAGGTTTTCACCATGGTAATGGATGGGAAGGACTCAAGTGTCTAGCTCGATGGATGTTGGCAGTCCTATTGGAGATAAATGTCGTCACATGGACCATGTCAAGAGTACTCATAGATGTTGGTAAAGGGATTTCATGGAAAAGTGATGGATATCGTAGATAGTGGATAAAAGGCTAGTGGATGATGAAAGATTCATGCAAGGATGGATAGGTGAAAGACTTATGCAAAAACATGGACCATAGGGATAGGATGATGGTGAGATATGTAGGATAATGGATGAAAGGTTGGGAGATGGAGGTATGTGGGAATGTTGCAGAATGGAAGGGAATCATGACCAACAGTTGCACACACCGTGATAAACAATGAAGCTTTTGATGGGAAGGTGGTGTAGGAAGCAATGGAGATGTTTTCTTAGGAGATGGGTGATGTAATGATTTAGGTACCCACATAGACTTAGTATTTTTGTGATTTTTTTCTTTTCTTGTCGCATTTTTGGGATATTTGATTTTTTTTTTTTGATGGAATGGAAATTTTGGCTAGAAGGGGATGGTTGGATTATTGAGATGTAGAGGAGGATGCCTCATTTAGCTTGCTTGCTTGTTTGCTTAGGAAGCCAGACCATTTTGGTCTTGGACTCTTCTTGTGGAGTTATGGGCTCAGATGTCTCTTTGGATGGATTTGGCTGTGATTCTTTACATTGGTGCTCTAAGGTTTGAGAATCTTTAGGATTCTTGGTAGGATTTCTAGTTTTAGAGGTAGAGGCATCCAAATTTTTATTTTTGAATCCCAAAGACATGATGGAAGCGGGGTTAGTGGAATGAGTGGAATCTTTATGTTTAGACAACATGTGCATGTGTTGGCCATGATTGGGATTAGAAGGGTGCTTGTGAATAAATGGATAATTGGAGTTGGAAGTAGTGGAGGTAAATCAGATGGTGGAAGGTGTATAGTCACATTGTTTTGCAAGTTGTAAGATGGTAGAAGTGGAAGATAGGGAGATAAAGTTGATGGTGTAAGTTTAGGAGTTAGGAGAAGCAGAGGTAAGTCAAATGGTGGAAGATGTATGGTTACATACTTCTGGGTTTTAGAGTGGAGTTTTTAACGAGAAATGGTGGATTTATAATGGATGGAGGAGTTACCAACATCTTTACCTTATGGAACCATGCAATCAACAACGGGACTAGGAGTGTTTTGGGAGCTAGACTTGAGTTCATCATTAGATGGAGATGAAGAGGTGGTAGAAATCATGAAGATGGAGTTTTCCTAGAAAAGGTCAGTGATATGAAGGGATGAATCATCAATGGTATCGGAGTTAGAAGTCTCTCCTACCAAAGAAGGCCCAGCTTCTATATCAGAGATGGATGCAGATGAAGAGGCTTGTAATGTGTATTCACCTAGACCTTGTTTAGTGTACTTGATACATAAGTTTGGAGTGGCTTTGCTAGATGATGGATTGAGTAAGGCGAATGGGTCAACATAGGATGAAGATGGATAAGCTTCGGTGTTGATGGGGATGCGATTATAATTTTGATATTTGGCTTGAAAAGCACGACAAAACTCGAATGGATTGGGATCAGCATGGATAGTAACTTCAACACCATTATATGGAAACTTGAGACACTGATGGTATGTAGAAGGAATGGCTTTGAGGGCATGGATCCATGGATGACCAAGGATGATGTTATAAGGAAGGTCAATATCAAGAACTTGACAACGGGTGTCAGTAGTGACAGGACCAACTGTTGGTAGATGGTGACTAATCAGGAAAGTACTATACACTAGAAAAAATTTTTGGGGCCGACATAAAAAATCCTATTTTTATGACTGACATAAGAAAACCCTAATTTTTTTGTAACTGACAAAAGGGCTTGATAAAAGCGGCTAAGGGTTAGGGTTTTGATATATTATATTGTAACATTTGCAATGGTATTGAGTTGCAGGGATTGCTGGTTGTAATCAGTTTGATTTACTGGATAATAATATTGGACTCTCTGTTTGGTGGATGTAGCCCGGGTTTGGGTGAACCACGTTAAAACTTGTCTCTCGTTGTTATTATTTCTGTGTATTTCCATTCCTCTGTTTAATCTTTATTTGCATTTAATTGATATCTTCTGCTGGCTAACCCTAACAAGTGGTATCAGAGCGGGTTGTGTTCAATTATCATCTGCAGGAAGGTCTCACGGTTGAGTGGGAGTCTCATGGTTGAGTGGGAGCAATGGTGGATGACGGTAAATTGAAGGTCGATAAATTCAATGGGCAAAACTATCAGTTATGGAAGATGCAGATGGAGGATTACCTCTATCAAAAAGATTTATGGATGCCGTTGGAAGGAGTAGCCAAGAAACTGGCAACAATGTCTGATGAGGATTGGAATCTTCTTGACAGAAAGGCACTGGGAACCATTTGGTTGTGCTTGGCACCATCGGTGGCATTCAATATAATGGAAGCGAAGACAACAGATGGTCTAATGAAAGCTTTGGCAAAATTGTATGAAAAACCCTCAGCCTCAAATAAGGTATTTCTCATGAAGCGTTTGTTTAATTTGAAAATGGTTGAAGGTGGATTTGTGACAGGTCATTTAAATGAATTTAATATGATTGTCAGTCAATTGACTTCTTTAAATGTAAAATTTGATGAAGAAGTTAGAGCTCTCTTGATATTATGTTCATTGCCTGAAAGCTGGGATAGTTTGGTAATGGCGGTTAGTAACTCTGTTTCTGGTTCAAATACCCTAAAATTTGATGATGTTATTGGTGTTATTATGAGTGAGGAAATTCGTAAGAAAAGCTCAGGTGGATCCACATCAGGCAGTGTTTTGAATGCAGAAAGCAGGGGCAAATCAAAGGAGAGAGGAAAAGGTTTTGGAGGTCATGGGAAGTCACGAGGAAAATCAAGCGACAAAAGATCCCAAACCAGAGGATAGAAAGATTGCTGGTACTGTGGAAAACCAGGTCATTTGAAGAAAGATTGCTGGTCTCGAAAAAATAAAGAAGGAGACAAACAAGAAGGCAATAAGGAAGCAAATGTGGTAAGTAATAAATTTGAAGATGATGCTTTGATTCTTTCCCTAGATAATGCTGATGATTCATGGGTTTTAGATTTAGGGGCCTCATTTCATGCTATGCCCCATAGAAGTTATTTTCTTGATTATGTCCAAGGGGATTTTAGGATGGTTTATTTGGGAGATAACGAACCCTGTCAGATTGTTGGAAAGGGAAGAATCAAGATTAAGTTACAGAAGGGGAATCATTGGCTACTACAAGAGGTAAGGCATGTTCCAAGGCTCAGTAGGAATTTAATTTCAGTAAGGCAGCTAACTGAACAAGGTTGCACTGTTACATTTACTGATAAAAATTGGAAGGTTTGAAAAGGTGCCTTAGTAGTAGCAAAAGGTGTGAAAGTAGGCACCTTATGTCTTTGTACAGGTCATACTGTTCCTTCTACTTTAGATGTTACAGAGGAAAAACAAACAAGTTCAGGAACAGTTGCTGCAGGTTTGCAGAAGAAACTGGAAAAGTTGCTGCAGGTTCTGAGACAACACTGTGGCATAACAGACTTGGGCATATGAGTTAGAAAGGTATGAAGGTACTTCATTCTAAGAAAGATTTACCAAGTCTGAAATGTATTAATATGGATTTCTATGAAAGTTGTGTGTATGGAAAACAAAAGAGAGTCAGTTTTCTCAGAGATGGGAAGCAAAAGAAAAATAAAAAATTGGAGCTTGTGCATACAGATGTATGGGGACCAGCTTAGGTATCTTCTCTCGGTGGCTCTCGGTATTATGTTACATTCATAGATGATGCAACTAGGAAGGTCTGGATTTATTTCCTTAGACATAAATCTGATGTATTTGAAACATTTAAGAAATGGAGAAGCTTGGTTGAGAATGAGACAGGTAAAAGATTAAAATGTCTCAAATCTGATAATGGTGGTGAGTATTGCAGCAAAGAATTTGAGGATTATTGTTCCTTTAATGGAATTTGTAGGCAGAAAACAGTTCCAGGGACTCCACAGGAAAATGGAGTGGCTGAACGCATGAATAGGACAATAGCGGAGCGTGCAAGGACCATGAGATTGCATGTTGGGTTGCCTTTAAACATGTGGGCAGAGGCTGTCAACACCGCTGTATATTTAATTAATAGAGGTCCTTCAGTTCCTTTGGGCTGTGGTATTCTAGAGGAAGCATGGACAGGTAAGAAGGTGAGTTATTCTTTTCTCGAAACCTTCGGATGTGAAGCATTTGCACATGTAGATTATGAAAATAGAACCAAGTTGGATGCAAAATCAAAAAATGTACCTTTGTTGGATATGGCATTGATGAATTTGGTTATAGGCTTTGGGATTTTGAAAATCAAAAAATTGTGAGAAGCAGGGATGTCATATTCAATGAGAAGATGTTGTACAAAGATCAGTTGCAGCAGCATGAGAAGAAAGCAAAAGATTATGTGGTGCTGGATGATACTCCAAATAGTGATGTTCCAGTGGTTCCTTATGCTCCACAACAGCAACCAGAAATACCACAAACTCCAGTGAATGTTAGACGGTCAACAAGGCTAAGTAGACCTCTTGAAAGGTTTTCTCCCTCTTTGTATTCTATTTTGTTAACAGTTACTGGTGAACCAGAAGGGTATGATGAAGCTATGCAAGTGAATACACAGGTTTAGTGGGAGCTTGCCATGAAAGAAGAAATGGACTCCTTGCTAAAAAATCAAACACAAGAATTATGTAAGTTACCTGCAGGAAAAAAGGCTTTACCAAACAAATGGGTTTACAGGCTGAAAGAGGAAGATGGAGGTAAGAAAAGATTTAAGGCCAAGTTAGTTGTAAAAGGATTTGCACAGAAACAGGGCATTGATTTTGATGAGATATTTTCTCCAGTTGTCAAGATGACTTCTATTCGTATTGTTTTAAGTATTGTGGCTGCTGAAGATTTGCATTTGGAACAGTTAGATGTGAAAACTGCCTTTCTCCATGGTGATTTGGAGGAGGAGATATACATGGCACAACCATAGGGATTTGAGGTCAAAGGTCAGGAGAAACAAGTGTGCAGATTGAAGAAGAGTTTGTATGGCCTGAAACAAGCACCTCGGCAATGGTATTTGAAATTTGATAGTTTTATGGCTGAGCAAGGCTACATCAGGTGTAATTTTGACCATTGTGTTTATTTTAAGAAGTTGGATAATGACAGCTACATTATTTTATGTTTATATGTTGATGATATGCTTGTAGCTGGGTCTAACATGGATCACATTAGTGAGTTAAAACATCAGTTATCACAGTCATTTGATATGAAGGATTTGGGGGCAGCAAAACAAATCCTTGGTATGAAAATTTGCAGAGATAGGAAGAACAGAAAATTGACTCTATCTCAGGCTGCTTATGTTGAAAAGTTGTTGCAGAGATTCCATATGGAGAATGCAAAACCTGTCAGCACACCTTTGCCTAGTCATTTGAAATTGACTAAGGAGATGTGTCCAAAGACACAAGAGGAGGAAGAAAAAATGTCCAAGGTACCATATGCTTCAGCTGTAGGAAGTTTAATGTATGCCATGGTATGCACGAGACCGGATATTGCACATGCTGTCGGAGTCGTTAGCAGGTATATGAGTCATCCCAGATTTGAGCATTGGAATGCGGTAAAATGGATTCTCAGATATTTGAGAGGTACATCTAATAAACACTTATGTTTTGGGGGCTCTAATACTGATTTAGCAGGTTATGTAGACTCAGATTTGGCAGGGGATATTGATACCAGGCGGAGTACTACAGGTTATGTCTTTATTGTAGGTGGAACATCGGTGAGTTGGATTTCCAGGTTGCAAAAGGTGGTTGCTTTATCCACCACAGAGGCAGAGTATGTCGCTGCAACAGAGGCAAGCAAGGAGATGATATGGCTCCAATCTTTCAAGGAAGAATTGGGTAAACAACATGCTAATAGTTCTTTGTATACAGACAGTCAGAGTGCCATACATCTTGCAAAGAATTCTGCCTTGCATTCAAAGACCAAACACATACAGTTGAGGTATCACTTTATTCGGTCAGTGTTGGATAATGGACAGTTAAGGCTGGAAAAGATACATACAGATGAAAATCCAGCGGATATGTTTACAAAGGCAGTGACAAGGGAGAAGCTGAGCTCCTCTTCAGCTTCGATTGGTCTTCTAGACTGAAAACAATAAAAATAGAACAGTAGAGTCCAAGGTGCTTATTTCCAGTGGGAGCTGCATGTGCAGCGGTGTCATCTAGGCTCAGTCTCCAAGTGGGAGATTGTTTGGTGTGGAGCCTGATCAGTCTCCAAGTGGGAGATTGTTGGTAGGTGGGAACTGATTGGGAAAGTACTGTACACTAGCCATGTATCCTCGTTGAGGTTTGGGGCCAGGCTGGGCCCCGAGCGGAGGTTCGGGGGCGGCAGTCCCCGAGAAATTTTTTTGGGGGCCGACATAAAAAATCCTATTTTTATGACCGACATAAGAAAACCCTAATTTTTTTGTAACCGACAAAAGGGCTTGGTAAAAGCAGCTAAGGGTTAGGGTTTTGATATATTGTATTGTAGCATTTGCAGCGGTATTGAGTTGCAGGGATTGCTGGTTGTAATCGGTTTGATTTATTGGATAATAATATTGGACTCTTTGTTTGGTGGATGTAACCCAGGTTTGGGTGAACCACGTTAAAACTTGTCTCTCGTTGTTATTATTTCTATGTATTTCCATTCCTCTATTTAATCTTTATTTGCATTTAATTGATATCTTCTGTCGGCTAACCCTAACACCAACTTGGATAGGAAAATGGATCATTCCTTCAGTATCTCTCTCAGCATCATCATATGCTTTGATAGTAATGACCTTGGAAGTGTCAATGTCTTTCTCAGAGTATCCCAATTGTTTTATTAGTTTTAAAGAACAAATGTTAAGACCAGTTCCACCATCCACTAAGATGCATTTGATACGACGTTGGTTTACAAACACTTCTATGTGGAGGGCTTCATTATGTGATGGGTGGACGGATGGTCAAAGATCTTTGTCAGAGAATGTAAGATGGCAAGGGGCTACAATGCTAGCAACCATAGATTGGAATTGTGTGGTATCGATATCGTTGCGCACTGAATATTCTTGCAATGCTTTGTCAAGGATAGCTTTGTGGGCGGGGGATATGTGAAGCAATTCTAGGTTGGAAATATGTGCAAGTGTTTTATCGAGGTGATCAAGGATATTATAGCTAGAAGACAGTCGAGGAGGATTGATAGGTGCCCCCTAAATGGTAAAATGGCCTCTTCGAGTAGTCACAATGCAGTCGGGTGCTTTGCCTTGGATTGTAATGGTAGAAATGTGAGCTTGTTCAATGTGGCCAATCGTGGATGATTCATAGTTATAATGGATAGCATTCCCAGTATGGGGGTTACTTCTCTTATAATGGAAAGCATCTAGGTCATAGTTTGATGTTGGATGATGGGCCGGGTGTGACACTAGCGGTGTGATTTTAATTAGACCTTGATCGATGCAATCTTGAATGACATGTTTTAAGCACATGCAACCATTGGTTTTATGTCCTTTGACCCTATGGTATTCACAATATTCATTCTCTTTGTACCAAGGAGCTTTGAAGACCAGTTCATCATTGGGTGGTGCTTCGCGCAATATGACATCTCCCACTTGGAAAAGCTTATGAAAGATTACCTCCATTGGTTCCCCTAAGGGAGTAAATTGTCGTCGAGGTGTTGAATTTTGTCTTCGTCAATTTCGTTGAAAAGGTTGATTTGCTATAGATGTGGCTTGGATGTTAATAGGAGCTTTCACTATTTGTATGTTCTTTGCGTCTACAACACTTTCATTAACAATATTTTTGTTTTTGTTCCAAAAGCGGGATTTATCATGACGATTGAGAATTGTCTTTGTTATCTCTAAAAATCTTGATAGTTCCCTTAGCAATTAAAGCGCGTTCAATGGTGGTTCCTTTGGATATAAGCTCGTCAAAGGTGCTAGCACTTTACAATTGTAGTTGAAATGAAATCTCAGGATGGAGATTTTGGACAAAGATATCAAGCTGTTGTTTCTCAGGTATTTGCCATGATAGTTTGCTAGCCATGTTACGCCACCGTTGAGTGAATGAGGAAAAATCTTCACCATTGTGTTGTTTGTTGTTGACAAGATCATTCATGTTAACTTCATGTTCAATGTTGAAAGCAAAATGGGGTCAAAATTTGTTTGCTAGTTTCACAAAAGTCTTAATTCCCGGAGGTAAGTGAGAGAACCATTCAAGAGCTTTCCCCGCTTTCTTCGAGGGAACAGTCTCAAGAGATATGTATCATCTTGAGCGACATCAAGACATGCAACATAGATGCTCTAAGATGGTCATCCAGATTTCCTTTCCCTTTGTATTTGTCAAATTGTGGAATTTTTAAATGTGGCGGAAAAGGTGTCATATGAAGGGACTTGTCAAATGGATAAGCGCATATATCTCCCAAGGAAAATGTCTTCTTGTTTTGCCCTACCGCCTTGTTAATCATTTGTTCGACATCCACTTGAGATAATTGTTGTTGTTGCAAAGGGGGTTGATGGTTTGGATGTGAAGTGTAATATTGTGTATATTGTGGTTACTGTTGCGGAATGTAGGTGGGTATGACCATTTGTTGAGGTTGTGTACTCACATTATATGTTGAAGGATTTGTATGTGACACATATGTGTTTGAGGATTGTTGTCCTTGAGACACAAGTGGTGGTTGGGTATATTGCGATGGATTAGCTCCAAGAGTTTGCAGCACATGGGAAGTAGAGGATGGATTGACATTGGTCGATGGTTGTGGATTCAGAATTGGATTATAGTAAGTGATAGAAGGATTGGTAGATGAGAAAGAAGGATGGACATTTGGGTTTGTGTTTTGGACAACATGAGAATTGTTATATGACATGTGTTGGGTGATAATGGGTAATCCTTGAGTTTCATAAGACAGATTGACAGTTTTTTGAAGGATTATATGGAGGTGGAGAGGGTGATGTAAGTTGATTAACATAAGAGACAATGGTACTAGGATGTGCTTGTGATATAGTAGGTGGGTCACTCATGACAATGAGACTAACATTAGGATTATATGGTGTATGAGATGGATTCATGGACATCGTGGAGACCATATTAGAGGTGATAGGGATATGAGTGTGGGGTGTGGTTTCCACATGTGATGCAATAGGAGTAGAGATTTGCAATGGCTGCGAGACTTGGGATATGGGAATGGCTTGTGATCCTTGTGGGGTTTGTGAAGTTGGGATGGCTTGTGAAACTTGCGGTGTTTGTGGTATGAAGATGGCTTGTGAGACTCGCAGATTTTGCACTTGTTAAACATGGATAGCATGTGATGTTTGAGGCACGGATACGGTCATGGTAGAAGCGGAGGTGTGTTGTGAAACATGGAAAGGTGGAAAGCTCAAATTTTGTGAAAGGAAAGGAAATACCTCGGTTGGTGTTATCAAAGGTTCTACAGTATACTCCTTACGTGGTGAGCTTGATGGTGTTGTAATATGCAATGAGGGAGTGGGTTGGAAGTTGGATGAGATTGGATGGACATGTCATGAAATGGTGTGACTATAGTGGATGGTCCCTTTGCAACAACAACGGGAGTATTTGAATCTTGTTTGCGAATGGTAGATAGGTCAAAGTCGCTTGGTAACTTGGCTCTCATATAGGCTAATTGCAAGAAATGACAATCCAGATAGGATAAAATAAGTTTCTCAACTTCGTCCCATATGTGTGTGTCTCTAAATTTGAGTAAGTCTTCTTGGGATTGCTCTTCATAGGTCTCTAAAAATGTTTGAGGTTGCACTTGTGAGAATGATGGTCCAATGGTGTATTCTTTGGGCACAAACATGTAAGAAGGCATTCCGGTTGTGAATTGAGTCGCATCTCTAAGGGGCGTTGATCGAGATTGTTGCATTTTGACTTCTATCTCAGCTCGCCATTTTGCTTCCATTTCAGCTCTATATTGGCTTCTAGTTTGAGGCATGATGGTTGATGTTGAAAGTTAGACTTGGCTTGTCAAGGTTGAGACCCAAAAGGTGATGGTTGGTTGATTGTTTGGTGTTGGTTTGTTTTGCTAGTTTGCTGGTTGTTTGGTTTGCTAATGGGTTGCTTGGTTGTTGTTGTTGTTGTTGTTTGGTTGCTTGGTTATTAGTTTCTTTGTTGGTTGTTTGTTGTTGTTGTTGGATAGACTTCCCTAGAGGATAGCTCACACACTCAAGGGAAAGTTGGTTGCTGATGTTGTTTGCTAGTATTGCTAGGGCTAGGTAAAGCCAAAAGGATAATGTTTAGTTGCTAGTTTTACTGGTTGGTTGCTGTTTTGGGGTCTCAAAAGGATGAAAGCTCAAAAGTCCAATGGTTTGATAGGCTCAAGATAGGAGGCAATTCTTAGGTGACTATAGATGCTCAAAAAATTGTCTAAAAGATGATGATAGAGCTAAGGATGTCTGAAAGTGCAACTGATTGGGCTGGATTAATACTTATTGCTGATATTGGACCAGAAGCGACTGGTAATAGCTCAAAAGTTACTCAGATAAGGCTAAAAGCAATAGATAATAGCTCAAAAGTGATTTGGTTATGTTTCAGATGATAGACTATAGTGTTAGCCAGAGGTGAGAAGGTTTACCAGAGGCGATCAGTTACAGGTCAAAAGTGATTTACTGTTGTTTAAAAGTGACGCAGTTTTGCCAGAAGCGAGCAATTGTGGGTTAAAAGTGATTTGGATTTTGTAACAAGCGAAGAACTGTTGTTTAAAAGCGATCTGGATGTCGAAAGGCAAGCAATTAAGGTTCAAAGGCAATCTGTGTTTGACAGGGAATATGTTTGAATGATGTTTTTGACAAGAAAATAGTGATTTCAGTCACTCACACTCACAACAATCACAAACTTGTACAACCTAGGCTAGGAAAGGACTATATTTGTTGAGTCCCCTTGCATTGTCTATTCAAAGTAGATAGCTTCAGGATCTTGGTAGCATCGACTCCTCTCCACGACACTCACTTCTCACGCATACCAAGATCCAGGTTTCCCAAGGCTTGTCCCCCCACCAAACCTTAGGATTGTCCCTGATATCTCTAATAAGAACCATAAGAATTAGGGTGGCTTCAATGGTCCCACCTTTTACATCAACAAATAGAGGGTTTTTGGCTACTACACAAGGTTGCTAGTAAGGGCATCTGTTCGGGTGGCTATACGTGCGACAACGCTACTCTCCGTTATGGAGTCTCCCAGCCTTCAAAGGTTATGCCTTGGAGGGTTTTGGGGGAGGTTGGTTCTCGGTATAACGCAACAACACCCATTGTTTGTGGCTTTCAATACAAACACTTTTCTTATATAGCAGTTCGGAAGGACTTGTCTTTAGCCCGTTACCACTTGGGTCATACCCCTTCTCACACCGGGAAGGCAGACTCTCTAAAGATAATAGCAAGTTCTCATACACCCAAGATCCATTTGATAGGCAAGGGGAGAGGATACTTTTGATATTAAATTTGGGTTACAAACATGCACAATAAAGCAATAAAAAAAAAGATAAAACAAGCACGAAGCAAACAATGATTCTTTTTAAGCACCAAACTGAAATGTTCCTAAATTAGTGATAAAATGTAATGTCTTGGACCGATCGGAGTTGCAACATATATGTTAGTAGTTTCACAACCTCCTTTTCTTGGACAATCGATAAGATGATGCACAAATAACTAATTCGTAGCCAAGAAAACTGAACTATCAATGATAAAAGTGAAAGTGACACAATTACTAGAGGCGATCAACTATTGATCCAAAGCGATTTGGATGCTGCCGAAAGTGAAAAGTTACTTCTTAGAAGCGATGCAGAAAGACCCAGATGTGAAATAATAAGGCTCAAAAGCGATGCAAAAAATGAAGATGCAAACTATTATTGCTCACAAGCAACCCTGATCTGCAAAAAATCAGATATAAACAAAAAACCCCAATCGGCAGGAAGCGATCCAGATAGCAAGAAGTGATCGGTTTCAACTTAAAATCCATGCAAATTATGACAGACGTGACCACTGTTTACTTAGAAGCAACATAAAAATAGCTATAAGCGACTATTGTTCGCTCATAAGCGATCCAGAAAATGCTAAAAGCAGCAAATTTTGGCTTAAAAGCGATGCGTATGTTTGGGAAGCTCACCAAAATGTGATAGGTAAAAATCAAGTTAATAAGATCAAGCATTGCAAATGAAAATGTAATCCTACCACCATCAAAGAATTAAATCCAAGTGAAATCAAAAGCATATAATTCAAGAACAATATCACCTAGATTGTATGATTCTTTGTTTATGATGTGGATTGCTTCTTCAACATTAAACAATTATGAAGATCAAAGCTGTCATGATGGATGGATAATAATGATAATAAGCTAGATGGATGCTAAAATGCTTAATATGTTCAAGATGATAATGTAGATGCTATGAGATTGCTAGATAGATGTAGTATGGAATGGGAGGGTGTTTATATAGAACTCAACCAAAATCAATCAACGGTGGAGATTTAGTGGCTATGTGAATGGCTAAGATGAATTGATAGTCATAAGTGAATGTGTAAATGACAAATGGATGGAAGCTAAGGCTTATGTGTGACCGTGTACATAAAAAGTACTACATGTGAAAGATATTAAATGAAAGATGTAGTACCACACATGTTTTTAAATAAAAGAGGCACACATGTCAGCTCATGAAGATAAATGATAAGGGAAATTAATTAAATAAATAAAATTTATTTAATTAATTGGAAAGTGAGATTTATGAAGGAATTTTTAATTAAATAAATAAAATTTATTTAATTAAAATAGATAAATCTAAGATAATTAAATAATTAAAGATAATTTAATTATAGCTTAGAGAAAATAGAAGAAATAGATAATGAATTAATTAAATAAAAATAAATTTATTTAATTAATAGAAGAAATAGGTGCTTTTAGATGAAATAGAGAAATTGCTCAAGTGTCTTAAATAAATGCAGATGATAGGTGTCTACAGATTTATAGTGGTGATTGTATGATAACTAACATAAGTTTATGGTAGTAGTGATTGAAGTCTTTGTGCTTCTTAGTTTTTCAAATTACATTGTGATTCATTCCTTTTAATGCTTTTTGGTTAAAAACACCACCTTTCTCTACTTTCTGGTAAAAAGCATACATTGTGTTCATTCTTTGTACATCATTTGAAGGTATCCACGCCTTGTAAAACAAGTAGAGAGTCATTGTAAAATTTCAATTGAAATCAACTCAACTATTAGTTTAGTTGTCATTTGTTTGGGCAAGAGAAGATAGAGTTAAGTGACACATCTATACACCAACAATAAGCAATGGGGCTTTCATGTCTCCCTTGTCTCTATCGTGCAACATGATGAGCCTACAATGACCAAGTGAGATGCCTACAGTTCAAAGTCTAAACCAAATCATCCTAATGAGTTTGCAACCCATGAGTGAACCTCTTCAAAACTATCCAACATTCCCTAGATATGAACATATGAGTATACTTTTCCAAGTGCAACCCACATAGCATGTTCCACCCACATGTCTCATGTTTAGAGGAATCATTCCTTCCACATATGACCCCTTCTTTGGGACATACCTCAAGTGTCTAAGGAGCTCTTAGATTATTTAATTTGGAATGTTAAAATAAAAGCCTATACCATAGCTATTTGGGAACTCCTTCCCTAGAAGGATGGAGTCATCACAAGAATCTTCACAAAGACTTTAGAAGTGATTGCCATAGTCTAGTACTACAAACTTCCAGAAGAATCTACCCATTCCTTCTAACAACTCATTGGTGAGTTTGTCAATACTTTTGACATGAACTAGTAAAAATAGGAATTTGAGAGTTCCTAAGAATTAAACAAGAACCTAAAAAATTAGTTGTTCACTTTATAACATGATGGGGACAAGTTTTCTATTCATCTACAACTGCACCCAACATGGATAATAAGGAATAAGTTGTGATATTTTCCTACATGCATCGAATAGGGACATGCAAGAGGAGGTCCAAAAACTCCCTTATAGATCATACGAAGAGGCTCTTAAAAGTGTGCCCTTAGGATAGACCAAGCCATAATTGATAGTGGTAGGAAAGAATATGTTAATGAAAATTGGTCACTTAGAACAACAACAACAACAACCACCCCTCATCACCTAAAATTTTAAAGAGCAATCAAAATACCATGATTGATACAGTTAAAAATACTCCACCACCCAAGATTGGTAACAATAGTCATAACTACAATGAAAATGGCTATGGTGGTGACTACAACTATTCAAAATCAGAGAATTAGAATGTCAATTCCATTGATTGTCCCCTATGGAATAATGAAGGTCAACAAAATAAGTAGAAACAAAATGAGCACACCTATGACAAAAACCAATATGATTCATATTAAAGACCTCTAGATTTTGAACTTGATAAATATTTCCCATTCCATAAGAGAAGGGGCATGACACCAAATCATGCTACGAGTATCATCTATTTATATCAAACCTCCCAAAGGAATAAAATGTCTATTTATAGATATGTTCCTTCTCCCTCAAGGAAACATAAATCATAACCATTAGGGGTCAATCACCCATCAAAAATTAAATTTAAGGATCTACTAGATCCTTTTCAACACATCAACCCAGCAATAACTCAAACTAGTCTAATTATGCCAACCTAGCTACATCAAGATAAATCATTGCTACCCTAGAATTGGAATCAAACATCCCCAGATAGTTGTGCATTAAAGGAGAAATGAAAATTCTTAGATTAATTGAACTCATCTAAAATGAGGATGTCCAGAAGAACTAGACAATCCTAGAAAGGGATTACCATGAACATGTAGTTTCAATAGTAGGCCCAACACCAAGTCCCATAAGTCCATATGACCTTATAGAGGACCTCAAGAACATTCATGAATATCTCTTTTATTGATCTTCTAAGAAAATCTCCATCATATTACATATCCCTCTTGGAGGTAATCATGCTAAGATATCTAAATCACATAAATCCACCTCTAGAGGAACAAATCAATCAAATGGACCTTGACTTGATTCCCCAAAATCTAGAATTACATGATCCAAGATTTTTATTTGACCTCAAATAAATGCCAATCAAAATTGATCTATTAAGAAGAGGGGATCCTACCTTGTACGTATTATTATGGATCTATGACACATGTATTAAATGAATCCTCATCAATGATGGGGTGGTAGTGAACATTGTCCCATTTTCCCTCCTAGAAAGAATGGGGTGTGGTCATATGAACATCATATCCTACAAAGACACTATGTGGGGTTATAATAATCTTGAAGCTACCTCTCTTGGACCCAAGATGGACCATATTTTATGTGATAGAAAAGGATATAGGATATTACCTACTATTGGGAAGACCCTAGATCCATAAAATGAAGGTGATCCATTCCATGCTATTTCAAGAGATTTTTTTCCTTCACTTAGGGAAGATCTACATAACCAAGGGAGACATAGAGCCCTTCAAAATGTTTAAAATAAATACCACCAAGAAGAAAATTTCCATAACATTTTGTTACACATATGGTTCTTTGGGTTCTCATTGATGTCAACACTATCACTAAGTTATCATTGATGTCAACACTATCATAGTGATGTGACAGTGTTCATGGTTGGATGTCATGTCCCATCCAACAAGAGATGAAGATACAGTTCATGGTTGGATGTCATGTCCGATCCAACAAGAGAAGGGAGAAGATATAGTTCATATTAATATGGGAATTAGAAGCACAAAGATGATCAGATGTATTGTTCATGTTACTGATGGCTTGAAGTATGTATGTCCCAAGTTTCATGATGATTGCATTACTAGAAGAGCATTTTGTTGATTGACTGATTGAAGACAGTGTTGTCTCTGTGAAGATGTTCTGTGTAGGACAGTGGAATGCTTCGCATTCCTCCGCATTTGTAGATATGGTCATGCAGTTTTGGAATGTGTTTAGAATGTCATGAAGGTGATAATTCCAAATTTCTAGATCATTTTTCCTTCCACTGTGAAAGTTATACATGATAGTGTATCGACATCTGTTCTTACATAGTATGCTAGTGTTGAAGTCCTATTGGAATGCTCTGCATTCCTTTGGAGATGAATGATTGAACTTTCAATTTTGAGGACATGTTTGTGGATGTGTATTACATGCTTCCTTGCAATTTCAAGGTTCTTGGTGGTCCACAACTTAGTTTTTCAAATGACATCATGTCGTAGTGTGTTATGGATGACAAATTATTCTCAGAGTTAATGATTGATGTTGTGCGGTAGAATTATCTGATGTATAGTGACAAAAGAGTGTTTGGGGATGTTGTATGAGTCATGTGGACTCATCTGGAAAAGGTTCATGAAGATAGTTCTTGTTTCATATACTGCACAAGGTTTTCAAGTTGATGTGGCTATTATACTTCAAGTCTTCATGTGTTTTCCTTAAAGTTGTTCTATTTCCAAATGAACAGAGTGAACAAATATAATTCCTTGGTGTTTGAAACTGTGAAGGATGTTTTGGACCTAGTTAAGCAAGTATTGGGGTCCATAAGGCATGGATCTTCTGCTGGTGTAACATGTAGTTTTACTTAGGACCTATCTTCTACATGCTTCTTATTGTGTGTTTTCTATCTGATTTGTAAATGTATTCTTTATGTTGTATTTGGCCGACAAGAAATGTAATCAATGTAATATCATATATAAATAGTGAATCAAATTCAGAGAGGAGAGGTGTGATTGCAAGTTGATTAAAAAGCTTGCAAGCATATAAAAAGAAAAATGAATGCATTATTGATGCGATTGAAGGAGAAAGAGCAGAAGTTGTTGATGTTGTCCTAACTCATCTTGAAGACTTATATGTGACAGTGATTGACTGTAGAGGGTTCCTAACTAATCAGATCATCAGAAGAAAGTGTGAAGAGATAGAAGTGCAATCAACAAAAGTGTGAGTTTCAATTTCATTTTCCAGATAGTAGAAAGACTGTCATATTGAAATCCTTCGTAAGTGTGTTCTTAATTCAGGGAGTAGTATCTTCCTTGGGAGTGACCCTAGAACAAAGTCTTTAGAGAGTAGAAGCTTCCTTAGGAGTGACCCTAAATCAAAGTTATTCAGGGAGTAGAAGTTTTCTTGGGTTGTAGCCCTAAAACAAAGTTGTTATTTGAGTTTCATATATTGTGAGTTAATCCTCACCGTGGTTTTTCCCTTCTAGGGTTTTCCATATATATCTAGTGTTATGTGTTGATGTGCATTGTGTTAATCTTTCATGTTCATGTTAGTGCTATGATGATTAAGTTTTGATCTGCTCTGGATAAGTTAAAGTTTTTAAAATTGAAAATTATTTAGATATTGATTCACCCCCTCTCAGTATCTTAGTGTGTTCAACAATTGGTATCAGAGCCAAGTTCCTCTGAGGGAAGCTTAATCACTTGAGGAAGGTCTGGGATGGCACAAAATGGATCCAGAAAGATACCTAGGTTTGATGGGACAAATTATGCTTTTTGGAAGCTAAGGATGGAAACTTATATCAATTCTCTAGGGTGTGGTGTTTGGGAATCTATCAAGTCTGGTTACACTGTTCCTGCTACTATTCCTATAGATGCAGATGAAGTTAAGAAGTATGATAACAAAATACAATGCCACGGCAATGTTTGCTATCATGAGTGGGTTAGCTGATTCAGAACCTTCAAAGGTAATGAGTTGCAATTCTACTCAAGAAGTTTGGGATAAACTTAAAACCATTTGTGAAGGAGATAAGAAAGTGAAGCAAGCCAAGATGTAGATCTTCAAGAGAAATTTTGAGAACCTAAAAAATGTCAGAGGATGAAGATATTGTTGGATACATGCTCTGAGTGAATTAAGTGGTCAATGGCATTAAAGGTCTTGGGGGAGAAATGAAAGAAGATGAGGTTGTGAAAAAAGGTTATGAAATCTCTTCCTAAATCCTATAGTCATAAGTATCTGCCATTTAGAAGAACACAAACTTGGATACATACACCATAGTCAAAAAATTTGGTTCCCTTACTACCTTTGGAATGAGAGAATTTGACAGTGATGCTCCAAAGAAAGAAGATGCTTTCAAAGCTAGTATGAAGACAAAAGAAGAAGTTGCTGATGAAGACGAGAGTTCTGATGAAGTTGAAGCAAATTTTGTGAGAAGAATGAAGAAAGACACTCACAAATACAAAGGTAAGTTACCCTTCAAATGTTTCAATTTTGGAAAGGTTGGTCATTTTGCTTCTAAATGTCTTTTCAAAGAATCAAGGGGTAGTAACAGAAGAGACAAGTTCAAGAGAAGTCTATATTCCATAGAAATAAATTATTCTTCAGAAGATGAGGATCATGATGATTTAAATGATGAAACACTTTTCATGGCCAAGTGTTGGTAACAAAAAGGATGATGCTAAAATATGTGAGAAGACTGATACCTTGCAAACTAATCAAAACAATCAAATATCAATGGTTGTATGGATTGTCTTTCACACAAAAGAAGAATCCAAGGCTTGGGTGATTGACAGTGGATGCTCAAATCATATGACTGGTAACAAGAAGTTTATCAGTCTTGAGAAGTGGGATGGTGGTGCTGTCTAGTTTGGTGGTGATGAGTCAGCACAAATCTATGCAAAAGGTACTATATCTATTGATGGGACGAACGAGATTGAGGATGTCCTCTATGTCAAAGGACTAAAACATAATCTTCTTAGTGTGAGTCAGATGTGCAACAAGGGTAGGGGAAATTTACATAAAAAATGGGCCTCCTAAGGATGACATCATTAGCTTTGAGTTATAAAAAATCAACTAAAAGATGACATCAACCTGTACAGTGACATCATCCAAAATAAAAATAAAATAATTTATTTAATAAAATAAAACTTTCTAAAATCCTATGAATTAACTCATGATGGTTAATTTAACTCTACATAGCCTATTCTATCTCAATCATATTTCTAAATAATAAAGATTCTTTTTTGTTTTTTTAATTTATATTCTTAAGTTCTATTATAGAAATTATTATGTTTTCTAAAAAATACTTTCATTCTTTAGGAAAAGGAAAATCTAAAAAGCATTTCAAAAATATTTGAAAAAATCTTTTCTTAAAAATTTTCTTTTATTCCTTAATAGCATTAAAAGTCATAAAACCTACTATAAACATATTTAATATATTAATTCTAAATCTATACAATCATATATATATATATATAAAATCATTAATCTAAATATATAAAATGATAATATGAAACTTGATTTAATATATAAAATTTATAAAAATAAAATATTAAATATAAAATAAAATATCTAAGCTACTTGTACTTTGCTACTATTTATAAATAATATAAACGTGTTCATTTAAATAAACATATATTAAAACATAATAGATGAATATTTTAAATCTACATTCAAATTTTTTATTTAATTTAAATTTTATATACTAAAAAAAATTCTTTAGATTAAAATTTCTTCTCTCACAAATTAAAAAATTTCTCTTCATAATAACTCAATGCAAAATGAAAAATAAAAAAATTATTAGAAAAAATAAAATAAAAAGCTAACAAATATTCACAATAAAAATATTATTGAAGATAGAAAAATAAAAACTAAAAAACTAAAAAACTAAAAAATATTCATAATAAAAATTTATTGGATAAAAAAAGCTAACAATTTTTATTTATATTTTAGAGAAAGAAAACAAAAATGCTGTTGTAAGATATTCTTTCATATATATACACGTTCAAAAAATAAATAAATAAACTACTATAAGAGTTTGTTTTAAAATTAGGAAGTGTGGTATAACTTTTAAATAAAAGACTTTTTAAATAAAAAAATAAATAATCAAGAAAAGAAATATATAAAATGAAAAGTGAACTTGATTTTTTTAATAAATTATAATAGAAATATATGTTGCCACTTTAGAAAAATAATGAACTTGAGTTTTTAATAAATCATAATAGAAATATATGTTACCACTTTCAAAAAATAATGAACTTGAGTTTTCTAAGGAATTATAATAGAAACATGTGTCCCCACTTAACTCATGTAGTTAAGTAATTTATATTTATTTATATTTAAATAATCTGTAATATATGAGATAATTTTTGCTTTTTTAGAGTTTCTTAGGAGGCCCATTTTTTTATGTAAATTTCCCCTAATGAATCTCACCTTTCATGCCAATGATTGTGAAATCAAGAAGGTAGGATCCAAAAACTAGTTGCAGAAGGTATCAAGACATATGGTGACATCTATCATTTGAAGGAGGTAAATAGAAGAACATGTTTGTTGGCTCAATCTAGTGAGTGTTGGTTGTACCACAAGAGAATAGGACAATTTTTTTTTCTACGTAATAGAGATATACTTTATATTAATTTTAAAAAGGTTACAATCTCCAGTTCAAATTATCAAAACCAGCTTATAGTTGTATTCACCTAGACTGAGATATCTAGTTTGATCAGCCATGCAGGGCTGAAATAGTAAGCATAATAACTAAGAGAAACTATGTATTAACTAACTATAAACCCCGACCTGAAGAAAGAGAAGCCATAACAGTGCACCCAAAAAACACAGACCCTAACCATATTAACCCTCTAGTTCATATTGATGTAGCTTAAAATTGAAATCTTCTACCCAATCCCACCCTTGCGTCTCCACGATCTGACAGTGCTTTAGCAAGAAATTCACCACCACCCTCGCATTTTGCCTGAACCAAACCAAATCCTACCCTCTCAGATGCAGTATGAAAGGAAAATACTTCACAGCGCTTCCTAGCTGTTGCAGAAGGGGAATGTCACGGCTGTGGCATGCTTGCTCCAAACGCTGCTATCTCCAGAGCCTCTTCTAGTCCTCCTAACACACTGGGTATAAAAATCCATTTTGTCACCGAGTTCACCCACGTCTTAGCCATGTTCAGATCTAGCAGTGTAGCCACGAACTGTGAGCTTATGTCCATGTCCACTTAGTGCCGCTCACTACCTTCCACAAACTCCTTGCCCAAAATCATCTTGACTGCCCCCAACACGAGTTCATCCTGAATCTTTAGAAGATACTTGAGATGGAGGTCCATAATGCCCCCCAAAAATGCTATTTGCCTTTCATCACGGACCAATCTAATGGGGGTATCCATCCCTGCACACCATATCCAGTCTACAGAGAGCCACAAAACTTTCAGTTTCTCTGTCATTTCTTTATACTATAGAGAAAAAAGGGAACAATTATAAAATTTGCCGTCCCCTGCTTTGCCTTGCTCTTAAATTATGACTATCGTCCCGTCGCTTACTTCGCCAGACTGTCGCCTGCACCCTAACTATTGTTCGCTCATGGGAGCCGAAACCCACTCTCCTTTATGTGTTTGGCCTACCTTGGGCTTGCTATATCATCACAGCTCTTGTCCCTTCAACCGGTGAAACAGTCTTAGATGACTTTTAAATGAATGCTCCCTTGACACGTAAGTTGCCACCTATCTCCCTCACGATAATCCAAATGTCTAACGAATATTGCCCCGCTGTCTACCACTAAGTCAAGTTTCCCTTCACTGCATCGAAACCCCAGTCCTTCCACACCAAAACATGTGGAAGGACTCCCGCCCTACCACCAACATGGGACACAACAATTTTGACAATATGGTAAAGATCAGTTCCACTCATGCGATAAGAGATATGCCTAAGATAATCAAGCCTACAAATGCAGTATGCAGGGAATGTCAAATGGGAAAGCAAACAAAGCCAAACTTCAAAATCATGAAGTATCCTTCTTTAAAACCATTGGAGTTGATTTACACTGATCTATGTGGCCCTACCAGAGTAAGGAGTCAACAAGGTGAGAGGTATTTCATGTTACTTATTGATGATTATTCTAGAATGACTTGGGTTACTTTATTAAGAGAAAAATCAGATGCCCTTGATAAATTTAAAGTGTTCAAAGCTATGGTTGAGAATGAAGTTGAAGTTAAGATTAAATGTTTGAGGTCTAATAGAGGAGGTGAGTTTACTTTAAATGAATATGAAAATTTTTGTGAAGATAATGGTATTAGGATACATCTATCAGCTCCTAGGACCCCTCAGCAAAATGGGGTAGTGGAAAAAAAGAATAGGAATGTGCAAGAGATGTCTAGGGAAATGTTGAAAGATGTAGATCTACCTGATATGTAATGGAAGGATGCAGCTCATACCACTGTCTATCTAATTAACAGAATGCAACTGAGGGTAAACAACACTAAGACCCCTTATGAGCTATGGTATAGAAGACCTCACACAGTAAGATACTTTAGGATCTTTGGCAGCAAATGCTATATGAAAAGATATGAAGAAGACCTGGGAAAGTTTGATTCAAGAAGTGATGAATGAATCTTTCTTGGCTACTCAACTAGAAGAAATGCTTATAGATGCTACAACAAAAGGTTGGGAAAGATGATTGAAATCATAAATGTCAAGGTAGATGAAGACCTGTATCAGATCTCACATGAATTAGAGGACTCTGGATCTGATATCTTCCCATGCATTGTAGATGAGGAAGAAGTGAATGAAGAAAAGGAACAAGAACTAGAGAAGTACCTAAGACTCCAGTAAAGTATGTTCAGAACAACCACTTAGCAGATCAGATCATTGGAGATAAAGATGAAGGTGTGTAGACAAGGAGAAGGCTTGCTAAGACACATGAGCAAGTAAAATTGTGTTTGTTATCAAAGGTGGAACCCAAAAACTTTATTGATGCTAGTAAAGATGATGGATGGATAAAAGCCATGGAAGAAGAATTAGATCAGATTGAAAAGAACTAGACATGGAAATTGTTTCCCAGAACAGTAAATAAGACTATTAAAGGAACAAAATGGGTGTTCCAGAACAAACTGAATGAAGAAGGTGAAGTTGTAAGGAACAAGGCAAGACTAGTATGCAAAGGATACACACAAGTTGAAGGTATTGATTTTGAGGAGACTTTTGCTTCAGTAGAAAGGATGAAGGCAATTAGAATGTTCCTTGCTCTTATTGCTCATAAGAACTTTAAGGTATATCAGATGGATGTTAAGCCAACATTTCTAAATGGTGACCTAGAGGAAGAGGTTTATATTAAACAACCAGATGGTTTCCATTTATTAGAAGATTCGAACATGGTGTGCAGATTCAAGAAGGATTTGAATGGTCTCAAGCAAGTACCTAGAGCTTGGTATGCTAGATTGGACAAGTACTTACTTTAGTAGGGCTTCAAGAAAGGTACTACAAATAGTAATCTTTACATCAAGGAAGAAGGAGACATGATATTAATAGTTACAGTATATGTTGATGACATCATATTTAGTGCAGATGATGATATGTGTAAGAGGTTTGTAGAGGAGATGCAGAAAGAGTTTGAGATGTCTATAATTGGTGAAATGTCTTTCTTCCATGGACTTAAAATCACTCAGCTATATGGTGGTATCTTTGTTTCTCAAGCTAAGTATGTCAAAGATTTTTTGTAGAAGTTTGGTATGGAGGACTCAAAACCAATGAGTACTCCCATGGTCACTAGATTTCACTTGAGAAAAGATGATGAGTCTCTGGAGGTGGATCAAACTATTCATAGATCTATGATTGGAGCATTATTGTACTTGACTACTTCTAGACTTGATATTATGCATATAGTATGTGTGGTTGCTAGATATCAAGCCAATCCAAAGAAAACACATGAGAAGGTAGTGAAAAATATATTCAGATACTTGAAAGGAACTTTGGACGATGGCCTATGGTATCCAAGAGGTAATGACTTTGATTCGAGTACTAACACTGATGTTGAATAGGTTGGATGTGTTGATAGAAGAAGCACAAGTAGTGGTGCTTTCTTCTTAGGAATCAGATTGGTTTCATGGCAGGGGAAGAAGCAAGATTCAGTGTCCTTATCTACTATAGAAGTAGAGTACATTCTAGTAGCATCTTGCTATACACAAGTGTTGTGGATGAAGAAAAACCTGAAGGATATCAAAGTATTGTATGATGAACGTATTCCTATCTTGTGTGACAATACAAGTGCTATCAATATTTCCAAGAATCTAGTGATGCATTCTAGAACCAAGCATATAGCAATCAGGTATCACTTTTTGAGAGAGAAGGTTGCATATAAGGAAGTGAAGTTGGAATATGTTCCAACAAAGGATCAAATAGCAGATATTTTCACAAAGGCTCTGGCAAAATATACTTTTGAGGATCTCTGGCAGAGGTTAGGGGTAATTGCCCCTCCTTCTTCTTACTAGATGCATAGTGGTACATCTTTCCAGGGGGAGTTCATGTTATATCTTGTTCTTGGACTGATGGTGGCTACCTCTCAGGGGGAGTAGGTAGTGGTTGCTAATATTTAGGGGGAGTTTGTTTCTTGTAGGAAGAAGTCATGTGGCCTCTGATTGAGGTAGTGGTTTCCCTTTGTCCTTGATGTCAAAGGGGGAGAGAAGAAACTATGTGTTTCCATCAATTCCAAAGGGGGAGATTATTACACATATGGTTCCTAGGGTTTTCATTGATGCCAACATTGTCATTAGGTTGTCATTGATGTCAACAATATCATTGTGGTGTGATGGTGTTCATGGATGGATGTCATGTCCCATCTAACAAGAGAGGATGATACAATTCATGGTTGGATGTCATGTCCCATCCAACAAGACAAAAAGATACAGTTCATGGTTGGATGCCATGTCCCATCCAACAAGAGAAGGGAGAAGATATAGCTCATATTAATATGGAAATTAGAAGCACAAAGGTGATCATATGTATTGTTGATGTTACTGATGGCCTAAAGTATGTATGTTCCAAGTTTCATGATGATTGCATTACTAGAAGAGTGTTTTGTTGATTGACTGATTGAAGACAGTGTTATCTCTATGAAGACGTTCTGTGTAGGACAGTGGAATACTTTGTATTCCTCCACATTTGTATATATGGCCATGTGGTTCTAGAATTGTGTTTAGAATGTTGTGAAGGTGATAATTCCAAATTTCTAGATCATTTGTCCTTCCACTATGAAAGTTATGCATGATAAAGTATCAGCATGTGTTCTTGCAAAGTATGCTAGTGTTGAAGCCCTGTTGGACTACTCTGCATTCCTTTGGAAATGAATGATTGACCTTTCAGTTTTGAGGACATGTTTATGGATGTGTATTACATGCTTCCTTGTAGTTTCAAGGTTTTTGGTGGTCCACAGCTTAGTTTTTCAAATGATAGCATGTTGCAGTGTGTTCCAGATGATAGATTGTTCTCAAAGTTAATGACTGAAGTTGTGCAGCACAATTATCTGATGTGTAGTGGCAAAGGAGTGTTTGGGGATGTTTTATGAGTCATGTGGACTTATTTGGAAAAGGTTCACAAAGATATTTCTTGTTTCATGTACTGCATAAGGGTTTGAAGTTGATGTGGCCATTTTACTTCAAGTCTTCATGTGTTTTCCTTAAAGACATTCTATTTCACAAAGGTTCACAAAGATATTTCTTGTTTCATGTACTTCACAAGGTTTTGAAGTTGATGTGGCCATTATACTTCAAGTCTTCAAGTGTTTTCCTTAAAGACGTCCTATTTCCAAATGAGCAGAGTGTGCAGATGTAATTCCTTGGTGTTTGAAGCTATGAAGGATGTTTTGGACCTAGTTAAGCAAGTCTTGGGGTCTGCAAGGCATGGATCTTCTACTGGTGTAGCATGTGGTTTTTCTTAGAACCTATCTTCTACATGTTTCTTATTGTGTGTTTTCTAGATGATTTGTAAATATATTATTTATGTTGTATTTGGACGACAAGAAATGTAATCAATGTAATATCATGTATAAATAGTGAATCAAATTGAGAGAGGAGAGGTGTGATTGTAAGTTGATTAAAAAACTTGCAAGAATATAAAAAAGCAAAATGAATGCACTATTGATGTGTCGCTGAAGGAGAAAGAGCAGAAGTTGTTGATGCTATCCTGGTTCAGCTTGAAGACTTATATGTGACAATGATCAAGTGTAGAGGGTGCCCAACTAATTAGATCATCAGAAGAAAGGGTGAAGAGATAGAAGTGCAATCATCAAAACTGTGAGTTTCAATGCCAATTTTTAGAGAGTAGAAAGACTGTCATAGGGTGCTGCCACAATAATGGGTTACTTTCTAAGACATCCTGATTTTCGCTGAAATCACATATTTTTAGAAAATATAATGATTTAAGCCTTGAAAGGTTCCATTTAAAGTATTTTAACTGAAGAGGGTTTGGTCAAACCCTCTTAGATTCAAACCCCCTTGGATAGAACTCCGCTAGTTTTAAACCATACCTATAATGGAGTCTCCTCTACACTTGTCAAAATGCTGATAAAAAACCACTCTTGATTTACCTTTTGGGGGATCAAATGAATTCATTTAAAATTTATGTTTTGTAAGTATGTAGTCCTTATTATAAGCTTCCCAAAAAGTATAATTTTAAATATATTTAATTTGATTATTATATTTATTTTTTATTTCTTGTGAATGTAGGTTTTTCACCAAACATCAAGTTCTCTGTTCTACACACATGAAAAATTAGTAAATTAGTGAAAAAAAAATTGAAAAATATCTATGCCCTAGGTATTGATGTCCTTGTTTCAACAAAAAAAGAAAATTTGAATTTTGATGCATACATAAAAAGTTATGTTTTACAGAATACGCCTATGTCTAAATTACAATTGGTTTAACTTCAAAATTTAATTAAAAAAAATATTCAACAAAACATTATGAAACGAAATGCATGCCCTATATATCGGTGTTACCAATCTAAATTCAAAAGAATCAGAATTTTATCTTTTGTAGAAAAAAGTTATGTGCTACAGAATACACATCACTTTAGAAAAATGTTGTTTACTATTAAAAACTAGTTATCAAAGGAGATGCAAAAAAAATTACAATTTAACTCCAAATTTTTTAAAAAGTATATATTTAGAATTTACAAACAAAATCTCACAAATCACTAGTTCGCATCATCTTCAAATTCCTAACAATTTAGTGGCTATAGGTGTCGAAAAGTGAAGATTTAGTTCAAAATGTTGATTTCAATATCAAGTTTGGCCAAAAGGTGTAACCCATTATTGTGGGATGACCCCATACTGTAATCCTTTGTAAGTGTGTTCTCAATTCAGGGAGTAGTAGCTTCCTTGGGAGTGACCCTAAAACAAAGTCTTCAGGGAGTAGAAGCTTCCTTGGGAGTGACCCTACATCAAAGTTATTCAGGAAGTAGAAGTTTTCTTGGGTTGTAGCCCTAAAAACAAAGTTGTTATTTGAGTTTCATATATTGTGAGTTAATCCTCACCGTGGTTTTTACCTTCTAGGGTTTTCAACATATATCTGGTGTTATTTGTTGATGTGCATTATGTTAATATTTCATGTTCATGTTAGTGTCATGATGATTAATTTTTGATCTTCTTTGGATAAAATGGAGTTGTTAGAATTGAATATTATTTAGATACTGATTCACCCCCTCTCAGTATCTTGGTGTGTTCAACAATTGGTATCAGAGCCAAGTTCTTCTGAGGGAAGCTTAATTGCTTGAGGAAAGTCTAGGATGACACAAAAAGGATCCAACAAGATACCTAGGTTTGATGGGACAAATTATGCTTTTTGGAAGCTAAGGATGGAAGCTTATATCAATTCTCTAGGGTGCGGTGTTTGGGAATTTGTCAAGTTTGGTTACACTGTTCTTGCTACTATTCCTATAGATACAGATGAAGTTAAGAAGTATGATAACAATGCCAAGGCAATGTTTGCTATCATGAGTGGGTTAGTTGATTCGGAACTTTTAGAGGTAATGAGTTGCAGTTCTACTCAAGAAGTTTGGGATAAACTTAAAACCATTTATGAAGGAGATAAGAAAGTGAAGCAAGCCAAGATGCATATTTTCAATAGAAAATTTGAGAACCTAAAAATGTCAGAGGATGAATAGATTGCTGGATACATGCTCTGGGTGAATGAAGTGGCCAATGGCATTAAAGGTCTTGGTGGAGAAGTGAAAGAAGATGAGGTTGTGAAAAAGGTTCTGAGATCTCTTCCCAAATCCTACAGGCATAATGTATCTACCATTTAGGAGAATGTAGACTTGGATACATACACCATACACAAACTATTTGCTTCCCTTACTACCTTTGAGATGAGAGAGTTTGATAGTGATGCTAGAAAGAAAGAAGATGCTTTCAAAACCAGTATGAAGATAAAAGAAGAAGTTGTTGATGAAGATGAGAGTTCTGATGAAGTTGAAGCAAATTTTGTGAGATGAATGAAGAAAGGCAATGGTAAATACAAAGGTAAGTTACCCTTCAAATGTTTCAATTGTGGAAAGGTTGGTCATTTTCCTTCTAAATGTCCTTTCAAAGAATCAACGGGTAGTACAGAAGAGAAAAGTTCAAGAGAATTTTGTATTCCATAGAAAGAAATTATTCCTCAGAAGACGAGGATCATGATTATTCAAATGATGAAACACTTTTCATGGCCGAGTGTTGGTAACAAAAAGGATGATGCTAAAACATGTGAGAAGACTGATACCTTGCAAACAAATCAAAACAATGAAATATCAATGGTTGTATGGACTTCCTTTCACACAAAAGAAGAATCCAAGGATTGGGTAATTGATAGTGGATGCTCAAATCATATGACTAGTGACAAGGAGAAGTTTATTAGCCTTGAGAAGTGGGATGGTGGTGTTGTCTAGTTTGGTGGTGATGAGTTAGCACAAATCTATGGAAAAGGTGCTATATCTATTGATGGGAATAATAGGACTGAGGATGTCCTCTATGTCAAAGGACTAAAACACAATCTTCTCAGCGTGAGTCAGATGTGCAACAAGGGATATAATCTCACCTTTCATGCCAATGATTGTGAAATCAAGAAGGTAGGATCCAAAAAACAAGTTGTAGAAAGTATCAAGACATATGGTGACATCTATCATTTGAAGGAGGTAAATAGAAGAACATGTTTGTTGGCTCAATCTAGTGAGTGTTGGTTGTGGCACAAGAGAATGGGACATAAATTTTTTGACAATATGGTAAAGATCAGTTCCACTCATGCAATAAGAGATATGCCTAAGATAATCAAGCCTAGAAATGCAGTATGCGAAGAATGTCAAATGGAAAGTATACAAAGTCAAACTTTAAAAGCAAGGAGTATCCTTCTTCAAAACCATTGGAGTTGATTCACACCGATCTATGTGGCCCTACCAGAATAAGGAGTCAACAAGGTGAGAGGTATTTCATGTTGGTTATTGATGATTATTCTAGAATGACTTGCGTTACTTTCTTAAGAGATAAATCAGATGCCCTTAATAAATTTAAATTGTTCAAAGCTATGGTTGAGAATGAAGTTGATGCCAAGATCAAATGTTTGAGGTTTGATAGAGGAGGTGAGTTTACTTCAAATAAATTTGAAATTTTTTGTGAAGATAATGGTATTAGGAGACATATGTTAGCTCTTAGGACCTCTCAGAAAAAAAGGGTAGTGGAAAGAAAGAATAGAAATGTGCAAGAGATGTCTAGGGCAATGTTGAAAGATGTAGATCTACCTGATATGTAATGGAAGGATGCAGCTCATACCACTGTCTATCTAATTAACAGAATGCAACTGAGGGTCAACAACACTAAGATCCCTTATGAGCTATAGTATGGAAGACCTTCCATAGTCATATACTTTAGGATATTTGGATTCAAATTCTATATGAAAATAGATGAAGAAGACCAAGGAAAGTTTGATTCAAGAAGTGATGAAGGAATCTTTCTTGGCTACTCAACTAGAAGCAAGGCTTATAGATGCTAAAACAAAAGGTTGGGAAAGATGATTGAAATCATAAATGTCAAGGTAGATGAAGACTTGTATCAGATCTCACATGAATTAGAGGACTTTGAATATGATATCTTTCCATGCATTATATATGAGGAAGAAGGAGTGAAAGAAGAAAAGGAACACGAATTAGAGAAGATGCCTAAGACTCCAGTAAAGTATGTTAAGGAGAACCACTCAGAAAATCAAATCATTGGAGATAAAGATGAAGGTGTGAAGATAAGGAGAAGGCTTGCTAAGATACATGAGCAAGTAAACTTGTGTTTGTTATCAAAGGTGGAACCCAAAAACTTTGCTGATGCTAGTAAAGATGATGGATGGATAAAAGCCATGGAAGAAGAATTGGATTAGATTGAGAAGAATTAGACATGGGAATTAGTTCCCAGACTAGAAAATAAGAATGTTATAGGAACAAAATGGGTGTTCCAAAACAAACTAAATGAAGAAGGTGAAGTTGTAAGGCACAAGGCAAGACTGGTATGCAGAGGATACACACAAGTTGAAGGTATTGATTTTGAGGAGACTTTTGCTTCGGTAGAAAGGATGGAGGCAATCAGAATGTTCTTTGCTCTTGCTGCTCATAATAATTTTAAGGTATATCAGATGGATGTTAAGTCAACATTTCTGAATGGTGACCTAGAGGAAGAGGTTTATATTGAACAACCAGATGGTTTCTGTCTACCTATGAAGATGAGACCTACAATGGATGCAAATTACACCTAAAATGCACCCAATCTCAAGTCCAAGGGACCTCAAGATTGGGCTAGACTACTAACAAACTAACTATCTAATTGCACCCTAAATGAGTCTATTAGTAGTGATATGCCCTAAATGGATGATAAACTAAACTAGACTATGTTGAATTGCACTAATAGCTATGGATGTGAGCACTCAAATTGGCAGAATAACTTTGCACAAAATGACTTGTTCCAAATGGGAGGTGGAGGCCTCAATTTATAGATTTTTGGAGATGGGATTGGAGGGCTAGGATCAATGGTTGAGATTGTTTGAGGATCCTCAAGCAAGGAGAATTGGACAAATGGCATGATTGGATTGGATGAGAAGGTTGCCCCAAGATTCAAGGGATGATCAATGGATGAGAATGCAAGTTTGAATGGATGGATGGCCAAGATTGACTAGGTGTATGACATGTAACGACTCATTTATGAAAAGGTAAGGCTTGGACTTTGTGAAGAATTTTAAATTCCATGGAGAGGACAAGTGGAATTTAAAATTAGAAGAATAGTGTTTAAATAATGCCACATGAAATTTTAAATTGGAGGGAATAGTGACACATGGAGTGGGGTGGAAGAAAGAGGACAAATGTACTCAATTTGGAAGATTTGCCCATGTTTCGAAAGTACCACTTGTCATGTACATGTGTGTACATTAGATGACAAGTGGACTTCTAGAAACATGGGGGTTTGTAATGATGAATTAATTAAAATTAATTCATGTGCACATGGGTTAGAAGAAGATCATTATGATTACAGAAAGTAATCAAAAGTGCACAAAATAAGGGATTAAACAAATATGATAATTTATTTAATTTTGGGGATGAACTATAGTAAAAAATATTTAATTTTCAAACTATAGTAGAAGAATTATTTTTTATGACATGATAAAGGTGCAGAAGAAACTAATTAAATAATTAAAAATTATTTAATTAATAATCGGATTGGATGAAGTGATGAGGGTGGATTAGGGTTGAGTGGATGAAGTTGGTTGTGACCATTTTTAGGTGTCTACAGTTTCCATATATCAAAAGATTCGTACATGGTGTGTAGACTCAAGAAGGTGTTGTATGGTCTCAAGCAAGCACCTAGAGCTTGGTATGCTAGGTTGGACAAGTACTTACTTCTGTAGGGCTTCAAGAAAGATACTACAAATAGAAATCTTTACATCAAGGAAGGAGACATGATATTGATAGTTGTAGTATATGTTGATGACATCATCTTTGGTGTAAATGATGATATGTGTAAGAGGTTTGCAGAGGAAATGCAAAAAGAGTTTGAGATGTCTATGATTGGTGAAATGTCTTTCTTCTTTGGACTTCAAATCAATCATCTAGATGGTGGTATCTTTATTTCCCAAGCTAAGTATGTCAAAGAGTTGTTGAAGAAGTTTGGTATAGAGGATTCAAAACTAGTGAGTACTCCCATGGTCATTGGATCTCATTGAGAAAAGATGACGAGTCTCCGAAGGTGGATCAAACTATCTATAGATCTATGATTGGAGCATTGTTGTGCTTGACTGCTTCTAGACCTAATATTATGCATGTAGTATGTGTGGTTGCTAGATATCAATCCAATCCAAAGAACACACATGAGAAGGTAGTGAAAAAGATATTCAGATACTTGAAAGGAACTCTAGACTATGGCCTATGGTATCCAAGAGGTAATGACTTTGATTTGAGTGCTTACAGTAATGCTGACTGGGTTGGTTGTGCTGATGATAGAAGAAGTACAAATGGTGTTGCTTTCTTCTTAGGAAGCAAATTAGTTTCATGGGAGAGCAAGAAGTAAGATTCAATGTCCTTATGTACTGTAGAAGTAGAGTACATTGCAGCAGCATCCTGTTGTACACGAGTGATGTGGATGAAGAAAACACTAAAGGACATCAAAGTATTGTATGACATGAACATATTCCTATCTTGTGTGACAATACAAGTGTTATCAATATTTCCAAGAATCTAGTGATGCATTCTAGAACCAAGCATATAGCAATCAGATATCGCTTTTTGGGAGAGAAGGTTGCCGATAAGGAAGTGATGTTGGAATATGTTCCAACGAAGGATCAAAGTAGATATTTTCACAAAGGCTCTGGCAACTTAGGATACTTTTGAGGATCTCTAGCAGAGGTAAGGGGTAATTGCCCCTCCTTCTTGCTAGATGCATAGTGGTGCATCTGTCCAAGGGGAGTTCATTTTATATCTTGTTCCTGGACTGATGGTGGCTACCTCTCAGGGGCGCAAGTAGTGGTTGCTAATGTTAGGGGAGTTTGTTTGTTGCAGGAAGAAGTCATGTGGTCTTTGATTGAGGTAGTGGTTTCCCTTTGTCCTTGATATCAAAGGGGGAGAGAAGCAGAGATGTGTTTCCATCAATGCCAAAGGGGGAGATTGTTACACATATGGTTCCTAAGGTTTTCATTGATGTCAACACTATCATGGTGGTGTGTTGGTGTTCATGGTTGGATGTCATGTCTCATCCAACAAGAGAGGAAGATGTTCATGGTTGGATGTCATGTCCCATCCAACAAGAGAGTAAGATACAGTTCATGATTGGATGTCATGTCCCATCCAACAAGAGAAGGGAGAAGATATAGTTCATATTAATATGGGAATTAGAAGCACAAAGATGATCAGATGTATAGTTGATGTTACTAATGGCCTGAAGTATGTACGTTCCAAGTTTCATGATGATTGCATTATCGAAAGAGTGTTTTGTTGATTGACTAATTGAAGACAGTGTTAGCTCTGTGAAGATGTTCTGTGTAGGATAGTGGAATGCTCTACATTCCTTCGCATTTGTAAATATGACCATGTGGTTCTAGAATTGTTTTTAGAATGCTATGAAGGTGATAATCCAATTTTCTAGATTATTTGTCCTTCCACTGTGAAAGTTATGCATGATAGAGTACCAACATGTGTTCTAGCAGAGTATGCTAGTGTTAAAGGCATGTTGAAGGCATTTGCCTTTTCAAAGTGATAATATCATTGGCTAGTCTTTGGATCATAGAATCAATATAATTAGTGGCTAAAGGATTTCCAGTTTGTAATTCTTTCTTCCACTTATCGACAGTTATCAGATCATCTTCTATAGAGATGTCCATTGTTTGGGCTGCTGCAAGATCAGCTGCATCTTCTATTTTTATGGGAAAACTAACATTAGGATGAAGAGTATTAATAAAGAAATATTTCAACATAGCATCTCTAGGTCTCACATTGGCAGGAATTATGTTCACCACTGTTATGTCATAAAATGTCCCCCTAGGAACTTTTTACCACCTAGTTTAGGTCCTAGGTCCCCTTAATTTAATCATGCATGTTTAAAACTTATCCCAGAGCAATTTTCCCCAAAACCATGTCAAATGGGGCTTAGGAGTTCACTTTAATGTTTAATCATGACTCAAAAAGAACCCCTGGACTTGGGCGCCTGTGCCCTGTTGGCAAGAGACACTGCTCTGAAGAATGTTAATGTTGTCATTGATGGCAACAAGGCAAAGATATTCCACCAACAAGGCAAATAGACTTTACTCCAGTAGTTAAATTTCATTTGACAACAAGACATAAAAGGATTATGGTCTGGAAGCCTAAAATGACTAAGTATAGGTAGTATACAGAGTAAGTGACAAAGATCAGGTCAATTTGCCTCCGTAGTAGAAGATCATTACATGTGGTTCAAATATGTTAATCATAGCTATTTGGTGATGATATGTTCTAGTGTTCAAGTCTTGACTTCCTCCAAAAGCCATACTATGAAATGTCGAAGTCTGAGTGAGCAGAGTTAAGACATGAATAGTGCACAATATCATAATAAAGGGGTCCACATTCCTCAGCAGTTGCATATTTTGTCTTGTGGTTTTGAGATAGAAAAGATACATACTATGACTACCTAAATCTAGAGTTGTAGCCCTTGAAGTTTACTAGATCACATTCTACAAGTTCTCCAGTATTGGCTTCTAGATTAACAATGTTTCACTGTGACAGAGCAATAGTTCCAAGATCTACATTTTTCCATAAAGGATTATTATGTCATGTGGTTCTTAAGGTATGTTAAGAAGTCAATGATGTATTTTGGATATGAATTTTAGAGTCTCAATGGTCCGCAGTGGGAGGTATGATGTGACAAATAGATTGATCAGGTGTGTTCTTAAGGGACAAGCTGACAGACATGTTAGATCTAGATGCAGAGAAGATATATTGTTTGAAAAATCAATCTAAGTGAATGAATGATTGGTGCCTACCTATATGAAGACTATTGTATGATTGTTTGGGTCTGCATTGTAGATTCTACACAAGATCAAGCCAACTAGGTATAACAGTTGTATACACATTTCTTATTTGGCTTGCCGACCTAGTTTTGAGTTGAATCCTGTTGTGGATAGATATACTCGGTAGACTTTAGCATTGGATGGTTGTACATATGGAATGTTGTGTGAATTCAATGTATGTGCGATCTATGGGAGTTTTGTGAGCAGATAAAGTAATAGCAGAAGGATAGAGCATATGTGAAGTAGAACATAAAAGCAGAGAAGATATTATGAAGATGTTTGAGTTTGTATACTAAGTTATAATTGGAACTACGTGTCAGCATTTTGTAGATACACTTCTAATAGTCTTCTCCTAGTAGTGAACCATTTCTTCCATCTTCTCATCTCTTTATTTTGGCAATGAGCCTATTGCAGTGAGTACTTCTTAGGACAGTGAGTCCTTGGGCAGTGAGCCTTCATGTAATCTAATTTTGATATAATAATAATTGTGAGCTAACACTCATTGTGGTTTTTCCTTTTTTAGATTTTCCACGTAAAAATATTGGCGTTAATGTGTTATGACTTTGTGGTTTTTGTTCTTGTGCTTACTTTACTTTCATGTCAATTGAGTTTGGTAAATGGAATAATGAATGTGTGAAAGAAAAAATTCACAAAAACTTGGTTCACCCCCCCTCTCAGTATTCTTTGCATTCAATAATTGGTATCAGAGCAAGGTTCCTTGTAAGAAGTCTAACAGCTTGAGGAAGATCTAGGAAATAATACTCATGGATGCCAGAAGGTATCATGCTCCAGGAAATGACACAATTGATCAAGAATTAAAAATAGCTCTTGAGGATCTTGATAAGTATAGAGTAGAGATCTAGGTTTTGAAGGAATATATCAAAGATGCAAATGAATGCATTCTGAAGTTAAGGGAGCAAGTAAAAAGGTTCAAGGAAAACATCAAGGAGTTAAATGAACAATTGAATGAAGCAAATGAAACCTTAAACAATTTAACATTGGAAATTGAAGAGAAAGAGAAGATTGAAAAGCATTTGAATCAAGTTTTAAAGGACAAGTCTGAAGAATGTGAAAAATTGGCTAAAGGTGTTTTGCTTCTAAAATATGATCTGGAAGTAGCCAATAGCTATAAAGAAAATTTTAAAACAACCTCTGCAAAGCTTGAGGAGTTGATTGAGAGTCAGAAGAGTTCAGATGACAAGCAAGGCTTAAGATTTGAAAAAGGACAAAGTTCTAAATTAGGGCAAGAAAACATTGAGATGAAGAAAAACAAAGGCAACCAATTTTGGAATCAAAGAAGAAGACCTAGAAGACCTCCAATTAGACAGTCAAATGCTCAAAGGTACCCATCTTTCAATGGTTATTGTTTTAATTGCAATAAGTTTGGTCATAAGGCTACTCAGTGTAAGAGTAGAATGAATCAGAATGTTCCATCATTCTCTGGTCAATATTTGAATTGCAAGAAAATTGGTAATAGATCAAATGAATGCAGAAGTCTAGTAAGGAATGGTTTTTACAATGCAAGGAATACTCAATTCTTCAATGGGAAGTGTTTTGCATGCAATAGGTTTGGGCATATAGCTAACCAATGCAGAACAAGAATGAAACCAATCAATAGAAGGAATTAGAGACAGAGGAATGTGGTATGCTACAATTGCAATACGTTTGGACATGTTGCAAGATTCTATAGATACAAGAACAAGAAAAGGGACTATCCTACAGAGAAGAGGAAAATAGAGCAGAGAGAAGATAAAGGTAAAAACAAGATTGATCCAGTTGAAATCAAGAAGGAAATGAGCAAGGTCTAGATTAAGAATGATGTTAATGAGATCAGGGATGGATCTGCACCAGCCTCTGGTGCAGATACTTCCTCTGGGAAGTAAATTGGGAGCTTGGCTCAGGGGGAGTTGTGTTGAAAATCTTAATCCCCTAGCCAGATAATCAGTGCTGGAATCTGGCATGAAGATATGATGTGAAACTTTATATGATAGATCTTTTAAAAGTAATTCCAAAAGAAAAGAATCAAATTCAGAACATTGCAGAGTAATCTAGATTGGCTGAGCTTAATAGAGAAGTGTTTGATAGCTTTTTGAAGGACTGTATTTATGATGATTAGGTTAAAAGGATTGGATTTAAAAGGTTAATCACTTTACATTCAAGTATCTAAGGAGAATTGGAGTGAAATTCCAAGCAACTACAATGATTTCTTAAGCAAGTCAAATCAAGCGAAACCCTATTCGGCAAAAGAGGTATTTTCCAGTTTGAAATTCTCCTATAAATTTATTTGAGTCCTAAGTGGAAATGGCAACACCACAAGTGATTGATATAACTGAGAGAGCCCAACCAAAATTCAAGAAGCATCTCTTCAAATCAATATATTTTGATCCAAATGGTGCATTTTCAGACATTCCATTTGGTGTTATGCATGTGGAAGATGTTAGGGATTATATTCATGTTGCCCTAGAAGAAAATAGAGATAGTCAACTCACAAATTTATATCTAAAACATTTAAGTGATGATCAATTTGAGTTGAAGGGAGAATATAAGGCTTTGGAATAGAAGAAACTCATTCAGTATATAGATTTCCCAATTTTTTCAAAAGATGAATGGGTTTGATATATCTTAAGCCGAGTTCATGATGAATTCATGTGGCTTAATTCCACATTCAAGATTACCAAAGATGCCATAAGGGAAGTCACAAGATTAACCCTACTAGTACAATGCCTATATTGAAGACTGTGAAAAATGATACAATGATGAAAGCCACCAGAGCAAAATTTAATAAAAGGGCATTAACAATCAGTGACATTGAAGAACATGCAGTTAGATTTGTATCCATGGTGATCGACTATAAGGTCTACTTCACAAACTGGGAGAACTCTGTCTTCGGTATTGTCATATACACTGCATATCAAATGGTTAAGGAAAATGCAAAGTATGACATGTGTGAACTGCTCCGACAGTAATTAATGGAAAACTTGAAGAAAATAAAAGATTCAAGCAAATACCCTTTCAAATTTGGTACATTAATTTTGTACTTATGTTTCTACTTTATGTAAGAGTTACCAGGCATGAAAAATCTATTTTGGATTGGAGAGAAACCTATTGCAGTACATAGTAGAAACCAGTTGAGTAGCATAGGAAACATAGATGCACAAAACTTTGCCCTATGGGTTTACTTCAAACATTTCCAAAAAGTAATGCAAGCTAGAGAAAGGATCCCTAAGACTATTGTGGAGAAATACAAAAATGATATATGCTTTGTTGTAAATAAGGATCAATGTATGATGGAGGATATGGAGCCTAGAACTGTCTGGATATTACTAATGGTGTATGAAGTTGATGGAAGAATATTGGACAACTATGCACAACATATGCTAAGTAAACCTAGGGATCCAAAAGTAGAAAGATTTGGGACTATCTACAAAAATCCATGTTGAAGTGAGAAAACCTGAGATTTCAAAGAAGACCCAAAAGATGGCAGAAGATTATAACCTGTAAAAGGGTTTTACCAAAGAACAAGTCAGAGAAACAAGAGAAAAGGCACAAGCAGAAAGAGTGGCTAAAGAAAAAGAGAAGAAGTAAGAAAAGGAAGCTAATAAAGCTCTAGAAGTCCAAGAGGTGCAACAAGAGACACCTATTGCACCAAAGAGAAGAACAAGACGTGTAAGTTCCTCTGAAACAACATCTAAATCCTTTGTTATTCCCTCCTCAACAACTGTAGAAGTGAAAATAGGCAAAAGGAAGAAGACCAAAGGGTCAGAGAGTGTATGTTAGTGTTGGTATAGTTGATGATGAGGAAACTAAGACTGATGAAGAAGTGAAGAAGATTTAGGCACAAAGTGCACCACCCTCCAATTCTCAGCAAGGCAAACCCTCCGATGCCATAAAAAGGAAGACTTCTGGAAAGGATATAGGAAGAAAGAAGGCTAAGACTGAAGCACCTATGGAAGACCAGACTACAATGAGTCTAGAGGAAGTATTGAAGGACATTACAGTTGATAGCAATCTAAAACCCATTGCCCACCTATATGATGACTTCGACAATGTAAATAAAAAGGTCATTGAGGCTACTATCATCCAATACTTGAAGATATACAATAAAGTTGTCATTGAAATAATCATTGATCTCCCAGAAAGCTTGGAAAGTATAATGTATGTAAGGAAAGAAGCTTCTATGGCTAATGATGTTGAGCTTAAAGAACATACATTAATAAAACTATGTCCTGAAATCACCCCTGAAGAAAAGGCAAAAATCTCCAAAGCACTTCATAAAGAATTCAAAACAAAGAGGAGAATTAACACTCTAATGGTAGATGACATTGAAAAAGTAGTCAAAGAAACTGAGGAGATCACTCTAAGAGTGTTGAAGGAATTTCATCTCCCAACAATATATGACAATGAAGAAACAAATGTTGGAGATAATACAGCTATCTCGGAAGTGAGCCTGGACCAAGGGTTAGATAAATATGACAAGGAGCCAAAGGAGAAAGAAGTCCCTGCTACTGATACAGTTGCTAAGGACAAAACTAATACAAGTCTTCCTCAACAACAAACTAATGACCAAGCACACAAGGAGAATACTGAGGAGTAGAACAAAACTGAAGAGCAACAAGCTGAGATGAGCCATGTACTGGAGGAAAATGTTAATGTGAATGTGGCTATGGATCTAAATCCTCTGGAGCAAGATAAAGAAGAAGTCTCAAATATATCAAGAGACACTGCAGAGTCTATCAAGGAATTTTTAGAAAAAGAAAAACAAGTCTTGGATGAGCCTGAGTTTTTGCAAGGTCCAATAAACTTGGATTCAATGTCCCCTATGCAGAAATTTAAATTGGTATCAATTGTGCAAGCAAAGGCATAGGAAGAAATATTGAAGTCACACATACAAGATAGTGAATTAATTGGTGAAGCACCCAACATTTTGGAGAAGTTGATGCCATCATATCAAAAGGATAACTCAATTTCTTCAACAAATCAACTCAAGGGACTCATTAACTCTATAAGTATGCATTTTGAATCTTTTGAAAAGTCTGCAAAAACAAAATTGAGGAAAGAGTTTGATGAGAAAAGATTAGCTGAGTTGAAGACCATATTAGTAAATGATAAAACTCTGTTAGATAATGGAATAAAAGGTACACAGAGTGTTATTAAAGAAGCTTGTGACCTATACAAAATTTTTTTATCATGGATGGAAGCTACAAGGGAGTTAGAAGAAAAGATCATGGATTTGGAGCTGCAATTGATAAATATATCTAAGTCATTTGATCCGACAGCTGAGTTAGTCAGCAACAAAGAGATACAAGTCATCAATATTCACAATAACTTGACTAATCTACTAAATAAGAGGGATCAAAAGAAAAATAGAATATGTCAATTGAGAGGACTTATAAGTCCTAAGCTTGATTCAATGTCAAATCTTATAGCAGAAGCCCTGCAAGTAAGTACACTAATTGACACACCCTCTGATATACAAAAGGTCGAGATATTAATATTCCTCATAAATGGCCATATTCAAATTTAGAGAGCTGGCTCAAATCAAGAACATTTTCAATGACATCCTACAACCCACATCAATTTAAGTCGAAGATTGTATTTGTACATATGCGGCAGAATATGATAGTTTTTGCAGTTCTCATTGTCTCGACAAAATTTTGACTCTTGTACATATACCTTTGTCGTTGATGTCAAAGGGGGAGAAGAATACCAATGCAAAATGGGCAAACACCTTAGGGGGAGAAGAAAAATGGAGTGTATATAGAAAGGGGGAGGAGATAAGCTTTTTTCACTAAATGTTGCCATCAATGTCGAAGGGGGAGATTGTTGGCAAGAGACACTGCTCTAAAGAATGTTAATGTTGTCATTGATGGCAACAAGGAAAAGAGATTCCACCAACAAGGCAAAGAGACTTTACTTCGTTAGTTAAATTTGGTTTGACAAGAAGACAAAAGAATTCTAGTTTAGAAGCCTAAAATGACTAAGTATAGGCAGTATACAGAGTAAGTGATAGAGATTGGGTCAATTTGCTTCCGCAATAGAAGATCATTACATGTGGTTTAGATATGTTAATCATAGCTATTTGGTGATGATATGTTCTAGTGTTCAAGTCTTGACTTCCTCCGAAAGTCATACTACGAAATGTCAAAGTCTAGGTGAGTAGAGATAAGACATGAACAGTGCATAGTATCATAATAAAAGGGTTCGTATTCCTACACAGTTGCATATTTTGTCTTGCAGTTCTGAGACAAAAAAGATACATACTATGACTACCTAAATCTAGAGTTATAGCCCTTGAAGTTTATCAGATCACATTCTACAAGTTCTCCAGTATCGGCTTCCAGATTGACAATGTTTCACTGTGATAGAGCAACAGTTCCAAGATCCACATTTTGCCATAAAGGATTATTATGTCTTGATTCTGAAGGTATGTTAAGAAGTCGATGATGAATGTTGGATATGAATTTTAGAGTCTCATATGGTCTGTAATGGGAGTTATGATATGATAGATGGATTGGTCAAGTATGTTCTTAAGGGACAAGCCGACAGACATGTTAGATCTATATGCGAAGAAGATATATTGTTTGAACAATCAATCTAAGTGATTGAATGATTGGTGTCAACCTATATGAAGACTATTGTATGATTTTTTGGGTCCACATTGCAGATTGTACACAAGATCAAGCCGACTAGGTATAACAGTTGTATACATGTTTCTTGTTTGGCTTGCCGACCTAGTTTTGAGTTAAATCTTGTTGTGGATATATATATACACGATAGATTTTGGAATTGGATGGATGTACATATGGAATGTTCTGTGAATTCTATGTATGTGCGATCTAAGGGAGTTTTGTGAGCAGATAAAGTAACAACAGAAGGATAGAGCATATGTGAAGCAAAACAGAAAAGCAGAGCAGGCATTATGAAGATGTTTGAGTCTATATACTGAGTTATAAATGGAATTGTGCATCAACATTCTGTAGATGTACTTCTAGCAGTCTTCTCCTGGTAGTGAGCCATTTCTTCTATCTTCTCATCTCTTTCTTTTGACAGTGAGCACTTCTTAGGACAGTGAGTCCTTGGGCAGTGAGCCCAAGGCAATGAGCCTTCATGTAATCCTGTTTTGATATAATAATAATTGTGAGCTAACACTCACTGTGGTTTTTCCCTTTTTGGGTTTTCCACATAAAAACATTGGTGCTAATGTGTTGACTTTGTGGTTGTTGTTCTTGTGCTTACTTTACTTTCATGTCAATTGAATTTGGTAAATAGATTAATGAATGTGTAAAAGAAAAAATTCACATAATACTGATTCACCCTCCCCTCTTAGTATTCTCTACATTCAACATGCCCTAGTCTAGGCCTATTTTACTAGGACCTAAATTTAAATGTGTCGATTTATGACCATTAAAACATTTCCATTTATCGGCCTTTTCAATTTGAATTATGAATGTTAGTGAGAATGCATATATAAACATGTTTAAGACTTCATTTTACTCCTAGTTGATTAAGGCAAACTTATGATCATCAAGCAAAGAGCATTCAAGGCATTCATTATGTTGCAGAGAAGAATTGTGTTGTGTTTGTTACAGATTTGGCTACATAAACTCATTTCCTCATGATTTAAAGGCTCTTCATCTCCATGAGGGTTTCACCTCTAAGGTGTGTTTTATAGTTAAAAAGGGGAATGTTGAGTTTCAAGAGTTTATGTGGAATCCTCCTTTCACACCAAACATTCCAAGGGCATATTAACTGAGTTGAACCTCCAATTTATGCAAGAGGATTCACTTATTAGGTTGGGCTGCCACTTGGGAATATGTGGATTCTAGGATGTGTCAAACAATGTCTTAATTTAATGCCCAATTTCAATTAAAACCCTAAATATGCCAAACAGTAAGAAAATTATCGAATCATGGCAAATCCTTTTCGACTGAGATGAGGGACAGAGATATTTAACTAACTATTTTTTTAAGTTTGGAAAGCAGGGAAGTCAGGGACATGGGGACTAGCACCCAAGTCCAAGGTACATGTTTCTTTGCGAAATCCAAAACTTCTCCCAACACTGATCTACACTACAACTTTTGTTTCTACTTTAGGAAAACTAGAGGACATGGGGACTAGCGCCCTAGTCCAAGAAAGGCTCTAGTGTTTGGCTTCTTTTTAGATCTTGAATCCTTGATGCCTGCCACTCCTTTCTACAACTCCACTCTGCAGAAGTTGGTACTTGTAACCTGTAATCACAAGGAGTGTGAAAGGGGGTTGTGGTGTTTAAAGGCTTGCCTCGGTCAAGCTCCGGAGAGACATGCAAGTCTTTCAAACACCGTTGTCAGATAAGAGTGCGTATCCCAGTGAGATAGAGGCAAAAATCTGAATGATAAATAATTGAAACACAATATATATCACCTTGTAGTGAAGATCTCATGGAAGGAAGATGTTCTTCATGCCATGAGGAGATGGATGCCAAATCTGCAAATACAAACATAATAACAACAAAGTACTACTCTGCAACATAATGAATGCCTTGAATCACATTCACAAAATTGCAATGCTCATCTAATTTCCATCTAGTTTGCAAATGAAACCTAATCATGCTTATATATGCAACTAAAAAGATTCTTGTTAAGAATTTCGTAATTCAAACTTGAGATGTCGGCATAGGACCTAATTAACGGTCATAAAACTGACATTTGAAATTAGGGAAAACCCAAAATAGGGCAAGACTAGGGTTCTAGTGCCCAAGTTGACCCTGCCATTTTTATTTAAGATTCATCAAAATGTAGTCCCCTAGGTCCTATTTGCCATAAGACTTCAGGGTTTTCTCATCAGGAGTCAAAAATAACATGCAAGACATGCTCTAAATGCAATAATAAGACCCAGGAGCTAAACCTTAAGAGGGAAAGCCCCCAAGGGGACATTTTCTAACATAACATTTAGCCCCCACTTTAATGTATGTATAAACGCAAGGCTAATACATGCATTAAAGTACAGTCAACAAACATACCAAACACGCCAAGCATGGAGAAGACATGCCTAACACATTGAAGACAATAACAAGCATACAAAACATGGAGAAGTCAGTTACAGTCACACAAAACACAGAGAAGACAACATTGAAGACACTCAAAACATAGTGAATACAATGAATGCAGTGATTATTTTTCTTTTTCTTTTTCTTATATATATGAAATGTAGAATACAAGTATAAGGAAAGTAAACACACAACCCATAGTGCAGGAGGGACTCATCACCACCTATCTTTAGACTACAGATGGGGCAATAGACACACAATACAAATCTTAGAGTGCAGGAGGGACTCATTGCCACCAGTCTTTAGATTGCACTTGAGAACAAACACGCCATACAAATCAAGCACACCTTACAAATCCCAAAGCATAGGAGGGACTCATCACCACCAGTCTTTAGACTATGCTTGGGAACAAACATGCAACACACACACACATAGAAGACACGAAGAAAACATGGCAGATAAGTGATGGAAGAAACCTATTTCTAGGTTTGCAGCCATCTCAGGCACAATATAAGCACACACTAACGATTGGGCTTTGCCACAACAATTGCCGAAGACACGCTTAAGGGTTAGGATAGTCTCAGATCCGCTCCCCACCTACTCAGAGCACTTTTTGAAAATGATAGGATTATGCACTCTCCTTGAGAAATATACCATCTCTGCCTCGCACAGAGGGCTTAAGATAAAAAGGATATGCACGATATCCTACCTCTGCAGAGGGCTTAAGTGATTGTAATAGATTCAAAATTCACAAACACACTTTGCTAGCATCTAAAACTTACAGCTTGCCTTATATATGCCCCCACCTTAAGGTGGTTGATGTCGTGTACCGATATCAAGCACGTTAAGGTAGGAAGATAACACACAAGGGAACATGAGCTCTCGCAAAGCCCATACCCCCAGAGGTGACATTTACTTTACAATCACCAAATGTTCCTACAAACACACAATTTCATGCAAGAAAAGGTGTTAGCATCCATATAATCATGATAAACAACAATGCATATGATCATTCACATAGAGAACCAAGGAATGCAAGATTCAAGATAGACAAATTGCACGAAGCAGTAGTATTGTTATGTTTTGTAAGTGCAATAAGACAACATCAAGATCACATGGAGTGATTCTACTAGCCAAGTGTCAGATAGTATATAACAACCCCATCGTCATGTATGGACTAGGTCCATTTTTTTATTACTCACTAAAGGGACACTAGGTCTACATCAGTATATTTTTTTTGTCATCCACCCACTAGATAGAACCACTAGAGGAAGGGAAACAATAAATCAAGAGAGGAGAAACAAGTGCCTTAGGGATAGTCACATAGAAGGGTGCCCCCAAGTCACCAACTACAATGCTATGTCCATAAGACACAACACACAATAATGAAAATAGAGGAGAAACAATATAGAAGAATGATGATACAAATAGAAGAAGGGTCACAACAGAGGCAATCTCCCAATATCCTTGACCTTACGAGAGTATCAAGGGTTGTCCTAGGAGGCCTAAACAACACATAACACATCATGGGGGAAACACAACACAAAGATAAAGGGTTAGAAATACTTACCTACGGGGACAACCCAATTAACCTTTGTCAACCATTAAATCAATGTCATTTTTGCATGGATGAGGTGAATTCTTAACTTTCTCCTTGTCCACTTCTATTAAATCAATTATTTCATCATAGTTCAGATAGTCATCTTCATCATCACGTGTTTCATTAAGAGAGTTTTCATACTCAGCATTCTTAATGTGTTTTGTTAAATCTTCCACTACCCGAGGGTATGTGTTCATGAGAGATGTGTAATTGTCTAGATCATATCGAGGCATAAAATTATGATACACTGTATGCATTAAGCCCTAGATTACATTAACACCATCTTGCCTATATTTTATCAACTCTCTTATGCTATGAATAATAGGTATAGCTTGGTCAGCTATCCTTTCATTTTCCATAAATGCTTGAAAATCGGCTAGGTCATTGTCAAGTTTGTTTATTTTCTCATCAATTACATATGTTATCACATCAATAGGATCCTCAACATCATGAAATGTTTTCTCTTCTATTGTAGTTGTAGGAGGCATGTTGTCTTGCAAAGGTTGTTCTCTTCTTGTTGGGAAGGTATCAATGATTTAATTGACTTGTACTAGTATATCCTCATGGGAAGAATCACTTTTGAAAGGATAACCAGAGGACAAGTTTATGACATCATCACATGCAGTAGATACTGAATGCATAGGAGAAGTGCTATCACAATTATCTTTTTCATTGCTACTCATGGAGATAAACTCAGTTAAGATTTCTAATACCATAGGATGTTCACTCATGAGGGTTAAATTTTTTTCAAAATCAAGATCTTTGATAAATGCATGCAAAGATACCATCGAAAAATGACATGAAGGTGGTATGTGTATGTTTTCAAATGAGTGCCAAATTATATTTCCAAAGGTTTTCAAAATTTATGCTAGAAAAAAATGCAAAAGTATGTATGAAAATGACCTAAAATGCTTGAATTTTCAAATTTTTCCAATGCAAATTGTTATCAGAAAATGTGAACAATAGCATAAACAACTACTATCCAATAACCCAATGAAATTGAAACAAATAAGATCAAACACAAAGAGAACAATACCTTGCAAACCTTTCTATTCCGTCACTTCCATTGGTTGCCTATCTCGAATTGATCTCGTGTATGAATAGAGCGCTCAGAAGGTGCACTTCCTTGCTTTTTTCCAAGATGACAATGGAGAATGGCTGTTGATAGGTTTTGCAAGGAAGAGGATCTTCATAATACAATGATAATGGTGATAACAGTGTGACAATTGATCTCAAGCTATGGAGTGATTTGTGCCAAAGGCATGCTGTGATTCCTGCAGAGTAAGTTTATAAAAAGCTTGGATCCTTCAAATGGAGGAATAGGGGTTGTATTTGTAGATTTGTGAGAAAGAAGATCAATGGTGTAGAATGAATAAGAAGATTAGCAGTTGAGGAAATTTGAGAGGATGTGCACGAATAGGAAGAGGACAAGTGTCCTGCTCTATTTTGAGATATGGGAGTTAACAAAATAGATTGAGGAGTTAACTGAGATGACTGACCAGTTAACAGAATAGACTAATCAGTTAAGTGAATTGATTAAAGAGTTAACTAATTTGACTGGAGGATAAATAGGACATGTGGGTGAGGGGATATTACCTAGTTAAATATTAAAATATTTAATTACATGTACACATGGATTAATTGAATTATTTTTGGTATTAATTCAATTTTGGAGAAAATAGATAATTTAAATAAATATTTGGATTCATTTAAATATAGAGAATGATTTGATATTTATGGATTTGAAGACTTTGGAATTTAGAAGAATTAATTAAATAATTTGGTATTATTTAATTTAGAATGATTTTAGAAGAATTTGGATGATTTAATTAAATAAATGATTTCATTTAATTTTTTGGAGAAATATGAATCAAATAAATAAATTGATTTATTTATTTATTGATAGAGGAATTTAAAATATTTATTTAGCTAGAGTCGTGTCATTTTTAGGTGTATACATTTTGCCCCTCTTTGATGCAATGTGTTTTATCACGTTGTTTCAAAGAATTAAAAAAATCTGATAATGATACATGCCCCAGTTTGCTCCTGGTATAGGTTTAACAACGATATGATGCCCCCTCGAGAGATTAGTCTGGAAGAAAATTTTGAGGGCGTGATACAGATATTCTCACGATGAAGAAGGTGAAAGCATGTGTGAAATGATGGAGAAAATAGGTTATGGCTTGAGAAAATAGAGGAGAAAGGGCACGGAGAGCAGGCAAGGTCACCACACAGCTAGTTAGGGTTGCATGTCTATATGTAGAATCTGGGCCCACAATCCTAGTCATTTGCACACTTGTCTCTTTGTGAGAGCTATTAGGAGATTTGCAAAGTGCAGGAGCAAGAGCAGTCAACGGAGAGATGGACATTTCGATCGAGGAGCATCATTTCGAGTGGGTTCGACAATTCGGGCGGGCAGCAGATACAGGACCCCCAGTACGTATGTCAAAATTTTTAGGTTAGGTGTATTTATTAGTGCAATAAATGCGTGTCAAACATACCGAAGCATATGCGCAGCTTTGGGTTTCGGTGCATCTGTGCCCCGAAATTGCACATTTGAAGTGTTTCAATGTATTTAGGTCTTTTTGCTATGCATGTGTAAGTTTCTATACATTTACCATAGGTTTCTGTGCATGTGTTGTGATATTGTGCATCTACTAGGAAGATGCACATATGTGCCATGAGTCAACATATTTATAGAACTGCGCATCTACGCCATTGTGCGACACATGTATTGTGAAGCTGCACTCTTGCTCTTATACTGCACAAATGCTACCTGGAATGACGCATTTGCTTATGATACTCAGTTACTTAATGAAATTGACTCAATTATCCTCTTGATCGATGTGACAATTGATAAGCGATCTCCAAGATTGATAGAATCTAGACATGAGATGATATGCTTGGTTTGATCAATTTGGTATCTTAAGTAAGTGATTATGACAGGTTTGATAGTTGAGCAGGTTGGCATTGATACGGTTATGGTTGATGCCTTGCTTTGTTGATGGCAGGAGGATATTTCTGATTACATCATGTCCCGGGAGCAGTTCCTAGTTACTATGTGGCGACGACACATGCTTAAGAGGTGGATCATCTAGTGCTTGGAGTGATTGGTTTGTACTATGTTTGTTTCATACTTGCGGTTCGTGCAAACCTCGGTCTACTGATTGCTCTGGTAGAGCACTTTCACAGCGAGGACAAGACATTCCACCTCCCTACTGGCAAGATCACCATGACCCTGGAGAATGTTTACAAGATCCTGAGACTTCCAATAGTAGAGGAGCTAGTAGAGTATGACTCTCAGCATGACGCTGGGCTAGCTGAGTGCAGGAGGATATTTGATGATCCTGACATAGAGGGATTAGTGATTAGCTAGTAGGATATGTATGACGACTATGATTACTTCCCTGAGATTGTAGCTAGCTTGGTCAGAGGTGTTGTATGCCCCGACGGAGATCACATGGATTTGTAGTTGGCTGGGGTCAGACCCTAGAGAGGATGTTGACTGAGGGCACCCATTTTGCTTGGGGTGTCTATGTATTGGCCCACCTCTACCATGGTATGCATCAGGCTGTGTACTGTGGAGCGTCGAGTCTTTCTGTAGGTGTTTCTTTGTTACAGTTCTGGGCTTGGGAGCACATTGCAATGACATGGCCTATTGTCACATTTCATTGGCAAAGGGATGAGCCATACTCCTATGGATATACCGGTGTAATTACTTAGCACAGGCTGGGTAAGTTGGAGTACTGGCGTCATGTATTGGATAATGTGGATGCAGTTGTGTGGCGACCATACCTGGACTGTGAGGTATGGGATGATGAGGATGATGAGTTGTCGTATGTGTTTCAGATGCAGTGGCAGATTAGCCAGACTCATCATATTCTGGAGAGCTAGATAGTTAGCCGTATCTTCCAACAATTTGGGCGGATAAAGGGTATGCCATAGGGGTAGTCACTATTTACGAGGACATGGGCAGAGCAGCAGTGATGTCGTCATGTGAATTCATACGAGGAGGTGTGGGTGAACTTCCTACAGATTCCTTATTAGGTGTGGCTGATGAGGTGGTAGGTGGTTGATGTAGGGATGATGCAAGATTTTGAGGATTGGTTTGCCACGCACCCGTTCCCTAGGTACTCGGGTCTAGGAGAATTAGCTCCTCGTCTAGAGGAGGTGGAGTCAGAGGAGGAGGTGATGATGGAGGCGGTGACGGCCAGCTGAGATAGCGGTAGAGAGTGGGGCAAGCCCCACCCTAGAAGATGGCACAACATGTACCAGCAGTTGTTCTATAGGTATCGCAAGCACCTGATCAACCTGACCCGCAATAGTAGGTGCAGGGGGATGTAGTAGCCTTGTTACAAGGCTAGCTAAGATAGTTGAGAGCACATCTAAGAGCCACTGAGGCTCAGATAGACGGAGACACAGGGATTATTGCCACCATCACTATAGAGAGGGATGTCACATTAGTCAAGGTACAGGCCTTGATAAGGGAGAGGGATGCAGTTGTAGCTGCCTTGGGCACTGATGTGGCTACAATACCTCTTTTTACATAGTTGTCACAGGATCAGGCCCAGGTTACACAGATGTTGGGAGAGTTGGATACAGCTTGAGCACAAACATAGTATTATAGAGGGCTATATCACAGGGCGGTGCTAGCGGATCAGAGGGCATCAAGCTACATGAGCCAGTCAGCGGTTGTGTCCACATGGAGGGCAGGCGATTCACGGTCAACGGCCTCAGGCATGGGTCTACAGTAGTCTAGGATAGGCTGAGGTGGAGGAGAGGGAGAGGACAGTGCCGGGAGCAGCATCCTGTGGCAACAGGGTTAGTTGTGGGTTTGCACATATTTTTGCTTTGTATAGACATTTTTTGATGGCTCATGGATAGCCAAATTATGTATATATCACTCTTATTTTGTACAACTACTGAGACATGTATCATTTTTATTTTGATGTATGTATATACCTTATGTGATTTGACTCATGATTGATGGACTAATTTTGTACATTTTGGACACTTTTATGTGTTATGATTATATATGATGATGCAGTTATGATGGCCTACATGCATTTTTTTATGTGATGATCATGAATGCACTCTATTTTTGATGTTTGTATGTTATGCAAATCTTTATGATATCTAATATGCAACACCTATTATGCAAATAAAATGGTATGAGATAATTATTGATAGCTATGTTTTTGATGGTTTTCTGATGAGATATTATGTATGCTATGTTATGTTGATACAAATGTACATGGATGATTGAATGCACCTATATGTATGTAAATAATTTAATCAATTTAATGACTATCTCACCTAATATGAAATGATAGATAGAAATTTGATTGATAGAAGAAATGTGAATGAAGGAATGACAAGCTTTTATTTGTAAACATTGGCACTTTGCACAAAATCATTATTTTATGGATGGTATATGAAATGTAATTGGATGTGTACAGGTGCAGATATTTGTCACCTTGATATTGCAAGTATTTTGAAGTGCCTGATTCATCATTGGGCAATTTTTTTTGTTGTTTTTGTGTTTTTAACATGCTGTAAGAAAATACAAGCATCTAGGTATAATTAAACCAAGATGACCTGAGTATTGCTTACATAGATTTTGATTTAGCAAGTTAATACAAGCATCTAAGTATAATTGAACCAAGATGACCTGAGTATTGCTTACATGGATTTTGATTTAGCAAGTTAATACAAGCATCTAAGTATAATTGAACCAAGATGACCTGAGTATTTCTTGTGTACCAATAGACAAGGATTACATCTGTTTCATGTTTAGACCTCTGATGTCCTCGATGATCATTATGTTGATCATGTCTTTAGACAAGGCTTCACATTACTAAAGATAAACCCACAAGCATAAAACAAATAAAATAATCATGCCCCCATCATAACATCCCTTGTTTTTAGGCATCCTTGAGTGGTGTAGGAAACATGATGACAAAAGTTAAAATTTAAGGCACAACCAATTAAAACAAAACTTTCTTGCATTAGATGTGTCTTCTTGCCATAATTTAGATAAAATAATTTATAGTGTTTAGGCTCTCGTTTGTTTTGTTTAGGATAGGTTGATGTCTTGTGTCAAAAATTTTGTTTGGAAGCGGGCTTTGTTGCACATGTGTGTTTAGTGAAAGGTATCACAATCCTTATTGGTGCCCTCTTAGAACATGTGGCATTACAGAATCCAACTCTGTATCTAGGTCGAGGACTTGCCCCCAGTTAGGTAAAGGATTGATTTATTATAGAAGAATGGAAAATAGACATGAAGAAACAGGCCCTAAGGGACTGACCTAGTATCTCGGGGACTCGTCGATGATTGCCTTGCCTACGTGATGGTGCAGAGACAACATAGTTCAGGGTGTGGACTTTTGTGGACCTAGGACCTAGGTGATGGGAAATGGTACGGATACGGATGGATCAGAGGATGGGTGATAAGGTATGGAATCGATGGGTAGCCTTGGGGGCCTATCAATGATGGCCTTGCCTACGTGACAACATAGAGGTGACGTAGTTCGGGATGATAAGATACTGACAATGGACTCTATGATAGGATGACACAATGGATAGGGTAGTGGATAAACCTTAGGTAATAAGGTGACAACGGTGATAGAGTATCAAGCCATGATAGGTTATCGTTAGGTGGTTTTGTGAAACGAATACGATTGGATGACGAATGATGGTAGGAAGAATGGACACAAGGCAATGGTTTCCCAAAGATGGAGGAAGTCATTTGCATTACAAAGAGCACCTATTTGCCAAGTTTTCACTACTTTTCTTTTATTGCAATGTTTTTGTCCTTTCTCATTTTTTTTAGTTTATTGATCTTTTTTTATTTTTTTGCCCCCCTTACCTTGGGGTTCTCTAGGTATAAAATCGGAAAAGATGCATACTGTTGATTTGGTCATTGAACAACTCACTTTCTAATGTAGCTAACTGGTACACTCTTGATCCATAGGCAACAATGATTACATAAGGACAAAGCCAGTTGGGTTCAAACTTTCCTTTCTTCTCCTGATCCTGCTGATTTCAGGGATTTTCTTTGAGTACTAGATCACCAACATTAAAGACCCTTAGACGGACTTTGTGATTATAGCTTCTTGACATTATTTGTTGGTAGGCTTTGAGATGGTTGAAAGCATTCTGATGTTTCTCCTCCAATAGTTCTAACTCTTGCAGTCTAGAAACTTTGTAGTCCTCATTAGTTATAAGACCTTTTAACAACAACCTCAAAGATGGTAACTCGACCTTAATGGGTAAAATGGCTTCAAAACCATAGACAAGGGCATATGGTGTGGCCCCTATGGGAGTACATATGTTGGTTTGATAGGCCCATAGAGTGGGGTTAAGTTGCATGTGCCAATCACGGCCGACGTCGTTGATAGTTTTCTTGAGGATTTTTAAGATGGTTTTGTTGGATGCCTCTGCCTAACCATTGCCTTGTGGGTAGTATGGGGTGGAGAAGCGGTGTTGGATTTTGAATTTGTCATAGAGCTCTTGGACATCCTAGTTTTTGAAGGGTCTTCCATTATCCGTGACTATGGATGAGGGAATTATGTATCGACAAATGAGGTAATTAAGGATGGAGGCAATTTGTTTGCCTGTGACATTAGTGAGTGGGATGGCTTCAATCCACTTGCTAAAATACTCAGTGGTGGTGATAATGAACTTGTGGCCGTTGGATGATGGAGGGTGGATTTTTCCCACAAGGTCGAGTCCCCACTAACAAAAGGGCCAAGGTGTCGTTAAAGGTTGCAGTTCCTGAGCTGGTGCATGGATGAGGTTACCATGAATCTAACACTGCTTGCATTTCTTGATAAAATGATATGAGTCTGTCTCCATGTTCGGCAATAGTATCCCAAATGCATGAGTTTCTTAGCTAAGGTAGGACCACTAGAGTGTGTTCTGTAGATTCCTTCATGTACTTCTCATAAGGCGATTTGAGATTTGTTACGTTCAAGACATCTGAGTAGAGTACCATCCAAACCTTGGCGGTAGAGGGTGTCGGCAATAATGATATAACGGGATGTTTGGTGGATAAAGGTTCGACGTTGGTTGTTGGATAAGTTAGCTGGTAAGGTGTTATCCTTGAGGTAACTATAAATTTTACCATACAAGGGTGAATCAAATCCTACTAGGAGGCAAATGGATTGTGTTTTGAGGATATCATAAGCTGGTTGTGCGATTGACTGCACCAAGAACTCAAAACATGGCTCATTCTTTGGTATATCGACAAGAGAGGAAATGGTTGCCATGGCATCTGTTGCCTTGTTCTCTATACGAGGAATCTTCTCAAAGGAGATTATCACAAAGTATCCTTTAAAGTCATCTACCATACACTTGTATGGTATTAGCTTGTCATCTTTCATCTGATAGTAATCATTTACTTGATTAATGACTAGTTGCAAATCTCCATAGACATGTAGCTCTTTCACTTTCCACTCTGCCGCCATCTTAAGACCAATGACTAAGGCCTCATACTCTGCCATGTTGTTTGTGCAAGGAAAAAGTAGATAATAGGACTTAGGTATTGTGTCACCTTGAGGAGTGACTAATAAGATTCCTGCCCCCCATCCATGGTTTGTATAAGACCCATCAAAGTAGAGCTTCCATGAATATGTTGTGATATTGAAAATTGATTCATCAGAAAACTCGAATGTCATCAAAGTAGTATCTTGCAATGATGCCTCCACCAACTGATTTGCAATGATCTGGCCCTTGATAACTTTCTTTTCCACATATTCTATGTCATACTCACTTAGTAACATTACCCATTTAGCTAGGCAGCCTGTTAGAGCTACTTTGCTTAATATGTATTTTAGTGGATCAATCTTTGCAATTAGCTTGATGGAATGTGCAAGCATGTAATGGCATAGTTTTTGGGAAGCAAAAACCATAGCAAGACAAGATCTTTTGATTTGAGAATATTTCAATTCATGTCCCACCAATGTGCGACTCATGTAGTAGATTGCCCGTTCCTTGCCTTCATAGTCTTGTTGTGCTAAAAGGGCTCCAAGAGCTGTTGGTGTAGTAGATATGTAAAGATATAGTGGCTTGCCTTAGATAGGTGGCATCAAGATAGGTAGATTCATGAGATACTCCTTCAATTTGTGAAATATGTCTTCACACTTCTCATCCTATCTAAATGGGATGTTCTTATGCAATGCTGAGTGAAAGGTTGACATTTGTCCGCCAGTTGTGAGATAAACCAATGGATTGCCTGTAATTTTCCTTTTAAAGATCATAGTTGGGTGATGTTCCTTGGTGGTGGCATCTCCATGATAGCTTTTACCTTCGCAGGATCTACCTCAATCCCATTGGTTGATACTATGAAACCCAAGAGTTTGCCAGAGGTGACTCGAAACACGTACTTTTTCAGATTCAATCAGACCTTGAAGTGTTTTAGCCGCTGAAAGATTTTCTCTGGGACATCTAAGTGAGATTACCTTGTAAGTGACTTGGCAAGGATGTCATCCACATAGTCTTCCATGGTGACATGCATCATGTCATGGAAGATAGTAGTCATTGCCCGTTGGTATGTTGCTCTTGCGTTCTTCAACCCAAATGGCATGGCGTTCCAGCAAAAGGTACCCCATGGACATGTGAATGTCATCTTATGCTAATCCTCTGGCACTATTCTGATTTGGTTGTATATGGAGAAACAATCCATAAGAGAGAGCATAGTGTGTCCAGCTGTCAAGTCTATGATGATGTCAATGTTAGGCAATGGGAAATCATCTTTGTAATAGGTCTTGTTGAGATCTCTGAAGTCGTTACATAATATGACTCTTCCATCAGGTTTTGATAGTGGTACAATGTCTAATACCCACTCTAGATAATTAACTGCTCTTATGAACCTTGAATCCAGTAGCTTCTTTAGTTCCTCTTTAACTAGCAATGCAATATGTGGATGCATTTTCCTGAGTTTTTGTTTAACAGGTTTAACTCTAGGATCTAGTGGTAGATGATGCAAGATCAAGTCTGGATCTAACCCAGGCATATCTACATAGGACCAAGCAAAGTTGACCCATTTCTTTTTGAAGAAGGGTACAAATTTCATCTTTTCCACCAGAGATAGAGACCTGGGAAAATGTATGATCTTTGGGTTACCTTCTGTGCTGATGTCAATAGGTTTTGTAAGTTCTACCACAATTTGTGACTTCTCCTGATACATGTTGTTGGGGAGAGTGTCAAGCCTTCCATCGTCTGGCGCCTCAGAGAGGTTTTCACCATCATATGTGTCATTTATTTTTACGTTTTTGGGATCTGACACTGCCGCAAAGCAGTTTTCACCATCAGATCCATGTTTGATTTTTATATTTTTTTGACTAAAAGGCTTGGCACCCTCTCCAAAATAAGCTACAATATTGAGTTCTATGGCGAAGCTAGCTTTATAATCTCCTGCAGGTAGGTGGTCTCTTAGTTCCATGTAATCAATGTAGGCATCATCGTTCTAGAACATGTCTAGTTGGGGGTTCCTTGTAGATCCCAATCGATAAGATCGGGATGTACCAGGGGGAGGGGATCGATAGGTTGATATGATTTTGTGGGTGCGATGGTAAGGATTGATATATGATTAGGATTGGGAGTGCTAGGAACAAGATCTGTGATGGTACTTTCTTCAAGATTATCTATCTCATGAGAACTCCGACCTTCCTCGCAAGTTGTTCTCTCTGAAATGGGCAAATCACACTCTACTGATCTAGGCCTTAGAGTTTGTCCCTCATGGTAGGGGCTATAGGTGCAAACAGTATCGATTCCTTTGTCATCATAGGAATGTTCTAAAAGGTCATCCCATTCATACTCATTAGAATATGTATCACTATCCTCTTGGAGGTTGTGGATCTGTTCCACAAAACAAGTAGTAGCCTTAGCTTTGCCTTTGTCATTGTCTTTGTATCCTAGCCCTCTTATGTCTCGGGCCGATGAGGATGAAAAGGTTGAATGGGTTCAATTATTCCTTCTTTTCTTAGGCCGATGGGACCCTGTCCTTCATAGCCCATTCTATGTAAGATAGATTGACTATGCCCATAGATTTCGGTTGGGAGCTTTGGTTGTTTATCTCATGGTGTGTCATCTTCGTCTATGTAGAACCATTGTAGAATGTCTCTTTCTTTGATCTCATCTGATAGGGTGCCCCATTTGACAAAGGGAGCTTTGGGAATTTTAGGAGCAGATGGTTTTGGGGAGGGTGTAGGTTGCCCAAAGGTCTTCAGAGATAAAGGCATTTTGGCTAAACAAATGGTATGCTCGATGGAGTACTCTCCTACCCCTGTTTATTTAATCTCGACCTTCTGCTCTTTGGCCTTTGATGTGGAAGCTTGGGAGCCAGGATCATGCTGGGAGGTAGAATATGTGGAAGCTCTATTATTAGGGATGATGAAACCTGGCTTTGATTGGATAGTGTTACAGTGTTGAAAAGGATCGGGGTCACTTGATACATTGATGATATGTGGAAGGCACAACTTTCATGGCATGTATCCAAGGTCTACCTAGGAGAATGTTATATGTGAGCTCCCTATCAAGGACTTGGCAAACAACCTCTTTCTCCACTAGTCCAATTCTTAATGGTAACACCATAGTTCCTTTGGTTGTCCATTCTTCTTCATCATAGGCTTTTATTACGATCTTCTTTCTTGGATCTACTACAGTTTCTGAGAACCCCAATGTAAGGATTAATTTTAGCATGCAAATGTTCAAACCTACTCCTCCATCAATGAGAACCCTTTTGATGCGGTGTTTATTAATGAAGGCCTCAATATGTAATGACGCGTTATGGGGTTGAGATACAGATAGATCATCATGTTCAATGAATGATAGGATGTTAGGTGAGGTAAGATGACCTACCATGGCTTGAAATTTCTCTTGGGCCAAGTTGGTGGGCACAGTGGTTTCTACTAGGGCTTTATCAAGAATCTCTTTGTGGGATGGCAATAGACGCAACAACTCTAATATGGATATATAGGCCGGAGTCTTTTGTAGTTAGTCAATAACGTTGTACTTGTGGTGGGTAGATGGTGAGGATGGTGACCTTGGAGGGAGTGTGTGCAAGGTGACTTTCCCACTATGGGTGGTGATAATGCAATTAGATTTGGTGTTGGAATCTGATTGTTTTTTAAACGTGAGCACATTAATTTGCGAGATATGCTATGATATGCAATTAACGATGTATTCGAATGGCACGTTCGTGTAGTTAGCATCATTTCTCTCATTATTGTGATTTGGATGGTTGTTATTATTGTTATTATGAGTGTTCTACCTATCATGGTTAAGGAGCGGATCCTTGAATACCACATGTGATTCATTAGAGGGATGATCTTTTGTGCCCACATGATTTTGATCTAGTAAGTCTTGTATGATGTTTTTCAAGCGGATACAGTCACCAGTTTTATGGCCTTTACCTTTATGGTACTCATAGAAATCGGTATCCTTCCACCAAGAAGGTTTGACTTGAGGTTCATAGTCTCTTGTTGTGGGAAGGGTGATCTCATTGTTTGCCACTAACTTTCTCAAAGTGGACTCATATGACTCCCCCAGTGGTGTAAATTTTCGTCTAGGAGGAAAGTTGTATGGTTGTCTTGGTTCATTTGATGAAGGTTTGCTCGGTGTTGCGTTGTTTGATGCTCTTTTGAGATTTAAAATTGGTTGCTTAGGAGCCGCTACTTTAGCATCAACCACTCCATCGTTGACGATGTTCTTGTTTTTGGTCCAAAATTTTGACTTATCCATGGTATAGTTTGAATTAGGAGTGTCTTTGAATAATTTTATTTGTCCTTTTCAGATCATAGCTTTTTCAATGAATAACCCCATCTCAATGACTTTTGCGAATGAGGTAGGGCATTGGATTTGAATTTGATAGCTTAGATTGGGATTGAGATTATGGACAAACATTTTTGTCATCTATTTCTCAGAGGCATGATATGAACACTTGCTTGCAAGTTGCCTCCACCTTTGTAAGAAAGCAGGGAAGGATTCACCACTCTTTTGTTTTGTATTGCAAAGGTCAAGTATGGATACCTCATGTTTGATATTATATGAGAAATATGTGACAAATTTGTTCACTAACTCATCAAAGGTACGGATACTTGGGGGGAGTTGAGAGAACCACTCCATGGCTTGCCCTCCTAGAGATCTAGGGAAGAGTCTCATGATAAAAGTTTCATTGTGAGTAACCTCTAGACATGCGGCACTGAATTCTCTGATATAGTCTCTAGGGTCACACTTTCCTCTATACTTGTCAAATTTTGGAACTTCAAATCTAAGGGGAAAGGGGATCATGTTCAAGCTCTTATCGAAGGGATACGGTGAGATATCCTCCAACGAATAGTGTTTAGTGGATGTCCCTGATTGGAGGTCCACTAATTGTTGTTGTAGGGTTTGAACTTGTTTTGTCAACATGTCTAAAGGTGCAGTTGAGATTATGGTTGTCTTGCCTTTGTCTGTGCCAAGGGTTCTTTCCTCACATGTGTTGTCTTCATGAGTTCTTTCCTCTTCAATTTCTTTCAACGCTGTGACGTCAAATTCAGCGGGGAGTTTAACTCCTTGGGTTGCTAGGTAGAGAAAGAACTTTTTGGGGTCTTGGTGGAGTAATTTGTCCATCATTCGTTGAAATTTTCTTTTTGGAGAGCTTCTTGTAAGTCTTCATGAGATATCTCCTCATCACTGTCATGAGGGGAGGAGACAATTTTGTTGGATGTTTTGGCCATTTCAATTTGTTTTTGCTTCTGTGATCTAGTTATTACCATGAGATGTGATTTGGAATGGAGTACGGTGAAACTGGATGCTTTGGTAAGATGTGTTTGGAGGTTGTAGTGAAGGAGATATTGGTGGTGATAAGATTTGAACAAGGGTTTCTTTGATCAATGGTTTCAACCAAGTCAGTTGATACAAAACAGTAGCCAAAAATAAGGATGGTTGAAATCCGATTATTTGGAAGAGACTAGTTTTGCACTAAAACAAACTAGTGAAGTTTCGAGATAGAAGGATGATAGATCCTATTAGTGGAGACTTACTAATGATGTTTGAATCTGATATAATCCAAAAATTGCCTTGTAGCAACCTGGTTTTGATAGTTTGAGTTGTTCTTGGGAAGTTTTGTGAAATTTTGACGAGGTGAATGATGGAAAAGAGGGTACGTTGCGAAAATGAATGGGAGAAGTGATTGTATGGTTAATTTGACCTGAGAAACTGATACAAGACTGAAATGGGTGCTCAAAAAGGTAGGTCTTTTTCTAACAAAGTGTACAGAAGTACTCACTGTGACAGATGCACATGAATAAAGTGTATATGTGCAGCAACAAGAAACAAAAGCACAGATCTGGTGGAAAAGTTGATGCGCCAGGATAGAGTATAAATGCGCAGCTTCAGGAAGTGTATGTATAGGTATGGTGAAAAAGTAGATGCACAACGGAACTGTGTAAAAGTGTAGCAGAAAACATATGCACAGCAAGGTGAAGCAAATGCGCAGCAGGATGAAGTAGATGCGTAGATTTATGATGTTTTGTTTGATTTTGACTGATTTTGACTTGGTAAAGGCACATTTTTCAATGTTTTGGGGTTCTTTGTTTGAATGTTGCTATTTTTGATTTGTTTCTTCGATTATGGCAAGTTAGACACATCACATACAAAGAATATTTTCATGATTGTTTGATTTTTTTTTTTATCTTTGATTTTTTTACTACAATGCAAGCACAATCCTAAGGTTAGTAAGGATAGTATTCAGTGAGTTCCAACTTAGTTTTTACACCAACCACTTGCATAAAGGCGGACAACTATTAACTTGGTAGCACCAGCTCCCCTCCATGGCACACACTTCTCACGCATACCAAGTTATAGTTCCTCTGAAGAGTTGAACTTTTCTGTCTCTACACTAAATGAGTGTATGACATTGGATAACTCTAGAGGATCCTCCTCCTGTGTCACCGAATAGGGGATTTTGGTTTCTAAAAACAATGGATATGTACTATGGGCATCCATTCGAGTGGTTACATGTGTGGTAGCACTACTCTCCATTATGGATCCTCCCAGCCTACAAGGGTTACACCTTGCAGGGTTTTTGGGGAGAGGGGTTGTCGGTGTAACTAATCTGCACTCATTGTTTGAGACTTTCACCTCAAACATAGTTTATTTATAGTGGATTGGAAGAGCTTGGCATTAGCTCGTTACCACTTAAGGTCGTCCCACTTGGAAGGAAGGAATTCCAAGGGCATGCCTCTCTAAAGGACACACATGCAAAATGATGATTCTGACATTTTGGTCACCCAGTTAAGGGGAAAGCATAGTCCTATAATCATTGTAATGCCCCTCCATTCTCATCTTGGATGTGTAGATGGTCTAGCTAAGGAGTATGAAGATGAAGGTAAAATAATAGGGATATTTAGGGTATGTTAGACAGTTGATGTTGTACATTATATGATGTTGGTAGATGCTACATTCATGTTGATGACATTCCTGATTATGCTCATTTGTGGTTTCATACGACAGTTAGTCTGTTTTATCAATAATATTTGTTGCGACACTGACAATTTATATGCTCTAACTATTGTTTTACATTCAGGTGATTATGATGTTGATCTTACTATAATTGTCATATGTTAGAATTGATTTTATGCGACTGATTCTATATCATAGGATGTTATGTTGTGATGTTTTGTGTGGAGTAATCTTATTATGTGTATCATGCGATTATCTGATGATATAATATGGTATTGTATGTGTTTATTTATCTGATGCAATTAGACTTATAATGAATAGCGTTTGTTAGTTAATTCATAATGTTGGTTAGATCTTGTTTAAGTTCGTTAGTAATGCAGTCGTGGAACCCTAGAGGATAGAGCTTAATTTAAATGTCATGAATAAAAAAATGATTGTTGTTATTTCTTTCGTTTAAAAAAAATATTTGACCTTTTTGTAAGCTTAGTTGTGTTATCCTCTAGGTTCCTTAGCGGGGCATTACAATCATTCCAAAATCACGGAAAACACTGGTTCTTTCCTCCTAGTTAAAAAGAGAAAAACTAAATGGTGTTGTATTTATAGATTTGTGAGAAAGAAGATCAATGGTGTAGAATGAATAAGAAGATCAACAGTTGAGAAAATTTGAAAGGATGTGCGTGAATAGGGAGAGGACAAGTGTCCTACTCTATTTTGAGATATGGGAGTTAACATAATAGATTGAGGAGTTAACTAAGATGACTGACCAGTTAACATAATAGACTAAATCAACTAAGTGAATTGATTGAAGAGTTAACTGATTTGACTGGAGGATAAATAGGACACGTGGGTGAGGGGATATTAGCTAATTAAATATTAAAATATTTAATTACACGTGCACATGGATTAATTGAATTATTTTTGGTATTAATTCAATTTTGGAGGAAATAGATAATTTAAATAAATATTTGGATTTATTTAAATATAGAGAATGATTTGATATTTATGGATTTGAAGACTTTGGAATTTAGAAGAATTAATTAAATAATTTGGTATTATTTAATTTAGAATGATTTTAGACGAATTTGGATAATTTAATTAAATAAATGATTTTATTTAATTTTTTGGAGAAATATGAATCAAATAAAAAAATTAAATTATTTATTTATTGATAGAGGAATTTAAAATGAAATAAATCTTTAAAATATTTATTTAGCTAGAGTCGTGTCATTTTTAGGTGTATACACAAATCACTAGGAGAAAAGATGTTGTGAGAAATTTCAAGAGGGACAGTGAATAATATGCCTAATATCAGTCCAATGATACAGTAATATCTTTCACAACATACTTTTGATGCAAACCTAGGGTGATGACAAGTCAAAACCTAGTAAAAATGTACTAAAATATGTAATTTTTCAACAATTTTCCATGCAAATGCCTAGTAAAAGGGGTGTTGCAAGGAATTTGAGGAGGGGCATCAAATAATAACCCTATAAACAACTAATTAATGCAGAAAAATCCCTTACAACACATTTGTAGTGCAAATCTAGAGAGACAATAAGGCCAAAATCTAGTGAAAATGCAAGGTTTTTAAACCCTAGACATGGAATTTTGGAAGAAGACCACTATGATGCAACACTAATATTAGAAATCAGTCCTAATGAGTGGTTGAAAAGGGTAGTAAAATCTGAAACAAGATTTTGACTACAAACCCTAGTTAATGCAAAACTAGGTTTTTATGAAAAATACACAATTTCAAGCAATTTTTGACAATTTGAGAATGAAAATGCAATGCAAGTGAATTCTAAATGATGAATTTCTGTAATTTAAATTAGATCTAATGAAAATGATAGAAATTTAACGAAATTGAATGCCAAATAATTCAAACTATGCTAAAATGCAAGCCTAAAATGCCAATTTTTTCAATTTTTTTGTAATTTTTCAAATGCAATAAGATGAATGAATGAAAATCTATCAAAAAACACTTAGAAAGGTGCCAAAAAGTTCAAAAACATGGGTTCACCAAAAATTTTTATAGTTAAAAAGGGGGATGTTGAGTTTCAAGAGTTTATGTGGAATCCTCCTTTCACACCAAACATTCCAAGGGCATATTAACCAAGTTGAACCTCCAATTTGTACAAGAGGATTCACCTATCAAGTTGGGCTACCACTTGGGAAGATGTGTATTCTTGGATGTGTCAAACAATGTCTTAATTTAATGCCCAATTTCAATTAAAACCCTAAATATGCCAAACAATAAGCAAATTATCAAATCATGACAAATTCTTTTAGATTGAGATGAGGGACTCACTATTTTTTGAAGTTTAGAAAGTGGAGAAGTCAAGGACACGGGGACTAGCACCCAAGTCCAAGGTACCTGTTTCTTTGTGGAATCTGGAACTTCTCCCGACATTGATCTGCACTACAACTTTTGTTTCTGCTTGAGGAAAATTAGAGGACACGAGGACTAGCGCCCTAGTCTAGGAAAAGCTCTAGTGTCCAACTTATTTTTAGATCTTGAATCCTTAATGCCTACCACTCCTTTCTGCAACTTCACACCGCAGAAGTCAGTACTTGTAACCTGCAATCACAAGGAGTGTGGGAGGGGGTTGTGGTGTTTAGAGGCTTGCCTCGGTCAAGCCCCAGAGAGACATTCAAGTCTTTTGAACACTGTTGTTAGATAAGAGTGTGTATCCTAGAGGGATAAAGGAAAAAATGTAAATGATAAATGATTGAAAACATAATAGATATCACCTTGTAGTGAAGCTCTCATGGAAGGAAGATGCTCTTCATGCCATGAGGAGATGGATGCCAAATCTACAAATACAAACATAATAACAACAAAGTACTGCTCTACAACACAATGAATGCCTTAAATCACTTTCACAAAATTGCAATGCTCATCTAATTTCCATCTAGTTTACAAATGAAACCTAATCATGCTTATATATGCAACTACAAATATTCTTGCTAAGAATTTCGTAATTGAAACTTGAGATGTTGGCATTGGACCTAATTAATGGTCATAAAATTGACATTTTAAATTAGGGCAAACCCAAAATAGGGCAGGACTAGGGTGCTAGCGCCCAAGTCCACCTTGCTATTTCTATTTAAGATTCATCAAAATGCAGTCCCCTTGGTCCTATTTGCCATAAGACTTCAGGATTTTCTCATCAAGAGTCAAAAATAACATGTAAGATGCTCTAAATGCAATAACAGGACCCAAGAGCTAAACCTTAAGAGGGAAAAGCCCCCAAGGGGACATTTTTCGACATAACAAGGTGATATCTATTTGTGTTTCAACAAATATATTTTATCATTTGATTTTGCCTCTGTCCACGAAGGACACACACACACTATCTAACAATGATGTTGGAAGGCTTGAAGGCTATTCTGAGGCTTGACCGAGGCAAGCTCTTAAACACCACAACCCCCAACCCCTCTCTTGTGATTGCAGGTTATAGGTGCGCAATCTTGTGGAGTGAAGTTGTAGAGATGTAGAACAGAAGATCTTCAAGATCTAAATAAAAGAGCAAAGAATATTCCCTTCTAGACTAAGGTGCCTGCCCCATAATCCTCCATTTTGGCTTTTTTGGAAACTCTGAAGCAGGTTGTAGTCTGATACAGATCATTGTTCCAGATCTATAGAAAAGTTGCTTTATTGAACTTGGGCACCCGCCTCCTTGTCCCCAAAGTTTCTGCCTTCAAAAATTAAATCCTGATATGTTTCTAATCTATATTTAGTGCCTTCCTGTGTGATCATTTTTCGTGTTTCATTCGTTTGTATCTGGAATTATATAATTAGGGTTTAAGTCTTAATTAGATTAGGGTTTAACAAATTCATCAATACATTCAATCTTTCCTTATAATTTCATAGTGAAACCAAACCTGTAGTTGAGTCCTCTTGCAATAGTAGTGACTCAACTTGGTGTATGTCCTTGAATGTGTATGTGAAAGGAGGGTTTGATTGAATCTATCTTAACTACACTTCAACTTCATTCCCCTTTCGATATATAACATTTTAGTGAACCTGTGTTTTTAGTAAACTTGCATCTTGTTGTGTTGTACTCAGTTTTGCATTCATTCATATCATATTCATCATCATACATTCAAAAATCTTGCATAAATTTGAAAAAAATAAGCATTCTAAGCTTGCACTAAGGCATTGTTTTGCACATTTAATATTGCATATTATAAAATATTTAATTTTATAATATTTACATTAGATCTAAGATAAATTACAACATTTTATCATTTCATGATCATTCACCTTGCATTTGCCTATCTCATTTGCTAGGGTTTTACTTGAAATTTACATTTTTTCATATAACCTAGTAATTTCAAAAGCTAGGGTTTGTAGTTAAAATCTTGTTTCATATTTTACTACCCATTCAAACACTCTTTCAAATCTGATTTTGAACTGTAGTGTTTCATCATTGTGTGTTATTACATTTAGATTTCAAATTTTGCATTTACACATTATGTATTTCAACAAAAATAAACACATTAATCCATTCTTCCTTAGTTTTGATTGTGCATTGAGCATTGTAGGATTTTAGCATCCTTTTTGCATTAGATCTAACCTATATTACACATTATATCTAATTAGATTCCATTCATCCATCATTTTGCATAGTCTCATAACATATTTTATGCATTTACACTGAAAAAAGTGAAAAATTTGAGCATTTTAGGTTCATAAACAAGCATAGATTTGTGTTACTTCATTGCATTTGTCATAAATATATTTCATTTCAGATCTTGCATCCATTTTCAAGCATATATTCATCTATCATTTGAAAATTGTGCATTGTTCAATGCATGAAAATTTGCATATCCTTAATTACACAGTGTGTATTTCAACACTAAGTGTATATACACCTCATTTAGATTTCCTCAATCAAAACCCTTAAAATCACTTACTTTGCCTTGTTGTGTAGTACTTTTTCCTCTACCCACTTTGTTTGTTGTGAACTTTGTGTATTTTTAATAACCCATTTTCCTCAAACAAGTGCATTAGTGCGAAATAGTCTCACATCTATGGCTTCTCATCATAAAAACATTACTATGGTCTCTCCTTGACTTTATAAGAAAAGGAAGACCCCTGAACTAGAAATAACATTTACAGCATGAGATAGAATAGTTGGAGATATTTAAGGTCCTCTTTATATTACCGTTAACATAATGGAGACTACTGTAAGAGGAGCCCTTGTTGATCCAAATTGCATGACTAACATTGCTACGGAAGAGTTCCTTTATTCACATAAATTGATACAAGAAACTTATGAGCCTACAGACATAATGATAAAAACACACACTGGAGCTTTCCTCCTAGCTATAGGGAGGATCACTTTAATGATCCAAGTGTTTGATAAAGCTTTAGAATAATCATTTGATATCATCCCTACATCTGACCTCTTCTGTATAAAACTAGGCCATCCATGGCTCAAGGCTATGAAAGCTGTCCCTTCAACCCTTCAACAATCCTTAAAATTTCCTCACCATGAGTCTATACAAATTGTTCACCATAGTTTATGGCAACCTATCTTTATGCGAAAAAACTTCATTCTTGATTACTTTTGGTTGGAATCTCCTGAAGAGCCTGAACCATGGCGAGATCAAACTTTCTTGGGATATTGATGTTACAAAACACAATTACTATCAAAACTAGTTGGACCCCCTATTCAATAAACAACAAATAAAGAATAACCTACATTACAAGAGCCTCCTAGACTGCAAGGTAAGGGGATATTTGGTGAGGTTCCTCCTCCGTCATCCTTACAAGGATTTGGAGATACCTATGGTAAACAAAGAAATGCAACATTAAGAGATAATCACATGTCTACTTCTTCTAAGATGCCGAAAACTATGGAAAATCATGAGAATCCTCTTGACAACATCACTAATAAAACATAAAGGAATAGACTAGCAAGAGAAAGAAGAAAGAGAAAACAAGCCTTGGCTTGAAATACACCACCACAACAAGAGAACATTTCACCATCTAGCATTGAATCAAGCAAAGAAGAGCATAAGGATGACGAGTTAAAGGATGATAATTTAAGTCAGGCGATTGTACCTCTTTCTTCTTGCATTCGAGATTGGGAGGAAGATGACTTCCTCAACGGCAACCACTAGCTCAGTTCTATACATAGGTAAGTATTTCTATCCATGTTGGCCACCTTTTTTGTAGCATATCTTTGCTTGCTTATGTGGCCTCATCTTGTGTGTTGTGTTCCCCTGTGTTATGCTATATGTTGTTTAGGTTTCCTTGGATGACCCTTGATACTCTTGTAAGGTCAAGGATATCAGGAAACCACCTCTATTGTGACCATTCTTCTATTTGTTTCATCATTATTCTATCTTGCCTCTCCTCTATTTTATTGTTGTGTGTCATGCCTTAGGGGCAAAACATTGTGGAGGGTGTTTTGGGGGCATCCCGCTACGTGGTGTTCCTAAGGCACTTGTTCTCCTCTCTCATTTTTATTGTTTACCTTCTTTAGTGATTCTACCAAGTTGGCGGATGACAAAAACAAATGAATACTGATAAGGACCAAGCGTCCCTTCAGCAAGAAAGCAAAAATGGACCTAGTCCATATATGAAGATGGGGTTGATATATATATATATATATATCCCACGCTTTACTAGTAGAATCACTCCATGTGATGTATCATCTTATGGCATTTCTTGTGACTAACATTTTACAATCCACCTAATTTGCTCTTGTACACTTTGATTGATATATCACCTTGTTGCTACGCTTGGTTCCAAGGTACCTGCAGTATAGCCCAACGATTATACTTGGCTCCGAACCCATGAGTATAGCCTTGGTCCTTGATGTGACTATTTTGATGCACAACTTTCATGATTTGATCTTGTTGTTTATTATTGTGTTTGTGGGAACATTCGGTGATCATAAGGACATGTCACCTCAGGGGCATGGGCTTTGTGAGAGCTCTTATTCCCTTGCGTGTTTTTTGTTAGTGCAGTCACAGTAGGAGGTTCACAAAATGAACTATCCAGACGATGCAGCAAGAGTAAACACAACGGAAAAATGCAAAGATATGAAAAAAATGTAGATTGAGTCATTCAATATATTATAGAATTCAAATACAACCTGGCCAGCATCATGTGGACTTACAACTAGGGCTCAAAGGCCTGATTAAAGAATATCAGAATATGCGCAAGATATAGCTTTGAAGTTCCCTCGCGAAAGAGCTCAACTACTAATTATGAATATATTGCTAACTATCTAATCTCCTTTCCTAGGGATCTATTACATCCTTATATATCATCTCCAATAAAAAAGATTCCTCTGCGTCGACCAAGGAAGATCACAAACTCCAAGGAAGAGTTGTAACATGTGTACATAGATAGGTCAGACCTAAATGCATAGAACACCTCCGCAAATGAATGGAAAGATGTGTGGATCTTGGGGAAGGTTGACCACGAACCAAATATCATTGAATGATGTGTCATTAGGCGCCAGAAGTCGAGGAATGCTCCGCAAGGCTTCTCCTTTAGCTGATTGTCTGAGACTATTAGGATGCTCTGTTCTGAGAAAACAGTCAATCTTCCGATAGCGATAACTTTCCAGTACTTGATCCAAATGCTCTGAATTCTAGATATGATATAGATGAATGAATCTAGATGCTAAGTACAACTCTACAAGATGTCAAATGAAACTGCGGTAGAATGTGGACCAAAATATAGAAACTACTTTTGACTGAACTAGAAAATGAAAGGAAACAAACTGAAATGCAAATATTTTTAGTTGATGCAAGATTGCTCTTGAACTAGGGATGCTCCTGCATCAGACATCCGGGGTTATTGAAAAAGTGAGTCCCTCACTCGCTGGGGCTGGAGGAAAACCAAGACAGTCCACCTTAGCCTGAGAAATCCATGATGAATTTTCTTCCGGTCTACCTTTCCACTTCACAAGGTATTCTTTGTATTGTCCTCCTCTAGTGTTGCGTTCAACTCTACTGTCCAAAATGTCTGCAATCTTCTCTGGTGCTTGTTGTGGTAACTACTTCTTCATGGCTATCACTGAACTCTACTTCATGATATTGATATAGGTCTGCAATATTGAAAATAGGTGATATACCCAATGTTTTTGGTAGCTTCACTTCATATGCATTTCTTGAGTCAAATTTCCTAAGTATCTTACAAGGTCCAAACTTCTTCAACTTCAACTTGTTATATGTCCCAATTGGAAATCTTTCTTTTCTCAAGTATATCATCACTTAATCTCCCACTGCAAATTCTTTATGTCTTCTCTTCTCATCAGCTTGCTCCTTGCTCCTTATATTTATTATTCATATATTCTAAATGCCTCTTCACCTAATTATGTAATGTCTTCATGTGATTGGCAATTCTTTGGCTTCTGCACTACTCTTTTCTGTCATTCTCATGTCTCTCAATGCTGTCACTCCTCTAGGATTCATGCCGGTAACAATCGCAAAAGGTGTTCTTCCAGTACTCCTATTCACTGAGTTATTGTATGCAAACTCTACTTGTGAAAGAATCAAATCCCAACTTCCTGTCTTCTCTCTGACCAAACATCTCAACAGGTTTCCCAAACTCCTATTCACTACCTCTGTCTGTCCATCAGTCTGTGGATGAAAAGTTGAATTGAACTTCAAAGCTATCTTCATCTTCTTCCAAAGTGTCTTCCAAAAATATCTAAGGAATCTGGTATCTCTATCTGAAATTATGCTCTTAGGTAATCCATGCAATCTCACAATCTCCTTGAAAAATAGGTCGGCTACATGCACTGCATCAGTTGTCTTCTTACAAGGTACGAAATGAGCCATCTTTGAAAATCTATCTACTACTACAAATATTGAATCATTTCCTCTCCGTGTCTTAGGCAATCCCATTACAAAATCCATGCTTATGTCTTCCCAAGGTCTCTCTAGTACTGTCAAAGGTTTATACAATCCAATATTCTGACTAGTCCCTTTTGTAACTTGACAAATTCTACAATTATGTACAAACTTCCTAACATCCTTATGTATTTGAGACCAAAAGTAATTTTCACTCACCAAAGCCACTGTCTTGTTGATGCCAAAATGTCTTGCCAATCCTCCAATGTGCTTCTCCTTGATCAAATTATCCTCTCATTAAACTTCTAGGTATGCATAACTGATTTCCTCTGATCAACATATCTTCTTGAATGAAATAATCCAACCACTTACTTCTATCTATCACAACAGGTTCCTTACATGCTTTCCAAGGTTCTACAAAATCAGTGTCCCTCATACATGTTCTTCAATTCATCAAATCCCAACACTTCAACTCTCATCTCTGTCAACAAGTTACTCAATGCATCAACAACTTTGTTTGATTTACCACTCCTATGCTTCAATACAAATGTGTAACTCTGCATGAACTCAACCCATCTCATATGTCTCTGATTCAACTTACCTTGACTATTCAAATATTGCAAAGTTTGATAATCTGTATACAACACAAACTCCTTAGGCAACAAATAATGTCTCCACTTCTTCAAGGCTTGAATTATGGCATAGAACTCTTGATCATAAACTGAATATCTTCTCCTTGCATCATTCAACTTATCACTAAAATATGCTACAGTTCTACCTTCTTGACTTAACACTGCTCCAATTGCATTCCCACTTGCATCACAATCAACTTGAAATACGTTATTGAAATCCAGTAATGCCAACACATGTTGCTCTATCACTTTCTGCTTCAACAATTCAAAACTTTTATCTGCTCCTGATGTCCACTTGAAATCTTTTAGGTCACCTCTCATTGTCTCTATCATAGGGTTACATACTGAATTGAAATTTTTTATGAACTTTTGATAGAAGCTAGCCAATCCATGAAATGATCTAACTTCTCAAATGCTCTACGGTGTAGGCCATTCAACAATTGCTCTTACTTTCTTAGGGTCCATATTCAATCCTTCTACAAAAATCACAAATCCCAAATACACTAGTTCTTCCTTCATGAAACTACACATCTTGATGTTTATTAGCAATTTATCTTCTCTCAGCCTCTACAAAACTTGTCTAATATGCCACAAATGTTCCTCTTTTGTCTTACTGAAAATCATAATATCATCCAAGTATACAATCACAAACTTACCCAAGAATTTCTTCAAGACTTCATTCATCAATCTCATGAAAGTACTTGGTGCATTTGTCAATCCAAAAGGCATCACTAACCACTCATACAATCCTTCATTTGTCTTAAAAGCAGTCTTCCATTCATCTCCTTCTTTGATTCTGATCTGATGCTATCCACTCTTCAAGTCTATCTTCATGAAATATCTTGCTCCACTCAAATAGTCCATGATATCATCCATCCTAGGTAAATGAAATCTATACTTAATTGTGATCTTGTTTATTGCTCTAGAGTCAGTACACATTCTCCATTTTCCATCTTTCTTAGGTGCTAGCATTGCAGGCACTGCACAATGACTCAAACTTTCTCTGATCAAGCCTTTTCTCAACAACTCTTGTATCTGCCTATTCAATTTCTCATTCTCTATCGGCATCATTCTATGTGCTGCTTTGTTAGGCAAACTAGCTCCCGATATAAGATCCATGCGATGAATGATACTCCTTATAGGTGGAAATCCCTTAGATACATTATCTGATATGATGTCTTCATACTCTGTCAGCAACCCTTTTATCTCCTCCGGTTTTGATTCTTCAGTCTCCTTCAATGTTTCAGGCTTCTGAGGGATCAAAGCATAACACATGTTCTCATGTCTCAAACCACCCAAAAATTTTCTTCCATCTACCAAAAAGATTCTAGCATTCCCACACACTTCACTCTTAGGATCATCTTCCAAAGGAATCAAGGTAATTCTCTTTCCATTTGATGTTATAGTGTATGTATTCTTTCGCCCATCATGTATAGCTTTTCTATCAAACTGCCAAGTTCTACCCAACAAGTTATGACATACATCCATAGGCATAATATGACACAAGACTTCATCATGATAAGATCCAATATGGAATTTCACCAAACATTCTTCACTCACCAGTACCTTATGATCATCCTGAATCCATGCTATCTAATAGGGCTTAGGGTGTTTCGATCTTTCCAACTTCAGCTTAGTCACCATTTCCTTCGAAACTAGGTTATCTGAACTACCACTATCAATAACAACTTTACAACATTTACCTCTTGATTTGCATCTTGTTTTGAACAAACCCTTCCTCTGCGGTGGTTCCTCATTTATCTCTACTTGAAATAGTGCTCTCCTTATCACAAGTGATTCTCCTTTCTCTGCTTTACCAACTGAATTAGGTGATCCAACAGGTTCTTCTTCAACATAGGTTGCTCTTCCACTGTTCTCTGTCCTCTTGCTTATACTCCCTTGATTACATTCAAATGCTCTATGTCCTACACCTCCACACTTGAAACAAGTGCCTTTAAATGTCCTCCTATCAAATCCTCTTCTCTCTCTTCTATGTCCTTCATTTCGGTATGAATTATAATTACCTCTACGATGAAAATTTCTGTCATTGCTCTGATATGCATTGTTATCTCTATCCTCCTTCTTGAATGTGTTGTCAAACTTGTTCTGCTCTGGATGTGATCTATCTCCTCCGAAAAATGTTCTACTTCTCTAAAATTTACCTCCTCTTCTTCTCTATCTCTAATCATGCCTCTTATTTAGCTTTTCTTCAACTTTCAGCACAAACTAATATGCTTCCTCCAAAGATGTCATTCTTACCAAACTTGGTTCTTCTTGAATGTTCAATCTTAGTCCATTGATGTATCTATCCACTTTCTCTTTGCTTGCTTTACTATGTCCTATCCTTATGATCATCTTATGAAATTCTTCAGTATACTCCATAGATTTCTCCTTTTGTCTCAGGTTCTACAATCTTTTCAATAGCTCCAACTCGTAGTCAGTAGGTATAAACTGATCCTTCAATTTTGTCACCATCCCATCCCACTTTGTAATATTTTCTTTTCCTCTCCTATTTCTATCCAACTGAACTTCTTTCCACCATATAGCAGCATGTCCCTTCAACTTTGTCTTTGCAAATTTCACCTTCTCTAGATCTTCAACTTCTTCATATTCAAAGTACTCTTCCATGTCATTTATCCAGTAAATCAACTCTTTGGGGTTCAAATTGCTAGTGTAATTCGGTACATCAACTCTAGGTATTTTCCCAATCTTTGAAATAGCTTGCAACATATTCACTTGATCTGATTCTTCTTCTTCATCACCTCATAGGGTTTCGCCAATTTATTCAGCAGATTGAAATTCCTCTTCATCATCACTTTCAACATTAGGTCTCGGTGTCAATCCTCTTCCCCTATCTTCTTCAACAAAATCCAGTCAAATTCACATTATTTTCATCATTTACATCATCTCATCCATTCTACCAGCCATCGTTCCGATTGCAACAACTCTCCTCAGCAGCATTCTTCCTAGGATCAAGTGTGAACTGCCTCAAGTTCGGCGATCAAGCTACAAGGTGACAATTGCCTCATAATCGACGATCGGTTGCAACACAAGTAACCTACCTCAATTTGGTGATATGCCCATAGCAAGATCTTACAGAATTCCTTCACCAACTTCACTCAATTCACTCCCACAGATTCAAACTTTCACTCTGATACCACTTAGTGCAGTCATAGTAGGAGGGTTCACAAAATGAACTGTCCAGACCGTGCAGCAAGAGTAAACACAACAGAAACAATGCAAATATATGAAACAAATGTAGATTCAGTCATTTAGTATGTTATAGAATTCAAATACAATCTAGATGGCATCATGCGGCCTTACAACTAGGGCTCAAAGACTTGATTAAAGAATATCAGAATATGCACAAGATATAGCTTTGAAGTTCCCTCGTGAAAGAGATCAACTACTATTTATGAATCTATTGCTAAATATCTAATCTCCTTTCCTAGGGATCTATTACATCCTTATATATCGTCTCTGATACAAAATATTCCTCTGTGTCGGCCAAGGAAGATCACAAACTCTAAGCAAGAGCTGTAATGTGTGTACACAGATAGGTCAGACCTACATGCATAGAAAACCTCTACAAATGAATGGAAAGATGTGCAGATCTCAGGGAAGGTCGACCATGAACCAAATATCATTGAATGACGTGTCATTAGGCTCCAGAATTCAAGGAATACTCTGCAAGGCTTCTCCTTTAGCTAATTGTCTGAGATTGTTAGGATGCTCTGTTTTGAGAAAATGATCGATCTTCCGATAGTGATAACTTTTCGGTACTTGATCCAAATGCTTTGAATTCTGGATATGATGTAGATGAATGAATCTAGATGCTAAGTCCAGCTTCGTAAGATGTGAAATGCAACTGCATTAAAATGTGGACCAAAATAAGGAAACTGCTTCTGACTGAACTGCTTGAACTGAATTAGAAAATGAAAGGAAACAAACTGAACTGCAAACAAACTGAAATGCAAATGTTTTTGGTTGATGCAAGATTGCTCTTGAACTAGGGATGCTCCTGCGTCATCTCTCTACCTTAATGTTCTTGATATCGATAAGCGACATCAACCACAACCCCCAAGCCCTCTCTTGTGATTGCAGGTTACAAGTGCGGGATCTTGCAGAGTGAAGTTGCAGAGAAGCAGAGCAGAAGATAGAGATTCAAGATCTGAAGAAAAGAGCAAAGAATATTGCCTTATGGACTAGGGCACCTGCCCCATAGTCCTCCATTTTGGATTTTCTAGAAACTCTAAAGTAGGTTGCAGTCTGATACGGATCATTGTTCCAGATCCATAGAAAAGTTGCCCTATTTGACTCGAGCGCCCACCACCTTGTCCCTGAAGTTTCCGCCTTTGGAAATCTATATCCTGGTATGTTTCTAATATGTATTTAGTGCCTTGTGTGATCATTTGTCGTGTTTCATTCGTCTGTATCCAGAATCATATAATTAGGGTTTAAGGCTTAATTAGATTAGGGTTTAACAAATTCATCAATACATTTTATCTTTCCTTATCATTTCATAGTGACACCAAACTTGTAGCTAAGTCCTCTTGCAATAGTACTCAACTCAATTTATGTACTTGAATGTGTATGTGAAAGGAGGATTTGATTGAATCTATCTTAACTACACTTCAACCTCATCCCCCTTTTCATATATAACAACCACCTTATTGAATTTTGCTACAAATTCCCTCATTTTCTCATGTACTTCCTTCCTCATTAAAGATAATTGGGCCACCAATGTATGCTCATTATCAGTTGTCTTAAATCTATCCTGAAACCATTGTCTCATAGTTGCCCAATCTCTAATAGATGTAATAGGTAAATGATAGAACCATTCAGCTGCAACATCAATAAGGACTCCACAAACAATCTTACAGATACGTCCTCATGTTGGACTTTCAAAATGGAACAAGCCGCAAAGAAAGTATTGATATGTTCATCTGGGGTAACTTTCCCATCCCCTCTAAATTTGGGTATTATCTTACTTAATCCTCTAGGTAATTCATGCGATTGTAATCCTAGCCGCAGAGGACCTATAGGTTCTCCCCATGGGATAAGAAGGGGTTGAGCCATATTAGCTAGGTTATGAACTAGGAAATTGACTTGTAATGGTAAGATAGTACCATCAAGAATAAGAGTTTGACAAGAGGAACAAAAGATATATCTTCTTAGAGGAGGAGAAGATGGTCTATTAGAAGATTTGACTTTGCGAGTAGGAGGAAAAACATTAAATTTTAAAGATTGTAACAAGTCAAAATCTAAATCAATAATACCATTCTTTCTATCACCCCTAGTATATCTCTTTAAATCCAATTTTCACAAATACATAAAATCAAATAGCAGAGTCGCCAACCACTTACTATTTATTATGAGGATGATTTGGTTGAATGTTCACTTGATTTACTTGATTGTTTTGCGTGTATTTGGAGAGGTCTCTCTCTTCAGGGCACAACAACCACATCTTCCACAAGGATGATTTCTTGTGCTTCACCCAAGCATCTAGCATTTTCTCTTATAATGTCCCCAAGTTCTTCTTCAACTTCAAGAACTTCGTTCACTTGGTAAAACTGTTAATTAGTTCTCCTATTCTGCTAGGCTAAATTTTGCAGACCAGTAATATTCTTGATCACCAATAAGCCAATCTACATTAGGTTGGAGGACTGGCATAATTCTTCCTTGAAGAACCATAAAAACCAATGACAAAGAAACTATATATATATATAAACAAATCCCCAGTAGAGTTGCCAAAAATTTGTTGGTGTACAAATTTGTCACTTAACTCTATCTTCTCTCACCCAAACAAATGACAATTGAACCGACAATTGAGTCAATTTCAATGATATTTTACAATGAATCTCCTTATTTTACAAGGTACAACTACCTCCAAATGATTTACAAAGAATGAACACAATGTATGCTTTTTCAACATATTCAACATAAAAAGAATGAGCATTCATCAACCATAACACAAAGTTTACAATCTTTGAATTCAACTGTACCAACTTCCATTCATATATTTAAAATCAACTAAAAAGTAACATGATGTAGGAGCATCCCTAGTTCAAGAGCAATCTTGTATCAACCAAAAATATTTGTATTTCAATTTGTTTGCAGTTCAGTTTGTTTCTTTTTATTTTCTAGTTTGGTTCAGGCGGTTTACTCAATAGCAGTTTTTGTATTTTGGTTTGCATTCTACCGTGGTTGCATTTCAAACCTTACAGAGTTGTACTTAGCATCTAGACACTTTCATGAACATATCAAAAATTCAGAGCATTTGGATCAGATACCGAAAAGTTATCGCTATCAAAAGATTAACTATTTTCTCAGAATAGAGCATCCTGATAGTCCTAGACAATCAGCTAGAGGAGAAGACCTACGGAGCATTTCACATCCTTCGAAGCCTAATGACACATAATTCAAAGATCTATGGTTTGTGGCCGACCTTCCCCGAGATCCGTACATCATTCCATTCATTTACGGAGGAATTCTATTCATTTAGGTCTGACCTATCCATGTACACACGTTACAACTCTTCATTGGAGTTTGTGATCTTCCTTGGCCGATGCGGAGGAATGTTATGTTTTGGATATGATATATAATGATGTAATAGATCCCTAGGAAAATAGTGATTGACAATTCTAAGTTTGATAGTTTGGCTCTTTCACAAAGGAACTTCAAAGGTGTATCTTGCGCATATTCTGATATTTTGTAATCAGGCCTGTGAGCCCTAATTTGTAAGCCCGCATATTGCCGGCCAATTTGTATTTGAATTCTGTGATATGCTAAATGATTGAATCTGAATTTGCTCCATATCTTTGAGTTATTTTTGTTGTATTACTGTAGCTGCACGGTCTGGATTGTTCTCTTTGAGGACCCTCCTAACCGTGACTGCACCAAGTGGTATCAAAGCGAAAGTTTGAATCTTTGGAAGCAAAGTGAGTGAAGTAGGTGAAGGAATTATGTAAGATCTTGTTGTGGATAGATTTCCAAATCCGAGGTAGGCTACTTGTGTCGCAACCGATTACCGATTGTGAGGTAGTTGTCACCTTGTAGCCCGATCACTGAACTTGAGGCAATTTACACTTGATACTAGGAAGATGCCATTGAGGAGAATTCCTGCTGTTGGAACAATGGCTGGTAGAATGGATGAGATGATGAAAATGATGAAAACAATGAGAATTTTATTAGATGTTGTCGAGGAAGGTAGGCGAAGAGGATTAACACCTAGACCTAATGTTGAAAGTGATGATGAAGAAGAATTTCAATATGTTGATCAAATTAACAAAACCCTAGGGGGTGATGAAGAAGAAGAATCAAATCAAGTCAAGATGTTGTGAGCTATTTCAAAGATCAGAAAGAGACCTAGAGTTGATGTACCTAATTACACTAGCAATTTGAACCTTGAAGAGTTGATTGACTGGATAAATGACATGAGAGAGTACTTTGAGTATGAAGAAGTTGAAGATCCAGAGAAGGTGAAATTTGCAAAAACAAAGTTGAAATGGCATGCTACTATATGGTGGAAAGAAGTTAAGTTGGATAGATATAGAAGAGGAAAAGAAAAGATTACAAAGTGGGATAGGATGGTGACAAAATTGAAGAATCAGTTTGTACCTGCTGACTATGAGTTGGAACTGTTGAAGAGATTGCAGAACCTGAGATAAAAAGAGAAATCTGTGAAGGAGTATACTAAAGAATTTCATAATATGATCATAAGGATGGGACATAGTGAAGTGAGCAAATAGAAAGTGGCTAGATACATCAATGGACTGAGGGATGACAGAAATTTATACCACAGAGGAAACCAGAGTGAAGGATATAGAAGAGAAGGAAGAGGACCTGATAGGAGAACATTCAGAGGAGCCTATTTCAAGTGTGGAGGTGAAGGACATAAAGCATTTGAATGTAATCAAGGGAGTACAAGCAAGAGGACAGAGAACAATGGAAGAGTAGCCAATGTTGAAGAACTTGTTGGATCACCAAGTTCAGTTGGTAAACCTAAGAAAGGAGAATCACTTGTGATGAGGAGAGCACTATTTCAAGCAGAGATAAATGAGGAACCACCACAGAGGAAAAGCTTGTTTAGAACCAGATGTAAATCAAGAGGTAAATGTTGTAAAGTTGTAATTGATAGTGGTAGTTCTGATAACCTAGTTTCACAGGAGATGGTGCCTATTTCCAGGGTGCTTATTTCCAATGGGAACTATAGGGTCAATAATGTTATGATCAATCTCCAAGTGGGAGATGATATGGTGTGGATTCTGATTAGTCTCCAAGTGGGAGATTGTTGTTATATGGAGCCTAATCAGATTTGGAGGTTAAATTTACCCCATTTTTATTGGTGCAGTTTACCCCCAAATTCCTATAGGGTCAAGGGGTAGCACCCCTTGCGGGGAGGTTGGGGGAAACGCCCCTTGCGGGGTCCAGAGGCAGCGCTCCTTGTTGCGATATAGGGTGAGGTTGAGGGGCAGCGCCCTCGCGGGGGCTCGGGGGTAGCGCCCCCAAAACCTCACACAGTTTTTTATTATTTTATAAAGGCACCGGGAGTTATTTTTCATTGGATGACATAAAAAAAACCCTATTTTGTAACTGACAAAAGTCGTAATAAAAATGGCTAAGGGTTAGGTTTCTTTTGATATTGTATTGTAGCATTTGCAACGGTATTGAGTTGCAGGGATTGTTGGTTGTAATCAGTTTGATTTATTGGATAATAACATTGGACTCTCTGTTGGTGGATGTAGCCTGAGTTTGGGTGAACCACGTTAAAACTTGTCTCTCGCTGTTATTATTTCTGTGTATTTTCATTCCCCTGTTTAATCTTTATTTGCATTTAATTGATATCTTCTGTTGGCTAACCCTAACAGAAAACCCCTAGCATGGGCTAACCCACTGCTTGCAATCCTCTCTGCAATTGGAGACCTAGTTTCTTGCCGCATTCTAATCCAAAAATCTTCCAAGTCTATGTGTCCAAGATCGGACAAACTATTTTCAATTACACAGGCAATTAGGAACCCCTGATACTTTTATTTCATTTTGACTTGTTTCAAAAACCAGAGAATGAAAACTTCTGAAATAGTTAGGGACACCATAGAGGTTCACAAGACATTTGAGAGAAACTGAGCACCTAGACTCATGAAAGAAAAAACATTCTTCTTCACCCAAATAAATAAAAGTGCTCAATTTATCACAGGTAAGAAAAAGTAGGTAAAGGAGCTAATTATCTAACCTGGTTATGAATATTTTCGTAGACCCTCCGCTAGCTTCAAGGTTCAGAGCTCCTCTAGCATTATCTCGTCACAGTGCAAAATGAGTTTCTTCTTTGTAAGGTGGTAGCTTTAGTAAGACTTTGCATCAAATCTCATTAAGTCCTTATTAAATTTCATTAAATTTGGTGGAAAAAAGTACTAGGTAATCCTTAATGATTCACTTTAATTCCCATTTGAAAAGTGTGCTAACACTTCCCCCAATATATTATGAATTTAATGTAAACATACAGGTGTCATCATGTCGTACATGATAGCTTTTGAAAAGACGAAGCTTTGGGAACTAGGGTGCACGTTCAGTCGGGGTGTCGGCAATATTGAGAAGTAATGAACCAACAAATCAAGAGTTTGGAAGTTCAAAAACCTTCTGACTCTCCTATCACAAAGGACTCTTCAATGAACCCACATAAGAATAAACACTAAGGTTAGGACATTGACTTGAGTGAGGGGTCAGGGATCGGGTGGTTCTAGAACTCATGAACTTGCCGACCGGGGTAAAGAAAAGTGCAAGATCACCAACTAAGAGTGAAAATGACTAAGGACCGCGACTTACAAAGAGGCAAAATAGAACAAAGAATAAGGAGGGGGACTTTGACTTAACATATGAAATGACTAAAAATTCAATCATAACGTAACACTTACATTGCACAAGTAGAAGTTAATATAGGGGGTAATTGAGCTACCCCTTGACTTAGCTCATTAGTGCCCATAGTGAAATGATTGGTATGAGGTAGGTGCCTTGAAGACTAGTCGATCATTCATTTGGGCCATATTATGAAGTGGCCACTTAGTGCCCCCAACCTTAAGCATCCTAAACTATTAGACTAGGGTAGCTATGAGTGCCTCTCAAGTCACTTCTTTTGTTTGACACATTTTACCAATAGAGGTGTGTTTTATAGTTTGTAGTCTGGGGGTTGAGTTGCTCCATTTATTGTTGCTTTTGTTTGATTTTTGAGTCTTGCTCTTTGTGTAGAGACTTGATCATTCTAAAATACTGCTAACCACATTGTGGGTTGTTTGGGTTGCTCAAGCTTATACTAAATCTCTTTCAAGGTAATTGAACTCATTATCAATTTGCATGGTTGTATTCCTATAGGAGGGCAAACTAGGCTCCTATCTTTGGATTTTTGACTAAACTAGGACTCAACAGGCTCTTGTTTGGCCTAGGTTTGGTTGCAAAATAGGTCCTTGATATTGGCTCCATGTAGGGTTGTTGAAAGTTGTGAACTCCTATCCCATATGGGCATTGCTATCATATTCTAGACAACCACCATCTGATTTCAATATCCTCATAGTCATACCTATTTGAGATAGGCACCATGAGATCAAAAGGAGGGATATATAACAATCAAATAAAAGGGTGATGGGTTCATTAGAGGGATTGCGTCCTTGAGGTTTTGTCGATACTAGCATATTCAGTGGTACCTTATGTACCATATAATAAAATGGTATGATGGAAAAGAAGCAGAAGGTGAGATGTAATGAAATGAAATGGGTGAAAGAGCTTTTCCCAAAAGGATTTGCTCTTCATGTGGAGTTCAAAATATGTGTTGGTCCAAATCTACCCAACATGAATGTGTATGGGTTAGGTTTGAGTAAGCGCATTGCATTGCACTTATTAAACTACAATGTTGTTGAATCAATCCTACTCACATGGAAAGAGCCAATGGAGTGGGGCATCTAAAGGACTACCCTCTTCACAAGGAAGGAGAGTCATGTGAGTGCTAATGGTATTAATGTGTGGGGTGGGTGTCATACCAACTTGCCCACTCACTTCATGAGGAAGGATTCCTTGATGGTGGACAACTATGTTGAGGTATGGAGTTAGAGTTGGGATTTGTGGATATTGCACGGCAAACCTTTGGAGAGGTGTAGTTACAACAATTCTTTTATAGACATGTGTGTTGTCTGATTAGATCGAGTTTAATTCTTGTTGAGTGAAGGCATGGAAAGTGTTACAATAATTCCTCTAACTCAATTAGTTCTTCTAAGAGGGATAGTTCTCTTACATGTCTCCTATTGTTTTCCTCTTGGATTTGTTGCAAGATAACAACTTGCTCTAGAATTTGTTCTCCACCTAGAGTTCTCTTGCATGTCTCTTGTTGTTTTCCTCTTGGATTGTTGCAAGGTAACAAATTGCTCTAAAATTTGTTCTATGCCCAATGCTTCTTAGTGTTGTTGAGTGTTCTTGAGCTTATTTAAGATAGATCTTACCCAATCCTCTTTGACCTCAGGACACATGTGCTTGATAGTGGGATAGATAAGGAAGAGGTATACTTTGCTTACTGCATTTGTTGTGTGTTTACTTTGTTTGTTTCATTTGATTTGTTGAGTACCTTGTGATATGATCAAGGGCTTTAGATTTTGACGTTTTTAGGAATGAAGATGAATTAACTGAATGATGTAGTCTAAATGAAAGAAATAAAGATCTATTCTATCTTTTTATATTTTTCCAAATTGAAGTGTGATTTAATTAACTACTAGAAAATGATTTTAAATGATCCTAAATACAATTTAAGCTAATGTTTTGATTGATTCTAACATGTTGAATGCCTTGTGTTGTTATCAAGTGATTTTTTCTTGTTTTCTTGTGTTGCCATCGAGGGCTTTCTAAGATGATTGTAGCATTGAAATCTAATCTAATCTAATCTATCTAATTGCAATGAAAATAAATTAATTCTAGCTATTCTAAATTGTAATATGGTGACAAAATGTCACCAATTTGGGCAAGACTTGAAGCTAATTAATCTACTTGTAAACTCTAATCTTACACTTTCAAAAACAAATTGCACTATGAATTGAAAACATAAAGCAAATTGACAGCTCACACTTGGAAGGGTAGAAGAGATGCTTGGTGAAGTTGTGACCTATCAATCCTCAGGGGATCAACTTTTGTACTTCCCTCTTCTCTCTAGCCTAGGGTGTTCCAATTGATGGAAGAAGGGTAACATATAGGGAACTAAGCTTAAGGAATAAGTAGTAGAGTGTTGTGATAGTGATGGTGGAAGCTTTGAAGCTTTAAGAAGAATGAGCCATTAAAGCTTGTTGGGAGTGTGAACACTTTATTAAATGGAAATTATCATTGACCTTTAAGAATCAACTCCTTATCCTACTCAAGGAGCTATAGGAAAAAGGGAAACAAAATCAAACTCACACAAAAGGAAAAAATCAAAAGCTAAAGATTTATTTGAAATCTAAGAGAAGCTACTTAAATAACTTGGGAAGCTCAATAAAAAACATGATTGGGAGGAGGAACTAGCAATCAAAAACATGATTTGAGGGGAGAACTTGAGAAATAGGTGGTAGGTAGAATCAAGAATCAATTGGAATCTCAATTAGAAGAAAAATTGGTGGAGAAACAACAAGAATTGAGAGTTCTCATGCAACAATCCATATCGTCACCTAATTTACTAGTGGGTTTGCTTGTTTCACTAGGGTGGGTTGCTTGGGCAACCCCTGAGGTGCTCGGGTGACCCCAAGAAAGCTCATGCTATCTCACTGATCAAAAGGTCAAAAGGTAGTTTTTGGCAAGATTGAAGATATGGATGCAAGGAGAGAGCTTGGAGAGGCTAAGACAAATGCAAGAGGGGGGCCTAAGAGCTAAGTAGATGCTTCTGTCATAGTCAAAAAGGTTGAGAGAGAGTTTATTCATGCCATGTGGGTCATGAGTTGAACCACTAGACCATCATCAGACTATCATGTATGCCCCTACGATATTGGACACTTATAAGTAACTCTTGATATGGTTCACAAGGTTGGAATCTATTGCACCAAACCTTGGTGGAAGGACTAGAAATAGTATCCAAATACACTTTTCAAGAATTACAAGCCATTTTAGGCATATTCTTGGTTTTCTTCTCACCTATGCATGGTTATGAAACTCAATGCCAAATGAAATCTCTAGTTTACTACAATTCAATGGTATTGTAGGTTTCAAACAGTTTGATCCACACTTGTGGAGCCTAAATTGACTCATTTTGCTTGGTGTCTCCTGTACCAAGGTCTTCCCATTGGATCTTTTCTTATCTATTTAGGTGTTTTTAATCCCATTTGTCCTTTTTGTGGACATTTGGAAACTCTCAAACATATTTTATGGTTTTTCCTATAGACCCAAGCTACTTAGAGTTGGATTCATGACCTTTTAAAGCCTTTTTGACCAAAGCCTTTCCCTTGACATATGATTCTTTTAAGTGATTGGCCCAAAATGCTTGTGAGATTTAACTAGACTTAGCATGCTTTTAGAGTGGAGATTCTCTTTACAATATGGAAAGATAGAAATTCTACATTATTTTCAAGATCTATTGTGGATAATTATTTTTCTATTTACGCTAAAGCAATTATATGCTCTAATGTTTTTTTTTGGCTAACTACAGGGGTGTCCCCGCGACCTAGCCCATTGACCCAACCCTTCCTTACCTTGGGCTTACAAGTTGCCAAGTTGGGGACGGGATGGGGCGAGCTGGGGCGAGACTAGTCCCCTGCGGGTGCACGCAGTAGCCCGCAAACCACGTGCACTGGGTAAGCCCGGCGGGAATCGAACCCGAGCCTCGAGGGAGCAAACCCCAAGTCCAGGCCGACACACCATCATGCGGGCTCATTATATGCTCTAATGTTATGCTATAGATATAGGTCCAAGCTAATAAAGTGGCTATAGATGTTTCCCACTTGTAGACACTCATAGCATTGGGCCAATGCCCTATGTATTGTTGCTTGTGTGTCGCCTTCTCCTACTAGGCGAAATGCTCCCCCTTCATGTAGGTGTTGTCGTGGCCATATCCACCATTGTAGATGTGGCCCTCATGGTTTGTAGGGTTCCCTTAGTCATCAATGTCGTGATTGGTCTCCTTCGCCACATGGCTAGTCTTTTGCCTCTCAACATGATTGTGGACATTTTGGTTGGTCTGATAGTGGAAAGTTCCCTTGCTCAAACCTTACTATTTCTCTTGTTCATGCAAATCTTGCTCAAGAAGAAGAAAAAGAAAATGATGATACCATTACATGTTGGGAGCCCATTTCTAATATTTAGGATCTCCCAGATGGTTGGGGTCTGCCCCTTGATAAGGATCCCCCTCCATGTTGTGCTCATATAGAGAATCCTGGTGGCTTAGTCTTGTGACCACTTTTTTTGTGTTGTTGCTTATTGATTTGAAAGTCTTGACTTTTGGGGTACAATGCCATTCCACCCTTATTTTATGTGAATAATGTATCATATTTTTGGTGTTATAATATAACATATAACACTATTCATTTTTTTAAAAAAATTTCCCTCCCCTCACTCCAATAAATAAATTAAAAAAATTAAAATAAGAACCCAACATAAAAGGTATACTTCATACTAACGTTCAAACACGTTAATATATGATGATAACGAGAGACAATAATTAACGCGGATAGTCGATAAAAATGTAGATACACAATCCGAACTTTCCCTTTAAAAAGCAAGCTAAGAGAGTGAGTACAATCATTTTGTAACATGGTTATTTTAAGTTATGGAAGAAAATGGGGTCGTGAGGTCAACAGTTTACATGAGCAATGGGGCGTGGGCGTAGAATGTTCATTCAAAAAGCCTAGCTAACCCTGGATTGATGTCAGAGCGCGTTACCCTCAAATGCTTTTGCCATCCGTTCTGAACTCTTAACGGAAGAAAGCTATGTATTGTAATGAGTAATGCAGGGTAAAAGATTGGTTTTTGCAGAGATAATGTTGGACTGCATTCGGGTGCTCCTGTTGCTCCTCTCTTCGTTCGGCTTAACCATTCATGGAGGTACGCAATCTTTTCCTACTTCATTCCATGAGTTCTTTTGTTTCCCATTTACAATCTCTGATGCTCTCAATCTCAGCGTTTCTGAGCCCTATGGAATAGCAACTTGAGGTTTAGGATTCATTTCTCTCACATCCACTGCCTTGTTTGTCCTTCGCTTGTAGTATTTAGGGTCTCTAGTTCATGAATAGTTACTAATACGTTCTCTGCAAATTCATTTAGTGTAGCTGACGTTAAGGGTTATGCACAGTGACCTGTTTTTTGAAGATTTTAATTTTAGGAAAGTATAATTGGCATCTAAGAGGGGCTTTATTATGCAGGGGCTGGTGCAGGGGCTTTTGTAGGGTTGAATGTTGGGACAGGTCTATCCAACATGCCATCTCCTGAACAAGTTGTTTCTTTGCTGAAGATCAAAAAGATCCGACATGTTCGGCTCTATGATTCAGATAGGGGTATGCTCTTAGCTCTGGCAAATACCAGCATTGGAGTGATTATCAGTGTACCCAATAATCAGGTATTAGCCATTGGTGAGTCTAATTCCAGTGCAGCTAATTGGGTTAATAAGAATGTTGCCGGTTACCTTCCTGACACAAATATTACAGGGATTGTTGTGGGTAATGAGATTCTTACTTCATTACCCAATGCTGCGATTGTTCTTGTGTCGGCTATGAAGTTCCTGCATTCCGCATTGGTTGCAGCGAATCTAGATGAACAAGTAAAAGTTTCAAGCTCCCATGCTTTCGATATTATAAGGGAAGCATTCCCTCCTTCCCAAGCATATTTTAATCAGAGTTTTAATAATGTAATTGGGTCAATGCTTGAATTTCTTCAGGAGACAGATTCTTATCTTATGATGAATCTATACCCTTATTACACTTATATGCAAGGCAACGGCAAAGTACCATTGGATTATGCCTTGTTCCAGCCGCTTACTCCTGAGAAAGAAGCAGTGGATCCTAATACATTGTTGCATTACACCAACGTTTTTGATGCAATGGTGGATGCTGCATATTATTCCATGTCTAATCTGAACTACACAAATATTTCTGTGGTGGTGGCAGAGACAGGATGGCCTTCAAAGGGTGATGCCAGCGAGCCTCATGCCACCTTAGACAATGCTGATACTTATAATAGCAATCTAGTGAATCATATATTTAATATTACGGGAACTCCTAAGCGCCCTGGTGTACCAGTGAACACATACATTTATGAACTATACAATGAAGACCTTAAACCAGGACCTGTTTCGGAGCAGAATTGGGGTCTGTTCAACAGTAATGGAACCCCTGTTTATGTGCTACATTTAAGCGGTGCAGGAGAATTTCTGGCTAATAATAATACCAACCGGAGTTACTGTGTAGCAAAGCCTGGGGCTGATCCGAAGCTTCTACAAGCTGCATTAGATTGGGCTTGCGGACCAGGCCAAGCAAACTGTACTGCTATTCAAGGGGGTGAAGATTGTTTCAATCCTGACACTGTTGAAGCACATGCTTCATATGCATTTAATAGCTATTACCACAAGACAGGAATGGCAATGGATTCCTGTGACTTCAAGGGTGTTGCCTCTATAACAACAACTGATCCCAGTAAGTTCCATTGACCTGCACTGACATATTTAGATTTTCTAGAAAATATTAGAAAATACAAGGGTGTAGTCCTTTCGTCAGAAGTCTAGTTAGTTATCTATTTGATTAGTGTTCAGATGTGGGTCTTATATGGATTGAAACAAACAATTTGAGTAGAATAAATATGACTGCTTTTACAAAGCACATTGTAGGACACACTGGTTGACAACAAATTCTAGCATATGCAAGAAAAAATAGTGTGAGAAACTAAATGTCTTTTCCAGTCCAATGTCTCAAAATTCTCCCAAAACCAGCAATAATAACCAGCCCTTCCAGTTTTCTGGCTCGGATTTATTCTATATGTAGGATTCACCACTTGGTATGCCAAATTCTGACTGGATGCCTGAACCTTCTGTCTGCAGGTCATGACTCCTGTTTTTTTTCTGGAAGGTGAGGGTTGACCTATATCTGATTTTTTACATTATGAAGTGTTTTAACAATGCCATTGAGTTTAATTGAGATTGTGAATAGTAGCATTTTCACAGAGGTTTTTGAAACGGTGATGTTTAATGCAGTGGTCGTGGGAATGACAGTACTGGTAATGAAACTACTGTTGCTGATAGTAGATCGACAGAGTTGATAGACAGTGACAGCAGGGTGCTTCACATCCTTCTCCTCTTCCTTTCACTTTGGCTTTGGTAGGCATCAATATTCTAGCAGAGCTTATGTTGGCCCATTGGAAGATTAATAGCATTGGGAGTTCATTCAAGTATTACAGATAGATAAATCAATATTTCAATTTAATTTAATTTTAGATTTTGATATTAATATGTAACTTATTAATTGTACCTATCATTAATGGAAAGCCTACAAAACAGAGTTGATGTGAATTCCAGTTCACCATAAATATTTTTTTAGCAGGCCAGGAATCCTAAAACCTGTTATTTTGAGCAATAACAGGCAAGTGCAATGAGTGCATATTTTAATAAATTAATTTATATCCGTATTTGCTTGTAGTAGTGACATTGATTTTTTTTAAGGAATTGTGTTGTCAAATCCCAGACAGTAATTGGGGCACTTTAAGCGGTGTGGCAACTGGAATGATAGAGAATCTTGTTCGTAATTGGTTCTCATTAATATAAATACAAAAGAATATTGTTTCAACCATTAATAATTAATAACAAGAATAATGGCCACACTGCCTTTTTGGTCCCTAAATATGGGGTGTTTGTGAATGTTTTCAGAAGCACATAACTGGCGATGCTCATGGGCCACATTTCAATACCTTAGCAAAGGGGAGCAAGTTAGTAAATATAGTCTTCACTTACACAATTAACAGCTCATCAGCCAAATAATAGCGGCAGATTATTTTACTTCTACGTATTAAAATCTAAAGTCTGAAAATAATAATGCTTAATTTCAACAATATTAAATTCAAAAACACCAATTTACGTCGGTGCTTATTGGTGATTCAACTTTGACAATACTATTTTAGCTCTTATTCCTTCATCAATTTATGGTTTTAATAAAGATCGAATTTCATATGCTTACAGTTGTTCCCTTATATCTGTCAGCCTGATTGAGTAATATGAAAAAGATTTAATGGAAAGATTGGTTGTACAGAAACATTTAGTTGGCAGCTGGAAAGATGATTTGATTTGACTTTCTTTGTATACGTGACATGTAAGTTCAATTCAAGAATTAAAACAAACTAGTGGTATAAAACTATTACAAATCTTCATGCTTCTATCATAGCTGACATGTACATTGATCTGGGATGCCTATACTTGACCACAGTAATTCTTACCATCATATTTGTCAGTGTAGTAGCCTTCCGATTGTAATATGCAGAATGCTGGATGATGAAAAAATGTTGTTACTGCATGTATTGCATGGAAGTTGATGTGGGTTGTGGAAGATGTATTAGATGACATGTAAGTGAGCAGAGATGGTTCTATCATGAACATGCAAAATCTGTTATTGACTGGGAAAATTGTGATGCAGCTTGAAACTGTAGGCTGCAGTTATATTGAGGCTATCAATAACCATGATAAAGTGGTGCAGTCTGCCAAAAAGCATAGTCACATTCTCTTGACATATTATGTTAACAGTTAGAAATGAGACTTCTTATTGCCTTGATCTTATGCCTTGTATGCATTTTGGCACTACTTGCTTGCTTCAACGTTCTGATTCTATTTGGACCACCAAGGTCTGAAGTACATCATTACAAATGGGCCTCCTCATTTATTGGACTCTACTACCATATGAATATAACTTTGAATTCTCCAATAAGCTTGACAAAGTCCACACCGGACTAAATTATCTTTCCCACATTGAATTTGACAAGACTATTGTGTTAAATGAAGAATTGGGCAATGACTCATTCCGAATTGGAGGAACATGACTCCGATTAGTAATTGATCATCTTGTGTGCATAATCCCTCTTGCTTTGTCAAAGAAATATACCTGCAAATCTCTACCATATACTTATTGATAATTATCTTTATCAGTGGACGACATTAATGATCTTTAATGACATGTCATGCCTTCTTTCAAGTCCTAAGGGGTGACCGTTAGACATGCATAACCAAGAACACAACTCATCATGTGATGCACCATGCATTACACTAGCCCATGCTATTGTTTGTTGCAGATCAATAAGTTTGCTAATGCAACATATGTATAAGTCAAGAACACATCTCATCACATGATGCCCCATGGGTTATGATCCTCTGTCCTAGTCTCTAATGCAAGCCAATAAGTTTGCTAATGTGGTATGTGGTAAACAGATTTGTCACTGCATTTGTATGTTAAACACAGCTCATCATGTGATGCACCATGAATTACACTAGCCCATCCTATTGTTTGTTGCAGATCAATAAGTTTGCTAATGCAACATATGTATAAGTCAAGAACACATCTCATCACATGATGCCCCATGGGTTATGATCCTCTGTCCTAGTCTCTAATGCAAGCCAATAAGTTTGCTAATGTGATATGTGGTAAACAGATTTGTCACTGCATTTGTATGTTGAAAACAATTCTTATTCACCGAATTGGTAGGGACAAAGTTTACAACAGTTAAATAGATTGCTATTTGGTTAACAATCTTCTTTTGTGTTTTAGAGGGGCAACTCCCTAAAATGATAAGTTAAAAAGTTTTCTGAGGTATACTTCTAACCAAAAAGAAAGAAAGACGTAACAAATAAAATCTAAAAAGGGGGGAAGAAATCCTAGTATTGCTGATAGGAGGCCAAGATTCTAGATTTTTTGAGAAAAATAAAAGAAGTTTACAAATTAAGAAAAGAGACAAACACAAAGATTATCCAACTTTTTAAAGATTGATTTGTTTTAGAAAAATATGCAACTAAGGTTTAGAAACTTGAATACAATCCAACATAAGGAAGATTCGTTCAACTAGGGTTTTTCAGACTCATAGGTAAGAAAACAACAATTATTATAGCCTAGATGGCATAGGATAAACATATATATTAAAAGAAACTTTTTATATTTTTTACAAAACTATAAAAAAATTGAAAATAAAAGACGTGACTTGAACATAAGAACAAATTACAACATAAAGAAATAACATTCAGCCATATAGACCAACAATATTAGTTATTTATTCAAATCAAAATTATAGAGCACAAACACTTTTTTTTTTGCATGAATTAACATTTACGCACATAGACCAACAATATTAGTTATTTATTCAAATCAAAATTATAGAACAGAGACTTTTTATTTGCATTTTAGAGGAGTAGCTCTTTCCAATTATAAGTTTTTTTTTTTGCATTTTAGAGGAGCTCTTTCCAATTATAAGTTTAAAATTTGTTGAGATATGCTTTTAACTAAAAAGTAGGAAAGAACAAATAAAATCTAAAAAGGGGGAAGAAACCCTATGTATGGTTGATAGGAGGCCAAGACTCAAGATTTTACGAGAAAAATAAAAAAAGTTTACAAATTAAGAAACGAAAAAACACAGATTTATCCCACTTTTTAAAGATTAATTTGTTTTAAAAAAATATGCAATTAAGGTTTGGAAACTTCAATACAATTCAACATAAGGAAAATTCATTCAACTAGGTTTTTTAGACTCATGGGTTAAGAAACAACAATTATTATAGTCTAAATTGCATAGGATAAACATATATGTTAAAAAAACTTATTTATATTCTTCACAAAACAAAACAACTTTGGAAAGAAAGGTTGCAACTTGAACATAAGAACGAATGACAACATAATGAAATAACATTTAGCCACATAGATTAGCAATATCAGTTCTTTATTCAAATCAAAATTATGGAGCACAAAGACTTTTTTATTCTCTTACAATTGTATGGAAACAAATAGTCTTTGCGATCCATAATTTTGATTTGAATAAAGAACTGATATTGTTGGTTTATGTGCTTGAATGTTAGTTATTTATGTTCTAATTTGTTTCTATGTTCAAGTTGTAGCCTTTATTTCCAAAGTTCTTTTGTTTTGCAAAGAATATAAAATGTCTTTTTTAATATATATGTTTAGCCTATGTAATATGAGCTGTAATAATTGTTGTTTTCTAATCTATGAGTTTGCAAAAACTTAGTTGAATGAATCTTTCTTATGTTGGATTGTATTCAAGTTTTCAAACCCTAGTTGCATAATTTTCTAAAAAAAATCGATCTTTAAATAGTGGGATAAATCTTTGTGTTTGTTCTTTTTAAAGCAGGAGCATCCAGTGGTGTAAGGGCAGTTTTGCATCACCCAAAAAAAGATGATGTTTCAAAATCGTTGTTATTGTTTCCATTTCTTTTCAAAATTAGTATTCTTGGTTCCATGATTGCTTGAATAATGATGTAGAACTTTCAGTTTTTCCAAACTACTAAAAATAGAAAACGATCATTTTAGAAAAGTTTGCATTTGGGCACGGATTAAAGTGAAAATTTACAGGAAGCTTTGTAAATGGAAAATAAAATATTTGTTGAAGGAATCATGCAAAGATCATTTATGAGCTGAAAGATATTAAAGTTTATGTTTTCCAAAAAACCCTGAAAATTATTCAAATTCAGGGAACCTTTATCGAGTGAGCCAATGTTTTTTTTGAAGCAGGAGCATCCAGTGGTGTAAGAGCAATCTTGCATCACCCAAAAAAAGACGATGTTTCAAAATCGTTGATGTTGTTTCCATTTCTTTTCAAAATTAATATTTTTTGTTCTATAATCGCTTGAATATAGAACTTTCAATTTTTCTAAACTGCTAAAAATAGAAAACAATCATTTTAAGAAAGTTTGCATTTGGGCACGGATTGAGAAAAATTTACATGAAGCCTCATAAATGAAAAATAAGACCTTTTTTGAAGGAATCACACAAAAATCATTTATGAGATGAAATATATTAAAGTTTATGTTTCCCAAAAAACGCCTGAAAATTATTCAAATTCAGGTTTGAGGCATTAAATGGTCACGTACGGGCCTGAAAATGGTTAGAACTAGCAAAGTGAGTTCTTAGCGCATAGAGCACTATGCGGGTTTTCCAACGCTTCAAACGATGCATCAATCGGACACCCGGATCAAAAGTTATGGCTCCCAAAAGTTGACCTATTTTTGGAGAGATGCAAAATTCAAAATTTGGTTGTTCGCTGCCAAAAAAAGCTATTTATGACCATTTTTGGGAACCATTGGGAGTAGTAGAGATAAAGGGGAAAGTATAGAATCAAGAAAAGATAGGAAAACAGAAACCCTCGCTGATTTGGGGTTACAGAAGACAGAAGATACTAGAACCTAGTGATGGGTAGCTCTAATGGGTTGCAGCATGTGGAGAATTGATTCCTCTGATTGTATTTGAACCTCTGTAATGTAATGAGTTGTCCAAAATCAATAAAAGAACATTCTATTTTTTGTGTTCAATTTCTGTTGTTGTTTGTTTTGTGATTTACCCCCTTCATCAGTGGTATCAGAGCAAGGGTTCCTGAGTGTGTAAACAGAGCATCGACCATGAGGCAATTTGCACCAAAACATGAGATTGTGGGTTTGCTGCGAAGATCAAGACACCTCCACCAAGAAATCATATTGGGAGCAATGGTTTGACGGAAGAGGGTTTTAGAGCCCTGCAAAGGCAAATCGATGCATTGCAAGAAGAGCTATGAAGACGGTTTGAGCCAAGAACAAGAGAATAAAGCGAAGATGAAACTGAAGAAGAGCTATCTGAGGAAGAACAAAAAGTTGCAGGAGATCATGTAGAAGTGAGGTTGTTAAGGGCCATTTCGAAGATCGGAAAAAGGCCCAAAATTGAAGTTTCTACCTATTCTGAAGATTTGAATTCGGAACACCTTATTGACTGGATCAATGATATGGAAGAATATTTCAAGTATGAAGATGTGGAGGACCCAGATCGAGTCAAGTTTGCAAAAACAAAGTTGAAGGACCATGCCAGTATTTGGTGGAAGCAGGTCCAGTTAGAGAGGAATAGACAAGGAAAAGGAAAGACTACCAGATGGGATCCGATGGTGGAAAAACTAAAAAAGCAGTTCATTCCTGTGGACTATGAAATGGAGTTGTTGAAGAAGCTACAAGGATTGAAGCAAAGTAACAAGTCTATTAAGGAATATACAGAAGATTTTTATAAGATCACTATCAGAACAGGCCATGCAGAGGCCAACAAGAAGAAGGTAGCCCGTTACATTAATGGGTTGAGGCCAAGTATTCAAGAGGAGTTGACCCTGGTCAGAATAACCACCATAGAAGACGCATACCAATTTTCCTTAAAGGTGGAAGAGAAGCTGAATAAAAGATTTGAAAGCAAGCAGAAAGGAAAAGGTCAAGGCGGAAGGACTAGTGGAAGATCCTATGGACGCTGAAATGAAGATCCAAAGAAAAGTGAAAAAGCTGGCACCAGTCGAAATGAGAGAGGAGATAATGCATACCGCCCTCGTGACCAAAACAATGGTGAGCAAAGAGGAAGATGAAGAGGCCGACCTAGGAAAGGACCTAGAAGAGGAGGTTTCAGAGGAACCTATTTTGAATGTGAAGAAGGGCATCGAGCATACGAGTGTCTACTACATCGAGAGATGATGAATAGAAGACTTGAAGGTAATGCACAAGTTGCACATGTAGATGAAAATGCAATCTGAGCATTCTGAAAATGTTGAAAGGGGAGAGACCCTAGTTGTCAGAAGAACCTTTTTGAATGAGGAGAAAGAACCAAATCAAAGGAAGAGTTTATTCCACACAAGATGCAAGTGTGAAAGTAAGTGTTGTGATATTATTATTGATATTATTCCGCACTGACAAGCTTGTTTTAGAGGAGATGGTTAACAAGTTAAAGTTGACAAGAAGAAAGCATCCACATCCATATCGAATTGCATGGTTGCAGAAGGACCGTAAAATTTTGGTCAACGAGTAGTGTTTAGTCAAGTTCAAGATTAGGGACTACCATGATAAGGTGCTCTGTGACATCATACCGATGGATGCATCTCATGTTATTGGGGAGGCCATGGTAGTATGATAGATGCACTGTCCATGATGGCCATGTAAACACATATTCCTTGACAAAGGATGGAGTTCATCATAAGTTGAAGCCCTTGAAGGAGGTGGAAGAAAAGGTATGTAGTACTGCCAGAATTTGATTGGTAGATGGTAGAAAATTTTTAGAGGGTATCAAGCATGAGCGCCATTACTTTGCATTGATTTCTAAAATCAGTTAAGAGAAAAGTGAAGATGTACCAGCAGAAGTCTCAGATCCGTTGAAAGAATTTCAGGACATTGTACCAGAAGGTTTACCACAAGTGAGGAAGATAAGTCATCAAATAGATTTGATACCAAGAGCCAGTTTATCGAATAAGGTAGCCCACAAAATGACTCCAACAGAGAGTGAAGAGTTGAACAGACAAGTTCACGAGTTGTTAAGGAAGGGACTAATAAAGGAGAGCCTAAGTCCATGTGCGATACCTGCAGTACTAGCACCAAAGAAAGATGGAGAGTAGAGAATGTATACAGATTCCCAAGCCATCAATAAGATCACGATCAAGTACAAATTTACATTGTCTAGAATGGATGGCATAATGGATTGTTTGAGTGGATCCAAATACTTCATGAAGATTGACCTGAAAAGTAGGTATTACCAGATCTGAATCAGAGAAGGAGACAAATGGAAGACAACCTTCAAGACAAATGAAGGTTTGTATGAGTGGTTAGTCATGCCATTTGGGCTAAACAATGCACCGAGCATATTCATGCGGCTCATGAACAAGGTATTAAAAGAGTTTTTGGAAAGTTTTGTTATTTTTTATTTAGATGACATTTTGATTTTCAATAAGACTTGGGATGAGCATCTGATGCATATCATAAGGGTTTTAGAGAAGCTAAGGAAGGAGAAGTTGATTAATATGAAGAAATGCAGTTTTGCAAAGGAGTTGGTATACTTGTGATTGTTGTCTCAGAGGAAGGTCTTAAGATGGACCTAGAAAAAGTAAGGGCTACCATTGAATGGCTTGCACCAAGGAGTGTTACAGAGGTACGATCTTTTCATGGTTTGACAAGTTTTTACAGAAAGTTCATCAAGAATTTTAGTAGCACTTGTGCACCCCTAACTAAGACAATGAGAGCGGATAGAAAAGAGTTTAAATAGACTACAAAAGCAAACAAGAGTTTTGATACATTGAAGCAGAAAGTCACAAAGCAACCTGTATTGGCACTTCCAGATTTCAATAACGTATTTCAGGTAAATTGTAATGCTAGTGGCAGTGTTATAGGAGTTGTTTTGAGTCAAGAAGGTAAGCCCATTGCCTATTTTAGTGAGAAGCTTAATGATGCCAAGAAAAAGTATTTTGTTTATGATCAAGAATTTTATGCAATAGTTCAGGCTTTGAAAAAATGGAGACATTATTTGTTTGCCAAAAGAGTTTGTTTTATATACTGACCATCAGGTCAGGCTTTGCACTATCTTAATAGTCAAGAAAAGTTGAACAAGAGGTTCTTCAAATGTGTAAAGTTTTTGCAAAGCTATACTTTTGTTTTGAAACACAGGAGTGGGAAGTCCAACAAAGTTGCAGATGCCTTGAGCGGAAGGCAAAATTTGTTGACGTTTGATGAGCTTAGAAGTTTGTATCCTAAAGATCCAGATTTTGTAGAGGCTTGGAAAGCTTGTTCGGAACATGTTACTTTGGACAGGACAAAATGGTTGGATTTCATAATCCAAGATGGCATGTTGTTTAGGAGAAGCCAATTGTGCATTCCAAGGAGTTTCATGAGAGAACCTGATTAAGGAGAAGCATAGTGGGGGATTAGCTGAACACTTTGGTCGAGATAAGACCATTGCTATTATTGGTGAGCATTATTATTGGCCGCAGTTACAATAGGATGTGAAAAAATTTGTGCAGAGTTGCAGAGTGTGTCAGATGGCAAAAGGAGCAAGTCAGAATACAAGGCTATATCATCCATTACCTGTACCAGAGAAGCCATGGAATGATATTAGTATGGATTTTGTTCTTGGTTTACCAAGGACACAGAGAGGACATGATTCCATTTTGTGGTGGTAGACAGATTCTCGAAGATGGCACATTGTATTCCTTGTAAGAAGACTAATGATGCTGTTCATATTGCAGAGTTATTTTTCAAAGAGGTGGTAAGACTACATGGTCTAACTAAAAGCCTAGTTTCAGATCGAAATACCAAGTTTGTTGGTTATTTCTGGAGGACATTATGGAAGAAATTGAAGACATTTAAATTTCAATTCTGCACACCATCCACAAATTGATGGACAAATAGAAGTGGTGAATAAGAGTTCAGGTAACCTACTACGATGCTTAATAGGAGATAAGCCCAAGGGATGGGATTTGATTTTACCACAGGCAGAATTTGCTTACAACAATTATGTCAATAGGAGTACAGGTATATCACCATTCTATATTGTATATGTAAATAGTCCAAGAAATGTTTGAGTTAAAAAAGCTAGACAAGGGAGAAAAGGCAAGTGTTGAAGCTGAAGACTTTGCAGAACACCTAAAGAATTTACATGAAGAGGTGAGAAAACACATTAATAGGATGAATATTCAGTACAAGGCTAAGGCAGATCAGAAGAGGAGATATAAGGACTTCTAGATAGGAGATGAAGTCATGGTTCACTTTAGAAAAGAAATGTTTCCAGTTGGAACATATAATAAGTTGAAAATGAAGAAGTTTGGACCATGTAGAATTTTGAAGAAGCGCGACTCAGAAAATGCATATGAGGTAGAGCTGCAAGTGGAATCAATATTTCCCCTATTTTTAACATTTCTGATTTATCAAAATATCATGAAGGTGCAATAGTGGACATACAAACAGAAGAACAGTGGAGTATTCCGACATCTACTTCAAATGAAGAGATAGAAGAGATCTTGGATAGCTGTGTCGCAAGGAGTACTTAGAATAGGCAATATGAAGAATAACTGGTGAAGTGGAAAGGAAGGCCTGTTGAAGATTCTTCTCGGTTATCTACGGAAAAAGTGGACCATTTGGGGTTTCCTCAAACACTTGAGATGTGACAAGGTCACTTCTCAAGAGTATCCAGTGATATAAAGGTAATCTTGGATCACCCAAAAAAAGATGATGTTTCACAATCGTTGATCTTGTTTCTATTTCTTTTTAAAATTAGTATTTCTGGTTCCATAATTACTTAAATAATGATGTAGAACTTTTAGTTTTTCCAAACTGCTAAAAATAGAAAACTGCCATTTTAGGAAAGTTTGCATTTGGGCACAGATTGAAACAAAAATTTATAGGAGGCTTCGTAAATAAAAAATAAAACCTTTGGTGAAGGAATCATGCAAAGATCATTTGTGAGCTTAAAGATATTACAGTTTCTGTTTCCCGAAAAATGCTTGAAAATTATTCAAATTCAGCTTTGAGGCACTGAATGATCCCGTACGGGCCCGAAAATGGCCGGAACTAGCAAAGCGGGTTCTTACTGCATAGAGCACTCTGTGAGTTTTCCAGTGCTTCAAAAGACGTGTCGAGTGGACACTCGGATCAAAAGTTATGTATTAATGACCATTTTTGGGAACCCTTTGAAGTACTGGAGATAAAGGGGAAAGTATAGAATCAAGAAAAGTTGGGAAAATAGAAACCCTAGTTGATTTGGGGTTACAAAAGGAAGAAGATTCTACAACTTGGTGATGGGTAGTTGTAATGGGTTGCAGCCTGTGGAGGATTGATTCCTCTGATTTTATTTGAGCTTCTGTAATGTAATGAGTTGTCAAAAATCAATAAAATGACATTCTATTTTCTGTGTGCAATTTCTGTTGTTGTTTGCTTTGTGATTTACCCCCTTCATCACTTTTCTTAATCTAAAAACTTTTATTTTTCTTAGAAAACCTAGAGTCTTAGCCTCTTATTAGCCATACCTAGGATTTCTTGCCCCTTTTTGAGATTTTATTTGTTGTATCTTTCCTACTTTCTAGTTAAAAGCATCCTAAAAAAATTTATACTTATCATACTAGGGAGCTGCCACTTTAAAATGTAGAGGAAGATTGTTAATCCAATATCAATCTATCCAACTACTAAAAACTTTGTCACTACCCATTAGGTAAGTCAAAATTGTTTTCAATGTACATATGTAGTGACAAATCTGTTTACCAATAGTGTTAATGTGTTAAATAAACCCAACTTTGCAATCTTGCACTCATCAACCCTATCTTTCCAACTAAGGATTTTGAGCATTTGGCAGAATGGGATCATTTCCAAATACTAGACAAGGGAATATGTACATTTGGTTACCAGTGATTGTTTCATGAACAATCACGAAATGACCTTAAATATAGTTTCAAAAACTAACACCACCAAGTTTTTTCCACATTTCTATATCTTTATTGTATTCTCGCAAGGTTTAAATTGGTAGGGACAAAGTTTACAACAATTAAATAGATTGCTATTTGGTTAACAATCTTCTTCTGTGTTTTAGAGGGGGAACTCGAATGAAAAGTTAAAAAATTTCTAAGATATGATTTTAACCAAAAAGAAAGAAAGGCACAACAAATAAAATCTAAAAAAGGGGGAAGAAATCCTAGTATGGCTGATAGGAGGCCAAAGATTCTAGATTTTTTGAGAAAAATAAAAGAAGTTTACAAATTAAGAAAGGAACAAACACAAAGATTATCCCACTTTTTTAAAGATTGATTTATTTTAGAAAAATATGCAACATAAAGAAGATTCATTCAACTAGGGTTTTACAGACTTATAGGTAAGAAAACAACAATTATTACAACCTAGATTGCATAGGATAAGCATATATATTAAAATAAACATTTTATATTCTTCACAAAACTATAAAAAAAATTGAAAATAAAAACTGCAACTTGAACATAAGAATAAATTACAACATAAAGAAATAACATTGAGGCACATAGACCAAGAATATTGAAAGGAAGCTAGGTGTGCCGAAATCACTTCCTACACTAATCTAATGAGGAGAGATAAGTGCAAATTCGTTTTAATCTTTACAGTTACAACAATGTTAACTCAACAACAGAGATATTGCAACAATACACACACATAGAGACTAGACATGTGTGTGTGAGAGAGAGAGAGAGGATATACGTGGCTTCCCTTAGAAACACATAAAATCACATAAGAGTGGCTTCAAACATTTAACACTTTAAACTAGTGCAAACTCAACAATACATTTGTACAACACTTCAAGAGATAAATTGAAACGGTAAGAACTATACAAAATGTCATAAATCAATTACAACAATTATCAACATTCTCAAACACAGACGACCTTTGTCCTACTTAAGACTAGGTCGGCTGAACAAGGGATAACATATGGTTGTTATCCGGCCTTTGAATTTCCATGGGTATGAAAAAGTAACCTGCAAACTTCCAAGCACACATCAATAGTACATGATATAATAGCCGAAGCAAATGAAAAGCATACATTACACACATGATCACAATATACAACATCAAGATAATCCAAGGTAACATAATGTCTCTCAAAACATCTATTACTCATAAGTATAAATCAAAATCACATATTATAAGTGATAAAATCAGTCTCGACAACTAAGCACATAATAGTAGGCATGAGTTTTCCACAGTCCATGAATTATGTATAGGGTACTTTTGGATTAAACTGTGTATGTTTTTGCTTCGAATTTAAAATATATGAAAAACATACACAGTTTAATCCAGAAGCATCGTATACAGAACTAAGCACATATCAATAGCATCAAACGACATCCTAGCATATAACAACATATTATCAAATGAAAAACTAACATGCCATCTAACCAACCATAGAGCATAATCCATCTATCTAATCCAGTAAGAGATAAGGTAACAAGGTCCAAGTGCGAGATCAACAGTCCCCAAAATACACAAGACCATAATAACTCCATCGAAAGAGTACCATAAGCAAAATAATTAAGGTGAGGTAAAAGTTGGCCTTACAAACAAATTAAAATTTGTTCAACATGAAAAATAATACTCTATTTTGATTGATTTACTCTAGATAGATTAATCACTACATAAAAAACTCATTGCAATAGTACTCCGAATGCAAGTACTAAAAATAGGTACCTAAGATATGGTAAAATGAGGGAATATTTTAGTAAGAATTGAGTAATATGATGGATTATAAAATATTAAGATGTAGGGGTTGTTGAATGCACAAGACAACTAAGAGGGGGGTGAATCAGTTGTATCTTAAAACTTCAAAACCCTCACAAACATTTAGATCCACATTTATTCAATTAACCCTTAATACGTTAGAATGATTAGTCATGAAAGCAAATAACATAAACAGAAAAAAATCAACATAATACACAAGAAAACACTAGATTTACGTGGAAAACCCAAGAAGGGAAAAACCACGTTGAGGATTAGCTCACAATATAAAGTAATATCAACACCGAATACAATAGAGCTCACTCCTGGAGGGCTCACTGCGCAAAAGAAATAAAGGCTCACTGCTAGAATAGAAAAGAAGATAAAGAAGAATGTTACAATGAGAAAACCACCTCAATGTAATAGAGAAGTCCACCATAGCATCACCAACACCTTTGCAGTTTGACTGACGAATTGTACACTTTATGCTCACTGCATCTAGCAATCTAACACATGAAAGCTTGCATTGTACTTTACAAATTCACACTTTACAACTGTGTAATTCACATCTCACTCATCACACACTTCTTTTGCATCCCTCAACAACTCAACACTTATTTATACTATCTTCAACCTTGAAAACATTCTCCAATGTCGGCAATGCACCTTAACCATGTAAATTCAAATTAGGTCAGCACCAAAGGAATGAAGGAAGACAATAACACACCTTAGCTTGGACCTAAATCCACTCATACATGCCACACCATGCTTCCACAATCATCAAGGCAAAACTGCAGTTAGTGTAAACACCCAAGGTCGGTCGAACCTGTGTTAAGACCATAATCATTTAAGTACATGCTTCCCCAAAACCAAACATGACTCACGAACAACAAACCATGCTTGAACACAATCTAGAATATCCCACAAACATCCTGAAATCCAACAAATTCCTTTGCAACAACTTTCACCTGAAGAAAGTACACACCCATTATACTCAAACATCTCTGCCATACACTGCAACTCAGGAAATCAACTTGCAGAGCGTCAAACCACGAATAACTTCAACTAAAGGTAGATATGAACCTTATAAACACAATTCTAGAACTGAAGACTTGAAACCACTTGCAACACCTCTGATCAACATATCCAAACTGCATGAGCAAATCTTCAACATAGAGGAAATGCAGAGCAAAATCAAAACACCACTCTATATGCCAAAACACCTTTACAACACACTGTTTCCTCTTTTATTCAAATTTTCTCAAATGCACTCAAAAACCAAGCACCAAAAGCATATCATTAACATCTTCAGCACTTCGTCATGATCAAAGACAACATCAACTCAATACTAACTGCTCACACTCTTGCAATAATCTCTTGCTCATACAGTTGACACCAATGACAACACAAACTTGTTGACATCAATGGCAACACTAACTACACATACTTGCAACAGGAATAGAAATAAAATTAGGAATATTATTTAAAATTCTATGATCAAGGGCAATATAAGATAAGTTTACTAAGTGAATCTCCTAAACACCATAGTGATATAGGCCCTATTATTTAATGGAATAATTAACCTCAAACAAGAAAATGTCCATTGTCTTATTTGAAAAGCATTATTAGTAATAGCATACTTTAGTAAACATTCTCAACTATTAGTTTATGTCTAAAAACACAGAGAAAAAAAATATGGATAATTTACAATCTTGGAGAAAATGAATTAGTTAACTATTATAGGTTGATGTGACATTTTCCTAGGTAAATCATTGATTGTATGAAATGATGAGTTAAAATATTATAAATAATAAATAAATTAGAACATATGACCTTGTCAAGTACTCTAACAAAAGAGATGATATCTGGAATGAGATTGAATTTTTTTTTTTTTTAAATAATTAGAAAAGGAATTGGTTTTAGACTTTTTGAGGGTCTCCATGCTTTTCTCCACCATGAAGCACTACCATGAGTTTACCTACCATTTTCTACACGTGACAGGTTGCATCTCAAACAACAACATTAACCCGTACTAACCTTTTCAACCAAGGCATGCTAGTGAAAAAGGAAAGGTCATCAATGAAAGAGTAGTAGTTTTAGGATTTGGTTGTCATCCTCATGTGGCAAGGAGTTAGCAATTATTGTCATAATTTGTCATTAAAAGCCAATTCATTTATCTAGTTTCATAAATTCATGTCATTGCATAAATCCTTCAAGTATGATTATTGAATTTCCTATTATATCTAAATGATTTCTCATTCTACTTTGGTCTAGCTAATTAATTGAAGGAAGGATGATCGATATACAAAATGAAGCTAATTGATTATTACTTGAGATTTTACAAGATTTAAAGTAAAATAATTCTCCATAGAATAAATTGAACCATAGCACTAGTAAGCTTTTATCACATTAATTATTAATAAACATGTTTAACAACAAATATCGTACTTAAAAGAATCCAATGAGTGGATATTCTTGGCTCCCCAAGGCTTTAGGTTGAATTCTAATGTAGGATTCAAGCCTATATATATATATATGAATAAATGGTTGTCCACATAGGGATGAATGCCTACACCTTATAATAAATAAAACTGAGTTAAACTAAATAAATAAAAGAAATTTTAATAAAAAATTAGTTGCAATTTTAATGAGTATCTAGTATATAGTAGGGTATTTTCATCATGATAGGTTTTAGAAATTTGAATATTTTCTTTGAGTCCTTCGAAATAGTCATTATGGTGGATAATGAAAGAATAATGCCGATTATGCATGTTGTTCTTGTTAGTGTAGAATATATTTTCGTTGTTACTTATTATTTAATAAGTAATTATGCATGTAATCTACACATGGCATTAATCCATCTTAGGTGGCTATATGGCGTCTTGGAGAGTTGGTCAAACTTGTCTAAGGTATGTGGTGCCTCCTTCTTGCCACTTGGTGGAGAAAAATCACCACCTCTATTTGAGTGTTGAAGTTCACTTCTATAGTGACTCAATCACTTCACTATATATGTACTCATTTTGTTCATAATCAATCAAGCATTTAATTTTCATATGCAATTATTTCTTACATTATGTGTTTTCATTTAACTCTACAAGGCATGTGTTTGTAAAGCTCTCATGGCCAACCTGTATCATCATTTTGTCTGGTTGATATTGAATCCTCCAACATGGTATGAAAGCCAAGAACTTGTTTGCTTGATAGTTTGGTAATTTGCAAAGTTTAAACTTGAAACTGTGTTTGCATTGCACGCAAAATTTGTTTTATTTGTGCTCCTGTGTATTGTTTGGTTGGAATCTATATCTACAAAGATAGGTGGCCTATGTGTTTGTAAGGAAGATAAGGTAGCGAAATAACTTCCTACACTAATCTTGAGGGAAGGGATATGCAAAAAAAATTAGATCTTTACAACAATTACATAAATAAAACATAAATGGAAATCATACCACAACACAGTAATTACGTGGAGAAACCCTTTCGAGAGAAAGAACCCTACACTCTAAAAGCCACCCAATATATTATTTAAGAAACAATACAATTACAATGTACTTGTAGAGCAAGCTTTCAAAAAAGTACAACCAACCAAAGATTCAATGGAAACTCAACATCTATAAGACTCTCACACACAACCTCCATCCCAAAGCTCTTGATATATAGGAGATACAATACAATAAAGCATCAATGGCACGACCACAAAACCATGAGTTAAAACCACCCAAAAGTGGTTCCCAAATTATCTCCAATATAATATGCCTTGTGATGTGCCAAATCACACACCCACACATGTAACTCTCCCCTTTACATCTCTTTTAAGTGTCTGATTAACAACATGCCCAACTTCCGGAGGCCATACTATTGATTCAGATGTCTGATTAACAAATTGTTTGATGTGTCCAAAAGCTCATGAAGAGATACATCAAGTTATAATTGGCTTCATTGGTTACGACAATTTCTATGGAAAATTAGAGCATCTAAGTGCCTCAAATCTGAGTTTAAACTTTTTCAAGAGTTTCAAAAATGGAAAATTTAATATTTTGCAATACATGCATGATCTTGAGTTGAAACGCACCCAGGATGTTTATTTGGTAGTTCCACACCTTTTGGCAAAATTTCAGGCCCATCTGTGTTCAAATGTAGACTTGAGTTAAAAATAGTAAGCCCTAACATTTTTAGCTTCTTTTGGAAACTTTGAAAGTTCTAAACCAATCTTCAAGATAAAGGGTATTCGGAAAGACCAAAATTGGGAAGAATAGTAACCTTTTGTAGTTGCAAGGTTAAGTCACCTTTCCTAACAATGTCAAATGCACAAAAAGTTTTCTTTGGAGTTACGGCCCTTTCCTGTGGCCCCATGTCTACAGTCAAAAAGGCCTCTAAAAGGTGTTTTTTGACTCTAAATTTAGCTCTATGTAAATAACTATGTATGGTGACTTAAATTGACAATGTATGCCAAAATTGGGAAGAAGAGTAACCTTTTGTAGTTGCAAGGTTGAGTCACCTTTCCTAACAGTGTTAAAGGCACAAAAAGTTTTCTTTGGAGTTATGGCCCATTCCTCTGGCCCCATGTCTGTAGTCAAAAAGGCGTCTAAAAGGTGTTTTTTGGGTCTAAATTCAGCCTGAATTTAGCTCTATGTAAATAACTATGTATGGTGACTTAAATTGACCATGTATGAATTGATTCAATCCTTGTCACGAATTGATTCGGCTTGAATTTGGCTGTCAAGTTTTGTGTGAAAAATGCATTTTCAAAGACATGAAGGACATTCAACCATCAAGTTAAAACCAACAGAAAGAGGCACTATTCATACTTCAAAAAGTAGAATTGTTGAGGCCAACAATTCAAGGGGGGTGACATCATAAAGGGAGGGAGGGACCCACCTTTTCTCTTATCCCTCTGGTCATATGGGGTGGTTGCGTCCAACCAGAGGGGGCTTAACTCCACATCTATTTTCCTCTCTCTAAAATTTTTCTCTAAGCTTTTTGTCAAAAAAATTGTCATAATTTTTTTCAGGGATTTTAATTTTTTAGGCAAATATTAAAATTAATGTAACTTTTGACTAACAACTCGAAACTGATTGCAATTAATTTTTTATGTCCGATCCATTGGAAATGATATCATACTAAAATTATAAAGCGTCATTTTTCATTCAAAATGGGGTTAGCCTATGCACTGAAATTATAAAGTGCCACAAATCTAAGGTGGGATAAAAATATTGAATTACGAGGGATGTTGAATAATGTCTAGAACACTTCTGTGCTTTTCCTTCAACATTTTGTTTTTTGCACTTCTAAATTACTGCAACAATATTATCTTAAGCAATGGAGTCAAATCAACCTATTAAGCCACTCACACCCTTTAATTATCATGAATAGAAACTCAATGTACAACTTATCCCAGAAATAAAGGGTTGTATAGAGTGACTATGGGTACTAAAAAAGAACTTAATACTACAAAAGATTAAAAAAAATGGTTCAAGAAATGTGATTAAGCCTTTGGGTTTTTGTGTCTTAACTATCTCCTAAACTAATATTTCATGTAGAGACCTTGAAGACACCTAATGAAGAATGGCAAGCCTTAGAAAAACTCTTTGGGAAGCTTGATGAACTAAAGAGTCATGCCCTAGAAACTTTGACACCTTAGAGGATTATTTCACTAGGTTCAAATCATTAAGATTGAAGTTAAAAGAATGTGGGATAGAGAAAAAAGAGGATCAACTCATCCTTTCTATACTTTCTAAACTAGGTCCTAACTACTCTGTGTTTGTATCTACCTTTTATACCACCAAAATGGCTCTTGAAGCCACATGGTCAATACCTTCATTAGATGACTTCATTGCTGACTTAACTTTAAGGAGCAAGATAAGTTGATACAAATGGGCACCATAAAGCCTTCAAATAAATCTCATCCTCTTATTGGTAAAAATGGGAAAAACATCAAAGGAGAAAAACAAAAGGACAAGGAAATCAAGGAAGATAAGAAATTTGAATCCTCAAAATCAAACACTGAAAGTCTTTTAGATCAAGGGAAATCTATAAAATAAAATGCCAAGTGTGCATTTTGCAAGAAAGCTAGACATAGTGATCAGAAATGTATGAAGATAAAGACTAATCATCTTAGAAATCTTCTTGAGAAGAATTATGTAAGGAATCTTGAATCTAACCAAGAGTCCTTATCAACACCAAAAATATTTAAGGGTAATGCTCTTGTTGCATCTATAGTCTCAGAGAATAGTTGATGGATCCTTGATTCTAGAGCATCCCATCACATGACTTCATCACTTCTGTTCTCAACATTAGGCTGACACATAAAAAATACTAGTGGTAGACAACACATATATCGATGTTTGTGGGAAAAGAACTACTGACATAGGCATATGACAATTTATTGATGTCCTTTTCATTCCACAATTGTCACAATCTTCTTTCCATCTATAATATTACTAAAAGTGGGATAGGGAAGACACTTGAGTTCACTTCAAAATCAGTCATTATAGGAGATTTGTAGAGTAGAGAGGTTATCGATTGTAGTTGGAAAATTTGACTTCTCATGTTTAAATATTCTCACATTTTTCTCCTGATGGTTCCTTCTCTATGATCCACACTCCCGCATCTAATGTGGATACTTCATCAGAGGCTTAGTTTGGTCCATCATCACCTCCACCATCAGCTATTGCTTCATTAGAGTTCTGTGTTGCTTCACAATGGGCCTCCAGAGATTCTTTACATCAAGACTTAATCTGGGATCTAAATTCCACACACCACTTATTTGGATGGCAACTTAGCTGCATCACCACTATCACCTTTAAGTGTTTTGTATACTGTCTAGAACACTCTTATTTATTCTCTTTTGGAGGAAAGTTTTTTCCCATAGAGTTTTCTTTCTTTCTTCGCTTTATGAGCGATTTCTTTGTACATGGGTACCTCATCAAGCCTAATTGTTAGGACTCGTCCTTATTTGTGCTCATCTAAGCTATGCTTAAGGGGGTGTTAGTGTAGAATATATTATTGTTATTACTTATTATTTAATAAGTAATTATGCATGTAATATACACATGGTGTTAAGCCATCTTAGGTGGCTATGTGCCATCATGGAGAGTTGGTCAAACTCGTCCAAGGTATGTAGTGTCTTGCCACTCAGTGGAGTAAACTCACCACTTCTATTTAACTGTTGAATTCGACTTCTATAGTGAGTCAATCACTTCACTATATATGTAATCATTTTATTCATAATCAATCAAGCATTTCATTTTTGTATGCAATTGTTTTGATATTGGTAAGCTACAAACAAAGGTGCATATCCCTATTACAAAAGGCCCCAAGGGCAGCGAAAAAGGCCAGTAGGCTATGCACAACAGACCAACAATAGACTAACAGAAAAAGACCATCACAACAACAAAAAGAACCAATACCAAAAACAAAACAGAAATAAACACTACTTGAGTAGAGCATTCTAATCCTCCATGAGGAAACCCAAGAGCTCCTCCTTACTAGCAGACTTAACATCCCTGTCAAGATTGTCCTCTTGGGCATCCTTCAGGATAGCGAAGTAGTCGCACGGTGAATCACTATGGAACACATGATAGCAAGCACCATCAGTTTATTCTCCAGAGAGGGCAACCTTTTCTTCAAATCATCCAGGTCTTGTTTAACCTAATTACAGGTGGCACACTTAATTTTACTATTCACTTCCTTCCCATGGGTCTCCATAATCTTGGTGTCCTCCTTAGATTCATAGGAGTTATTTAACTCCTCGAATAAACTAGCACCCTCGTATTCCTTAGGTTGATGTGGAGTTGATTTGACCTCCTTGATCTCCACCTCATCCTTAGCATTAGAAGATGAGGAATAATCAACAATCTTCAAAACCAGGGTTTTACACATAGCCAATCTACTGGAGTGTTAGATGCTCAACCTTCTAACAGTACTCTCCTTGACCTCAACAACCTTATCTTTCTCAGCAACATCTTCCCCTTGCTCTTAGGGAGGCAAATTAAGTCTTTAGGACAACCTTTTGTGTTGGTTAAGCTGACCCCAAACTCAAAATTGGATTTTGGTGTGTGTTATCAGCTCTTTAATTCGAATAATTCATTTCTAGGGCCTTTGTATATAAATAAGTGACCTTATTTGAAACTAGAGACTTTGATAGATGAAAAAGATAATTAGAATATAACATCTCTATGAAATGTTATGCTCTTGAATTATTACAAGTTTCCATTGATTAAGTTGAAAAGATTTTGCTCTCTTGGAAGGATTTTGTGAAGGTTAAAAAACTAAGATCTTGAATCTATCTCACCATTCCTAGGTTGAAGCACTTTGCATGATTGGGAGAAGGGTTGGAACCGCCAACTAGAGCTTGGCTTGAGTACCCTCATAGGGTATGGTGTTGGTATGTGGCGACTGATCATGCAAATATTATACACTCTTAATGTATCATTGTCCGGGCTCGGTGTCAGTAATTAATTTTTCTTAACAGACAAAGAAAAAATGACTTTGTAAAACCCTAATTCTAGAAGCTTCCATAAAAAGCTTGTTATAAGCGACTGGGATGTATGTTGCAGTGGTGGAATTCGTGAGACTGTAATATGTTTTGCATTGGATAATAAAATCATTGGATGGTTGAGTTTCTATGGATGTAGCCCATATTGGGTTAACCACGTTAAAATTCTGTGATGATCTCTTTTGTGTTATTCTTCATTGGTATATTTGGGTTATTTAATCTACATATAATTGTTAATGTTTATTGCTCGAATCTTCCTGAACCCTAACAATTGGTATCAGAGCGGGTTGTGTTTGATTATTGTCTGTAGGAAGGTCTCACGGTTGAATGGGAGTCTCATGGTTAAGTGGGAGCAATGGCGGATGTAGTGTCTTTACTATATCTAATAAACTTGGTGATGATCACACAATCCAAAGGGATAACCTACTGAACAATCCACTATTCTCCTTGAAAAGAGCTTCATTGAATTATCAACCAGTGCTCGTAAACTTGTGATGGCACTGGCACTGTATGCGCTTTCAAAAACCAAACTATTCTAACTTATCTAGTACAATATCATACATCAAAACTACTTAATGGCTGAAGACATTCATGATGCTACTGTTGCTACGGGTAAATGTAATGTAAGACTGTAAAAGTGAATATAAACGAATAAATTCTAAGAAATAGCTTGACACTAATAACTTGTCCTATCCTCTGGAGTATCACAAGTCAAATGAACTAAAACAACTTAAGAATCTAATTGATCTTGCATTCATGAAATAACTGCTACAACAATAATAACATGCAAGAAATAAAATAACGGACAATTATCCTGAGTGGGCCTTGCTCATGTGACTGCCTCACTACTTAAACTCAAATCTAGCTCTCTTAAATAAACACAATCATATTGATTCTAACACACATTGTACAATCTTTTCAAATCACATAAAATCTTGCTAAACTGTAGTATTCATAACTCATAATCAAAGTAACATTGTCTACATAATCTAGAAAAGATTCAGATAGCTATATCTGTGATAAAGAAAAAACTATTCAATGCTACACTTAACTAACTAATGTCTACCTCAACCACCGAACCATAATATAGGAATGAGGGAGTTATTGAAATAGGTCTCTTGATTGTAAACATAAAACACCACTCTGCATGAACTAGAGTGTAATGAATGCCAAAAATAATGACTGGAAAAGAAGGAAAGAAGTGTCCTAACAAAATTAGAACTCTTTGCTAAAATAGGGGAACTTGGACTGGTTGAATCAGTCCCATTGGTTTTCTAGTTGCAATTTAATCCCTCAAGCTTCCAATCATCTTTATTGGTTACTATCACGATCAGTGATTATCTCCATCAAGTGTCCTCATGTCATGGTTGCTGCACTTAGTTGAGTCTGGAATATTTCCCTGCTTTGCGCTTAGAATACTGTGGTTGTGGGCTGCATCCTGTAGTTGCTGCAGCTTACAGTCCTTACTCTTTTAGCTGCAAGGTTAGTCCATAAACATGTACAAAATGCTAACAACCATAATCAACACAAACATTCTCAATAATCCATACATTCCCACATATAATGTACAATTTCATCATATTATAATCATATCTCCATATACTTAATTAACCAAGTTCAAGTCTACATAATGATCATAATGGATAATATAAAATAGAAATATGCTTAAAATAGTATCTGGGAATGTCTTTCAATTTGCATAAAACTATAAGAAAACATCATAATAACTAGGCTCATCACACCCCCAACTATCCATTTCCTTGACCTCGAGCAAATCAATTAAGGATGTAGGTTGTAATATAGGGTGAGATCCCTGAAATCTGCAATAGTAGCAACTCCTTGGCTCTGCTCCAAATAAAATCCATTATTGTATGTCAACTTGTTCATTCTGGAGACCTCTGCTTTCTCACACTCTGTACTCCTCCCAATCAAATGTGGCACTAGATATAGAAGCATAGGTAGTTGGAAAGTAACTGGTATCCAACTCAATGCTTGTTCCTTGGCAATGTCCATGTATTTCCCGACACTTTCAAATCATAGTCAACACTACTTTTTCTGATCATTCACTGGTGCCAGAGAGAAAGTATGTTTCTCCGCATTGAAGTATTCTACTCTGTGGTTCTAGAGGGAAGTATGGGATGATGATAAGTGCCTACAATTGCAATAGTTCATGTTTTGGTGATCTGAAAGCTATCTTTCTTTTATGACAGTTGAAGACAGTAAAGTTCATGTGCTCCGGTGTGAAGAATAGTTCTTTTATGACAATTGAAGACAATATTCAGTGAGTATTGCATCAGCCTCCTCCTGCTTCTTCAAATGTAGAGTATCCAGTTGAGTAGCTAAGTGACTGATAATATCTTCCACCCTTGAGACTGAATTAGATGCTTTACCAATGGTGGATGTTCTCTCTCCCCTTGTCCTCTTGGGGAATGTCCTTGAGTAATTTCTGCAAGCCTTGCAGACATCTTTGAAGGGTAATTGAGATATATCCCTATCCCCAATAAGATTAATGGCTTCCATGTAGTCCTCATTGACTCCTCAAGAATACAAGCTTCAAAGATTCATATCAGAGTCTATTATGTGAATTTTTATTTAGGCAAAAATTAAACCTCTCTACATAATCCTCAAATGGTTCATCTTATTTTTGAGTCATTCTGAAGATGTCATCTCTTCTTCTAGCAATTCCCCTACAATAGTCTTGGTATTTCTCCAAGAACTTGGTCTTCACCGTGTCCCAATTTGGAATAGCATCCTTGCCTAGTCCCATGAACGCCATCTTAAAGCAACATCCTCTGAAGTGGAAGGAAATAGCTTGAGCCTATGAGGATTAGTGGTGTAGTCATAATTCCTACACAAGGCATCAAACTCAAACAAGAATGTATCTGGATCTTCAGTCACCAAGCCATAGAAGACTGGTAATGTTGAAGGAGGTATATTCTTCAGAGCAGCAGCCCTCTTTTGGTTGGTAATTGGAAACTCAAAGGTCACATGCTTACGTGGATAATCCACTGCATCAGCCATGGTGAGGAAGGTTCTTTTGGTGTTGTCAATAGATGTTGACAAGATGGAAGATTCTTCTTCAGTAATACCCTTGCTTTAATTAATGTAATCACCAATATCTATCGTAGCTTGTTGAGTTGATGGAAGAAACCTTCCCAAACCATCTCTCTGCCTCTGCATACAATAGGTGTGACTTCGTGTAGTAACGACTCCTGTACAATGTTAGTGATTCTTTTCTGATATTTGGTGAGGTAAAACTTAAGTGTCCTATCTTTTGATAGCAAAATGTTGAACTAGGAAAGCTTGGAGATAAAAGGAACTAGTCTCTAAAAATAGTGCCATCCCCAGCAACAACACCAAAAATGTAGTGTCTTTACTATGTCTACTAAACTCGGTGATGATCACACAATCCAAAGGAATAACCTACTGAACAGTCCACTATTTTCCTTGAAAAGACCTTCATTGAATTATCAACCAAGGCTAGTAAACTTCTGATGGCACTGGCACTGTATGTGCTTTCAAAAACCAAACTATTTTAACTTATCTAATACAATATCATAAATCAAAACTACTTAATGGCAAAAGACAGTAATGCTACTACTATTGGTACGGGTAAATGTAATGTAAGTTTGTAACAATGAATATAAAAGAATGAATTCTAAGAAATAGCTTGACACTAATAACGTATCCTATCCTCTAGAGTATCACAAGTCAAATGAACTAAAACAACTTAAGAATCTAATTGATGTTGCATTCATGAAATGACTGTTACAACAATAATAACATGCAAGAAATAAAGTGAAGGAGAGTTATTCTGAGTGACCCTTGCTAAGGTGACTACCTCACTGCTTAACCTCAAATCTAGCTCTCTTCAATCAACACAATCATATTGATTCTAACATACATTGCACAATCCTTTCAATTCACATAAAATCTTGCTAAACTCTAGTATTCATAACTCATAATCAAAGTAACATTGTCTGCATAATCCAGAAAAGATTCAGATAACTATATCTGCAACAAAGAAAAAACTATTCAATGCTACACTTAACAATCTAACTAACGTCTACCTCATCCACCGAACCATAATATAGGAACGAGAGAGTTATTGAAATAGGTCTCTTGATTGTAAACATAAAACACCACTCCGTATGAACTAGAGTGTAATGAATGCTAAAAATAATGATTGGAAAAGAAAGAAAGAAGTGTCCTAACAAAATTAGAACTCCATGCTAAAATAGGGGAACTTGTACTGGTTGAATCAGTCCCATTGGTTTTCTAGTTGCAACAGAATCCTAAGCTAGTTACTAAAGGAGGGTTTCACATTTAGGGATGAGGGTTTAAAGTTCACATTTTAGGGCTTAAGGTTCACATTCAAGGGTCCAAATTTCAACATTCAATGTTTAGCATTGACATCTAATTGTCTATTTAATGGGACTGTATGGAGGCCATGTTGACAACCTATACACTGCCAAGCCCCACCTAGGGGCTGTTTGGAGGAAGAACTGAACAACACCTCGCCATGCCTCCCTAAGAGACATGCATGGAGGTATTGTGGACAATCTATTCCCTGCCATGTTTCTCAACACCATCCCCTTGTATGGTTGAGTTGAGTGAATAAACCGAGTTAACTGCATTGTAATAAATAGATGATCTTTCTATATGAATATTGTTTATGAATTTAAATGCAAGGAAAATCCTATCTAACACTAATATTTCAAGAGGTATATTTGTATATCTATATTTTGTGCATGTGTCTTCCTATGCCATGATCGTAGAACTAGAGCACAAGAATTATGCAGATTGAAGATAGTATAAATGGTAATTCTGAAACCAGAACCCTAACTTGTGGCATTCGACTTTTCTAGGATAAATTAGGAGGTCAATGTTTATGCTTCAAAGCCCTAGGCTCATTACTTATGGAGTGATAGACATTTAGGATTTATGTTTTGGGATGCACATTCCACTTCCAAATTTCAGCTTTCAAGGTTCGTCATTCAATATTTGACATTGAGATTTTGTATTCTATAAAGAGTACAAGCAGGGTTATTTTCAAACTCAATTGTTTAGTTACATGGTTCAAAATTAAGGTTCAATATTAATGTTACAAGAATCAAATCTTAGGGTAAAATATTTACTGGTTAGGTTTAAGTTCAAGGCATTAAGTTTAGCATTCAAGGTTTTCAATTTTCGATTCTTTGTCTTAAGTCTATTTTTAAAACTTAGTGATTTATTTTTATCCTTCACAACAATAAGTTCAATGTGTTACAAGGGGAATTCAACATCTAGGGTTTAGGGTCTAGAGTTCATGGTTTTTGGGTTAAGGTTCGCATGTAGAGCCTTAAGATTTCAACTTTCAAAGCTCTGCATTCAATGTTTAACAATCAAACTTGCTGGCCTTTATTTTTTAATAATTGATTCCTCTTAAAATTTAGTTGCTTATGTGTTGTGCTTAATATTTATTTGTCTATTTATATAGTGCAACATTCTAGTTCATTGTTAATGATTCCAAACTTCAACTATAAAGGATCAACATGCAAATATTTAAGAATCTCATTTAGTTGTCTACATTGAGTACTCATGGTTTAGTTTTAAAAATGATTATATTAATTACATGATTCAACATTATAGTCTACGATTAAGGCTTAACACATCAAGGTACCTGATACAACCTTTGTTAGTTAGACTTGAGTCAAAATTTCAGATATATAAAGGTATTGGGTTTTAGGCTCTTGGTTGAAAATTTTGGGATCTTTGATGAAAGTTTAGTGTTCAAATTAAGGATTTGATATTTAGACTTAAAAACCCTAAGCTAGTTACTTAAGGAGGGTTTCACATTTAGGACTAACAGTTTAAAGTTCACATTTCAGGTTTTGAGGTTCATATTCAAGGGTCCAAATTTCATCCGTCAATGTGTAACATTGAGATTTAATGGTCTATTTCAAGAATCCACCATTTCATGTTCAAATTTAATTATTTATCTTCAAGGTTCAACACTAGAGTTTGTTGTTAACAATTCTAGAATCAAGGCACGGAACTCAAAATATAGGGTATCTAGGGTTAAATTTAAGGCATAGATTTTACATTTTAACAATTTGGGTTTTGCATTCTAGGTTGAAAGACTAGTGTTCAAACAAATGGTTTGATTTTTAGGCTTCATAATCATAGGTACCTCAATAAATGAAGGTTTGATATTTACGGTGGGGACTTTAGAGTTTCAAATTTACATTCAAGGTCAAAATTCCAATTTTAATGGTTCAACAACCAATGTTTAAGATTTAGATGCATTCTAGGTTGAAAGACTAGTGTTCAAACAAATGGTTTGATTTTTAGGCTTCATAATCATAGGTACCTCAATAAATGAAGGTTTGATATTTACGGCGGGGACTTTAGAGTTTCAAATTTACATTCAAGGTCAAAATTCCAATTTTAACGGTTCAACAGCCAATGTTTAAGATTTAGATTCAGTGCTCTATATGAACCAACAATCATCATTTAATGTTCCAATTGAATTGTTTATCTACATGCTTCAACATTGAGCTCATTTTTAACGGTTCAATAATAATTGGACACAATTCAACCTTCAAGTGTTAGTTTTGAATTTTCGATATAGTGTTTAATAATCAACACTTTTCGTTCTATGTTTAAAGTTTAATGTTCAAATTTACGGCTTTATTTTTATTCTTCACAATCCCACGATCATTACTTAATAGAATTCAATATTTAGGCGTGATGGTTTTAAGAACATGGTTTAGCATTTTCGTAAAAGTTCGAAGTCCAAATTTCAACTTTACAAGTTCAACTTTCAGTCATTAAAATCAAGATTTAGTGGTCAATTCTAAGTAGTACACTATAGCCAATACTCACTATTTCATGTGAAAATTTAATTATTTATTCCAAGTTCAACATTATTTAATTATTTATTCCAAGTTCAAGAATCAAGACATAGGTTTCAAGCTTTAGCATTTTGGGGTGCACATTCAACTTCCAAATTGCATCTTTCAGGGTTCGTCATTCAATATGACATTGAGATTTTGTATTCTATATTTGAGTACAAATAGGTTCATTTCCAAACTCAATTGTTTATTTACATGGTTCAAAATTATGGTTCAATATTAACATTACAAGAATCAAACCTTAGGGTAAAATCTTTATTGGTTACGTTTGAGTTTAAGGCAATGTCTTTAGCATTCAAGTTTTCTAGTTTTCTATTTTGTTAAAAAGTTGATTTTTTAAATTTAGGGACTTATTTTTAGCCTTCATAGCCCTAAGTTCATTAAATTATGAGGAGAACTCAACATTTAGGGTTTAGGGTTTAGTGTTCATGGTTTTTTGATAAAGGTAAATATTAGAGTCCAAGATTTCAACTTTAAAAGCTCAACATTCAATGTTGAACAATCAAACTCAATGGTATTTATTTTATACCGACTGCTTCCTATTAAAAGTAAGTTGATTATTTGCATGGCTCAAATTTAAGGTTCATTGTTAGAAATTCAAAATCGGGGTACATCGTTTGACCTTTAAGGTTAAAAATTGAATTTAATTTATAGATTGTAAGTTCAATGGTTTTTGGAACTTTAATGAAAGTTTAGTGTTCAAATCAAGGTTTTGATATTTAGACTTAAAAATCGTAAGCTAGTTACTTAAGGAGGGTTTTACATTTAGGGTTAAGGGTTTAAAGTTCAAATTTTAGGGTTTGAGGTTCCCACTCAAGGGTCCAAATTTCAATCTTTAATGTTTAACATTGAGATTTAATGGTCTATTTCAAGAATTCATCATTTCATGTTTAAATTTAATTATTTATCTCTAAGGTTCAACATTAGAGTTCGTTGTTAACAGTTCTACAAAGAAGGCACACAACTCAAAATATAGGTTCTAAGGTTGAATGTAATGTATAGATTTTACATGTTAACAATTTGGATTTTAGGTTCTTGGTTGAAAGCCTAGTGTCCTAAGAAGGGATCAATTTTTAGGCTTGACAATCGTAGGTATGTCAATAAAAGAAGGTAAACATTTAGGACAAAGACTTTAGGGTTTCAAATTTACGTTCAAGGTCCAAATTCCAATTTTAATAGTTCAACATTCAATGCTAGACAATGAGATTTAGTGCTCTATATTAAGTAATCATCATTTCATGTTACAATTGAATAGTTTATTTACATGGTTCAACGTTAGAACTCATTTTTAACGATTCAATAATCATCCAACACGATTCAACATTTCGATGTAAGGTTTGAATTTTTGATATAGTGTTTTAATAATCAACACTTCTGCTTCTTTGTTTAAAGTTTAATGTTCCTATTTTAGGCTTTATTTTTGTTCTTCACAATCCTATGCTAATTACTTTAGAAAGTTCAACAATTAGGCATTGTGGTTTTAAGAACATGGTTTAGCATTTTCCTAAACGTTCGGAGTCCAAATTTCAACTTTACGAGTTCAACTGCCAATCATTAAAATCAAGATTTAGTGTTCCATACTTAGTAGTACTCTATAGCTAATGCTCACAATTTCATGTTAAAATTTAATTGATTATTCCAAGTTCAACATTTGTGTTTATTTCTAACAATTCAATAATCAGGACATAACTTTCAAGCTTTAAGATTTAGAGTTCAGTTAAAGAATATAGTTTAGCCTTCAAAGTTTTCAATGTTGGGTTCTTTGTTGAATGCTTAGAATTTAAATTTAGAACTTTAAGTTTAGGCATCACAAATCCTAGGCTCGTTATTCGGATTCAACATCTAAAGACAAAGGGTTTAAAATTCATGTTATCCAGTTCACATTAACATCCAAATTTTCAATTTAAGGGTTCAAAATTCGTTGTTCACATTCACATTCAAAGTCACAAATTGATTCCGTAGCCTATATTGAGTACTAATGGTTTAGCCTTAAAATTAAGTCGTCTATTTACATAGTTCGACTATATAGTTCACGGTTAACAATTCCAAATTGAGGTTGATAGTCGACTTTTAGATTTCAGCTTTAAGGGTTCATCATTCAATATTTGACATTGAGATTTTGTATTCTACATTGAGTACAAATCGTTTCAATTTCAAATTCAATTGTTTATTTACATGGTTCAAAATTGAGGTTCAATATTAATGTTACAAGAATCAAAGATTTAGGTTAAATCTTTATTGGTTAGGTTTGAGTTTAAGGCATTGACTTTAGCATTCACAGTTTTTAGTTTTCAATTCATTGTTGAAAGTCTATTGTTCAAATCTAGGGATTTACTTTTAGCTTTCACAATCCTAAGTTCATTACATTATGAGTATAATTCAATGTTTTGGGTTTAGCATTTATAGAGTACATAGTTTTTGTGTTAAGGTTCACGTTCAGAGTCCAAAATTTCAACTTTCAAAAGCTCGACAATCATTTTTTAACAATCAAACTGAGTGGTCTATATTTTATAATCTTCCTGGTAAAAGTTTCAATTGCTTAATTGTATGGCTCAAATTTAACATTCATTGTTACGAGTTCAAAATTCAGGTACATTGTTCAACCTTTAAGGTTTAGCATTGAATCTAATTTACAGATTACTAGTTTAAATGATTTCGCCTCGTTGATGAAAGTTTAGGGTTCAAATCAAGGATTTGATGTTTAGACTTAAAAATCATAAGCTAGTTGCTAGAGGAGGGTTTCACATTTAGGGTTGAGGTTTCAAAGTTCACATTTTACGATTTGAGGTTTGCATTCTAGGTCCAAATTTCAACCTTCAATGTTTGCTTCACAATCCTAGGCTTTACTTGGGAGAGATCAACATTTAGGCCTAAAGGTTTAATGTACATGGTTTTGCATTTAGTGTGCACATTGGTGTTCAAAATTTCAACTTAAAGAGTTCAACTTTAAATCATTAAAATCGTGAATTAGTGTTCTATATTGAGTAGTCATCATTTTATTTTCAAATTTAGTTGTTTGATCGCATGGTTCCACAAGCAGCTTCATTGTTAATGTTTTAACATAGAAGGCACAAGGTTTGCTATTTATGGACTAGAGATGAGTTAAATGTATAGAGTTTAGGTTTCAAAGTTTTGGGTTTTGGGTTCTTGCTTCAACATTTAGCATTCTAATTTAGGGCTCATAATACCAGTCTTATTACTTAAAGAGGGTTCAAAATTGAGGACTAAGGGTTTGGTGTTAATGATGTGGGATTTCAAGTTCATGTTCAAGGTCTGAATTTCAATCATTTGGGCTCACCATTTAATCTTTAACATTGAGATTTAATATTCTGTATTGAGCACTTCTTGTTTTGTGTTCAAATTCAATTGTTTATTTACATGGTCCAACATTAAGTTTAATTCAAGAAACATGGCACGAGATTCAACCTTTTAGGTATTAGGGTTGAGTTTATTCTATCGAGTTTAGGATTCAAGGTTTTGGCTATGTAGTTCCTTGTTGAAAGTTTAGCATTCGAATTAAATTCTTGACATGCATGCTCAACAACACTAGGCTCATTACTTAGGGAAGATTAAACATTCATTGATAAGTGTGTAGATTTAACTATTTAGTGTTTATCGCTCTAACTCAAGGTGTATATTTTGACATTGCAGATTCAACAATAAATACTCAAGTTTTCATGTTAAAATTTATTTGTTTTATTCACATTCAACATCAAAGTTTACTTTTAACAATTCAAGAGTTAACGCCTATGTTTCAAGCTTTAGGATTTAGAGTTGAGTTAAGAGTATAGAGTATATCCTTCAAAGTTTTCATTGAGTTCTCATTCTTTCATCTTTAAATGTAGTTATTTTACATGTTCATTGTTAACATTTCAAACATCAAGAACATGGTTCATCCTTTAATGGTTAGGGTTGAGTTTATTGTATAACTATTCAAGAATATATGACTTGTCGTTTAGTGGTCTATATATAACTCATAACTGAATATTTTGCATTTTGGGTTTTGGGTCATTGGTCTAGGCTTTAACACTCACATATAGCGATTGTTGTTTAAGCTTCACAATCCTAAGCTTATAAACAAGTTTAACATGGAGAATTAAGGTTTTAAAATTTATAGATTAGCTTTTGTGATTCACATTTAAGGCCAAAATTTCAACATCAAAGGTTCAACATTAACGTTTAACACTGAGATTGTAACATCTATATTAACTAAATATCGTTGCATTCAAATTTAATTGCTTAATTAATTACGCCGAAGGTGTTCCCTCTATGAGGCCAACCGGCCTGGTGTGGAGATCAGTGACGCACAACTGTGAAGGAGCATGCAAAAAGATCAAAACAAATCTCACATTTCCTTTTTCCAATGGTTTTACTTTCTCTTCGCCAATTTTTTCAATGGTTTTTTTTTTCACCCGTTTCTCAGACAAAGAAAAGGCCAGTTACGGTCATCCAAATCCTCCTCCACTCATTGTACCAACAGAGCCCCAAAAATAAGATGAAAAGAAAAGCATTGATATTAATAATATTGCTGACATTGACGATGGCAATGATAATAATGGTGACCTCGATGAGACGGTCAATAATTCAAGTGCGTCATTGTTTCATTGACTCGAGTGCTTTGCATCATGAAGCTAGACAGAGACATCCCCAAAGTGACATGTGATGCGTACCTTGCAATTACCATTGCTACTGATAATTCTCTCCAACTCATGGCTAAAACTGCTTTCAAAGTCACTGTGGAGAAAATGCAAAAGACCATCAGATCTGACCATGTTGTCACTGCCATTTTCCGACAAAGGAGAATTGTCAACTTTTTGGAGGATTTCATCATTGACATTGGAAAAGGAGGTGCCGACCACATTGACCAGGAGGAGGAAGACGAGGAAGAAGAAAGATGCTTGCCTAAACCCTCGAAAAAATACGAAAGAGGAGTAATTGCAAAAGGATGAGTACACTTTTTGGCCCAAAAGTGGAAGTGTTTTTCCTATTTTTTAAATTTTGCAGTACTTGCAGTGACAATTTAAAGCACTTGCACATAAAAAATTAAGATTATATAAAAATAAGAAATGTAGGATTTTATTTCTAGTTTTCAAATATGTATTTTTTTCTGATACCCAGATGATGCAAGTTGGTTTTTTATTAGATGGACAAAAAGTGGCTTTTTAAAAGTCCCATGTTTTTTGCAAAAGCATCCATGTGTACGATGAACATAATTTGACCTAAATTAATCTATTTTTCTAATTCCTTTTGTGGAAAGATTCTCAAGATGTTGAATTTTAGTCAGAATATTTTTTTGTAATTTTTTGATAAATATTTTTCATCAAATTTTTAATGACCCTAATTTGAGCTAAACTAATCAACTCACTAATTTTTTTTCATCATGTAGAGAATTATGTCTAGTTTGGTCAGACCTAATTTTTTATTCAAGAAACTTTCAAAATCAAAAGTTATTAAAAAAAAGTAACCTATGTTATTACAAGTTTATGAGTTAATTTCTTTGGAAAATAAATAATAAAGAGAAAATTATGTTCAATAGTAGAAAAAATTACATATTTGAAAATTAGACATTTAGATCTATATAAATGGGTTTTAATTTCGTTAAAATATTTTGAAAAAAAAAAGTCGTCAACCATAGTGGTGAAACTAGTTTTTCACTTGTTGTTTTCATGGTCTCCTAGTTGTAGGTCCAAAGCTAAGGGTTGGATTTCCAAACCTAAAACCAATGCAAATTGGCGGGTTTGAAATTTCAAAATTTTAGAAACAGGTGCCCGTTCATAATGAGTCCCTGTTTCTAAAAAATAAAAAATTAGCCATAGGCATATAAAATAAAAAAATATTTTTTTAAAATGGGTACCCATTTTGCTTCAGGATCCTAAATGGGTACCCATTACAAACGACATTTTTCATCCGCGGGAGGCTTCCGCGAAATCTATACCCATCTTTGTGCACCTCTTCCGTCTCCTCCCAAAACATGCAGTATAACAGATTTCTCCCTTCCAAAGGGGCTCCACCTCCATCGGATTCCTAACCCGACTGGAATTTTTGTTGTAAATCCTAATTGCATTTTTCATGCTTTGAAATGTTTCAAGTTTTGTTTTTCTAGCCCTAAAGTTAAAACTTCATGTTGTAAGATTTTGTTATTTTTAATAAAAAAAACTAGAGATCTATGCTCAGTCCCATTACCTGAAATTTGAGCTCAACTCTAAACGAATCTTTGAATGTACATTGTAGATTTACCAATTTTTCATCTACTTATTGTTTTGAGTTAAATGCAAAGCAAATATAAATAAAATTATTTCCTCACCATAAATATGTTGTATACCCTCTTGTTCTATAAATGTTTCTTATTGAAAATGCGGAATACATTAATTGTTTTACAAATAAGTACATGAAATCCTGATAATGTAATCTCAAGTTGTATTTGAAATATAGTGGTTTTTTGAGTCGGGGATTGATGAGATACTGGGTTTTTTCCCAACAGATAGACGTTAAATGCCTTGGCTCCAATAACCAAGTCTATCTATAGAATTGTGGATTAGTTAGGAGGAAAAATGTATTTTGTTTTCTCATATGTATAATATTTTAGACTCTTTAAGAATGATTCTCTCACTATTTTGCCTCTTTAAGAATGATTCTATGTTGGCACCACAATCAGATTTATGATTTATAACAAGTGCCACAGATTTCATAAAGATGGCATGCAAAAAGAAAGCATAAAGATAGCATGCAAAAAGAAAGCATAAACGTAGCATGCAAAAAGAAAGCATAAACATATCTTTAAAGCTTTATATTTGTTTTGAATGCGCCTTATTTTAGAAGCTTTTTATCTATTTTTTAAAGTGCTCTATCCTTGTTAAAAGGTGCTATGTTGTATGGTTTTTAAAGGCACTACATACAATAAGACAGTCTTATTCATGTATGATTTTATGCCATGAGTTTAATATTGGAAAAAACAACGATCAAGGTCGAAACAACAATGGCTTCATATTAGAAGGATTTTTCAAGATATTATGGAGTGTGAAAAGAAAAAGCAATAAGGACGAATTTGCATGTTAGGTCTATGTTTTTTTTGTGTGTAAGGAGTATGACTGAAAATCATTTTAGAAAAGAAGATTTGATTGCAGATTTATAATAGAAAAGAAGCAAATTGGTAAGAGAACCGAATGGGAGATCTATGAGAAGATTATGAGTCGAGTTAAAGAAAGTGCTTGCAATTTTTTATGTGATTGTTCCGTCTTCCATTGAAGAGAATATTCACAAAAAGATTTTGTGTCTTTTGTATTGGAGGTTGGTACCTCTTACTGAGTGGGTGCTCAGGGGCGTTGGTGCTTCCAGTGAGTTGAAGCTCACTTTTGTATTCAAATATTAGTGTCTTGTGTAGGGTGGTGCCTACATATTAATAAATGAAAATATTTTGCAATGGTTTCTTTCTTGAAAGGGTTTTCTACGTAAAACTCGTGTCCATTTTGCTTATGGTTCATTTGCTCTATCAACTTTTGATTATTCAGTTTTTAAAAATTTAAAATTGTTCTTATATTGAGTCACACACCCCCACAGTATAAGCGTGTGCTCTTCAAGTTTAGAATTCATCTCCAAAGTAAATTCAATTTCTATATACTTTAAAAATACTACACTTTCTTCTTCTATAGTAGGCATAGAGTTTTCTCACCTTTTTTACCTTTCCTATGAGGGTTCTCCAAATGTAACTTCCAACAAGATGAATCTATATGACCATCTCTATCACGATAGTCACAATGTTGCTGATTTATTCTTGGTACTTGTGGAATTTACATTCTTTGTCTTGGCTTTGGCTCCACTTGTTGGGTCCCAAAACGGCATCTACATTTCCTACAACAAAAATTCACTTTCAAGGCCAGGGTAGTCGTCATGAAAGTAAAACCTGCTCATCCACATAACACGGAGGATTGAAGGCTAAAGAACAAGAGTGGGTTTTCTCTCTTGCACTTCAAGCTTAGCTTAGACTTGGGAGGGTGTTTCCTGAGATTAGATTACCAAATGAACAACTAAAAAAATGGTTGCTAAACCCAACCCATCGCCTTAGTTCCAAACATTGTCACTAAACCAAGAACAACCAGCGACCTTCAGACCTCAATACACCTAATTAGACACCTTGCACATGCACGCATAAATCACCTCTTTTATATCCCCATAAGATACATTCATTTGATATTTTACACAACGGCAAGACGCAAACATGCATGTCTTGATTCACTCAAGATCTAAACAATTTTGTATCGCTTCATATGAATCCCTAGTTATGACAAGGAATCATGGACAACATGCAAACTCTAACCTACTCTACTCCTATAGCTAGCAAGATGAGGGTTTGTTAAAATAAGAGTGATTGATCAGTCCACAAACTAGACCAGTGCCTACTCCAATGGGCAACAGAGTCAAAAATAACAAAGAGGAAGGAGATACTCAACAGCCATCAACACAAACATGAAATGTATTCACATACAAATCCAAAATATATGAACATACAATAGACATACTTAGTAATCCCGAGCAGGACTACAACGACCCAAATGTAACAAAGAAGAGACCAATACAAAGCCTTTATATTGCTTTAGAATGCTTTCGCACATTAATCTTAACTTTGTTACAACATACCAACAAGTGTGGTACCAAAAAATATATAATTGGGTTCATATATTTCCCTGAATCCTTACAATCTTCCAGGAGGCATACCATTGCATGAAGATATTCATTGACTTGAACTTTCCTTCAAACTATTGGACGTATTCCATCATCTGCATACTTGACTGGCGTGATTTGATGCCCTAAATCCTCCTAAGGCATTTCCAGATCTGAGATGGCTCAAATACCAACCCTTTGAATGTCAATCCTTGTATTTATAGCATTTTGAGTCATCTCCAAATCCACACGGGATTCTCAGTGGGAAAACGATCTAAGGAAAACTTGTGCATTAATTATTCACCAACCACCAACCACCCAAGCATTTCCATAGCCATTTCTGTGCTCTTTTTGCCTTTTACGAAAATTTGTGGGTGGTTAGGACATAGCGGAAATTTGGGGTAGGTGCAGAGGTAGAGGCGTCTAATGTCCCCTCTTTTCGATCTGATCACCTTAGAAATCCAATGTCCTATATTCTACACTTTGGGATTTTTGGAGGGCATCATGTGTATTCGAGATGACTTATCATATTTTCCTAATGCCCTGAATGCATTTTCCTTGAAAAAAAATAATTCATCTTCTCATGAAACGAACCAGCTAGGAGATGAATGAAGCATGGATATTTGATATCAATTCATATCTTTTATTGTTCGCCTTGGAGGATGGAAGACACAGAAAAAAATCTTTAATTTCTTTATTTTGGCGCCCATGTGGTATGATGGGGGTCGGCCTAAGGGAGATTTACCGAGGTCAGCCTAAGAAAACAAAATAAATATTTAATTGCTTGTGAGCGCCAAAACTCTAAGGTGGCCGACCCTCTTTGTGGCAAAACAAATAAAAATAAAGGAAAATAAGGGCCGTCGGCCAACATGGAAGAAAAGAGACATAATATGTATAAATACAAGTCATTTGTGGCATTGCAAAACATATTCGAACTTGACAATTTATTCTTCTGATCTGCAGTTTGGAGCAGCCTATTCCAAGTACGAAAGCCCTCGTGAATAGCGGCAGATTAGACGAAAACCTAATCCATCTTGAGAGGGTTTCATCACATAGGTCCATTTGTACTTCATTTGGAGATTTAAGGAGTTGAGGAGCAAACTTTGGAGCAGAATTCAATATCATTTGAAGCAAAAAACCTAACATCTGAGCATATTTTGATCAGCAATTGCATATCTTTAGAGCAAGAGTTTGTGACAGCATTGGACATCTTCTGGAGCAGACCTTGAGCAGCAATTAATCAGCCTACTTGAGCAGATTTCAGTCATCCCTTGGAGCAGAATAAGTGGAGCAGAGCTCTACTCACTCCCTTGGGATCATTCGGTGGTGTGGAGTGGTGTGGCACATCTTTCGTCACTTGGGTTTCCTAAAACCCTAATATGGTAGCAGACTTGAGCGCACCCTATTGGATTGCATTCTCTTGTGTTTTAGTGACTGAAGACCTAGGGTTTCAATCCCTAGTTGGAATGCATCCCTTTGGAGATCTTTCCCATCCTTTTTGAAGGTCTATATGCTATTGTTTTGGTGAGTATCAACCTATTTCAAGGTCTGATTTGTAATAGCAGAAGATTTGATTAGGGTTTTGGTATGATTGGTATATGCTTGGATGTAATTTCATTTTCAGAATTCTCAGTTATAACAGATGTATTAAATCAAACTTGGATATTAGTTTTGGTTGCCCTAAATTGTGTATTTCATGGTGTAATTCTTGGAAGATGTGATTTGTTATGATTAGTATCATGTGCTATCGTTATTTGTTATGCTTCGGTACTTGTTCGCTGCAAATTCATGTCTTTCAGCAGAGTTTAAAATCGGAATTCAAGATCTAGGGATTCTCACGCAAGTTTTCATTTGGAAAGCCTGAAAATCCTGATTGGTCCAAAATATCCCCATTTGGGATATTACAAGGCAGGTCCAGGATATGGCGGGAGAGAAGGTTGGATGCGGACAAATCCAAAGCCATATCGGATTTTCACAAGATGGGTGACAGGGGCAATTAATGGAGTTTCAAAGGGGATCTGGATCTGTGGAGATCCAGGGGGAAAGGAAATGCGGAGAAGGGAAGGTGGGTGGGATGAGCAAAGGGGGGGATCGCACGTGAAGATCGGAGGGGGATCAAACATGGAGTCCGAGGGTGGCTGTAGATGTATCCGCATCCACACTGAACCTCCATCGAACGGGAAGTCAAGGCAAATGCGAGGAAACCGGAGAGAAAAGGATGCAGAGAAATGAAGTAGAAGGGAACAAGTGGGGAGTCAGGGGAGATGTTGATGCATCCATATCCACATCAAGGATCCGCCCAAGGGACTTAGGAGATTTTGAGGGAGAAGCGGAAGAGAAGGGGATGAGGGGAACCTATGGGGATGTGGATATATCCACATCTAGGTGAAAACCCCGCCTATCCAGGAAGGCCCAGAAATTCCGCAAAGGCCAAAAACACTTAGAAAATTTAAGAATTTAAGGATTTTAACATTTCCAAGGGCACAAAACCAAGGCAAAAACCATAAACACGTAATTGAGGATTTTGATGGATTTGGGCAAGAGTTGGAGGCAGATAAACTAGGTGCCAACATGACCTATCCTTGGAGAGGATGGAGGACTATCTACCCCAAGATAGTGAGCATGGGCACATGCTGCATTTATGTCCATTGGTTTGGATAGCAAATGGGCCTTCCAAGATGGCTATGAAGGCCTTGATGTACTCCATCAATACCTCCTCATCTTGCCCACTTTGCCCACATAGTTACATGATATGCCACCCCCTCTCCCCTAGTACGTGTATCATCGTATCGGATATAGATACTCATATGTTATGGCTCAGATACATCTTGGATATTGTGTCCAACTGTACCAACAAAAACATTATTTTTTCCCAAGCCGAATATGCGTAGATACGACATTCTCATGATATTTGTGTCGTATCCCAAAAATATTAATCCTAGAATGTTAAAAATTGCCGCAAGCAATTACTCCATGCATGTTGATTTCTTGCTACGAGGAACTACTGTGGACTAGCACGCACACTATCGGAAATATGTCTTTCTACACGATCATATTTACTAAAATAATCTCGTTCATTCTAAAGTTGGAGATATAGTGTCAACAAGCAATCGAGGAAGAGGTAAATTTTATTAATTGGTGATACTTTTTTTAATTTTTGACTTTTTTGTTTTACTTTACATCATAAACTTTTATTTATGTATTAAGTTTAATACAATTAACTTTTAATTTAAGTTTAATATATTAAAATTTTATCAAGTTTAATATTTCTTATTATTAGATTGCGATTTTTTAATTAAGTTTATTGTTTATTAAGTTTAATTTATTAATATATTATATTTGTTAAATATGTATTATTTATATTAAATTATATTATTATTAAATATAAATTATTTAACATTTTATATATATGTCGTATCTAGCCATATCCATATTAGGGGTTTTAAAAAAAATTGTATCCATATCTATCCGATACCATATTAGTGTCCATGCAAATCTGTTTGCCCATCATTTTGCTTCAAAAATTGCCATTCCATACATTTTTCCTCTTTATGACGAATAGGATAAAATTGTTTTCTAATTAGTCTTTCAAATTGATCCCATGAACTACTTGGAGCCTATTTTCGTAAAGCCATTCAATACAAAAAGACTTTCAAACCAGGTTAAAGCATGTTTTGCTAATCTCAATCTAGCAAAGGAAATCTTTTGTTTCAAAGAGCATGTATGCTAAAGTATGCATCCAATTATGCCAACCAACGGTCAAGATTTTCCGCATCCACATCTCCTTTGGATGGCGAAATCTCAATCTTAGCCTCAACGTTTGAATAATTGTTTATTTGGAAGACTTGTCTTGCCATTATAAGACTCTTCTTCTCTATCTAATGGGTTTTCCCCTTGCCCTTGGTGCTTTCTAAACAGAATATCTTCTCCATGAGAGGCTGTAGCATGCCCTTACATAGTCTTTATTGACTGTGATAAGCTTAAAATGTTACCTTTCCTCCCAAGGAACCTTGCTTTGTCATCCAAGAACTCGGTTTCTCTTTCCATGCTTCCTAGTTCTCTGTTCCACCTATGGGATTCAATGTCTCTTTGCAAAGGCACTAGATCTTTTCCAGTTGATCTTGTTTTGGGCACAAATCTAATATATCACTCACAACAACTTCCACAAAGGAAAGAAACCACTATGATACCATTTGATCTGTAAATAATTAGGATGCTTATACTGTACCAAAGTCACCAAACTAGAGATTTGTATGAAAAACATCGATATTGTTGTTTTCTAATAAAATAAAAATAAGAATATGTAAGGATATGAGAGCAAAACATCATCACAAAAGAAAGACAAAGATTTACCTTGAAGAAACACAGATGGGAGAAAACTCCAGTAAAATGTTAGCTACAACTCACTTAAATCCACAACTCCAACGACAATATAGATCTTAAGCCGCTTGGTTCTTCTAACAATCTGAATTAAACCCAATTCAGATCCTAAGATCCCTACAAAACTCTCAAACACCTTACTGTTCTGCCTTTTGTCTTAACATAGTCTATTTTCAACTAAGGTGGTCACTCAAATTCCCTTCTAAATCCCAATTACATTACTTATGAAACCCCAATTCAAATTTACAATAGATTGTTTGTGCTTTACAATGCATAATAGAAGATCAAGATTCAAAGAAAGTTGAATAGATGAGGAACTTGGAATCCTACAAGTCATTTTTTGTCATGTAACCAAACTGTCGCTTGTCATCGCAAGTGATTTCAAAACAATTGCCTTCATCATGAAACCATCGTTGTCAATTGTGAAATTGCCACTTGAGAATACTACTTGTTCTTTGATAAAGCCACTGCTTGAGAATACTGTTGCTTTTTCATGAAACCGTCTCTGTGATTATGAAATTGCTACCTATTGGAAATTGGTGGTTTCACCTAGAAGCCAAAACCAGTCATTTTTCTAAGTTTTCTCTTTTGTTGAAGTCTACTTTAAGATGTCCTATACCATCCTGAACCACAGTTCGTAGACTTTGACTCAAAGCGTACTTGGCAAGCCAAAAATTTCCGACTTGGAGGGTACTCGACAAAGCTTGGCAACTTAAAAAACACACTTAAACTCTTGAAAAAAGGATAAATTTTATGGAAAATACAGCTAGAATGTACCAAATGAGTTTGGTTGGGGATATGGGGGCAATGCCCCCAACAAGTTGAGGGGTAGCGTCCCTTGTGGGCGTCTAGGGGCAGCGCCCTTGGCACTTTCCTTCTCGTGATACAAGGCGGAGTCAAGGGGCAGAGGCCTCACCCCCAAGCCCAAATGAAGACAGTCAAAACCACATAGACCTTCATGGCACACACCATTTTCATAATTTTTTAGAAGGGAGAAAACAATGCTTATAAAGCCAAAAAGTAGAGTTTTTGGATTGTTTAGCCCATGTTTTTTATTTTTTTGTGATTTTGACATGTTGCTAGCACGGTGAGTCAAGTTGTTGGACTCACTGAGTTTTTGGCGAGTGTCAGCTAGTACTCGCCAAAAACTCGACGAGTTTTTTCCAAATACTCGGGAAAAAGGCTCGACGAGTAAACCTTGTGAGTACTCGTGAAGCAAAAGAACTAGCGAGTACTGGGCAACACTAGACATTCTCTAGCATCCAAGTGTCTACCTCTGTTCTGAAACCTCTTCGTCCTCATTGCCATAAAGTCAAAACAGATCATTTTTTGAATCAAGTCAGTAACTTTTTCTGCTACAAAAAGCCTATGTAAAGATTGCAGACATAACCTCTACCATAATTAGCAAATGTTTTTCCATGAAAGGTTAATGGTGTGAAGTGTTCAATCCCTTTGTATGTTGGATAAGTATAATTAAATCAACTTTTATCTTAATCTGTTACAGAACACCTAGGACAGCCCAAACATAACCTTTGCCAGAAGGCTTGAGGTCCAATTTATAGCAACTTTTCTTGTTTATTGGTAGAAGATTATACTTTTGAGATGAATTCTTTTTGGCATCTTGTCATAAAGTCCTACATACAGTTTACTTGTGGGGTAAGTAAATTTCAAAAGGAAACTTCATTAACAAGTTTACCTTTATATCATTTTCCACTAAGAAAAACTTATAATTTCAACTTGAACTTCTGTGAATCATTTTCCCTGGGAATATTGTTGACTTGAAAATAAGTCACAGAAGTTGACTTGAAAAAAAATCAACTTGAAATCATTTTCCCCAATATTATTGGTGATAGTGTATGGTGTATACCAAAGAGGCCAGATCTTGTGGTGAGGTCCTATGAGTCTGTCGTTATGCAAATGAAGCCATATTTTGTTACCAACCTGAAAATTATATGGTGTCTGATGCTAATCATGGTATTGCTTATATTTGGCATTGGCCTAATACATAATGGTTTGCACCTGCTACTGAATATGTTCGATGAACTTGGCAGCTTTGTCAACTTCCTTTTGAACTGAAGGGGTTGTTACAATATTAGGCAATATAGGATAAACTACATCAATGGGTGCCAAAGATTTGAAAGTCAATGAGATCTGAAAAGGGATGTGCTAAATAGGATTATGCGATGGTTAATGGTAATTCAAAATGAACCCATGCATACTCGAAATATAGTTGAGTTGTTTCTAGAGTTGAAATTGATTACTTACAAGGCACGAGAATGGCCATCCTTTAAATTCTTTTAGTCACTACATAGACACAATCGTAACCATGTTTAGTAGTGAGTAAATCTGAAAGAAAATCCGTGGAAATTGATTTCAGGAATTTTTTGGTACTGATAAAGTAGTATACAATCTTTTGCACTTGTGTTAGATGTTCAAGTGGATTTGCTGAAGATAGAGTGACCATTTTTTATGCTTGTCTTGTTGCAACATATTTAGTGTCTGCAAGAACTGGAATGATTTTTGATATGTGTGGGTGATGGTCTCATTACCAATATGTAGCGTGGGCAGTATGATAAAACTCTTGTCATATGATTGATACTTTCTCACCAAGGTAGTGAATGTTTCACTGCGGTAAGCTATTGGGTGATGAAATTGAGGACTACTCCAAGACCATATGCTCATATGCATCAGTCTTAATCTCAAATGGTTGCTAAAAAACAGGTAACGAGTGGTAGTGCAAAATACAGTTTGTATTTTAATTTCTCGAATGCTTTTCACTTTTGAACAAGTGAATTTTGCTTTGGCAACACCCTATGTAACCTCATTCAAGGCTAAGTTATGTGAGGAAATCCAAGAACACACTTCCTTTAGAAATTTGCCAAACCCAAAAAACTATGGAGTTCCTTCGAGCATCTTTGGTATTGGCTATTTCTGTATGATGTGAATCTTACCTGTACTCAATGCGTGTCAATGATATATCCAAAGCACTATATTTCCTACGTAGCAAAAGAACATTTTTCCATGTTTGCATACAGTTTGTGCTACAAGTGTCTAGCACATGTTGAATATGGCACAAATGTTCCACCCATGAATTACTAAAAATGAGAATATCATCAAAGATAAAACCAAATTGAGTAGTGAATAAGCGAATAATTTTAATCACGATCCTTGTGATGCTGCAAGAGCATTAGTTAAACCAAAAGGCATAACCAACCCTTCGAACAAACCCTCCTTGGCTTTGAATGTTGTCTCCATATGTCTAGGGGTTCAATAGGAATCTGATGGTATTCTAACCTAAGATCAATCTTGGAGAAGTACTTTGCACCATGCAGTTGATCCAAGAGATCCTCAATCCTCGGAAGAGAATAGTGGTTCTTCACCATGATCTTGTTGACAGCTTTATAGTCAACGCATAACCTTCATTTGCCATATTTCTTTGGTAAGAGCACAATTGGGCTGCCACATTGTGAAGAGTTGGGCTTCAAATGTCTTTTTCAACTTGTTTATGGATTTGCCATTGATCTCTTCATTCTTTAGGAGTGAACAACATAGAAGCGCACATGAAATATGTAGTCATGGAATGAAATCAATGGTATCATTCACTGTGCATTGGTTGGTACTCCGATGCGTGATTGAAAGAATTGATTTTGTAGATCAAGTGATGTTGGTGAGTGACATGCTTCTCAGAACCCGAGTTGAACAATCCAATGGTGTATGGTTGTGGGCTAGGTATCATCTGCAGATTCAGTATTTGAAATGTCTTTGGAGAAATCAGGTTCATCTAGCTACTGCTATCAACAATGAAGTGAAGAAATTGTTTGTCGATCCACATTTAAGAATGGAATAGACATTTTGCATCTTCTTGATTTGATTTGAAAGATGTTTGTTGATCCACATTTAAGAATGGGACAAACATTTTTTGTCTTCTGGATTTGAGTTGAATGATGAGGCATTGTTGGTGGTTGCTAGCATGGCGCTTGGTTCATAGTCCATGATATGTTTACCTTTAGCTCGTGTTGTTGTGATAGAATTGGATGCATCCATCTGTGCAAGTAAAACTTTTGAGAATGACATTCCTCATTCGAGTGATTGGGATTGTGTTCACAATATATATATATAACTAGGTTCACAATATATACATAATATTACATTGATTTCATTACAATTCAGCCAATACAACAAGAATATTACATTTTACAAGTCGCCCAGAGATCACAACATGAAGCATGTATAGGGCAAGCCCTATCATGAACAACATGCTACTCAAAAAGAAAACACACGCCTTGTAGATCCCAATACATGCTTAGTGCGGTCTTAAACATCATTCAGAGCATCATTCTTCAAGGAATAACATCCGCACATCACACCTATTTGAAATAGGTCGCCTTCAAGTAAGAACACATGAATCTTGTAGCATAACAGTCATTTCACGTTGGCGCTACACCTAGAAGATTAGCCATTGCTTGCAGTACACCAAATCACTAGATACTTTACAAAAATATCCATTGAGCCTATATGAACATGTTCACAAAGTTTTATTGACAAATCTTCACATCCAGAGGAGTGCGGAACATTCCAACAAGTCTTCATCACCATTTTATTCTACCAAAACATAGACCGGAACTCTGTCACACATCTTTTATTACTGAAGGTATACAGACTATATTTCTTGGATATAACATCTTCACAACATACTAAACTTAGATTCTCAACCGCATGATCATATCTACAAATGCAAAGGAATGCGGAGCAATTCCCAAGCAGTCTCCTAGACAGCTTTTTATAGCAGAAGTCTTCATCACTTCTTGAAGATCAAAACTTGCTTGTGTTCTTGTGACAGCTCATGCAGACATAGACACATACATTTTAGTGCTTCTAATTCCCATATTAATATATCTTCTTGATGCTTTTAATTCCCATCTTAAAATGTCTTCTTGATGCTTCTAATTCCCATCTTAATGTGTATTCTTAATGCCTTTAATTCCCATCTTAATATGTCTTCTTGATGCTTCTAATTCCCACCTTGATGTGTCTTCTTGATACTTCTAATTCCTATCTTAATATGACTTCATACTCACCTTAGTATTGATTGAGGCATGACATCCAACCATGAGCTTCAACAACCACATGACATCCAACCATGAACTTCAACAACCATATTACATTCAACATGACATCCAACCATGAACTTCAGCAACCATATTACATTCAACATGACATCCAACCATGAACTTCAGTAACCACATCACATCCAACATCAGCGATGTATTAGATAGTCCAAACTAAGTTTTGACATCAATGACAACCACATCACAACCTTAGGTATTGTATGTGCAACAATTATTGCCAGGGATATGCAGGAAACGGTCAAGGTGGGTACCAATGTTTTAATTTTAGAAAATGTCTTCAATTAATAGAAGGAAAATGGAATTGTCTCGTGGCTACATGTTGTTGAATGGGAAGTCTCCGTAGTTAAAAAGTTCTTGGCTGAACTAAAGAAAATATCAAGCCAATACAACGCAGATTTATTGGACATTAGAGCCAATTGTCTAGCCCCGAAAACTGACATTTTGGATGAGGACAAAGAGAATCTCTTGAATGTAAAGGATTTTAAACAGAGTTTCAAGAAATTAATTACTAAGGAGTTAACTAGCAAAGATGTTGTTAATCGTATTTCCATGGAGAATGTGTGTGATATCTTTCTGTATTGTCAACTTCAAGCGGGAACTCACAGACATAAACAAGACACTCAATGAGAGAAATAAGGCAATCAACATGTGGAGGATCCGGGTACATCACTATCAATCCCAGTGAAGAGATTATCCCCTCAGTAATCACCAGGTTCAGGAATTTCGAAGAAAAGATGAATCCTCCAGAAGATGAGTTGAATGAGAGGGGAGATCAAGAGATTGTTGCTTGAGTTCAATTTATGTTATTTTATGCAAGGATTTTTTGACTTTTTCAAATTAAGTAAACCTTTTTAAATATTTCATATTTATATGTTTATTTAATTTCATCGGCTAACTCTTTAATTTCATCGGCTAACTCTAAAGAAGCTGTTACTTGTTAAGACAGTCTCATTTTTTAGACTCTATATATAGTCTGTTCGAAGGACGTTTAGGGATCTTTTGGCAAATTTTTATTTGTTAATGGATCATTAAAAAAAAGTTTCAAAATTTTTTATGTTTTTTCTCATTTATATGAAATAATTTTGAAGAGAATAAATTGTAGAGCTTGGTAAACTTTGTGTTACATTTTTTGTATGTGTGTGTTTATCGTATGTTGAATGTGTAAGTACTTAATCTCAAAGATATTTCATTCTATGGTGGAAATTCAGATTATGTCTTTTTCATTGGTCTCATTGCTTGGAATTACTTTTTTGTATGTTCAAGGATTTAAGTAATGATTTTACATCATTGGTTTATATATATATTGCAGTGGATAGATTTTTTTCAATGAGGCTTTGCACTTGCTTTTGTTTAAGTTTTGTGGAAAATATAATTTTCCTACTTTCAGGGTAAAAACAAACCCATTTTATTTTTTTGTTTATATCATATGAGGAAGTTGTCCCTCTAAATGCAGAGGAAGGTTATTGACTGATAATAACCTCTCCAACTATCAATGTATTTGTGGCTATTTGTTGCGAAATTTTCAATTTAAGAGTGTAGGGACAAATATGTTCACTAACATATCTATACATAAATTTATATATACCAATCTCTATCTTCCAGATCTAGCCTCATGATTGGTAGTTTGCAACTCTTTCTCTCCTCTTTTTTCATTTAAATCATTTAATATTGATTTCACATCTCTTAGATTTTTATGGCTATTCTATCAACGATACTGGTGCACAGATAAATTTGTTTGTAGACACTTTTGCCCCAATGAAGCTTCTCGCAAGCATTTTTATTTTTTGACAACTCCTAACAACATGACTTCTAGACTATAGTGCGAGCATGCTAAAATCTGCTATCCATAATTTCAATTGATCTACCAAACAACACCAGTGTGAGATTCATGTCCTTCATGGGCTAGTGTTTCACTTTGTAACAATATTCTTGTAATATGTTATACTTGTAACAATATTATCTAACATGATTGCAAGACCTAAACCAGGATTTATCTTGCTTAAAGCATTTAATTGGTAAGTTTTAAACCCTAACTATATTCTAGGGCAAGATTTAGGGCAATCCTAAAAGTGGACATTACAAGTGGAATCAGACAATCCTTCCTTCCATCCCGTGAATGATAGTTGATGCAACATATATTCAAGTGTATACTTCATTACTTACATGTATTTATGCATATACTTTGTGTAATACGTGTATTTACGTGTATACTTTGTATACTTCATGTATCACATGTGTATGCCTCGTGCTTCACATGTAATTAGGTGTATACTTCGTATATTACATGTATCTATGTGTATGCTTCATACTTTGTGTATCACGTGTACTTATATGCTTCATGCCTCACATGTATTTATGTGTATACTTCATGCATTACGTATATCTATGTGTTTGCTTCATAAATCTTCATGCCACCAAAAGACATGATCTCTTATTTACCAAAATACTAATACATTAAAAAGCATTACCTAGCTCTTTGTCTTAACTAAATTAACCCTAAAAATATTTCAGTAAATTAATTTGGTTTAAATTCACACATTCATACAAGTAATAAAATTTAATTTACCTTTAAGGTACATTAAATTTTAAATTACATCATTAGCTTGAGAAATCTAATTTTTAATAATATGTTTCTAATTCGTGGCTATCTCTCAACTTAAGTAGTTGAGAATAACAAAATAATATTCAATTCTAATTTAATAAGTTTCCTCTCTAATGAAGGAAATCTTTTTAATCTAAATCAATTCCTTAAGATAATTATCTTAATTTCTAAATTCCTCAAATTTAATTTTGGAACAAAGCTTCTAATTCAATAAAGAATTAGCTTTATCTCTTTTCTTAAATTTTCAATGCTAATTTTAAATAAGAATAAAAAATTAATTCTATTGTAATTAAACTCCACTCCAAACTAATTTAAGAGAAATATTTTATTTAAGTTCATAAATAGGAATAAAATATACTTATAATTACCAATTTTCTATTAATTCAACTTCTACGCTAAATTGACCAACATACCTATCATTATAACAATTGATATAAAAAATGCTGAGAGATATCATTCTTTCGAGACCTATTTATTACTAGACTTGTGATTTAAGTGGAATAGTATATATATTAAATACATCTATTTAAAAAATGTTGAGACATATGAGTCTTGAGTTATTTTATTTTACTTTAGAACTTTTTATTAGTATACTTATCTTAAATACATCTATCTAAAAAACACTGAGAGATATCAATGTTTTTTATATATTATATAGGGAAAACAAAGGTCCCAATCTGTTTATAGCAAAAGAAAGTTCACCAGGCTACCACAATAGTATAAAAAACCAATAAATGCAAGGTTGCCAACAAGCAACATAAAAACATCACACAAACAACACAAAGACAACACAAAACACGATAGAAAGAACAAGCTAATTATGACCATGGAGGGTGGTTACACTCCCCCTATCCTTAATGAGACAATTTAATTCCTCCTTCCAAGTAGGAGTGTCATCACTATCCACCTATAATCATTTCAGCTTCTTTTTTGCGTTGTTAGCTTTATCATCAAAGACCCACTTCCTTTTCTTGAGCTCAAATTTGAGAAGAACAATACCAATGGAAAATCACCGCATCATGTCTTTAGTCATATAAACAACTTTGGCTTAAGGATTCTCAAACTTGTTGATTTTTCTCTAGACCTCATCTAGTTTCTCCCGTAGCTCAGTCCACCTAACTTCACAACTATTACAATTATGCTCCTTAGAAACCATCTCCTCATCTTCTTCAAGCAACTCAATAGGAACAAAGGTATCAAATAGAAAAATTTTAGACTCCATAGGGGAATATTATTCCTCACTAAAAACACTATCAATGCTGTTAGATTTGAAGGAAGGAATGGAATCAGAGTGAATAATTATCTCCTCTATAGTATTCCTTTTAGTAACTTGCTTACTTCAACTACCAACTTTTATATTATATTTCTTCATGATTTGGTTAAGATTTCTAGCTAGTCTAGCAGATCTTCTCCCACTTCTATGCATATTCATATCAACTGTGTCTTTCTTGGAGGAGAAGTCATATGTTTTTTGAGTTTTTGCTTAAAAGTTAGAATTCATATCAAGAGCATGTTAATTAAGGCTTCATAATTCAAGGTTCATTACTTAAGTCCAGAGTTTCACATTTAGGGTTGAGGGTTTAATATTCATGGTCAGGATTTGGTATTCAGATTCAGGGTCCAAACTTTAACTTTATGGGTTCAACATTTAAGCTTTAACATTGACATTAGCAGTCTCTACTTGTTGACCACACCAGGATACGGAGAGGTGGGTGAATCAATATCTAAAAAAATTCAAAGTCCTTAGGAGCGAATTAAAACTTAAGCATTACAGCATCAACATATACATGAAAGATTAACACAATGCACATCAACACATAACACCATATATATATGGAAAACACAAGGGAAAAAGCACGGTGAGGATTAACTCACAATATATGAAGCTCAAATTTACAACTTTGTTTTAGGGCTACAACCCAAGGAAGCTACTACTCCTTGAAAACTTTGATTTAGGGTCACTCCCAAGGAAGCTATAACTCCTTAAAAGACTTTGTTTTAGGTCACTCCCAAGGAAGCAACTACTCCCTTAACTGAGAACAAACTCAGAAAAGATTACAATATGATAGTCCTTCTACTGCTTAAAAATTGACATTGAAGTTCACACCTTTGATGATTGTAATTCTGCTTCTTTTGATAATTAGATCAATTAGGCACACTCTTCACTTCCTTCGTGTCACAAAAATGTCTTCAAGATGAATCAAGACAACATCTAGAACTCTCCATCTTTCTCCTTCAATCGCACATCATAATGCATTCACTTTGCTCCTTTTCTTGCTTGAGAACCTTATCAATCACATTGCAATCATACTTCACCTAACTCAATTTGATTTACAATTTATACATGATATTACATTGATATTACAGAGACAACATGAAAAATACATTTAAAAGTCGGCCAGACTACACACAATATGAAACATGTAGAGGACAAGTCCTAAACAAGACTACACGCTACACTAGCAGAAGACCCATGCCTTGCGGACATCAACACTTTTTTAACCAGGTCCAAAACATCCTTCACAGCATCAAAAAACAAGGAATTACATCTGCACACTCCACTCATTTGAAAATAGGACAGCCTTAAGCAAAGACATATGAAACTTGAACCATAACAGCCACAACGACATGAAAACCCTATGCGGTACCAAAAACAAGAAAGATCTTCAGGAAACTCTTCCAGATGAGTCTACAGGACTCATACAGCATCTCCAAACACTCCTTTACCTCTGCACATCAAAGATAGATTGTGCCACACATCTTCAACTATGAACTTTGAGAATAACAAGTCATCCAGAACACAATGCAGTATATTGTCATTGACAAATTGAGCTTGCGAATCACCAAGAAACTTGAAACTCCAAGAAAGCATGTAATTCACATCCATAAACATGTCCACAAAATTCCAAAGGCAAACATTCACATTCGAAGGAATGCCAAATACTCCAACAAACCATCAACACCACCTTACTCTGTCAAAATACATGTCGATACTCTATCATGCATAACTTTCACAACGGAAGGAAAGATGATCTGAAACTTTGGAATTCTCACCTTCACAGCACCTTGAACACAGTTCTAGAACTACATAACCATAACTGCAAATGCAGAGCATTCCATTGCCATATAGTAAATGTCTTCTTTAGAACCAACACTGTCTTCAAACTATCAGCTGCAAAACACCCTTCTAGTAATCCAAACACCATGAAACTTGGAACATACATGCTTTGACACTATATGAAGCTATCTTCCCATCCGCAGAGACAAACATCAAAAGAATGAAAATGTGGAGCAATCTCCTAGATAGTCTTCAAGGGCAGTTATCCTGTAGCAGAAATTGTCACCAACTTCCAAAGGCCAAACCTTCTTTGTATCAACACATGCATTCTTAGGAATAGTAGGAGAGATCATACAATATGCCTCAAGCCACCAGTAACATCTTCTCAACATCAACAACACATCTGATCATCTTGGTGCTTCTAATTTTCATATTAATGTATCTTCTTGATGCTTCTAATTCCTATCTTAATAAGCCTTATTGATGCTTCTAATTCCCATCTTAATATAACTTCATACTCAACTCTACATTGATCAAGGCATGACATCCAACCATGAACTTCAGTAACCACATTATATTTAACATGACATTTAACAATGAACTATATCTTCTTAACTAGATAGGACATGACAGCCAACCATGAACTTCAGTAACCACATTATATTTAACATAACATCCAACCATGAACTATATTTTCTTTGTTGGATAGGAAATGACATCCAACTATGAATTCCATCACACATCCATGATAGTGTTGACATCAATGACAAACTTAGGAACCATGTGTGTAACACTACTGAGCACTCATTGTTTCATCTTCAAATTTAGTTGTTTATTTACATGGTTCAACATTAACATTCATTTTCAACAATTCAATAATCAAGCCATAAGGCTCAACATTTAGGGGTTATGATTGAGTTCAATGTATAGTATTTAGGTTTCAAGGTTTTGATCTTTTGATTCTAGGTTAAAAGTTTATCATTCAAATTAATGTCTTCATGTCTAGGCTTCACAATCCATAGGCCATTGATGTCTTGCAAGTTTTATTAGATCATGATATAAAAGATATATGCCATTGATAAATACTACGATGTTTTAATAACATTACTAAGCTCTATTCTAACCTCTATTCGAAGAAAAATCAGATGTATAAAATTCAAGAAATCAAAACACAGTTACAAAACAATTATCATCATTAACCTTCTAAGAGACTCCAATCTTAAAAACAATAAATAACATATAGCCTTTTTCTAATATAATAGTACTGCCTTGATTTAAATCCTAGTATTCACTACCACTATTAGACAGAAAATACTAGACCGTTATGAATTCTTAAATCTCTATTCAACCATTATAAAAATTCAATCTCAAAGGAAGCTAGCTACCTAAGAAAAATTCAAAAAAACCATTCAATACCTAGTTCACAAACATCCACAATGCATACAATAATATAAAACAATGGTCCATGACATTCCACAAATCCTTTTTAATTTGAGCCCGCTTTACCTCTTCCTGCCTCTGTTGTTTCGTACTCCCTCCCCCTCACTCGAGAAGATTCACACAATCTCCCTCATTCATACCCTCCTCTGCCTTCCATCAATACGTGTCCTTGGGCGAATGGATCTCCTTTCGTATGTTGCTTCGCTTCACTAATGTCTCAAACTCTATTTGGGAGATTAATATTGTTAGGCTCTTACTGGATGCTTTAGCCGATGAAGTTAACCAAGATTGTTCAGTGTCTCAAACACATGTCAAACTCCCATTTGGAATGTCCCTAAAGATGACTTCTTTTCCTTCAAGAAACTAGCAAAAAATAAAGACATTTTTAAAGTTGGTAAGAGAAATGCCATAGTCATTCTTGACAGACATGATTGTGTCACCAAAATGTTAGACCACTTGTGCCATAGTGGTAGCTATAATGTCCTACCTTTCAATCCCATCACCAAGATATTGAAAAATTTAAGATGGTCATAGCCCAATCTTCCTTAAATGATAAAACTCTACCTACTACTTTGATGGAGATCCTTTGATTGATCATAATGATAACTTAGCTTTCACACATGGGTGTAATGGAGAAAGTGTCAAGGAAGGAGTTCCTTTGGGGAAGCATGATCATGAAGATCTTGGGTCCCACATATCACATCCTTGGGAAGGTCAACTAAGGGTAAATGAGGGTATGATTGTAGAAGATCTAACTCTTTATGACCATGTTCATAAGATGATGGCAGGTTTGTGTTGGAAGGCTCTTGGGAGACATGAAGACTTTGAACGAGATCTATATCTTGCAGACTTACATGAGCTTAAGGAGGCAATGGTGGTAGTGAAGTCCAACTACCTTCACTTGCTTGCGGATAGGGATCATCTTCTCACACTTGGTGAGATATACTTCGATTCCTTGAGAAGAAAAGAAGATGAGATGGATGAGCCTTGTCAGGCGCTGGCACACTCTTCATACACAACGAAGTTTCACTCTATGGCAGCGACATCAAAGAGACATCATGCCAATACATAGTTTGTGAAGAGTGGACACATGGATGAAGGAATTGATGGTATACATAGAGGCATAGCTTGCAGTCATGAGACAGAGTTTGGGACACATGGTACACTTGATTTTCCATGGGAGACATTCCTTGGACCTGCCGAAGTAGATGATCACTCAATCATGAAGGAAGAGGAGATTAGGGTCTATGAAAACATCCCTCAAAGGAAGGAGGTTAGGTCTGATTTCTAATTTGCAACAGCAGGCCTTTGTCTTCACCTCATCATGACATCACAACCAAGAGGATCAACTTTGATGTATGTGATTTCCATGGAAAGACCCATGATGGATCGGCCTTGGGTACACACCATGCGACAAGGATCAAGAAGGTGTTTGAGATGGATGAAGGCACTATAAAAAGGTATGACAACAGCTCTGATTTTTTGTTTTGGAGCAACAGTCTTTTCTTCTTGCATAATCATATCTTGGCATTCCTTATGTTGGGACCCAAAATAGCTGCAACCCTAAACCCTAAAACATTCCTAAATCACCTAGGCCAAGGATGGTCGTTCTCAGTGATAGGAAGAGGTTCATCAACAGGTTTAGGGTGATTTTGGCCAACTAACAGGAGTGGGTAGGCTCCTCTACACTTTGAGCTCAACTTAGACTCAGGAGGGATATTCCAAGGGGTATTCTGAACAGATATTGGCTTCAAACACCAAATGAGCAACTAAAAATGAAAGGACAGCCAAGCTCTAATCATCTTCTAGTCCCCAAATATTGTCATTGGACATGGAACAATTGGTTGTCACTAATAACCCCTATATAGTTGATCATAAGGCACTCCCATTAAAAATGGAAATTGCAGGTATGCTTGTTTGCAAGACATATAGACTAACTACCTGCTTCACAGATGATAAGTTTGTTTTGATTTTTTAAAGAGTGTGGGTGATCAAAACACTTTAGAACAATGCCCAATTCAATGGGTTACAGAGTCCACACTTTAGCAGAAGGAAGAAAATGATGAAAGAAATGAAACGCTAACTTTCTGGATACCTAGATGCATGAAAGACAGCTATCAAAGAAGAAAATACTTAGTAATCCTTTGAAACATATAATCATTCATCTATAACCATAAAAGAGTGACAATACACAGCATGTAATGTTTTAAGAATTTCTCTAATTCATTGTAATGTCCCCCATTTAGCCCATGTGATCAGTTGATGGAGATTAGCCTATCATTGGACTCCCGTAAGCTAATGACCGTTGTTAGGGGGTCTAATTGAGGAATTACTATTTATAGTAAGTTAGGTTGGAGTGTCTTGCTATTTATAGGGGTAGTTGCAGAGGATCCTAGCATGAGTTTGGTGATGTTGAGTTACCTGAAGAATTATTTGTTGAAATATAAATCAAATTAAAGATTTAACTTATATTAATTTAGAAAGGGTAAAGTGACTTATGTGTTAAAGTGGCTCTATGTTATAAAGTGTAAGTCACAACTTTAAGTTGTTATGCTGGGAGATGGGCGCCCATGGTGGTAAGGGACATAAGGAGATGAAATAAAATAATAAATTATTCCTCTCTTGGGCGTTGGAGGAAAAGGACAATAAAAGGCAAAAGTGAAGTTCATTTTCATATGCTTGGTTTTACTATTCACTTTTGGAGAATTGCTTTGTCATGCATATTAAGCTTTGGAGCTTTGAGGGTTTGATATTCGCTGTGCTGGGACAAAAACCTCTACATAGTCCTCTTCTTTGTGTATCAGAGACCACATCAAGAAGAGATTCTTGGAGGCTTCATACAGGAGCTTCAGTTGGGCATTCAAATGATCCATTTTGACGAAGTTTGAGTAACAACTGAACAATCTTTCATGTAGTTTTGTATTGCAGTCATGAAGGGGCAGTTTTTAAGGTAGATTTCAGAGTTTTTGGAGGGTTTTTGCAAATGTGCACACTTCCCTATACAAGTCGTACTCCTACAGCAGGGTCGTACCTTCCATATCAGCAACTTATGGAGGTTTTAGGTGGATTTTGTGGTGTTTCTTCACTTCATTCTGATCATTTAGCTGATGTGGGCATTATTGATGTAAAACAGAGATATTTACAAGAGTTTGGCATTGTGTTGGAGTTGAAACTCACTTCTAGAGGGTTGTACAACTTAGAGGAGTTCATGGGTATTCTTTATTGATGCATCTTCTCTCATTGTGGTTGCTATTGTGTATATCTTAGATGTTCATAATCCTATATGCTGCTGTAGTACATTCTATTCGAAGATCCCTTCATTGGTGGTGACTAGGAGTCATTCTAGGGTGTTATATTGCTGGTCCAGCCATAGCACCGGCATGAAGTTGTAAACTAGCAAATGGGTATGTACTCATAATTCATATTTTGCCATAATATAATCTGGGTATTCGATATTTTGTTGTTATCTGCTTCAATTTTTCTGGGTTTGGTTCATATGCTTTATATTTTGTATATTCAATGCAAAAACATCCACGCAAAACATGCGCATGAAACACTAAACTAAAAGCACTCACAAAAGCAAAAAAATTGGCACAATAAAAAAACATATCCGATGGTGTATCTTACATTCATCTGATAAACGGTTACAATCATACCACAAAGTGTGTCAAGAGGAAACCTAGCTGATCTTAGGCTTTCCTTGAAAAATTACAGAAGGAGAAATTCATACAATGATAACAAAAATCAATCTGAAAAAACTTTCATAGCGTATGTTTTATCTACTCGAGAACTGTAACTTTTCTGCTCTTTGGAACCCTAGAGAGCTCTACACTTAGTCGCCCACGAAAAATGGTAAAGATGACCAACCCTTGATAAGAAAACTGATCTTGCCTTTCTAACCATCCTAAGTCGGTCTGAGAAAGATCTAGGAAAGATGTGGGCACCAATATCTTCAACAACCCCCATAATTGCAAATAAAACCTTTAGCAACTGCCTTAACTGCATTTGTCTTCATGTCGGCTAGTCGCTTCATATTGATGGCGCTCCTGGAAGTGGTTGGAGTGCTCCCAGGTGGTTGAAAGAGTTGGGAAACTGAGGAAACGGCCTTCTTCCATTTGTCTTTGTTTCTGCGTCAGACTTGGTCTCTTTTTGTCTTACTCGCTTTGTTGGATGCAGGGCTTTCGATGCTCACCACGAACTTCTACAATTTTGTCCTTTTATTCACCCTGCTGGTGGACCTCACCTTTTCCGAATTGAGCCTTCGCCATCCCTTCCGTTTTATCAGCAATAACCCCATTTGACGACCTTCTTCCCTTTTCATCTCCTTTGCCCTTGGCTCCTTCTCTATAGGCAAATCCTTCATTTCGCAAACCAGGCCTTCCTTCGTTATTTTCATCACTTGCCTTACTGGCAATTTCTCTCTTCACGAACATTTCTTTGGTGCCCTCCTTTCTCTATTGGTGGCTTTTAAGTTTTTTCGAACATCCCTTTTTGTCGCTTACACTTTTTCCTTATTCGCCTTTTATCGGCAAAAATCTATTTTGCCGAACTATCTTCTGCTCCATCTTCATTTCCTTTTCTTTATTTTTGCCTTTATCGGCAATTTATGTCTTTTCACAACTTGGAAGCTATTTGCCTTTTATCGGCAAATTTTGCATTTACCGAACTAACTTACTTGGCACCTTCTCAAGCTTTATCAGCAACTTTCATTTTTGTTGAACCTGAGTCATTTTGCCTTTATCGACAAAATCAATCATTTCAGAACTTGAGCAATTTTGCCTTCTTTACCTTTGTCGTCAAAAGTGAATTTTGTCGAACTCTACTTACTTCGTCCTTCTTTCCTTAGATATATTTGCCTTATCAGCAAAATTAAAAAATCACGAACTTTGGTCTTATTTGCCTTATCGGCAAATTTGTTCTTGTTCAAACTTTCCTGACTCTTCCCTTTTTGTCGGCAAAATGAACCATTTTAGAACTTTTTCCTTTACTCCTTATTTGCCCTCGTTAGCAAAAACTCCATTGGGCGAACTTCAAATCGGTGAACTTGAAGAAGTTAGAACCTAAGCAACCTTGCCGATAGACTTCATCTTTTTTGCTCTTTGCCGAACTCTTTACCTTGCTGCTGCTTTTATCGACGATTCTTCGGGTTTTCGAACCATACCTTTTGATGATAGAAGACTTTCCATTACCTTTCTCTCTTTGTCTCAAGCTTATCTCCTTTTGCACTTTATCGCCTTGTAGGCGAATTGGCAAATTGCCGAACTTGAAAAGTTATTAAGTTAGGAAAAAAGCCGATTTGCCGACAAGGCAAAATGTGAAAAATTTCTAAGTGATAAACCACTTTTTGACCAAGGCAAAACATAGAAAACCAAACTTTGAACAAGCATAACTTCTTCATTTTAAGGAATTTCGACATGGTTCAAAAGGCAAAGTTACTCAGAATTCAATTCTCTATACAATGGTGACATTTGCTAAGAAATTTGCATAGGATTTTTTGGATTTTTTAGGGGCAAAAAGGGCATTTTGAACAGTGATTTTTCAAGTCCTAACACCTTACACATGAGAATGAAATTGGGAAGACCTCTTCTATTGTTGGCTTTCATATTGGCGACAAATATGAGGTCTTATTTGTGTCTCCAAGACCCAAAAGGACCAAGTTAGTTCAGCATAGCATGGCAGAGGCAAAGAAGATTCAAAGCATGTGGCATAGGAGGAGTGAGTGTTGTATGGTGGCCAAGCAAGTGGAGCAATCAGATTTGAGGTATGGTTCATAATCTTTTGTTTCTTTGCTTCTTGAGGCTATGGTGACACCTCTTTTCAAGAGCCACTTGAAGGCTCACATCATGGGTTTGGATGACATCATTGAGCACACACTATGTGGATCAGCTACTAGTGTTGTGACTACATATGTTGAGGGAGGCTTGCGTGATGCAATTTTGGATGGATCTTTCGTCCTTCATGGAGCACTTGAGGAGTTTGTTTGTGATGAGCTCCATCATGTTGATGACTCTTTGGTAGAGTATGTAGCTACTCTATTTTAGATGCATGCCATGGAGACTCTTGTTTTTGTTGGGCATACTATGGAGGTGTAGCTAAACTATGACACAAGGTATGGAGGTGTTGCTGTGATGTTTGGTTTGGAGTTACTAATGGTTGTGTTTCAGTTGGGTGATCGCATAGGGATTGGAAGAAGGCATGAAGATCTTGATGTTCCAAACCTAGCTCATAAGGATCTATTCCATACTTTGCTAGGAGATGGCTATTCTACTTCATGGTGCATAGATTCCTTTCAAAGTTCTTGGCAAATAGCAGCTGCTTGGGAGTTTGGTGGAGTTGTTGAGACTACAGTTAGTGGATTAGCGACTAATGTCATGGCTTCACTTGAAGAGGGAGTCATAAGGGATGATTCTTTGATCACTATTGGAGGAGGTATAGAGTTGGGTGATATTGTGATACAACTCTATCATTCTATTAATCCCTTGGTGATATTGGAGGTTGTCCTATGTCCGAGTTTGGTGATGCACAATACCGAGCCACTTGCATTGGAGGAGTATGCTTCAAAGATACAGTCAGTTCATATGCCTAGGTATGGAGATATTGTTCCCATTTCTAATTTTGAGGCACTAGGGTTTGCTTCACAATTGGACTTTCAATCATAATTTTCTAGGTGATGAAGTTGTTTGCTTAATTTGTTATGATGGCACTTTGGTTTGTTTGGCCATAAACGCCAACTTGGAGGAAGATTTAATTAAGGTATTTTGGGCTTGGACGACCTTGGAAGGAGGAATAAAGAATAAAAATAATACCTCCCCTTTGGCCCTTCGTGGAAAGGAGGTCCAAAGAAAATAAAGAAAACCAAATTCATATATTTAATTTGAGTTTCCTAAGCGCCAAGGTGATTTGATGTTGGTCGGCCCTCCTTGAGGGAAAAGGATAATTAAAATAAAAATACTTTTCTTTCTAGTTTGGCCAAGAGGAGAGAACCAAAAACATGTATTTATGACTTCAAGTTGTGGCATTTCAATCATCAATCACTCATTCATTCGATCATCTTTGGGAGTTTATCTCTTTAGGAGGCTTGAGGCGAAAATCTCAAGTCTTAGGAGTTGGACAAAATCCTAGCTTCTTTTGAGGATTTCGTGACAGGGGTTTCCTTGCACTTGATGGATTGTGGAGCAGAATTTATATCTGTTTTTCAGATCATTTTTAGGCTCTTCTTTGGTGTGATATTTCTTCTTTCGTGGGGAAGTCAGCTCAAGCCTTGGAGCGCCTTCATTGGAGGAGAGCGCCAAGTTTTGAGACGGTTTTGTGAAGGGTTTAATGCTGATCTAGGGTTTGAGCAGAGCAGATTTATTGCACCAGCATAGCAGACCCCTTTTCCTTCATGTTAGGAAGTTAGATTGCATTGATTTTAGTATTCAATTTAAGGCAGAACTTGTTGGGTTTGTTTCTCATGCATGACCATATCCATCATTCTATTTGAAGACCTTTTGTAATCAGTTTATTGCAGCAGAATTCTTTATTTATTTCAGTCATGTATGTTGGTTAAATGAAGATAATTCGTTGATCATATGTTGATGAAACACGAGCACAATATTGTTGAACAATGTTTATGGTGAAATAATGATATTTTAAGATGTTTTATGGTCTGCCCTAGTTGTCATTACAAGTCTGATTTTTACTTCCGAAGTTAGGGTTTGAGCAGAAAACTAAAGTGCAGAAATTAGGGCAGAATTCAAATTAGGGCAAATCAGAAAATTCTAACCAAGTTTCATTTGGAAAGCCCGTAAATCCAAAATAGCCAAAAATATCCCCATTTGGGATATTACAGTGGTATTAGAGCCTATGATCTTGTCAGTCTGGAGGGTTCGATTGGAGAGTTACTATGGGCTTGTCTTGCATCATGGACGAAGAATAGAATCTTTTGTATGCATCGTTTTGGCAAACACATGTAAAAATACAAAGAAGGTTGGATTGATGGAAGCAGGAAGAAGAAGCCGACAAAATCAAAAGAGCTTGCATTCTTAACAAATCCGAAGTTTCTGTGGGAGAAAAGGTAGAAAAGGAAGAAGATTTGCAACACTATGAGGATAAGGATAAAGGAGGATTATCTAATGAAGCCACAAATGAAGAACATAAAGGTTGTCGTGAAGACTACAATGTTGATGGAGATACCGCCATGGTAGAGGAAGGGTTACTTGTTGGTGATGTGCATCCTACAAGTCATTATGAAGCTATGGATGAAGAAGCATCACACGTTGCAAGGGGCGAATACCTAAGACTTCATGATGAGCACATGGTTGAAGGGGACACTATCACGGATATTGCCAAACCTACAAGGTTCGATCAGCTACAAGGAGGTATGAGTTCATTTGATGTTCCATTGGTTTTGCCTAGCATTATTTCATCACCATTGCATCACATTGGCAAGGAATCAAATTGCATGGGTATCTTTGAGTTGGATGTTGTTCTTAAGCACAATTTAGAAATTCCAATGGGAAGTGATCAAAGTGAATTAAGTTAGAATGATTCGACATTACGAGATGTGAAGGATCACTTGGTGGTTAAAGAGGTCAATGATGCACATATCTTCTAGATCGGCCAAGAGGAGAAAAGCAAAAACATGTATTTATATGAGTTCAAATTGTGGCATTTCAATCATCAATCACTCATTCATTCAATTATCTTTGGGACTTGATCTTTTAAGGAGGCTTGAGGTGAAAATTTCAAGTCTTAGGAGGAGTTGGACGAAACCCTAGCTTCTTCTTTTGAGGATTATGTGACGCGAGTTCCCTTGAACTTCATGGATTGTGAAGCAGAATTTTATATCTGATTTGAAGATCATTTTTAGGCTCTTCTTTGGTGTGATATTGCTTATCTTTTGTGGAGAAGTCAGCCCAAGCCTTGAAGCGCCTTCATTGGAGAAGAGCGCCATGTTTTGAGATGGTTTTGTGAGGGGTTTAATGCTGATCTAGGATTTGAGCAGAGCAGATTCATTGCAGCAGCAGAGAACACCCCCTTTCCTTCATGTTAGGAGGTTAGATTGCACTGTTTTTAATATTCAGTTTAGGGCAGAACTTACTGGGTTTGTTTCTCATGCATGCCCATATCCATCATTGTATTTGAAGACCCTTTTGTAATCAGTTTATTGCAGCAAACTTCTTTATTTATTTCAGTCATGTATGTTGGTTAAATGAAGATAATTGGTTGATCATATGTTCATGAAACACAAGCACAATATTGTTGATCATGTTTATGGTGAAATAATGATATTTTAAGATGTTTTATGGGCTGCCCTAGTTGTCATTACAAGTCTGATTTTTACTTCGGGAGTTAGGGTTTGGGCAGAAAACTAATGTGCAGAAATTAGGGCAGAATTCCAATTATGGCAAATCAGAAAATTCTAAGCAAGTTTAATTTGGAAAGCCTGTAAATCCAAAATAGCCAAAAAAATATCCCCATTTGGGATATTACAATTGATCTAGGGCCCAGGGATGCCTGGGGGGGCAACACACTCAAACTGTTTCAAATGTGTTTTGAATGGAAGTGAATTATGGAAACAGTAGAGTGTAGAATATTATTCAGAGTGCATTACACAATGGGAGAGATTCAGGAGAGAGAGAACATCATGCTAAAACTGCAAATTGCAAGATTGTATTTTACAAAAGTTATGTTTAGGATCTGATAGGCTAGATGTGTTACCAGATATGTATCTGCTGCTATCTTTTTATCAACCTACCAATTGGCCACACTATAAAAGAATAATCATGGTACATTAATATACGAGTGTGGAAGACAAAGGGATGTACTGGCAAATAAAGGAAGCACGGCTGTTGATCTTTAGTCAACTCTTTTCCATTGTTTTGTCGTTTTCTAGAAACACTGCAATACAACTGTGCAGAATAGAGCTAACACTTACAGAGCTGTCTGGCACAATTGGAGAGGAAGTAGGACATTGTAGTATGTCTATGTTATAGGAGAGATTCTGAAGTTGTTGGTGAAGATGACATATGGCATGAAGTAACACCATTCAATGTGAGTTCATCAGAGCCATAAATTCTCTTGGATCACTTGGTGCCAATATTCATGCGTTTCTACTTGGATGAAAACAATGCACAGTCTTGAAGGTGTCATGATAGTGACCCCTTACTTGTATTACTCTGGGCCATCCATAGTAGCATCCCTCCTTGGCAAAATCTTTGCAGTGGATGAGATATTTTGGAATCATAATAATATGGCTTTGTAATTTAGAGGTGTTAGGGAAATTGGAATTTTCAGAAATTTTCCCGTTACATTGTTCAAGTGTGAGTCTGAATGCTGTTATGAATTTTAGTTATTGCTTGACATTCTAGATTATAAGGCCACTAAAATTTAGGTCTAGGGTTCTCTACACCTTTGCCTATAAGAAATATTTTCTTATACGGTTGAAGCCTTAAGAAAGCTCAATCTCCTGCCCTCCAATTGGTGCTCATTTCATGCTAGTCTTGTTGAGGTTTCATTTTATTTTTGGCCAATTTGAGTTTCTGCTTTAGCTATTTCAATATCTGTTGGTTTTCCTATGTTGACTCACAGGCATCTTACATTTGGGTGTTATCAATGCCCCAAATTAAACAGCAATGGATGTTGATTTTCTAGTGGTAAGATAAGCTTTGGGTTTCTTATGGTGCCCCCAAAGTTTTGGCATTATAGTTGTTTTGGACTTGTATCAATTAATCATTGATACCCAGTTTTGGTGTTGTAGCCAATGCTTACCAGTTCATAAGCAGCCATCATGTAGTTACCTATGTTGTACCCTATTATTATTTTGATACGTCTTCTTTTTTCCTTTTTTTTGGTTATTTGGGTTTTAAGCCACTCTTTATGGAAACTTTATTTGGTTCTTTTGCATGCTTATTATTATGTATGGTTTGATGGGATCTTATTATCTTATAATTTCATGTGGCCATGCTTTCCGGAATCTCTTTCTTTAGATATGTACACTTCATGTGCAAGTCTATACATGCCACTCTTTAGGGAAACTTTTACTGTATCTTTTACATGCTTTTTATTGTGCATGGTTTTATGGAATCTTACACTTTTATGTGTCCATGCTTTCTGGAAACTTTTGCTTTACATGTGCATGCTTATGTGTGAGTCTATACATCAAAGTTCTTGTTCTCATTGTTTTAACATATGTAATATACCAGAAAATGGAAACATAACACTGAATTTTGATAAACCCTTAGAAAACAAATGGACCAGAAGTGTCCAAACATAAAATATAGTTTATGAAAGGGAGGTAGGGAGGAAGAGATTGAGAATTTCATTACCAATTTAACATCATCTTGTCCCTTGTTTTCTTGGCAAGTTTGCATTCACAGATTTCCTAGGTTACTGATCTTTGTTCGGGTTTGGATTCCGGTTTGCAGGTTCGGTTCGTGGATTCGGTCATTTTTTTGGATCTGGGTTCGTTTTGGGTTTGTCCATACAAAAACATATAAAAAATTATATATATAAGGCTTTCCTTGAATAAATAATTTAATAACAAAATAAATTTAGCAAAATAAAACATATATCTAATATTAATATATTCATATTAATATCTAACATCCAAAATATAAGATAATATATCTATATATATGAAATGTAAAAAATATAAATAAAAAATAAAAAATATAGGGGGAGACCCTATGGTGAAATGGTGGGGTTTCTTGCCTATAGTGCCAACAACCCAGGTTCAAACCTCGTGGGGTCACCCTCTACCACTTCAACAATTGAGGGACCTAGGGGAGATCTTGCGGTGACATAGTGGGGTTGCCCTCTATCGCGTCAACAATTGAGGGACATTACCCCCAATTTAAAGTGGGTGGATGGGCGGGAGTCCTTCCACATGTTTTTGCTGTGGAACGACTGGGGTTTCGGTATAGCGAGGGGAAAGCTCAATGAGATGGCAGACAGTTTGGCAAAGTTTGATCGAAACTTGGATTATCGCGTGGGTGATATGAGGCAGCTTACGTGGTAAGGGAGTATCTATTAACAAGTCACCTAAACGTATCTTCACATGTTTAAGGGACGATAGTTGTGATGAAATAGCAAGTCCGAGGCAGCCCAAATGCTTGAAGGAGGGCGAGGATTGGGCTCTCACAAGCGAACAACAGTTAAGGCGCAGAAGACAGACTGGCCGGATAGGCGACATGATTGTAGATATAATTAAAGAGAAAGGCGAAGCATGGGTTGGCGGATTATTAACTTGTTGTCTTTCCTCTCTGAAGCATAGAGAATGACAGAGAAAACGAAAGTTTTGCTGCTCTCTGCAGACTGGATATGGTGCGCAGGAATGGATACCCCCATTAGGATGTTCTGCGACAAAAGGCAAATGGCGTTTTTGGGGGGCATTATGGACCTCCGTCTAAAGCACCTTTTGAAAACTCGTGATGAACTCGTGTTGGGGGTACTCAAGATGATTCTGGGTAAGGAGTTTGTAGAGGGCAGCAAACGGCACCAAGTGGACACAGACATAATAAGCTCACAGTTCGTGGCTACTCTGTTGGAGTTGAGCGTGGCTAAGACGTGGGTGAATATGGTGACAAAAAGGCTCTTTATACCCAGTGTGTTAGGAGGGTTGGAGGAGGCTTTGGAGATAGCAACTTTGGAGCAGGCATGCTGCAGCCGCGTGACATTCCCCTTCTGCAACAGCCAGGAAGTGTCCTAAAATATTTCACTTTCATACTGCATCTAAGGGGGTAGGATTTGGTATGGTTCAGGCAAGATGAGAGGGTGGCGGTGAACTTTCTGCTTAAGCATTGCCAGATCATGGAGACGCAAGGAGGGGACTGAGTGGAAGATTTCAATATGAAGCTGCATCAATATGAAATGGAGGGATAATACGGTCAGGGTTTTCTGTTTTTTGGTTGCTCTAGTCTTGCTTCTCGTTCTATACGTTGGGGTTTTAAGACAGTAAATACATATTTTCTCTTAAGTATATATGTTTGCTGGTTCAGCCCTACGCGGCTTTTCAAACTGTTTAGCTCAGTCTAGGTGAATACAGCTATGAGCTGGTTTTGGATATCTGAACTGGAAATTGTAACCTTTTTTCAAAATCAATATAAAGTATCACTCTATTACGTAGCAAAAAATAAAAAATAAAAAATAAAATTATATATTAATATATATAAGTAAGAAATATGAAAACAAATAATTATATATTAATATATATAAGTAAGAAATATGAAAATAAATAAATATAAATATATTTATATTCATATTAATTACGCCGAGAGGTAGTCACATTGGGGTGGGGATGAGAGCACTCATTTTTTCAGCGTAAATTTATAATAAAAAAATAAAATACCAAAAGGGAAATAAAAAATAAAACTTTAGAAAATCAAAGAAAAAAAACTAAAAAAGAAATTAAAAACGGTTGAAAGAGAAAAAGCTAAATCACAAAAACTATGGAACCAAAAAAAAAATTGGAAAAAAAAAAGAAAAAAAACTCAAAAAATTGGAAAAAACAAAAACTAAAAAAAAAATTGGAAAAAATAAAAAATAAAAACCAAAAAATAAATTGGAAACTGTTGGAAGGAGAAAACGCTGGACACTATGGAACCAAAAAAAATTGGAAAAATTAAAAAATAAAAACCAAAAAAAAAATTGCAGGAGAAAATCAAAGAAACTAAGAAAAAAAGATACTTCGACGTATTTCAGATACATTTTTTTAAATATAAATATACTAGTATTAATATAAATATAAATCCTTTGCCCTATCTATGAGTTCAACCTTCACGACAGAAACAGACTGCCAATCTTCATAAATGCACTTAAGGCTATCTCTTCAATCAAACATAAACCTAGCATGTTGAGCCTTCCCATGGGTGGGTGAACCACGGAAGTGGTTGATATGGGGCCAAATGTAGGAAATAATTAAAAATACGAGGAAAAATAATAGAAACCTGTCTGATTCATTGCGACAGCAGAAAAAGGTGAGGAAATTCATCACAAATTTGTTCGCCTTCGTACCGGTCGAACCCATAGAGCTTTCTTTGAACCCTGTCCGAACTCTTTTCAGAACCGAACCTAGATCTATCTGGATCCGGGATGGATCAGACCCGCACCAGCAGGTTTGCAGGGCCGAACTGGTAACATAGATATTTATTATTAAAAATAGAAACTTATTCAAGTTTCAAATGCCTTCTACTTGTATTTTTTGCTTGTTTTACTTACATCATGTTTTATTGCTGCAAGGCAGTCTTTTTAGTTTCAGGTGGGGCATATGTAATCTTTTTTAATTAACAGTAACATTGCTTTTCCCAGAGGTAATTTGCAGGACATGGAGTTCAAGGAGTACAACTTCAATGCACTTGGGCAACCTACTGAAGGTGGCCATCTACATCCTTTGTTTAACGTAATGCTTCAACCATACCACATTTGCTATATGTTTTCTCTGCTCGGGAAGAAGTTGAACTATGTTATATTAGTGGACAACTGTCTAGGTAAAGTTACAAAATGCATTCAATGATGAAAATTACCTGCTCCCTTCTGATGATCTTCTTTATATAATAGAATGAAATATGTCACAAACAATAAGATGGTTTCCGATGCGTGAGAAGAAAATTGCTTCCCATACTATCCGGACAGTATCTAGTACAATTACAAACAATATTTAAAACTATTATAAGCCAATAACTTCTATTAAAGTGAAGTAAAATAGAATAGATGTATAGATTTTGTCATTGGCCGATAAGCTGCTACTATGAAATGATATTGTTGTTTTCCTGCCCCCTCTAACTATGAGTTAGATGTCTACTGCTGTATAATTTTTCATTTTCTCACTGCCTCCTGCTGCATTAATGCCCAGAAAAACTGACAAATTGTTGATAATAAATAGTGTGTGGTCAACAACGGAGCATGCAGGTACTTGGGATGGATGCAAAGGATGTTTTCTAGGGAGGAAGAAAATCTGAACTCTTATTTTGAGGAAGAATGTCACTAAGCTGATGACTCAGCATCTACTGCATATGCCCAGGCCCTCCTCCAGTTTGTGATTTCACTTAGAATAACCAACTTATCAAGCTTTAAAGTCATCTGTTTAAGTCTTTAAGATCCTCTCGGTATTTTATTGCCGGAATGTAATAGTTTTTTATTGATGGATGGCAACAATCCTGTGCATTCCTATGTATATCCTAAATACAAGTTATATTTGTTTCTCATTGCCTGTGTAGCTCTTGGATCTTTTGAAAATGCGGTTGTGGAAAGTGTAGCCTTGATTGTATTGGATGAAGAGGCAATTAATGCTGTGGCAATATAAATGGGTGGACAGATATTGATTTAATGGGGAATGACAAAAACTGTACAATTGGTCTAAGAAGATTGTTTGTATGTTAACAGGGGTAGATTTTTGTAGTGGGCATTGCATTGGAGATCCATGACGAGTCTTCGTTTTATCCCAAAGGCCTAAACACACTATAATGAAATTTCAAATTACTATATTGCATCAGCAGAATATAAGTAATATATCATATATCAACAGAATTGCATGAGCAGAATAGTGATAATTCACAAATGAGAGCACAATAGAGCAGATTCACACAAAATGAATGGAATGAAAGCAGAATATGGAATATCAAATTGAGTCACTTTGAGGGGGCAACCTCTACAATGCTTACAATGAGAATAGAATTTGCATTATGCTATCCAAAAGTAAACTACAAACCCCTATATATAGCATAATTATGCTATGGTGATTCCATAATCTCAATTACACTGACTACTATAATTATGAAATCTAGAAATTATCAAATGACTAAGTCAAAGGTTATGTGTGCCATAAGTCAGGCACTTGATAACCAGATACATCCAAGTGGTTGAGGGTGTAACATGCCCCCTGTTCAAGGAAGCATTGTCTTAAATGCTGTCCAATTGCGAATACTTTTGCATGAATCCTCCACCTTACCCCATAAGATCTTCATTTGGTAGATTATTCCACTTGATGAGGTCTTGGATGCTCTAGCTTTCATTCACTTAATACTTATTTGGATAATTGCCTCAAGTTTCAATATGATCTTTCCTTCTCCATATAGCTCAGGTAACATTGACTGGACTGGAGCCTTATTGCCAATTACCTTTTTCAAACAAGATGCATGAAAGATTGGATGTATTTTTGCAGATTCAGATAACATAAATTTTTATGTCCTGCTGCCAATCCAATGCAGATACTTGGGCGCTAATTCATTGTCTTTTCTATGTTGCTTGAAAGACATTTGCTTGTATGGCTATAACTTTAAAAAAACAAAATCTCCTAATTCAAAGTTTCTTTCGCTTATATGCTAATCAGCTAGAGTACTCCTTGTTGGTGTTGAATGCCATCATCCACTACATGAACCTTTGGCTTTACTTTTAAGGATAATGTGATAGATGATGGATGGTCATAAAGTGCCATAAATGGGGACATTTTTGAGTAAGTATGGAAGGGAGTGTTATACCACCATTCTGCTAGTGGTAACCGATTAACCCACTAGGACTGTTTTCCTCATGCAAAACAATGAAGACAAATCTTAAAAGATATGTCAGCAATCGCAGTTTGCTCATCAGATGGGGGTTGATAGGAAGTAGAACAACTATGTGCCACTTGAGTACCCATAAAAGATAACAAATTTGTCCAAAAATGACTAATGAAGATGGGATCACGGTCACTCATTATAATTTTGGGAGTACTATGTAGCTTCTAAGCTGTCTCCATGCATGCTGTTGTAACTGTGCTTCCTACAAAGGAGTGAGATAACACACAAAATGAGAATGTTTTGTGAGCCTATCCACCATGACCATAATGACATTTTTTCTCTATGATTTCAGCAACCTGACAATCAAGTTTATCTGCAACCTTCTCATCTTGTTGGCTGGAAATGGATAATGGCTATAAAAGACCTAGTGTCTTGATCGTCTTCCAACTCTATATAAACCACAAACTGCTTTGAACTTTATGGAAGAGGTTAAAGGGCTTGTAGGCAATTCACACAAGTCCAAAATAACCCTTAAATGTCAAGAGGCTCATCAAGTTTCATGCTCGGCTTCCATTTGCCTTTTTATTTTGGTTCTGATTGGTAATCTGCGCTTGCTGCTGTGCATTCCAATGTATAATCTAGTTTTGTTGAATATTCTGGATTTGAAGAAGGATGACTTTCACTCTGTGGGATATTTGAGCTCACACTTCCCTTTTATCTTTGTCCTGGGAATGCTGTGTCTGTCGATGAGTAGGTTGTTGTTGATGCAGAGCAGGCTGGGGCTGTTTCTGAGTCACAGACTAATAAATCTCTGGAGGGATTGGTCAAAAAGAAGAATAACCATGACAACTGAATAAGTATATTCTGAGGACTGATATTTGTGCCTTCTCTTTACATTCTTCTTAGCTTGTAAAGCATGAGAGATATTTTGAAGAATTGGCTAGGGGAGGATAATGGGAACAAAACCCACAGGGTTATAAAGTTTTGTGCTTTATGAAGAATATAAATAGGGTTCTGGAAGTTGTGGGAGGTTTTTCTCGGAAATACAGCACATCATGGTGAACTGTTTTGTATAGGTACGATATTCATGTTTTGTTGAGTATGGTGGCCTTATTTCCTTTCGCCTACAAGAGGACATAGATGGTTTAGAAAAGGGATATTGCACTGAAGATGCCTGGGGCATTCAAGTTATGCTCAGGTCAATTTGTCATCATTGAGACTGTTGTCATCAAATATTTGGACATATACAATAAACCCCTCATTGACATAATTACTGATCTCCCAAACAACTTCGAAAGTATCATGTCTGCAAGGAAAGACGCTGCTATGGCAAAGGACATTGAGCTTAGAGAACATACACTAATAAAGCTATGTCCTGAGATCACCCCAGAATAAAAGGCAAAAGTCTCCAAAATGCTTGTTGGAGAATTTAGAACAAGGAGGAGGATGAACACTCTCATGTCAGATGACATTGGAAAGGTAGTTAAGGAGAATGAGGAAATCACTTTGAGAGTGCTAAAGGAATTTCATCTCCCAACCATATATGATAATGAAGAAACAAATGTTTGAGATCACACATCTATTCCGAAAGTCAGCATGGACCAAGGGTTAGACAAAAATGATGAAGAGATAAAGAAGAAAGAAGATAGAGCCCCTGCTACTGATGGTCTAGATACAACTGACAAAGACCAAACTGACACAAGTCTTCCTCTAGATCAACAAACTGATGACCAAGCAAACAATGAGAAGATTAATTAGCAGAATAAAGTTGATGATCAAGAATATGAACAAGTTGAGAAAAGCCCTTCTCCGGAGCAAAATATTTATGAACAAGAAAATATGGATCCATATTCGCTAGAGCAAAATCAAGAAAAGGAAGTGTTTGATGAAATGACAAGAGATATTGCTGCTACAATAACCAAGGATCCTGTTGAAAAGGTAAAGGAATTTCTTGGAAAACAACATTGTTGGATAGTCAAATTTTGGAGACAAATGAGTTGTTACAAGGTCCTATAGACCTGACCCCCACTACAAAAGATGAAATTTGGAACAATTGTCCAAGCAAAGTCTGGAGAGGAGATACTAAAAACACATATACAGGAAAATGAACTCATTGATGAAGCATCCGGTATTTTGGACAAACAGATGCCTTCATACAACAAGGATACATTATTGTCACCAACTGATCAGCTTAAAGGTATGATAAAATAAATTAGTACTCATTTTGAATCTATTGAGAAGTCTGTAGATGCTAAGGTCAGAAAGGAATTTGATGAATAAAAGTTGACTGTCAAATTGAAGAACAAGTTAGACAATGACAAAACTTTGCTAGATAATAGAGAGTCCTATCAACGAGGCATGTGATATATATAAATTTTGGCTATCTTCGCTCGAGACCACCAAGGAAATAGAAGAGAAGGTCAATGTTATGGAGCTTCAACTACTAAATATTTCTAAGACCTATGATCCAATAGTTGACTCTATTAGTAGTATGGAAATACAAGTTGTAAATATTTAAAATAACATAACTAGTCTACTAAGCAAAAGGGAAGAAACAAAAAGCAGAATGTGCCAATTGAGAGGGTTAATAAGCCCTAAAATTGATTCAATTGCAAGTCTTGTTGCAGAAGCTTTAAAAGTTAAGGCAATAACTAATACACCTGCAAATGTGTAGAAGGCAGAAGACTTAGTTTTTCATGTGAATGGTAACATTCAAATTTTGAACAATGTAAAGAATTGATGCGATGGAGAGGTAGCACAATTAAACATTGTCTACAATGAACACCTACTAGTAACTAAGATGAAAGATTGTACTTGTACATATGCAATAGAGTATAACATTTTAGAAATGTTGAGACAATTTTGCTACTTGTACGTACACCTTTGCCATTGATGTCAAAGGGAGAGAAGAAGATCTAGTGAAAAATCACCAAACATCTCAAGGGAAGAAGAAAAACAGAGTGTATATAGTAAGGGGGAGCAGATAAGCATTTTTCACTACGTGTTGCCATCAATACCAAAGGGGGAGATTGTTGGCAACATAGTCAAGAGACATTGCTCATATAATGAAGGCTTGATGTTGTCATTGATGGCAACAATCAGAAATGATCTCAAACAGCTCCTGTGACAATGTTGTGCATAGCCTTTTGGTCCCGAAAAGTTAACTTAGACAAAATTGACTAAGTCTTGGCAGCTTACCAAGACAGGGACAGTAATTCAGTTGGTACTCCTCCGCAGATGAAGATCCTGCTATGCGGTTCTGGTATGTTATACTTAGTTAATATACAATGTTACATCTCGAGTTTCTGCCTTAACAATCTTTGGAAGTCATACTATAAAATGCCTAAGTCCGAAAAGCAGAGTTGTGTCAAAAACAATGCAGAGTACCAGAGTAATTTGTTCTGCATTCCTCTGCTGGTGAATATTTTAATTTGCAGTTTTGAGGCAATAGAGATACATGTCTTGAGTGTCTAATTCAAGATTTATAGAGCTCGAAGATCATCAGATCATATTCTACAAGTTCTCCAACATCGGCTTCCAGTTTGACAGTGCTTCACTATGACAGAAAAATAATTCTAATATCCCCATTTTGCAGAAGAAGATTATCATGATCTGCGGCTCTAAAGGTATGACAAGAGATCTATAATGGATGTTGGCTATGATTTTCAGAGTCTCATATGGTTCGCATTGAAGGTTGTGGTATGACAATTGAATTAGTCAACTATGCACTTAAGGGTTAAGCGAACAGTCATGTTAAATTGATATGCAATGAAGGTATATGATTGGAATTACTACTCTAAGTGGTTCTATGATAGGTCCAGACTTATATGAAGAGTCTTGCATGATTGATTGGGTCCGCATTGTTGTTTGGGCACAATAACAAGCTGACAAGGTATTGTTGCAAGTATGTGCCTAATCGGTGTTGTCATTGATGTCAACATATCCTTGTTGTCATTAGTGTCAACAATATCTTATTCCATTATTTGTTTAGAAGATTTGTATGTCGAGGATATTGAGAAAATTAGCCTCTCCGGAAGAAACAAGTGGGTTACAGAGAAGTGCAGTACAGACAGTGAGTTGTATGCTCCAATAAACTGCTCCGCATTTCCTTCTGAGTAAAGATCTTGCTATGCAGATTGGAAGATATTCAAAGGGTTGCCTGAAGTTGCTGAATCGGGAATTTGAGCTTCCGGTATGAAGATTTGAAAGAGTTGCATTCACCAGAGTCAAGTCTGCATTTTTCTGGAATGACAATTGGGATAGGGAGGAAGTAATATGCTCTGCATTCCTCCGCAATCAAGTATTTTGCTCTGCGGTTCTAGAGGGAAGTCTGGAATGATGATAAGTGCCTACAGTTGGAATGGTTTGTGGTTTGGTGGTCCACAAGCTATCTTTCCTTTATGACAGTTGAAGACAGTGAAGTTCATGTGTTCCGATGGGAAGATTCCTATGGATAAAGTAGTTAAGGTTCGTGTGTTTGCTCCTGATGATTATAGCATGCTTGTGGATGTCTCCTAATCATGTCCTATCTGAACTTTGATCAGAGTTAAGAAATTGTGATGGTACGTGAAGAATGTTCCCGGACAATGTAGCGTGTAACCAGTCTTGGCCGACTTAGTTGATCCCAGTGATTGTGGATATCTCTGGAAGATTGTGGAAGCGTGTTGTGGTGTGGAAGATCTTGTTTGAGTCCCAACTAAGGCATGGCATGATCTGCATTTCATTCCCTTTGCATAAAGTTGTAATAGGTCAAGACCTATTTTGCAAATGTTTGTAATATCGGCCTTGGAGATTGTTCCAATGGTTGATGACTGTAATGCCAACCTTGATGTTCATTCCAAGGTTGATGTAGTGTATAGATACTTGTTGAGTTGTGGAAAAGTTTTCCTTGAGCGAAAATGATAAGATTCTAAGAAAGGTCCAAAGGCAAAGCAGAGAAGAAGAAGAGCAGAAGAGGAAGAGCAGAGAAGAGCCAGAGCAAAAGAGGCAGAGCAGAGCAAAGGAACTTTTGTATTTCAATAATATATTTGTAAAGGTGTTGATCGTGGTCTTTGTAGGGTTTAACAGCCCTCGGGGTTTAAGAGACCTTATTGTAATCTTGCTAGGTTTAGGGTTGAGGCAGTGAGCCTGCTAGACCTAGTTGTTCTTCATGACAGTGAGTCAGTATGATTAGGCCCGTGGAGTGACCAAGCCTGATCATCATTATTTCAAGATTACAGTATATATTGAGAGCTAATCCTCTCCGTGGTTTTTCCCCACCTTGGGGTTTTCCACGTAAATCTGGTGTTTCTTGTGTTTGTTGTTGCACATGTGGTTGAAGTTTTAATTTTGTGGTTAAATCTTAATCACTACGGATGAGTGTTTATGTTTCCATGCAGAAGTATTTGAATTTTCAAGACAATTGATTCACCCCCCCACCTCTAAGTTGTCCAGCACATATTAACAATTGGTATTAGAGCCAAGTTCCTCAAAAGAAAGTGTAACAGCTTGAGGAAGATCCAAAATGTCATTCAAGAAGGAAGCGCCGCATTTCGATGGAACGAATTATGTTCCCTGGAAGGCTCGAATGAAAAGCCATCTTATCAGTCTTGGTTACAAAGTATGGAAAGCTGTAGAAATAGAGTACACCATACCTGAAAATGGTCCCACGACTGAAGATGAAATCAAAGAATATGAAATAGATGTTAACACAAAAGATGCTCTGCTAAGCTCTTTACCCGACTCAATATTGACGAATATTTGTATAATAGAGATGATTCTCTGAAGGAAGCCAAGTTACAAAGTTCGAAAGTGAGATATTAAGGTTTGAAGATGAATGATGATGAAAATATTTTAGCCGTTATGCAAAGAGTTGATCCCTGCCCAAGTCCTACTGTCACAAAGTAGCTGCAATTGAAGAATTTGCAAGTCAAAAAGGTTGACAGGTATCAACTGCTTCGTAAGCTTACTGCTTTTGAAATGAGAGAGTTTGGTGATGTTCTGCTGAAAGTTGAGATAGCCTTCAAAGCCAGTACACCGGGAAGTACTTCCAGATATAAAGATACAAGGTAGCATCCGATGATGAGTTTGATGAAGTTGAAGCCAACTTCGTGGACAGATTGCAAAGAGGATCCGGTAAGTATAAAGGCAAATTACCTTTCAAATGTTTCTCCTAAGGTAAGGTAGGCCATTTTGCTTCCAGATGTTCTGAAAGAATTAAAAGAAATAGAAAAAGATATGAGAACAAACCTACGATCCAGAAGATGTGTTATTATGTTGAAGATTTTGATGATGACGAAGGAGTATCAGATAATGGAAATCCTGATAATGCTGGAAATGAATGCTTGTTTATTGCTATTAAGGAAGATCCCGCGTCTACTAATACTACTAGCTGTGTAAGGGAGGAAAAAGCAGTGGAGAGTGCTTTGGCTGCTCAGGTTATCAAGGACAAAGATGAATGAGTTATTGATAGTGGATGCTCTCATCACATGACTAGAGACAAAAGTAAGTTTGTAAGTTTGGAAAGATATGATGGACTCGTTAGGTTTGGAGATGATGCAGCTGGTAAGATTTGTGGAAAAGGATCTATTTCTTTTGATAGCAAGCATAATACTGAAGATGTCTTGTATGTGAAAGGATTAAAACACAATCTTTTGAGTGTGGGTCAGATGTGTGAAAAGAGCCATGATCTAAGCTTCAAGGACAATGGATGCACGATCAAGGAAAGCTCCAGAATAGTCATTGCAACTAGTAAAAAGACCAAAGGTAATATCTATCACTTGAGAGGAATTGAAAACTATTGTTTGTTGGTTCAAATTGATGAAAGTTGGTTATGACATAGAAGGTTATGTCACATAAATTTGATAACATCATAAAAATAAGTAACACACAGGCTGTTAGAGATCTACCTAGGCTTGTGAAGCTTACTAATCAAATTTGCAAAGAATGTCAATTTGGGGAGCAAACAAGAACAAGTTTCAAAAGCAAAGAACAATCTGTTGAAGGACTACTTGAGCTAGTACATACAGATCTGTGCGGACCTATCAGAGTAAGAAGTTTACAAGAAGACAGGTACTTCATGTTGCTTATTGATGATTATTCTAGAATGACTTGGGTTACCTTTTTGAAAGAAAAAGATGAATCCCTAGATAAGTTCAAGGCTTTTAAGGCAATGGTTGAAAATGAGATGGATTTGTGTAATGTTCCATTTTTGGCACATTGATTATTATGGGCATTTGTGCTTGTTCCTAGTCTTTTGGAGGCTATCCAACATGTTTGAGAAGAACTCCAATGTTCTTGGAGTGGTTTTAGTTCAGTCTGCAGAACAGTTAATTGGGTTTTCCTTTTGTAAATGGATAATTTTGTCATGGTTTTGAGCTCAGTTGATGTTCTGGGTAACATTGATGGTTTCTAAAGTTTGATCGGGCTTCTGGTTTACTCTCCAAGATTCTTGGAGGAGTTTTCTATTTTTGGAAAGTCACCCGGAAGGCATCGTTGCACATCCCAAACCTTACAGAGCATATTGGTTTAGTTTATTTTGCATTCGGAGGCCGTTTGGGATTTTCCGCAAAATTTAATATTTAGTGAGCTATTTTAATTATTATTTTCACTTAAGCTCCTAGGGGTGAAAATAATTAATAAAAATCTAAGTGTTATAGCTCGTTGGAAAGAGGAAGAAAAGTATTAAATCATGGATGCATCATTTTGGGGCCTTGCGAAGCAGATATTTCATTTATTTTGATAAAGGGGTCTTTGGAGCTAAAAAGAGCTTTTAATTAAAAGTGGTAAACTTTAAGTTGTGCACACTTAATGAATTATTTTTTATTGATTGAGGAGAAATATGAAGGGATAAAGGAAATAATATTTTATTTCTCTCAAAAAGTTATAAAAAGAGGAGTTGGGCTCATTGCTGAAGGGAGGCTGATGATTTGTATTGTTATGTTGCCGGAATGAACCTGCGAGTTCTTCCTATTCTCTTGAGGACGAAAACCCTCTTGTGGAATGCTCTTGAGGACGAAAACCCTCTTGAGGTTGAGTGTGGTTTCACTACAGGAATCACCATTGTGCTGAAGAAGAGATTGGAGCAAGCTCATACAGAGTTTGCCTTTGAGCTTTCCTGAAGCTGAATAGAGATTTATAGTTTGTGGTGTTTTTGCATTGTAATCTTTCTATATTGCTGGGATGCAGTTTTGATATGATAGTGATTGTTTTGGATTGAGATTTTTATATTATTGTGAATGTTCTTAGTGGTCGAACCATTGCTGGGCCGTACATGGTGTATTTGGACGAATTGCATTTGAAATTTAATATCAGTCTTTGTGCCAAAGTTGGTGTTGGGATGTCATTATTGTGCCTAGGCGTCACTCTTTAAGCAGTTTCAATAGTTATTTATCTTGTATTTTAAATGCAATGAGGATCCGTACCTTGGCTGGGCCGTACTGGCAGTCTGAGGATCTTTGAAAAATTAAATTCTTTAAGGCTGTTATTACTACTGTATTGCTTGTGATTTGCTATTTATACATAGGCGATTACCATGGAATTGGTTTGCAATGAATTGATGAAGTTTTCAGTATGCTGGGAATGAATCCGTACCTTCTGAGCGTACGACTGGGAAGGGATTCAAGTCAATAATGGGCAGTAGTTTATATCAGTTGAACAATGTAATTCTGTTGTGCATGGTAGTCATTGTTTAGTGATTGGTTTGTACTGATTTGAAGGAGATACTTCTTCTGTGGTTAAAAGTGGGTTTAAGTCTGATCGTGGCAGCCATACCTTTGGTAACAGTCTGATTTTCTGCAGCAATAAATGAACAGCAACAAATCTCAGTCATTTGGCATCTGATTTTAGAGACTTCTGTGCAGTGTATGATCTTCATTACTCAGGGGTAACGTATCAAGTTATAACTCAAGTATTATTTGCCATCCTTGTATTGCTACATTGAAATCTTTCATTTATGCAACAACATTAAAGACCCCTGGATGGTTTACCGCCAGTGTAGAGTAAATAAACATTGTTTATCTATCTTTACTCACCCACTAAATAAGTGGAGTATTCCCACTGAACAAGTGGATGGTTTTGTAATATTTCTTTCTTGTTCTTTACCCACTGAAAGTGGTGAATCCCCACAGTTTGTGGATGCCTGCATATGCAGATGAATGTCTACTTGTTTGCACAATATTTTAATTGTAATCTAAAGCACATTATGCTCTCACCTTGCCCAATTTGGGATCTTGGTGATCAGAAGTGTGGAGGAGTTTAGTTGTGCTAACACTGTTTATCATTGTTCTATATTTTAGAAAAAATTTGGGGTTGTATATTACAATTTGAAGACCAAATGCTTGAGGTCTGATAGAGGAGGAGACTTTACATCAAATGAATTCAATTTCTTTTGTGAAGAATATGGAATAAAAAGACAGCTATCTGCACCTAGAACTCCACAACAAAACGGAGTTGCTGAAAGGAAAAACATAACAGTTCAAGAAGCTGCTAGGACCATCATGAAGGAAGCTGATCTATCGGAAGCATATTGGAGAGACAAATTCATACAGCTATGTACATCCTAAAAAGAGTCAAAGTAAAAGGTAACAGCTTTAAAACTCCTTATGAATTGTGGCATGGCAAAGTTCCTACTGTGAAATATCTCAAAGTTTTTGGTAGCAAATGTTATATCAAAAAAGAAGAATATTTTGGCAAGTTTGATGCTACATGTGATGAAGAAATCTTTCTTGGTTACTCCACTAAGAGTAAAGCATACCAGTGTTATAATAAGAGGCTGAATAAGATCATTGAAAGTGCAAATGTCAAAGTTGATGAAAGCAAGGAAAGGCCATTAAAATCAAATGGATATGAATCTGATGAACCAGAAGGTTCAAAAGTGGTGCAGCAAGAAGATAGCTCAGATGAAGAAGAAAAAGCCCCCAATAATGTCACCAGAACTCCAATATGTGAGACTCAATCATTCTAAAGATCAGATAATAGGAGATAAGAGAAAAGGGATCTTAACCAGAAGAAAAGCTCTAGACGAACAAGTAAATTTCTGTTTGATCTCCAAGATTGAACTTACAACTGTGGATGAAGCCTACAAAGATGAAAACTAGGTAAAGGCTATGGAAGAAGAATTGAGACAGATAGAGAAGAATCAGACTTGGGATCTTGTTTCCAAACCAACAGATAAGAATGTAATTGGCACAAAGTGGGTTTTTAGAAATAAGTTAAATGAGAGTGGTGAAGTAGCAAGAAATAAAGCAAGGTTGGTATGCAAAGGATACGATCAAGGTGAAGGTATAGACTTTGAAGAAACTTTTGTTCTTGTAGCAAGGATTGAAGCAATAAGGATATTTTTGGCTTTTGCTGCCTACAAAGATTTCAAGGTATACCAAATGGATGTGAAGTCTACCTTCTTGAATGGAATCTTCGAATAAGAGGTCTATATTGAACAACCGGAAGGATTCCAGCTACCAGATCAGGGTAACATGGTATGCAGATCAAAGAAGGCTTTGTATGGATCAAAACAAGCTCCCAGGGCATGGTATGCACGGTTGGACAAATATCTGATACTGATAGGGTTCAGTAAAGGTACTACAGACAGCAATCTTTACTTCAAGATAAATGGTGAACAAATCCTAATTGTAGCAATCTTTGTGGATGATATTATTTTTGGGGGAAATGAAGGTATGTGCTCAGTTTTTGCTGAAGAAATGCAAAGTGAGTTTGAAATGTCTATGTTTGGAGAAATGAACTTCTTAGGTCTACAAATAAGCCAGACAGAGAAAGGTATCTTCATTTCTCAGTCCAAGTATGTGAAAGAGCTGCTAAAGAAATTTGGGATGGAAGACTCTAAACTAGTTTGTACACCTATGGTTAATGGTTGTAAATTGAGTAAAGATGATAACTCATCCATGGCAGATCATAAAAAGTACAGATCTATGATCGGAGGATTGCTTTATCTGACTCAAACAAGACCTGATATAATGCATGCAATATGTCTTGTAGCAAGGTTTCAAGCAAAGCCCAAGGAATCTCATGTGATGGCAGTCAAGAGAATTCTGAAGTATTTAAAAGGTACAATGGATTATGGCTTGTGGTACCCTAAGCACAATGATTTTGCCCTTAGAGCATACACCGATGCAGATTGGGCCAGAGATATGGATGATAGGAAAAGCACAAGTGGAAGTGCATTCTTCTTGGGAAAAAGGTTGGTATCTTGGTTGAGCAAGAAACAGAATTCAATATCTCTGTCTACTGCAGAAACAGAATACATTGCAGCATGTAATTGCACTCAAGTGTTATGGATGAAGCAGACTTTGAAGGACATTAGAGTTGTATATGAAGATCCAATTACAATCTTTTGTGACAATACAAGTGACATCAACATATCAAAGAATCCGATAATGCACTCAAGGACAAAGCACATATCTATTAGGTACCACTTTCTAAGAGAAAAGGTGACAGAAAATGAAGTCGGGTTGGAATAGGTTTCTACCAAAGATCAGATTGCAGACATCTTTACCAAGCCTCTGCCTAAGGACACTTTTGAGTTTCTCAGAGAAAAATTAGGGGTTATCACCTTTCCTCCTCTGAACTAAGATGCACAATAGTGCATCAGTCCGGAGGTGTTCAGAGATCCTAATTGATGCCTCTCAGGGCTACCTCTAAGGGCAGTAGTCAAAGAATTCTAAAGAAAGATTGAATCAGAGCAAAAGAATGCAAGTATGTGCCCTTTGCCAATGATGTCAAAGGGGGAGAGAAGTCATGTGAAAAACTGACAAAGACAGAGTGCAGAAGTGCAAAGAGAAAGGGGGAGAATCCTGTAGAAAGAAAGAGTGTAGATGTGTAAAGAGAAAGGGGGAGAATTTTGTCTTCATGGCTGTTGCAGTTTTTCAAATCATAACTTGCCATCAATGACAAAGGGGGAGATTGTTGCAAGTACGTGCCTAATCAGTGTTGTCACTGATGTCAACATATCATTTTTTTCATTACTGTCAACTGTATCTTATTCCATTATTTGTTTAGAAGATTTGTATGTCAAGGATATTGAGAAAATTAGCCTCTCCTAAAGAAACAAGTGGCTTAACGAGAAGTGTAGTATAGACAGTGAGTTGTATACTCCGATAAACTGCTCCGAATTTCCTTCTGGGTAAAGATCTTGCTATGCGGATTGGAAGATATTCAAAGGGTTGCCTGAAGTTGTTGAATCCTGAGTTTGAGCTTCCAGTATGAAGATTTAAGAGAGTTGCATTCACTAGAGTCAAGCCTACATTTTTTCTGGAAGGACAGTTGGGACGGGGAGGAAGTAATATGCTCCGCATTTCTCCGCAATCAAGTATTTTGCTCTACGGTTCTATAGGTAAGTCTGGGATGATGATAAGTGCCTACAGTTGCAATGGTTCGCGGTTTGGTGGTCCGCAAGCTATCTTTCCTTTATGACAATTGAAGACAGTGAAGTTCATGTGTTTCGGTGAGAAGATTCCTATGCATAAAGTAGTTAAGGCATGTGCGGTTGCCCTTGATGATTACAGCGTGCTTGTGGATGTCTCCTAATCATGTTCCTATCTGGACTTTGGTCCACGTTAAGAAATTGTGATGGTATGTGCATAATGTTCCCAGACAATGTAGCGTGTAACCAGTTTTGGCCACCCTGGTTGATCCCAATGATTGCGGAGATCTCTGGAAGATTGTGGAAGCGTGTTGTGGCGTGGAAGATCTTGTTTGAGTCCCAGCTAAGGCATGCCATGATCCGCATTTCATTCCCTTTGCATAAAGTTGTAATAGGTTAGGACCTATTTTGTAAATGTTTGTAATACCGACCTTGGAGATTATTCCAATGGTTGATGATTGTAATGCGGACCTTGATGTTCATTCCAAGGTTGATGTAGTGTATAGATACTTGTAGTTGAGTCGTGGAAAAGTTGTCTTTGAGAGGAAATGACAAGATTCTAAGAAAGGTCCAAAGGCATAGCAAAGAAGAAGAAGAGCAGAGAAGAGGTAGAGCAGAGCAAAGGAACTTTTGTATTTCAATAATATATGTATAAAGGTGTTGTTCGTGGTCTTTGTAGGGTTTAACAGCCCTTAGAGTTTAACGACCCTTATTGTAATCTTGTTAGGTTTAGGGTTGAGGAAGTGAGCCTGCTAGACGTAATTGTTCTTCATGACAGTGAGTCAGTATGATCAGGCCCGTGGAGTGACCAAGCCTGATCATCATTATTTCAAGATTACAATATATATTGAGAGCTAATCCTCTCTGTGGTTTTTCCCCACCTTGGGGTTTTCCACGCAAATCTAGTGTTTCTTGTGTTTGTTGCTGCACATGTGGTTGAAGTTTTATTTTTGTGGTTAAATCTTAATCACTGCGGATGAGTGTTAATGCTTCAATGCAGAAGTATTTGAATTTTCAAGACAACTAATTCACCCCCCCTCTCAATTGTCCGACACATATTAACAGGTATAACTTGAATATACAAGCTTTATCTTTTGCATGCCGACCTAGTTTGAGAAAATTCATGATGGAGATCTATATACTCGATAGATTTTGGCATTGGAGGCATGAAATAATGCGGACATAGTGCGAAATCGATGTGTGTATGATCTAAGGCAATTTTGTGATCAAAAAAGGACGGTAAGGGCAAAAGAACAAAGTATATGTGAAGCAGAGCAGAAAAAGAAAGGCAGAAATTACTAAGACTTTTGAATCTGTATACTAAGCTATATATGGAACTGCACTTCAGTGTTTTGTAGATGCACTTATAGTAGTCATCTCTTAGCAGTGAGTCATTCCTTCTCTATCTTCTCTTCTCTTTTTTTTGGCAGTGAGCCTATTGCAGTGAGCACTTCTCTTGGGCAGTGAGCCCTAAGGCAGTGAGTCTTCATGTAATCTGGTTTTGATATATTAATATTTTGTGGGCTTTTCCCTTTTTGCATTTTCCACGCAAAATCTTGGTGTCTGTGTTATGACTTTGTGGTTGCTTTTCTTGTGTTTACTTTGTTTTCATGTTACTGAATTAAGTAAATGGATTAATGAATGTTGAAAAAAAAAGTTTTACAGAATACTGATTCACCCCCCACCCCTCTCAATATTCTTTGTGTCCAAAACTTATCACAAAGGCTTAGTTCCTAAATTGAAACCTCCCATAGAAAATATTAGTAATTTAAATGTTTAGGCATGAATTACTCTTCAATTAAAAAATAACTCTAAAAATTATCTGGGAAGTGTGTGATGGTTTAAGTAACAACTTTTGCACATTGAAGAACATGCTGTTGGGATTCACCAAAAGACAAAAACTTTCAATCAAAAATAACATAACCCTATTAGTACAACATGGCAGGTTTTAATTAGATCAGTCAACATCCAAGTATAAATCTATTTGTTAGAAATAAGGCTTAATAGTACTTTAAGTAAATGTGAGGGTAGACGCAAAGGTAATGATGAAGCCCTACATACAGTTTATATGTACTCAACCACACAAGTCCTATGTAGTTCAATCTCAGTGAACCTTATATCTAAGAGCTCATACAGTTATTTTCTAGAGAATCTAATACTAATATACCTTATAAGAAAGTCTTATAGGATTTTGTAAATGTTCCCATTGTTCATCTATCCTAATCCAAATATTTGTAAATGTTCCTATTTGTGGTAGGGCTATGGTTTGTTTAAATTCTTCTTCCCAATTTTTTCTTGCCTAATCATGAGCATTAAAACTTTCTCCAAAAATACTAAGGATTTTTGTAGCCCTGTCAATATGTAATGTGATCGATCATGGATTGTCCATATCTTTTGTCATCAATTTTGCCACAGCCCTATGGCGAGTTCATCAATTCTCTCTTCTTCCATGTTCTTCTCTTCGACAGCACCCACAATAGCGCATTCAACACCGCTCTCAATAGTGCTCTCATCCAACTGTTCATTTTTATCTGAACCCTTGTGCATTTTCTGCTTATCTCTCATGCTTTTCCATCCTTTTGCAATATCTTTCTTAACGTTCTTGAGTCTGTTTTTGTCTCTCTTCCCTACTCATTTCCATTGTCGTTCATATAATGTCGATGATTTTCCTTAATCTGCATAGGTGTTTTAATTTTGGTACTACATTAATCCTTATGTATTCCATGGTACTACCTGTGATTTAATCTTCCTTAGAAATATTAATGTAGTTCCTTCCAAATCAACAATTCTTCCATCATGCAGAGAGAACAGAATTCTTTTCCAAAACTTGTGCAAAAAATCCTCAATATAGTGTGGTCCCTATCAAATTCACAAGTAAAGTCAATCCATCCAATCCTTCTACTAATTTTTCACTAATATTATTCCTCTAACGTAAATTCATAATTAAACTTTAGTTAGCTTCGTGACATCCTAACCATTGTCCATACGCACTTATGTTCTAGTCATGGTTAAGCAACTTTAACTTTATCTTCACAAGGTTACGATACCTTCCATCATGATTTACCTTAACCTTAGATCTTATCTTCCCATCCAAGATGTTCATTCCTTCACGTGTACCTATTTGTTCGTAACCAAATACTTCCTATATCCAACATTGAACACATGCACAAGTTGTGAAAACATTAAATGATATTTTGAACAAGCTATTTATTCAAATATTCAAAGTAATCATGCAAATAGTGATATTCCATATCTAGATCCATATACTTTTATGGAATCTTATACTTTTATGTGTCCATGCTTTCTGGAAACTTTTGCTTTACATGTGCATGCTTATGTGAGAGTCTATATATCAGAGTTCTCGTTCTCATTGTTTTAACATATGTAATATAACAGAAAATGGAAATGTAACACTGAATTTTGATAAACCCTTAGAAAGCAAATGGACCAGAAGTGTCCAAACATAAAATATAGTTTATGAGGGAGGTAGGGAGGAAGAGATTGACAATTTCATTACCAATTTAACATCATCTTGTCCCTTATTTTCTTGGCAAGTTTGCATTCACAGATTTCCTGAGTTACTGATCTTGGTTCGGGTTTCGATACTGGTTTGCAGGTTCAGTTCGTGGATTCGGTCATTTTTTTTGGATCTGGGTTCGTTTCGGGTTTGTCCATACAAAAACATATAAAAAATTATATATATAAGGCTTTCCTTGAATAAATAATTTAATAATAAATAAATTTAGCAAACAAAAACATATATCTAATATTAATATATTCATATTAATATCTAACATCCAAAATATAAAATAATATATCTATATATATGAAATGTAAAAAATATAAATAAAAAATAAAAAATATAGGGGAGACCCTGTGGTGAAATGGCGGGGCTTCTTGCTTGTAGTGCCAACAACCCAGGTTCAAACCTCGCGGGGTTGCCCTCTACCGCGTCAACAATTGAGGGACATTGCCCCCAATTTAAAGTGGGTGGATGCAGCGAGCGGAGAGCTCGATGAGGTGGCAGACAACTGGGCAGAGTTTGATCGACACTTGGACTATCGCGTGGGTGATATGAGGCAGCTTACACGGGAGTATTTATTAACAAGTCACCTAAATGTATCTTCACATGTTTAAGGGACGATCGCTATGATGAAATAGCAAGTCTGCGGTAGCCCAAACGCTTGAAGGAGGGCGAGGATTTGGACTCACGAGCGAACAGCAGTTAAGGCGCAGAGGATAGACTAGTTGGATAGGTGACGAGATTGTAGATATAATTAAAGAGAAAGGCAAAGGATGGGTCAGCGGATTATCAATTTGTTGTCTTTCCTCTCTGAAGCATACAGAATGATAGAGAAACCGAAAGTTTTGTGGCTCTCTACAGACTGGATACGGTGCGCAGGAATGGATACCCTCATCAAGTCATTCTGCGGCAAAAGGCAAATGGCGTTTTTGGGGGGCATTACGGACCTCCATCTCAAGCGCCTTTTGAAGATTCAGGATGAACTCGTGTTGGGGGCAGTCAAGATGATTCTGGGTAAGGAGTTTATGGAGGGCAGCAAACGCCACCGAGTGGATATAGACATAAGCTCATAGTTCGTGGCTACTCTGCTGGAGTTGAACGTGGCTAAGACATGGGTGAATACGGTGACAAAAAGGCTCTTTATACCTAGTGTGTTAGGAGGGTTGGAGGAGGCTTTGGAGATAGCAACGTTTGGAGCAGGCGTGCCGCGGCCGCGTGACATTCCCCTTCTGCAACAGCCAGGAAGTGTCCTGAAATATTTCCCTTTCATACTGCATCTGAGGGGGCAAGATTTGGTATGGTTCAGGCCACATGCGAGGGTGGCGGTGAACTTTCTGCTTAAGCATTGCCAGATCGTGGAGACACAAGGAGGGGACTAAGTGGAAGATTTCAATATGAAGCTGCATCAATATGAAATGGAGGGATAATATGGTCAGGGTTTTATGTTTTTTGGTTGCTTTGGTCTAGCTTCTCGTTCTATAGGTTGGGGTTTTCAAACAGTAATTACATATTTTCTCTTAAGTATATATGTTTGCTGGTTCAGCCCTGCGCGACTTTTCAAACTGTTTAGCTCAGTCTAGGTGAATACAGCTATGAGATGGTTTTGGATATTGTAACCTTTTCTGAAAATCAATATAAGGTATCACTCTATTATGTAGCAAAAAATAAAAAATAAAAAATATAATTATATATTAATATATATATAAGAAATATGAAAATAAATAAATATAAATATATTTATATTCATATTAATTACGCCGAGAGGCAGTCACATAGGGGTGGGGATGAGAGCACTGATTTCTTCAGCCTAAATTTATAATAAAAAAATTAAAATACCAAGAGGGAAATAAAAAATAAAACTTAAGAAAATCAAAGAAAAAAACTAAAAAAGAAATTAAAAACGGTTGAAGGAGAAAAAGCTAAATCACAAAAACTATGGAAGCAAAAAAGAAATTGGAAAAAATAAAAAAATAAAAACTAAAAAAAAATTGGAAAAAATAAAAACTCAAAAAATAAAATGGAAAAAATAAAAATAAAAACCAAAAAATAAATATGAAACTGTTGGAAGCAGAAAAAGCTGGAGACTATGGAACCAAAAAAAAAATTGGAAAAATTAAAAAATAAAAACCAAAAAAAAAATTGCAAGAGAAAATCAAAGAAACTAAGAAAAAAAGATATACTTCGACGTATTTCATATACATTTTTTTAAATATAAATATACTAGTATTAATATAAATATAAATCCTTTGCCCTATCTATGAGTTCAACCTTCACGACAAAAAGAGACTGTCAATCTTCATAAATGCACTTAAGGCTATCTCTTCAATCAGACATAAACCTAGCATATTGAGCCTTCCCATTTATACCATTGGATCTGGAGCAGTAAAGCGATTTGAATAGGATCTTGGGAGCAGAGGCACAAAAATTGCCTTGCTTAGAGGAAGGTGGTCCCGCACACATGGGTGGGTGAACCAGGGTAGTGGTTGATATGCGGCCAAATGTAGTAAATAAAAATACGAGGAAAAATAATAGAAACCTGTTAGATTCATTGCGGCAGCAAAAAAAAGTGAGGAAATTCATCACAAATTTGTTCCCCTTCGTACCAGTCAAACCCATAGAGCTTTCTTCGAACCCTGTCCGAACCCTTTTCAGAACCGAACCTAGATTTGGATCCGGGATGGATCAGACCCGCACCAGCAGGTTTGCAGGGCCGAACCGGTAACATAGATATTCATTATTAAAACTAGAAACTTATTCAAGTTTCAAATGCCTTCTACTTGTATTTTTTTGCTTGTTTTACTTACATCATGTTTTTTTGCTGCAAGGCAGTCTTTTTAGTTTGAGGTGGGGCATATGTAATCTTTTTAAATTAACAGTAACATTGCTTTTTCCAGAGGTAATTTGCAGGACTTGGAGTTCAAGGAGTAAAACTTCAATGCACTTGGGCAACCTACCGAAGGTGGCCATCTACATCCTTTGTTTAACGTAATGCTTCAACCATACCTCATTTGCTATATGTTTTCTCTGCTCGGGAAGAAGTTGAACTATGTTATATTAGTGGACAACTGTCTAGGTAAAGTTACAAAATGCATTCAATGATGAAAATTGCCTGCTCCCTTCTGATGATCTTCTTTATATAATAGAATGAAATATTTCACAAACAATAAGATGGTTTCCGATGGGTGAGAAAAAAATTGCTTCCCATACTATCCGTACAGTATCTAGTACAATTACAAACAATATTTACAACTATTATAAGCCAATAACTTTTATTAAAGTGAAGTAAAATAGAATAGATGTATAGACTTTGTCATTGGCCGATAAGCTGCTACTATGAAATGATATTGTTAGTCCCTGCCGTAGGGAAGGTAACTATTGTTTTCCCCTGTGATATATTAGTCCTGCTTTGATATCCGTGCAATAAAAAATTTATGATTTTCCTAAAGTCTAACATTTTCAAAGAATTTTGAAGAGTGAAAATTCATAAAAACTGATTTAGTGATTGGCTCCGGCCTATTTAAGCCCATTGGTATTGAATTTTTGATTTGTTATGCTTATTATGCTTGTCGGCCAGCAAACTTTGGTTATATCAGTGCCCATTACATTTCCTTCCTGCAACAATGTAAAATATTATACATAGATTAAATTAATTCTATACAGATGAGTTTTGTGTTTTTGTTTTTCTCGTTTATTTTCAGATCACTAAAGCCCTTAAACTCATCTCACAAGGCCTGCAGTCAAACACGTCTCTTACTATATTTAATTGCAACACTGATGGAGAAAGGGCTTTTCTAATTCATTTATTGCTTTCTTACATTCCATACCAAGCATTAGATAGATACATAGTGTATGACTATGATAATTTTTTTTAAAAAGAGCACAATTAAAGTGAGTTGAATGATTTATCTAAACCTAATAGACAAATACCAAGGATACATTAGATTTGTTTAAATCTGAATTTTTTATTAAGTTTTAAAATGTGCTTCCTAATGCTTTTTTCCAAACACTTGGCACATAGAACAGGGCAAAAGCTGTGTGATGTGGCATTCTCCAGGTTCCACATTTTGCAAGCATGCCATAGACACATTGATGATTCTGTAATAGTAATAGCAGGGGCAACGCACAAACATTTGTAGATTTTGTTGAGTGATTTTGTTGGAGATAGCAAACATTGTGGGCTTTCTTCACACAAGATCATATCAAGTGCCCAGCCATTATTGCCTCTGAGAACAATACAAGCTCATCTCTATAATAACTAGATCTTGTTGATTCAACTGCATAATAACTTTTGAATTATTGTGGTAGGCAAAGAAGAGGGCTGTCCAGTGCTGTAACGCCTGAAGGCCAGTCAGAGTCTTTTTTTATCACCATCGGTACTTATTGTCAGGTTTAGTTCTCCTGAATGCGGGCATTGGAGGTACAAGATGTTTTTCTTTTGCTTTCTTGTTCAATTGCATTATTCTTTTATTTTTATAATTTAGGGTTTGGCACTGAGATTGTGGAGGTAGGAGTTATTTTTTTTCTTAGCTTTCTTGTTAGATTAATTTGCCATACAAAAAAGAAATTAGGGTTTGGCTCTCAGACTGTGGGCAATTGCTCTTTTTATTATTTCATTGTAACTTGAGGTTTGGCACTCAGACTATGGGTAATTGCATTTTTTGTTTCTGTCTAATTTAAGGTTTGGCACTCAGTCTGTGGGCTGTCTGACAGCATTTTAAAGTGATGGACTATGGGCAGTGTTAACATTTGTGATTAGAACATGCTATATGAACTTTCAGTGCCCCCTATTTTCAATACTTCACAACGATTTGTGTATCTTTTTATTTAGATTTGTTGCCAACTATGGATTTGAACAGGAGTCGCTCTCATACAAATGCATCCCCTTAAAAACAGCCAACATAGGTATTGTGCAGGTCATGCATGGCATTTTGTAAAACAATTCACATGACTTGTCTATGCTTCCACATTTTGCATACATGCTTCCCTGCTGAGTTGGAAACAATCTTTCTTCTCACCAGGCAAAAGTCTCGACTCCCTTTAAAAGGCAGAGAAATGCGAAGCAAAAGGGAGAAAAAGGATTTATTTGCAGGAACAAGCTTAGAATAACTTCTGTGGATTGAGGACGCCTTTGTTGTTCAATTTGACAGATCAACAGAAGACTCAAAAATCTGAGGGCTTTCAGTGATTGAATTTCAGATAAGTTTTTTGGTTTTTTTTGGAGTTTCAATTGATAGGGCGAGCTTTATTCTGGTGAAGTTTGCTGCTTTAAAGTGTTATTTGAATTTTTCCCAACGAATAGATTTGTTGTGTTTCTAATGTTTTGCTCTGGTTTTCAGGCAGGCACATGCAAACACAATTGTTAATAGTTTTATGGCACGTAATATGTCAGTTGGCTTCCCTAGGACAAATGATGGGATATTTTGTAAAACTTATCTGCAGATGCTAAGTTTAGTCTGTGAATCCCCTAAAAGCAGCCTTTATGAATCTTCCACAATGTTGAGTGTTCTATTCTTGGTAAATTCTGCAAATGTACAATAAATTAACGTCCAATGCAGGGCAGATAAGCTTCGGTAAGATATCTGAAGATTGTTGCAGTTACCCAGAATATTGAAGTCTTGAATTGAAGGGCACCTTGGTTGTTTCGCACACAATGCCTGCAATGAAGTTCAGAAACAATAAAATAAGTCATTAGGTTTGTACAATAAAGTGAAATGACATTGATGGGTGTTGATAATGATTTCCAGGTTGAGAGTGAAAACACAAATAATCCAAATCATTGTGAGATACCCACCAGTGTTGCACAGAGATATTACGAATTCATGGCAAATTCATGTTGTACCCACATGTGCCAGGTATGAAATCCCTAAATGGCACGCTATGTCTACGGCTTGATATTCCTCATAACAAATTTGCTGACAGGGACGGTTCTATACTACAGCCACAATGTATTATCAGAGCTGGAGTGTAAGTCTATAATATATTTCTACACTACTCAAATCCCTTGGATTGCATTCTAGTTAAAGAAAAGATTCTTCAAAGTTTTAAGGGTTCCCATGCTCGGTGTCCTCTGATAACAACAGAATACATACAGCATATGGGACCTCCCTAACACCTGTTTGTGCTTAGTTATGGGAAAGCACAAGTCTTATCCCCTCATGGCTCCAACCTATGCCTCTCTCCAAGCACAAACTCTTCATAGTTAGGCCCTCTCCTAAGTTTGATTTTTCTAATTATATAAAAGTGTGATGAAATTAATGTAATTTATATATTATAATAAAGAAAAGTTACTTTTGTATCATTCTCTGTCTATTGTTTATAATTTGCAATATAACTTGAAATTTGTTATCTTCTAATTGCTTTGACAATGTGCATACCCTTCAGTCAGTGGAATAGGCATTGGACTGGCAGAAAGAATATAACATTAACTTATAGTTTGAGTTCAAGTATTGTTTGTATTTTGGCAAAAGCACCAGGGATGAGTTCATTCATTAGTTCCATGAAATGATGCATTATTTGCATATAACTACACATGACCGTTGAAATTCTTGCACAATGATAATAAAAAGTGCACACCATGTTAGCTGAATTTGGTCTTCTTTTGATATGCATTTGATGTTTTGGGTATCACACCCATTGGCAATAATGGGTATCGAATACAGGGAAGCATCATATAAAAATCAAATCTAGTGTTGTACCTGTTGATGATTGTTTTTAGACAAGTCAACAATAGAGTAAAACACTAGAGTATCCCACTCTCTCTTGAATAAAGCTCTTCAAAGGCTGAACTATGTGATCCAGTGAAATAACTCCAAGGTTCCTTTTATAATGCATGATGGGTTAACTCAGTGATTACATGTGATCTTGCTGATAATCACAAAGGGACTTACGCAGACTCTTCTCCTTTCATTAGCTTGTTCCTCCTTCGGTGTGGATAAAGTATATAAAAGGTCTCAATAATGAAGAAAAATAAACAAAGGTAAGGGTTCAGAAAGCTAATCTAAGGTCAATGAGGCAATGATGAGGTATTAAACAGACAAACTCCTGATTTAACCTAACTTCACTTTGCCAAGGATGCCTACAACTACATGAAGTTGGTGCAATCTCCTGAGGTTACGCGAATGGTTTTCGAATCATGATGGTTCATATGAGCACCCATTGAACAGCGCAGCTCAAACAAGCATCCATAATCGAACTTAAGCAAATGATAGCTCGGACTAGCTTTACACAACACTTCACCGGCGATGAATGTTAAATGCATGAGCTAGGAGTTGATCAAATATTCAACACATACATTACAACAAAGAACTTCTAATCTACTTCTAATCTAATCTTGAAACACCTCTCCATTTTCATTGAAGTACAAAAAACCAAGTTACTCCACAAGATAACACTTAACACCAAATAAACTTCCAATGTTTTGCATTACTCTTGAGAAATATTTACAACAATTCCAAGTCCTCTCAGAAAATTTCGAGTCTCTCCTATTCTACTCCTAAAATCTAATCTCTAGTGTATATATTACAAATGAGGCAACAAGGCCTTTATATAGTGTTCCAGTATTACAATGAATGGCTTAGATCAATTTGATAGCCAAGGGTCTAGATCATGCCACCTCAGAGGTAGTTACAACAACTTTCTATTTTTAGCACAAAAGAGAGAGGCAATAAAGGCACGTTCTCCAATGTGATAAGGTAAGGCAAAAGCATTTAAAATATTCCTCCACATAGGAATCCCTTTGGCTTCTTTCATTAAATGATACATTTAATGCATTTAAAATGATGTGTACTCGCCACATAGGTGCCACTTCAGCATACTTTGAAAATTGTATCAACTTGTGATGATGTATTCAATGTGATTGCTTTTGATGATGAATACTTGATATGTATCTTGTATGTTTGGGAATACATCTTGTAGATCTTGCCTTGTTCATTCTTCTTGTGGACTGGATGTATGATACTTGTTGCTTCACTTGATTAACTTCATGATTCTTTCTTCTTGTAGGCAGGTTGATGTGATGATCTTCTTTGATGTTTCTTCTTAAAGAGTGGAGTAGTAGAGTAGATGATGATGATATATACTTCATGTAATAGTAGATGATGAAGCTTGCTTCATGAATCGGAGTAGAAGTAGGAGATCTCTCTTGGACTTGAAGTTTCAAGAGGAACTTGAAGTTGAATGAATGAATGCCCTTGCTTGATGATAACACCTTCCTTAGATGTGAAGTAGATGTCGATGACCGCTAGAAGAAACTTGGAAGCTTGATGAATCTTGAAACTTGAAGCATGATCTTTCATGATGTCATTGGTGAAGAGAATTTGAGATATATCTTGCTGTGACGTCTTGGAGCAGCTACCTCTTGAAGTGATGGTTCCTCGTGAGTGATTACTTCCATCTTAAGCCTCTGGCATGAATGAATGTGGAAGGCTCCTTTAGAGTTGCTGCATGATCCCTCTTCCTTGAAGATGATGTTGACTTGAAGCTTGGATGGACAGATGCCTTGTCTTTTGAACATGATGCCACTTGATGAAGAGTTCCAACATAAGGATGATGAAGGATATCCTTGAAACAGCTACATGATGCCTTGCTCTTTTTCTCATTCCTTGCTTGTCAAAGGTTCTTTTCACTTGATCTTTAGATGGTTCTTCCTTATTGCTGCAACACAAGTAAAGAAACAGCATCAATCCCCTTTTGAAAACATATAAGAATCAGTTTATGCATTTCTAAGCTAAGCATCACATTAGAGATGCCAATTCTATCCTTTAGTTGAATGATCACATAGAACTTAAACTAGATTCCCCTCCATAATTGGTGGATTGGTTGAAGTGAGTTCTTCTTGAGACTGAATATAATTTTACCCTTTAGCACAGCAGATTGAGATTTGGGATCTTCTTGACTCTTTGGCGCATCAGTTCAGGATTTTAAGATCTTCTTGATAGACTTTCAAACATTTATTCCCTTCAGCGCATCAGATCAGGATTCTGAATTCTCTATATGGCTGGCGTATTGGTTTGGGAATTTGAAATCCTCTTGTGAAACAGGCGCAACAAATGAAGATTTTAGGATCCTCTTGATTATGAGTGCATTGGTTGAGGTTTCTCAAATCTTCTTGCAAGCCTAGTTAGAAGGTAATGCCTTAGATGATCTCAGTTTACTTTTAAAATGAGCGCAGCAGATAAGAGTTTTTATTTCTCCTCATGAATGATCTTCCTGTGGATGCATTAATTTTAAGGGCAGCAGACTGAAGTTTGGATACTCATCTAAATAAGTCTCATTTCTTTATCCTCATATCTAACCTTAGGCGCAACAGATGAGAGTTTAGTTTGCTCATTGAAAGTTTGTCTCAAAATGTCAAAGGCTGATGCATAACATCAGGCGCAATAGTCCTTGTTTTAGAATCCTTATCTCCAATTGTATCTTGATCATCATAGAAACCTTACTCACCTTGGGTGCATTGGATTGAGGCTTTAATTTCTTCTAGACAAACGCTCATCACTTATCCGATCCATTCTACATGTGGCGTATTGGATAGATATTTTGAAATCTCCTTGAAACTTAACTATTTTTCATTGGATGCTTTGGATCAAATGTTTGTGGATGCTTTGGATCAAATGTTTGGAATCTCTAGGGCTGTTGGCGCACTAGTTGAGATAAATGAATTCTTCTGAAATTTTCCTTTCAAAACTCAACTTTTACTCCCCTCTATAAGGTCGCATTGGATAAAGAATTAAGATCCTCTTGAAACTAAACCTCTTTCGCATCTCCTTGAAATTTGCTTTGATCGAACTTGTTTTCATCTTCTTCCACCTTTGGCGCATGGGTTAAGCATTTCGAATTTCTCTAGCTTTGGAAAAATGGATCAAGGTTTTGACAACTTCTAGATTGAGCGCTCCGGTTGACACCTTTGATTTCTTCTTCTTTGAGCATATTGGTTGAAGGACAAAGGATCCTTGAAGTGGCGTATTACTTGCCCATGTTGGAATCTTCATGACCTAGGCGCATTAGATGACCCATTTGAAATCTTCTAAGATTTAGTGTACTTGATTTGTTTTTGAATCCCCCTACCTTCTTCCACCTTTAGCTCTTTGGATGAAGGCTTCGAAATCATCCTTGATGTTGGCGCTTTGGATAAGAGCGTTGAAATCTTCTAAAATTGACTCTAGACTTGACCTTGGATTTTCTTTGAAGTGATCGCAATGGTTGGAAGTCTAAATTTTTCGCATTGGTTGACACCTTCGATTTCTTCCTTATCTACCTTCTATCAAGCACAAAAGATCTTCCTTACTAGGTTTTGGCGCATTGGATCATCATATTAGAATCCTCTGGAAATTGATTTAGACTTTATGACGAACCTTCCTTCCAAGCGGCTTAGATCTACAACTCGAGTTCTCTAGAATTTATCTCCATAATGGCGCATTGGTTGAGGGATTAGAGATTCTCTAAAAATTCGCATTGGATTTAAGAATCCTCTTGATTTTGCCTTGAAACATCTCTCCCTTTATCTTTCCAAAATGGCGCTTTAGTCTGGGCGCATTAGATCAAGAATTGAAAATCCTCATCTTGTTCTCTAATTGAAAGCACCTTTTCATCATGATTTTGCGCCACTTGGATGTCCCGTCGCATTAGATGAACTTTTTGAATCCTCTGGAATAGTTAGGCGTTTTTTAGGGTCGTGAGGATAAAGGTATTACTTTAAATATTTTTCAATATACCTTTCAGGGTGTTTGAGATAGGTCTCGAATCCACCGGATTTAACATGCAAAATCTACAATTTGGAGGATTCACCAGATTTCAGACTTAGTCAGTTTTTTCAGGATTTCAGGATTTCAGGCTACCAGACTTAGTCTTTTCAGGGTCTCAAACATACTTCAGGATTGATCTCAACGTTCATTATCTGGATGGGATTTAATCAAGATTCTTCATTATTGCAAGTTCATCTGCCTCCTAATCATGAACCAAAGATCATGGAAGAGGAAATCATTATTGAATCGGCAAAGGAAGATAACCCAGGATATCATCAAAAATCTTTTATTGAAAGCACAGAGCTCCAAAATAAAAAAAGGGGGGTCCCTATTCCTAATGGGGTGATGTGTGATTTGGTCACAACAGTACCGTCATAAACTAAGTTGCAATGAGTGTGGATTTGTAAAAGGTGACTTGCCTGTTGTATATGCTTTTTAATTCTGCATGAATAGTTAATTAAATCAGGGGACAAACTTATTGAATGAGATATACACAAAGAATGCTGATAAGGACATGGTGGCTGATAAGGATTTTCTAGGGAGGAAGAAATCTGAACTCTTATATTGAGGAAGAATGTCACCAAGCTGATGACTCAGCATCTACTGCATATGCCCAGGCCCTCCTCCAGTTTGTGATTTCACTTAGAATAACCAACTTATCAAGCTTTAAAGTCATCTGTTTAAGTCATTAAGATCCTCTCGGTATTTTATTGCTGGAATGTAATAGTTTTTTATTGATGGATGGCAACAATCCTGTGCATTCCTGTGTATATCCTACATACAAGTTATATTTGTTTCTCATTGCCTGTGTAGCTCTTGGATCTTTTGAAAACGCGGTTGTGGAAAGTGTAGCCTTGATTGTATTGGATGAAGAGGCAATTAATGCTGTGGCAATATAAATGGGTGGACAGATATTGATTTAATGGGGAATGACAAAAACCGTACAATTGGTCTAAGAAGATTGTTCGTATGTTAACAGCGGTAGCTTTTTGTAGTGGGCATTGCATTGGAGATCCATGACGAGTCTTCGTTTTATCCCAAAGGCCTAAACACACTATAATGAAATTTCAAATTACTATATTGCATCAGCAGAATATAAGTAATATATCATATATCAACAGAATTGCATGAGCAGAATAGTGATAATTCACAAATGAGAGCACAATAGAGCAGATTCACACAATATGAATGGAATGAAAGCAGAATACGGAATATCAAATTGAGTCACTTTGAGGGGGCAACCTCTACAATGCTTACAATGAGAATAGAATTTGCATTATGCTATCCAAAACTAAACTACAACCCCCTATATATAGCATAATTATGCTATGCTCATTCCATAATCTCAATTAGACTGACTACTCCTACAATTATGAAATCTAGAAATTATCAAATGACTAAGTCAAAGGTTGTGTGTGCCATAAGTCAGGCACTTGATACCGGATACATCCAAGTGGTTAAGGGTTTAACATGCCCCCTGTTCAAGGAGGCATTGTCTTAAATGCTGTCCAGTTGCGAATACTTTTGCATGAATCCTCCACCTTTCCCCATAACATCTTCATTTGGTAGATTATTCCACTTGATGAGGTCGTGGATACTCTAGCTTTCATTTGCTTAATCCTTATTTGGATAATTGCCTCAAGTTCCAATATGATCTTTCCTTCTTCATCTAGCTCAGGTAACATTGACTGGACTGGAGCCTTATTGCCAATTACCTTCTTCAAACAAGATGCATGAAAGATTGGATGTATTTTTGCAGATTCAGATAACATAAATTTTTATGTCCTGCTGCCAATCCAATGCAGATACTTGGGCGCTAATTCATTGTCTTTTCTATGTTGCTTGAAAGACATTTGCTTGTATGGCTATAACTTTAAAAAAACAAAATCTCCTAATTCAAAGTTTCTTTCGCTTATATGCTAATCAGCTAGAGTACTCCTTGTTGGTGTTGAATGCAATCTTCCACTACATGAACCTTTGGCTTTACTTTTAAGGATAATGTGATAGATGATGGATGGTCATAAAGTGCCATAAATGGGGACATTTTTGAGGAAGTATGGAAGGGAGTGTTATACCACCATTCTGCTAGTGGTAACTAATTAACCCACTAGGACTGTTTTCCTGATGCAAAACAACGAAGACAAAACTTAAAAGATTTGTTAACAATCTCAGTTTGCTCATCAGATGGGGGTTGATAAGAAGTGGAAACTCTATGAGCCACTTAAGTACCCATAAAAGATAACAAATTTGTCCAAAAATGACTAATGAAGATGGGATCACGGTCACTCATTATAATTTTGGGAGTACTATGTAGCTTCTAAGCTGTCTCCATGCATGCTGCTGTAACTGTGCTTCCTACAAAGGAGTGAGATAACACACAAAATGAGAATGTTTTGTGAGCCTATCCACCATGACCATAATGACATTTTTTCTCTATGATTTCAGCAACCTGACAATCAAGTTTATCTGAAACCTTCTCACATTGTTGACTGGGAATGGATAATGGCTATAAAATACCTAGTGTCTTTATCGTCTTCCAACTCTAAATAAACCACAAAATGCTTTGAGCTTTATGGAAGAGGTTAAAGGGCTTGTAGGCAATTCACACAAGTCCAAAATAACCCTTAAATGTCAAGAAGCTCATCAAGTTTCATGCTCGGCTTCCATTTGCCTTTTTATTTTGGTTCTGGTTGGTAATCTGCGCTTGCTGCTGTGCATTCCAATGTATAATCTAGTTTTGTTGAATATTCTGGATTTGAAGAAGGATGACTTTCACTCTGTGGGATATTTGAGCTCACACTTCCCTTTTATCTTTGTCCTGGGAATGCTGTGTCTGTCGATGAGTAGGTTGTTGTTGATGCAGAGCAGGCTGGGGCTGTTACTGAGTCACAGACTAATAAATCTCTGGAGGGATTGGACAAAAAGAAGAATAACCATGACAACTGAATAAGTATATTCCGAGGACTGATATTTGTGCCTTCTCTTTACATTCTTCTTAGCTTGTAAAGCATGAGAGATGTTTTGAAGAATTGGCTAGGGGAGGATAATGGGAACAAAACCCACAGGGTTATAAAGTTTTGTGCTTTATGAAGAATATAAACAGGGTTCTGGAAGTTGTGGGAGGTTTTTCTCAGAAATACAGCAGATCATGGTGAACTGTTTTGTATAGGTACGATATTCATGTTTTGTTGAGTATGTTGGCCTTATTTCCTTTCACCTACAAGACGACATAGATGATTTAGAAAAGGGATATTCTACTGAAGATGCCTGAGGCATTCAAGTTATGCTCAGGTCAATTTCTCCTCATCCTAGAAACAGTGATGGTAGAAACTTGAATATAATGAGAATTATGAAGGGTACTGTTGCTACCAGCTGGTGAGGCTGAACATGGACAGTGATATAGGCATTTTGAGGTTGTTTGTCACCTAGCTGTTGATGCCCCTCATGAGGATTTTTTTTCCATGGAGTTTGGCGACTACTGCTGCATCTTGTCCCTTGTCCTGAGGAGAAGCTTCTGCTATGATTGAGAATCGGCAATGGCACACAGCTGTTGAACTCAGATTCTCATCACCAAGTAACAGAGTGATTTATTTCCTTTGTGATCTTGCTGCTGCCAAGAAGTCGATGTACATGCACAAGTGTGAGATGTTGTTCGTTTTATCCTTGCCCCTTGAGTCTTATTTCCTCTTTTGTCTTTTGATTATAACTTTCAGATGTAAACAATTTTGAATTATATTTGTGGGAAAAAATGAAGAAGAAATGGTGATTGTGTGGAAAAGCTTTGTTTGTGCACTGTATACTCCAAGATTGATATGTTGGTGCAGCATCCATGAAGAGAACTTGCCTCCCTTTCTCTTCATAAATGAAGGTTTAACAAATATCATTAAAAACAAATTGAATTGGAAAACGCGCCAAAACAAATTTTGGGAGGTTAATCTGTTTGTGAATACGATATTAGGATTAACTCATGATGCATATGCATGATAAGACTGGAAGTACTAACACAAGGCCATTAAACAATGTTGAGACAACATGAACATGGAGAAATATCACCGCCAGAGGAAATAGATAAAGCTGGTGTGTTTTTGCGCATTAAAGATTAGTTCAATAGTATACTACAAGATGAAATTAGAAACTTGATTCTTACATTTTTAACTTTATTCTTAATACTTATATTTTTTAGATGTGTTTTTGTAGATTTATGCTGGGAGAACTATGGTGCTAGCACCCCAAATCTTCAAAACCTAGCCATTCCTGTCTTGTCGCAGCCATGTAGTGCTTCTGCGTGTGAATCTAATTGGAATTTATTTGAGAACATTCACACAAAGAAGAGAAACAGGTTGACCCAGCAGCGCCTAAATGATTTAGTTTTTGTTCGGTACAACCTTCACCTTCAAACTAGAAAGGTGGAGGGTGTTTCACATGAGTCCATCAGCTTGGATGATATTGATCCATATGCCGAATGGACTGTTGATAAACAAAATGATGATGCTTATGTCTTCCTTACTAATGAGGATCTTGCTAAATTGGATATAGCAGCAGAAGAAGAAGAAGCAGCAGGATTGGAAGCAATGGCGGAGGATGAAGACACTTTTGAAGATGAAACCAATCCTAGTCCTCAATCTCCTTATTTGCATACTGTAGCAGCACCTACTAGTTCCAGGCCTTCAAAATTGACTTTCATTAGGAGGGGAAAGAGGAAGATGTTATAAATTATATTTGCTTGTAAATGTTTTCCTAATTTTGACATATGATTATATGTAAACATTTATAAACTTATGATGCTGTTATACATTTTGATAGTTTGAAACTATGAGTATGAATGATGAAATTTCAATTATTGAGTGTTTGATGATCATATGACGTGTAATCTTTGAATCATGACAAATTGATAATCAAATTAGGCTCTTATATTCTCTAAATGCTTTAATTTTTATTTTTTTTAAACTACGATTTTTTTTTTTTGCCGAGTCCTAGCCGAGCTTTTTCCCGAGTCCGAGTCCTATTTTGGGCTGTCGAGTCTGAATTTTCCGACTTTGGCTGGAACAACCTCTGCAACTGCCCCTGAATCCTCCGGTCCCACTCCATCTGCATAGGCATCCACTAATAAAACCACTGACAAGGGTCCTAAAGTCAGTATGAGCAAAGATGATAATCAAGAAACAGAAATTGATGAAGAAGTTAAAAAGATAAAAGCTAAATCAACAGAAGTCTCTGGCACTAGTTAGGACAACCCTTCTCGAAACGGGAAAAGAAGAAAGGAGAAGGCAGAGCTTGTGAAAGTACATGCTACAATAAGTTTAGAGGAGGTCTTGAAGGCCATTACAGTTGATGGCAATCTAAAACCTATTGCCCAACTATATGATGACTATGATGATGCAGATAAAAAAATCATTGAGACTGTTGTCATCAAATATTTGGACATATACAATAAAGCCCTCATTGACATAATTACTGATCTCCCAAACAACTTCGAAAGTATCATGTCTGCAAGGAAAGAAGCTTCTATGGCAAAGGACATTGAGCTTAGATAACATACACTAATAAAGCTATGTCCTGAGATCACCCCAGAATAAAAGGCGAAAGTCTCCAAAATGCTTGGTGGAGAATTTAGAACCAGGAGGAGGATGAACACTCTCATGTCATATGACATTCAGAAGGTAGTTAAGAAGAATGAGGAAATCACTTTGAGGGTCTTAAAGGAATTTCATCTCCCAACCATATATGATAATGAAGAAACAAATGTTTGAGAACACACATCTATTCTGAAAGTCAGCATGGACCAAGGGTTAGACAAAAATGATGAAGAGATAAAGGAGAAAGAAGATCAAGCCCCTGCTACTGATGGTCTAGATACAACTGACAAAGACCAAACTAACACAAGTCTTCCTCCAAATCAACAAACTAATGACCAAGCAAACAATGAGAAGATCAATTAGCAAAATAAAGTTGATGATCAAGAATATGAACAAGTTGAGAAAAGCCCTTCTCCGAAGCAAAATATTCATCAACAAGAAACTATGGATCCATATTCGCTAGAGCAAAATCAAGAAAAGGAAGTGTTTGATGAAATGACAAGAGACATTGCTGCTACAATAACCAAGGATCCTGTTGAAAAGGTAAAGGAATTTCTTGGAAAACAACAGGATAGTCAAATTTTGGAGACAAATGAGTTGTTACAAGGTCCTATAGACCTGACCCCCACTACAAAAGATGAAATTTGGGACAATTATCCAAGCAAAGTCTCGGGAGGAGATGCTAAAAACACATATACAGCAAAATGAACTCATTGATGAAGCATCCGGTATTTTGGACAAACAGATGCCTTCATACAACAAGGATACATCATTGTCATCAACTGATCATCTTAAAGGTATGATAAAATCAATTAGTACTGATTTTGAATCTATTGAGAAGTCTGTAGATGCTAAGGTCAGAAAAGAATTTGATGAATAAAAGTTGACTGTCAAATTGAAGAACAAGTTAGACAACGACAGAACTTTGCTAGATAATAGTATTAAGAATATAGAGAGTGCTATCAACGAGGCATGTGATATATATAAATTTTGGCTATCTTCACTCGAGACCACCAAGGAAATAGAAGAGAAGGTCAATGTTATGGAGCTTCAACTACTAAATATTTCTAAGACCTATGATCCAATAGTTGACTCCATTAGTAGTATGGAAATACAAGTTGTAAATAAGATGATTTCAACATGTTGGTACACAGATTAGTCATTCTGAATAAATCTTCAAAAATGACACTGTTACACCCACAAAGCAATGCCAAACTCGCCATCAGTTGGATAGATTGCTCTCGGGCAGTGATCTTCCTCCGCGTTTGAGAGGGGCAGCTCCCTTGTATGATCAAATGGGAGTTTTAATGGTAGCTTAACCAAAAATACGAAAGGTAAACAAAAGGAAAACTGAATGAAAACAATTCACATAAAAACCCTAATTATAAACTCATGAATTCTAAATGGACTTTCGCAGTTTACACAAACATAAAGAAAGATTCATCATAAAATTGGAACACACATTCCTACATTCGTATGATGAAAGAAAAGCGAACGAATCTAATACTGTAACAACAATGGAAGAAGATGACATGCAAAAACACATACTATGAGATAGGCAATATCAAAACACCCAAACCCAAATACCGAGATTATGACTGCATTTCTTCATGTTGATTGCACAGTTGATGATTGCTCCGCCATATGACAAATGGTTTTCCACAATAATATAGAAAAATATACCTATTCAACGCTAGATGACATAGAAACATATGAGACACAAGAATCAAATGCTTTGAATATCCATTTACTAAAGTCACACAACTACAATAACTTTTTGTACAATATGGAATGAAACCCCTTTGTTTATCTTTAGTTCTGCTCCATAAAAGAAAGAACTGGAAAAATTCAATCCTTGAAATCCCTTTTATTTTTGAAAACCATGTTTTTATAACCTCCTCGCCCATAACTAATTTGTAACCATTTCTTTTTCACCTTAGGAGTTTAAATGATTTATCAAATAACATTATCTCTCATCGATGCACTTTAGAAATAGTTTCATTACATACATTGGAAAATGACTTTATAATAAAATATTGAATCCTTGTGGGAATTTGACGATCATATTTCTATCTTTCTGCTCTATAAAAGAAAGAACTGGAAAAATTCAATCACTGAAATCCCTTTTATTTTTGAAAACCATGTTTTAATAACCTCCTCCCCCATAACTAACTTGTAACCATTTCCTTTTCACTTTAACAGTTTAAATGATTTATGAAATAGCATTATCTCCCATCGATGCACTTTAGAAATAGTTTCATTACATACATTGGAAAATGACTTTATAATAAAATATTGAATCCTTGTGGGAATTTGACGATCATATGCCTATCTAGGGATTATGTCAAATAGTTTGTTTGTGCCGGTTGTTGGCGTTCATTTTTGGTGTATTTTGTTAAACACCTGTATTTATTTTCCTCTTTTCACTGGAATAAATCATAACTTCAGTCGTCTCATCACTCATTATCTATGCAGCCTGCCATTGTCACTGGTACATTTCACTTATGAATTTGATGAACATTCCTCACTAGTTTCTCCATGTTTAGTTTCATCATGAACGTCTGCTTCTGATTCACTATTTTCACTAAAATCATCAAGCATAGGAACACTACTATCAAAAGTGAAATATATGAGCAAGGGAGTTCACTAATGATTTTTTATTTGTGTTACACGGTCAGCCATCCAACCTTATTCATTTCTGCATAGATGTTTTCACAAACAAACAAACTGTAGTAATCAAAGAGAAGCATTGCTGTAAATAATCTTAAGTCCATATTCATATGTGATCTACAGTCCCCAAGAAATACATCCCCAAAACTACCACATGTTTTCACTAGCATCTTAACAATAAAGTTTAAGGTGCCCTGAATATAGCCAGCAAGAGATTTTGTGTACGGATATATTTGCTTAAAGGTTTTCAACATCTTTTTAGCAGACCCACTTTGTGCGTATCCCTATAATCATTGCAACTGATGAAAACACATTTAACATAACGACTGGATTACCTTACTTATTTTTCCTGCTCTCCACATAGAATTAACACAATTATTAGCAAAGAGGTCACTGGGTTTATTTCAAAATCGCCTCATGAACGATATGCCTACACTTTAACTCCAATGTCGCCAATTGGGACAACCTTTCTCCTTTACTGCATCAGTGCTCCTCTTGGATTCTCCTTTTGTCTCAAAATTCTCTTCAGCTTGTCTATGCATCTACACTCTGAATAAATGTTTATGATGGCATTTACAACAATAATATCCTCCAAGGGTCACCACTTTATTATCCTTTGATGGATATCCATTCCTCTTCTATTGCTCTCATTCCGTCACATAAGTAGAGATGATGTTGGCATCTAGTTTATGTTCCCCTTATCTCTATCTACCAACTTGAACAAGATAAATGAAAATCAACTGCACATGGAACATATTGTTCATGGCCAATGGTATAGACCCACAAATTTCTTTCAACTGGCGAGTATTTCCAACATTGCATGGAGATACAAATTTCAATGTATTGTATATGGACTAAATTTACTTCAACCGAATCAAACCAATAGAAGAATTGCACAGAAGTCAAGCCTAATAGGCTCCTCAACCATCAGGAAAACAAATGCAGTTTTTCTACTCTTGCCAATCCTTTTGTAGAATCAGAACATGGTGGTTGGATTCACCAAAAGAATAAGAAACTTTCAATCACCAATAACACAATTCTATTAGTACAACATGGCAAGTCTCAATTAGATCATTCAACGACCAAGTATAAATCTGTTTGTTAGGAATAAAGCTTAATAGTACTTTAATTAAATGCATGGGTAGATGCAAAGCCAATTATGAAGCACTACATACACTTTATAGGTACTAAACCACACAAGTCCTATATAGTTCCATCTTAATTAACCTTATATCCCGGATCTCATACAATTATTTTCTAGAGATTCTAATACTATTATACCTTATAAGAAGGTCGAACTAACTAAACAATCCAATCACTCTGTTTTCCATAATATTATACCTTATAATAAGGACAAGAAGATCATCAATAAAGGATAAGATAATTGAACTGATTTCATCACTAAATCACTAAAGACCTCAGCAATGAGGAATAAGAAGTTCACATTTCATCACCAAATCGTTGAAGATTATCAACAAGGATAAAAAATTTAGTGATTGCAACATTAAAATACCAAAGATCAACATCAAGACATGAGATGATTTCAACACTAAATCGTCAAGGTTCAACATTTGGGGATAAGATGTTTTCACACTAGATCATCAAGGATCAACATTAAAAGATAAAATGATTTTAACATTAATTCATCAAAGATCAACATTAAATCATCAATCATCAATAACCAATCAGAAGGTCAACAAGAAATGATAAATAAAATCTCGCTTAATTATCAATGGCATAAAATGTATAAATTTCTAGTATTCCTTAGCACAAAAGCTTAGTTCCCAAATTAAAACCTGACATAGCAATAAACCTTAATAGTACTTTAAGTAAATGCATGGGTAGATGCAAAGCTAATTATCAAGCCCGACATACAATTTATAGGTACTAAACCACACAAGTCCTATGTAGTTCAATCTCAATGAACCTTATACCCGAGAGCTCATATAGTTATTTTCTACAGAATCTAATACTATTATACCTTATAAAAAAGTCAACATAACTAAACAACCCAATAACTCTATTTTCCATAAAATTTCCTCCAACACATAATGATGTAACTTTTGCAGCTGAATGTCTACCTAATATTAAATCATAAGACAAAGTAGGAAAAGCTAGTATTTCCAAAATTCCACATTGTAATGAGATAGCCACCTCTATATAGTTTTCAAATACCCTACCATCCAAAGATGTTCTGATATCAGAGTTTAAATTCCGGATATGAACAATTCAATCTTTTGTTTCTCAGTCGTTGGCTCTTCTTACTTGCGAATCGTTTCCTTAAGCCTCTTATCAAACTATTTTATTGTTTCTCCTTCCTTTTGCATTAACTACCTCATTTTGCTCACTCCTTCCGTAGGGATCTCGGAAGATTGAAAAATTTCCAAAAATTCTTTCTTCGCTTCTTCCCATTTTTTATTGTGCTGAGCACATGCCTACCTATACCATTTCAGGGCATCATTCTACAATGCTCTTATAAAATCAAACAAATTGGATTACTCCCTTGTTATTTCATTTCTATTCCAAACGGAATCTAAAACAAATATATGATCTGTTGCTTCAGTGGTGTCCTTTCTGAAAACATAGATAAGATCATTGTTCTCCTATCTTTGTTATGCAGGATTCAAGAGGTTAATCCTCGATGTTCGAAAAAGTATTAGTTCTTAAGCATTCTTATTTACATGTATCATCTAGTGTATGCTTCACTTAATTGTCTTATACTCGGGGAACTAATCTCATTATATGTCGCATCTTCTTCCCTTTCTCTAATCTTCATCACACTTAGATTAACCACATTATCGAGGTACTTCGCATATTGATTCAAGGGTTGGAGGTGTCTTTCGGGATTTAGCAAATTTTCCCATTGTTCATATACCCCGATATGAATATTAGTAAAGTTTGGTTGAACATTTAGGGTTCCTCCTATTTGTGGTAAGGCTATCGTTTCTTTAAATTCTTCTTCCCATATTTTCTTTCCTAATCATAAGCATTAAGTCTTCCTCAACTTCCAAGGATTGTTGTAGCCATGTCAATATGAACTGTGATCAATCCTGGATTGATAATAATTTTTGTCATTAATTCCGCTCCACCCTCAATGACACGCTCATCCAACCATCTCTTATGGTGCGCTTATCTCTAATGCCTTTTCCATCCTTCTTCAGTATCTTTCTTGACATTCTTGAGCATGTTTTTGTCTCACTTCCTTGCTCATTTCCAATCCGGTTAATATCATGTCATTGATTTCCCTTAATCTTAAGTTGTCCACTTTTGCCATGGTACTACCTGTGATTTAAGCTTGCTTCAAAGATTAACATTTCCTTTGAAATCAACTATTCTTCCATCATGCACAGGGAACCAATATCTTTTCCAAAACCCAGGCAAAAACTTGAATATCCAAGCCAACATAGTGTGGTTTTTGTCACATTCACAACTAAAGTCAGTACATTCTATTAATTTGTCAATAATATTATTCCTCTATGGTAAATTCTTTCTTTAAGCTTCAACAAGCTCATTGATATCTTAACCCTTGTCCCGATGCTTTTATGTTCTGGTCATGCTTAACCATATTTAACTTTATCTTCATAAACTTACCATAACTCTCCTCCTAATTTACATTAATATAACATCTTATCTACCTATCTAAGATGTTGGTTCCTTCACATGTACCTGTTTGTTCGTAACCAAATATTTCATATATCCAACATTGAACACATGCACAAGTTGTGAGAACATTAAATGATATTTTGAACAAACTATTTAATGATATTTAAATCTAATCATGGAGATAATGATATTCCATGTCTAGATCCATATACAAACAATTTCTCTACAACGAATCTTCAAAATTCATTCATTTCTAATACTAAGATCATTGTTCTCCTATCTCTGCTAAGAAATGTTCAAGAGGTTAGTCCTCAATGTTTTAATTTAACCAAACATATCAACTTGCAATAAGCTAAACAAGTCTTATCATGATCAAGGACATTTACATGTAAATGATTCTAATCAAGATTCTCACTCAAGTAGATATCATTACCTACTACAGCACATTTAATCACTCACATAAAACAAGATAACTCTGATTGTACAACTATTCACTTGGGTAGTTTTTGTGTTCATACAGAGCAAGTAGTCCTTCACCCAACCAACAAAATATATTCTAAGACTTGCATTATCGAAGAAGACAAATTCGAGAAAATATTACTTTTTAAGCAATCTCATTTAAATGTATGTTTTAATTAATCCGAATAATCAAGAATAGCCAATACGAGTTGTACTATCACTAGGATTGCTCATACGGAACATTCATTGGAATCATCTATTAGGGCTTAATTATTCAATATAATCTGGCCAAAGACCCTGACCCATCGACACCATCTGATTTCTGACTCGCTTACAGAAAAATCACTGTTTTTTCCTGGGTCGAGGTTTTCTGTAAGAATACCAACCAACAACCCAAGCCTTGTACCATTCGTCAGATTTCAGCTATCGACCGAATACAACATTAATCCACCCCAAGGATTCTTCTAAGTATCATTGACCTATTTTTTTAATCCTGGATGAAGATTGTTTGATTCCATATGTCATATATGCCTATCCACATGTGACTCCAGAATTATCATTCAAACATCTCAATAGTAAATGAAAAGAAGAGTCTCAAAGTCATATTCAATGAGAAATTATGAAGCCCTAAATACAGTTTATAAGTACTAAACCACACAAGTCCTATGTAGTTCAATCTTAATGAACCTTATATCCCGGAGCCCATACAATTATTTTCTAGAGATTCTAATACAATTATACCTTATAAGAAAGTCGAACTAACTAAACAATCCAATCTCTCTTTTCCATACAATTATACCTTATAATAAGGACAAGAAGATCATCCAAGGATCGTCAATAAAGGATAAGATAATTGATTGATTTAACCACTAAATCCCTAAAGACCTCTACAAAAAGGGATAAGAAGTTCACGTGTTTTAATCACTAAACCATTGAGGATTACCAATAAGAATAAGAAATTTAGTGATTGCAACATTAAAACACCAAAGATCGACATCAAAAGATGAGATGATTTCAACACTAAATCATCAAGGATCAGCATTTAGGGATAAGATGTTTTAAACACTAAATCATCAAAGATCAACATCTAGAGATAAGATGATTTCAACACTAAATCTTCAAGGATCAACATTAAAAGATAAGATGATTTCAACATTAAATCATCAATCATCAATAACCAATCAAAAGGTCAACAATAAATCATATATAAAATCTCGCTTAATTATCAATAGCATAAAATGTAAAAATTTCTAGTATTCCTTATCACAAAAGCTCAGTCCCCAAATTAAACCTTGACATACAAATAAAACTTAATAGTACTTTAAGTAAATGTATGGGTAGATGCAAAGCTAATTATGAAGCCCTATATATAGTTTATAGGTACTAAACCACACAAGTCCTATGTAGTTCAATCTCAATGAACCCTATACCCGAGAGCTCATACAGTTATTTCCTAGAGATTCTAATACTATTATACCTTATAAAAAGTCAACATAACTAAACAAACCAATCACTCTATTTTCCATACAACTTCCTCCAACACATTATGACGTAATTTTTGTAACTGAATGTCTACCTAACATTAAATCATAATACAAAGTAGGAAACGATAATATTTCCAAAATTCCACATTTTTATGGGGTAACCACCTTTGTATAGTTTTCAAATAGCCTGTCATCTAGAGATGTTCTGATATCGGACTTTATTCCGGATATGAACAATTCAATCTTTTGTTTCTCAGTCATTGGCTCTTCTAACTTGTGATCATTTCCTTAAACCTCTTATCAAATTATTTTAATGTTTCTCCTTCCTTTTGCGCTAACTATTTCATTTTGCTCCCTTTTTCGTAGGGATCACCGAAGGTTTAAATATTTCCAAAAATTCTTTCGCTTCTTCCCATTTTTTATGATGCTTAGCGCATGCCTACCTATACCATTTTAGGGCATCATTTCGTAATGCTCCTATAAAATCAAACAATTTGGATTGGTCCCTTATTATGTCATTTCTACTCCAAATGGATTCTAAAGCAAAGATATGCTCTGATGCTTCAATAATGTCCTTTTCGAACATTGGTAGCTTAATTGGTGAATCTATTGCTACTTTTTTTGTCTTGTCCGTATTTCCGATATCTTGTTGTGTATTTCCTTCTTGACTTTCTTCTTAGGTTTTCTCCTCTACACTAGTGTTTTGTTTTCCCTTACTTTATCTCTTTGTAACTTGATATAAAAATAGTCCTTCACCAATATTTCATCAAAATCTCTCTTAATTTCTTCTTCCTTACCTTCCTGCTTATACATTTGATTGTTATCGTCTTCCACATAATTTCTTCTTGTTTTCTAGGGCCCTTGGAGTGATTCCCAGTACAAGGGATGTCTCTTCAAAATGCCTTTTATTTTTAGGTGATATCTTTTCATTTGTTAACGACGGATCATATATACGTTGCAGGTGACATTTCACATAATTGTCTTATACTCAGGGAATCAATCTCATTATACGCAGCATCTTTTTCCCTTGCTCTAATGTTTCAATGTCTACTAATGTTTCAATATTTTAATTTTGGCACTACATTAATCCTTATATATGCCATGGTACTACCTGTGATTCAAGCTTGCTTATAAATATTAATAGTTCCTTCCAAATCAACAATTCTTCCATCATGCATAGCGAACCACCTTCTTGTCCAAAACCTGGGCAGAAAATCCCGAATATATAGGCTACCATAGTGTGGATCTTGTCACATTCACAACTAAAGTAAGTCCATCGAATCCTTCTATTAATTTGTCATAAATATTATTCCTCTATTGTAGATTCTTTCTTTAAGATTCAACTACCTTCCTAACATCCTGATGAAGAGGGTAAATCATAAAACACACAACAAGAGAAATGGCACACAGAAAATAGAATATTTCTTTATAGATTTGGACAACTCATTACATTACAGGAGTTCAATTACAATCAGAGGAATCAATCCTCCACAGGCTGCTACTCATCACCAAGCTCTAGAATCTTCTGCATTCTGTAACCCCAAATCAACTAGGGTTTCTGTTTCCCCACCTATTCTTGACTCTACTCTTTTCCCCTTATCTCTACTAATGCCCAGGGTTCCCAAAAATGATTATTAATAGCCCTTTTTGGCGATCAATAGCCAAATTTTAAAATTTATTTCTCCCTCCAAAAATAGGTCAACTTCTGGGAGCCATAACTTTTGATTCAGGAGTTTGATTGACAAACGGTTTTAAGCGCCGAAAATCTCGCGGAGTGCTCTACACGCTAAGAACCCGCTCTGCCGATTCCGGCCATTTTCGGGCCCGTACGAAACCGTTTAGTGCCTAAAACCTGAGTTTGAATAATTTTCAAGCATTTTTCAAAAAACGAAAACTTTAATATCTTTCAGCTCACAAATGATCTTTGTGTGAGTCCTTCGCCCAAGGTCTTATTTTTCATTTACGAAGCTTCCTATAAAATTTCGCTTCAATCCATGCCCAAATGCAAACTTTCCTAAAATGGCAGGTTGTTTTTAGCAATTTGGAAAAACTGAAAGTTCTACATTATTATTCAAACGATTATGGAACCAAAAATACTAATTTTGAAAAGAAATGGAAACAACTTCAACGATTTTGGAACATCATCTTTTTGGTGATGCAAGATTGTCCTTACACCACTGGATGCTTCTGCATCACATCCTAACAATCCAATCACTCTCTTTTGTATGCAATTTCCACCAACACATAATGAATCTAATTTTTCCAATTGAAAGTCTATCTAAAATTAAATTATAAGACAAAGTAGGAAAAGATAGTATTTCCAAAGTTCCACATTGTAATAAGCTAACCACCTCTATATAGGTTTCAAATACCCATCCAAAGATATTCTGACATCAAAGTTTATTCCATTTATAAAAATTCAATCTTTTGTGTCTGAGATGCTAGCTCTTCTAACTTGTGAATCATTTATTTTAACCTCTTTGCAAATTATTTTATTGTTTCTCCCTCTGTTTGCACTCACTCCCTCATTTTGCTCACTCCTTCCATTGGGGTATCCGAAGATTTAAAACTTTCCAAAAATTCTTTCTTGACATCTTCCCAAGTTTTATAATGCATAGGACATGCATTCCTACACCTTTTCAAGGCATCATTCCGCAATGTCCCTATAAAATCAAATAATTTGGTTTGGTCCGTTGTTATGTCATTTCTATTCCAAATGGATTCTAAAACAAAGATATGCTCTGCTACTTCCTGGATCTCCAAAGATTGGAAAATTTCCAAAAAATCTTTCTTCGCTTCTTCCCATTTTTTATGATGCTTAGCACATGACTACCTATACCATTTCAAGGCATCATTCTACAATGCTCCTACAAAATCAAACAACTTCGATTGGTCCCTTGTTATGTCATTTCTATTCCAAACGGATTCTAAAACAAAGATATGCTCTGTTTCTTTGATGGTGTGCTTTTCGAATATTGGTAGGTTAATTGATGAATCAATTGGTTACTTTTTTTGTCTTGCCCGTATTTCTGATATCTTTTTGCGTATTTCTCTCTTGTCTTTCTTCTTAGGTTGTCTCCTCTGCACTAGGGTTTTGTTTTCCCTTACTTTATGTCTTTGTAACTTGATATAAAATTAGTCCTTCCCCAATATTTCACCAGAATCTCTCTTAATTTGTTCTTCTTTACCTTCCTGCTTCTTGACATCCTAACCATTATCACGATGCTCTTATCTTCTAGTCATGGTGAAGCAACTAGCTTCCTGACATCCTAACAATCCAATCACTCTCTTTTGTATACAATTTCCCCCAACACATAATGAATGTAATTTTCCAATTGAAAGTCTACCTAACATTAAATTATAAGATGAAGTAGGAAAAGATAGTATTTCCAAAGTTCCACACTGTAATGAGGTAACCACCTCTGTATAGGTTTCCAACACCCATCCATCGAAAGATATTCTGATATCAAAGTTTATTCCATATATAAACATATAATCTTTTGTTTCTGAGTTGCTGGCTCTTCTAACTTGCGAATCATTTATTTCAACCTCTTATCAAGTTATTTTATTGTTTCTCCATCCTTTTGCACTAACTCCCTCATTTTGCTCACTCCTTCCATTGGGGTATCCGAAGATTCAAAACTCTCCAAAAATTCTTTCTTGACTTCTTCCCAAATTTTATCATGCTTAGGGCATGTTGATTTTTTCCCTGACTGGATGTTCATTCCCAGATTTCCCTACAAAGTAGCCATCAGTGATCAGCAGGATCTCTGGGCCAAGGGCCAACAGTATAGGAGAGACTCTATTTTTATCTCCTCTTCTTCTTCAGGCTCTGCAAAACCTAGGGGGGTATTCCCTATTCAACACCCATGAGAATATGCTTGTGGGTTGGCTTGGGATGTTGATACAAAGCAGATAAATCCTCCTATAAGTAGACCAAAACTGTAGGATAAGTGCAAAGGGGCTAGCTTTGGGCCTATGTTCAGTTGTGAATCAGAGGATCTTGGTCCTAAACTACTTCTACAGTCCTAATGGTTGTTTTGGAAGTTTGAATTTGATTTTATGTTTGGATGCAAATCTGGACCTAGTGTATAACCTCAACACAGAGCTAGACTGGTGCCTATCCAGGGCTTGGAGTCAATAGACATACACCTGTGAATGATCAGCATGAACACAATAAAACTGGAATTCAAGGGGATGTTATGGTATCTGCCTTACAGACACCTCCCAAAACAGAGTGTTAAATCATCTCTACTTATGGTATCCCTATCGCAGTATATCTTTCCCAACACTTAATCTGAAAACACTTTAATCTACCCTTTGAGCAGAAGTTGAAAGATCAGGCATTCAATACAGGAATTCTATATTCCAGAATCCTAGACATCCCTTAGATATCGAGATTCACAAGGACACATGCAATACTGGAGACAAAATAACAAAACACATGCAAATACAGCATTACTCATATAAAATCAATCATGAAATCAGTAGATTCATGCATGAGACATACAACAAGAGATACATAAACTCACAAAATCACCTGCACAGACCAACCAGAACCAGTTGTATCTCATTACAGAGCCAGATATGTCCAGTTTTCAACAACAGAAATGAGTAACAGAGTCCCTCAAATACTACAGGGAAGTGTACTCAGCAATAAATTACATGGCCAATTCAAAATTTGCCAGATACAGTACACATGAGAAGAATGGCGCTCATCCAAAATGAATGCAGCAGGCATAGGAAGAGACAGGGGAAGTCTCGACCCTTGCACCGTCACCTGGGAATCCATAACTTCAAACGGGCGGTTTGACCATTCATACCATCGCCCATACCCCTGCAACAACTGCCATTAAGGCATCAACCACCCACGTCCTCTCCTAGAAACAGTCGCAGCGCTTGTATGGAACTCTCCCGCCCGAAACATGCCTGAGGACGCAAAGAAAACCAATGTTCCAACTTCAAAATATGGCCGTCGATCATTTCCCTTCGCAGGATCTACAGCCTCAAATTGCCTTGAAAAGTTGAGAACCATTGAGAATGTGCCACGCAGGCACTTTTGCTCTCGTTGACTCTTCAAACAATGTGAAAACAAAAGTCCCACATTAGTCCTGCAAGGACCACTCTATCACTTTATAAACAGGACCGCAAGTATGCTAAGTGTCGAGCATTTTGCCCCACTCGACCCACGAACCCACCGCTAGCGGTCACCACTCCATCTCCCATCTCCGTCGGTGTGACCTACACCATCGGCACCACAAAAAGCCCTTCTGCCAACAACACATGTTTCCCCGATGAACACCCTTCGGCAAGACACCAACACATCGGCACGCCCAAAAATTCTCCTATTGACACGCCGATCACACCGATGACTACTTCGCATCTCCCGTCAGCCAGACATTGACCATCGAAGCAAATGAAAACTCCTCCGCCGATACACCAGGTCACCCCGATACAGCTCCATCGGCCGGAGCACCCCTGTCGGCCCAACTCTCCACACTTCATCCGATGCACCAAGTCATCCCGATGGCACCTACAACCTACATACAGTCGGCGAGACCCCTAGCGTCGACGAACCCTCCGCTTGTTTACCCGATATGCAATGTTACGCCGATGGCTACCTCCATCAGCCAGATCGAACACATCGGAGGATGCAAAATTTCCTTCGCCAATAACAAAATTCACGCCGATGACCACCTCCAAACTACCTTCGAGCCATCCGCCATCGGCCAGACATACCACATCGGAAGATCCTCCATCGGCTGGGCCGATATGCAATGTTACACCGACGCCTCTTCCATCGGTGCAACCAACCCGTCGGAGCAACAATTCCCACCCTCGCCGATGAAGAATGCCACGCCGAAGACCACAAACAAGCTCATCGGTGCGTCGGAATAACCTCTAACTCAGCCGCCGATGAAGCATGTCACAGCGATGAAAGGAACAAACCATTGCGGACTATCCAATCGCTGAGACAAGGTGGCAGTTGCGCCGATGGACACAAAAATTTTTGATCATAGGAAAGTGCTTGCATATTAAGTACCTGAGATCTGATAAATTAAGTAGGCACCAACAGGGCATGCATTCCTACACCTTTTGAACGCATCATTCCGCAATGTCCCTATAAAATCAAATAATTTGGTTTGGCCTGTTGTTATGTCATTTCTATTCCAGATGGATTCTAAAACAAAGATATGCTCTACTGCTTCCGCGGTGTCATCTTTGAACACCAGTAGCTTAATTAGTGAATCCATTACTACTTTCTTTTGTCTTACTGGTATTTCTGGTATGTATACAATTTCTGCCAGCACATGTAATGAATGTAATTAAATGTCTACCCGATATTAAATCACAAGACAAAGTAGAAAAAGATAGTATATCCAAAATTCCACACTGTAATGAGGTAACCACCACTGTATAGGTTTCAAATACCCTTTCATCCAAATTTATATGATATCGGAGTTTATTCCAAATATGAACCATTCAATCTTTTGTTTCTCAATTAGTGGCTCTTCTATCATGTGAATGGTTTCTTTAAACCTCTTATCATATTACTTTACTGTTTCTCCTTCCATTTGCAGTAACTCCCTCATTTTTCTCACTCCTTCTGTTCGTGCCTCCGAAGAATCAAAACTTTCAAGTAATTCTTTCTTGACTTCTTCCCATGTTTTATCATGCTTAGGACATGCCTTCCTATACCTTTTCAAGGCAACATTCTACAGTGTTCCTATAAAATCAAATAACTTGGTTTGATCCCTTATTATGTCATTTCTATTCCAAATGGATTCTAAAACAAAGATATGATCTGTTGCTTCAGTGGTATCCTCTTCAAACACTAGTGCCTTACTTGGTGAATCCAATAGTACATTCCTTTCTCTTACTGGTATTTCTGGTATCTCTCATCTCTTTTCCGATTAAGATAATGTCATTGATTTTCCTTAATATTTTGTTATCCCATTTCGCCATGGGAGTTTTAATTTTGGTATTACATCAATGCTTATATATCCAATGGTACTACCAGTAATTTAAGCTTGCTTGTAAATATTAACAGCTCATTCCAAATCAACAATTCTTCCATCATGCATAGAGAACCAATTTCTTTTACAAAATCTAGACAAAAACCCCAAATATCGAGGCCAACATAGTGTGGTTCCTATCACATTCACAAGTAAAGTCAGTCCATTAAATGTTCAAGGCATCATTCCGAAATGTTCCTATAAAATCAAACAACTTGATTTGCTCGCTTGTTATGTCATTTCTATATTCCAGATGGATTCTAAAACAAAGATATGCTCTACTACTACAACGGTGTACTCTTCGAACACTAGTAGCTTAATTGTTGAATGCATTAGTACTTTCTTTTGTCTTACCAGCATTTCCAATATCTTGCTTAAGTTTTATAATGCTTAGGACATACCTTCCTATTCCTATTCCCTATAAAATCAAATAATTTGGTTTGGTCCGTTGTTATGTCATTTCTATTCCAGATGGATTCTAAAACAAAGATATGCTCTGCTACTTCCGGGATCTCCAAAGATCGGAAAATTTCCAAAAATTCTTTCTTCGCTTCTTCCCATTTTTTATGATGCTTAGCACATGACTACCTATACCATTTCAAGGCATCATTCCACAATGCTCCTATAAAATCAAACAACTTGGATTGGTCCCTTGTTATGTCACTTCTATTCCAAATGGATTCTAAAACAAAGATATGCTATGTTGCTTTGATGGTGTGCTTTTCGAATACTGGTAGGTTAATTGGTACCTTTTTTTGTCTTGCCTGTATTTCCGATATCTTTTTGCGTATTTCTCTCTTGTCTTTCTTCTTACGTTGTCTCCTCTGCACTAGGGTTTTGTTTTCCCTTACTTTATCTCTTTGTAACTTGATATAAAAATAGTCCTTCCCCAATATTTCTCCAGAATCTCTCTTAATTTGTTCTTCTTTACCTTCCTGCTTGTTCATTTGATTGTTACCGTCTTCTACTGAAATTCTTCTTGTTTTGTAGGGCCCTTGGGGTGATTCCTAGTCCAAGGGATGTCTCTTCAAGATGTCTTTTATTTTTAGTTGATATCTTTTCATTCTTTAACAACACATCATATACATTGCCGGTGACGTTTCACTTATTTGTCTTATACTCAGGGAATTAATCTCATTATATGCCGCATCTTTTCCCCTTTCTCTAATGTTTCAATGTCTACTAATGTTTCAATGTTTTAACTTTGGCATGACATTAATCCTTATGTATGCCATGGTACTACCTGTGATTCAAGCTTGCTTATAAATATTAATAGTTCCTTCCAAATCAACAATTCTTCCATCATGCACAAAGAACCACTTTCTTTTCCAAAACCTCACCAAAAAAACCCGAATATATAGGCCACCATAGTGTGGTTCCTGTCACATTCACAAATAAAGTAAGTCCATCTATTAATTTGTCAATAATATTATTCCTCTATTGTAGATTCTTTCTCTAAGCTTCAACTAGCTTCCTGACATCCTAACAATCCATTCACTCTCTTTTGTATACAATTTCCCCCAACACATAATGAATGTAATTTTCCAATTGAAAAGCTACCTAACATTAAATTATAAAATAAAGTAGGAAAAGATAGTATTTCCAAAGTTCCACACTGTAATGAGGTAACCACCTCTGTATAGGTTTCCAACACCCATCCATCGAAAGATATTCTGATATCAAAGTTTATTCCATATATAAACATATAATCTTTTGTTTCTGAGTTGGTGGCTCTTCTAACTTGCGAATCATTTATTTCAACCTCTTATCAAGATATTTTATTGTTTCTCCGTCCTTTTGCACTAACTCCCTCATTTTGCTCACTCCTTCCATTGGGGTATCCGAAGATTCAAAACTCTCCAAAAATTCTTTCTTGACTTCTTCCCAAGTTTTATCATGCTTAGGGCATGCATTCCTACACCTTTTGAACGCATCATTCCGCAATGTCCCTATAAAATCAAATAACTTGGTTTGGCTCGTTGTTATGTCATTTCTATTCCAGATGGATTCTAAAACAAAGATATGCTCTACTGCTTCCGCGGTGTCATCTTTGAACACTAGTAGCTTAATTAGTGAATCCATTACTACTTTCTTTTGTCTTACTGGTATTTCTGGTATGTATACAATTTCTGCCAGCACATGTAATGAATGTAATTAAATGTCTACCCGATATTAAATCACAAGACAAAGTAGAAAAAGATAGTATATCCAAAATTCCACACTGTAATGAGGTAACCACCACTGTATAGGTTTCAAATACCCTTTCATCCAAATTTATATGATATCGGAGTTTATTCCAAATATGAAACATTCAATCTTTTGTTTCTCAGTTAGTGGCTCTTCTATCATGTGAATGGTTTCTTTAAACCTCTTATCATATTACTTTATTGTTTCTCCTTCCATTTGCAGTAACTCCCTCATTTTTCTCACTCCTTCTGTTCGTGCCTCCGAAGAATCAAAACTTTCGAGTAATTCTTTCTTGACTTCTTCCCATGTTTTATCATGCTTAGGACATGCCTTCCTATACCTTTTCAAGGCATCATTCCGCAGTGTTCCTATAAAATCAAATAACTTGGTTTGATCCCTTATTATGTCATTTCTATTCCAAATGGATTCTAAAATAAAGATATGATCTGTTGCTTCGGTGGTATCCTCTTCAAACACTAGTACCTTACTTGGTGAATCCAATAGTACATTCCTTTCTCTTCCTGGTATTTTTGGTATCTCTCATCTCTTTTCCAATTAAGATAATGTCATTGATTTTCCTTAATATTTTGTTATCCCATTTCGCCATGGGAGTTTTAATTTTGGTATTACATCAATGCTTATGTATCCAATGGTACTACCAGTGATTTAAGCTTGCTTGTAAATATTAACAGCTCATTCCAAATCAACAATTCTTCGATCATGCATAAAGAACCAATTTCTTTTACAAAATCTAGACAAAAACCCCAAATATTGAGGCCAACATAGTGTGGTTCCTATCACATTCACAAGTAATGTCAGTCCATTAAATGTTCAAGGCATCATTCCGAAATGTTCCTCTAAAATCAAACAACTTGATTTGCTCGCTTGTTATGTCATTTCTATATTCCAGATGGATTCTAAAACAAAGATATGCTCTACTACTACAACGGTGTCCTCTTCGAACACTAGTAGCTTAATTGTTGAATCCATTAGTACTTTCTTTTGTCTTACCAGCATTTCCAATATCTTGCTTAAGTTTTATAATGCTTAGGACATACCTTCCTATTCCTATTCCCTATAAAATCAAATAATTTGGTTTGGTCCGTTGTTATGTCATTTCTATTCCAGATGGATTCTAAATCAAAGATATGCTCTGCTATTTTCGGGATCTCCAAAGATTGGAAAATTTCCAAAAATTCTTTCTTCGCTTCTTCCCATTTTTTATGATGCTTAGCACATGACTACCTATACCATTTCAAGGCATCATTCGACAATGCTCCTATAAAATCAAACAACTTTGATTGGTCCCTTGTTATGTCATTTCTATTCCAAACGGATTCTAAAACAAAGATATGCTCTGTTGCTTTGACGGTGTGCTTTTCGAATATTGGTAGGTTAATTGATGAATCAATTGGTACCTTTTTTTTGTCTTGCCCGTATTTCTGATATCTTTTTGCATATTTCTCTCGTCTTTCTTCTTAGGTTGTCTACTCTGCACTAGGGTTTTGTTTCCCTAACTTTATCTCTTTGTAATTTGATATAAAAATAGTCCTTCCCCAATATTTCTCCAGAATCTCTCTTAATTTGTTCTTCTTTACCTTCTTGCTTGTCCATTTGATTGTTACCGTCTTCTACTGAAATTCTTCTTGTTTTGTAGGGCACTTGGGATGATTCCTAGTCCAAGGGATGACTCTTCAAGATGTCTTTTATTTTTAGTTGATATCTTTTCATTCTTTAACAACACATCATATACATTTGCAAGTGAGGTTTCACTTATTTGTCTTATACTTAGGGAATTAATCTCATTATATGCCGCATCTTTTCCCCTTTCTCTAATGTTTCAATGTCTACTAATGTTTCAATGTTTTAATTTTGGCACGACATTAATCCTTATGTATGCCATGGTACTACCTATGATTCAAGCTTGCTTATAAATATTAATAGTTCCTTCCAAATCAACAATTCTTCCATCATGCACAAAGAACCACTTTCTTTTCCAAAACCTCGCCAAAAAAACCCGAATATATAGGCCACCATAGTGTGGTTCCTGTCACATTCACAAATAAAGTAAGTCCATCTATTAATTTGTCAATAATATTATTCCTCTATTGTAGATTCTTTCTTTAAACTTCAACTAGCTTCCTGACATCCTAACCATTATCCGGATGCTCTTATGTTCTAGTCATGGTCAATTAACTACCTTCCTGACATCCTAACAATCCAATCACTCTCTTTTGTATACAATTTCCCCCAACACATAATGAATGTAATTTTCCAATTGAAAGTCTACCTAACATTAAATTATAAGATAAAGTAGGAAAAGATAGTATTTCCAAAGTTCCACACTGTAATGAGGTAACCACCTCTGTATAGGTTTCCAACACCCATCCATCAAAAGATATTCTGATATCAAAGTTTATTCCATATATAAACATATAATCTTTTGTTTCTGAGTTGCTAGCTCTTCTAACTTGCGAATCATTTATTTCAACCTCTTATAAAGTTATTTTATTGTTTCTCCGTCCTTTTGCACTAACTCCCTCATTTTGCTCACTCCTTCCATAGGGGTATCCGAAGATTCAAAACTCTTCAAAAATTCTTTCTTGACTTCTTCCCAAGTTTTATCACGCTTAGGGCATGCATTCCTACACCTTTTGAACGCATCATTCCACAATGTCCCTATAAAATCAAATAACTTGGTTTGGCCCGTTGTTATGTCATTTCTATTCCAGATGGATTCTAAAACAAAGATATGCTCTGCTGCTTCCACGGTGTCCTGTTTGAACACTAGTAGCTAATTAGTGAATCCATCACTACTTTCTTTTGTCTTACTGGTATTTCTGGTATGTATACAATTTCTGCCAGCATATGTAATGAATGTAATTAAATGTCTACCTGATATTAAATCATAAGACAAAGTAGAAAAAGATAGTATATCCAAAATTCCACACTGTAATGAGGTAACCACCACTGTATAGGTTTCAAATACCCTTTCATCCAAATATATATGATATCGGAGTTTATTCCAAATATGAACCATTCAATCTTTTGTTTCTCAGTTAGTGGCTCTTCTATCATGTGAATGGTTTCTTTAAACCTCTTATCATATTACTTTACTGTTTCTCCTTCCATTTGCAGTAACTCCCTCATTTTTCTCACTCTCTGTTGGTGCCTCCAAAGAATCAAAACTTTCAAGTAATTCTTTCTTGACTTCTTCCCATGTTTTATCATGCTTAGGACATGCCTTCCTATACCTTTTCAAGGCATCATTCCGCAGTGTTCCTATAAAATCAAATAACTTGGTTTGATCCCTTATTATGTCATTTCTCTTCCAAATGGATTCTAAAACAAAGATATGATCTGTTGCTTCGGCGGTATCCTCTTCAAACACTAGTACCTTAATTGGTGAATCCAATAGTACATTCCTTTGTCTTACTGATATTTCTGGTATCTCTCATCTCTTTTCCGATTAAGATAATGTCATTGATTTTCCTTAGTATTTTGTTATCCCATTTCGCCATGGTTGTTTTAATTTTGGTATTACATCAATGCTTATGTATCCAATGGTACTACCAGTGATTTAAGCTTGCTTGTAAATATTAACAGCTCATTCCAAATCAACAATTCTTCCATCATGCATAAAGAACCAATTTCCTTTACAAAATCTGGACAAAACCCCCAAATATCGAGGCCAACATAGTGTGGTTCCTATCACATTCACAAGTAAAGTCAGTCCATTAAATGTTCAAGGCATCATTCCGAAATGTTCCTATAAAATCAAATAACTTGATTTGCTCGCTTGTTATGTCATTTCTATATTCCATCAGAGCTTTTTCCCGAGTTCGTGCCGAGTCCCAAGTCCGAGTCCTATTTTGGGCTGCCGAGTCCGAATTTTCCGACTTTGGCTGGAACAACCTCTGCAACTGCGTCTGAATCCTCCGGTCCCACTCCATCTGCATAGGCATCCACTAATAAAACCACTGACAAGGGTCCTAAAGTCAGTGTGAGCAAAGATGATAATCAAGAAACAGAAATTGATGAAGTTAAAAAGATAAAAGCTAAATCAACAGAAGTCTCTAGCACTAGTCAGGACAAGCCTTCTCGAAACGGGAAAGGAAGGAAGGAGAAGGCAGAGCTTGTGAAAGTACATGCTACAATAAGTTTAGAGGAGGTCTTGAAGGCCATTACAGTTGATGGCAATCTAAAACCTATTGCCCAACTATATGATGACTATGATGATGCAAATAAAAAAATCATTGACACTGTTGTCATCAAATATTTGGACATATACAATAAAGCCCTCATTGACATAATTACTGATCTCCCAAACAACTTTGAAAGAATCATGTCTGCAAGGAAAGAAGCTGCTATGGCAAAGGACATTGAGCTTAGAGAACATACACTAATAAAGCTATGTCCTGAGATCACCCCAGAATAAAAGGCGAAAGTCTCCAAAATGCTTGGTGGAGAATTTAGAACCAGGAGGAGGATGAACACTCTCATGTCATATGACATTCAGAAGGTAGTTAAGGAGAATGAGGAAATCACTTTGAGAGTCTTAAATGAATTTCATCTCCCAACCATATATGATAATGAAGAAACAAATGTTTGAGAACACACATCTATTCCGAAAGTCAACATGGACCAAGGGTTAGACAAAAATGATGAAGAGATAAAGAAGAAAGAAGATCAAGCCCCTGCTACTGATGGTCTAGATACAACTGACAAAGACCAAACTAACACAAGTCTTCCTCCAAATCAACAAACTAATGTCCAAGCAAACAATGAGAAGATCAATTAGCAGAATAAAGTTGATGATCAAGAATATGAACAAGTTGAGAAAAGCCCTTCTCCGAAGCAAAATATTCCTCAACAAGAAACTATGGATCCATATTCGCTAGAGCAGAATCAAGAAAAGGAAGTGTTTGATGAAATGACAAGAGACATTGCTGCTACAATAACCAAGGATCCTGTTGAAAAGGTAAAGGAATTTCTTGGAAAACAACAGGATTGTCAAAGTTTGGAGACAAATGAGTTGTTACAAGGTCCTATTGCCCTGACCCCCACTACAAAAGATGAAATTTGGGACAATTATCAAGCAAAATGAACTCATATACAGCAAAATGCACTCATTGATGAAGCATCCGGTATTTTGGACAAACAGATGCCTTCATACAACAAGGATACATCATTGTCATCAACTGATCAGCTTAAAGGTATGATAAAATCAATTAGTACTGATTTTGAATCTATTGAGAAGTCTGTAGATGCTAAGGTCAAAAAAGAATTTGATGAATAAAAGTTGACTGTCAAATTGAAGAACAAGTTAGACAACGACAAAACTTTGCTAGATAATAGTATTAAGAATATAGAGAGTCCTATCAACGAGGCATGTGATATATATAAATTTTGGCTATCTTCGCTCGAGACCACCAAGGAAATAGAAGAGAAGGTCAATGTTATGGAGCTTCAACTACTAAATATTTCTAAGACCTATGATCCAATAGTTGACTCCATTAGTAGTATGGAAATACAAGTTGTAAATAAGATGATTTCAACATGTTGGTACACAGATTAGTCGTTCTGAATAAATCTTCAAAAATGACACTGTTACACCCACAAAGCAATGCCAAACTCGCCATCTGTTGGATAGATCGCTCTCGGGCAATGATCTTCCTCTGCGTTTGATAGGGGCAGCTCCCTTGTATGATCAAATGGGAGTTTTAATGGTAGCTTAACCAAAATACAAAAGGTAAACAAAAGGAAAACTGAATGAAAACAATTCACATAAAAACCCTAATTATAAACTCACGAATTCTAAATGGACTTTCGCAGTTTACACAAACATAAAGAAAGATTCATCATAAAATTGGAACACACATTCCTACATTCGTATGATGAAAGAAAAGCGAACGAATCTGATACTGTAACAACAATGGAAGAAGATGACATGCAAAAACACATACTATGAGATAGGCAATATCAAAACACCTGTAATGTCCCCAATTTTCCTACGACTAGGGAATAATAATTATTTTAATTATTTAATGTTACCTAGCAAAAAAGTTGCTAAGTTTAAAGGGTAATATTAAATAATTCTATTAAAAGGTTATAAAATGACTTATTTTAATGTCAATCAATAAAGTCACTTTATAATATTAAGTTAAGTATTTTAGGCGGGGAAAATTAAAAAGGTCCTTTGAGAGAAGTAATACGAAGAGGCAAAAGGAAATAATATTATATTCCTCTCAAAAGGTTATAAAAGGACGTTGTGAGCTCATTTGGAGACATGTTTGGAATTTGTATTGTTATTCTGTTGGATTGAACCTGCGTGTTCTCTCATTTCTTTACCTTCCTGTGGACGGAAACCCACTCGGAGAGGATCAGTTTCGGTGGTGAGATATCCACCCTAGCTGGTAATTGATGATTTCCACTCAGGGAATCACATGGTACTCAATGGATTTCGGAGTTTTGTGAAGTTTATTATTGTGAACAGTTTGGAGTGTAGCATGAGGTTTTTTTTATGCATATTAGTTGTGATTTTGGAGTTATTTATGTGTTTTGAATATTTCATGCCTTGACTATACATCCTGGCCGTACACCTGCTGAAACAATGATGTTGATCAGGAATTCAAGTTGGTGTTTTTGAAGTCTTTGTTAATGGTATAGTTATTATCTGCCATCGACCTCTACATTGCAAGTGATTTGAAGTGATTAGTTGCTGATTTGTTCATTCTGGAAGTGTCCGTACATATTCTTGGCCGTACACTGCTGAAGGCAATCGATGCTCATGATAAATTATTGCTGATGCTATTGAAACTTCTGAAATTGGCAATGTATTTGCATTCTCTAGACAAGTCTTTCAAGTGTGATTTCATGGATTTTGATGCTGTATTGAGATTTCTATAAATGCCGTACCATTTCTTGGCCGTACCAGTTGAAATCTCATCTCTGGAGAATGCTTTTGATATTGAAGTTTATATGTTCTATGCATTTGTGGGAGTCTTTGTTTGATTAAAACAATGCATTTAAGACCAATTTGAGGAGTTTTCATGAAGTATATGATTTTTGGTGATCATCCGTACCATAAGAAGTCCGTACTTTGCTGTAACAAATCGGTGATCATGGAAATTGGATATTGGTGTTATTGACCTTTTTGTTGATTACCTTTTGGTTGTCTTTTCAAGGCTCTTCATTTAAGGCAGTTTGTAAAGTGTTTTATGTTGATTCTAAATTTCCAGTGTGATCCGTACCTGCTCAGGCCATATGGCCCCGTTGAGGAGAAGTAATTTATGAATGGTCATCCATCATAGTTTTCAATGTCTAATCTACTCAGAATTAATTGTTTAATCAGCATGATCAGTTCTGTGTTGGGTTTAAGTGAATTAGTTGAGTGTTGTGTAAAGATGGTTGTCAGCTCATAGTAATGGCTGCCGTACCAGTGCTGTTATGACTGATTGCTACAGCCAGCTCCAACTTAGAAAAGTCAGTATCTTGCCTTGGGAATACTAGTATTATGTGTGAAGACTTGATGCAATGCAAGATTGAATCATGGATGTGTACATGGGCACTTGGACAATATGCAGGGCTGTTATACTACTGATGTAAGAAGGCTGATGCGTTTCCAGATTTGACCATTATTAACCAAATACAGAGATTTTCTGCCTGGAGATTCATGTCTTTATGCAACTTGATAATCTTTCTTGTGCAGGGTATGATCTCTTCCTCATTGATCTTCAGGGCATTTTATCAAGTTCTAATCATGTGTTAATTACATATGATTGTATTGAGTTTCATTGTAACCTCTTCTTATTTGAAATTACATTAATACCCCTGGATGGTTATACCGCCAGTGTGGACAAAATTGGTTTATCTTTCTGACATTTCTACCCACTGGACAAGTGGCGAATTCCCACTGCATAAGTGGATGCCTGCATAAGCAGATGAATGTTTCTTTATTTGCATAATGTTTAAAATTGTAATCCAAAGCACATTATGCTCTCACCTCGCCCAGTTGGGATCTTGGTGATCAGAAGTGTGGAGGAGTTGAGTGGCTAACATTGATTATCATTGTTCTCTATTTTGGGAAAAAATTTGGGGTTGTATATTACAACACCCAAACCCAAATACCGAGATTATGACTGCATTTCTTCATGTTGATTGCACTGTTGATGATTGCTCCGCCATATGACAAATGGTTTTCCACAATAATATAGAAAAATATACCTATTCAACGCTAGATGACATAGAAACATATGAGACACAAGAATCAAATGCTTTGAATATCCATTTACTAAAGTCACACAACTACAATAACTTTTTGTACAATATGGAATGAAAACCCTTTGTTTATCTTTAATTCTGCTCCATAAAAGAAAGAACTGGAAAAATTCAATCCCTGAAATCCCTTTTATTTTTGAAAACCATGTTTTTATAACCTCCTCGCCCATAACTAATTTGTAACCATTTCTTTTTCACCTTAGGAGTTTAAATGATTTATCAAATAACATTATCTCTCATCGATGCACTTTAGAAATAGTTTCATTACATACATTGGTCCCTTGTTACATGTCATTTCTATTTCAAATGGATTATGAAACATCATCCACGTACTCCGCATATAGATTCAAGGGCTCGACGTGTCTTATGGGATTTAGTAAATGTTTCCAATTTTCATATACCCTGATCTGAATATTAGTAAAGTCATGTCGAACATTTAGCATTCTTCCCATTGAGGTAGAGATGTGGTTTGTTTAAATTCTTCTTCCCATTTTTTTCTTGCCTAATCATAAGCATTAGAAAAAATTCCTCCTTAAACTTCTAAGGATTTTTCTAGCAGTCTAAATATGTACTGTGATTGATCCTGGATTGTTCATATCTTTTGTCATCAATTATGTCATAGCCCCATTGACTCGCTTATCCATTCTCTTTTCTTCCCATAAGTTCTTCTCTCCGACAGCACCGAAATTGACACACACAGCAACACGTTCAATGGCGATCCTAATGATCCTGAGTCTCTTTTTGTTTCACTTCGCTGCCATGGTCGTTTTAATTTTAGTAGTTCGTTAATCCTTATCTATCCCATGGTACTACCTGTGATTTAAGCTTCCTTAGAAATATTAATAGTTCCTTCCAAATCAACAATTCTTCTATCTTACGCAAAGAACCAATTTCTTTTCAAAAACCTCGACAAAATCCCGTATATCTAGGCCAACATAGTTTGGTTCGTATCACATTCACAAGTAAAGTCAGTCCATCGAATCCTTCTATTAATTTGTCAATAATATTATTCCTCTATTGTAAATTCTTTCTTTAAGAATCACCTAGCTTCCTAATATCCCAACCATTGTCCCGATGCACTTCATCTCTTTTGCTCTTTGCCGAACTCTTTACCTTGTTGTTGCTTTTATCGGCGATTCTTCGGATTTTCAAACCATTACCTTTTGATGATAGAAGACTTTCCATTACCTTTCTCTCTTTGTCTCAAGCTTATCTCCTTTTGCACTTTATCGCATTGTCGGCGAATTGGCAAATCGCTAAACTTGAAAAGTTATGAAATTAGGAAAAAAGCCGATTTCCCGACAAGGCAAACTGTGAAAAATTTCTAAGTGATAAACCACTTTTTGACCAAGGCAAAACATAGAAAACCAAACTTTGAACAAGCATAACTTCTTCATTTTAAGGAATTTCGACATCGTTCAAAAGGCAAAGTTACACAGAATTCAATTCTCTATACAATGGTGACATTTGCTAAGAAATTTGCATAGGATTTTTTGGATTTTTTAGGGGCAAAAAGTGCATTTTGAAGAGTGATTTTTCAAGTCCTAACACCTTACACATGAGAATGAAATTGCGAAGACCGCTTCTATTGTTGGCTTTCATGTTGGCGACAAATATGAGGTCTTATTTGTGTGTCCAAGACCCAAAAGGACCAAGTTAGTTCAGCATAACATGGCAGAGGCAAAGAAGATTCAAAGCATGTGGCATAGGAGGAGTGAGTGTTGTATGGCGGCCAAGCAAGTCAAGCAATCAGATTTGAGGTATGGTTCATAATCTTTTGTTTCTTTGCTTCTTGAGGGTATGGTGACACCTCTTTTGGAGAGCCACTTGAAGGCTCACATCATGGGTTTGGATGACATTGTTGAGCACACACTATGTGGATCAGCTACTAGTGTTGTGACTACATATGTTGAGGGAGGTCTGTGTGATGCAATTTTGGATGGATCTTTGGTCCTTCATGGAGCACTTGAGGAGTTTGTTTGTGATGAGCTCCATCATGTTGATGACTCTTTGGTAGAGTATGTAGCTGCTCTATTTTAGATGCATGCCATGGAGACTCTTGCTTTTGTTGGGCATACTATGGAGGTGCAGCTAAACTATGACACAAGGTATGGAGGTGTTGCTGTGATGTTTGGTTTGGAGTTACTAATGCTTGTGTTTCAGTTGGGTGATGGCATAGGGAATGGAAGAAGGCATGAAGATCTTGATGTTCCAAACCTAGTTCATAAGGATCTATTCCATACTTTGCTAGGAGATGGCTATTCTACTTCATGGTGCATAGATTCCTTTCAAAGTTCTTGGCAAACAGCAGCTCCTTGGGAGATTGGTGGAGTTGTTGAGACTACACTTAGTGGATCAGCCACTAATGTCATGGCTTCACTTTAAGAGGGAGTCATAAGGGATGATTCTTTGATCACTATTGGAGGAGGTATAGAGTTGGGTGATATTGTGATACAACTCTATCATTCTATTAATCCTTTGGTGATATTGGAGGTTGTCCTATGTCCGAGTTTGGTGATGCACAATACCGAGGCACTTGCATTGGAGGAGCATGCTTCAACGATACAGTCAGTTCATATGCCTAGGTATGGAGATATTGTTCCCATTTCTGATTTTGAGGCACTAGGGTTTGTTTAACAATTGGACTTTCAATCGTAATTTTCGGTGATGGAGTTGTTTGCTTAATTTGTTATGACGGCACTTTGGTTTGTTTGGCCATATACGCCAACTTGGAGGAAGATTTCATTAAGGTATTTTGGGCTTCGACGACCATGGAAAGAGGAATGAAGAATAAAAATAATACCTCCCCTTTGGCGCTTGGTGGAAAGGAGGTCCAGAGAAAATAAAGAAAACCAAATTCATATATTTAATTTGAGTTTCCTAAGAGCCAAGGTGATTTGCTGTTGGTCGGCCCTCCTTGAGGGAAAAGGATAATTAAAATAAAAATATTTTTCTTTCTAGTTTGGCCAAGAGGAGAGAACCAAAACCATGTATTTATGAGTTCAAGTTGTGGCATTTCAATCATCAATCACTCATTCATTCGATCATCTTTGGGAGTTTAACTCTTCAGGAGGCTTGAGGCGAAAATCTCAAGTCTTAGGAGTTGGACGAAACGCTAGCTTCTTTTGAGGATTTCGTGACGGGAGTTCCCTTGCACTTGATGGATTGTGGAGCAGAATTTTCTATCTGTTTTGAAGATCATTTTTAGGCTCTTCTTTGGTGTGATATTTGTTATCTTTTGTGGGGAAGTCAGCCCAAGCCTTGGAGCGCCTTCATTGGAGGAGAGCGCCAAGTTTTGTGAAGGGTTTAATGCTGATCTAGGGTTTGAGCATGTAAATTCAAATCGAACCTATAATCTCTGACTTGGATATTTTCTGAAAGTTGGATATTTATATTGCAAACTTAACTTATTACTTTCTTTTGTATTTCAGATGCAATTTCCACTTCTCATACACTTCCAATTTTTGTGTCGATCCATGGTATTGCAGGGCAAAGACATTGATATAAATATGTGAATAACGGTAGGAGTCACATCTGTGATAGACGTGACTCCTCAAGGAGTCACGCCTATCACAGGTGTGACTTTGTCACTGTTTGTATTGTAATCGGTTTCACCGATTTTAACAGGTACTAATCACCGTTTAGAATGCAGAAGATGTTTATGCTTTGCTAATATATCATTCGATCATGCTATATTGATATTTATCTTAACATACCTTATATATTAAGTATGAATATATAAGTAATATTTAATATTACTTATATATTTACATTTATTATGATCATAATAAATATGTTATCTGATCGAAGCTACAACTCAACACTCCCTCTTAGCTCGGGAAGATAACAATATCACAATAATCTCTGTGAATATCAATTATCTGATTTGTAATGAATTACTCAAAGTAATTTAATATCACGTAACTCATGATATATAGTATCACCTATCTAGTGATACGTAGCATCACCTACCTCGTGATACTACGGGATGTACCATACTCGAGAACATTACATTCTCCTTATATATATCCCAATTATGGTATGTGCACTGACATTAAGTCACATAATGTCTACCATAACTTAATCATGATAACTCCATGATTCATACCAATATCAAGTCACATGATATCAGTCTAATGAACATTATAAGATCGTCACCTTATAATGTTAGGCACAAGTGTAGATTATCTAAAAGATCGTCACCTTTTAGAAATAAACACAGAATGGGTAGGCCCATAATGTCATAGAGTCACACATATGACACAAGATGTTTACACTTAAACATCTTTAGTATATTAGTACAAATCAATTAGAATTTTACATTTCAATCATACCAAGATTTTTCCTGAAGTATTCAACTTTCACCTTGACGAGTGGTTTGGTAAGAATATCTGTAGTTTGATCTCCTTTCCACCATATCGCGCACATAGTGATGAGGAATCTCAATATGTTTAGATCTATCATGGAATACTAGATTCACGGATAGCTTAGTACAGCTTTGATTGTCACAGTGGATGATAGTTGGTTTCAGAGGTTTACCAAATAATCCCACAAGCAGTTTTCTAAGCCATACTGCCTCTCTAGCAGCCATACAAGCTGCAATATATTCGTCTTCTGTGGAGCTCTGAGCAATTGAAGACTATTTTCTGCTGATCCACGATATCAATGTTGACCCTAAACTGAAACAACATCCAGAGGTGCTCTTCCGGTTAGTTACACTTCCAGCCCAATCTGAATCTGTGAATCCATGTAGATCTAAGTCAACCTTTTCATATTTTAAGCCATAATTTAGAGTACCTTGAAGGTATCTCATTATATGCTTCACAGCCACAAGATGTATCTCCTTGGGCTCACACATAAACTAACTTAAGGCATTTACAGCATAGCAGATATCAGGTCTGGTATTGACCAAATACATCAAGGATCCAATTATCTGTCTGTAAAAGAGTGGGATCTACCAATGGAGAATCTGCTGCTGCTTCCTTCAATTTATGAAGATTTGTTTCCATGGGGGAAGACATAGGTCTACATTCCATCATACCAAACCTTTTTAATATATCAATTGTGTACTTCCCTTGGTTTAGAATAATACAGTCTAATTTCTGCCATACTTCCAGTCCAAGGAAGTAGTGTAATAGACCTAAGTCCATGTCAAATTCTGAAGCTAGATCTTTCTTACACTGATCAATAAGGTGATCTTCCCCTGTAATCAACTGATCATCAACATATAATATCAATATTAACATATCACCTTTGCTTTGTTTGAAGTATAGAATTGGATCTACATCATTCTTTGAGAAGCCTAATCTCAAGAGATAACTGTCAATTCTTTCATACCAGGCTCTGGGGGCCTGTTTAAGTCCATATAGAGCTTTCTTTAATTTACATACATGGGATCATGTATTGTGAATCTCAAATCCTTCAGGTTGCTCTAAGTAAACCTCTTCTTCAATGGTTCCATTTAAGAAAGCAGTTTTTACGTCCATTTGATGGGCTTTCCACCCTTTGGCTGCTGCAATAGCTAGAACTGCCCTGACTGATGTATATCGAACAACTGGAGCGAAGGTTTCATCATAATCAATTCCTTCCTTTTGTGAAAATCCTTTGGCTACAAATCTTGCTTTGTATTTCCCTATACTGCCATCTGCAGTATGTTTGATTTTAAATAGCCATTTTGAAGAAACAACAGATTTCCCTTTTGGTCTAGGTACTATATCCCACACATCATTCTTCAGGATGGATTGATACTCCTCTGTCATGGCATCCTTCCATACTTGGTGCTTAAGAGCTTCTATAGCACTAGAAGGTTCTGATTTAATGAATTCACTCATTAAAGCTACATAACTAGAGAATCTCTTAGGTATTGTGCTTTCCCTAAAAGTCCCTAATGGAGCGGCATAATTTTTAGCTTCTTCCATTGTTTTGGTGGTCCAGAGTGGTCTTTTCTTGGGATTTTCTAGTGATGTGATTTGTTCATGGTTTACCTCTTCCTCAGGATACTACCTCTGAAACTTAGGTGTAGGATCCTCTTCTATGCTTGAGTTGGAAGTTTGAATTTCTGACTCAATATAATTTCTGGCTCTTTTGAAAGCTATGTCTTCCTCAAAAATCACATCTCTGCTTACTTCAATCTGTCTTTGACCAGGTATATATATTCTATAAGCTTTTGATGTTTCACTATAGCCTACAAAGATGCCTTTTCTCCCAGAAGGTTCTAGCTTAGTTCTTTTCTCTTTGGGCACATGAATGTAAACAGGACAACCAAATATCCTTAAATGACTAATGTCTGGTTTTGTGCCAGTGAAGGCTTCTTCAGAAGTTTTGACATCAATATGAGAGTGAGGACATCTGTTCTGTATATAGACAGCAGTACTAGATGCTTCTGCCCAAAGTGAAGTGTCTATAGTCTGATCAAGTAACATAGCCTTAGTAGCTTCTACAATGGTTCTATTTTTTTTTTTTTTTTTGCAACTCCATTTTGTTGAGGATTATAAGGTACAGTGAACTCCCTCTTAATCCCAGTGTTTTTACAAAAGTCTTTAAAAATGTCTCAAGTGTATTCATTCCCATTATCTGTTCTTAAGGTTTTGATTTTTCTCCCAGAAGAGTTTTTAGTAATGGATTTGAATTCCTTAAATCTTTTAAGGATTTCCTGTGATTATTTACATTTAAGAAAATAGATCCATGTCTTTCTGGAGAAGTCATCAACGAAGATTACATAGTATAGAAACCCACCTAAGGAGGGTACAGACATGGGTCCACATAAATCTGAGTGGACTAGTTCTAATACTTTATTTGTTTTGCTAGAACTATTTTGAAAAGACCCCTTTGTATTTTTCCCTAAGGCACACCCCTTGCATACCCCTGAATTACATTGTTTGAGTTTGGGTAACCCTGTAACTAGTCTTTCCATGGAAGATAGGGCAAGGAAATTTAGGTGTCCTAGTCTTCTATGCCATATTTCATTAGAGTCTGCAATTTCATGAATTAGGGCTCGATTTGGTTCCGTACATAACTCGTACAAGTACCCTTGTCTATGACCTATGGTTTTGACTTTCTTAATAGTAGAATTCTTTGGCCAAGTCAATACTTTGCTATCCATAAAGGTCACCCTATATCCATTATCTTCAAGTGCAGATATGGAGAGTAGGTTTCTTTTGATGCCTGGGACAAACAATACTCCAGTAAGTTGGATGGAGATGCCAGTCTTTAATTTGAGGGTGCATGTGCCAACACCCTTGACTGGATGTGACTGGGAAATGTGATCTGCTTCACCAGAATAGGCTTTGTGCAGATGAAAAGATCTTAGTGTCGCAGACACCTTAAACGATATAACCCTATTGGCGGGAACCTTCACCAAGCTAGGCACTCCCACTAACCAGCGAATACAATTGAAGTTGGCGGCAAGTCCTAAACCTCAATTAAACTGGCTTAGAAATGGTATCTGCGCCTCTGCTGGACTGAGGCGGTAGTGGCGTATCTTTATGGCTCGACTGGTTATGGAATCGCTCCCTTATGTCTTGGCAAGGGTTGCCTCATAGCTTGAAGGGGGGGCAATGACAATGGATTGGTGACTGTTTCAACCACACTCCACAACAACGATCTCAAAACTAGCTCTCCCACGAAATAGGATGATAGATTCCTGGTACAACCTTCCCTTGAGATTTTCGTCCCAAGCGGCTAAATGCAATCAACTATGAAATGACAAAGCCATGAAAGTCTTCGAATCGGATTGCTGCTGTCATTTGAGAAATGAGATGTATTAAATCTGAATTTCTCAAGTTTGATTTTCTACCCGAATTCTGCTTAACTTGGCTCTAATACCATGTAAATTCAAATCGAACCTATAATCTCTGACTTGGATATTTTCTGAAAGTTGGATATTTATATTGCAGACTTAACTTATTACTTTCTTTTGTATTTCAGATGCAATTTCCACTTCTCATACACTTCCAATTTTTGTGTCGATCCATGGTATTGCAGGGCAAAGACATTGATATAAATATGTGAGTAACGGTAGGAGTCACATCTGTGATAGACGTGACTCCTCAAGGAGTCACGCCTATCACAGGTGTGACTTTTTCACTGTTTGTATTATAATCGGTTTCACCGATTTTAACAGGTACTAATCACCGTTTAGAATGCAGAAGATGTTTATGCTTTGCTAATATATCATTCGATCATGCTATATTGATATTTATCTTAACATACCTTATATATTAAGTATGAATATATAAGTAATATTTAATATTACTTATATATTTACATTTATTATGATCATAATAAATATGTTATCTGATCAAAGCTACAACTCAACAGAGCACAGCAGATTTATTGCAGCAGCAGAGCAGACCCCTTTTCCTTCATGTTAGGAAGTTAGATTGCATTGTTTTTAATATTCAGTTTAGGGCAGAACTTGCTGGGTTTGTTTCTCATGCATGCCCATATCCATCATTGTATTTGAAGACCTTTTTGTAATCAGTTTATTGCAGCAGACTTCTTTATTTATTTCAGTCATGTATGTTGGTTAAATGCAGATAATTGGTTGATCCTATGTTGATGAAACACAAGCACAATATTGTTGATCATGTTTATCGTGAAATAATGATATTTTAAAATGTTTTATGGGCTGCCCTAGTTGTCATTACAATTCTGATTTTTACTTCCGAAGTTAGGGTTTGAGCAGAAAACTAAAGTGCAGAAATTAGGGCAGAATTCAAATTAGGGCAAATCAGAAAATTCTAACCAAGTTTCATTTGGAAAGCCCGTAAATCCAAAATAGCCAAAAATATCCCCATTTGGGATATTACAGTGGTATTAGAGCCTATGATCTTGTTAGTCTGGAGGGTTTCATTGGAGAGTTACTATGGGCTTGTCTTGCATCATGGACGAAGAATGGAATCTTTTGTGTGCATCGCTTTGGCAAACCCATGTAAAAAAACAAAGAAGGTTGGATTGATGGAATCAAGAAGAAGAAGCCGACAAGATCAAAAGAGCTTGCATTCTTAACAAATCCGAAAGTTTCTGTGGGAGAAAAGGTAGAAAAGGAAGAAGATTTGCAACACTATGAGGATAAGGATAAAGGAGGATTATCTAATGAAGCCACAAATGAAGAACACAAAGGTTGTCGTGAAGACTACAATGTTGATGGAGATACCGCCATGGTAGAGGAAGGGTTACTTGTTGGTGATGTGCATCCTACAAGTCATTATGAAGCTATGGATGAAGAAGCATCACACGTTGCAAGGAGCGAATACCTAAGACTTCATGATGAGCACATGGTTGAAGGGGATGCTATCACGGAGATTGCCAAACCTACAAGGTTGGATCAGCTACAAGGAGGTATGAGTTCATTTGATGTTCCTTTGGTTGAGCCTAGCATTATTTCATCACCATTGCATCACATTGGCAAGGAATCAAATTGCATGGGTATCTTTGAGTTGGATGTTGTTCTTAAGGGCAATTTAGAAATTTCAATGGGAAGTGATCAAAGTGAATTGGATAAGATTGATTCGACATTACAAGATGCGAAGGATCAATTGGTGGTTAAAGAGGTCAATGATGCACATATCTTCTAGATCGGCCAAGAGGAGAGAAGCAAAAACATGCATTTATATGAGTTCAAGTTGTCGCATTTCAATAATCAATCACTCATTCATTCAATCATCTTTGGGACTTTATCTTTTAAGGAGGCTCGAGGCGAAAATTTCAAGTCTTAGGAGGAGTTGGACGAAACCCTAGCTTCTTCTTTTGAAGATTCCGTGACGCGAGTTCCCTTGCACTTCATGGATTGTGGAGCAGAATTTTATATCTGATTTGAAGATCATTTTTAGGCTCTTCTTTGGTGTGATATTGCTTATCTTTTGTGGAGAAGTCAGCCCAAGCCTTTAAGTGCCTTCATTGGAGGAGAGCCCCACGTTTTGAGATGGTTTTGTGAAGGGTTTAATGCTGATCTAGGATTTGAGCAGAGCAGATTCATTGCAGCAGCAGAGAACACCCCTTTTCCTTCATGTTAGGAGGTTAGATTGCATTGTTTTTAATATTCAGTTTAGGGCAGAACTTACTGGGTTTGTTTCTCATGCATGCCCATATCCATCATTGTATTGGAAGACCCTTTTGTAATCAGTTTATTGCAGCAGACTTTTTTATTTATTTCAGTCATGTATGTTGGTTAAATGAAGATAATTGGTTGATCATATGTTCATGAAACACAAGCACAATATTGTTGATCATGTTTATGGTGAAATAATGATATTTTAAGATGTTTTATGGGCTGCCCTAGTTGTCATTACAAGTCTGATTTTACTTCAGGAGTTAGGGTTTGCGCAGAAAACTAATGTGCAGAAATTAGGAGGAATTCCAATTATGGCAAATAGAAAATTCTAAGCAAGTTTCATTTGGAAAGCCCGTAAATCCAAAATAGCCAAAAAATATCCCCATTCGGGATATTACAACTGATCTAGGGCCCAGGGATGCCTAGGGGGCAACACACTCAAACTGTTTCAAATGTGTTATGAATGGAAGTGAATTATGGAAACAGTACAGTGTAGCATATTATTCAGAGTGCATTACACAATGGGAGAGATTCAGGAGGGAGAGAACATCATGCTAAAACTGTAAATTGCAAGATTGTATTTTACTAAAGTTATGTTTAGGATCTGATAGGCTAGATATGTTACCAGATATGTATCTGCTGCTATCTTTTTATCAACCTACCATTTAGCCGCACTATAAAAGAATAATCATGGTACATTAATATACGAGTGTGGAAGTCAAAGGGATGTACTAGCAAATACAGGAAGCACGGCCGTTGATCTTTAGTCAACTCATTTCCATTGTTTTGTCGTTTTCTGGAAACACTGCAATAAAACTGTGCAGAATAGAGCTGCACTTACAGAGCTGTCTGGCACAATTGGAGAGGAATTAGGACATTGTAGTATGTCTGTGTTCTAGGAGAGATTCTGAAGCTGTTGGTGAAGATGACATATGGCATGAAGTAACATCATTCAATGTGAGTTCATCAGAGCCATAAATTCTCTTGGATCACTTGGTGCCAATATTCATGCGTTTCTACTTGGATGAAAGCAATGCACAGTCTTGAGGTGTCATCATAGTGACCCCTTACTTGTATTACTCTGGGCCATCCATAGTAGCATCCTTCATTGGCAAATCTTTGCAGTGGATGAGATATTTTGGAATCATAATAATATGGCTTTATAATCTAGAGGTGTTAGGGAAATTGGAATTTTCAGAAATTTTCCCATTACATTGTTCAAGCGTGAGTTGAATGCTATTATGAATTTTAGTTATTGCTTGACATTCTAGATTATATGTACCATACTGCACTCTTGCAGCTACTTTATAAGGCCACTAAAATTTAGGTCTAGGGTTCTCTGAACCTTTCCCTATAAGAAATATTTTCTTATAAGGTTGAAGCCTTAAGAGAGCTCAATCTCCTGCCCTCCAATTGGTGCTCATTTCATGCTAGTCTTGTTGAGGTTTCATTTTATTTTTGGCCAATTTGAGTTTCTGCTTTAGCTGTTTCAATATCTGTTGGTTTTCCTGTGTTGACTCACAGGCATCTTACATTTGGGTGTTATCAATGCCCCCAATTAAACAGCAATGGATGATGATTTGCTAGTGGTAAGATAAGCTTTGGGTTTCTTATGGTGCCCCCAAAGTTTTGGCATTATAGTTGTTTTGGACTTGTATCAATTAATCATTGATAGCCAGTTTTGCTGTTGTACCCAATGCTTACCAGTTCATAAGCAGCCATCATGTAGTTAACTATGTTGTACCCTATTATTATTTTGATATGTCTTCTTTTTCCTTTTTTTGGTTATTTGGGTTTTAAGCCACTCTTTATGGAAACTTTATTTGGTTCTTTTGCATGCTTATTATTGTGTATGGTTTGATGGGATCTTATTATCTTACAATTTTATGTGGCCATGCTTTCTGGAATCTCTTTCTTTACATATGTACACATTATGTGCAAGTCTATACGTGCTACTCTTTAGGGAAACTTTTACTGGATCTTTTACATGCTTTTTATTGTGGATGGTTTTATGGAATCTTATACTTTTATGTGTCCATGCTTTCTGGAAACTTTTGCTCTACATGTGCATGCTTGTGTGCGAGTCTATATATCAGAGTTCTTGTTCTCATTGTTTTAACATCTGTAATATACCAGAAAATGGAAATGTAACATGAATTTTGATAAACCCTTAGAAGTGTCCAAACATAAAATATAGTTTATGAGAGGGAGGTAGGGAGGAAGATATTGAGAATTTCATTACCAATTTAACATCATCTTGTCCCTTGTTTTCTTGGCAAGTTTGCATTTACAAATTTCCTCCGTTACTGATCTTGGTTCTGGTTTGGATTCCGGTTTGCAGGTTCGGTTCGTGGATTCGGTCATTTTTTTTTGGTTCTGGGTTCGTTTTGGGTTTGTCCATACAAAAACATATAAAAAATTATATATATAAGGCTTTCCTTGAATAAATAATTTAATAATACATAAATTTAGCAAAATAAAGCATATATCTAATATTAATATATTCATATTAATATCTAACATCCAAAATATAAAATAATATATCTATATATATGAAATATTAAAATATAAATAAAAAATAAAAAATATAGGGGAGACCCTGTGGTGAAATGGTGGGGCTTCTTGCCTGTAGTGCCAAAACCCAGGTTCAAACCTCACGAGGTCACCCTCTACCGCGTCAACAATTCATGGACCTAGGGGAGATCTTGTTGTGAAATAGTGAGGCATCTTCCCTGTAGTGCTAACAACCCAAGTTCAAACCTCGCGAGGTTGCCCTCTACCGTGTCAACAATTGACGGGCATTACCCCCAATTTAAAGTGGGTGGATGGGCAGGGGACCTTCCACACCTTTTTGGTTTGGAAGGACTAGGGTCTCGGTACAGCGAGGGGAGAGCTCGATGAGGTGGCAGACAGCTGGGCAGAGTTTGATCGACACTTGGACTATCGCGTGGGTGATATGAGGCAGCTTACGTGGTAAGGGAGTATTTATTAACAAGTCACCTAAATGTATCTTCACATGTTTAAGGGACGATCGCTATGATGAAATAGCAAGGACTAGGGTCTCGGTGCAGCGAGGGGAGAGCTCGATGAGGTGGCAGACAGCTGGGCAGAGTTTGATCGACACTTGGACTATCGCGTGGGTGATATGAAGCAGCTTACGTGGTAAGGGAGTATTTATTAACAAGTCACCTAAACGTATCTTCACATGTTTAAGGGACGATCGCTATGATGAAATAGCAAGTCCGAGGCAGCCCAAACGCTTGAAGGAGGGCGAGGATTCGACTCTCACAAGCGAAAAACAATTAATGCGCAGAGGACAGACTAGCCGAACAGGCAACGAGATTCTAAATATAATTAAAGAGAAAGGCGAAGCATGGGTCAGCGGATTATTAATTTGTTGTCTTTCAACTCTGATGCATAGAGAAATGAAAGAGAAACCGAAAGTTTTGCGGCTCTCTGCAGACTGGATACCGTGCGCAGGAATGGATACCCCCATCATGTTGTTCTGTGGCAAAAGGCAAATGGCATTTTTCGGGGGCATTACAGACCTCCGTCTCAAGCGCCTTTTGAAGACTCATGATGAGCTCGTGTTGGGGGCAGTCAAGATGATTATGGGTAAGGAGTTTGTAGAGGGCAGCAAACGGCACCGAGCGGACACAGACATAAGCTCACAGTTTGTGGCTACTCTGCTGGAGTTGAACGTGGCTAAGACGTGGGTGAATACGGTGACAAAAAGGCTCTTAATACCCATTGTGTTAGGAGGGTTGGAGGAGTCTTTGGAGATAACAACGTTTGGAGCAGGCATGCCGCGCTCGCATGACATTCCCCTTCTGCAACAGCCAGAAAGTGTTGTGAAATATTTCCCTTTCATACTGCATCTAAGGCGGCAAGATTTGGTATGGTTCAAGCAACATGCGAGGGTGGCAGTGAACTTTCTGCTTAAGCACTACCAGATCGTGGAGACGCAAGGAGGGGACTGAGTGGAAGATTTCAATATGAAGCTGCATCAATATGAAATGGAGGGATAATATGGTCAGGGTTTTCTGTCTTTTGGTTGCTCTGGTCTGGCTTCTCGTTCTATAGATTGGGGTTTTAAGATAGTAAATACATATTTTCTCTTAAGTATATATGTTTGATGATTCAGCCCTGCGCAGCTTTTCAAATTCTTTTGCTCCGTCTAGGTTAATATAGCTATGAGCTGGTTTTGGATATTGTAACCTTTTTTGAAAATCAATATAAAGTATCACTCTATTACGTAGCAAAAAATAAAAAATATAATTATATATTAATATACATAAGTAAGAAATATGAAAATAAATAAATATAAATATATTTATATTCATATTAATTACGCCGAGAGGCAGTCACATAGGGGTGGGGATGAGAGTACTCATTTTTTCAGCCTAAAGTTATAATAAAAAAATTAAAATACCAAAAGGGAAATAAAAAATAAAACTTAAGAAAATCAAAAAAAATAACTAAAACAGAAATTAAAAACGGTTGAAGGAGAAAAAACTAAATCACAAAAACTATGGAACCAAAAAAGAAATTGGAAAAAATAAAAAAAAATTGGAAAAAACAAAAACTAAAAAAAAAATTGGAAAAAATAAAAAATAAAAAACAAAAAAGAAATTGGAAACTTTTGGAAGGAGAAAATGCCGGAGACTATGGAACCAAAAAAAAATTGGAAAAATTAAAAAATAAAAACCAAAAAAAAATTGAAAAATTGCAAGACAAAATCAAAGAAACTAAGAAAAAAAGATATACTTCGACGTATTTTAGACACATTTTTTTAACTATAAATATACTAGTATTAATATAAATATAAATCCCTTGCCCTATCTATGAGTTCAACCTTCACGACAGAAACAGAGTGTCAATCTTCATAAAGGCTATCTCTTCAATCAGACATAAACCCAGTATGTTGAGCCTTCCCATTTATACCATTGGATCTGGAGCAGTAGAGCGATTTGAATAGGATCTTGGGAGCAAAGGCGCAAAAATCGCCTTGCTTCGAGGAAGGTGGTCCCGCACACATGGGTGGGTGAACCAGGGAAGTGGTTGACATGCAGCCAAATGTAGGAAATAATTAAAAATACCAGGAAAAATAATAGAAACCTGTCAGATTCATTGCGGCAGCAGAAAAACGTGAGGAAATTCATCACAAATTTGTTCGCCTTCGTACCCGTCGAACCCATAGAGCTTTCTTCGAACCCTATCCGAACCCTTTTCAAAGCCGAACCTAGATCTTGATCCGGGATGGATCGGACCCGCACAAGCAGGTTTGCAGGGCCGAACTGGTAAAATAGATATTTATTATTAAAACTAGAAACTTATTCAAGTTTCAAATGCCTTCTACTTGTATTTTTCGCTTGTTTTACTTACATCATGTTTTTTTGCTGCAAGGCAGTCTTTTTAGTTTGAGGTGGCACATATGTAATCTTTTTTAATTAACAGTAACATTGCTTTTTCCAGAGGTCATTTGCAGGACTTGGAGTTCAAGGAGTACAACTTCAATGCACTTGGGCAACCTACCGAAGGTGGCCATCTACATCCTTTGCTTAACGTAATGCTTCAACCATACCTCATTTGCTATATGTTTTCTCTGCTCGGGAAGAAGTTGAACTATGTTATATTCGTGGACAACTGTCTAGGTAAATTTACAAAATGCATTCAATGATGAAAATTGCCTGCTCCCTTCTGATGATCTTCTTTATATAATAGAATGCATTATGTCACAAACAATACGATGGTTTCCGATGGGTGAGAAGAAAATTGCTTCCCATACAATCCGGACAGTATCTAGTACAATTACAAACAATATTTAAAACTATTATAAGCCAATAACTTTTATTAAAGTGAAGTAAAATAGAATAGATGTATAGATTTTGTCATTGGCCGATAAGCTGCTACTATGAAATGATATTGTTGTTTTCCTGCCCCCTCTAACTATGAGTTAGATGTCTGCTGCTGCATAATTTTTCATTTTCTCACTGCCTCCTGCTGCATTAATGCCCAGAAAAACTGACAAATTGTTGATAATAAATAGTGTGTGGTCAACAACGGAGCATGGAGGTACTTGGGATGGATGCAAAGGATGTTTTCTAGGGAGGAAGAAAATCTGAACTCTTATATTGAGGAAGAATGTCACCAAGCTGATGACTCAGCATCTACTGCATATGCCCAAGCCCTCCTCCAGTTTGTGATTTCACTTAGAATAACCAACTTATCAAGCTTTAAAGTCATCTGTTTAAGTCTTTAAGATCCTCTCGGTATTTTATTGCTGGAATGTAATAGTTTTTTATTGATGGATGGCAACAATCCTGTGCATTCCTATGTATATCCTACATACAAGTTAAATCTGTTTCTCATTGCCTGTGTAGCTCCTGGATCTTTTGAAAATGCGGTTGTGAAAAGTGTAGCCTTGATTGTATTGGATGAAGAGGCAATTAATGCTGTGGCAATATAAATGGGTGGACAGATATTGATTTAATGGGGAATGACAAAGACCGTACAATTGGTCTAAGAAGATTGTTCGTATGTTCACAGGGGTAGCTTGTTGTAGTGGGCATTGCATTGGAGATCCATGACGAGTCTTCGTTTTATCCCAAAGGCCTAAACACACTATAATGAAATTTCAAATTACTATATTGCATCAGCAGAATATAAGAAATATATCATATATCAACAGAATTGCATGAGCAGAATAGTGATAATTCACAAATGAGAGCACAATAGAGCAGATTCACACAATATGAATGGAATGAAAGCAGAATATGGAATATCAAATTGAGTCACTTTGAGGGGGCAACCTCTACAATGCATACAATGAGAATAGAATTTGCATTATGCTATCCAAAACTAAACTACAACCCCCTATACATAGCATAATTATGCTATAGTGATTCCATAATCTCAATTACACTGACTACTCCTATAATTATGAAATCTAGAAATTATCAAATGACTAAGTCAAAGGTTCTGTGTGCCATAAGTCAGGCACTTGATAACCCGATACATCTAAGTGGTTAAGGGTGTAACATGCCCCCTGTTCAAGGAAGCATTGTCTTAAATGCTGTCCAATTGCGAATACTTTTGCATGAGTCCTCCAGCTTTCCCCATAACATCTTCATTTGGTAGATTATTCCACTTGATGAGGTCATGGATGCTCTAGCTTTCATTCACTTAATCCATATTTGGATAACTGCCTCAAGTTCCAATATGATCTTTCCTTCTTCATCTAGCTCAGGTAACATTGGCTGGACTGGAGTCTTATTGCCAATTACCTTCTTCAAACCAGATGCATGAAAGATTGGGTGTATTTTTGCAGATTGAGATAACTTAAATTTTTATGTCATGCTGCCAATCCAATGCAGATACTTGGCCGCTAATTCATTGTCTTTTCTATATTGCTTGAAAGACATTTGCTTGTATGGCTATAACTTTAAAAAACCAAATCTCCTAATTCAAAGTTTCTTTCGCTTCTATGGTAATCAGCTAGAGTACTCCTTGTTGGTGTTGAATGCCATCTTCCACTACATGAACCTTTGGCTTTACTTTTAAGGATAATGTGATAGATGGTGGATGGTCATAAAGTGCCATAAATGGGGACATTTTTGAAGTATGGAAGGGAGTGTTATACCACCATTCTGGTAGTGGTAACTAATTAACCCACTAGGACTGTTTTCCTGATGCAAAACAACAAAGACAAATCTTAAAAGATTTGTTAACAATCTCAGTTTGCTCATCAGATAGGGGTTGATAAGAAGTAGAACAACTATGAGCCACTTGAGTACCCATAAAAGATAACATATTTGTCCAAAAATGACTAATGAAGATGGGATCACGGTCACTCATTATAATTTTGGGAGTACTATGTAGCTTCTAAGCTGTCTCCATGCATGCTGCTGTAACTGTGCTTCCTACAAAGGAGTGAGATAACACACAAAATGAGAATGTTTTGTGAGCCTATCCACCATGATCATAATGACATTTTTTCTCTATGATTTCAGCAACCTGACAATCAAGTTTATCTGAAACCTTCTCACCTTGTTGGCTGGGAATGGATAATGGCTATAAAAGACCTAGTGTCTTGATCGTCTTCCAACTCTACATAAACCACAAAATGCTTTGAGCTTTATGCAAGAGGTTAAAGGGCTTGTAGGCAATTCACACAAGTCCAAAATAACCCTTAAATGCCAAGGAGCTCCTCAAGTTTCATGCTCGGCTTCCATTTGCCTTTTTATTTTGGTTCTGATTGGTAATCTGCGCTTGCTGCTGTGTATTCCAATGTATAATCTAGTTTTGTTCAATATTCTGGATTTGTAGAAGGATGACTTTCACTCTGTGGGATATTTGAGCTCACACTTCCCTTTTATCTTTGTCCTGGGAAGGCTGTGTCTGTCGATGAGTAGGTTGTTGTTGATGCAGAGCAGGCTTGGGCTGTTACTGAGTCACAGACTAATAAATCTCTGGAGGGATTGGAGAAAAAGAAGAATAACCATGACAACTGAATAAGTATATTCCGAGGACTGATATTTGTGCCTTCTCTTTACATTCTTCTTAGCTTGTAAAGCATGAGAGATGTTTTGAAGAATTGGCTAGGGGAGGATAATGGGAACAAAACCCACAGGGTTATAAAGTTTTGTGCTTTATGAAGAATATAAACAGGGTTCTGGAAGTTGTGGGAGGTTTTTCTCGGAAATACAGCACACCATGGTGAACTGTTTTGTATAGGTACGATATTCATGTTTTGTTGAGTATGGTGGCCTTATTTCCTTTCGCCTACAAGAGGACATAGATGATTCAGAAAAGGGATATTGTACTGAAGATGCCTGGGGCATTCAAGTTATGCTCAGGTCAATTTGTCCTCATCCTAGAAAGAGTGATGGTAGAAACTTGAATATAATGAGAATTATGAAGGGTACTGTTGCTACCAGCTGGTGAGGCTGAACATGGACAGTGGTATAGGCATTTTGAGGTTGTTTGTCACCTAGCTGTTGATGCCCCTCATGAGGATTTTTTTTCCATGGAGTTTGGCGACTACTGCTGCATCTTGTCCCTTGTGCTGAAGAGAAGCTTCTGCTATGATTGAGAATCGGCAATGGCACACAGCTGTTGAACTCATATTCTCATCACCAAGTAACAGAGTGATTTATTTCCTTTGCGTTCTTGCTGCTGCCAAGAAGTCGATGTACATGCACAAGTGTGAGATGTTGTTCTTTTTATCCTAGCCCCTTGAGTCTTATTTCCTCTTTTGTCATTTGATTATACCTTTCAGATGTAAACAATTTTGAATTATATTTGTGGGAAAAAAATGAACAAAACATGGTGATTGCGTGGAAAAGCTTTGTTTGTGCACTGTATACTCCAAGATTGATATGTTGGTGCAGCATCCATGAAGAGAACTTGCCTCCCTTTCTCTTCATAAATGAAGGTTTAACAAATATCATTAAAAACAAATTGAATTCGAAAACGAGCCAAAACAAATTTTGGGAGGTTAATCTGTTTGTGAATACGATATTAGGATTAACGCATGATGCATATGCATGATAAGACTGGAAGTACTAACACAAGGCCATTAAACAATGTTGAGACAACATGAACACGGAGAAATATCACCGCCAGAGGAAATAGATAAAGCTGGTGTGTTTTTGAGCATTAAGGATTAGTTCAATAGTATACTACAAGATGAAATTAGAAACTTGATTCTTACATTTTTTTATTTTATTCTTAACACTTATATTTTTTAGATGTGTTTTTGTAGATTTATGGTGGGAGAACTATGGTGCTAGCACGCCAAATCTTCAAAAGCTAGCCATTCGTGTCTTGTCACAGCTATGTAGTCCTTCTGCATGTGAATCTAATTGGAGTTTATTTGAGAACATTCACACAAAGATATCCTGATGTCAAAGTTTATTCCATATATGAACCATTCCATATTTTGTTTCTTAGTTGGGGGCTCTTCTAACTTGTAAATCATTTCTTTAAACCTCTTATCCTATTTAATACCATTGATTTCCCTTCATCTTTTGTTATCCGATTTTGCCATGGGTGTTTTAATTTTAGCACTACATCAATCCTTATGTATCCCATGGTACTACCTATGATTTAATCTTGCTTATAAATATTAACATTCATCCCAAATAAAAAATTCTTCCATCATGACAGAGAAGTAATTTATTTTATAAAACCTAGCCAAAAATCCCAAATATCGAGGCCAACATAGTGTGGTTCATGTCACATTCACAAGTCAGTCCATCAAATCCTTCTATTAATTTGTCAATAATATTATTTCTCTATTGTAAATTCTTTCTTTAAGCTCGAACTAGCTTCCTGACATCCTAACCGTTGTCTCGATGCTCTTACGTTCCAGTGATGTTTGTTCATAACCAAATAGTTCCTATATCCAACATTGAACACATGCACAAGTTGTGAGAACATTAAATGATATTTTGAACAAGTTATTTATTGCCCAACTTCTTTATAAGCAAGGTCATGATTTCATTTCTTTCTAAAACTTGCTCCTTCAAGGAGATACTTGTTATGCTCATTCAGATTTTATGATATAAGCATGTTAATTAAGAAAAAGTTACCCCGACTTGAGCATTTATTCAAATATCGCTCAAAATTCATTCATTTCTAATACTTAGACCATTGTTCTCCTATTTGTGTTAAGCTGGCTTCAAGAGGTTACTCCTCAATATTTTATTTCACTAAACATATCGACTTGCAATAAGATAAACAAGTCTTAACATGATCAAGGACATTTACAAGTAAATGATACTAATCAGCATTCTCACTCAAGGAGGTATCATTACTTGCTACAGTACACTCAATCACTCACGTAAAATAAGATAAGTATGCTTGTACAACCATTCACTTGGTACTGAAATTCTTCTTGTTTTGTGGGGCACCTGGGTTGATTGCTGGTCCAAGGTTTTTGTCTCTTCAAAATGTTCTTCCTATTTGCAGTAGAGCTGTGGTTTGTTTAAATTCTTCTTCCCATGATTTTCTTTCCTTAGCAATGTTAATATGTTCTGTGATTGATCCTAGATTATTCATATCTTTTGCCATCAATTTTGTGGTAGCCCCTAAGGCACGCTCATCCATTTTCTCTTCTTCTCCTATGTTCTTCTTTCCAATAGCATCAAAATTGGCGCACACAGCAACACATTCAATGACACGCTCACCCAACTTTTCCTTTTCTCCAGCACCATTCATTGTGTGTTTTCTACTTATCTCTCATATCTTTTCATTCCTTTTGCAGTATCTTTCTTGACATTCCTGAGTCTATATTTGTTTCACTTCCCTGCTCATTTCCATTCTGGTCAATATAATGTCATTGATTTTCCTTAATCTTTTGTTATCCTATTTTGCCATGGGTGTTTTAATTTAAGTGCTACATTAATCCTTATATATCCCATCGTACTACATGTGATTTAAGCTTCCTTAGATATATTAATAGTTCCCTCCAAATCATCAATTCTTCTATCATGCACAAAGAACAAATTTCTTTTTCAAATCCTAGACAAAATGCCAAAATAATTATGGTTTAGTTTTAAAAATGATTATATTAATTACATGATTCAACATTATAGTTTATGGTTAAGGGTTTAGTTAAAGTTGAGTTAAAATTACATATATATATATATATAGGGTTTTAGACCCTTGATTAATAATTTACCATTTATTGTCATGCCTGTGAAATAAAAATGCAAATCACAAATCAAATATTTACTTATGGCCGACTTCCTCATACAATGCAAAAATCACCAAATAAATATGTGTGATGTTAAGCAATCAATATAATAAAATGATACGATTTGCTAAGGGATGTGATTTAAAAATATCGCACGATGCGAAAGACAAGTGGTACGATTTGTGTTTATAAGAAGGCAACGATCCTCATTTAAATAATGAGGACAAGATACAATTTCCTTTTAAGTCATATGTTATGCAATGTGTATTATAAGATATATGTAGAGTGCAGCAATAGATACATATAGAAGGAAGCAAATAGCCAACTCTTTTCTTTAAGCAGCAAATATCTTAAGAGTCTATTATGTATAAGACAAAATAAATATCAAGAGGTGGCCCAATAAAGCTTAGTACACATAAGACAAAAACTTTGTCTTAATAAAAGATAAAAAGGAGGATATGAGCCCATATAAATGAAGTAATATCTAATATACCATGAGGTGCATTGCATAGATGAAAATGTGAAATGCAGTTTAAGGGAGAAGTATGTGGTTAATAAATGTCTTAGTGAAAACTATTAACTAAATATGCTACGATTCATAGGGCAACAATTTGTATTTATCAAAGGCTGCAATCAATATATAAACAGTGCAGAGTTTAATAGATGAAAAGGTACGATTAGCAAAGCGAGTTTGGACCCTACTATTATCACTTAAGCAAGCGGAATAAGATTCTCCGCTAAGAAGTGTATTCTGAATTCTATTATCATATATATTGGATCTACAGAAAATTATCTATTTACAGAGTCATATAGCCTGTTAAGACAGCAAAGGATATATTATAAACATTATTGTATTGCATAAATATAACAGGTCAAATAATTGACTATTGACTTGACTGATTTATTTATATCACTGACATATATATATATATATATATGACTCACCAGTCCTATAGGAATGGTGAGGGGACTATGTGGAGGGAACATTGTCATGCCCCCCAAAGGGCTTGTTTGGAAGAAGGACTGAACGCCCCTGCCGTGCTGACTCGAGGGGACTGTATGGAGGCCTTGTTGACAGCCTATACCCTGCCAAGCCCCCCCAGGGACTGTTTGGAGGGAGAATTGAACAACACCCTGCCATGCCTCCCTGAGAGGCCTGCATGGAGGTATTGTGGACAGTCTACGCCCTGCCATGCTTCTCAGCACCATCCCCTTGTATGGTTGAGTTGAGTGAATAAACCCATTTAACTGCATTGTAATAAATAGATGATCTTTCTATATGAATATTGTTTATGATTTTGAATGCAAGGAAAATCTTATCTAACACTAATGTTTCAAGAGGTATATTTGTATATCTATATTTTGTACATGTGTCTTCCTATGCCATGATCCCAGAATTAGAGCACAAGAATTATGCAGTTTCAAGATAGTCTAAATGGTAATTCCGAAACCCTGACCCTAACGTGTGGTATTTGACTTTTCTAGAGCAAAATTAGGTAAGAGACATTACATTTACATTTGGAGGTCAATGTTTATGCTTCAAAGCCCTAGGCTCATTACTTAAGGAGTGATAGACATTTAGGATTTATGTTTTGGGATGCACATTCAACTTCCAAATTTTAGCTTTCAAGGTTCGTCATTCAATATTTGACATTGAGATTTTGTATTCTATAAAGAGTACTAGCAGGTTTATTTTCAAACTCAATTGTTTATTTACATGGTTCAAAATTAAGGTTCAATATTAATGTTACAAGAATCAAATCTTAGGGTAAAATATTTGCTGGTTAGGTTTGAGTTCAAGGCATTGAGTTTAGCATTCAAGGTTTTTAGTTTTCGATTCTTTGTCGAAAGTCTATTTTTTTAATTTAGTGATTTATTTCTGGCCTTCACAGCACTAAGTTCACTACGTTACGAGGAGAATTCAACATCTAGGGTTTAGGGTTTAGAGTTCATGGTTTTTGGGTTAAGGTTCACATTCAGAGCCTTAAGATTTCAACTTTCAAAGCTCTGCATTCAATGTTTAACAATCAAACTCAGTGGCCTTTATTTTTTAATAATTGATTCCTCTTAAAATTTAGTTGCTTATGTGTTGTGCTCAAATTTAAGGTTCACAGTTAGCAATTCAAAATCGAGGTACATTGTTTGACCTTTAAGGTTTAACATAGAATTTAATTTACAGATTATCAGTTTGAAGGTTTTGGTATCTTTGATGAAAGTTTAGTGTTCAAATCAAGGATTTGATGTTTACACTTAAAAATCCTAAGTTTATTACTTAAGGAGGGTTTCACATTTATGGATGAGGGTTTAAAGTTCACATTTTAGGGCTTGACATTCACATTCAAGGGTCCAAATTTCAACCTTCAATGTTTAGCATTGACATTTAATGCTCTATTTCAAGAATTCATCATTTCATGTTCAAAGTTAATTATTTATCTCCAAGATTCATCATTAGAGTTCATTGTCGACAATTCTAGAATCAAGGCACACAACTCAAAATATAGGGTATAGGGTTGAATTTAAGGTATAGATTTTATATGTTAACAATTTGGGTTCAGCATTTAGGGTTGAATTTAAGGTATAGATTTTATATGTTAACAATTTGGGTTCAGCATTTAGGGTTGAGTGTTTAGATTTCATGGCTTCGGGCAAAGGTTTCAAATTCAAAGTCCTAAATTTCAAATATAGAGCTTCAATTTTCATTATTTAATAATCGGATTTAGTGGTCTATATTCAGTACTAATGGTTTAGTGTTAATATTGATTTGTCTATTTATATAGTGCAACATTCTAGTTCATTGTTAATGATTCCAAACTTTAACTATAAAGGATCAACATGCAATACTTAAGAATCACATTTAGTTGTCTACATTGAGTACTCTGGTTTAGTTTTAAAAATAATTATATTAATTACATGATTCAACATTATAGTCTACAATTAAGGCTTAACACATCAAGGTACCTGATACAACCTTCATTAGTTAGACTTGAGTTAAAATTTCAGATATATAAAGGTATTGGGCTTTAGGCTCTTGGTTGAAAATTTACAATTTATATTAGGAGGTCAATGTTTATGCTTCAAAGCCCTAGGCTCATTACTTAACGAGTGATAGACAATTAGGGTTTATGTTTTGAGGTGCACATTCAACATCCTAATCTCATCTTTCAGAGTTTGTCATTCAATATTTTACATTGATATTTTGTATTCTATATTGAGTACAAATAGGTTCATTTTCAAACTCAAATGTTTATTTACATGGTTCAAAATTAAGGTTCAATATTAACGTTACAACAATCAAAGCTTAAGATAAAAATTTTACTCGTTAGGTTTGTGTTTAAGGCAATGTGTTTAGAATTCAAGGTTTTTAGATTTCTATTCTTTGTTGAAAGTCTATTTTTCAAATTTAGGGATTTATTTTTAGCCTTCACGGCCCTAAGTTCATTACATTACGAGGAGAATTCAACATTTACGGTTTAGGGTTTAGAGTTCATGGCCTTTATTTTATACTAATTGCTTCCTCTTAAAATTATGTTGCTTAATTGCATGGCTCAAATTTAAGGTTCATTGTTAGCAATTCAAAATCGAGGTACATTGTTTGACCTCTAAGATTTAACATTGAATTTAATTTATAGATTATTAATTGAACGATTTTGGGATCTTTGATGAAAGTTTAGTGTTCAAATCAAGGATTTGATGCTTAGACTTAAAAACTCTAAGCTAGTTACTTAAGGAGGGTTTCACATTTAGGACTAACGGTTTAAAGTTCACATTTCAGGGTTTGAGGTTCATATTCAAGGGTCCAAATTTCAACCTTCAATGTTTAACATTGAGATTTAATGGTCTATTTCAAGAATCCACCATTTCATGTTCAAATTTAAATCTTTATCTCCAAGGTTTAACACTAGAGTTCGTTGTTAACAATTCTAGAATCGAGGCACACAACTCAAAATATAGGTTATAGGGTTGAATTTAGGGTATAGATTTTACATTTTAACAATTTGGGTTTTGCGTTCTTGGTTGAAAGACTAGTGTTCAAGCAAATGGTTCAATTTTTAGGCTTAACAATTGTAGGCACATCAATAAACGAAGGTCTGACATTTACGGTAGGGACTTTAGGGTTTCAGATTTAAATTCAAGGTCAAAATTCCTATTTTAATGGTTTAACATTCAATGTTTAACATTTAGATTCAGTGTTGTATATTAACCAATCATCGTTTCATGTTCCAATTGAATTGTTTATCTACATGCTTCAACATTAGAGCTTATTTTTAACGATTCAATAATCATTGGAAACAATTCAACCTTTAGGTGTTAGGTTTGAATTTTAGATAGTGTTTAATAATCAATACTTTTGCTTCTTTGTTTAAAGTTTGATGTTCAAATTTAGGGCTTTATTTTTATTCTTCACAATCCTATGATCATTACTTAAACAGAGTTCAATATTTAGGCGTGATGGTTTTAAGAACATGGTTTAGCATTTTCCTACAAGTTCAAAGTCCAAATTTCAACTTTACGAGTTCAACTTTCAATCATTAAAATCAAGATTTAGTGGTCAATACTGAGTAGTACTCTATAGCCAATACTCATTGTTTCATGTTTAAATTTTATTGTTTATTCCAAGTTAAACATTAGTCTTTATTTCTAACAATTCAAGAATCAAGACATCGGTTTCAAGCTTTAGCATTTTGGGGTGCACATTCAACTTCCAAATTTCATCTTTAAGGGTTCGTCATTCGATATGACATTGAGATTTTGTATTCCATATTGAGTACAAATAGGTTCATTTCCAAACTCAATTGTTTATTTACATGGTTCAAAATTATGGTTCAATATTTACATTACAAGAATCAAACCTTAGGGTAAAATCTTTACTGGTTAGGCTTGAGTTTAAGGCAATAGCATTCAAGTTTTTCAGTTTCCTATTCTTTGTTAAAAGTTGATTTTTCAAATTTAGGGACTTACTTTTAGCCTTCACAGCGCTGAGTTCTTTGAATTACGAGGAGAATTCAACATTTAGGGTTTAGGGTTTAGATTTCATGGTTTTTTTATTAAGGAAAATATTTAGAGTCCAAGATTTTAACTTTAAAATTTCGACATTCAACGTTTAACAATCAAACTCAGTGGTCTTTTTTTTGTACAAATTGCTTCCTATTAAAATTAAGTTGCTTGTTTGCATGGCTCAAATTTAAGGTTCATTGTTAGCAATTCAAAATCGAGGTACATTGTTTGACCTTTAAGGTTTAACATTGAATTTAATTTAAAGATTATGAGTTCAAAGGTTTTGGAATCTTTGATGAAAGTTTAGTGTTCAAACCGACGTTTTTATATTTAGACTTAAAAATTGTAAGCTAGTTACTTAAGGAGGGTTTCACATTTAGGGCTAAGGGTTTAAAGTTCACATTTTAGGGTTTGAGGTTCCCACTCAGGGGTCCAAATTTCAACCTTCAATGTTTAATATTGAGATTTAATGGTCTATTTCAAGAATTCATCATTTCATGTTCAAATTTAATTATTTATCTCTAAGGTCCAACATTAGAGTTCGTTGTTAATATTGTTTTGGTCAATCTGAATATTATAGAATAGCCGATATGAGCTATACGTTGGGCTTGCCCATACAAGAGATTCATTGCAAACAGCCATTAGGGCTTAATTATTCAATATGCTCTAGCTAGAGACTCTAACCCATCAGAACCATCCAAGTTCTAAGTCACTTACAGAAAAATCATAGTATGTCGATTACTGGATCGAGGTTTTCTATAAGAATACCAACCAACAACCCAAGCCCCTTCATCGCATTTCAACTACCAACCGAATACAACCTTAATGCACCTCGGGGACTCTTCCAACATTCAACACATGCACAAGTTGTGAAAACATTAAATCATATAATGAACAAGCTATTTATTCAAATATCAAATGTAATCATGGAGACAGTGATATTCCATGTCTAGATCCATATACAAATGATTTCTCTACAACGAATCTTCAAAGTTCATTCATTTTTAATACTAAGACCATTGATATCCTACCTCTGTTAAGCAGGGCTCAAGAGGTTGGTCCTCAAGGTTTTATTTTAACCAAACATATCAACTTGCAATAAGCTAAACTAGTCTTATCATGATCAAGGACATTTACATGTAAATGATTCTAATCAACATTCTCATTAAAGGAGGTATCATTTCCTACTACAACACATTTAGTCACTCACATAAAACGAGATAAGTATGCTTGCACAGTCGTTCATGCTTGGGTAGTTTTTGTGTTCATACAGAACAAGTATTCCTTCATCCAACCACCAAAATACATAGTAAGACCTGCATTGTGGAAGAAGTGAAATTCAAGAAAGTATTAATTTTTAAGAAATCTCATTTAAGTGTACGTTTTGGTCAATCTAAATATTATAGAATAGCCGATATGAGCTATATGTTGCGCTTGCGCATACGAGAGATTCATTGCAAACAACCATTATGGTCTGGTCAGAGACTCTAACCCATTAGAACCATCCAAGTTCTGAGTCACTTACAGAAAAATCATAGTATGTGGATTACTGGATCGAGGTTTTCTGTAAGAATACCAACAACCCAAGCCCCTTCGTCGCATTTCGACTATCGACTGAATACAACATTAATGCACCTCGGGGACTCTTCCAGGAGTATTAGTGACCTATTATTTTATCTTTGATTAATATTGTTTGATTCCATATGTCATATGAGTCTATCCACATGTGACTCCAGAATTATCATTCAAACATCAAACACTAAATGTAAAGAAGAGTCCCAACGTTAAATTCATGGAGAAAGTCATAATCACCTAGAAAAGATCATAAAAATTAAAGAAGCAATGATCATTAAAGAAGGAATTCTTTCTTTCAGTTATCCTATTTTGCCATCGGTAATTTAATGTTGGTACTACATCAATCCTTATGTATCCCATGATACTACCTATGATTTAATCTTGCTTATAAATATTAGGGTAAGTGCAAAAAGATGGGGGGCCAAAAAGTGGCCAAATTAATTTCAAAAAAAATTAAGTCATAACGCAAGCGCGTTATAGTGCGCTCGCATTATGACTTGCTATAAATTAAAAAAAAAGTTTGTAATCTCATTTCATTTCTTTCATTCTCCTCTATGCCCGCGGCCTGCAAACCCTAGAAAGCGCGCTCACGTTTTGCAAAACTCCATTCAACACAAAAAGCTTATCGATTCGTCGCCAAAATGCCGCCACGACGTCGAGCACACCAAAGGAGTGAGTTATATTTTTTTTTTGTTTGAATTTGTTTCTAAATAGGTAGGTTTTAATTGATTTTTGATGTATATTTCGTTAATTGTCAGGAAATGTTAATGCACCTCCTCCTCCTCAAAATCCACAAAATCCTGAGGAAATACCTGCAAAACAACAACCTCCTCCATCCATTCCTCGACATGCCCCTGGAACACAAAACAATATAATGGGGCAAATTGAAAACAACAAAAAAGAAATTGAAGATATAATTGCAAGGTTGAAAGATCCTTCCACTTCAACCTTACACAGGTCCACGCTTGCTGAATCTTTTGAATCTATGTTATCAAATGTAGATTAAATTAGCAAGCAAATAACTAGTTGGACGGATAAGAGGAGAGAGTTTAGAAATTATTATGCAGACAAGTTGTCATACCAAGATGTGAAAAAATTACAAATCACAAAATTAGACTTATGTTTCATTTTCACAAACCCACAAACAAATCAACCTCCACCCATTACATGCAAGAAGTTCCCTATCCATTGGTGCAACAACAAAGCGATAAGGGACAATTTTGGGCAGAGGTGGTGGATGGTTTTTGACCATCCTCCATGCAATAATGAGGTCCCGCAATACTTTTTGAGGAAACTCTACTGCAAGTTTGTCTTCAATAAAGTGCCAAACTATTTTGATATGCGGGACTTCCAGGGTAGAGGTGGGGGGTCAGCACAATATAGACCAGGGGCACGTCTTGACCCACAGCGGGTAGTGAGACGAATAATCAGCAGACCAACCCACGAGCATGTTTCTATCCCTTCCATTGTGAAGGAGAGTGTTGAGGTCGATACACTTCAGTCCATTAGTGCCTTGACCGAGAGCATCATAGAGTATGCCGGACCTGCAACACAGAGTGAGTTGGGAGATAGTGCGAGGAGCAGGGTCCCACCCCATACTTGTCAGACTTGCGGGTTAGCCTGTGGTTATGACCCCATAGATAGTCAGGACGCAGGTGCACAGGCTACATCTGCAGCTGAGCAGATGGTGATGACAGATACCCTTCTGAGTGAGACTTTCGGCCTTGATACTCAGGTAAATATTAGCAAGTTTATTTAATTTAATTTATTAAATTTCATTTTTGAAATGCAAGATTAACTAATTTAAATTGATGATTTTAATAAAATTTCAGGGTCATAGCGTCGATGCAGTTTTCAGTGGTTCTCCACTTGCATTTTACACTAGATCATCTACTGTCGAGGTATGTAACTAGTAAACAATTATAAATATTACATGTGAATAGCATCGTTATATGAATGGTATTCTAATATCTGATTTTGGATGTTAAATAGGTTAATACTGTAAATTTCACGGCAACACCTGCCAGCGGTAGTGGACTTCAAAGCTTTACGGAGGTAATAAAATAAATAGTTTAATGAAAGAATTGTACTTACTAGATTTTTGTATGTGACTTGTGTGCTTTATTGTGTGTACTTCCATGTTTAGATGAACATGTGTGTATGTTAGGAGCCATGATTTGCATCACTATTATAGTTTTCGTAATTGAATAATGTTGTTTTATTTCCAGATGATGCAGGTTGCGGAGACACTTCCCCATGTTCATAGGGCAATGGAGCAGGGTGTGGCCTCTGCGATTCATAGCTCTATGGCATTGACAGGGGTATGAGGCAGATTAGTAAATTTCAATTTACATTCATTGTTATAGTTGTCTATTTTTGAAAAATCAAAAGATTATTGATTTGAAGTTTAATTTCTATCTGGATGGTTTCTATAGAACATGACATCACCACGGCCTATTCCTTCTACTGAGGCAAGTGAGGAGACAGATTATATGTTAGCAGTAAGTGATTATTTTGTTAAATGTTTCATTTTTTATAACATGTAATTTCTATATATTAATGTCTATATTTTTTATTGTAACAGGTAAAGATGCAAGAAGAACTAAATAGGAGGAGCAGCCCTCGGGTTCGTAGTAAACCACCCACATGCGCGTCTCCATCCCCTAGAAGATCAGAGGTTGCCCGTGATCTATTCTCTTCACCAGCCAAAGGGGAATGACTTTTTATTGTGTTCCTTTGTTGTATGCCTATATGGCATTTGTGGACATATATTTTGTATTGTATATAGTTGACATTGTATGCCTATATGGCATTCTTGTAAGCCTATATGGCTATTTTGTATATATGTTATACTTATATCGACAGATATTGATGTATGCCTATATGGATATTTGGTTAATACAAATCTTTTTTATTGATGGCGTCCATACTTGCATTATAAATCCACATTTGAATGGATATTTGTAAATGGCTACTTCAAATATTTAAAGTCCAATTGTATTACATAGGATGTTTGTTGATCCAATAAGCTAGCTATTGTTATTCAAGTATCACCTAAACCTCATTTTGGAACTAAAAGATAAAAGTTGTATTTTAAAAAAAAATGAATCATCATGTTGAACAGAAAATATTAATATTCTTTATGAGTAGCATAGAATGTCAACTATATGCAATACAAAAAAATGAATCATCATGTTATTCTTTATGTTTGAGATCCTGAAAATGACTAAGTCTAGTAGCCTGATATCCTGAAACACTAGGATGAATATCCAAGTCATTAGGATGATTGCACCTTGAGAAAAACTCATTAAGATGAGCGCCTAAAGGAGACTTTCTTAAACATTCAAACATTGAGCAACAAGCATGAAGGGTTAAGGCGCAATTTGCAACTCATAAAGCCTCAAAAGGGCGCCCAACTTAGAGAGAGCATTCATTTAAGACAAGGCGCCCATTGACACCTGTTCCACCATAAAAGTGCGCCTAAGGTGGAAGGAGAACAAGCCTCTAGTAAGTGAAGCGCACCTATTGTCTAAACCACTTCATTATGGCACCCTAGCATGAGGAGGAGTATATAAGTCAATAATGCAAATGAAGGACTAAGTGGCATTTTCAATAAGCATCAATTCACCTTCATGCTTTCAATAAATACAACAAATTAAGCCCCATAAGCCTAGGTGCCCTTTGCCTGCAAAAGAACCTTGTATCGACGTTAAGAGTTGGTCGTATCGGCATATCGGCAGACCTTGGTTAGGCTTCGCCAATAGTGGTCTATCTTGCCGACGAGTGTGGTTCGAAGTCGAAGACATCGATGTATCGGAAGATAATCCCATCTACGCATCGGAAGAGCAGTTGAGAGATTCGTCGACGAAGGGGGTCACACCAACAATCGAAATCCATCGGTGTATCGGCCCAACGAGATTAGAGTTCACCGATGTTTGGAGTCTCACCGACGGGTGTGGTCCGAAGGTTGTCATTTGTGAGATCGCTGTGTCGGCAGAAGAGTTTTTGAGTGTGCCGATGGTATTAAGTCCTACCGATAGGCGCGGGACTTAGAGTCTCGTAGCAGAGTGACAAAGATCGGTGTGAAAGGATATAAAGTCACCGATAGTGGTCTGTCTGACCGATAAGAGTCAATGATGGGATGTTTGTCAGAAGTGAAATCAAACGGAGTCATGGTGGCATCGGCCTATCGGCCGATGAAATTTTAAGCTCGCCGATGGTATGTTGTCTCACCAATAGTGAGTTCGAAGGTTCAAAAGTTAATAATTCTATGCTTCCACTATGTGCTCTGCATCAGACACTCATCCCTACTACAGTCTAGCATTCTCTAGTTGTGTTCTCCCCTTTGTTTTTGTGAACGCCTCTGGAAGTAATGTTGAGTTACTTGTGATGTCCTTATTGACTGGTGTTGTTTTGGATTCATGTGTAGTCCTTGTTCCTTATAGTCTATTGTCTACCTGACTGTTTGTTGTAACTTATTGAACCACTATGATTTTGAATATTTAGATTTAGAGGGCATTAGACACCAAAACTTCTTGACCTTTAACAACCCAACCTAGAATCAATAGATTTTTGTCCATCCCAACTATTCTAGTCAAGACAAAGCATGTTGATTCTCATTCAATCCAAAGTTCATTAACAGGATTATCTTATCATAATATTTAGGGAAATGACCACCTAGATGGACAATGATGTGATCTATCTATAAAGAAACTTGCAAGAAGTATAGGAGGCATGAGAATCCCTCCATGTTGTTTATCAAGTTGAATGATCTATGACACATCATGTATCATTAGAAAATATTCTCGAAGAGAAAGCAAGTGAAAATACTCAAAACAACCCATAACAAGGTGGAGAAGTTTAAAGGATGGAGGTTGCAACACTTTCCAACCTCATAGCCACACTAGTCCAATGGATCAAGATAATACTATCAAGCATCCACATAATAGTAGATAATCTTATCAAAAGTCACAGAGAAATTTCTAAGGACCAAAGTGTTATCCCTATGACTTGACACATACTGCTTGTTTCATAAAGCAAAGGGACATGATATAAATATTGTTGTTATATGGAGCCTAATCAGACTCAGAGGTTAAATTTACCCAACTTTTATCAGTGTGGTTTCTCCCCAAATATTTTCCTACTAGTTTTGGCACCTTGAAGTCTAAGTGCATGAAAATTGAAGTCTAAGTGTTTTTCTTCAGAATCTAGGTGCCAGTTGAAGGTTGTAGTTGCCAAGAAGAGCGCCTAGCAAGAGAAAGTCTTTTGGAGTCTCCAAAACACATCAAACACTTGACTAACAACAAGATAACTTTTTCCCAAGTTAGGCGCTTCAAGAGGGAAGTTAAAACATGAATAAGCGTCAACTTGTCTAGGCGCAAACTCAAGCTTGTTGAGGATACACATGGCGCCCAACATTCCTTGGTGATTTCATGAACTTCAAACGCTCAAAACTATTCAAGGAATGCCCAATGCCCCTTCTTGATGATAGGCACCAAAGTGAGGGTGGAATTGCACCTTGATGGCATTAGGCACTATCTAGAGTATGCTACTCCATGGAAATGCGCCTTCTTGCTTAGAGTAATTCAAACACTCCAAGGTCTTCAATGATCAATTCCCCAACTTATGAAATGTCCTTCATTTTAAAACACATTGTAATGCTCCAAAGAGATGACTATACCTAGGCGTCAATCTGGGTTAGAAATGCCTCCAAAGTGCGCCTTCTCTTTCAGAATGCAAAACAAGGTCCAAAGGTGCTAATAAACTGAAGCGCTTCTTTGGAAAAGTCCCGGAGGTTAAGATGCGCCTTGTCTTAATGAGGTGCAACTCTTGGGTAAGAAAGCTTGTAAAGTGCGCCTAACTTAGTGAAGAGGTTGATAACTTCTAAACCCTTCCTGGAACTTAGATTGCTTCAACTGAAGATCATCTCGCACCAATACATCACCAAACTTTCAATCACAAGATCAATTCAAACTTAGGCACTCATTAAGAGTCTTTCCAATGTTGGCGCATCTGAGAGGTTGAACTGGCAAGAGATGGCACCTAGCTTCCTAGACCTTGTTTCAATATGTTTGAGTTCCAAAGTTGACTCAATGGTATCAAGATGGCGCCATAGAGGTTTTGGACTAGTTCCTTAGAGTTTCAAAAACATTCTGGCTCCTTGAAAATTCCTCCTACATGCTTGGGCGCCATTTCAAGGTCCTAGAACCATGATGTAGCGCCTTATTGCTCTAGGCGCCCATTCATGATTGTGCAACTTGAGATTGACGCATAGAGTGAATAGACTTTCATCCTGACTTAATACACTGCCTCCTTCTGACGATTTTTGGGGCAGCAGAAAACCTTTCACCACGAGCAAATGTCTCAGAGATGTAAAAAACCGAGAGAGCTTATTGTAGAGGCACTCTACGTGATCGCGTTGCCTCAAACGGAATGTTTCTAAATGACAGTTTTCGAGTAACATCTTGTCAAAGATTGCTGCCTTTTTGCACTTTGGACTCTTCAAAGATATCGTCGGTACAATGTAGCTCGGACTGTTTCGACATGTTTGGGTGAAAAACAGAACCATGCATAGCGTAAATGTACCCATCCGGACGTGTTGGAACAGTCAGTTTGGTCGCATCACGAGCAGGACGAAAGTTACACCCCTTTGCAACTTTACATTGCTTCCTTCTGACGATTTTTTGGGCAGCAGAAAACCTTTCACCACGGGCAAATGCCTCAGAGATATAAAAAACCGAGAGAGATTATTGTAGAGGCACTCTACGTGATCGCATTGCCTCAGACAGAATGTTTCTAAGTGACACAGTTTTCGAGTAACATCTCGTCAAAGATTGCTGCCTTTTTGCACTTTGGACTCTTTAGGGATATCGTGGGTACAATGTAGCTCGGACTGTTTCAACATGTTTGGGTGAAAAATAGGACCATGCCTAGCGTAAATGTACCCACCGGACGCGTTGGAATAGTCAGTTTGGTCGCATCAGGAGCAGGATGAAAGTTACACCCCTTTGCAACTTTACACTGCCTCCTTCTGACGATTTTTGGGGTAGCAGAAAACCTTTCACCACGGACAAATATCTCAGAGATATAAAAAACCGAAAGAGGTTATTGTAGAGGCACTCTACGTGATCGCGTTGCCTCAGACGGAATGTTTCTAAGTGACGGTTTTCGAGTAACATCTCGTCAAAGATTGTTGTCTTTTTGCACTTTGGACTCTTTAGGGATATCGTGGGTACAATGTAGCTCGAACTGTTTCGACATGTTTGGGTGAAAAACAGGACCATGCCTAGCATAAATGTACCCATCCGGACGCGTTGAAACAGTCAGTTTGGTTGCATCACGAGCAGGACGAAAGTTACACCCCTTTGCAACTTTACACTGCCTCCTTCTGACGATTTTTGGGGCAGTAGAAAACCTTTCACCACGGGCAAATATTTCAGAGATATAAAAAACTGAGAGGTTATTGTAGAGGCACTCTACGTGATCGCGTTGCCTCAGACGGAATGTTTCTAAATGACACGATTTTCGAGTAACATCTCGTCAAAGATTGCTGCCTTTTTGCACTTTGGACTCTTTAGTGATATCGTGGGTACAATGTAGCTCGGACTATTTCGACATGTTTGGGTGAAAAGCAGGACCATGCCTAGCGTAAATGTACCCATCCGGACGCGTTAGAACAGTCAGTTTGGTCACATCAGGAGCAGGACGAAAGTTACACCCTTTTGCAACTTTACACTGCCTCCTTCTGACATTTTTGGGGCGGCAGAAAACCTTTCACCACGGGCAAATATCTTAGAGATATAAAAAACCGAGAGAGGTTATTGTAGAGGCACTCTACGTGATCGCGTTGCCTTAGACGGAATGTTTATAAGTGACACAGTTTTCGAGTAACATCTCATCAAAGATTGCTGTCTTTTTGCACTTTGGACTCTTTAGGGATATCGTTGGTACAATGTAGCTCGGACTGTTTCAACATGTTTGGGTGAAAAACAGGACCATGCCTAGCGTAAATGTACCCATCCAAACGCGTTGGAACAGTCAGTTTGGTTGCATCACGAGCAGGACACCAAAAATGCAAAAGTTGTTTTGTGCAACTTGACAACATTGACACTTTTTTGCAACATGACTCAAAGACTCAAACTGACCCCAAATGACTCAAAGTGACTTAAAATCACCTTGATTTTGGCGCCCAATGTACATTATAGAGGTCGAGGCGCTCCTTATCATTCAAACATCTTAGCTGAGCGCATAGGAAAGGAAAAAGCTCTAAGTTTCATCATCATGAGCACCTAATATCAAGAGACTTTAATGGCTCAAACCTTAGCATGGAGTCCTAAGGCGCACTTCATGTCTCCTTTCATCTATTTTGGCGCCCTTATGTAGATTTTTCAACTTGATTTGGCGCCCTGTATGTGAAGGAAGATCTAAAGGCATGAAAGTGGATGTCGTTTTGCAAGAGTTTGGATCATCAAAATTGAAAGAAATAAGTCTATTAAGCTTGGGCGCCCTTGGTCTTTTTGTCATTTATTATGAGCGCCTTGGGAGAATGGTATACAGGTCATCATCATGATTGGGCGCCCTGGATCCAGAGTGTTGGAGAGATCATCAAATGGTGTCTAGAGGAAGTAGGGTGAGTTATGAGTTTGGTCGCATCAGGAGCAGAACACCAAAAATGCATAACATGATGATGTAAAAATGTGTGTAAAAATGCAGGAGGAAATAAAAAAAAGACAAACCTTACAAATTAATGTGCATACTTACAACTCAATATAACATGACTTTACAAAATCAATGTGAATACTTACAAATTAATCCAATGAACCATCCGGGTCTGCTCTACTCTTTATTGTGTCAAATATTGCTTCATGGTCAGACTCACGCACCTTCCACAAGATTTTGTTCAAAGGTCTACCCCGATACTTTATCAAATGTACATTGGATGCCACGACAAGGTTTGAGTAATGAAGAATCTTCCGATGCGTGTCAAAGTCCTGAAATAGCCAAATATTAACACTCTTATGTGGGTACCTTCTAAGCCATGTTCCAGTAATAACCACTGAGCCTGTAGGGTATTTGATGTTTTCTCCATCTGTAACAGGGGCCTCCAATTTCTTTTTGGCCTCAACACGACATAAGTAATAATTTGTTCCCTCTTCATTATCTTCATCTGCAATAACTGCATATACGTGCCCTACATTGATATGTGTAACAAATTAGATGAAATTAGTCAACATTACAAAAACACTACAAAGTAAGATGACATTACCTAGTTGAACTAGATGAAATTAGATGCATATACGTGCCCTATATTACCTGGTTGAACTAAATCTGATATGTGGTCAAAGTCAACTAATGATTCCATCTGTGTTAGTTGTTGGGGGTCAATACGTGTCAAGTGGGCTAAGATAACTTAACTGCCATTCATCAACCCACTCCTTTGACTCGCACTCATCCCAGACTTGAATTGTACAGGAAGAACAAAAGCATGACATCTTTCGTGTATGGATACTCCATGAACCTGCAATTGAGCTTCTGAAAGACTGCATCTCATTTGATCCTGTCAGTGTACAACAGTCCTCATATGGTGCAATGTTAGTATCATCTATCAACCAAAAAAATCTACAAACTGAAGACTTACCTTCATTACCTGGACCCATGGAAGCATTACACCACTCGACAATCGATTTTGCATCTGTCAACTTTGCATTGTCTTTATACTTTAACTCTTCTCGTACTATGGCTCTTTTGATACATGCTCCTGCACCATCATGCTCCCCCTTTCCATGCCCGGCCTCACAAAAGTTCCACATATGTTGAATACTTGTAAAATTATGCCTCCTACTCAGCCAATAGAAATTCCACGAGTTCTTGAATTGTGACGCATAGTTATCCGACCATATGATATGCTGACTGAACGATATGCCCCTTCTAGCCAAATCATTGTAAAACACCTGGAAGCAACCTTGCACGAACTCCGTAGAATGCGTGCGATCATCACTAATATAGAAATTATACTCCCTTATGTCAAACATGACAAACAACAGACTTGCGAAAAGGAAAAATGCAAAGCAAACCATAACGCGAGCACGTTCGTAGAATGCGTGCGATCATCACTACTATAGAAATTATACTCCCTTATGTCAAACATGACAAACAACAGACTTGCAAAAAGGAAAAATGCAAAGCAAACCATAACGCGAGCGCGTTATAACGCGCTCGCGTTATGTCTTGCTTTGGGAATCCCAAGCCTTGGCCATGGGATTTGCTTTGGATTTCCAACCCAAAGGCTTGGAGTGCCTTTTGAACAGTCACAGACGGTGTTTTCCAAATTCTTCAAAATTTCACATAATTTCGTTCGTGCTAACCCTCAGATTTGCACGTATTTCAACGTCGAACAAATCGAACCCCTGGGTAATGTTAGGCTTTCTCTTAGCTATTTGACGATGTGATTTTTTTCACATTTTAACAATGTTAAGCGTTTCATCTTTAATTTCTTTTGTTTGTGTATCCGTTTTTGGGCAAAAACCACTGTTTGGTCTTTTTTTCATTGTAAATGAACTATTCATTGAAATTTCAAAAAAATTACATATTTAGAAACTAGACTCCATTCTACAAATATTAAGAAAAGAAAAAAATGATTTTCAATTAGTTTTCAAAATTTATAGGGGTAGAACGGCCAAAATTCTGTTTTTTAGGATGTGTCCACTTTGAAAATTACTAAAAAATCAAACATTCATCAAAAAATTATCAGAAAAATCGGGTATAAACTACATGCTATTAGCTAATTTCTCACTGAAGCGATTTTAAAAATACCAAAAAAAAGTTGACCTTTTGAGGGAGCCGCAAAACATGCTATGTTATGTTTTTTTGACAGAAACAACACCAATTTCTGTGGCTCCCTCTTTTGAACCCCTTAATCTATGTCATTTTCAAAAAAAAATAGTAGTTTAGAAAGTAGACTCGGAGCACTACGAACATTGTTTTGGTTGCATCTCCAAATTTTGAGTGTAACTATGCTCAAGTTCTCATCCAAGGCCAGTATTTCCTGATTTCAGAAAAAAAGTGGCCACTTAAGACCCCTTTTTGGCCCCCCATCTTCTTGCACTTACCCATTAACAATTCATTCCAAATCAAAAATTCTTCCATCATCCACAGAGAACCAATTTCTTTGTGGTAGGGCTATGATTTGTTTAAATTCTTATTCCGATGTTTCTCTTGCGTGATCATAAGCATTTAAACTTCCTGCATAACTTTTAAGGATTTTTGTGTCCCTATCAATATGTACTATGATCGATCCTGGATTGTTCATATCTTTTGTCATCAATTCTACAAAAGCCCTATGGCGCACACATTCATTCTCTTCATCTATGTTCTTCTCTCACGCAACACCCTCAATGGCACGTTAATCCAACTGTTCCTTTCCCTCTACATCCTTCCTTGTGCATTTTCTACTTATCTCTCATCTCTTTTCCATACTTCTCCGAGATCTTTCTTGATGTTCCCAAGTCTTTTTAGTCTCTCTTCCATGCACATTTCCATTCCGATTAATATAATGTCGTTGATCTCCCTTAATCTTTTGTTATCCTATTTTGCCATGGGTGTTTTAATTTGAGTACTACATCAATCCTTATGTGTCCCATGGTACTACCTCTGATTTAATCTTGCTTATAAATATTAACAGTTCATTCCAAATAAAAAATCCTTCCATCATGCATAGAGAACCAATTTCATTTATAAAACCTGGCCAAAAATCCCAAATATCGCGGCCAACATAGTGTGGTCCCTGTCACATTCACAAGTAAAGTCAATCCATCAAATCCTTCTATTAATTTGTCAATAATATTATTCCTCTATTATAAATTCTTTCTTTAAGCTCCAACAAGCTTCCTGACATCCTAACCATTGTCCCGATGCTCTTATGTTCTAGTGATGTTTGTTCATAACCAAATAGTTCCTATATCCAACATTGAACACATGCACAGGTTGTGAGAACATTAAATGATATTTTGAACAAGTTATTTATTTCCCAATTTCTTTATAAGCAAGGTCGTGATTTCATTTCTTTCTAAAACTTACTCCTTCAAGAAGATACTTGTTATTCTCATTCACACATTAGGATATAAGCATGTTAATTAAAAAAAAGTTATCCCGAGTTGAGCATTTATTCAAACATCGCTCAAAATTCATTCATTTCTAATACTTAGATCATTGTTCTCCTATTTGTGTTAAGCAGGCTTCAAGAGGTTCCTCCTCAATATTTTATTTCACCAAAGATATCAAAGTGCAATAAGCTAAACAAGTATTGACATGATCAAGGACATTTACAAGTAAATGATTCTAATCAGCATTCTCACTCAAGGAGGTGTCATTACCTGCTACCTCACATTTTGTCACTCACATAAAACAAGATTCAAAACTTTCCAAAATTTCCTTCTTGACTTCTACAGTTGATGAAGTTTTATCTGTTTGTAATTCTTTACAGTATCATGAGGAATGGTTATTAGATTTTAGTGCTTCTAATCACGTGTCCACATAAGAATTGGTTTTCTTCTTACCAAGCTATTGATGGCGGTGTTGTTCTTAGGGGAAATAATGTTTCCTATAAGACTGTTTGGATTGGAAGCATTAAGATTAAAATGTTTGATGGTGTTGTGAGAACATTAACAGAGGTAAGACATGTGCCAGAGCTCAAAAAGAATTTAATTTCCTTGGGTGTTTTGGATTCTGGAGGTTATAAATTTACAAGTCAAGGTGGATCGATGAAAGTGTCCAAGGGCATTTTGGTGGTCATGAATGCTACAACTATTAGAAACCTTTACAAGCTAGAAGGAAGTATGGTAATAAATGAAGCCGTAGTGGTTTATGAGGAAGAAAATGAATCTACTCGTTTATGGCGTCAATGGCTGGGTCATATTAGCGAGAAAGGGTTGAAGGTACTGTTAAACTGTAAGTTACTCCCAAATTTAAAATATCTAAATTTGAATTTCTGCAAGCATTGTGTTTATGGGAAGCAATCTAGACAGAAGTTTAAAACAGGTAGCAATACAAGGGTATTCTAGATTATATTCATTCTGATGTTTCGGGACCATCCCCTATAGTTTCTCTTGGAGGATCATCATATTTTTTGACATTTATAGATGATTGCTCTAGAAAGGTGTGGGTCTATATTCTTAAAAGAAAAGGTGATGTGTTTAGTGTGATTAAACAGTTTAGAGTTTTGGTTGAAAAGAAAACTAGTAGATAAATCAACTGTTTAAGAACACATAATGGAGGTGAGTTCACATCTTTGGAATTTGAAAATTATTGTAAGGAAGCTGGGATCGAAATGCATAAAACCACTGTTCACACTCCTCAACAAAATAGTGGTGTTGAACGAGTGAATAAGACTCTTCTAGAGAGAGCAAGGAGCATGATCAGTAATTCCAAGTTGCAGCAAGAGTTGTGGGCAGAAGCAGTCTCTATAGCTTGTTATTTGGTAAATCGGTCAATATATCTTTGTTGGTTATGGTGATGTAATTAAGGGATATAGGTTGTGGGATCCTACTACCCACAAAGTCATTATCAGCAGAGATGTAATTTTTTATGAATCTTCTCTCATAAAATCAGACATTGTAGAAGTTGATTTGAAACAAGAACAAATACATCAACATCAACAAGTTGAATTGGAAACTCATCCATCTACAGAAAATAGGGAGCAAGAAGAAGCTTCTGAAGAAGAAGATGAGGATGCAGAAAATCTACAGGAAAATGTGAAAATTCCACAACTAGATCTAAAGAGATCTTCACAAGTCAAAAATCAGCCTAAAAGGTATGATGATTATGTTTCATCTGTTGCTTTGATTTCTAATGATGCAGAACCTAGTTGTTATCAAGAAGCACTGGATGGTGCTCAAAATGCTAAATGAAAAATAGCAACAAAAGAAGAAATGGATGCCTTGGAGAAGAATAAAACATGGGACCTAGTAGAACTTCCAAATGGTAGGAAATTTGTTGGTTGCAAATGGGTCTTCAAATTGAAGAAGGGTGTTGATGATAAAGTTGAAAGCTACAAAGCAAGACTAGTAGCAAAAAGGTATTCTCAAAAGAAAGGTATTGATTTTCAGGAAAATTTTTCACCAGTTGTTAAGCTAGTTTCTATTCGGGTTGTTTTAGCACATGTTGTTTTACTTGATCTTAAGTTGGAGCAATTAGATGTTAAAACAGCATTTTTTCATGGAGGTTTGGATGAGGAGATATATATGGAACAACCAGAAGGGTTTGTTCAAAATCGCAACAGGAAATTTGTTTGCGAACTCAAAAAGTCATTGTATGGCCTGAAGTAGTCTCCCAGGCAATGGTACAAGATGGTGAGCCAAAATTTTACAAGGAGTGAGTATGACCATTGTGTTTACTTTAAAAGTTTGGAAATGCTTTATTCATTATCTTGGTATTATATGTCGACGATATGCTTGTAGCAAGCAAAAGCATAGTTGAGATCAACAGGTTAAAGGCTCAGATGGCTAGGACTTTTGATATGAAGGATCTAGGAGCAACAAAACAAATTTTGGGCATGGAGATACACAGAGACAAGGAACATGGTAATCTTTGGTTATCGCAGAAGAAGTATGTGGAGAAGATCATCGTGAGATTCGGTATGAAGAATGTGAAACCAGTAAATATCCCTTTAGCTTCTCATTTAAGCTTTCTTCAAGTTTATGGGACTAGTATAAAGACGAAAAGGATTATATGTATCGTGTATCGTATGCTAACGTAGCAGGAAGTTTAATGTATGTGATAGTATGTACAAGACCAGATATTTCACATGCAGTTGGTGTTGTCAGTAGATACATGGCAAATCCAAGAAAAGAGCATTGGGCGGCAGTGAAATGGGTGCTTCTGTATCTTACAAGCACAAATGTTTATTGTATCACCTTCCAGGGTTGTAGTGGTTCAGTTTGCGGTTATGTTGATTCAGATTTTTGTCACATCTCGAATTTGACCTTCATTTAATTTCAATAATTGTGAGACCAATTTAGATATTATCTATGATGATTGATTTAATTAAGGTTAAAATTGCAAGTGAACATATAAATGCAATTAGTTAATTGATTAAGGATGCTTATTTATGTGGGAAAGAAGAATACTTATGCCTCAGCTATGATTTCTTAGAGACTAACCTATTAATGGTGGAGTGAGTGCGCATGGTGCAGGTGTTGTTGAAGGCGAGAAAATGGGTTGGGCAGAGGAGTCCTAGCCTTCGATAAAAGTAAGTCGGATGAAATAAGTGTAACCACACACATTCACGTAGATCATTATTGCATGAATGTTTGCATTGCTTGACTATCTTGTGTATTCATATTTACTCTCATCGTTGCATTCCAATAGTTACTTTCTGTCATTGTATTCGATGTTACTTCTCGTCATCATAATTCAATGTTTGTTTCCGTTATTGTACTCCGATGTTGCATGATTTAGAGCAATTAGACATCACTCTTACAAAATTTTAAAATCTTTTTTTTTTAAATATATCGCTTAATGCATGACCTATTTTTTTTCCATACTTTCATTATATATATATATATATATATATATATATATATCTAAATATAAATAGAAATCTTAAAATAAATAAAAGATAAATACAAATATATATATATATATATATATATATATATATATATATATGAGATGCATGCGTGGGAAGGAAGAGTGACCTGTTTAAGTGGCCAAACTGCTGCAAAACAACAGTTTAAAACCTTAAAGCAAAGTCTTTGATATATAAAAATAAATAAATGCATGAAGTTTAAAAAAATAAGAAAGGGCATTAATAAAGGAAGCCATGGATAGGAAAGGGGGATGCCAAAAAGCAAGGGCAGAAACCAGTATTTTAAGGAGCTAAAAACAAAGATTTAGAAGGGGGCAAAAACAGATTTTAAAAGAAAAAACCAAAGATATATACAAGGTTTTATTGAGACACCGTAAAAAAAAGAAGAAAAAGAGTTTAGAGGAAAGAAAAGAAGTAAAAAGAGAGAACAAAAAACATAAAGACACAGCAAAACTGAGATAGCATATACAGGTAGAGGAAAAGCAAATTTTGCCACAAGAAAGCCAAGGAAAAAAAGGTAGAAACTTCAATCACAGGTAGAGATCTTCATTTATACCCAAGTTCCTCTTGATTTAATTCATTTTGCACAATTACATAGCATTATTCTTGTTGTTCTAAGTCTTAAAATGATCATTGAAACACCATAGGCAACCTCCATGATTGTTTGTGTTTTTATTTGAGAGATTTCTTTATAGATCTATGAAAACCAATGAATATATATGCACATATATACATATACTTGCCAATATATAGTATATATAATATATATGTGTGTATATATATATATATATATATATGCATTATATGGCTGTACAAACCCTTATTTGACACAAAAATTATGCAGTTATGCTGTTCAAATCTTTTTAGAAACTGAAACTCTTCCTGTAGATTGATTTTCGATATTTAAAATTGTTGTTATAGATAAAATATAACTGATATAAAGGAAAAACAATGCTGATCTAGCTAAAAACATGGCTGATAGAGACTTTTACACTGTTGTTCCAAGCTTTTACATTGTTGTTCCGACTTTATACTCTGTTAATACAACATATACCCTGCTGCTATAAACTACGGAGACCATTTTGGAGTGGGAAATGATAGCAAAATGATTGGGGACAGCAAGAACTAAACTGAATTTAAGAAAAAACAAAGATCATTAACTCAATTATTTGACTTATTTTGAGTACTATATATGTGTGTGTGTGTAATGTAGATACTTGTATTTATAGAAAAATCATATATGGGAAACATCCATTGGTAAACATGACAAAAACATGGTCTTTTAAACCTACGAAACAGAAATATATAAACCATTGCATGGTGATAGAAACTAAAAATAAACATTTGATTTGCCATATGCATTATTATTTGATAAACAAAGGCATTTATGTGGAAGAGTAAGATATAGAATACACAGAAAGATTGATTAATTTTCGTATTATGAAACAAAGAGGAATGAATGTTTATTTGAAAGAAACAATATAGCCTTGTTTGTTATGATTGTTTTGTTTATTTGGAAAAATTACAAAAGAACGCTGAAATCAAACATAACGATTTGTTTATTTCCTAAGTCATGTTCGAATGAAAATGAATATTTTACTTAGAAAAGAAATTTATTGCATTGTTTGATATGCTTGTGTGTTTTGGAGACAGTTACCTTTTGGGACGGGTGCCGAATGAGGAATTACAGAGAAGTAGGTTTTCTTTTTCAAAACCTATACGACCGTTATAATCGGTTTCAGACTTTGGCCAAAGTTAACTTTTGACGTTCAAATAAACAAATGGACCATTTAAATAGATGCATGTATGCCTAGTTTTTATCGATATATATTTCGCTGCCTCATCCTGTTAATGAGATGTTGCATTCATGTAAGGATGCATGTAGGTTAATAGGCACACACCAAATTCCATCCTGCTTACTGTTATATATTGTTAGGCTCTTCGTGCAAGGTTGGGTATCCTTCATGTTAGAAGGATTCCGAGGAAGCATAAGCTTCATGGTTGGGTGGAAAAGTGCTTGAACCATGTTCTCGTCCTCGGCTTGTAGATGGCAGACTGACTCATCAGCATCTAGAGACGTTTGGATTGATATTTGACATTATTGATATTTCATATTTGTAATATTATGATCCCCTCATTGATGCTAGGGTGACTGGATAGGCTATAAGCCTAAGTTGTATAAATATTTGGATTTTGTAATAGATGAACTTCTAAATGGATTAGAATTTTATTCATGTTAAACTGATATAAGGAATGAAAAGTTAAATATATTATTATGGTTTTACTTAAGAATTGTGAACTAAACTCTTTGATTGTGGTTAAGTTAGAAGGTTTGAGGACCCTACATTTGGTATCAGAGCCCTAGGTTCAACGCTAGGGCGTTTGTGTCTATTACGCTAATGTGCAAAACTTTGAATTTAAAATAACTTAACCTATCAAGAATAATACATGGGGAACTCTGGGGTGTTTGCTTTGCTCAATTGATTGAGCATGCTTGGGATACTTGTGTGTGGGCGTGCTGGGAATGGCATGTGCCACCTTCTGATATGTCTTCCTTATTGTGTGTGGGAAACTATACATTCTTACTAGTTAGATAGACCCTGGTGAATTCTGAGAGGTTGATTATGTGTGAATACCTTCTCAATGTTCTAATTGCTTGGCATTAACACTTGCAATGTATGAGTTGTGAAGTGATTTTTTGTAGGTTCATGTTTGTGCTTGTGAGACCACTTTGATAGTGGGGTTTTGGAAACGGTTGTGTAAAAGGAAGTACCATCTTCTTGAGTATTGTTTGAACCTGGTGTATTCAATACTGGGATAGGCATCCGCGTGTGAAAGAGATGAAACCTTGGGCATATGCATGTTATTTGAGGAAGTTGTTTTGTGATATCTTATGGCATGTTCATGTGTGTGAATCATTTATGTGGGAGCGAGAAAGAAAGTATTGCATAGCATTGGAAAAAGTGAAAGAGAATAGGGGTTGTGAAAGGACCTATGCATTATTAATTTGTAATGCATGATGTGTTTGAATCATGAGAGAATCAACACACCTTGCATCTTGTGACTTAGGTTGTGTCCTTTCCATTACATGGAATGCATTTGACCTTGGAAAGATTGTCAGGTTAGATTGCACTAAGCCCCAAACCTCTTGTCATTCCCTTGTGAATCACGTTAGTGTGATTAACCTTTTTTGTTGAGAACATGGTTGGGTGTTGAGTGGCGCAGGTTTACCTTTTGAGTAAGTTTGTCATGTTGTTGCGATATTGTTAAGAGTGAATTCTATTTTAGTTATGCTTTTCATCATGTTGTGGTGAAAGTTAACCTCATGTGGATGAAACGTTGGGTAAGAGCTTGACCCCAACTTAATTCTCCCTCATATTTTTTTTGAGTTGAATGTGAATGTCGCATTAATGCATTTTCCATATGATTGGTGTATGGTGGTAATTGGTAATTGTTCTTTGTTGTGTGAATGATGTGTTAGATATCTTGTTTTGTGAATGTTTCTTGTGAGTCATTGCTTGATGATTGTGATTCCCTTGAATGGTATGCAACTTTTGTTGCTGGGCATCTTGAGTGATGTTGGTTTGGTTAAGATAAGTAGAAAGAATCTCTTGTTTTTGTGTGATTGGAATCTTAGAAGACTCCTTTGCTTGATTTGATTGAGTGTGTTCTCTTACTTACCTCAGATTTTGGAATCCAGGTGTAGTATAGTATGATACTCGCTCTCTTGTGGCTAGAATTAGTCACGTAGTTCGTGTCAAGTATAACTTTTGAAACTTGTGTTACTTTATTTTATTTGACTTTGGTGGATTTACTAAAGGTTGTTAGGACTAGCATTGAAATTTTATTCTTATTTATGAAGGAGTATAGCCATCGAATTTTGAAATCTATTCATCTTATGATCTTTATGGTCATGTGTGATTTTAAATTGTTGAAAATTGAGCTCATTTTATGCCTTATTGTTGGAATAAAATTTTCTTACACTTTGGTTTTTATTTATTTCTTAATGGTGGTTGTACTCGAATGTTTTAAACTGCTGGTCATGTATCATGTTATGTTCTCTATCATGTCCATGATAGGCCTCTGATGGATTGTATATGGGAGTAGAATACGGAGAATGTACTAATTCTTGGTGTGTTACTAGAACTATGTTAGATTGATTCTTTTTCTTGATTTGTTGTTCGTTGCGAGTGAGTATTGTGTGAAGTGTCAAGAAAATTCTAAAATAGTTGGTATATTGCTATGGACTACTTGATGTGAGTATCTTGCTGATTGGTGTGGTTGTCATACCTGGATGGTAAAGAATGATGTGAAATGGAATTCAAGAATATGCTTAAATGTTAATGCCTGACTATGTTTATGTCAATGAGATATGAGAGAACTTGTTTTGGATATGATGAAATTGTAGGTAATGATTCAGAGAATGTTAGTTAAGGAAACAAAGTAGTTGGGTAGAAAACTTCAATTAAAGATGGATAAATAGAGAAATAAAGAAAACAAATTCAAAGGATAAACGTAAGACAAGGAATAAGTGATAGAAGACAAGGTGAAGATAGATATGACGCAAGGAAATAGGAATTTGTGTGAATTTAAGTTCAGATGTAAGATAGAAGAGTTTCAGATACTCATATATTAACAAGAAGATAAGATAACAAGATAAGAGTAATGCAAGAACTCTAATTGGAAGAAAATGGATTAGAAAAATGTAGAATGTTGGTGTGAAGTAAGATAGGTTGTTGCAAAGGGAGAAGCGGTAGTTGAAATGGACTTGTTGAGTTGCCAACCTTGGGAATTTGGTTGCTTTGGGAGTTTCTCCTTAGCAGTTTGGAGGTTTCCTAGCTTGATGCTAGAAGGGATGTGATTCTTGTGTGAAGAAGTTGTCCTTTGTGTTCGATTTTAAGGATACTTGGTGTTTAGGCCACGAGGAAGTCATGTGTTGCCTAGCCGATCATGAATTCGTGATCGTGTTGTGTTGTTTGATCTTTGGGTCTAGCTTAGTTAAGAATTGAAGTGTTGTTGCAAGATGTGAAAAGGTAGATTAAAAAAAATGTTGGAAGCATGAGTTCCTAGATCAAAAGTAGATATTTCTAGTGCTTGAAGAGTACAAATAATAAGGAATAGGATGGAAAATTCCTCATGACTGTCTGAAGGACAGGATGTGGAATGTTGTAGTAGCACGAAGTTGGATTGGAAGAATAAAAGACTAAAATGACAAGATAATAATGCAGGAAGTTGAAGGTGAGAAGAAATCCTTCACACAAGAAGATTTGTGTGGAAATGAGAGGAAAAGATAAGATTGAAAGAGTTGATTGAAGTTGATAGATAGAGTGTATTGCTAAAAATTGAAGAAAAGTGTTTTAGAACTAAAAATGGATAAGAAAAGTGATGTAGAACTAAAAATGGATAAGGAAGTTACTGGAAGGTAATTTAAAACTAGAATAAACCAATAGTTGGTAATGGAAGTAAAATTAGAAGATTGAAAATGATGAGTATAGATTGGTTAAGGATATCTATTATAGTAAGATGGAAAAGACGAATTAAAATAAGTATAATTCAAAATAAGATGAAGATATGATTCATATTTGAATAGAGGCAGTAGAACATAAAGAAGGGATAGTTTAATAAATGAGGACACAAATGTAGATAATGTTATAAATGAGAGAAGTACAAAGAAGGTACAAGTTAAGATGCATGGAAAGATAAAAACTAGAATTAGCAAAAACAAAATGGATAGCGAGTGTCCCAGTCTCAAAGGAGTTGGTATGCACATTGGTTGGTTTGGACCTAATTGGTGCACCTTTGGAGTTTATTTTGTTGTTTTGAGACCTCAACCTAGTCATGGTTATGACGTAAGATTGTTTGAAAATATGTTGTGTTTTGTCAAAATTTGAGATGCTCATTTCATGCTTTAAGTATCATTGATGGATTATAATTTGTGTTGAAGGTGTGATTATTCCCTTATGCTTGATATTATGTCATTCTTTTATGCTTTGGCAAGCGTGCCATATGTTTTGGAATGCAATTAGATGGTAGTTGTACCATGCGTGGATTATATACATTATATTGGCAGTTGTGCAATATGTGTCGTGTGCTTTGATTTGGCATGCTTTTCAAGAAGAGGGTCCAAGAGTGGTGCTGGTGGAGCCCATTCAAATCCTAGAGATGCACACCATTAAGTTGTGTATCAGAGATATTGTGTAGTACAAGGTCCAATGGGACCAATATTCAGTGGATGATGCCACATGGGAGGATGCTGAGGAGATTGACAGATATTTTCCTCATTCGAGGAATTAGTTTTGATGCTTTGATTTCTTAGATTAGATGCTTGTTTGCTAATGAGATACTTTGTTCCACATCATGATACTTATGATAACGTGAGTGAGATACTCTTTTATTTCGGTGTGATGTATTAAGACATCGAGGCGATGTCTCTAACAAGTGAGGAAGGATGTCATATCTCAAATTTGAATTTCATTTAATTTAGTAATTGTGAGACCAATTTAGATATTATCTATGATGATTGATTTAATTAAGGTTAAAATTGCAAGTGATTGTTTAAATGCAATTATTTAATTGATTAATGATGCTTATTTATGTGGGAAAGAGGAATACTTATGCTCCGGCTATGATTTCTTAGAGACTAACCTATTAATGGTGGAGTGAGTGCAAATGATGCAAGTGTTGTCGAAGGCGAGAACACGGGTTGGGCAAAGGAGTCCTAGCCGTCGGTAAGAGTAAGTCAAATGAAATCAGTGTAACCACACATTCACGTAGATCATTATTGCATGAATGTTTGCAATGCTTGACTATCTTGTATATTCACATTTACTCTCATCATTGCAATCCAATGGTTACTTTTCGTCATTGTATTCGATGTTACTTCTCGTCATCATAATTCAATGTTTGTTTCCGTCATTGTATTCCGATGTTGCATGATTTAGAGTAATTAGACGTCGTTCTTGCAAAATTTAAATTCTTTTTTTTAAATATAGCTTAATGCATGATCTATTTTTTTCCGTACTTTCTTTAATTATAAATATATATAGATAGATAGATAGATATATAAATACATATAATTATTTATATATCTAAATATATATTAATATATAAATAGAAATCCTAAAATAAATAAAAGATAAATGCAAAAAATTAAATGTTTATATATATATATATATATAGGATGCATGCGTGGGAAGGAAGAGTGGCCTGTTTAGGCGGCCAAACTGCTGCAAAACAACAGTTATAAAAACTTTAAAACCTTAAAGCAAAGTCTTTGATATATAAAAAAAAACAAATGCATGAAGTTTAAAAAAAATAAGAAAGTGCATTAATAAAGGAAGCCACGAATAAGAAAAGGGGGGACGCCAAAAAGCAAGGGCCAAAACCAGTTTTTTAAGGAGCTAAAAACAAAGATTTAGAAGAGGGCAAAAATAGATTTTAGAAGGAAAAACCAAAGATATATATAGGAGTTCCATGAGACACCGTACCAAAAAAAAAAAAAAAGTTAAAGAGGAAAGAAAGGAAGTAAAAAGGAGAGAACAAAAAGCATGAAGACACAACAAAACTGAGATAGCATATACAGGCAGAGGAAAAGCAAGTTTTGGGAGAAGAAAGCCAAGGAAAAAAGGTAGAAACTTCAAGCACACGCAGAGATCTTCATTTATACCCAGGTTCCTCTTGATTTAATTCATTTTGCACAATTACATGGCATCATTCTTGCTGTTCTAAGTCTTAAAATGATCATTGAAACACCATAGGCAACAACCGATGAATATATATGCACATATATACATATATTTGCCTATATAGGTATATATATATGCATCATATGGCTGTACAAACCCTTATTTGACACAAAAATTATGTAGTTATGTTGTTCAAATATTTTTAGAAACTGAAACTCTTCTTGTAGCTTCATTTTTTATATTTAAAATTGTTGTTATAGATAAAATATGACTGATATAAAGGAAAAACAATGCTGATCTAGCTAAAAACATGACTGATAGAGACTTTTACACTGTTGTTCCAAGCTTTTACACTATTGTTCCGATTTTATACTCTGTTATTACAACATATACGTTGGTGATATAAACTTCAGAGACTATTTTGGAGTGGGAAATGATAGCAAAATGATTGGGGACAGTAAGAACTAAACTAAATTGAAGAGAAAACAAAGATCATTAACTCAATTAATTGACTTATTTTGAGTACATATATATATATATATTGAAAAATCATATATCGGAAACATCCATTGGTAAACATGACAAAAACATGGTCTTTTAAACCTACGAAACAGAAATATACAAACCAATGCATGGTGATAGAAACTAAAAATAAACATTTGATTTGCCATATTCATTATCATTTGATAAACAAAGGCATTTATGTGGAAGAATAAGATATAGAATACACAGAAAGATTGATTAATTTTCGTATTATGAAACGTTCAGAACGTTCCCCTTTCGCACCATCGTTCAAGGTATGCCATTCTTGACATGAGTTGTCGCATTAGGAAATGCTGTTATTCGACTCTTCAATATCCACCTGTTTAGTTTCAATTGATTTTGACATTCATAGAGCATAGAACAAAAAAATCCAAATTGATCAAATATGCTGAAATTCATCGTAAAAACGAAGTCCCGACTGTTTGGTGGCTTGTAAGGTAGTGAATAAAAAGGCAAAGTCGGCCCAAACACCAAATGTGCCATTTTTCAGTTTTAGAATACCCAATGCTGAAATTGCCCTCAAAGCCATGTCCCAAATGTTTAACTCATTCGCACATTAGGGGTAACCCAAATTCCCTATTTGTCATTAAAACCAAATTTTCAGAGTGCCCAGACTGTCCTCAAATCACACAGTTTGAGAGTGTTCAGATTCTGTAACTGTCTAGAATGACAATTACAGAGTGCCCAAATACCTAAAATGCCCTTCAGCTGCAATCTGAAGTGGCCAAACTACCTAGCTGTCTCAAAAACCACAATTTCAATGCCCAAAAGCCCTGAGTGCCCTTAAATCACAGTTTGAGAGTGATTACATTCCTTAACTACACCTCAACACACGGCTAGGGTGCCAAAATGCTCAAACTTGCCTTGAATCACAGTTTGAGAGTGCCTAAATTCCTTGTGGGTCTCTAAGCCACATTTCAGAGTGCCCAAATGCACAAGCTGTCTCATATAATCCCTTTCTCATTTTGTGTGGGGCGTTGTATACCGTGTAAATAATCTTGCATGGATAACAACTGTGAGAAAGAGGTACTTTAGAAGGCATTACCTGTACCTTGGGTTTTGACAATCCGGAAGCAGGCTTTGGGGTGTAAGTCCACAAGTGAATTCACAGTCTATCTAATGCATTGGCAGGTTAATCTACAAGCTGTTTAATATAGCGGCAAATTATGGTTTGACACTGCCCAAATTCCCTGTTTGTCTCTCAAATCACAATTAGAGTGCCGAAATGCATAAACTTCCCTTAAATCACAGTTTGAAAGTGCCGAAATTCCTTGTGTCTCTAAATCACATATTCACAGTGCCCAAGCATACAAGCTGTCTCTTATAATCTATCTCTCATTTTCTTTGGGTTGGTGTATATCATGTAAATAAGATTGCATGCATAAGAACTGTGCGAAAGAGGTGATTTAGAAGGCATTACTACACCTCGGGTATTGACAAACCTTAAACAAGCTTTGGGATGTAAAACCCCACATTAATTTACATTCTATTTAATACATGCAGGTTAATTGACAGGATGTTTAATACAACAGTGTATCCGTTTCATAGGGTGTTATTTGGCATTAGTAATCGCTCTTGCACAGTTTGAGAGAACCCAAACTTTTCTTAAATCACAGTTTCAAACTGCCCAAACGCCTTGTCTTAGAAACCAATATCTGAGAGTGCCCGCGTTTTGATTTTTTATTGAAACCCGTATTTCAGATTTCTTAGATCCCTAAACTCCTTAAAACCTCAATTTCAAAATTGTCAGCACTATCATAAAATCCAAATACCAGGTTGGGAAATTTTATAACAGGATTGCCCATTTTATGTTTCAGAGCCAAAAGACATAAACGGTAACAAAGGTTCGCACCCAACCGCCATTGCAAAGCTCAATGTAACTGTTATTCATTAGCTTACATCTTTATTCACATATCTGTATTTTTTTTATGGACTTGTGTTCTAATATTCTATACTAAATAATATAGTCACTTTCTCTTTGTTCAGATACGAGAATGTCAACCAGTGTATCCTCCAAGTATGTGGAGTGATGATGCAATAAACTCCCTTACGGAGAATCACAAGGTATGTAGTGATCATTTTTTTCTAGCATCTTAAAGTACTGAGAATGTATGCAATGTCCACTACCTATTTTAGATTTGTTAAAATACTGCGAATGTATGCATCAGCAGTCTTGTAACTGCCCAACCACTCGTTATCTCTCCCCATGCATAATGAGGTACACCACCATTCTTTTGTAACAGGAGTTATGGAGTTGTTAAATCAGTCAGTGATTTAACTAGTTTTGTGGCAGACAGGAAGATAACTTAGGCATTCAAATCATCTGACCTCTCAGACAATAGAAAGTGAATGCAAAGAGTGTTACATTTAGTGAGACCATTCTCAGAAAATACAATTCATTCTTAGACATCAAGATTTCCTTGGAACCTTTAGATTTGACTCAAATTCATATCCCAAATTTTTTTAAGACTACATGAAACCCAAAACATTCATCAAATTATAAGCACTAATTTTCTATACCTTGGTGACTAGATTATGTGCAACAACATTTTTAATTATTCACCAATGTTTACAAAACTAAGCACACCTATCATCCTATGTAAACCCAAAATATATATTGCTAACTAAAATTAATCTTAAGTTTTTTTATTACCGCAATTATATTGTGGGATATAATGGAAATAAGGCACCACAAGGGCATTGATTGTTACCTAAAATGTTATTCCTATCTCTATCATAAGAACCAATGCAGAAACATTTCTTATCATGAACGTTTAGAGTGTCTCTAAATTATTGTCTAAATAGCATCAAAGAGTTCTATTACTGGTAAAACATAACCAAAAAAAAAAGCCAGCCCTAAGCATGCCCACAAAAAAAAAACAAAAAATAATGTACAGCCACTATTATAAATCCAATAATAACTAGAAGAACCAACAAAAATTAAATATGCAGCATGCAGTGGTTACTGATTAATAAAAAAGAAAAATACTATCTACCTATAATAAGAGCTATCATGGAAAATCTTTCACCAAGAGGACCTCAACAAACACCATATTTCTTTTGATGCCATGCTCGTGGCAAAAGTCATGAGGATCTCTGTAACATTACACTTAACTTTAGTCTATACCAACATTTTTTTCCTCTTAATAATGCACGTGTATAAAAGAAGGAAGAACAAAGCACAATAACTGACAAAAAGTATGTAGAACTAGATTGAACATTACATATGGAAGAGTACGTGGAGAAAAATGTTAGTAAAAGCAAGGTAAGATGTAAAAACAAATAATACCCAACTGAAGGAAAGGCAAGATTTAACAAAAAATGCGAAGGAAGATTTCAGGGTCTTCAGGCAAGATTTAACCAAAAAAAAACACAGTTTCTGGGTATGGGTAGTAAGTTTTAGGCTATTAAGAGTTTATTTTTAAAAAAATTATAAAAAATTGAGGTGAAGATGAGGGATATTATATTGAAAAGTATTTTAAAAAGTAGTAGTGCAAGCTACATGCAAAGCTCATAACCTGCCATACCAACTTTCAGCGATAACTACATTTTTGGATTTCATAAAACCTTCTATAGAGTTAAAAAATTAAAAAAAAAAATACGGGCAGAAGCCTCTTCATGGGGTTCACATCAAGGCGCTGCCTTTATAAGCGTTCAAATCACGGCCTATAAGGGATTCTAGTCACAGCCTTAACTCCGCAAATAGTTTAGGGAATATAACGGATTACCTGTATGCAGTCTCCAAAAGAGGCGGGAATCAGTGAGCTTAAACTATGTAGGGTATTGTTCGGTGTTGGAAGATCCACGGTGGCTTTTGGAGGGCAAGCAAGCGTTCCAGGATCCATGGTCTGACTCCACAGAGGTGTGTGAATGGAGTGGGATAAACTCCAGGGCCTCAATTTATCTTCTTCTTCTCTATCTCCCCAGCGCTAGGTAAACTCCAGGGCCTCCATTTCCTTGACCTCTCCTCTCCAATCAACTGACAGACCCCATGCCTCCTGAGCTTGGCAATCTCTCAACCCTGTCTGTATTACTGCTCTATTCTAATGGGCTCACTCTTTTGAGAAGCATTCCAAAGGAGCTGGGTAGCTTCTTTTGAGAGTTGGAGATAATGAGTTGTCGGGAAGGATGGCAAATTGAGCAAGTTGACAACACTGGGGAATGCCCCTGATTTATCTTATCACAGTGTTCGCCAATAAATCCATCAAATATGCAGTACAAAGATTTTTGTTCCATTTGCCGTCGAGCATTGAAGAGATTAGATATCTCCTCGAGCAGAACGACGGTTTTCGTTCTCCGTTTTTGTCCTGTTTTCCGGCTGCCATGTTTAATGATTACGCCTCTCCGCGTTATATTTTTTTAGATGACTTGGTATCACATATAATATCATTAATGTAACACTGGAATGGGCTACCAAAAAAAAATCAGTCCTGTAAATTTGTTATTTTTAAGTGATCATTAAAGATTAGAATACTTGTTAATTTAAACAGCTTAGCCCTTGGTTCTTATATTCTTGGTTCTCGAAGTATATTTGTTCCATCGTTAACACATATAAACATTCCCATAATAAAAGAAAAGGTCTTATTCTAGTTAGACACACTTCTTTCAGCGATATAATAATAAGAGATTATCAATACCCTGGATTTAAGAAGCCAAATGCATTAATAAAAATCAAAGGAATGAATAAAAGCATGCCTTTGTGCATCCCTTCCATCGAACCCCAAGTATTTTTTGATGCATGTGTTTTTATAATCTATGCAAGATTTAACTTCACATGTAAATTTAGCATTTTTAGCATTTAGAACTCCTTAAATCCATCTTACATAATTCTGCTTCTTGATCCTTCTCTCATAATTTTGGGCAAATTGCAAATTGTAATCTATGGCGACAAACCCAATGTTAATTTCCAAAGATACTTTTGCAAAGAGAATGAGTTCACATCTAAGAATGGAATCATTGCATTTCAGGCCAATAAATTCACATAACATCGGATGAAGCAATTATCATAAAATTTGTCCTGATCGAATCCTCCCAAATCTTAGAAACTGTCACCACCTTCCTGACATAACTACTCTCCCCTTATCGAGTTCCACAGATACTTAAATTATAGTGATAACTTGCATATATATGTATGTTAAATAATAATCTAAAATAAGACATTTTTATTATTTACCTTCTATATTATTTAGATTTTAAAATGTTTATTATTTTTCAAGAATTAAATTTTAAATGAGTTGATTTTGTTGCTATTAATGTACAATAAATAATTAATTAATGGACGAGCATTGAAGAGGTTTGTGCATTTATTAAATCGCAGTCCAAGTGTGTACAACTTTCGCGGAAGTGAGTGGACGACTTATTCAAAAAAGGACGGGTTGAGGCGATGTTGAACGAGTCGCGGATTGTTCAACACAACAATTTTGCTAGAAATATTCTACCTTGTAGCATTGAGATATTAGCATGGTTTTAATTGCAACTTAAAAGATAATGTCAAAGTTTCTTCAATCAGCGCATGACATCATTCTTTTAGTCCACATGGATTAATTTCAATCTACATCCATGAATATATCATATCTATTTGGCATAAACGACATTATGTGATAGCATGCACGAACTCTTCTATAGTCCAACCTTGCATGCACAAATTTTAATTCGCATGCATAAAGAAAAGACTGTCCAAACATGATCTATATGACAAAAACATAATTTAGTGGTTGCAACACTATCCAAATTATTTATTTACAATTCTATTTTGTATGTTTTATAATTTCCTAAATTTAGATTTATCTTATCTACACAAGAACATGGATCTTAGTGAGAACCATGATGAAGAAAATGTACCTTGTAAAATTAATAACAGGCTTGATGAAATGGAAACTCTTGTCCATAAACTTGAACATAACTTGAAGGGTATTATAGGTGCAATGGTAGAACAAAATCAAATTATTAAATAATAAGAATTACAACTTGAAAAACATGTGAATCCAATTACTATGTGAGGTGAAAACATCTCACAATTAGAAATTTCATAGTTAGTAAGACTTAGTTTTAAGATTATTGTTAAGCCAACACAACTTATTTCTGACATTACTATATACAAGATAGATAGATAGATAGATAAACATAATGTGTACTCCCACACACATATTTGTATTAGATGACACTGTAACATGTGTATGGTTGTTGATAATCACAGTTATTGTACTATTATGATATTATCATGGGCCATATTATCTTTATTGCATTATAAATTACTAAAACATATTTATATATGTTAATTGAATGCATCATCGACATCAATAATATTGTGTGTGTGTGTGTGTGTGTGTGTTTTAAACTTATTTTAACTCAAAAAATGTATAGAAGTAGACCCATATTCAAATTACCATGGTATCAACATGTAGCTTGTTTAAAATAATAATTATACAAGTATATTATTATGAAATATAATACAATAAATTATATTAGGCTTAACAATGATGAATGTTGGAAACAATGAGGATGGTGAGTTCTCAAAAGCGAGCAACAAAGTGTGAGCACGTGAGTTGGAAAGATAACACTTTAGAGCATGATCAAACATTCAGCCTTGATAAAGCAAAAGGAATGGATTCTCAAATGCCAATAGCAAAACATATTGGAGAGATGGTAGTAGGTGGGAAGCAAAAAGAAGGAAAAGAGGCTAAAGCATAATAGTCAAGAAGATGCCAAAAGGAACAATAGTAGGGATGCTTATTTAGTAGGAGTAGGAAGGAAAGAAGCAAGACAAGGACTAAATAATATCAAGTGCAAAGCTATGGAGATGTAGCTCACAACAAGCACAATAGGAGTGAATATTCAAAATAGTCTGGAGCCCATACCCAACGTAGATTTACAAGAAAGCGAGTTTCAAATTGGTAGGAAATTCAAAATCAAGGCAGAGGAGATTGGAGGGAACAAAGATGGTGGGGAGATAGGAGCAAAAATGAGAAAAATAAGGAATACCTAGCTCAATAGAATGTACCAACTAAAAAAGAAAGAAATGGAGCTACTCTGATCTAAAATTGTGATGAAAAAGGTGCCACAACAACTAATGTTTCCATTCAACAATATGTCTAAGAAGGCAAAATCCATCCCTTACCCAAATGGCCCTTATCAACAAGTTTAACAACATATGGTCAACTTTTGAGAATAGAAAATTGGATCAAAAAATTAGGGAGATAATTTCTTAATCGAATTTATGCTAAAAGGTTTATTCCCAGTGGAATGCCCCTTCAATTTGGAAAGAGATAAGCTACTGAAGGATGGCCCTTGGATGCTTGATTGGCCTAGCCTCTTCCTCAAGGAGTGATCACCCAATTTCAACACATTGACTTGCCACATACAAGAGATACCAATGTGAATAAGATTATGCAATCTTCTAGAGGAATACTAGGGTTCCTTGATCCTAGAAAAAATAGAAGTTTACGAGGACACCTCCTCTGCATGGATGAATCAATCATAAAGGGAGATTCAAGGTTCATGTTTACATTTGCATTGGGAAGGAAATCTCTACCACTTTGTTTGTAACATCACATTCCATAATGCTCATGATTAAACATAAATATAATCACCTTAACAAGAATTAGATAACATCATAATTATCCAAAGAATAGTTAAACAATAATGAATCATTATGATTACAGTAGTTGAGCATGTTATTCTTTACCATGTAATATAACAAAACTTAGAATTAAAATATCCAACGATATCTCGTTAGTGAATAACCTTCACTATGCATGTACAAAGCTATCCTCAAGGCATCAAATATCAAATTATACATAATAACTGACTATCAAGTCATATAATGATAAGACATTGCATTTGGAACTTTTGACATCTGTCTTCATAAGCCTCGGGTTGTCTCATGCTTGGGAAGGAGAGCATCATCCAAGTTCTTTTCCTCCTACCACAGACCTGCGGTCCCCCGCTCAATTTCCTACCTGGAATCCGCCCTACCATTCATAGAAGGTATACATATAAGGAACCATTAGGTTTTCCATCTGAGGATCTGGTGTTGTGTCCTTCATAATACCTCAAGGTCACACAACTATAAATCTACTCTAACTATGCATGACACTACTAGAGACTTTATGCCATCTAGAGCACTGTGGACCGACTAATGCATGCAGAGATGGATGCATTACCTTGGACAAAGATTTACATATATATGTTTCGTAATAAATGTAGTCGTATGTCCACCACCCTAACTCAACTTAGAAGTTAAAGTCTCATCCTACAGTATGCTTGATTCGACCTCCCTAGGTCTAGTATAAGTGAGTTCAGTTCAATTCATAGTCTAATTGCAAGACAATTGACTCCTATCTTAGGAGTACAACAAATATAATACGTTACTTTCGCAACAAGGAACATGTGACACCTCATCACTCTATTCCATTTTCAACATAACAATAATCAAATTAAGTTTTCCAACCTAGGGCTTCCCAAGGTTCACAGTTTCAAAATGTTTAACCATATAGGTTATATTCAATATCATAATATCATAGGCTTACATCGCCTTAGCCAATTAAGACGGTCTTAATAAAAGACATCAACTCGTATACCTGTGTGAGTTTTAATGTTAAATACTCCCTTCATGGAGTTTGGCCACAAGTAAAAGAAATGGATTTGTTTACATTATAATATAAGAGGCGTAAACTAATTTAGCTTTCAATCTCATGATGTTATAAGCATCAAGAGGAGAATCCTCACTATTAACCCGGCATGCATGCAAAGCAGCCTTCGAGTAATACTAATAACTTTCATATTTCTACCCTCCTTCTTTATCAAGGGGTCGATATTTACTACATTATGGCTATCCTAACAACCCTTCAATAGCAGTCAAGTACTATGCATGAAGTTCTCATGAATGTATTTAAGTGCTCTTAGCATGTTTAAAGGTTGAAGTTTTCAAAAAGATTATCATTATAGTTCGAGAATGGCGCATCGACCACATGCAGGCTGAATCCTCCAAGCATATGACTAAACAAAATAGTTTTAAACACTATATTTCATGAGCACAATTAGCTCGAATACATCATGGAAGCTTTTGTGTTGTCATTAAAGTGTTTCCATACTTACCTTATCGGCACTCAAACATGGTGTTAGCTATAGTGAGCACTAGCTCGGCCTTGAAGGCCTCGCGCGATAGTTAAATCACATTCAATACAAAATTTGTAATATTTTCATTAACAGCCTCGAGGGCCTAGAGTATATCTCCAAGTAAATGCACTATCAAGATTAAACAACAGTAACATAGACCTCGAGGGTCTATGAATAAAGATTATCATATTGATAGCTACGGCCTGAGGGCCTCAAACGATAACCACAACAAACAATATACTTGATTGTCAACACAGTCAACCCTACTCAATAGGGTATTAGTACTGTTTAACATTCAAAGCAATGTGAGTCTTTACAGACTTCGAATCTTGCCTGAGAGTGTTTGTTTAAGTGTTTATGGTGCGATCTATCATTAGCTCTTAGCATAACATCGTCGTGCCAACTTCTTGTGGCCTTTGACAACGATTTCCAGCTAACTGTATATTATTTTGTTCCTGCTTCTTTTCTTGAGCATTGTGAATAACAATGAATGAATGAATGCCAAAGACTTATAAACTAAGTTTTTGATCTTCTTTACATGCCGAGCATGTAGTGAAATCGCCACACGAGGCCACAAAGTGGAGGGTGGTTACTCCACTCTGTCACCCCGCGGCTTCCTTGGAGTCACTCTATCCATTACTTTCTATATGCAAGTGGATAGCGAGGATAAAGCTCCCAGTGGTCTGATATGGCATCTCATCACTCCACTAAGCGTGGATGATGTCAACCAACACACATAACATATTAACAATAACATGGGCTCGATACAAAGTTTAAATAGTTATATCCTAATAAACTTTCCATACATCTTCATGATGCTTGAAGGTACTCATACCAACCCAGATGTCATCATATGACATCATCACCAATATGGTGACACGATCAAAATGCGATTTAGGTGTCGAGCTTCGCTTCCCCTTCTTCGCTATAAACTCAAAGCATATAATACCAAGAATAATAGATTAGAAATCTCAGTTTGGGAATAAATAGAGAAACAAGAAAGTACTCCGCCAGTTAGCGAGACATCTCACAACTCAAGTTGGCATTCTAAGAATGTCATTTAGTCAAGTCAACGTAAACATTGTCAAGATAGCTCAATCGACATGACGACATATAAAGGAAATCGACTAGCAAAGAAAAGAGGTGACTCATGCTAACTTACATGGGTTCTTAAGGACATAAAATCTGATACTCAGATGGCAATTGGACCCATTTCCCAACATCTATCTCTTCCTCTTGAATGATACTCTCCTCCCTTCTTCAAAGGAAGATTCAGTTCTTATTCACACTCACCATCATAAAACCATGATCAATGCATCATCATCTGATTCTCAACTCATAATATTTAAATATTCATATGAACATGTTATTTCATATCTAACTATCATTAGTCAGTATTCTCATAATCAATGATTAAATCAGATATTTCCACAACATCTAATCATTAAACTATGGTTTATCCTATTGATTACCACTCAAAAATAAGATTAAGCTAAATCATAAGTTGGGGATGTAACATATCTCCCCCATAAGAGTCATCATCCCCGATGATTAATTGTCTTAAAAGTTAACCAATATAATAAGACAATGTTTTGAGAGCATAATAAAAAGGTTTTTCAGAAAAGATGGGGAAATCTTGCAGAAATGTCATCATAGTTTTCCCAGGTGGCATTTTCCTCTACATATTGGTCCCACTAGACCTTGCACTATGTTATCTCTTTATTACATAAGCATAGCTTACGTGTTTCGAGCACCTTGATCGGCTCGATCACCACCACCCCCGGGTCTTTCATTTGTATAGCATTCCAATCAAGAATAGGAATTTGATTATCTGCAACATTAAACTTTTTCAAATAGGAAACATGGAAAATATTATGCATCATGGCAAGAGCTGGCGGTAGAGCAATTATGTATGCAACTGGGTTGACTTCTTCTAGAACTTTGAAGGGAGCCATGTATCTAGGTGCCAATTTTGATGTCTTTCCAAATTTAATGGAACTCTTTTGAGGTTTACTCTTAATAGGACTTTCTCTCCCACTGAGAAGTGCCTTTCGATGCGTTTAGCATTCACATAACTCTTTTGCCTATCATTGGCTTCTGCTAGCATTTTCTTAATCAGATGGACTTGCGCTTCTATTTTAGATAGCATTTTTGGACCAAGGCTAACCCTATCTTTTAGCTTGTCCCAACTTATAGGGGTTTGGCACTTTTGTCCATATAATGCTTCAAATGGAGCCATCTTAATGGCAGAGTGATAGGAATTATTATAGGCAAATTCCACCAGAGGAAGATAATCTTCCAATTTGTATTGGTGATCCATGCAATACATTCTCAATAAATCCTTCAGCACTTGGTTTACCCTTTCAGTTCAAGTCCATATGTCTCAGGATGATAAGCAAAGCTTATGTTCAGCTGGGTTCCAAGTGAAGAGAATAAGGTTTGCCAAAACCTCGATGTCATTCGTGCATCCCTATCTGAGATAATCTTCTTAGGAATGCCATGCAATCTGAAAATCTCTCGAACAAATTTATGGGCTATGACGGGTGCCCCATCCGTCAAGTTCCTAGGTATAAAATGAGTGGCTTCAATGAGTCTATCCACCACAACCAAAATAGCATTATGCATGTTCCTTGACATAGGAAGCTCTTGTGCAAAGTCCATGCTTATAATTTGCTATTTCCACTCAGGAATTTCATGAGGAAATAAGAGTCTTTTCAGGTCATGGTGTTCTGCCTTCACCCTCTGGCATTCTATACACATAGCTACAAAATTTGCAGCATCCCTTTTCATTCATTTCCAGAAATATAGGGGTTTTACATCAGCAACTAACTTTGTTACTCTGAGATGTCCAAAATAAGGTGCAAAATGAACCTCCTTCCACACCATATTCCTTAACTCTACAAAGTTAGGTACATACATCCTTCCTTTAAACCTTAGTAACCCATTCGGTTCAAGCTTAAATCCTTCGTATCTCAGATCCTGGGGATTTTACACAAGGGCCTATTTTACCTACTCGTAAAACTCCTCTCCCTTAGTTTTCTATAGTAGGTTTGATTACTAAAATTAGAATGTATGGAGATCATTGAGGAGATGTGTCTTCTCCTACTCAAGGCATCTGCCACCCAATTTTTTGTTCCTTGAATATATTTAATCTCGAAATCATAATCTGAGATGAATTCAAACCATCTTCTTTGAGGAGCATTTAGATGTGGTTGAGTGAACATATATTTGAGCCCTTGATGGTCTGTTTTTAGCTCAAAGGGTTTTCCAAGCAAGTAATGTCTCCACACTTACATGACATGAATGGCTGGTGTCAATTCTAGATCATGAGGGGCATAGTTTTGTTCATAAATTTTAAATTTTCAGGATTCATATGCAATGACTTGTCCATCCTGGATTAGTACACCACCTAAGCCTTCCCCCGAGGCATCTATAATGACTACAAATTGACCCTCTGGATCAGGTACCTTCAAAATTGTTGTTGAAGTCAATTTTTCCTTCAATAGGTCAAAAAAGGCCTCCTAACACTTTTCTAACCACACAAATCCCTTGCCTTTTCTTTGCAAGGAAGTTATCGGATATGTAATTTTTTAAAAGTTTTTCAAAAACTTCCTGTAGTAACCTACAAGGCCCATGAAACTTCAGACCTCATGAACATTTCTTAGTACCAGCTATTCCATAATAGCCTTAATTTTAGCTTGGTCCACAGCTATTCCCTTAGCCGAAATTATGTGGCTCAAATACTACACTTCCTTTTGAAAGAAAGTACACTTAGAGAGCTTGCCATATAATTTATGCTCTCTTAACCTGTGAGGAACTACCCTTAGATGTTGAAGATGCTCTTCTTCATTCTTAGAATAGATTAGAATGTCATCAAGAAATACTAGGACAAATTTGTCCAAACAATCCCTAAACACACTTTCATTAGATTCATAAATGTCGTCGGTGCCTTCATTAGTCCAAAAGGTAGGACAGTAAACTCATAATGCCCATATCTTGTTCTGAAGGCTATTTTATGGATGTTGTCATCCTTTAACCTCAATTGGTGATATCCAGATTGAAGATCGATCTTGGAAAACATGGTTGCACCTCTCATTTGATTGAAAAGATCGTCAATGCGAGGCAATGGATATTCTTAATTGTTACTTTATTCAACATGCGGTAATCTTTGCATAATCGCAAGGTGCCATCTTTTTTTCCGTAAATACAACCGGTGCTCCCCAGGGTGACACACTAGGTCTAATCAACCCTTTATCCAACAATTCTTGTAATTGAGCCTTTAGCTCCATTAACTCTTTGGTGGTCATTTTGTAGGGGGTTTAGAGATAGGTTTCGCCCCTGTAATTATATCGATAGAGAAGTCAAAGACTCTTTTAGGAAGTAATCTCGGTAGCTCATCCAAAAATAGATCCTCAAAATCTCTAAGAAAAGGAAACTTGTCCATATCTGATCTCTCCTGATCTATGGACTCCTTTTTCCCAACTTCATTGAGTTCTTGAGATTCGTAAAACATTAAATCATCTTGGAAATTGGTTTCCTTAAACTCATTTAGTTTTTCCATTTTGACAATAAAAAGTTGGCATCCCTTTCTTTGAGCTCTTTTCATTTGTAGGGAAGAAATTTGTCTTAGTTTGACTTCCCTAGGGTTCCCTTGTAGGAAAACCTTGTTTCTTAAGTCATCAAGACATTCTATTGTTTTGAAATAACAATCCCCTTTGGCTCGATGTCTTCATAACCAATTTATACCAAGGATAACATCGTATGAGCCTAGTGGGGCTACATAAAGATTTACTTCCATGGACAAACTCAGAAGTTCAACTATAGCCTCAAACAGAAATTGCTCTACCTAAGTCTTGCTTTGATTTGCATATTCTACTGATTGTGTGTTTGCCATGAATCCAACTTTTCTAGGAATTTTGCTTACAATTTTAGGGGAGACAAAACATTCTATAACACCAGTATCAATAAATACTGGAATTAGAAAACCAGATAAAATACAAGTGTTGTTTCAATGGGAGTTATTTGGTATTTGGCTTGCCTATTATCCAAGGCTGCATGAATGCGTTGTTGGAAGCTGCCTATTGAGAGGGTAGAGGGTTTCCTCTTGGCTGTGCTCCTTGCACCCTATTAGGACACTGGTTGGCATAATGATCTCTACCACATGTGTAGAACCCTCCCACAGGTCCTTGCCACTCCTGCAATTTCCTAGAATTCTCTCCATTTCTCTTGGAGGGATTATTTCCCTTCTTCTCCCTTTTGGACTCGGTTTGGTTATGATTGAGAGGATTGGGACCAATTATATCTCTTTTATTTCCTTCCTCTATAAGATGACATAGATTTTAGTTTTTGTTCTTGTTTGATGGCCTTCTCATAGACCTGGACCATTGAAGTAGGACCATGTGCATCAACCTCGCCCCCAATCTAGGCATTTAATCCTATTATAAACTTTTGAAAGCAGAATCTCTCATCCTGTTGGTACTATGGTAGATACTTAAGCAGGTGGGTGAACTTTTCCCAATATTCGTTTACAGATAAATTAGCTCATTTCAGATTCTAAAAATCTATAAGCTTCTATTCATAGAACCTTTGAGGCAACCATATTTGCCTAAAGAGTTCCATGAACCTGTCCCAGGTAAGACTTGTAGACCTCAAGCCTAGTTTCATCTTTTTGTTCATCCACCGTGTGGATGCTTCACCTGCCAGTTGGAATGCTCCCCATACCACTTTAATGATCTCATTATAGTTTCTGATTTTGAAATACTTTTTTGTTTCTGTAAACCATGCCTTTGCAGCATCTCTACTTACAGATCCATCAAATTTAGGAGGAATGACCTTTTTCATGTCTCGGGACAACTCCAAAGCCATATGGCTTTGCCTATCCTCTTCTTGCCTGGACTTGAATTTATTTTCTCCATGCTCACTTTGGGTGGTGTCATTATGACGTGCCTCGTCATAACCCCCATCGTAAGCATTCTGCATGGATCCTTGCCGATCCCTGACCTCTTGTTCGAGAATTCCTACTCTCGCTCTTGTGTCTTGAAGAAAGGCGATGATCTAGTCAAGTTTAGATTCAAAGTGCCTCTAAGGTTTCCCTTCATCTTGGCTATCTCCCATCCTGGTTCTTATATGAACCTTGCTACAATCTACTTCTTCCTAAAGTTTGCAAATTAATCATGGATTAGTTTTCTCTATCATGGAAACCATTCTTAAAATAAATCTATTCTCATTCATGTAAATATTTAACAATAAAGGAAAGCTTTGTCAGAATTTTGTTCTCAATTGCATCATAATTTTCTACAGATTACATATAATCCTTCTCAAAGTTTTAAAATTTTGTTTACATCTTGCTACTACAAGTCATTTTCAGTTTGAGATAACTTCCCATGTTCATTTATCAACTTCAAGATCTATCATTTTAGTTTTAGGAGGTGCATGTACATGAAGGTACTCTTTCACAACCTCCTTTGTTACATTAGAAAACTTAGGATGCTTCCACAGTCGGTGCTTTAAGTGCAAAGGATTCTGTTGATGCATCACTAGAGCTAGGAGCAACATTACTAACTGCTTTCCTCAACTCCTGCCTGATGTATTTTATGGCATCGGCGAAGGTCTCCACATAAGTCAACCATGCTCCTACTAAGCAACCAATCTGTTCAAGTTATTTCATTCTTGGGGCTCACTCTCTCAAGACCTTTGATAATGTAGGTAACATCCATTTTCTGTTACCTTCTTTCTGAGTGTTCTAATTCTTACCATTCTAGCATAGAACATCCAAACATTAGCATCTGTTAACGTTGGATAAAAATAATCATCAAGTAGTGATCTCATAGGTCCATGTATTGAACCTGGTAGCTATTATCACCATATGTAACATCGCATTCCATAATGCTCATGATTAAACATAAATAATCAATTTAACAAGAATTAGATAACATCATAATTATCCAAAGCATAGTTAAACAAGAATGAATCATTATGATTACAGTAGTTAAGCATGTTAAGTGCTTTACCAGAATATAACAAAACTTAGAATTACAATATCCAATAATATCTCATTAGTGAATAACCTTCACTATGCATGTACAAAGCTATGCTCAAGGCATCAAATATCAAATTATACATAATAACTGACTATCAAGTCATATAATGATAAGGCACTGCATCTAGAACTTTTGACATTTGTCTTCATAAGCCTCGACTTGTCTCATGCTTGGGAAGGAGAGCATCATCCAACTGCTTTTCCTCCAACCACAAACCTGTGGTCCCACGCACAACTTCCTACCTAGAAGCGACACTACCCTTCATGGAAGGTATAGATATAAGGAACCATTAGGTTTTCCATCTGAGTATCTGGTGTTGTGTCCTTCATAATGCCTCATGGGCACACAACTATAGATCCATTCTAACTATGCATGACAATATTGGAAACATTATGTCATCTAGAGCACTGTGGATCGACTAATGCATGCAGAGACAAAAACATTACTTTGGCAAAAGATTTACATATATATATGTTTTGTAATAAATGTAGTCGTATGTCCACCACCCTAACTCGACTTAGAAGCTGTCTCATCCTACAGTATGCTGATTCGACCTCCCTAGGTCTAGAATAAGTGAGTTCAATTCGATTCATAATCCAATTGCAAGACAATTGACTCCTATCTTAGGAGTACAACAAATATAATAGGTTACTTTCGCAACAAGGAACCTATGACTCCTCGTCACTCTGTTCCATTTTTCAACATGACAATAGTCAAACTAAGTTTTTCAACCTAGTGTGTTGCAAGGTTAATAGTTTCAAAATGTCTAACCATATAGGTTACATTCAAGATCATAATAGCATAAGCTTACATTGCCTTGGCCAATTAAGATGGTCTTAATAAAAGAAATCAACTCATATACGCATGTGAGTTTTAACGTTAAATACTCCCTTCATTGTGTTTGGCCACAAGTAAAAGAAATAGATTTTGTTTACATTATAATATAAGAGACTTAAACTAATTTAGCTAAATCAACTCATAATGTTATAAACATCAAGAGGAGAATACTCACTATTAACCCAACATGCATGCAAAGTAACCTTCGAGTAATACTAATAACTTTCATATTTCTACCCTCCTTCTTTACAAAGGGGTCAATATTTACTGCATTATGGGTATCCTAATAACCCTTCAATAGTAGTCAAGTACTATGCATGAAGTTCTCATGAATGTATTTATGTATTGTTAGCACGTTTAAAGGTTAAAGTTTTCAAAAAGTTTATCATTATAGTTCGAAGATGGTGCATTGACCACATGTAGGCCGAATGCTCCAACCATACATGACTAAACAAAATAGTTTTAAACACTATATTTCATGAGCACAATCGGCTTGAATACATCATGGAATTTTTTTGTTGTCATTAAATTGTTTCCATACTTTGCCTTATCGACACTCAAATATGGTGTTAGCTACAGTGAGCACTAGCTCGGCCTTGAAGGCCTCGAGTGACAGTTAAATCACAGCTAATACAAAATTTGTAATATATTTCATTGACGGCCTCAAGGGCCTGGATTATATCTCCAAGTAAATGCATTATCAAGATTAAACAATAGTAAATGCATTATCAAGATTAAGGTGCAAAATGAACCTCCTTCCACACCATATTCCTTAACTCTACAAAGTTAGGTACATACATCCTTCCTTTAAGCCTTAGTAACCCATTCGGTTCAAGGTTAAATCCTTCATATCTCAGATCCTGGGGATTTTACACAAGGGCCTATTTTACCTGCTCGTAAAATTCATCTCCCTTAGTTTTCTATAGTAGGTCTGATTCCTAAAATTAGAATGTATGGAGATCATTGAGGAGATGTGTCTTCTTCTACTCAAGGAATCTGCCAACCAACTTTTTTTTCCTTGAATTTGTTTAATCTCGATATCATAATCCGAGATGAATTCAGACCATCTTCTTTGAGGAGCATTTAGATGTGGTTGGGTGAACAGATATTTGAGCCCTTGATGGTCTGCTTTTAGCTCAAAGGGTTTTCCAAGCAAGTAATGTCTCCACACTTACACTACATGAATGGCTGGTGTCAATTCTAGATCATGAGGGGCATAGTTTTGTTCATAAGTTTTAAATTTTCAAGATTCATATGCAATGACTTGTCCATCTTGGACTAGTACACCACCTAAGCCTTCCCCCGAGGCATCTATAATGACTACAAATTGAGCTTCTAGATCAGGTACCTTCAAAATTGGTGTTGAAGTCAACTTTTCCTTTAGTAGGTCAAAAAAGGCCTCCTAAGACTTTTCTAACCACACAAATCTCTTGCCTTTTCTCTACAAGGAAGTTATGGGATATGTAATTTTTGAAAAGTTTTTCAAAAACTTCCTATAGTAACCTGCAAGGCCCATGAAACTTCAGACCTCATGAACATTTTTTGGTACCAGCCATTCCATAATAGCCTTAATTTTAGCTGGGTCCACAGCTATTCCCTTAGCCAAAATTATGTGGCTCAAATACTACACTTCCTTTTGAAAGAAAGTACACTTAGAGAGCTTTCCATATAATTTATGCTCTCTTAACCTGTGAGGAACTACCCTTGGATGTTGAAGATGCTCTTCTTCATTCTTAGAATAGATTAGAATGTCATCAAGAAATACTAGGACAAATTTGTCCAAACAATCCCTGAACACACTTTCATTAGATTCATAAATATCATCGGTGCCTTCATTAGTCCAAAAGGTAGGACAGTAAACTCATAATGCCCATATCTTGTTCTGAAGGTTGTTTTATGGATGTCCTCATCCTTTAACCTCAATTGGTGATATCCAGACTGAAGATCGATCTTGGAAAACATGGTTGCACCTCTCATTTGATTGAAAAGATCGTCAATGCGAGGCAATGGATATTCTTAATTGTTGCTTTATTCAACATGTGGTAATCTTTGCATAATCACAAGGTGCCATCTTTTTTTTTGCAAATATAACCGGTGCTCCCCAGGGTGACACACTAGGTCTAATCAACCCTTTATCCAACAATTCTTGTAATTGAGCCTTTAGCTCTATTAACTCTTTGGTGGTCATTTTGTAGGGGGTTTAGAGATAGGTTTCACCCCTGTAATTATATCGATAGAGAAGTCAAAGACTCTTTTAGGAAGTAATCTCGGTAGCTCATCCAAAAATAGATCCTCAAAATCTCTAAGAAAAGGAAACTTGTCCATATCTGATCTCTCCTGATCTATGGACTCCTTTTTCCCAACTTCATTAAGTTCTTGAGATTCGTAAAACATTAAATCATCTTGGAAATTGGTTTCCTTAAACTCATTTAGTTTTTCCATTTTGACAATAAAAAGTTGGCATCCCTTTCTTTGAGCTCTTTTCATTTGTAGGGAAGAAATTTGTCTTAGTTTGACTTCCCTAGGGTTCCCTTGTAGGAAAACCTTGTTTCTTAAGTCATCAAGACATTCTATTGTTTTGGCATAACAATCCCCTTTGGCTCGATGTCTTCATAACCAAATTATACCAAGGATGACATCGTATGAGCCTAGTGGGGCTACATAAAGATTTACTTCCATGGACAAACTCAGAAGTTCAACTATAGCCTCAAACAGGCATTGCTCTACCCAAGTCTTGCTTTGATTTGCATATTCTACTGATCGTGTGTTTGCCATGAATCCAACTTTTCTAGGAATTTTGCTTACAATTTTAGGGGAGACAAAACATTCTATAACACCAGTATCAATAAATACTGGAATCAAAAAACCAGATAAAATACAAGTGTTGTTTCAATGGGAGTTATTTGGTATTCGGCTTGCTTGTTGTTCAAGGCTGCATGAATGCGTTATTGGAAGCCGCCTATTGAGAGGGTAGAGGGTTTCCTCTTGGATGTGCTCCTTGCACCTTGTTAGGACACTGGTTGGCATAATGATCTCTACCACATGTGTAGCACCCTCCCACAGGTCCTTGCCTCTCCTGCGATTTCCTAGAATTCTCTCCATTTCTCTTGGAGCGATTATTTCCCTTCTTCTCCTTTTTGGACTCGGTTTGGTTATGATTGAGAGGATTGGGACCAATTATATCTCTTTTGTTTCCTGATAAGCTGACATAGATTTTAGTTTTTGTTCCTATTTGATGGCCTTCTCATACACCTGGACCATTGAAGTAGGACCATGTACATCAACCTCACCCCCAATCTAGGCGTTTAATCCTATTATAAACTTTTGAAAGCAGAATATCTCATCCTGTTGGTACTATAGTAGGTACATAAGCAGGTGGGTGAACTTTTCCCAGTATTCATTTACAAATAAATTAGCTCGTTTCAGATTCTAAAAATCTATAAGCTTCAAGTCATAGAACCTTTGAGGCAACCATATTTGCCTAAAGAGTTCCATGAACCTGTCCCAGGTAACAGTTGTAGACCTCAAGCCTAGTTTCATCTTTTTGTTCATCCATCGTGTGGATGCTTCACCTGCCAGCTGGAATGCTCCCCATACCACTTTAGTGATCTCATTATAGTTTCTAATTTTGAAATACTTTTCCATTTCTATAAGCCATGCCTTTGCAGCATCTCTGCTTACAGATCCATCAAATTTGGGAGGAATGACCTTTTTCATGTCTCAGGACAACTCTAAAGCCATATGGCTTTGCCTATCCTCTTCTTGCCTGGCCTTGGATTTATTTTCTCCATGCTCACTTTAGGTGGTGTCATTATGATGTGCCTCATCAAAACCCCCATCATAAACATCCTGCTTGGATCCTTACCGATCCCTGACCTCCTATTCGAGAGTTCCTACTCTCACTCTTGTGTCTTGAAGCAAGGCGATGATCCAATCAAGTTTATATTCAAAGTACCTCTAAGGTTTCCCTTCATCCTGGCTATCTCCCATCCTGGTTCTTATATGAACCTTGCAACAATCTACTTCTTATTTGATGGCCTTCTCATAGACCTGGACCATTGAAGTAGGACCATGTACATCAACCTCGCCCCCAATCTAGGCGTTCAATCCTATTATAAACTTTTGAAAGAAGAATATCTCATCCTATTGGTACTACGGTAGGTACATAAGCAGGTGGGTGAACTTTTCCCAGTATTCATTTACAGATAAATTAGCTCATTTCAGATTCTAAAAATCTATAAGCTTTGAGTCATAGAACTTTTGAGGCAACCATATTTGCCTAAAGAGTTCCACAAACCTGTCCCAGGCAACACTTGTAGACCTCAAGCCTAGTTTCATCTTTTTGTTCATCCACCGTGTGGATGCTTCACCTGCCAGCTGGAATGCTCCCCATACCACTTTAGTGATCTCATTATAGTTTCTGATTTTGAAATACTTTTCCATTTCTGTAAGCCATGCCTTTGCAGCATCTCTGCTTACAGATCCATCAAATTTGGGAGGAATGACCTTTTTCATGTCTCAAGACAACTCCAAAGCCATATGGCTTTGCCTATCCTCTTCTTGCTTGGACTTGAATTTATTTTCTCCATGCTCACTTTGGGTGGTGTCATTATGACGTGCCTCGTCATAACCCCCATCGTAAGCATTCTGCATGGATCCTTGCCGACCCCTAACCTCTTGTTCGAGAGTTCCTACTCTCGCTCTTGTGTCTTGAAGAAAGGTGATGATCTAGTCAAGTTTAGATTCGAAGTGCCTCTAAGGTTTCCCTTCATCCTGGCTATCTCCCATCCTGGTTCTTATATGAACCTTGCTACAATCTACTTCTTCCCGAAGTTTGTAAATTAATCATGGATTAGTTTTCTATATCACGGAAACCATTCTTAAAATAAATCTATTCTCATTCATGTAAATATTTAACAATAACGGAAAGCTTTGTCAGAATTTTGTTCTCAATTACATCATTATTTTCTACAGATTACATATAATCCTTCTCAAAATTTTAAAATTTTGTTTACATCTTGCTACTGCAAGTCATTTTCAGTTTGAGATAACTTCCCATGTTCATTTATCAACTTTGAGATTTATCATTTTAGTTTTAGGAGGTGCATGTACATGAAGGTACTCTTTCACAACCTCCTTTGTTACATTAGAAAACTTAGGATGTTTCCACAGTCGGTGCTTTAAGTGCAAAGGATTCTGTTGATGCATCACTAGAGCTAGGAGCAACATTACTAATTGGTTTCCTCAACTCCTACCTGATGCATTTTACGACATCGGCGAAGGTCTCCACATAAGTCAACCATGCTCCTACTAAGCAACCAATCTGTTCAAGTTATTTCATTCTTGAGGCTCACTCCCTCAAGACCTTTGATAACGTAGGTAACATCCATTTTTCGTTACCTTCTTTATGGGTGTTCTAATTCTTACCATTCTAGCATAGAACATCCAAACATTAGCATCTATTAACATTGGATAAAAATAATCATCAAGTAGTGATCTCATAGGTCCATGTATTGAACCTAGTAGCTATTATCACCATATGTAACATCACATTCCATAATGCTCATGATTAAACATAAATAATCAATTTAACAAGAATTAGATAACATCATAATTATCCAAAGCATAGTTAAACAAGAATGAATCATTATGATTACAGTAGTTAAGCATGTTAAGTTCTTTACCAAAATATAAGAAAACTTAGAATTACAATATCCAATGATATCTCATTAGTGAATGACCTTCACTATGCATGTACAAAGCTATGCTCAAGGCATCAAATATCAAATTATACATAATAAATGACTATCAAGTCATATAATGATAAGGCAATGCATCTAGAACTTTTGACATTTGTCTTCATAAGCCTCGACTTGTCTCATGCTTGGGAAGGAGAGCATCATCCAAATGCTTTTCCTCCAACAACAAACCTGCGGTCCCATGCACAACTTCCTACCCAAAAGTGGCCCTACCCTTCATGGAAGGTATAGATGTAATGAACCATTAGGTTTGCCATCTGAGTATCTAGTGTTGTTTTCTTCATAATGCCTCATGGCCACACAACTATAGATCCACTCTAACTATGCATGACACTATTGGAAACATTATGCCATCTAGAGCTGTGGACTAACTAATGCATGCAGAGACAACAACATTACTTTGGCAAAAGATTTACATACATATACGTTTTGTAGTAAATGTAGTCGTATGTCCACCACCCTAACTTGACTTAAGCTATCTCATCCTACAGTATATTGATTCGACCTCCCTAGGTCTAGTATAAGGGAGTTCAGTTCGATTCATAATCCAATTCCAAGTCAATTGACTCCTATCTTAGGAGTACAACAAATATAATAGGTTACTTTCGCAACAAGGAACCTGTGACTCCTCGTCACTTTGTTCCATTTTTCAACATGACAATAGTCAAACTAAGTTTTTCAACCTAGTGCATTGCAAGGTTAATAGTTTCAAAATGTCTAACCATATAGGTTACATTCAAGATCATAATATCATAGGCTTACATTGTCTTGGCCAATTAAGACGGTCTTAATAAAAGAAATCAACTCATATACCCATGTGAGTTTTAACGTTAAATACTCCCTTCATCGTGTTCGACCACAAGTAAAAGAAATGGATTTTGTTTACATTATATAAGAGACTTAAACTAATTTAGCTAAATCAATCTCATAATGTTATAAACATCAAGAGGATAATCCTCACTATTAACCTGGCATGCATGCAAAGTAACCTTCGAGTAATACTAATAACTTTCATATTTCTACCCTCCTTTATAAAGGGGTCGATATTTACTACATTATGGGTATCCCAATAACCCTTCAATAGTAGTCAAGTACTATGCATGAAGTTATCATGAATGTCTTTATGTGATCTTAGCACATTTAAAGGTTAAAGTTTTTAAATAATTTATCATTATAGTTCGATGATGGTGCATCGACCACATGCAGGCCGAATGCTCCAAGCATATGACTAAACAAAATAGTTTTAAACACTATATTTCATGAGCACAATCGGCTTGAATACATCATGGAAGCTTTTTTGTTGTCATTAAATTGTTTCCATACTCTGCCTTATCGGCACTCAAATATGGTGTTAGCTACAGTGAGCACTAGCTCGGCCCTGAAGGCCTCGAGCGATAATTAAATCACAGCCAATACAAAATTTGTAATATATTTCATTGATGGCCTAGAGGGCCTGGATTATATCTCCAAGTAAATGCATTATCAAGATTAAACAATAGTAACATAGACCTCGAGGTTCCATGAATAACTATTATCATATTGATAGCTACAGATCAAGGGCCTCAAACGATAACCACAACAAACAATATACTTGAGTGTCAACACAGTCAAACCTATTTAACAAGGTATTAATATTGTTTAACATTCCAAGCAATGTGAGTCTTTACAGACTTTGAATCTTACCTGAGAGTGTTCATTTAAGTGTTTATGGTGCGGTCTATCATTGGCTCTTAGCAGAGCGTTGTCATGCCAGCTTCATGTGGCCTTTGACAATGATTTCTAACTAACTGTATATTATCATGTTCCTACTCTTTCTCTCGAGAATTGTGAATAATAATTAATGAATGCCAAAGACTTACAAACTAAGTTTTTGATCTTCTTTGCATGTTGATAATGTAGTGAAACAGCCACATGAGCTCACAAAATGGAGGGTGGTTACTCCACTTTGCCACCCCGCAATTTCCTTGGAGTCACTCTATCCATTACTTGCTATATGCAAGTGGACAACGAGGATAAAGCTCCTAGTGGTCTGATATGGCATCTCATCACTCCACTAACCGTTGATGATGTCAGCCAACACACATAACACAAACATATTAATAATTACATGGGGCTCGATACAAAGTTTAAATAATTATATCTTAATAAACTTTCCATACATCTTCATGATGTGTGAAGGTAGTACTCATACCAACCAAGATGTCATCCTATGACATCATCACCAATATGGTGACATGATCAAAATGCAATTTAGGGGTCGAGCACTGTTCCCCCTTCTTTGCTATAAACTAAAAGCATATTATACCAAGAATAATAGATTAGAAGTCCTGGTTCAGGAATAAATAGAGAAACAAGAAAGTACTCCGCCACTTGGTGAGGCTATCTCTCGACTCAAGTTGACATTCTAAGAATGTCATTTAGTCAAGTCAACGTAAACATTGTCAAGATAGCTCAATCGACATGACTTCATATAAAATAAATCAACTAGCAAAGAAAATATGTGACTCATGCTAACTTGCACGGGTTCTTAAGGATGAAAAATCTTATACTCAGATGGCAATTGGACCCATTTGCCGACATCTGTCTCTTCCTCCTGGATGATACTCTCTTTTGTTCTTTGAGGAAGATTTAATTCCTATTCACAATCACCATCATAAAACCATGATCAGTGTATCATCATCTGATTCTCAATTCATAAAATTTAAATATTCATATGAACATGTAATTTCATATCTAACTATCATTAGTCAGTATTCTCATAATCAATGATTAAATTAGATATTTCCACAACATCTAATTATCAAACTATGGTTAATCCTCCTGATTACCACTCAAAAATAAGATTAAGCTAAATCATAAGTTGGGGATGTAACATTGTTGAATCGCATCATATTGGGTTGAAAAGATGGAACTTGGAAGTGATTGACAAAACTTGAGATCAACTCTACTTTTTGCACACTATGCAAATCCAGAAGCTGTTACTCCAAAAAATACAACATGGTCCTAGGAAGCTCCTAGATAAGGGTAAAAAACACTCCAACTCAAGCAAACACCACAATCAAAGACACCCCAAATGCTAGCAATCTAAATTTAAATTTGGCAAGAGAAACCAACACACTAGATTCTCCTAAATCCTTTTGAAGGCCAATGCCCCTTCTTGCCTTTTTCCTAATAACATAGACCCTCTCTTTTCCACAATTATAGGAAAAAATATCGTGTCTTCAATTAGGATCAAAGCAGCCATGAATGAGGACCTATTTATTGAAACATAGTTAAAGCAAGATGAGGCTCTTCCCTCTCATGAAGTGGTAAAAAAGATGGTGACAATAGAAATTCAATTAATTGCTAAACAGGAATGACAAAAGATAAAATCCAGTGCCATCTCTCAATCTAGGAAAGGAAGAAAGATGGAAAATAAGGTCAGTATTAGGGAGATTCAATCAAGATCACAATATGTTATCAACTTCAACACCTCAATGCCATAGGAGTTGAAATTCCCTCCACAATCATAATAAGGATCCTCACTAGAATGTTAGGGGCCTCAACATCCCTAAGAAAATATGCTTAATCAAGCGTCAACTAGATCTTCAGAGTTTTGATATGAAATGTCCCCATTTTTCGGGAGCATTAGAGTTTGGAGGATTAGCCTATCCTTTGACTCTCGTAGGCTAATGGAGTTGTTCAGAGGGTCCATTTTGGCAGTTATCTGGTTGCCTTCTTCCTCAGAGTAGAGTTTGGTTCAGGTTGGGCCTTCGTTTGGCATTCCAGGACTCAGTCTCACACACTTACTATTTATAGTAAGTCACCTTGTTAGCAGAGTCCAGTATTTCTATATTTGGTAAGGCACCTGGACAGGTCTTGGATGCAGGGTCAATTTCCATGTTCAATTTGTTTAGCAAAATAATGGTTATTAAAGGAGTTATTATCATTAAGGTCTCTTTAATGATAATAAAATAATATATTTAGGTTTATTATAAAGTTTATAATGTCATTTATAATCAATGGGGACATGACCCTCAATTAAGTGACTTAAAGTGCATTAATTATATTTTAAGAGGAGAGCCTATATATTAATGCATTTAATAAAGTCAATGGGGGAACATTAAATATCATTTTAAATGGTTTAAAACCATCATGGGGAAATTGACCTAATTGGAGAAGAATATAAAAGGCACCAAAGCAAAGGAAAAGGGAATCATTAGATTTTGTGCTTCTGGAGAGATTGGCTCTTGAGGATGGAAACCTAGGGTTTTCAGAATTCTTGGCTTTGGAGAATGAAGATTCTTCATTATTCCTGCTACCTGAGGGTGTGAAAGATCACTTGAAGGTTGCATCATTGGTAGCTTCATGTCAAAGGCTGCATTTGTGCTTCATTGGATTGACAGGAGAGATTCAGGTTAAGGGTTTCATCATCAGATGTTTGTTATCCGGGTATGAATGCTTTCAATGTAATTTCATGAGAATAATAATTATGATATAATATTATATTTGTGCTTCATATTTTCCTTGTTCTGTAAATTTGATGCATTATCTGGTAAATATTTCAAAAAAAACTTCAAAACATCAAACCAACAATTGGAAAATTAGCTCAGGGAGAACTAGGGTTCTTACATGATATTATTGGTTTGTCAAAAACCAAGCTTAAATTCACCAAAACTGGAAGATTAAATTAACAATGGCCCACAAATGAAATTCAGTCATCCTGGATATCCTAGAATAGATGCTTTTTTAGGATAGCATGATATTTGATTTCAATCTTAATGTTATTATTTAATGCATCTCCAACAATTGTGGAATGGGTACTTGGACACCCATGTTGTTAATAGATACTATTATTTTATTATTATTCCCTTTGTTGACTTTAAATATTAGTTGTAATGATATTCATGAAGGAGGTTGAGTTGGCAATGGCTGTTACAATGCTACTATTTTAGCTCATTTCTCAACTTGGGCATGGGAATTAAGTAGTAGATAATCCTACATGTTGTTGGTAGGTCTCATATGAGTTGGGTGGTGATTTTGGATACCTACCTTGGGATATTATCCATTACGAAGGATTTACAACTCAAAGATTTGCGGTATTCCTATCTCAATTATCTATAATTTGGAGGCATGAGAGAGTAGTTTTATTATGTTATTTCATAGGTACACATGTGTTGTTAGAATGATGTTGTATTGAAGGAGTTAGAGTGTTGCATATGTATTGTATTCTTGAATATTAATACATTTTGAGTTTCTCTTTGATGGTTGAATTTTCCCTAAAAGGGTTTCTCCACAGACATCTAGTGTTATATGTTGCAACTTTATATATTGTTGAGTATCTTCTTGTTGATTTAAACACTCACATTATCTTTTATGAGTAATCAATTTTTGCATAAATAAAAATTAGATTTACATATTTATTTAACAAATTTCATTGTAAGATCTATTCATCGATTTAACTAACTGGCGACACATTTATTTTGAGGGGAAACAACAGCTGACAAAGTCATCAAAATTTACCTTGTTGCATGAACCCGTAGCCCCTGCAACATGATCAGTCACCACATACTAACAGGGGATGCCTTTCTAGAAGTGTTGAAGGTTTTTCGTTGTAGTGGAAGATTTTATTTTAAGTGGGTTTTGTAGATTTGTGAAATATTGAAAACCATGGCCTCTACTTCTCATTCAGATATTGAGAAATTCAATGGCATTAGGTATGAGATGTGGAAGCTACATATGTAATATTAGAAAAAGTTACAAATGGAAAGAATCCATTTATAACATCTAATGAAGATTGGAAAAATATGGACAAGAAGGCATGTAGAACCATATGATAGTGCCTTGTAGATTCCATCCTTTTGAATGTCTCTGAGGGGACCACTACATACAAGCGATGGAAGAGGGTCTAACAAGTGAATTGTATCTTAAAAGAGGTTATATTCTTGGAAAATAAATAAAGGTGATTCGATTGCAGATCATTTGAATGCTTTTAATTTGAATTTGATTTAGCTTGTTTATGTAGATGATAAGTTGTAAAAAGATATATTAATCTTATTATTTTGTTTTCCACCCAAAATTTGGGAAAATTTATTTATTTCCATCATTGGTGGTGGTGAAGAGATAAAAATGGATAGTTTCATTGCTAGTTTGCTTTCAAAGGAGATGAGAAGAAAACCATGAACGATGGCTCGAAGGATGCCCTACATGTTTTGGGAAGGACCAAGGATAAACATGGGTCAAAAGGGGATAAAAAATAAGGTTTTGCGAGAGGTCTACATTTTGCAAGCTGTGGTTTGCAAAATGTGACCTCTTTTTCCCCTTTTTATATTTTGCAAAATGGATATTCGTTTTAGGTTGCCCAAAACGGATATACGTTTTGCAAAATGGATATTTGTTTTCTTTACCCAATTCTTTTTATTACTTTTTAGTTTTTTGTGTTAGATTAACTAATATGATAGAGGAGTAACTTAAATATACTATATTATTTTTTAGTTTGTTGTCTTTTCATTATTCTTTTCATTATACTATGATAGAGGAGTAACTTAAATAATATGATCAAAGACAATGATACAAATGTATTATCTATCTAGTAACATTTAAGAAAGCTCATGTGATGGTATATAAAACCAAAAGAAACAATATGGGACACTAGATTTCATGTTAGAAACCCTTATGCAAGAAAACCTAGTAGTAAAAGATAGTTAAACCATTATATTATTTAGAATCCATTGATTTAATAGAAGAATTATTTTGATAGAGTTGATATCTACATGCTTATAGCATACTTTTCTTCTATGTTTCTCACATCCAACACCTAACTAACCACAATCCAACCATTCTCCATTCACATGAGTAGATAGGTATATGCATCATCACAGAATACCAATTGTCTACCTATCCAATGAACCAATGGAATACCAAGAGTCACAAAGCTATATGTTGACCATATCATAAAATCAATATATCACATAATCACCAAACATGACACCTCCATGTGGATAACCATTATAGATGACTATATGTTACATTACACATTAAATATCAATAGTTTAAATTACTAACTATAGTCAATGTATTCATGTCTTCTTGTATAACCACCACTACCAACCATAAGCTTGTGGTAACACATACAACCATCTAACCAATTCTTTCAACTTGTAGCATTGTACAACATTCTCTTAACATAACCAAGCCTCTAGATTCTTCCACATGAACTTCAAGTCTGTTACAAGTCCACCTACATTATTATTTATGCCTCTACTAACACAATTAAATATGTAGTTGTGAGTACTTCTTCAAATGACTCATGGTTAAATTTCCACAGCATCACCACATGTAGACATATCTCCATGCTATATTGCAACATCTAAAACTCACCATATCCTACCACATTACATTTTATCATTGTTCAATAGTTGAACCATATAAACTCAGGAACTCTCCATAGGTGAATTATAGATACAAGAAGAGGACGTCAAAGAGAAAATCATCAGAGGGTGCTTTGATTTGTAAAAGACAATAAATAATCTAATCTACATCAACATATAGGCCATATGCATGCCTGTGTGTGTTGCCTTTAATATCTAGCTCAACATCATTAATCTTTCTCCCCAAAGGGTTTGACCTAGTTGAACCCATTCACCTATCAAGTCAACAAACTCCTAAATGGTTCCCTAAACACCACCAAGTGACAAATTCAACTATTAAGAAGGCAAAAGCAAGTAGTTTTGGTGTAAATTTTAACGTATCATTTCACTTAGTACATATTAGATGATATCTGTGTCAACAATTGAGATCAAACTTGTGACACTCTGGATTGACCTCCATTTTTCTATGCATGTTTAAATTCCAAGACAATCATTGGATTGATGTCATTTATTTTCTAAAGGTGGAAAATCAATTTAGCACATCCTCAACATCATTCTTCCATCATCAATTCTAGATCAAAGTACTGATATCCCTCATCTTTAAGTTTTATATTTATTGCAATTATTTGTCCCAACTTTGATTAATCTATATATCTATGTTAATTCATGTTTAAATGACTGCATTTGATTAATTACCATAGATTTATGTAAAAATGATTCTATTCCTTTAGATTTTTGGTGAACTTGACGTTTGTACATAACTCAGGGTTTATTATTCCTTCCTTGATAGGGTTTTCAAATTTGATTTTTTAAATTGCATAATCTTATTTCTAGATCTAATTAGGGTTTACCATTTGGATTCCCTTTTTGCTTACATGCTTCATAAATATGTCTTCCTTTAGGTTTTTGTGATCCATTGTGTGCTATTGCTTTCACCCATCATACCCACCCTTCCTTTTTGCCTTTAGGATTCCATTTGGTAATTTATTCTCGCAGATAAGTGCTTGCTATTTTTTTGATTTTATATTAATACTTACATTCTTTTATATTAGTTTTGTTTAGGGTTTGAATCCATGCTTTATTTATGTGTCGTTAATTTATCTTTATTAGGGTTTGGACCTTTATTATATAATCTCTTCTTGATTCGTACCCAACCACCCTTGTTTATGCTTCATTGGTATTTTTTTTTATCATGGATTGTCATATTCCATTATGATTAGCCTCTATTCATGTCATTATTACATAATTTGATATTTTTATACACTTTGTGATATTTGATCCCACTATCCTTGATTCACTTATGTCCTTTTATCACATGCATGGCCTTATATTGTCAATGAAGGTTTTGTTCCATCATGTGTGTGCCTCTTCCTCCATTCACTTAGTTATTGCCCTTCCTTCCCTTGTATACCCCAATTTAACTTATTGACAAACCTCATGTTGTTTCTATTTCTCCTATGGATAAAGCTTGTAACGTGCTTGAGCATAGTGATAATTTATCTTTGAGCACTTTTCCTTCATATGATTTGATTCATGATACATGATATGAGAAGGATACACATGATATATATACCCTTACTCTCTAGCAATAAAATTACGAATGATACTTTATATGGTGAAGCTACACCTTCCTTAATCCTTCATGACATTGTTATGCCTTGTGATGATGGTATACCCAGTGAACATATCCTTTATGCATCTCATGATAGATTTCCTTGTTCACTTATGGATTTTTCTGCTTGTGTCTCTCTTGCTTCATCTTGCCTTAAGGATCCTTATGATAAATTGATACACATGTTCCACCTTCACATGAGGTTACTAGTACATCTTAGCTATCTTTTGGCTCATGGCTTATTGTTGATATGTATTGTGATGAACACGATGAATTTTTTTATCTTACCACAATGAAGTTTATGACTCTTTGTATCACATACACTCTATTGGCCCATTCCATTGATTTTTCTATGCATCATGATGATATACAACTTTTGGATGGAGACCCTTCTTTGGATACTTTTATGCTTTTTATTATGTATCCTTAAGTGATCATGGAGTACATTCTTCTACATCTTCTATTGAACAAACATATGATTTAGGCATACCTAAGGATGACAAACATGTAGATCTTTTACAATTTTTACTTTGTATATGTGAGGATAATTTGTCATTAGATGATGATACATCTTTCACATGTCCTCCACCACTATTACACGTGACAATATGCAAACACACATGAATATGCTACATGTTGATAATGATACTTCACCTTATATAAACTACCTCATCACTAGTATTGACCATCAAGAATGGTATATTGATGCTTATGTGCAAATATCTAAACCACAAGACGATACTAGCAAAATATTTCATAATCCTTTGGCATATAAAATTTTAACTTATTCTTGACCAAGTGGATTGGTGGCACCTTTTTTTACAAAGTGTGATGGTAAAGGTGATCCAATTCTAAATCTAAGGACTTCAACTACTACATGATTTTCTTATTTTCATGAGGACCAATTTCTTGCGAAATTATTTCCAAAAAGCTTAAGTTGTCATGATTTTAGATTGTTTTGTTCTCTACCTTATGCCTCTATCAATTCTTTTGGGGAGTTGGATACTACTTTTGTCAGGCATATTCATTACAATTTTGAGCCTAAGTCATCTATCACGTAATTCATGCAATGTAAGCAACACGAACATGAACCAATTCAAGGTTATATCATGAGATTTCATGCTTTGATTACTAATATGAGATCTTCGTTATGGGATGCAAAACAAAAATTTCACAATAGCTCACATTGTTGAATGACATCAATGAAGAACAAAAATCACTAAGTAACAAATAAACAAGCTACTATGTCGCACAAAATGGATATCCGTTTTGGACCAAACCAAAACGGATATCCGTTTCAAAACCTATGAAAGTCAAACTTGGCCAAGTCGCGAATTTGGCTAAGTAAAAACGTGATTTTTTATATATTGCCACTATTTGGCCTGCGATGATCCTGCACATACCCAATCGCATGATCTTGAGATTTTAGTTACGTGGGTGTCAATGGTATCCCGAAGGTCTGGTTTGGTCTTGCATACTTTGCGAGCTTACATTGGCTATGATATGTCCTTTCGGGATAATATGATATAATTTTCCACCTGATAGGTCTTAGTGTGTTACAAGTTTAATGAATATTGTTTGGGCATTCACCATGTTGTTTCTCTTGAATGGTGGTCTATATAGGGATGGTAAGTTGTTAAACATCTTCATTTTTGGCTTAATTGATGAATTTATCGAGTTCTTGTGTCCATTTGCGTATCTGGTGTGGGTATTTTTTGTCTTGTTGCATATTATGGGGATTCCAATTTCATCTGGAAATATCTTGATGCACCGTGAAGTCTCACTTCCAATCTAAACCTGTGAAAGGTTATCTCTTGTAGTATGTGAAAGCGGGAGTATTTTTGAAAACAAACATTTTTTTATGCCAAATGGATTTTTGTGGAAGGGTGATGAACATCGGGATTTATCTTGATGAACCTCGAAGACGCACATATCTTGATGACTTTGCACTCCCGCAATCTACTCAAAGGTCCTTTTAGTGGAAGTTCTACTAGATGCAGGACATATCTATTTGACCACAATCTAGCTGCAAATGGGGTCGATAGCATTCGCTTTGATTTCAAGTTAAAATTATTCAAGAAATCCCCACCATTCCAGAAAATCTCGAAACTTCGCATCTCTAATGCCCATCTTGAAATCAAGAGTAAAGTTTTATATCTCGATGATCTAATGTTTAAGAGAATATTCCTGGTCATTTGCTTTTAAAATATTTGTGTATTAAATAAAATTGATAAAATATGGAGTTTTACCTTGGTTGCATATATTAAGTTTAAAATTGAAGAAAAAGTCATTCATTTGAGATTTGCGAAAATATCCATCTCAACTAGATATTGTGGACATCCACTAATATGTAGGATATATCTTGTTCATGAAGCATTACATTAGGTAAAATGTGGTAGTTTGTGCTTCAAGTGCACATGTCAAAAATTTGATCCTCATCTGGATATATCTAGTATCACTTGTAATTTCTGACATAACCTGCAACACCTTAAACTTTCACCACCTCCCAATGGAGCACTTTTCTTCGCAACATCCTATATGCTCCACGATGCATAAAAGCTAATATATATTGGATTTATTTTTGTAGAAGATGGTTGTATAATTTGTAGAAGCTAAGTTGAGGATATTTTGAAGAACAAAATGTGGTTAAAAATAAGACAAATCGGCCAACTTCCAATGTTCATAAACCTCCTAGTCAACCGATAGAACAAAATATCGATGGAGCCTTTGGAAGAAAGTTTGTAAGTTTTGAGTTCATCAATGTATAACGTGCCTTATCTTTGAGTCATTTTTCAATCAGTTCACGTGCCTTATCTATGCTTCCACATTTTGCATACACATCTAACAAGACAATCGCAACTACATCTGACAAAATTCCTCTATCGTTAATGCTTTGACAGATGTCCAATTTATATGATGGTTTGCGGGAGCTATTGCCAATATGGGATAGGTTCTACTGCTACGTGACATTGCAGAAAGGACATAGCAGAGATTACGAGTGCCACAGGAGATTACGGAGATTTCAGGTGCTACGGGATGGCAACGTCTATCCAATGGTAAGTTGGGACAAAGCCCTAGAAAAGAGTCACAAATGCATAATGAACAATCTTAGCATAAGGAGGGTTTCCTAATTGACTACCATACAACCCTAGGACAGTCACTTAGTTTTGGGCAGAGTGAGCGGTCATAATGAGGACTGTCATAAATATCCCTACTACTCACTCAAAGGGATCTTGCAACTACAACTATAACTCAGTTTGAAGTAATGTCAGCAAAGATAAAAGATTTAATCCGAGACACTACCTTGCCTTCATAACAAGTGTGCCCCATATGCACGAAAGTATCACTTTTAGAGAGATTAAGCCAATGGATTTGTTGAGTGAACGATGTCTTCATAATTTCTATACATAATAAGATCAATTTACGTTGGCCCTCTGAGTGCGGTTTTATTAATCAGTCAACAAGATAAGTTATAGCTTATCGATTGCTATCAGAGCTTAAATTTGACAGTCAACCTTGTCTGTCAAGAATTTTTTTTCCTATGGTTTGGTCTTTATTATTGCCTTTCACATGACAATAAATTTTTTTTAATGCAAGTTAAATTTTTTAAGTGATGTGAAGGATGATTATACCAATGAAACTAGATTTGAAGCTATCATATCCTATCCTATCACAACGTTTCTTATCCTCAAACAATTCAGTTTACTATATCACATTGTTTAAAAAACAAAAGAAGGGACTCTATTATTAGTATCCTAACAATTTAAAGTTTACAGTAGTTTCATGTTCATTGTTTATTATAAAAAAAATGACCAAATCATTACCCATTTCTTCAATATCATTTGTTCAATATGGTAAGAGTTTTTGGAAGTATTTAGAAAAATATACACAACTGAATCTAAAAATACTTTCAACCAAATAAAATATAATACAGATAAGGAAAACACATACAATGTAGATCCCAATTTGTCAACACTACTTCATTCAATCCGCTATTACCATAGCAAGCAAGCACCAAACAAATCTATCCTACCAAAAATTATATTAAAAAAATACAAGAAAGAAACACAAAAAGATTAAAAATAGTCAATTTAAAGAGACTTACTAGTACCACAAATTGATGAGTTAACAATTAAAGATCCAGTCCAAATCTCCAATGGTTTCGCTCAAGGAGGTTAAAAAAAAAATTGAGAGTGGGAATTTTCAGTCTAAAAAAAATTTATAATATAAAATATTATTTGAGCTCAGGCTAATAATATAAAAAAACTCAAAGAATATTTAGAAATTTAGAATATCTATGAAATATCTAGGAAAAAAATTAAAATAATAGAAATTGTTGAAAGTTCCTATTTGGAAATTTTCACTCTACAAAAAAATTTATAATATAAAATATTATTTAAATTAAAATAATAGAAATTATTGAAAGTTTCTATTAAAAAATTTAGAAATAAAAGTAAAAAACATGTATTTGTAATTTTGTATTGTTTTTAACACAAAGTTTCTATTAAAAAGTTAAAAATAAAAGCAAAAAACATGTACTTGTAATTTTGTATTTTTTTCACACACACTCACACTCTCTCACACACATACAAAGTTTCTATTAAAAAAATTAATAATAAAAGGAAAATAAAAAATTATATATATATATATATATATATATTGTTTTTGTTACGGTTTCTAAAAAAATTTCCATGTATTAACATACAGTTGACAAATATTTATTTTCACTGTATTTTACAGCTAAAATCTTTAAATACAGGTATACGGCCATCAAATTTAAGCCCTGATTGCTACCTTATCACAAGTTGTCTAGTTGCCTTTATGAGAATTGAGATTGCCTTGGAATTTTACCATGAGTATCATTATAAGAAGCTTGGAGAAGGCCTATATATGAAGGCTGAAGAGTCTTAAAACTATTACACATAGTTTATACAGTCATAACAATCATAGAGAAGATGATCCAGAATGCTGACATTAGATTGTCCTATTTGGATCAAGAAGCAGGTAATGGGTTTAATGTTTTTCAAGACATTGAGTAGGTCATTAGAATAGTCTCATCAAGGGTAGGGGAACAACCCAAAGAGATGATCAAGTGGGTTTGTGAATGACATTGTCACGGATTCATCATTGAACAAGTATGCTAAGACTTGAGCCTTACAAAACAGTCATATTAAGTGCTATTCATAATCCCTTAAGAGGACTTAAACCATTACAAGGGTTTAAATGATCAATTGCCTAGTTTTAAGATGAATGAGGGAATCTAAGGAGTTAGTAGCAGAGAACATAATAGGGACTCTCTTAGGGTCTGCAAGATTTCTCCAAACTGAAATAGTGTTTTAAAAACTCTGTACTCTTGTGTGCAAGTGATGAAGTTGACATTCCAAAATTAAATGGCCACTAAAGGTTTTAGTCTACACCTCTATGAGTGTAGGACGGTAAGGAGCAAGTGTGAGACAGATCTGAGAATGGATCGACAATCCTTATGATACAAAGAAAACCATGAAGGATGTGAAATGAATGATGAGACGGAGTTGACGAGCTGAAGTCATTTAAAAGCAAAGAATGGAGTCAAACAACTTATTGATGCAGAGTTGTAAAAAATGGATTTAGATAAACAATAAAAAGGTGCTCTTAGTAGTGATAACTCATGGTCTATGCCATAAATCTGAAGAGGTTTATTTGGAATGTCCCAAAAAAAAAAATTGGCCCAAGGAAATGATTAGATATGCATCCTATGGAAATTATAGAAATAATTGATATGCTTCGGGCAGTGGTTTATTTGAAAATTTAACGAGTTCCTCATATAATTGTTCTATTTGAAACTATTGAATCATATTAAATGTCAGGTTTCCTTCATTGATTTGAATATGATACATCTGTCAAGAGTTGCTTATTATGAATTTTCCTTCTTGCAGATTGAATACTAGACTAGACGATGTGGAGTACAAAGGGACCATATGCTTCAGGAAGTTTCCTAGATTGAAAAGAACCATCACATTTGACATTGGGACTTTGTTGAAGTTCTTCAAGGCTCTAAGATCAGTGACAAGATGTAGGGAAATATATTAGACAAAATGTTGTTGAAGATGGAGGTCATGTCCAGTTTTAGCCATGTTCACACAACTTCAGTCAACAAGTCAACTTATTAATTTTCCAAATAGAGTGGTTCATTGGAGTACCTCTTCATAAAAAATGTGCCACATGTTCTTTTTACCTTTTTAACTCATTGTAAAATTGATTTGTCGTATCAGACATATCAAAAAATTGTTATTTTGTCTCATCTATTTAAGCCAAAAAGTTATATTTTTGTCTTTTTCCTAAAAGACAAAAGCAAAAACAAATTTGTAACAACCTACCAAAAGAATTAAATGTTGTTGAATCTATGCCCTTGGTGTTGGTTTCACCCCCACCATTCATTATAAAACTCACTATGCTCATCTCTTTATATAAAGGTAACCTTTCTCTCATTATAAAAGGCTCGGAAAGACTAAAAAGAAGAAGAATTGTTAAAACTCTGCCATTTTCCTAAATCAATACAAATAGAATTTCATTTCTTTCTACCATATGGGTTTATTTTATTGTTTAGATTTGTTTCTCATGGTTCCTTTTCACCTTTCTGATTAGATATTTAGTTACATTTATGATTGATTGTACAGATATCTGATGGATCTTACATGTTCATAGCATTTGTAGCTTGTTGATTGTAAGTCACTTTGCATGGTTAGCCTGAACACAACTCAATTTCAGTTTGATTGTGGAAGTCGATTGAACTACGACAGAAATTGGGTGTTGGATGAGCTCTTCACTGTTTCAAAATATTTAACCTCAGAAGATTGCACAGTCTTTGCAGCGTTGTGGGATGTCTGGCTAAGTAGAGATTTGTCTACTTTAAGGATCTGCCTATCAATTTATTGATCATTCCCATAGCTGTCTATAGGATTTCTTTATCCCTTCTCTCTCCCCTTTTTCTTTTGCATTTTATTTATCATATCTAGTTAGAATAAGTTTCACCAACTTACATATTGTTGTTCCAGAATCCATATTTGATGAATGCATGTAGATAGATTGTTGGTTGAGAGCTAGAAAGATACGTTTTACAACAATACATGATTGATCAGTCCACTTATGCCCTATTAGTGAAGGAAACTGATTAATCTGTGTGTAATTAAACCTTAAAACTAAAGTTTGTCCAAATTTCATGTAAGTCCCCTATTGTAGCAGTAAAAACACATTTCCAAATGGGTTATCTCACAAGTCAAGACCTGACAGTATAAACTTGGGGTATTCTTCTTTGGGTATTCAGGATTGGATTCCTTTCAAGAGAGATAAAGTACCTAGTATTTTATCTAAGGTTATTACGTGCTAAAACATCGATCAACAAGTTGTAGAGAGAATGAACAAAACACTAATAGAAATAGTCAAAACTATGTTCAGTGGTACATATTTGGATCAATGCTTTTGGACAAAGACTATAATTATTACTTGTTATCTGATTAATATATTGTCTTGTTTGGCTCTTATTGATAAAACACCTTATGAACTGTGGGCAAGTAAGAAGCCTCTAGTTTCAAAACTGCAGGTCTTGTACAAAAAAATCTCACATAAAATAGAGAAAGAAAGAAAACCTAGTGGGAAAAAACTTTCCTCCAAAAAGAGAGATATATACAAGAAATAGGTAGAAGGACTCAACATGAACCTCGAAGGACTACTTCTACAAATACACATGAAGTGTTTCCCCCAAAAGAGAGAAATAGAGAGACTAGAAAGCCCACACATAAGATGATTGATCCTGCAGTGCTGACTGAAGATCGAAAATGAATATTGAAAGTGATGCTTGAAAGTCGAACAACATACCTTCCCTGTGGAAGAAGAAGAACTGCAGATAGGTGCATGAGATCTTCCTAGGTGAGAAGAACAAAGTGAGTCCCCAAATGCTGCACATAATTCATAGACTACAATGAAATCTTTGGAAGCTGTAGAGAAACCACATGTGGAATCAGTACAGGGTCAAGGCATTGAGTGATAATATCCTACTACAAATTTGAAGAAGCCTCCTATGAAGCAACAGGTGAAGGAGGAGTGGGTAACTCAATTGGTTGAAGAACTACTGATCCTTCGATGATGTATCCACACTGAAAAATGGAGTTTGAACTGTAGAGTCTTTGTCATCAGGTGCAAAGTGTGAAAATGTATAGACATTGGAAAAATTGTCAACTTTCCCAACTGCAACAAGTTTTGTAGAGTGCAAGTCTCTTATCATAACTAATTCTGAATTGAATTCAACTATTTTTCCTAATCCACTATTTGTGATTTGGTAGATGGAAAGCAAATTGTATCTTAATTCTGGAATAAAGAGAACATCTTTAATACAACCAGATCCTATTTTAACATCACCTTTTCGACAAACCGCCATGTAAGAATTGTTTGCAACCAATATATTTGTTGTAGTTGTGCAGTGTAGTGATGAAAAAAGTAGACAAGATGCCATATGATGTGATGCACTAGAATCAAGAACCCGTCACTGAGATTCAAAGGCTGCAGAGGAACATAGTACTTTGCCTTTTAATGATTCTAACATTGATGGAGAAGAATAAAGACAAGCCTTGAGTTGTAAATTTCAAAGCTCTTTTTGTTTAATGATTCTCTTGTATTCATCTTCTCTCTTTTTAAAACATGTAGATTCTTCATACCCATTTCTCTTACAATAAGCACACAGATGCCTTTCTTTACCTTTATCTTTTGATGAAGACTAAGGTGAAGGCTTTGATTTTGTTCCTTTGCCTTTATCTTGATCTCTAGTTTGTTCCTTTGGTGTTTGATTTGAAGATGAAGATGCAACAAGTGCATGTGTTGACAAAGACTTCAAAACATCCATTTGTATTAACTTATTTTATTCCCTTGTTAGATTAATTGCAAAGTCAGCAAGAGAAGGCATAGTGAAGTTTGTACCAAGATCACTTTTGGTAGTATAAAATGATGAAACAAATACTCAGAACTGATGACTAATATTAGACAAAATACCGAGTATCAATTGTTCATCTGTTTTGGTGATGCCACATTGTTGGAGTTGAAATTTGATTGAATGTAACTTAGTGGAAAAATATGTATAGTAGTGAAGTCTTGTGGATTAAGACTAATTAGCTCATTCTCAAGTTCATGACCTCGGATAACATCCTGTTTCCCGAACAAACTATCTAATTTTGTCCATACATCATTAGGTGTTTTGCAAAATCAAGATGAAAGAGAAGATCCTGAGATATAGCAATACATAGTGTTCCATAAACTTCATCCGTATGATTAAACCACTTTTATTTTTTGATGAAAAATAAATTCGTTAAATTTTGATGTCTTGGGAAAAAGTTTTGCCTCATCGAAATTTTCCGCTTACAATAGATTCAGGGTTTAAAAAATTAGTAAAAAAGGCAAAAATATTTTTTTTCACTTTGTGAAATTTCGCCTTCGTGGGTGAAAGTTGTGGCAAAATGAAAAAAATGCCTATGTGAGGCACTTTTGAGAGATGGTGGTCAACATGCCATAAAATTTTAGCCTTAGTAGTGTACAAAACCACTAATGGTTATAGTTTGGTGTGAATATTAACATAGACTGTTAAGTGTTACATAGGATGCTCGAGCTTAACATGAAATGCTAGTCATAGCAATAAACGATAATAGTAAATGTTAAGAATTGTAACAATAATAGTAATGAAAGCTAATAAATAATCCTTGAGTGTCCGAGTGTGCAAGGCAAGTGGGCCAACTGGGCATGTTGGGAACCAAGAGTCCAAATAAGACTGTAACAGGCATGGACAGAGGATCCTAGGGATCCAAGATCGAGTTGCCTAGAAAAAATGGACATAGAATCAAAAAGGGAAGTCCAAGGACTTTGAAGTCAGTCAAGAATACACTTGGTGCAGGGGCACCTTATCCTTTCTCACCAAACATGGGTAAAGTGTTGACAAGTGTGTCTAGGCCAATTCAAAGGCCAATTTTGATTGTAATAAGGTCTCCTTAGACCATTCATCATGAAGTCATGTGGGTTTTGTGTCCTAGGGGCAGTCTTAGGGAAAAACAGTTACAAGTCTCTTTTGAAAAGTGTCATTTTCCTTAACAAATGTAATGTTCCCATGAAGGGGAACGCCTTGGCAGTTAGGTAGTTGATTGAAAATGACTTCCACCCTTTGTCCCATGTTGAAAATGAGGAGAAGACGTGGAGAAATCATTGTTGATGAAGTTTTGGAGAAGAAATATCAAAGAACTTACTGTTTCCTGCACTTTTTCTGAGTTTTATTCCTGCTCCCACGCCTGGTACGACGCAGTATAATACGGGCAAGATCTGAAACTCATGAAATGTTAAAGTGTTGTTTGTGAGCTTTCATTGGAATAGGGTTAGAGGAATTTTCACTAAGTTTTAAACATTCTTTGACCGCTTTTTTGAAATAAGGCTTGAAAACCCTTGAATTGAGGGTTTGAACAACAAACATGAAGTTTTGATCCATTCCATCAATATATTTAACCATAACCATATATTGATGGAATGGCAATTAGTAGGTTTTATTTATAGTTTTAATGCATTGCAGGAGTAGGGGACAAGTTTGTGGGGTTGTATGAGAAAGATTTGGCCTAATATCATCATGTATTAGGTTTCTTTACTTAAGTGTGCTCATGGTGTTTGAAACAAGGAGGTTGATGTGACCCAACACTCTCAAAACCCACATAATCTATCTATTGGCAACCTATTTGTGACCCTATAATAGAGATTGGAAGGATTGGATAAAGTTAGAGGGCAATTGCTTTGTAAAAGTGGCCTAATTAGGCCTAGGTGCAGCGATTACCAGTCAATTAATGAGCCCATCACTCCAAAACAAACCCTAGTTCTTTTAGCATATGTTGTGTAAAGTTGTAAACGGTATCCAAAACACCCATTGGATTCTGGGTTTGGAATGATCTGCTCTAGTTATGCCCAAAAAAACCTCTTACAGAGGGCTACAATTCTGATCAGTTTGTGAAGGAATGCCTAGAAGGGCATGGGGTCAGGGTTCTTGTTGATCTTCAGTAAGATTAGCCCACCAAAACATAGTGGGTCAGGGTGTAATAGGAGTTCAGCAAGTGAGTTATCTCATTAGAACCTCATTTGTGTATGTGTCAACCATTGTCAACCATGCAAGATGAAAGAGGAAGTTGGTCATATTGGGACAGTCAGCCAAGTTTGACTTGTGAATCCTTCTAAGTGCCTTGAGAAGCCTCCCCTAATCTGCATCAACACTACAGGTCCATAAACACTAACAATGGGAGTTGGGAGGAGCATGGGCTGATGTGAAGATAGCAAGCGAATCATGCGGCCTACAAAATGCAAGTATCAGTGCTTTGATGGAGAGCTCCAAGGCTAGTTGATAAAGAGGCGGCCAATAGAAACAACAACCTTGAATCTTCAAATCGAGCAACCAAATAACCTCAACCGTCAGTGATTGTTGGTCCAATTTTGACCATACAGATTGTCGATGAATGAGGGTGGTCTGCGGAGTTCAAATGGTAGAGATCTGTGAGCAGACTTGAACAAGACAAAAAGGGAGCCCTTGAGATTCTATATGAGTTAGCGCTGTGAACAAGAGCCTGAACAGGGCACAGAGGTGGCTACAGGCCTGAATGTGGGTCGAGTAGATGTCTGAAAGTAGTGGAGAAACCTGTTGAAAGGCCGAGTGGGCTGTCGAAGGGGCTGGCGTGGTCAATGGTCGTGGAGAGGATGCCAACAAGGTTGAAGTGGCCGGAAAACTACAATAACTACCCTCTTTGGAAGAATGTGTCCCTGACATGCTTGAAGAATGTAGAGGCCACCAAACCAAAAGTGTAAATAGGAAAAAGAGCTCGCATAGAGCACAGAGATGGTTGTGGGCCTGAATGTGGGCCGAATAAAGGTCTGCGGTCCTAAATGTGGGCCAAGACTTGAAATCTGCATAGCAACCTGAAAAAAAAAAATCTTCAACCTTGGTAGGGGGCAAAATGCCCTTTGCTAAAAAAAATCATTTTTTTTTTCAAAAAATCCATAGAGGATGTGACCATATGACCGTACAACCATAGACAAAGGGTAATTTTTTTTTGCAAAAAATTAAATTTACCAAAAATCGTTATTTGAATGGTATTCTTAGTTGTCTCGGGCCTTCTGAACGCAATGGTGGCATCCATGTGGCATCAAGATGAACTCTTGCAAGGGATAAATATAGAAATCACTTAAATCGAGAAGCATTTTACTAGTATCACTTTGATACCATGTTAGAAATGACCAAGATCAACTAGTAAAAATGAGAATACCTCCACAAAGCAAGATTGCACATGTAAGCCAATATTGATATTAAAAAAAAGGTAAGTAAAAGATGTACGTAATGCCTTATTATATAGGCATGAATGAGGCAATCCACCTTGCATGTGAATTGATCGGTGCCCCATGATGCAGCACTTGCATGTATACAAGTGTCATATAAGTGTAAACATTTGGATCACATGGAATGTGCAAAGCAACAACCATGTGTGACAAATGTTGGATGACTACAAAGTGCCTTTTGAGGTGAGATAGAAAGTCTTCCAACCTCAAAAGGTATGCACATGAGGTTTATCAAACAACTAGGTAACCTCTAAGTGTCTAGAAGGTTGCACATTTAGTTAGACAAGATTTTATCTAACCTCATCAACCTAAGTACACTTAAGCTATAGTGAATAGATAAATTATTCACTCTAACAGTATTTTTAAGTATCATCGCCATTAGTGTAAAAAAGGATGACAATGAAATGTTAATGGCCACCTTCATAAATAATGAAATTAAATTGGAATTTTCTCAAATACATTTGGATAAGGCTCCACGCCCTAACAAATTCTTAGTGGCCTTGTTTCAGAAACGCTAGCACATTGTTTGTCAAAAGATGGTGTCAATATGTGATGAATCACATGCAAAAAAGAAAGTTCTTAAAGTCCTAAATTACACTTTTATTGCTCTAATGGCCAAAAATACAACACTTCATCTTTTGTGAAATCTAGACCAATCTCTTTGTGTAATACGTTATACAAAATCCTTTCAAAGTCTATGGCTAATAAACTCAAAGAAGTCCTTCCTTCCTGATGAGTCAGAAAAGCATGCTTTTCCTAATGCAGCTTTTTACCATTGACTCATCTACCTAATGTTTTATTGCCTAAACTTAGCCCACATGTGCACTAGTTCTCTGGTATTTTGTATGCTAAACATTGTATAAATTTAAGTAGTTCTTTACTAATGCATAATATATCTTATTTCATATTGTTCACTTTACTATGATATATGTTAACATTTATAAGGCAACAAAGAGCATACTGGCATACAACAAGTGCACACTCATCCTGCAGCAACTGCGCAGGCAACTTGCAGCAAAGGGAAATCTAGCCTATAATAAATGAAGTGAAGGAGACCTATTTGAATTTCTCTTTTATGAAGACAACATAACTGTTTCAAGCTGAAAAAGTCAAATGTTAATGTGGCATATTTCATTTATTAAGTTTGTTAGTTATAGTATCCTTTTCAAGTTTTTAGTTTCTAAAATAAGGAGTCATCCTACATGTTGGGAGTGGTAGGATGTATGTAACCAACTGTAGGATTTATAAATACCTACATCCAGACTGTTGCAAAGGGGGGGTAGTAAAATATATGTTGAAAGACAACAAATTGTATGTTGAAGAACATAAGTTAATATAGCAACATATTTTCTAAGCAAGAGTTGATTTAATTAGTAAGCCTTAAAGGATCATAGTCACCCGAGCAAGGGCCCACTTGAGGAAGATTGGAACCCTATTTTATATTACAACAAGTTATATTTCTGTTATTATGTTTTAGTCGATTGCAACCATTATTTTTTATCCATTTCCTTGATTGTTTTATGATGCAAAGGGAAAACAAAGGACAAGAACAATGGATAAACAATAACAAGACCAATGTAGAGTACTCAACAGTCTTCATAAGATTCCATTGACCCTTCAATGGAGATTTCAACCGATAGGCTGTAAACTATTCTACAAGCCTATCTTTCTAGGCTTAAACCCATTTCAAAAGACCTATTTGGTTGCTTTGTGTAACAATACTCTCTCTTTATACCTTCTTGAGTTAAATTGTTCATCGTGTTCGGCCATAACTAAAAGAAATGGATTTTGTTTACATTATAATATATTAAACTAATTTAGCTTTCAATCCCATAATGTTATAAGTATCAAGAGGAGAACCCTCACTATTAACCCCGCATGCATGCAAAGTAACCTTCGAGTAATACTAATAACTTTCATATTTCTACCCTACTTCTTTACCAAGGGGTCGATAATTACTGCATTATGGGTATCCTAATAACCCTTCAATAGCAGTCAAGTACTATGCATGAAGTTCTCATGAATGTATTTATGTGCTCTTAGCACGTTTAAAGGTTAAAGTTTTCAAAAAGATTATCATTATAGTTCGTTGATGGTGCATCGACCACATGCAGGCCATATCCTCCAAGCATATGACTAAACAAAATAGTTTTAAACACTATATTTCATGAGCACAATCAGCTTGAATACATCATGGAAGCTTTTTTGTTGTCATTAAATTGTTTCCATACTGTGCCTTATCGGCACTCAAACATGGTGTTAGCTACAATGAGCACTAGCTCGGCCTTGAACGCCTCAAGCGACAGTTAAATCACATTCAATACAAAATTTGTAATATATTCATTGATGGCCTCGAGGGTCTAGAGTATATCTCCAAGTAAATGCATTATCAAGATTAAACAATAGTAACATAGACCTCAAGGGTCTATGAATAAAGATTATCTATTGATAGCTACGGCCCGAGGGCCTCAGATGATAACCACAACAAAAAATATACTTGACTGTTGACACAGTCGAACCTATTCAACAAGGTATTAATATTGTTTAACATTCCAAGCAATGTGAGTCTTTACAGACTTCGAATCTTACTTGAGAGTGTTAGTTTAAGTGTTTATGGTGCGGTCTATCGTTGGCTCTTAGCAGAGCGCTGTCGTGCCAGTGTCCTGTGGCCTTTGACAATGATTTTGAACTAACTGTATATTATCATGTTCCTACTCTTTCTCTTGAGCATTATGAATAATAATTAATGAATGCCAAAGACTTACAAACTAAGTTTTTGATATTCTTCACATGTCGAGCATGTAGTGAAACGGCCACACAAGTTCACAAAGTGGAGGGTGGTTACTCCACTTCGCCACCCCGCAGTTTCCTTGGAGTCACTCTATCCATTACTTGCTATATGCAAGTGGACAATGAGGATAAAGCTCCTAGTGGTCCAATATGGCATCTCATCACTCCACTAACCGTCGATGATGTCATCCAACACACATAACACAAACATATTAATAATAACATGGGGCTCGATACAAAGTTTAAATAATCATATCTTAATAAACTTTCCATACATCTTCATGATGTATGAATGTACTCATACCAAACAAGATGTTGTCATATGACATCATCATCGATATGGTGACATGATCAAAATGTAATTTAGGGGTTGAGCACCGTTCCCCCTTCTTTGCTATAAACTAAAAGCATATTATACCAAGAATAATAGATTAAAAATTCATGTTCAAGAATAAATAGAGAAACAAGAAAGTACTCCACCACTTGGCAAGGCTATCTCTCGACTAAAGTTGACATTCTAAGAATGTCGTTTAGTCAAGTCGACGTAAACATTGTCAAAATAGCTCAATCAACATGACTTCATATAAAGGAAATCGGCTAGCAAAGAAAAGACGTGACTCATGCTAACGTACACAGGTTCTTAAGGATGCAAAATTTGATACTCAGATGGCAATTGGACCCATTTTCCGACATCTATCTCTTCCTCTCGGATGATAGTCTCTTTCCTTCTTTGAAGGAAGATTCAATTCCCGTCCAAAGTCACCATCATAAAACCATGATTAGTGCATCATCATCTGATTCTCAATTCATAATATTTAAATATACATATGAACATGTAATTTCATATCTAACTATCATTAGTCACTATTATCATAATCAATGATTAAATAAGATATTTCCACAACATCTAATTATCAAACTATGGTTAATCCTCCTGATTACCACTCAAAAATAAGATTAAGCTAAATCATAAGTTCGGGATGTAACATTGTTGAATCACATCATATTGGATTGAAAAGTTGGAACTTGGAATTGATTGACAAAACTCGAGATCAAATCTACTTTTTGTACACTATGCAAATCCAGAAGTTGTTACTCAAAAAAATACAACATGGTCCTAGGAAGCTCCTAGAAAAGGGTAAAAAATACTCCAACTCAAGCAAACACCACAATCTAAGACACCCCAATTGCTAGCAATCTAAATTTAAATTTGGCAAGAGAAACCAACACACTAGCTTCTCCTAAATCCTTTTGAAGGCCAATGACCCTCCTTGCCTTTTTCCTAATAACATAGACCCTCTCTTTGCCACAATTCTAGGAAAAAATATTGTGTCTTCAATTAGAATCAAATCACCCATGACTGAGGATCTATTTATTAAAATATAGTCAAATCAAGATGAGGCTCTTCCCTCTCATGAAGTGGTAAAAAAACTGGTGACAATAGAAATTCAATTAATTTCTAAACATGAATCACTAAAGATAAAATCCAGTGCCATTTCTCAGTCTAGGAAAGGAAGAAAGATGGAAAATAAGGTCAGTATTAGGAACATCCAATCAAGATCACAATCTGTTATCAATTTCAACACCTCAATGCCATAGGGGGTGAAATTCCCTCCGCAATCATAATAAGGATCCTCACTAGAATGTTAGGGGCCTCAACATTCCTAAGAAAATATGCTTAATCAAGCATCAACTAGATCCTCAGAGTTTTGATATTATTGATTTGTCAAAAACCAAGCTTAAATTCACCAAAACTGGAAGATTAAATTAACAATGGCCCACAAATGAAATTCAGTCATCCTGGATATCCTAGAATAGGGTTTTTTTTAGGATAGTATGATATTTGATTTCAATCTTAATGTTATTATTTTATGCATCTCCAAGAATCTTGGAATGGGTACTTGGACACCCATGTTGTTGATAGATACTATTATTTTATTATTATTCTCTTTGTTGACTTTAAAAATATTAGTTGTAATGATATTCATGAAGGAGATTGAGTTGGCAATGGCTGTTACAATGCTACTATTTTAGCTCATTTCTCAACTTGGGCATGGGAATTAAGTAGTAAAGAATCCTGCATGTTGTTGGTAGGTCTCATATGAGTTGGGTGATGATTTTGGATCCCTACCTTGGGATATTACCCATTACGAAGGATTTACATGCCAAAGATATTGTCTATTATTAATACAAAGTTTATTTTTTCTATTCATGGCTCATTGGGAGTTACACTTACTATTCTCAGAAGAGCCTCTTCATTTTGGACATGGGAGTTATTGCATTTTACCATGGTTTTATGGTACATTATTTTGGGAAAGCATTTGCAGTATTCCTAGCTCAATTATCTATAATTTGGAGGCATGAAATAATAGTTTTATTATGTTATTTCATAGGTACACAGGTGTTGTTAGAATGATGTTGTATTGAAGGAGTTAGAGTGTTGCATATGTATTGTATTCTTTAATATTAATACCTTTTGAGTTTTTCTTTGATGGTTGAATTGTTCCTAAAAGGGTTTCTCTATGAACATCTAGTGTTATATGTTGCAACTTTATATATTGTTGATTTTCTTCTTGTTGATTTAAACACTTACATTATCTTTTATGGGTAATCAATTTTTACATAAATAAAAATCAGATTTACATATTTATTTAACAAATTTCATTCTAAGATCTATTCATCGATTTAACTAACTGCCAACACATTTATTTTGGGGGAAATCGTGGCTGACAAAGGCATCAAAATTTACCTTGTTGCATGAACCCGTAGCCCTTGCAACATGATCAGTCATAGTGACATACTAACAGGGGATGCCTTTCTAGAAGTGTTGATGGTTTTTCATTGTAGTGGAAGATTTTATTATAAGTGGGTTTTGCATATTTGTGATCGATTGAAAACCATGGCCTCTACTTCTCATTCAGATATTGAGAAATTCAATGGCAATAGGTACGAGATGTGGAAGCTAAATATGTAATATTAGAAAAAGTTACAAATGGAAAGAATCCATTTAGAATGTCTAACGAAGAGTGGAAAAATATGGACAAGAAGGCATGTAGAACCATTTGATAGTGCCTTGTAGATTCCATCCTTTTGAATGTCTCTGAGGGGACCACTACATACAAGCTATGGAAGAGGGTCTAACAAGTGAATTGTATCTTAAAAGAGGTTATATTCTTTGAAAATAAATAATGGTGATTAGATTGCAGATCATTTGAATGCTTTTAGTTTGAATTTGATTTAGCTTGTTTATATAGATGTTAAGTTGTAAAAAGATATATGCATCTTATTATTTTGTTTTTTATGCAAATCTTGGGAAAATTTAATTATTTCCATTATTGGTGGTGCTGAAGAGATAAAAATGGATAGTTTCATTGCTAGTTTGCTTTCAAAGGAGATGGGAAGAAAACCATGAACGATGGCTCAAAGGATGCCCTACATGTTTGTGGAAGGACCAAGGATAAAAATGGGTCAAAAGGGGATAAAAAATAAGATATCTCCAAATCAAAAGGAAGGTCAAAAAACCTAGGGACGAGCATAATTAACTTTTGGAACCATGGGAAGAGATGGCATGCAAAGGAGGGTAGAAACAAAAAAGTCCTTTAATTCCTACACAAAAATATTTTGATGATGGTGATAGTGGTGATTTATTTATTTTTACTAACACCATTAGTGATGATTCTTGGCTCATTAATCAAATTTCTCATACTATATGACTCCTCACAAGGAATAGCTTTCATCTTACCAAGCTTGTGATGGAAGAGAGATTTTCCTTGGTGACAACACTACCTATTTAATTATTGGTGAAGAAAAGGTAGATTTGTGTTTCAGTCATGGGAGGGTTAAATCCCATGATTATTTTTTGTATATTCTAGGACATGCAAGAAACTTACTTTCTATATTCAGGTTGAAATATTTTCAATTGCATGTGACAATTGATAGTTTGGTTGTAGGTTAGAGAGAGGAAGTTTGGTGGTAGCTAAAGGATCTCATGTTGGGACTTTGTTTAGGCTAAATGTCTCCACATTTTGTAACTTTGGCAATGTAACTAACAATTCTAAAAATGCATGTACATTGTGGCACCAACATTTGGATTCACATAAGTGAAAAAGGTCTTAGGACCAATATTAATTAAAAATTTGTTTGATATTTTTTTTATTACTCTATTGGTAAAAATGATTTATGTGAGCACTATTTGTTTGGTAAACATAATAGATCTTCATTTCCTTTTGGAAGTTATAGAGCAAAGAGATTATTAGAAATCATTCATTTAGATGTGTTTGGTCTAGTAGATGTGGGTTATATGGGAAAAACATGGCCCTTATGTGTACAGTTATGAAAAGTTCAGAATTTGAAATAGTGCAACAAGTTCTTGAGTCACCACCTTGGAATGATGCTATGGATGCTGAATATGAGGCACTTCTAAGGAATAATACATGGGAACTTGTTGATCTTTCACCAGAGAAGAAGGCTATTGGTTGCAAATGGGTTTTTTGAATCAAATATAAGGCAGACATTGACAAGTATAGGGCCCGACTTGTGGCTAAGGGCTATGCACAAGAGGAAGACATTGATTGTGAAGAGACTTTTGCCCCTATAGAAAAGATCAAGACTATCCATATGGTATTGGAAATGGCAGTGCAGTTTGGGTGGAAAGTTCACCAGATGGATGTCAAGAGCACCTTCCTTAATGGGGATCTCATGGAAGAAGTCTACATGACTCAACCAAAGGGATACACTGTACTTGTACAGTAGCACAAAGTATGCAGACTCATCAAATCCCTCTATGGTCTTAAACATGCTCCTCGGGCCTGGTACATAAAGATTGATGAGCATCTTCTTAATCATGGATTCACCAGGAATCCGTATGATCCCAATCTCTACCTCAAGGAACAAGGGGGGAGATTGTCATTTTGATTGTTTATGTCGATGATCTAGTCATCACAGGGAGTTCTCCACAGATGATTGATGCAACAAAGAATGATCTCAAATGATCGTTTGACATGACAGATCTCGGGCTCCTGCATTTTTTTCTTGGACTTGAAGTATGGCAATAGAAGAATTGGATCTATGTTTCACAGATGAAGTATGCCAAGACAATGCTCGAGAGGTTTCATATGGAATATTGCAAACCAATGTCACCTCCCATGGAGACAAGTTTGCAAATTTCCCGCCACAATCCATCTGATCAGGTGAATGCTACGCTTTATTGACAGTTGATTGGGAGTCTCATCTACCTAACATATACCAGGTCGGATATCAACTATGTTGTCAACTATCTTTCTAGGTTCATGTAGGAACCTAAGGTTGTTCATTGGAAGGCAACAACGAGGGTTTTATGATACATCCATGGTACAATGGCATATGGCCTGGAATACAAAAAAAATGTAGATTTTTCATTGTATGGATACACGGATGCAGACTATGCAGGTTCAATGGATGATAGGAAGTCTACTTCAAGCTTCATTTTCTTTTTGGGGTCTAGTCTAATTTCTTGGGGGAGAAAAAAGTAGACCAGTGTTTCTTGCTCTTCCATAGAGGTAGAATATCGCACTACAGGGGGGCTATCTATGAGGCGATATGGTTATGTCACATTTTGACAGGTATAGGTGTTCCTGATATAGGTCCTACCAATTTGTTTTGCGATAATCAGAGTGTCTTGAAGCTTGTTTGCAATCCAGTCTTTCATGAGCGTACCAAGCACATTGAGGTTTAGTGCCATTATATCTGTGTGCATGTTCAGCATCATGATATTCAGCTCCAATTATGTTCAACCCAAGAGCAGCATGCTGACATATTTACAAAATCACTTACAGCAGTGAAGTTTGAAGCTTTCCAAGCTTTCATGCTTTCATCTTTTGGGCATATGATGTAATAAGGGGGGTATTAAAACATTTTTAATATTTACTATTACATCATTATATATTCTAACTAATAACTATTTAATAGTTATAGTTGGTTGGTAGTTAGTCGGGTATGCTCGACTATGTGGTTATTCAACCACTTTATTATGTATATATATTTTGCTTCTCTCAATAAACAATTTGCTCATTGCTCTCATTATTTCATCAATTTGTTCCTCCTTGACTTCATCATTATTTTGCTAGCATACACACTCATTATCTAAGTCAATAAGACATCTTCTTCTAACAAAGGATCCTTACCATCAACTTGCATGGAATAACTCTTTTATCATTACTCAATGGTCTATTCTGTAGCAATATCTTGTGGCTCAAGTTCTAATGTTTCCTCTCCCTTTTTCTTTCTTGACCTTCATATGTATTTTATAGACCTTTTTTGGATACTTCATTTTGAGTAACTCCAAATATTCATCAAAGAGAATCTAGGATTTGAATTTATCAGACCACTCTTGATATTGGTCAAGGACTTTGGTGGCCTCAAATTTGTAATTCATTGTTTCCTTCTCTATTATTATCCATGTCTCCTGATCTTTCCAATACTACAACATTCTTTTGTCCAGATGTTTTACCAAGACAATAAGATGATCTATATTGTTCTCTATAGTTTTTTCTCTCAAATCTTTGGTCATGATTCACCAGCTAGTGTGATCACTGCTTTGATCCACTGTAATGTTCCTAATCAAAAAACTTGGAAATATATGCAATTTTTATTTATTTTACCATTATAAAAAAACTATAAACAAATGTTGAATTACGTAATCAAACCCTATATAATTTATGATATGAAAGAAGTTGAAAAATGAATTCTAACAATATGCATTTTTTAATTTTATTTGATTTAAAGAAACATAAATGAACTGTTGAAATATATAACTAAACCCTAAGTAATGTTTATAGTATTTTATGATGATGAAAATTGAAAATTCAAAGCAAAATATGTCATTAAATCCTAATGCTAAAGCTAGTCAATAGAAGATAATTTTTAAATTAATGTTGAACATCATACACTATAGATCTGATGATTTAATTATAATTTGTAATAAATTTTAGAACTATATTCAACATTTGTTAAATAAAACAATAATGATTGATTAATAGACTCTAATAGTAAATGATGTTAAATTTATCATGGAAATGCTTAGATCTAAGAGCCAATAATAGTAGGTAATAACAACTAACTAATTAGTGTCAAACCTCTAAAATAAGATCTGAATAATGTAGTAATAATTAATTCCAGACTGCAAGTAAACCCCTAAACAATATAGGATAGATCAACAAATAAATAAGTTTACAATTAACGAAACCACTTACATCTCATCGTACAACTATATAGACAAATAGAAAACCCTCAAAAGATATGGTGCAAGTTGTTACCAAGCATGCAAATTTGTATAAAAGATGGCATAGGTTGTATGCAACCATAAACTATAGTGAAAAAGGTACAATGCAGGCCTTATAGGTGGTTGGTAAGTGTATGGTGTCGTTAAGGAACTAAGAAGCCTATATGGCAACCTAAGATAGGATGACAGCGGCCAAAAATGGAGTGAAAATATGCCAATACACCTATTGATCTACTAAATAATTATCTTCAATAATGAATTAGACTTGGCGCAACAAGATAAAGACTTCAAATTTGCCTAGTATTTATAATATGTTTAAAGGTGACTAATATCAAATAGATGCTACAGTCAATGAGCTCCAAAATTGATAGATAGTGATAATATGTTGATTTTCTTGCAAATGATAATTGCTCCAGGTAGTATGAATTGCTCCAATAAGCTCCAATGTGATCCCTGAATATAATCGCCCCATAAGGATATGAGGGTTTTTGTCCCTAGATCTAAATTGAATGTAAGAGGTTTTGCATCCTCTGGAATTTGCATGCCAAGTGGTTTCACCTTTGGAATTTGCACACCAAGTGCTTTCATCCTTTGGAATTTGCACACCAAGTGGTTTTATCCTTGAATGCTTAAAACTAAAAATTGAGTTCAAAACAATGGCAATGGATGATTTTACCTTGAGCACTTGCTTCTCCTTTATAAGCACCCCTTTCTGGGTCATTAATTAATATTTTTTACCGTTTCCCTCCAAGTGTTTAAAACACTTTTTAAATTAAAAAATTACATAGGCCTTATAATGTCTCATTTAGATGATTGTCAATACTAACATTAAATTGTTGTTTTTTAAAGGTTATTTGGCCCCAAATTATAATGCTATTATGAAAAAGTTTCCCTTATTTTGTCCCTTTGCCTATGGGAAATAGAAATAGGCTATGGATCTTCAATCAATCCTTCATTTTTGAGAAGGGAACATGACATAATGTTTACATTGGGTGCCTATCAAAAATTTGTACAAAAGACTCATAAAATGAAATAATTGACAAAGCCCTAATGGCACATGCCATAAGGGGTTTTGTCCCAAAATATAAGAAGTTTGAAAAAAGCCAAATTTCCTTATAGAGCAAAGTTCAATGTTACAAGACTCATACTCGCCCAAGACTCAACAAGTTGATTTTTGACTCAGACTCAATGTAGACTCCACAAAGATTCGACAAATTAAAAAACCCATAAAATTTAGAGATTTTTAAGGATTTAAAACATGTTTCACGCATCCTTTAACAAGTAAACCTTAAAGACACAATAAACTCATCAAATAGAAGCTACTTTGATCACATACACAATTATACATTGATCACATAAGTATAAATGCAAATTTCAACTGAAGTAAATAACACATTTAGATATACAAATATTGTCAAACATATAGAAAACTCATGGAATATGGAATCCATGGTATCAAAAGTTTAAAATAAAAACTAGAACTCTATGGCTCACAGGAGCCTACATCAATCAGCCCAATATTATGGCAAGTCCTACATAGGCATCTAAGATAGGTCTTAAATGATGATGTTGTTGGCAAGAGACACTGTGTGGCTTCATGATTGTTATCATTGATGGCAACAAAGATTATCCCACATATCCGTAGCACATAGTATGTCTATACCAGAAGTCAAATTGAAGAGTGTTTTGGTCTAGTGAACAGGAACAGAGCATGCAGCAAGGTCCGACAATTAAGTCCAGATCTCTCAGAGGATGTATCTCAGCAAAGTGCGGACTTGGGGAAGTCAAGAGGAATACCATGACTGCCACATTCCAGAGATTGAGCCTCTGGTGATGAAAGAGTGAAAAGATATGAGCACTTAAATGTTGGGTTCCTGATAGGCATAATAGAGTGAGAAAGAACTAACCGGCAGAGCATCAGACCTTAATCCGGATGAGAAATTGATGGTGATCAAGCTACTTAAGAGATCATTCATGGTTGGCCAACATGATTGATGACTTCTATAACTATATCTTTGATACGTATCACTTAGTAAGCATGGATTTAGCTGATAGACCGGAGTTTGGGAAAATCTTGAGTATTCCGGATGCTGACTAGAATGATGTTGAAATCCTTGGTGCGGATATATATACCAGATGGATTTCGATGTGAAGGTGTGTGTGTAGAGATATAATGTGCGAGAAAAGGCAAAGATAAGTGTGGAAGCAACAATATAGGTCCGATATGTGACAGAACAACAACACCAAAATAGAGGAAGAATGAAGTGCTGTAGATCAGTATATTGAGCCTAACCGGAACTGAACCTCAGCATATGTGGATACTTCTCATCAGTTCAAACACCTAGTTACTTTCTATATACCTTGTAGATAGTAAGTCTCTTATAGGTAGTGAGCCTCTTGTGAGCAGTGTGCTCGGGCAGTGAGCCCCAATTGGCAAGTGCCATTTTGTTCTTCTATTCTTTTAACAGAGAATACAATCTTGGGTTAGTCACCCCGTGGTTTTTCCCTTAACAGGGTTTTCCACGTAAAAATCCTTGTGTTATGTGTGTTGATTTCTTTTATGCTCTGATGCTCATGTATGCTTATATGTTTTGATACTGCACTAATTGTTAAAGAAGAAAAGAATGTTAAATAATTAAGATAACTGATTCACCCCCCCTCTCAGTTATCCACCTTGTTTCCAACAATTGGTATCAGAGCTAAGTTCCTCCAAAACATAGCCTAACAACTTGAGGAAGATCTGGGAATCTCAATGGATATGTATGGTATGAGGGAACAACTTCAGTCTGCCCTAGATGATCTTGAGCAATCTCACTCTGAAGTCAATAACTTGAGGGAAAGACTTAAACAAGCTGATGACTTCATAAATGAACTAAAAGAAAAACTGAGTATCTCTGTGAAAAAGAGAAAGGAACTTCTTCAACAATTAGCAAGTCAAAGTGAAGCCAATGATACTAATGAAGATCTAAATGAGAAAAACAAGTTATGTGAGAAGCTATCAAAAGAGATCATTATGGTAAGACATGAAATGGAATAAGGGATTATGAAATTCCCCCAAGAAATTGAAGAGAAAAGAAAAATGGAAGATAATCTAAGACAATCTCTCAAGGAGAAGTCAGAAGACTGCCACAAAATGGATAGAATAATCAGGCATATGGAATCTGATCTTGAAGAAGCTAGAGATAATGAAGAACAACTTGAAAATCAGATAGACACTCTTAAAAGGGATCTTCAAACAACAAATGAATACAAAGAAAAATTCAAGATAAGCTCTGCACAACTTGAAGTTCTTCTTGAAAGAGAAAGAAGGTAGATGACAAGCATGGCTTGGGATATGAGAAAGGTGAAAGCTCTGGATCTAGTCAGAAGAACTCTGGATCAGGAAATCCAAGGTACAGGCCTAGAAGACCTCCCATAAGACAACCAAATGCTCAAAGATATCCATCCTTCAATGGATACTGTCACAATTGCAATAACTTTGGTCATAAAGCAAATCAGTGCAGAAGAAGAATGAATCAGACTAATTCATCCTTCTCCAAGACAATGTTTTAACTGCAAAAGGTATGGTCACAAATCTCATGAATGTAGAAATATGCAAATAAACAATTCATTTAATGGTAGATGCTTTGCATGCAATAGAATGGGACATATGGCTAATCAATGCAGATCAAGAGGATATCAGTCAAATATGCAAAGAAATATAGCTTGCTACAATTGCAATAGATCCAGTCATATTGCCAAATTCTGTAGAAGTAAGAATCAGGATAAAAGGGGTCCAGTGCATCATAATCAAAATCAAGACAAAGGAAAAGGAAAAGTGAATGCAGATGAAGTTCAAAGGGATATGAACAAGATTTGGGTGAAGAGAAGTATAGAAAATGTTGGGGATGGATCCGCACCAGAATCTGGTGCTGATATTCCTTCCAGAAACTAAATAGATGAGCTCTAGCTCAAGGGGAGTCTCAAAAGAAAACAATTTCCCCCAGCCAGTTAATTGGTGCCTAAATTGGCAGATGGAGTGGAGAGGATTGAAGAGTTCTCAAAGAGATATCTAAATAACCCTTGGTAAAAATATAAAAGATTTGTAAGAAGGTTGAAGAGGCTAATCATCCAAAATTGATCCAGTTTGACAGTCATCCGGATAAAGCAGGATTTTCACAGTTAGATCCGGTATGATTGAAAATTGAAATACCTTGATCTGCGGATAAAGCAGGATTTTCACAGTTAGATCCAGTATGATTGAAAATTGAAATACCTTGATCTGCGGATAAATAGGATGATTCAAGGAAGGGAGATACATTGTAATTTATCATTCAAAGTGCATCTCAGTGATCCGGAAGGATCTCTCTCAGAACAAGGAGAACAAGGCAACCAGAATGACTTAAGTTGTGCATTTATTGCAATATGGAATTAGGATTTGCACAGAAATAAAAGGGTTCTTTTGTTCATCATTTGCACATTTGCATTTGAGAAGAAGAAAGAAAGAGCTCTGTAACAAGATTGCTTCAACCCTCTCAAGGATCAACCACAGAATTTGATTCAACCAGCGATCTTTTCGGCTCTTATCGTGAACCCTTGAAGCGTAAAAAGGTATTTCCGCTCTAGAATATCTCTCTCTGAATCCTTTGAAAGATGGCTACTCCAAATGTTGTTAATATCACTGATAGGCTGCGCCCTAAGTTCAAGAAACATCCTTACAAATCCTTAGAAGTTGATCCCCTAAGCGCATTCTCTAGCATTCTGCATGGGATTATGCATGTAGAAGATGTTAGGGTATACATTCATGCCAACATTGAGGAATTTGGGGAATTCAAGCTAATGGATATCTATCACAAGGAATTAGTAGATGAAACATTTGAACTTAAACCCCAATACAAGGTCATCCGGGATCAACATTTTGGACATTGCATCCATTTCCCCTGTTTTGTAGAAGATGAATGGGTCCGGTATGTTCTGAGCAGAATGCATGACAACTTCATGTGGTTGATGAGGCCATTTAAGATCAAAAAAGATGCCATTAGGGTGGTAACCGGATTGCACTCATTCGGTGGGTTACCTGCTCTCAAATCAGTTAAAAACCAAACTGTAAGTGAGGCTACCAGATCAAAATTTGACAACAGGGCAATGACAATAGAAGACATCATAGATCCGGATATCAAATTTGCCTCTATGATAATTGGTTACAAAATCCATCACTCCAGCAGGGAGAATTCAGTATCCGGAACTGCTTAAATACTGCATATGAAACGCTAAGGAAAAATGCTGACTATGATCTTTGTGAGCTTCTCCTGAACCAACTGTTAGAGAATTTACAAAAAATAAAGAAGGATAAGAAGAATTCATTTAAGTACGGTGGCTTGATACTATGTCTATTCTTTTACTATATGAATGAGCTATCTGGATCCAGTGGTTGGGTATGGAAAAATGACAGACCAGTTGCCTTACAAATCAGAGATTATATGTATGGGCTTGGTGATGCCAAGGCTCAAAGTACAACTCTCTAGGGATATTTCAAGAATTTCCAAGGCATGATACAGGCTAGAGAGAGAATTCCCCAAATCTCTAGTTGAGAAATATAAGGATACAATGTGCTTCATGGTAGACACTGATCAATGCCTTATGGAGGTAGTGGACCCCAGAACAGTCTGGAAATGGGCTATGAGGCAGATGAGAAAATTTTGGAGCTACACATCCAACACCTACTGATTCAGCCTAAGGACCCTGAGGCAGAAAGGTTTGGAACCTTTCAAGAATTGAGTGTGAAAATCCATGTTGAACTAAGGCACCTTGAAATAAAGAGGAAAGTCAGGAAGGAAGTAGAAGAAATTGCCAAGAAATATGGCATATCAAAAAAGGCAGTTGATGCCAACAGAGAGAAGGTTGAAAGAGCAAAGAAAAAAAGACAAGAAGCAGAAAAGGAAAGTGCTCCGGTGCAAGTCCCCTCTAGGACTAGATCCTCAAATAGCTCTGCACCCGCCACTTCTAAGAGCCCAAAATCCTCAAAACCAGAAGCAAAGACATCCGGAAAAGGAGAGAAGAGAACAAAGACAAAGGCCACAAGGTCATACACAAGCCAAAAGGATGATGAAGAGACAGAGACTGATGAGGAGATTAAGAAAATGAGGAAGAAAAGGAAAACTTCTGGGAAATCCTCTACCAGTGAAAAAAAGGAAGAAGAAGCAGAAGAATTTATTGAAAGGCCTACTCTTTTTGTTGATGATGTCATCAAGGCAGTCATTGTAGATGGGAATCTGCAACCCATAACAAAATTTTATGATGAGTATAATGACACTGACAAACGAATTTTGGAGGAAGCCACAATTAAGTATTTGAATATCTACAATAAAGCATTCATTGAGATCATATCACTAATTCCCAAAAGCCTAGAGCAAGTACTTGAAATGAGAAAAGAAAATGCTAAGGCAAAGGACCTTGAGATCCGTGAACAGATTGCAATCCAACTCTATCCTTCCATTACTCCAAAACAAATGAAGATGATCTTTAAGGACTGCAAGGATGAGTTCTGGAGCAAAGAAAGAATAAACAAACTTATGCTTGGAGAGACATATCAAGTTGTCAAAGAAACAAAGGACATCCTCTGGAATGCATTTAAAAGATTCAATCTTCCTATTATAGAGGACATAGATGATGAACCTACTGAGAAAAATACAAAAGAGCCAAAGGAGATAGGTGAGGAGAGGACTAAGGACTTGGATTCCTCTGTTCTGGAAGAGGAAGTCCATGAAGAAGTAAACATCTCTCTTCCGGATCCCCCAGTTGATTTCAGAACTGAAGGAGAAGAAAGAAAAGAAGAGAAAATCAATCAAGAAGTAAAGGGAAGAGAAGAAGATCAAACAAAGAAGACCCCATGTGACAGCTTGAGGCTACAGAAGGAAAGAAGACTCTGCCTCCGGCAAGAGACACTGTAGAAGCAGTTAAAGACTTCCTGACCAAAGAAATGATGGAATTAGATGAACCAGAGCTATTTCAAGGACCACTCAATTTTGACTCTCTTTCTCTGGTCTAGACAATGAAGGTAGCATCTTTTGCTCAAGCCAAAGCAAAAGAAAAGCTTCTGAAGTCTCAGATGGAAGACTATGAGCTGATAGAGATTGCATCCGGTGTGTTGGAGATCATGCCATCCTTCCAGAAGGATCCTTCGGCCTCTTCATCTGGTAACTTAAAATCTCTTGTTAATTCTACTAGCACACATTTTGATTCTTTGGAGAAATCAGCAGAAGAGAAAGTCTGGAAAGAGCTTTTGGGTAAGAGATTCTCTGAAGTACAAGGGCTAATAGCAAATGATAGGAGAAATTTGAACATTGGAATAAAGAGCCTAGAAAATGCTCTTAAAGATGGCAGAGAATAATACAGATTTTGTTTATCTTGGTCCACAGTGACAACAGACATTGCAAAGAAGGTGGAAGAATAAGAGGCTAAACTGTCAAGTTTATCTCAAAATTTTGATCCTCTAACCTCATCCATAATGAATCAAGAGTACCAGACTATTGTCACCATAAATGAGTTAAAGAGACTTGAGAAGGAGAAGAAGAATAGAATAAGCAGAATGAGTGAACTTAGAGGGATAATTATCCCTAAGTTAGAGGCCATGCATGAGGCCCTAATGATGCTCAGACCACGACCTGGACCAGTGATCCAGCAGACTTAAAGAGGGCAAAAGCTTTTGGATTTTTGTTAAGTGGTCACATCTCAATTTTGGACAGGATGAAGCAGAGTTGGGCAACATAATTTTTCCAGTTGAAAACCACCTTTGCAGATATATTGAAGTATATGTAAGTACAACTTGTATATATACTTATGCGGCAATATATAGATTGATTTTTGAAAGTTTTGGTGTGCGGATTTCACCCTTTTCCATTGATGTCAAATGGGGAGTGAGGAGTAGTGAAAAATGTGGAATCTAGCTAAGGGGGAGCTCCGATAATAGTGTACATAAGACAGAGCATCAGCCAAGAGGGAGTTTGTTACAACACTTAGTCATTTTTCACTAAGTGTTGCCATCAATGCCAAAGGGGGAGATTGTTGGCAAGAGACACTGTGTGGCTTCATGATTGTTGTCATTGATGGCAACAAAGCTTATCCCACACATCCACAACACATAGTATGTCTATACTGGAAGTCAAATTGAAGAGTGTTTTGGTTTGATGAACAGGAACAGAGCATGCAGCAAGGTCCGACAATCAGGTCCGGATCTCTCAGAGGATGTATCTCAACAAAGTGCAGACTTGGGGAAGTCAAGAGGAATACCATGACTACCACATTCCAGAGATTGAGCCTCCAGTGATGAAAGAGTGAAAAGATATGAGCACTTAAGTGTTGGGTTCCTGACAGGCAAAATAGACTGAGAAAGAACTAACCGGCAGAGCATCAGACCTTAATCCGGATGAGAAATTGATGGTGATAAAGCTACTTAAAAGATCATTCATGGTTGGTCGACATGATTGATGACTTCTATAACTATCTCTTTGATACGCATCACTTAGTAAGCATGGATTCAGCCGACAGACCAGAGTTTGGGAAAATCTTGAGTATTCCGTATGTCGACTAGAATGATGTTGAAATCCTTGGTGCGGATATATATACCAGATGGATTTCGATGTGAAGGTGTGTGTGTGGAGATATAATGTGTGAGAAAAGGTAGAGATAAGTGTGGAAGCGACAATACAGGTCTGATATGTGACAGAACAGCAGCACCAAAACAGAGGAAGAATGAAGTGCTGTAGATTAGTATATTGAGCCTAACCAGAACTGAACCTCAACATATGTGGATGCTTCTCATTAGTTCAAACACCTGGTTACTTTCTATATACCTTCTAGATAGTGAGTCTCTTATAGGCAGTGAGCCTCTTGTGAGCAGTGTGCTCAGCTAGTGAGCCCCAATTGGCAAGTGTCATTTTGTACTTCTATTATTTTAATAGAGAATACAATCTTGGGTTAGTCACCCCATAGTTTTTCCCTTAACAGGGTTTTCCACGTAAAAATCCTTGTGTTATGTGTGTTGATTTCTTTTCTGCTCTGATGCTCATGTATGCTTATATGTTTTGATACTGCACTAATTGTTAAAGAAAAGAAAGTTAAATAATTAAGATAACTGATTCACCCCCCCTCTCAGTTATCCACCTTGTTTCCAACATATGTAACCATGATATATGTCTATGTCTTAGTGAGACTCACATGAACATCCAATGTGTATGCTCATGCTCTATCATCCTCCTCTATTGTGGCTACTACCTCTGCCTCTTTATCCACCTGGTCAATCCATGTAGGATCCTCAACATTGAAGATAAGATCCTCAACCTCAGTGATCCAATCTGATTGTGGATCAACCTCCTCTAGTGTGATGGGTGATAAGCCATTGCACAAAAAATATTTTTGGTGAAGGCGAAGGTCGTAATGAACAAAAACTAGATCATTCAACCTTTGTACTGATAGTCTATTACACTTATTTGAGTGTATGTGTTCAAATATTCTCTAATTGTGCTCATAACTTGGAGAACTGCATGGTTGGCTCGAGGTTCAAACTATAATCCTATGAAGATTTGGTACCTCGGTACCAAATCTTTCCCACCATGCATCTAAGATGAGAAAAAAAGTCAATCTCATTGTCCAATTTAAGTTTAAATATTTAGTTTTTTAATAATAATGTAAAAAATGGAAAAGTTTTAATTTCAAACTTCAATTATGCTCGTAATAGATTTTTACCTAGCTACAATGTCGATCGAGTTGCCCTGCATATATCTCCTTGTGTAGGTCTAAAGATATTAATCTCGGTGACTATTTATGCTTCAAGAAGAGAATCAGACACCATCCACTCTATGATTGTGTAGATCCCACTCAAAACCTCCTCATCTGCCTTGAAATCAGGGAGAATTGGAATGCTAGATTGAGCAAATAAGCAGTTACATGTAGGGGCTTGTGAAGCTAGAAGTGCCATCATCAATGAATGATTTCCCATTGGGCAATATTTATACTCAAATCTTGTATAAATAGATCTAATGGCCTCCTTGACCATGTCCATGTGCTTATATATATAGCCTATTGCGAGCTTCTCCCCATTTACAATTTGTAGTAGAACCACTAAAGGCTCTATGAATTGTAATTATTGTAAAACATTAACATAAGTAAGTATGAACAAAAATAAGCAAATAAAATAGCAATATGAATAAAAATATAATGTAGATTTACCTCTACGATCTCCCTGGATGATACCTAGAAGCTTCACTCATAAAAAATCCAATCAACCACATCAACCCCTACATTGGTCTTAACATGTGATGACGAAGTCCACTCCTTACTAACAATCATGTACTTCAAACCTGTCTTTTTCTGAAGCAAGGATTGTAATGTGATAAATCTATTGCAATGTGGGTTATTCTAGGACAAGTTGACTCCTTCCCAGTGAAATACCTCATTAGGTTGAGGACCCAACTATGATTATAAATGTATTTATAAATATTTCTAGCTTGCTCCACACATGCTTTGATCCATGAAATCTTACCAACATCCTCTAATATGAGGTCAAGGCAATTATTAGCACAAGCAGTCCAGAATAAGGATGGGTGCCATAATGTTATCACAGTAGTGTGTCCCACTTATGGGACATCTTGATTTTTGTCTGAAATCACATATTTTTTAGAAAAAATAATGATTTAAACCTTGCAGGGTTCCATCTAAAGGGGTTTAATTGAAGTGTTCAATAAAACCCCATTAGATCAAATCCCCTTGGAAAGAACCCCCCTAGTCTTAAATCAAACCCTCGATGGAGTCTCCTCCGCACCTATTAAAATGTTGACAAAAACAAATTTTGCTTCACCTATTGGGGGATCAAATGAAGTCACTTAGAAATTCTATTTTGTAAAAATGTAACCCTTAGTATAAGCTTTCCAAAAAGTATGATTTTGAATATGTTTCATTTGATTTTATATTTGTTTTCTATTTTCTAGTGAACGTAGGTTTTTCACTGAACATCAATATCTCTATTCCACACACACGGAAAAATAAAAAATAAGAGAAAAAAAATTCTAAAAAATATTTCTGCACTAGGTATTGATGTCCTTGTTTCACCAAAAAAAATTGAATTTCAATATATACACAACAAGTTTTTCTTGACGACATACACCTATGTCCAAATTATAGTTACCCTAACTTCAAAATTAATTAAAAAAATGTAACACAAAATTATGAAAAAATATCCATGCACTAGATATTAATATTAAAAATCTATATTTTAAAAAATTAGAATTTTATCCTTTTTAGAAAAAAAGTTATGCTGGACAACATAAATGCTACTTTCAGAAAATGTTTTTGATATTATAAGGCGGCAAACCAGGGGCCGATCCCTTACAAAGCAGAACCCAGAAAGGGCAAAAAAGGCTCAGAAAACAAAAAGAGCCAGAACCACCACAGATAACTTACATACAACCGATATACAACAAAAAGATACAGTAAAAATCCAACTAACAGAAAGCATAGAAAGACTAGGAAGGGATGTCATCCTTTCCTTTAGAAAGAAACTCCAACATTTTGTCTAATTCCTTAACCCTGTCATTATCAGCACCATGAATGAGGACTGCATGTTCCTGTAGTAGAGAGAGATTGGCCATAGTCGTCCTGCATAACATGCTACTAATGAATTTGCCAAGAGAAAAGACCCTCTTTTCTAGGAACTCCACCCGCTCTTTCAATTGAGACAGATCATTAGCATAATTAACTTCCTCCCTGCCATCTTGAGCATTATTACCATCCTCCTGAGATAGATCAGGATCAACAGGAACAACAGTGGGATCAGAGTGGGCATCTTTCCCAGTGTTATCATCAGCATCGTTCGCCTCCACTTGAGTAGTAGTATCTCCCACATCCATACAGTCACCAATGGGAACAGGATTATGAACCCCTATATTATCTTCAGTATCAAAGGCCTCCACAGGAATGTCTTGCCCATCAATTTCTTCGACACCATCGAAATCTTCAATAGCAATCTCCTGAACATCACTCTTGGATTTATCCTCCTCCTCATGGGTAGAGGCTTCATAATTGATTTCAGAATAGTCAATCAGCTTCAGCTTGGGAACCCGTTTGCCAGCAATATGACCAGACCGCCTAACAACAACTAATTTACCCTCCAGTTTAACTTTTTTGAAATTCCTTGAGAATCCCTCCCTACCCTGATTCTGATCATTTTGGGTCCCACAATCCTGAATATCCTCTTTCAAAAGGTTAGACTTCATGTCAACATCAAAGAGACGTCTTTTAGATTTCAATTTGAATCTAGAAGGAGGGTTTTGAACATTCTTTGCTATAGACTTAGAAGTCCCAGAACAAGGATCACCTTCGGGAAGCCGTTTAGGAGTAGTAAGACCAGTTTTCATAGAGGCAGTAGGGTTATCCAGACCAGAGGGCTGGAAAGAGGAGACAGAGCTAAGTGAAACTAGTATAATCTATGAATGAGCCCTTGATGTAAGGGAATAGGCTTCTCATCAGGCTTTTTAAGCAGAGTCTTCTTAACATGTTGAACATAGTGCTCAAGAGAAGAAAGCAAATAGAAAGGGAAACTAATAGTGACATTCCTTCTAAAATGATTTAACAAAGGGAGATGATAGTGATAAAACTTAGTGAAATAGCTCTCAAGTGTGAAATACTTCATCACCATATAGCACATGTCTGCCCATGGTTTAGGAAGTTGGGCTCTCTCAAAACCACCCTGGTAAGGCACCAATTCCTCCCCTTCACCAAGAAATAGTTTTTGATTTTGAGCATCCGAAACCCTAGACTTTTTCTGCATCTTCATACTCTTTGGAGAAAGACTCATAGCCATGGAAATTTCATTCTCTGAAACTTCAAAACTGATATTCCCAATTTGCACCTTACGATTTTTCCAAGATTGAGAAAATTGAATAGACAGGTTTTCATCATGTCCATTCAAGCATTCAAGAAATGAGGTGACTCCTCCTTCTTTACAGTAATGCCAAACCAAGGCATTCTCTTTAAATTCTTCGTAGTTGTTGGGTTTAGTTCTAATCCTATCATCTCCCATGATGAAATACCAATGAAACTGAAGGGGCCTAGAAAAGGAATAAGTAGAGTCATTTTCTAGAAAACTTCTATCAATACTGTGAGAAAATCAAGAGACTTCGAACACAGTGCAATGAATATAAAAGGCAATAAAGAAAGCACGATCAGAATTAGGGCAATCATTATGACGATAGCCCGAGGTCCTTATATAATCTTTCCACATTAATCAACTATCTTCTACACGTGTGCAAAGCTGTCTAAGCTCATTCTCATCATTAATAGAGTGTCTAATCAGCATGCCCTGAATTAAAAAATTGGCCATGTAGATAAGCCAAGTGAAATGATGTGTCATCATCATGTAGTGACTTGTTCTTTTTGAATGCTATCCCCAATCTGATGTGGGATATTATGGAGTTGGCGCCAACAACACCAGTTTTGAAATTGTTGACCAAAATTTGCCACGCCGTCAGCAACAGTGTTTCCTTCTCTATAAATATGAGAGAAGGAAATGATAGGAATAGCCTGTGAAAGAGTTTGAATATCAAGCACTATATCCTTGAGTTGCCATCCACAATCTGAAGCTTTAGAAACGGCCTCAATAATCATTTTGGAATCACCCTGAACATGAATCTGGTGGATACCTAGAGATATAGCCAACTTGAGGCCCCATAAAAGAGCAGAAGCTTCAGCAAAGTTATTAGTCTGGTTACCAATTCCTCTAGCATAAGCAGCAATTAGAACACCTCTATCATTCCTTATTACTCCACCACCACTAACCTTGCCATTTGACTTAGCAGCTCCATCAAAATTTAATTTAAACTAACCTAGGTCAGGGGGAGTCCAAATAGTGTTTAATCTTTTAATGCGTTTAGAATCATCAAAAGCTAGAATTTGATTCACAGTCCCCTAGTTGGAAGCCATGAGGACTTCATGTTGAGTAAGAGGTTTATCAGTAGTTTTGATGCTGGAATTAGAAACATTTTCCAGAAGAACCTTAGAAAAAGAATAGAAAACCTGTGAAGAATTTCTAACAGTTTCTCTAAAAATTCTATTATTTCTTTCTTTCCAAAGGAACCAAGCAACAAAAGGAATAGTTTGAGTCCATAATTCCACTAACCAAGGATGGGATAGAGGAGGGATCCAATTAAGAATGAGTTCTTTTCTTTCCTTATTGAAGACCCATTGTAAGCCAAAATTCAAAAAGAATTTACTCCATATATTAGTCGCAAATTCACAGTGCAGGATAAGATGAGAAACAAATTCTTCTTCTTTCAAACACATGACGCATCTATTAACTAGTTGCATACCTCTTCGTTGAAGATTGTCCTGAGTCAAAATCTTATTATGAATAGCAGTCCACCAGAAAAAGTTAACCTTTGGAAGGAGTTTACAATTCTAGACTTTCCTCCATACGTCATCCATAAGATCCTCCTTAATTAGCAAATGGTAAGCAGATTTGACTGAAAAAACCCTTTTTTGTCAACAGACCAAAAAAGTTGATCATTTCTAGGGAAAAGAGGAATCCTGGTATTAAGAAGAATTGATGTATTTTATTAGCCTTGTGAAAGAGATTCGGATTATTAGTACAACACTCCAGTAGATTTTTCCAACTTCTAACACCATGGTCTTGATGAATGTAATGACTAACTTTGTTGCCAAAAAATTGTTTAGCAAGAACACTAATAGCTTCATTGCCCATCTGTTTAGAAAGGGGATCATCACCCAACCAAGGATCTTCCTAAAAATTTATAAGAGATCCATCACCAAGTTTCCATTTGATACCCTTATTGATAAGATTTTTGGATTTTATAATTTTATTCCAAATAATAGATCCTTGAGGAAGGCCCTCCTGATTAAGGAAAGAATATCTGTTAGTGTCCCTTAAGTATTTAGCATTTATAATAACTCCCAGTCAGTATCCCTATTTATGAAGTTCCAAATAATCTTGGACAGAAGAGCCTTATTCATATTTTGAATGGTTCTAATGTTAAGCCCACCATGAGACTTAGGAAGGCAGACTTTATCCCATTTAACCAGAGAGATTCTCTTTTTTTCCTCAGTTCCAATCCACAAGAAAGTTCTCTAAATTTGCTCCAATTTATCAGCCAAATATCTAGGTATTTTAAATAAATATAAAAAGTAGGTACGTATACCCTGAAGAGAGGCCCTTAGAAACTGCAATTTTCCCGCACTGCTTAAAAGTTTTCCTTTCCATCCCAACAATTTCTTTTGAGTTCTTTCAAGGATATTATGCCAAAAACCCAGAGAAACTTCCTTAGCAGTCAAAGGGAGGCCAAGATAGACTGAAGAAAGGTCAATAGCTGCACAACCAAGGATATTAATAATTTTTCTTTGAAGATCCCCTAGGGTATTGAAAAAGAACACATTGCTTTTTTGAAAATTAATATGGTCACCAGAAGCCATAGCATAATCATTCAGTAAAGATTTCCATCTAGAGGCTTTTAAAACAGAGGAGATGCCAAAAATAATGGTATCATCAACAAATTGTTGAATAGGCATAGGAGACAAAGAAGAAGTAGGTTTAATCCCAGTTAATTCTTTAGAGTTGATCTTGCTGTGAACATATTTACCAAGAGCTTCAACTATCATAATAAAAAGATAGGGGACAAGGGATCTCCCTATCTTATTCCCCTAGAAGGAGAAAAGAAACCCCTTGGAACTCCATTAACAAGGACTAAGTATTTAGCAATAGTAACAACTTCCTTAATGAGAAGGGAAACCTTACCATTAAACCCAAGCTTCTGAATGATTTTAAATAAAAATTGCCATGACACCCTATCATATGCTTTAGAAATATCAAGTTTGAAAACCATATCTGGGATGCAACTCTTATCCATTGAGTGAATAGTTTCATGAGTAGTAATCACAACATCTAAGATCTATCTCCCTGGAACAAAACCCTTTTGTGAAGGAGATATAATTTTATCTAGAAAGGGTTGGATTTGACCACCAGAAGCTTGGTACAAATTTTTTAAATAGTATTACAGAGGCTAATAGGCCTGAAGTCAACGAGCATCTCCAGGTTGGACTTCTTAGGAACAAGGGAAATAAAGGTATTGTTGAGTTGTTTCAGAAGTTTTCCAGTTCTAAAAAAATCTTTGACAGCAGCAGTGACATCATATCCTATAATGTCCCAAAATTATTGGAAGAAAAAAGAAGGAAAACCATTAGGGCCCAGAGCTTTGAAAGGGCCCATAGAAAAGACCACTGCACGAACCTCTTCCTCAGAAATAGGTTTTAAAATATCAGCATTATCTTCCTCAGAAATTAGAGAAGGGATATTGTTCAGAAGCTAATTCACAACTTGTGAATTGTCAACACTTGTGCCTTGTTCAGACAACAAATTGTGAAAGAAGCTGACAACATGATCTCTAATCTCCTCATCATTAGTAATCATACTACCATCCTCCAATCTTATTTTAGAAATAGGTTTAGATTCTCTATGCTTTAGAGCAGAAACATGAAAGAAAGCAGTATTATGGTCACCTTCCTTAAGCCATTGAACCTCTTCCTCAGAAATAGGTTTTAAAATATTAGCATTATCTTCCTCAAAAATCAAAGAAGGGATATTGTTCAGAAGCTGATTACAACTTGTGAATTGTCAGCACTCGTGCATTGTTCAGACAACAAATTGTGAAAGAAGCTGACAACATGATCTCTAATCTCCTCATCATTAGTAATCATACTACCATCCTCCAATCTTATTCTATAAATAGAGTTAGATTTTCTATGCTTTAGAGCAGAAACATGAAAGAAAGCAGTATTACGGTCACCTTCCTTAAGCCATTGAACTCTATATTTTTGCTTCCAGAATAACTCTTCTCTATTCATTAAATTCTTCCAATCTCTAATTAAGTCATTCTCTAATTGGAAATAAATATTAGAAGTATCTCCTTAAGCAATCTTATATTGAATATCTGCCAGCTTATTGGATAAGATCTTTTTCTAAGAAAAAATGTTTCCAAAATTGTATTTGTTCCAACCATAAACTTCTTTCTTGACATGCATCAACTTTTTGAAGAGTCTGAACATAGGAGTGCCCACAACCTGAAGTTGCCACCATCTAGAAAGGAGATTCCTGAAATCATGATGTTTAATCCACATAGCCTCAAATCTAAAAGGAAAAGGACCTTTTCTCTTTTGATTATCCCATTCAAGAATGGAGGATTATGATCAGAAATAGTCCTCGGTAGAGCAACCAATTTAAGGGAGGCAATATTTGGCTAATTATTGGAAACAAGAAATTGGTCTAGCTTCACTTGAATCATTTGGTCCCCTTTCCTCCTATTTGTCCAAGTAAAATTTTGATTCATCAAATCAATATCAATAAGCCCAAAAGTATTAATAAAATTAGCAAAGTCCAACATACTATCAGAGTAGTTCAAAATTCCCCCAGATTTTTTAGAAGGATAAAGAGGGGTATTAAAATCACCCGCCAGCATCCAATAAGAATCAGGATAAGAAGAGAGTTGATTAGCCAAATCCTCCCAAATATTTTTCCTTAAGACTCTAGTGTTAGGGGCATAAACATTAACCAGACTCCAACGATAGGAAGGCAATGAGAAATCAATCACCAAGCAATTTTTGTTGAAGAAAGAAAGTTTACCATGAAATATGGAAGCATTCCACATAGCCACTATTCCCCCAGAGGCACCAACAACAGGGCTTATGCAGAAGGAAGCATTAGGCCAAATCCTATCAACAATCATTTTGAAACCTTCTTCAGACATTTTAACTTCCTGAAGTAAAAGAATATCCACTTTGTGATCAAATATACAGTTTTTGACCTTAAATTGTTTTGAGGGGTTATTAAGTCCCCTCATATTCCACGAGAGAATTTTCATTTAAATAACTTTCTGGAGTGATTCTCCAGTCTCTTCTGCTTTCCACTGGCAATCTCCCTAGCTACTTCCCCTTGTCTGGTTTCTCTCAATGAAGGTCTACCCTTCAAAGGATCTAAACCTACATCATCAGTCTTTTTTGGTTTGCGACTCTTTTTCTTTTGGGATGTCCACTCTTCATGGTCACTCAATGAAGCAGTAGCTGCGCCTGGAGAAACTATAGACTGATTAGAATGCTTCTTTGGAGAAGGAGGAAATAACCCTCCTTTGAGAAAACCCAAAGCGAGTTTCCCTGGAGAAGGGTCAGACTTGTTTTGGGCTAAAGACTGCAAAGTCTCAAACTTCACCTCAACATCCTATCTCTCCTCCACTTTGTCAAATCCCATCTGGGTCTCCTTAGTTTTGTTAAATCCCATCTATGACTCTATCTCTCTATCTAAACCCATCTCCTTAACTTTGTCAAATCCCATTTGGGTCTCCTTAACTTTGTCATCTCCCATCTGGGTCTCCTCAATTCTGTCAAATCCCATCTAGGTCTCCTCAACTCTATCATATCCCATATGGCTCTCCTCAACTTTGTCATATCTCATCTGGGTCTCCTCAACTTTATCATGTCCCATCTATGCCTTCTCAACTCTGTCAAAACCCATCTGGGTCTCTTTATCAATTTCAATCTAGGGCTATTCAAGAATACCAACCTCTAACTGAATATTCTTAACTTGGTTCAAAATCTTGCCTTCTTCCAGGGTTGGTTGTGGAATCTCTTGAGAGTGGAGGTTCTGATCCTTCTCCAGCTCAGAATCCTGCGAAGTATTAAGAGAAAAATCTTCTTTTGAGTGCTCAGCAGTAACCAAGGTTGCCTCCTTATTCTCCACAATGATTTCCTTATTAATATTTTCCTCAGCTTTCTTGAACTTACAATGCGAGATGAGATGCCCTTTCCTCTTACATCTCTGATAGTAAATTGTGGAATTCTCATATGAAATGGGCTACCTCTAGACTCCATATTTTGAGCTAATGTCAATGAACATGGGCATAGTCTTATTAATTTTCACATTAACATAGAATCTTGCATAAACAAAGTGAGATTTGGTGCGTGTGGAGTTATCAAGGGTAACAAAATTACAAAAAGTATTAGTAATAGAACTAAAAATAGATTCATCCGAGTATTCTAAGGGAAAGCCAGGCAGACATACCCAAATTGGGGCAATTTTATTAAGATAAATACTAGGGTCAAACCCTAGTTTTCAACAGCCCAAAGAAAGCAAATGTGTACCATAAAGCCATGGTCCTCTAGATAAGATAGCCAGCATGTCTTCTTTGTTGGTAAAGCGAAAAAGGAATAGCCCTCATGCCATACCCATGACAGTCACACTGCCTTTAATACGCCAACGATTGGAGACCCATTTGCAGACCATCTCAATGCTGGGACGGAGAGAGAAAAACTTGCCGACCAAGGCAAGATCCATAGAAGCGACAATCGTATCCACCAAATTGTTAGGAACCACAAGGGAAGACCCTTCAACCGTCTCTTTTTGGTGACAAACCATCTGTCCATTCTTAGGAGATTCCACCTGTCCCATCAGAAGTGTTTTCTAGTTTGCAAGCTTGGCAATGTCTGAAACGGGTAGGGGAATAGTGGTACTGCAAACTATAGCATCCTCCATCCCCAAGCAACACACGGAAAGCAGACGATCAAAACCCTAGAAAACCTAAAAACCCTAGCAGAGTGTATAAGTTGTACACAACCTGAAAATGTTATTTACTATTAAGAACTAGTTATTAAAAGAGACATTTAGATATTGATGAATTATTTAAAAAAAAATTAAAAAGTATATTTAGAATCTACACAGAAATCAACACAAATCACTAGTTTGCATCATTTCTAAATTCTTAATTGTTTAGCATTAGAAAGTGAAGATTTAGTTAAAAATGTTGATATCAATTTCCATCTTGGCCAAAGAGTGGGACTCATTATTGTGGGATTACCCCTTAAATCCATGAGTAGTCTACCTACAACAACATACTTAGTTGCATTATCTATCACTATTTACACCACATTCTCCTCACCCACGTCAGCCAAGATTTACTCCAAAGCTTCACAAAGGAATTCAATATTTTTTTGTGTTTCCCGAAGCATCAATAGATTTCATGAACACTATGGCACTAAGACATAAACAAAATCATAATCACTAAATCAATACATTTCAGGAAGTACAATCACCCGAGGAAGAAACATTTTTTAGCAATGTTCTATTTCTTCTATCTGTCCAACCATTAGTCATGATGGTGCAATCCTTCTTCTTCCATATCTCTTGCTACTCATCAATTGTGGCTTTCACATCAACCACCTTTTGAAACAAAATGGGCCCTTTATCTCCTCATCATTAGGGGATTTGAACTCTGCCCCACGAATAGTAATGGCATCTACCATGTTTTGTCAATAAGGAGACCCAACACAAATAAATTAAATAAAATAAGTATTATAAAATTGAGAATTTAACATTGAATTCCACATACATCTAAAACTAAAAATTTAAGAGATGGAATCAAACAATATATTTTTAAAACAAAAAACAAAATTACCTAGATGTGTGGAATGGAATGGTGCAATAGAACCAAAAGTCTACAATTTCACTTTTGGTTGCATCATGTTTATCTTTGTTACTGTAATGCCCCGCCATGCAACCCTAGAGATAAGTGAACTAAAGAAAATACAAGGTGGAAATATATATTTTTGTTTTAAAATAGAGATAATGATAACAAAATATAACACAGTCTAATACAACAAGTTAACAAACATCTTTAGGGATAACATGGTTGCATTATAGTAACTAGCAATTTTCAACAACATACAAAACTCATTCAAATTATAGATAATTACATGACTACTTTATTGGTTACTAACATGATCTAACTGACAGCCATGGTTTGTTAAAAAGTACCAAATGAATCCACACACACGCGGACCATTGGTAATGCCTACCCATAAATTAGCGATATTGAACTCAATAGAATGAAAAGATATCAATTTACAGAGTTTATCTTAGTAAAACTCAAACCAATAATCAAAGTGTATCAACATTCATCAAAATGAAATACAAATGTATCAACAAATTTGTACATATATACAACTTTACCAATACTGCCAGATAGTCATTAGTTCACCAAATGAACGGGTACCTCCTTAGCTCCAGAATTACTGCATGACTATATATCACAACTGCACATCTGACGAAATATTAGTGCTACATAAATACAAATATCAAATTCATGAAATGACTAGCCTAAGGCCCTAAGGGCCAACCTAATGTCTCGGGGGCTCATGATGGCCTTGCCTACGTATGCATAGCGTAGAGACATCGTAGTTCAGGGTGACTTGACTTGTAACCATAAGGTTGACTTAAAACTATCAAATCATAAGATATTAGTTTCACTAATTTCATATTTTAATGAGTAAAAACAAAACAATAACTAATCCCAAGAAGAAAATATTACTTGTTTTAGAGTAGTCAAGTCAATTACACATAACATGAAAAACATACATAAACCAAGCTACTATGGATATGCTTGTCTCGTATCATACCTGAGCACAAGTCAATTACTCATCGTTCATATATGCAGCTTCCTACTATACATCATTTAAAGATAGACATAGCCTGTCATCGATACATGCTAAGGTTATCCACATTAAAGAAAGGATGCACATAATATTCTCAACATCTAGTTTTCAACAAACGTTTCCTCATTATATCAATAATCCAAAGATAATATGGTATCTTCCAATCAAGTATTCACACTTCATCGAAGTCAACAATAGGGACAAAAAAAATATTAAATAGACATTATTGAAATGGGTCCACACTTTTTGTCTAATTTATAACATTTAACTCAAAGTCAGTTTTAGTGACCCATGTTGTACAAAAATCATATATTCTTAAATGTAAATATACACTTATAGACTATTGTCCATCAAACAATATAACGAACTATCCTGGCACAATGACCCCTAAGCCATATAAGTCAAAAATCAGTAATAACTAAAACCTCTATCATCCAATTTATTAACTATTCAATCAAAAGACTCCATCATGATTGCCAAAAACATATCAACCTACCAAGATCAAAATTTACTTACAATAAAGAGTTAACACCTTCCTTCAGATACTACTAATTCATAATTTCAAACCTAGATTCATTTCATTTTTATATCTAAAATAATCACATACTAAGTATAGATATCTCTTACTTACAATAAAAGAAGATTTTTACATATGAATTTACAAACATGGATAACAAAGTTAATAATGTGATAGATACATAATCTTGAAGTATTTATCCAATTGTAGCACTAGAAGAACAATATTCAAATGCACAACTTTCGATACATAAATTAATATTAAAAGGAGACCTTATAAGTATCACATCTCCTATAATGAGAAGTTATAAGGTTTGACTATTTCACTCTAACTGTAAACATTCAAGGTTCCCTAGTTTATCATCGAATCTATATGTCACTACTGTGCTAAAACAAAGCATAAGAACTACTTACCAATAAATTCATACTGTATTTTACATACAAGAATAAAACTTCTAAAATTATTTAATAACTTAAAACTTCCCAACGTGATTAAAATTTAACATTTCCTAACTACTAACCTAAACACATCTAAGATCCTCTTTTAAAGTATAATAACTCATAGTTATTCACTCATCCATTTCTCCTATTAGAATGCAATACTTTCAGGCACAGGAATTTATCACTCCTCAACTCCATATTTGAAACATTACACACTATTTAACATTATACTACTAACTTAGCACTTTCAAAAATTGGAAACATTTTATATGCAGTCATATTTTCACCGAAAGGAATATGATCAATAACATATCCCTAGTCTAAATCAATCATAAGCTATATTCATAAAATTAACACTTACTTCTAAATTCATTCCTATTAGATAAGTAATTTATGCTCGAAATGGATAGTTACTATTTGTAACATTCACTAAGGATTGAACATAAATATATCAAGTCGCTTACCTTTATAGGGATCTTCCACTATCTAAAACACACATGCATGTCTATAATGTTAACCAAAATCCCTAACCTGACACCTGCCTATCATCATTTATGACCGAGCGGAACTCCCATTTCCATCTCTAAGGTATAACATATTCTCTAACAGATGATATAAAAGATGGACAACTAGAGATGGAAACACTGTGTATACCAAATATCGCATATAGATATAACTAAATATGAACAGGTGAACATATGAGCATATACCTTCATGCTTAGATGGATATGGATAAATGTGTTTGTCTATAGATCATATACCGTATACATGGCGCCGATGCTGCCTTGAGGAGAAGACAATTGAGGTGCGTCATTTTGAGCAGACAACTGAGCCCCTTCCTTCTTCTTTTTATACTGTTGTGCTTTCTCAAAGGCACGCTTTACAGAGGGAGACATTTTATCATTATTTTGCGGTGGAAATTGGCCTTCTTGTTGAGCACGGGTTCTAAATTTTGCTTGCATGGGAGGAATTTTACACATTGGGCAGAAAAACTGCCGTTAAAACGCAGTAAACTGATATCAAATGTTACAGGTGAAAGCAATGCCATTGGAATTATTTTGAAACAAATGAACTCCTTTGCTTGGAAATATGGAGCCCTGAATTCAAATGGATTTTTTTAATGTTCAGGAGCTTCTATTTTATAGCGAGTAGGAGCAAAATTTGTAGCAAACTATGGAAGAGACGATTTTACGTGTAAAAGTCACAATGAACAGAGCATGGTCCATATCTTAAGCAATCATGACACATATTAGAAATGCAAAGGCAATCATATCTTAAGCAATTATATCAAAAATTATTCCATTGTACTGAATCAAAATCTGAATCCCTTGCATACAAAAACACACTATGTTGATAGCAATATGTCATATAAGAAGATCAATGAAACTGATAGCAATATGATAGCAGAAGATTATCAGATGATCATAATAGCATAAAAGGATATCACGGGAGATATTGCGCATACCAGAAGGATATAACAGGAAGCATTCATTGTATCTTGACCTACAGAGACAAAGTTCCCATGCATTAACTCCAAGCCATATCATATCCCTTTCGTTGTCCATCAAACCTTCCAAGTTTTTTGTAGAGAACTTCCAATCTCTAGACTCCCCATTCCCCATCGAGAATGCCTTAATTTTTTTCTTCCCAAAAAAACTTCCACTCCCTCTAATTTACTAAAATTAACTCCATAAATTAGGAACTAAAAAAGAATATTACTCCTAATTATCCCTTCATTAAATTGTGTAACTACCACTTCTAAATGTGGACCTAAATAATAATGAACTAACATAATCTCCAGTTGCAATTACATCAATTATTATTATTATTATTTATTTATTAACTTAACTTCTAGAATGATATATTTTTCGTAAACTAGATTTATATAGAAGCATTTATATTTATTTAATTATCAAAATGTCTTTATAACTAACAATATTATTTTAATGCCATGATTAATCAAAGCATAAATCAAATAATCCAAACTAAATAACCCAAATGCCAAACATACCTGACACATCCAAAGTGAAAACGGAGGGGCACTACAGTTACAACCCATTGTCTCAAGTGACACTTGGGAACCTAGAGTAGTGCATGGAAAAATATATTGATCTGACATAGATCCACAAACTCTAGACCCAATGCTAACACTACCACTATCACTACTTGTAAATGGATGAAATAGATGAATGAAAGAAGAAGACTCTCTAGTTCCACCAATGGTTGTCATCTCCTATCTTTTCCTCATTTTTAATTCTTTTTGTTGTGCAAAGGTTTCTAATTAAATTTGAACTTCACGCATAACTTCAGCAGACACTATTGAGCATGGTTTAGCATCTTGGCATGATATATGTGCAAGATGGTATTTCAATTTGTTAATGCCTCCAAATTTCATTGTTTGTTTGCAATGAAAACATGTTATCTCTCCTCTCTTTGAGCTAGGGATGGGATGTTTCCAACAAGGGTCCCTTCTAACAAGGTTTGACATTGTGATTAAGACAAGTTATAAATGTAAAGAATGGTGCAATAACATATAAATAGAAAAAATTAACATTTATGGTCTATAATTAAACTAATATTAAAATCTAGGGTGTGCAGCTATAAAATTAAAAAAATAACAAAATCACCTAGGATTTGTTCAAAAAATTAAACACACCTAGGGTTTGTTCTTTGGTCCACTAAAACAAAATAGAAAAAAGAAAAAAGAAATGTAAAATAGAATTGATATTTTTATTAAAAAATAAAATAAAATAAAACTTCAAAATACAAACTTAACTCTTAAATATTTCTTGAAATCAATTATGAGCTCTTCCCAATCCTTTATAAAGTCCTCTAAATGCACCAAAAGTAGCTACAAACCTAACCAAATATGATTCAACCACCGATTTTTGCTCAATCTCCCTATTGGTTTCCCTTCAATGCAATCTAATTTTAGCTCAAAAATCTCTTTTTTCCCTATTCTTTGGCTGGACAATTAAATGAAGTTACTTTTAAGGTGTAGTAGACAAATATAAGATACTTTGTTTTGAGTGATTTGCTTTTTTTCTTATCTTAAATTTTTTTCTTTACCCAGTCATGGTTGAGTTTGCCTTACGGGGCTCATCGAGTTTGGCGAGTCAAGCGAGTTGGCAAGTCTTGCTCAAACTTGGGTGCCAAGTCTCCTAGAATTGTTTTAGATCACTCACCTTAGGACTTACAAACAGTAGGCAAGTCTTAGCAAGTCTTGTAACTATGACACAAACTATAGCAGGAGGTGAGCAAGCTTTTTTCCAGACATCAAAAAAGCCCAATCAGTCCCCAAGCATGCACTAGATTAACATTTGACCAAAAAGGGGTTTGAAATATAAAAAGGTTTCCACTATCATCCCAAGGGCACACCGTTAGTGATCTTGCCAAAAAAAATTAAGTATTTAAAAAGGGAGCCTAAATTGTGTGAAGTTCACACTTTAGAATGGAAAACATTCAACAAACATCCATGATTTTCACCAAGTATTACAATAGATTTTTGAGATTGAACATCTTCAATAGCCTTGGTAAATTTTTAATCGTGATAACTAGTAGAAAATGATGGGGTTTTAGCTACAATTTGTCATTGGTTTCTTTCATTTGCAAACTTCTTTAGCAAATCTTTTTGTGGATTTTCAAGGACTCATCAATTCTCATGGAGAGATTTCTAGTGGGATTTGTCCATTTTTAGCAAGATTTCTATTAGTTTGTGATAGGATTTCAAGGGGTACAAGAGAAGAGTCCATCTCTACTCTACATGTTCAAACACCTATCAAAAGTTTTCATCATTTGACCATTATCACAAACAATCTAGTCAACAAATTATTTTGTGCTTCAACAGTGTTTAGTGACAACATATCATCTACAATAGCTTTGTCAAGATTTCAGTCATTTGATCTTCAATTACAGTCATTTTTAGCATCATAAAGCACATGTGGTGCATTGATAAGATATTAAGGGTTTTATAATCTCATTCATTCTTCATTCAAGAGGCTTCAAAATTATTTCTCTCATAAAAAGAGATCATGTGAAAGTTTTCATTAGGTAAAGAATGGATGATTGTCCCGGGGTTTCATCAATGACAAGATAGCGAAAAAATAAGGTTTTCAAATTTAAAACACCAAGATTCCTTGGTGAATTACTAGTTGTCATTAGGGTTTCAAGATTCTTAGGGATTCTTTCAATGTTTGATTTTAAATATGTTTACCTTGTGATGAGATCAAGGGTTTGTTCATGTTTTGATCTAGGTTTTCCTAATATTTTTGTGGTTTTTATGGATGTAATCTTGACGTATCCAGAATAATTTAATTTCCTTTTTCCCAATTTGAAATGTTATATAATTATCTAATAATTGAAATATGAATGAAATCTAAATTAGTTTTTCAAATGCAATCTAATCTATATTCTTTTATGTTTTCGTAGAATATTTTTTGAACCTAATCTAATAAATTGAAATTGTCATTAACTATGAAAGTAAATGTAATTTGGTAAATTAGAATAGGTATAACCTAATCAAATCAAATGCAATGCTAATATATGAAAATCAAATAAATAATAACTCAAGAAAAAGCAATGACTTACTTTTCCAAGAGCAATATTGGGGCTAATTACTAGTTTAAAGCATGAAGAACTTAGTATGATGAAGATGTCACTGCCTAGCTTGAGCCCTTAGAAGTCCTTGTGGAAACCCTCTTTCTCTATAGCAGCATAGTCCTCCTCTCGATGATAAAAACAAAGATGCCCGGGTGTGAAAGTTCAGAATTGTGTCACACTTTTATAAGAGAATGGCCAACACAAACATATTTTTCCAACTTAAACGTCAAAAAAGTCATATGTATGTTATGGATTTTAAAATGACATAAACTAATGAAATGTATAATTTTTAATGTAGTTTATGCTTATAATTTTTAATTTTTTTTAAAAAATAGTTGGATATTTTATTATAAATTTAGGTGATGAAATTTAAATGCTCATATTTTTCAAAAAAAGTGACATCGATGGGACGTCAAGAAATATATAGCAAAATTATTTTTTTTCTTTAAATTTTTTTCCTAATTAGTCAACTCAAATATCTAGTGCATGGAAAAAAATTAATTTTTGATAAATATATATATTTTAATTTTTTCAAAGTCAATTTTAATCAGAACATAGTAGTTCCCATGGGACGTCAACTTTTTTACATTAATTTTTTTTTAGAAAAAATATACCCTCTTGGAGAGGATTCCATTCTCTAGTGAACCATATAATTTTTAAATTTTTTGAATATGTTTTTCCTATTGATATCTATTTTCTAATCAACTTCATGTTCGATGGAAAAAACCTACTTATAACAAATTTAAAAATATATATATAATAAAAAAAATTTAAATGTGGAAAAAACATATATCTACAATCTACGTTCCGAGTACTACAAAAGGGTATTCGTTAATTTTTTAAAAAGTGTATTTTAATGGCATAAATTAATAGCAGAAGATGAGTTTTTTTGAAAATTGTGGGGAAGGGGCATGGAGTGCCACATAGAATGCCACATAGACAGTTCTGCTAGGTAAGTTTATGCCTGGAATTGTGAGGGGCGAGTTTAATGGGGGTGGAATCTTATCAACTAGTAAAGTTCCACCCATAACTACTTTTTATAATTAAGTTTTTTAAATAATTGTTTTTTAATGTAGATTCCGTATGGTACAAAATAACAGCATCAGGGCACGATAGTGGGCAGAGAGAATTTACAAGGCAAATACAAGGCAAAAAATTTACAAGGGTAATTTTTTTTTAAATGAACAATAATAAAGTTTATTATTTTATAATTGATTTAATTTTATTAGGGTTTAATCTTTTATTTAAGTAAGGTATAATTTTTTATTTAAGTAGGGTTTAATTTTTTTAAAATATTATTTTAGGGTTTAACTGAATTATTTTATTAGGGTTTAATTGATTTAAAGTAGGGTTTAATTTTTAAAGTAGGGTTTTATTGATTTTTTACTTACGGTTCTAAAAATTGATAAATATTATACAAAAAACTCCTAGATTAATAATAAAAAAATGCAATACAAATTAACAAAAAATAAAGTTAAATTTATATAATTAACAATCTTAGAACTATATAATCTGTGTTTATATGAACTTCCCCATCCATATCCGTGTATGCTATTTCCTCACACCATAAGATGATCTTGAAAATAAAAAATGATGTGGTTTATGTGAACTTCCCCAGTCCATATCTATCCTCACGCTGTAGGATGATCTGAAAAATCAGAAATGGTGTGGTCTATGTGAACTTCCCTATCCATATCCGCGTATTCTCTTTCTTCGACTCATAAGATGATCTTGGAAATCATAAACAGTGTGGTTTATGTAAACTTCCCCAGTCCATATCCACATATGCTCTTTCCTCGCGTCGTAAGATGATCTTGGAAATCAGAAACAATGTGGATTTTTATTTTTTATTTTTTAGGGTTTTTTTTAGTAGAAGGGATACTATACAAGTAATAGGTGAAGATGGAAAAATGTATCCTCATCCAAAATATTTTATAGATACAAGACAAAGTGAATGTTTTGAAGCATTCAAATAAGAATCTCCATAGGTAAAGATATCTCAAAGGGTGTTTGAAAAGTTGTGTCCCTATTTTGTACGCATAAATAAAGTGTGTGAAACTTGTCAAAATCACGTTGAATTTCATCTACACCTTCAATTGTATAAAAAATTTATGGCAATGACTCATCCAAATGTTATCATCCATGCAAGTACAACACAATTTATGAAGTCCCTCTTATGTGAAAAAATAGAAGGTTCCAATGAATTCAGTGTGTAATGTATCAAAAATAGTTGTGAAAATTGTGGAGATTTGAAGAAGCTTTCTTTGATCGAAAATATTGATCAATCAATGGAAATTATGTGGAAGAGATTTGAATATGAGAAATACACAACTAGGTCAGGAGTGGAATTGAAAAAAAATGTTATGAAAGAAAATGAATTGTCCTAAAATGAGTTTCTGAATAAATTTTATAGTCTCATATATCCGCACACCCAACATTGTCACATGTGGTGCAAGATGGCAGGCGAATCAGTTTCATGAGTCAAAGAATTATTTTCCACAAGTTTGTATTCTTTCAGCTATGGATTTTGCTGAGAACTATACATTTAGTCCTCAAACAGAGACTAAGAGTTAGTATTATCATTCAGAGCAAGTTGCAATCTTTGTAATGTTTGTTATAGACATGCTGAGTTGCTACTGGATGGTGTACAAAGTAGCCCGCATGAATGAAATATTATCAAAGAGGTTCATTTTTATATCAGTGATGATATTGGTCACGACAGAAGCTATGTAGCCCATTGTTTTGGAATATTTTTTAATGATCTGAGACAACGTGGCATACATGCTTCAAGTCACTGGATTTGATCAGATGGATGTGCTGGTAAGTGTGAATTTATTAATTCTTTCAATTTTTTTAAAATTATTTCCAACTTTTAAACAACTTTTAATGTTCATTTGTTTACTTTATAGGACAATTCAAATCCTCTAGAGCATTTAATTGGTTGAGCCAACAACATGTGAGATGTTCCATAAAATTTGTGTGGAATTTTTTTGAAAGTGGACATGGAAAAGACAAGCATGAAAAAGCTCGTGCATGTGTGAATCGTGCACTTCGCCAACATGAGCTTTCTGGTAACACCATACATAGTGCAAAAGAAATTGTTAAATGGTGTAAGACTCATTTTGGGGCTCGTGAAGGAAAAAGTGGCTCAATAAGTACCAAAAACTATTTTTGGGAAGTCAAAGGTATTTCTTGTAATTCTTACATATCTACATTTATTTATGTTTAGTACATGTACATTTTTGTTCATACAAATTTAAATTCCATGATTGTAGATATCGATCGATCAAATCTCTATAATTGTCAAAAGATTGTCCGTATTAGAAGACTTCATCAAGTGATGATGACTGGACATAGCAAACCACTTGCAATCCAAATTAGTGAAAAATCATGTTTTTGTGTTGATTGCATTGAGAACAATGCAGATGTTCTACAATTCTAACATATTATTGATGGATATGTTACAGAATGGGAGATGAAATAATTAGTTTCAATGTCTCCTTATGAAGATGATAATATAGATCTCCATGATCCTTTATATTTAGCTAATTCTGAACGTGTATCTGATCTAGTTGTTGCAGGTAAATAAACTATTTACATGAATATTGATTATTTAAATAGTGAATTTACATGTATATTGATTATTTAAATAGTGAAATTTTATCTAAATTGTCTAAGTAACTACTTGTGCTTGAATTAACTTTTGAATCTCTGTATTTGTTGTAGGAGATATCTTTGCTATGATTGCAGATCTTGATAATACTGAAGGTGTAGATTATTGTCTACTCAGATGCACGCAACCAAAATGCAAGTTGACAGAATCTATGATAGATGATGATGGACAAGAGTATTTCATTGGATCTATAGTGGTTGAAGGTCCTTATTATCAACAAATGAAGATAGATAAAAGTGGTATTATATTTGTTGATTATTTTCTAGGACAAAATTTTCTACATTACAGTCACTTAGTAATGGCAACACGACTAAATTTGGAAACTTTGCGAAAAATAGGACGTAGCCAACAAAAATGGAAGATGAGTATTGAAGACCACGAAAAAAATTTAGAGATAATAAAGGATAGGGAGGATCCAAATTTTATGTACGAGGAACTCAGTCAAATGTATGTAAATTACATGTTGCATGCATCAATTTGTATTAAATATGTTCACAATAAAATGTTACAATTTCTAGAGGTTCCTACACATGCACAAGTCCATTGAAGCTCTTTGATCATTGTATGTAATAGTTGTATTGATTATTGCATGTAATTGAATTTGAACCATGTACTTTGAGGGACTATGCTATACAATTTAGTTTCATTATTTACTATATTGGTTGCAGTAATTTTTTCCCTAAGTTGGCCAAATCTTCTCTTAATCATTTCTATGTCAATATGGGTTTGAAGACTATATATTTTAAAACCTATCAAAAAATTAACATGTTTGTAAGTGTCACACATTTTGACCTTAAATCTTGCCTACTTGGTTGTAGTATCACACATATTAAGCTTAAAGGTATCCTATTGTTTCTTGGTTATCGTAATACTGTTTATCTTTATTTATATGTTTAATGTTGACTATAGAAAAATAATTTCCTTTTAATTTCTATTTATTTTAAAAATTGTTTCTAATCTTATAATTTTAAATATTAACCTCAACCAAATTTGAATATAATATTTTAATCAAGAGTGCCTACTTACAACATATATGTGACATCCCCTTCAAACCATACTATATTTTTTAAAGTGTTTTTAACTTAATGGTTTTAAAGTTTATTACTATATAAAAAACTTATATTGTGACTATTAAATCTATTGAAGTTTATTATTATATTAAAAAATTAGATTGTGACTACTAAATCTATTGAATTCTTTTTTTTATTGAAGTCTTTGGTAATAGTAGTAGTTTTTATTCTTGAGTTAACAGTAGTGATTAGTTTGTTCATAAAAAAAATATATAAAATTTATAAAGAAACAAATTGGAAAGAAAGTATTAAATGACATTTTGAAAGTAGACAAGGTCCTAAAACTATATAAATTATTAAGTCTTAAATGTTGAAATAAGGTCTCTTGAAATAGTTGTGATAAGAAGTAAAGGTTATTCCTTCTCCTTGTATAAAATCTCTTATAGCTAATTTTTTTTAAATGTATGGTATTTGATTTCTTGTGCTTATCAAGCATCATTTATGGTAATTAATTTTTAAACAAATATATTTTATAATAATTTAATTATTATTATTAACTACTTGTTAACTATTAGAAAGCATTAAGAATCATACATATGAAGGAAAACATCCATACATCAATATAACTAAACATTTAAAACTAGATAAGATTACATGTACCGAGAACTAAATTAAATGTATGTAAATTACATGTTGCATAAAATTATATAAAAATTTTAAAGAAACAAATTGGAAAGAAAGTATTAAATGATATTTTGAAAGTAGACAAGGTCCTAGAACTATATTTTATTAAATTTTAAATGTTGAAAGAAGAAAGCATTAAGAGTCATATATGAAGGAAAACATCCATACATCTATAACTAAACATCTAAATGTGCATATGTATTATATATAAAGAAATAACTAAACATGTAAACTCAAGAACATCAAGTCTAACTGCAACATCATGAGAACGAGCAAACATTTAGCAAAGAACATCATGTCTAACTGCAACATCATGACTCATGCCTCCTATAGGCGGAATGGGCCTCACTCAACCCAGGACTAGAATGATGAGTTGAGCCCTGTCCTAATCCCTATCCTCATCCTTGTATATCTAATCTAATCCATCTATGAATATTTGAGTCATGTGTAGATCCTTAATCATAAAAATTATCTCTATTCAATTAAATTTATATATTAAAAAATATGGAATCTCAAGTACATGTTCAAATTTTATATATTTAAATACTTTACCTCGCGTCCAGTCTCAACCACATTCGGTGTTTGCTACACAGTGTCATGTCCTAGCACCACTCTAGTTGGTCCCTGATGTAAGATTGATTAAATAAGAGTCAACACACATGATGCACAAAACTAAATTTTATAATTTAAATATATTATTTATAACAAATAAATTACACATACCCATTTTTATAACATGTGTTTTGAAATGGGAGCAGCGACGGAGGGGCAAGAAAAACTTGGTGCAGGTTTTGGGCAGAGCAGGTTGGGTTCCCCAGGCAAGGTGACGATTGAGGTAAGTATGCCTTCTTCCACTGTTCATCTATCCAATCTTCGCAATAAAAATATTATTTCGTGTGGGGCCTCTGCCTTGAAATCCAAATATGGAGATGCAAAAATGGTTGAGCTGGGTAGATGGAAAGTGCTCTTCTCGAGCCTGGTTAAACTTCCAAACGATGGAGTTGATATTGTTCAGTCTAAGGCTGGGATAGACCTCAAGATCAAAAACCCCTCGCTGGACAGGGCTGTGGACAAAATGGAGAACGTTTTGGTGGGGAAGCTGTTTGGCAGGAGGCCTAACATTGAAATGCTGAGGATGTGGGCTTCTAGTAAATGGAATATCAAAGGTAGTTTGGCCATCTCCGCCCTCTTGAAAGGCATTTTTTTCTTCTCCTTTAACAACTCTGAGGATTGCTTGGGGATCTTCACTGGAGGGCCCTATTTCTTTGGTCAGCAAAGCTTGTCGCTCTATAAATGGAGGCCAAGTCTTAACCCAGAGAATGCTCTGGCGGAGTCAGCGCTGACCTCAATAAGGCTCCCTGGTCTTCCTCTCGAGTTCTGGGATGATGAAATCTTTGCAGCCATTGCTAACTCTTTTGGATGATTCCTATCCCTAGACAGTGTCACCAAGAATAGGAGCAGATATGTTTTTGCTAGAATTTGCTTCAATGTATTGACTGACAAGGTCCTCCCCACTTCTATTGTCTTAGACACTAATTTTGGCGAATGGACTCAGGAGATTCTTCACGAGAACTCTGTGCTCTTCTACCAAAAATGCGAAAATATTGGGCATCTCATTAATGCCTGCAGGAAACCTAATAGGGTTCCGGTGCCAGAATCCAATGGGAAGGGGGTTAGTAAGGAGGGTTTAGACTTGCCTACTAAGTCCAATGTCCTTTCTTTGTCTGAGTCAGATAACTTCAGGGTGATTTCTAAAGTCCAACAAGATCCCCTGGTCCTAGGTTCAGCTACTAGAGGGGCTGAGGAGCCCTTAGAGGTAATAGAGCCAGTAGATTTGAATATGGAGGCACAAAATTATTTGGAGGTAGTCCCAAACGAGTCCAATAAGGAAGTGGACTTGAGGCTAGGGAATATTTTGGACATTCAGCAGGAGGTCTCTCCCCAGGTGGAGGTGGCTAGTCCTGCTAAGGAAGGAGTTGAAGTTGTGCAACTTGAACCTCAAGCAACTGAGGCTAGACCTGGAGCGGTTGAAGTTATAAGCACTAAAGGGGATGGATTAAGTCTAGCAAAGCCCCACTCCTTAAGTTTCTCTCCCTTTATGATGGCTTTGTACCCTCTCTCGCCCCCTTCAGAGAAGAGTATCAAAAAACAATGGATGTGGGAAACTCTAAGAGAGACAGGAAACCTCTGAAAGAGACTAGGAGAAAGGAAATAGTCAAGGACTTGGCTGAAGGAAAGCATAAAACTCTAGAGCTAATGGGCTTCAGGAGAGGAAAGAAATGATTGTAATATCATGGAACATAAGAGGGCTCAATAGCCCCCATAAGTAGCTTTTGCTAAAGAACTTTATAAAAGAAATGAGACTAGATATCTTACTTATTCAAGAAACCAAAATGAAAGAAGCAGTAGATTTTAAGAAAATCAGCAACTATATATGGCCCTTCTCTAGTGCTGAGGCTGTCAGTGTGAAAGGGGCCTCAAGGAGTCTAGCCACCATGTGGAAGCCTCACTCCCTTGAAGGCACTGTCATTAGTTCCAACAAAAACTTCATAACTTTAAAGCTCAATCTCATCAATAGCTCACTAATCTGGAACTTAACCAATGTTTATGCCCCTAATAATGTGGCTCAGAGAAGGAAACACTGGACTGATTTGAAAACAACTAAAGATTTGTGGGAGACCAACAACTGGAAGGTGGCTGGAGATTTCAACTCCCTCTATTCCTGTCTGAGAAATTAGGTGGCATAATGGACTTTACTGAAAGTATGATGGACCTAGACAATTTCCTTCACTTGGTGGTGCTAGTGGACCTGGAATTGGAAGGCTTCAATTTCACTTGGTCCAATAGGAGGGAAGGAAGCAATCTGATCCAAGTCAAACTTGATCGGGTCTTGGTCTCCGCAGGATGGGACATAATTGAAAGAAGCAAATTGGAGAACCTTCTGAGAATTGGTTCAAACCACACTCCCCTAATCCTCTCTTGGAACCCTGAATTAGTGAGAGCTAGTCCCCCTTTTAGATTTGAAGCCATGTGGGCCAAACATCTTGACCTCTACCAACTTGTCTCTGGCTGGTGGAACAAAAAGGTGGATGGGTCAAGCATGTTTATAATGGTTCATAAACTTAAGGAGGTCAAGTTTCAACTAAATGGTTGGAATAGGAACTCCTTTGGCAACATCTTCAAGAAGAAAAGTGAAATCAAGAAAAGCCTTCTCATGCTCCAAGGAGACATGGACAAAGGCATCATAACTGGGGGAGATAATGAAAGATAAAATTTTGCTATCTAAGCTACATAATTTAGTGGAGAGTGAAGAAATATATTGGAGTAGAGATCCAAAGCGCAGTGGCTCAAAGAAGGAGAAATGAATACAAAATTCTTCCACCAATCAAGCATGAAACACAGGAAAAGAAATAGAATCATGGAAATTATCCTTGGAAATGGAGAAGCGGTCCATAATGAAAACCAGATCAGAATGGAAGGGGTTAGGTATTTTGAAAACATCCTGAGTAGGGTAGGCCCTCAACTTAAGGATGGATGTCAGGAAATCAATGATATTTTAGAAGTCATTCCTAGCATCATGAGTTAGGAGGATAACCTCATTCTGATCAAGGATGTCACTGTTGAGGAGGTGAAAGCTATAGTATTCTCTCTTAATCCCTTCAAAGCCCCGTGACCTGATGATTCCCCCCAGTCTTCTTCCGGACCTTTTGGGATATAGTCGAGAAGGATATCACGACTGCTGCTAAAGAATTCATCAAAAGAGGGAGAGTTTTGAAAGAAATCAACAATACTTTCATAGTTCTTATACCCAAAAGAGAAGGAGCAAACAAAATGACTAAATTTAGACCCATAAGTCTGTGTAACACTCTCTACAAGATTTTTACCAAACTACTAGTGTTGCGCGTCCAACCCTTGCTTGAAAAAATTATTCACCTAAATCAAAAGGGATTTGTCCTGGGTAGGCAAATCACTAATGCTATCATTACAGTCCATGAGAATTTACACTCTATGGTTAAAACCAAAAAAGGAAAGCATGATTTTAAAACTTGATATCTCTAAAGCCTATGACATGGTTTCTTGGTTGTTCCTAGAGAAAGTCCTACATAGATTTGGTTTCAATGAGAGAATCAGAAACATGATGAAGCACTGCTATTCCAACCCAAATTTCTCCATTCTCATCAATAGATCCCCCAAGGGTCACTTCAGAGCTAACAGAGGGCTAACGCAAGGAAATCACCTCTCACCTTATTTGTTCATAATTTTGGCAGATGTTCTAGGTAGAGTAATAAATAGAAGTATCAACACTGGAAAGCTTAAAGGTTTCACCCCTACTTCTGGATTAATCCCCTCTTCCCATCAGCAATTTGTGGATGATACTATTCTCATTGGGGAATCTTCCACCAGGGAAGCTAGAGAGTGGAAGCGTATTCTCAATTATTTTTCTACTGGATTTGGACAAAAGATAAACTTCAAGAAGAGTGGTATTTACTTCTTCAATACCAATATGAGACTCCAAAGAAAGTGAGCTGCTATTTTAGGGTGCCAAATTAAGGAGATGTCTGATACCTATCTCAGGATGCCACTCACTACAGGTAAGCTCCCTGAAACCTACTGGAATTTAATGATAGAGAAAATGTAGAGGAAACTGGTGGCACAAAAGGGCTCTCTCCTGAGTAATGTTGACAAATTGCTCCTTCTTCATGCTTCACTCCAAAGCACCCCAGTTTATATCCTCTCCCTCTTCAAATTTCCCAAAGTTATAGATGATAGGATATAGAAGATTTAGAGAAGACTTCTTTGGAGTGGCTTAGAGGAAAAAGACAGGATCTCTTTGGTGTCTTGGGAAGTGGTCTTCTCACCCAAAGACAGAGGGGGCTTAGGGATTAGAAGGATCACATGGCTAAATAAAGCTTTGCTGGCCAAAGTTGGTTGGAGACTAATGTCTGATAACAATGATTGGGCCAACATCATGAGAGCCAAATATCTAAACAATGGTGAGGGAGTCAAACTTATGACTAGTAATAGTCTCCTGCAGGGCTCCTCCTTATGGAACAACATCGTGAAATTCAAAAGCCTTTTGCACATTGGGCTCCAGTGGAATGTTGACAAAGGTACCAATGTTAGATTTTAGGACCTGTGGATTAGTACACCTCCCTTGAAGTCCCACCCAGTTTGTTCAGCTATCATGAATCACCTTAAGATTAAGTTGGGAGAGAAAGTCTGCAGCTACTAGGATTCCCACGAAGGGAGGGAGAAGTGGAACCTCAGCACATAAGGGCTTCAGCAACCTCTGGTCACTGCTATGAGTACTCTTCTTGAAATTCTAAAGAACCACAAATTTCATAGGAAATTCTTGCCAGATCAGCTGGTGTGGAAGGAAGACAAAATGGGAAAGTACTTGGTGAAGACAGGGTACAGGAACATTGATAAGGTTAACTGGGTTGGTTTCAACTGGAATCATATTTGGAATAATGATGCTATCCCCAAGGATAAATTCTTCAATGAGACAACCAATCACCAGAGGATTCTCACTATTGATAACCTCCAAAAGCATGGATTTCAATGCCAAATAGGTGTATTCTCTGTGAGAAGGCTGAGGAAAGCACATATCACTTGCTCTTCCATTGTGACTATGCCTAGAATATAAGACAGTTTATAATGGGCCTATTTCAAATTTAGTGGTCCTGGCATAGGAGCCTCAACAAGAACCTAGAAAGCTGGGGCACTCCTTTCAAACATCCTTTAATTAAAGAACTTTGGTGGCAATCTCTACTTTACATCAGTTGGGGTGTTTGGGGAGAAAGGAACAATAGGATCTTCAGCGAGGAAAGAAGGGAATGGAGAATCACTGCTGAAATGACCAAACAAAGAATAATTGAAAACATCAGGGCCTCGAACATAAAAGGCCCAAATCATAATCCCTCCCAATTAGAAAATAAGATTGCTTTTAATTGGGGTCTATCTGATAAACTATCCCTCCCAGATTTCAGTAGGGAGCTAAAAAGGAAGAACACCAAATGGGCCCCCCTGATTCAGGCTGGTCAAAACTTAACTTTGATGGAGCTTCAAAGGGTAACCCAGGTAAGGCAGGAGGTAGAGCAGTGGTAAGAGATGGCAAGGAGATGTTATGGGAATCTATGTAGGGAACCTTGGAATCCAATTTAACAATTTTGCTAAAGCTTATGCGGCTTACCAAGGAATATGTCTGGCTAGAGGCCTTGGTATTAAAAAGCTTGTCATAGAAGGGGACTCTAAAAATATATTGGATATGATCAAGGAAAAAGATGTCCCTAGTTGGAACATCAAGGATATAATTAACCTAAGTATTGAAGAACTTAGGCATCTGGACAAGGTGATAGTGCAACACTTTTATAGGGAAGGGAATTCGAGAGCGGATGGGATAGCGAATATAGGTTGCATTACCAATTATTGCATTACATGGAAAAGGGGTGATGACGTCCCTAATAACATCTCTAACTTCATTAATAATGACTAAACGTTGCAAATTAAATGTTGAGTATGCTCGGATGGAGCGACGGACTAATCACATGAACCAGAGTACGCATGGAAAGCATCCCAATCATTACCAGATATGCTTCAAGTTTGCAATCATGTTGGGAATTGTCATTTGCTTCTCGACTACTCTCTTTCTCAATTCTAGAGCACATTGCAGAGCCAACAAAAAAAATTAGATTCAAGATGGGTGGCGATCTTAACCAGACGAAACCGACCCAATATGAAAGACAAAAGGAAAATGGTGAGTTGTGGGTGATTCTGCAGAGAGGAGACTTCACCCCATACATTGAAGCTATGAAATGTTATGATACCATCCTGTCGAGTGAGTTTGCAAATTCTTGGAAAGCAGGGAAAGTCTATATTAGAGAGATCACATTTAGACTCTCTGAAGATTTGATTGCAAAAGCCACAGGGCTCAAGATGGAAGGGGCCCGTATCACAAAAAGAGTTAAAGGTAACTACAAAGAGGATATGCTGAAATTTATCCAAGAGGGCAAGTCTATCACAAGACTGCAGAATGGCTTCAATAGAGAAGACTTACCAGGCATCTGGAGTGAAGTGCCAGAGGTAATCATGAGATATATCATGTTGGAAGGTAGGTATAAAAGATTTCATGCTTATCTTTTTCCTTTGTTGAATCATTTTCATCATAGTATCAGAATCAACTTTCCTTTCTGGTTGTATATCTCTCTAGAAGACTTTGTTTAGAAAGTCTTGCTAGGTGAAAAAATTCTCCCTTTGCTCCAGAGCTTTATTTACATGATGTATAAGTTTGAGCTGGCTCAAACCCCTGCATTAGGGTTTAGACCTAGGATTTACAACCCTCAACTTATCAAAAAATTTCTTCACGCTGTCGATAAGAACAATGAGGAAGATACCCCTGGTAGTGGTGAGGGATCACAGAGGGAAAACACTACTTCTATTAAGGGTCCTTGGGGGGAGAGTTCTATCAGCAAAATTATTTCAGACAAGGGTTTACAGGCTAGGAAGCTGGCAGGGCAGGGGAAGGGAAAAGAGAAAGAGAGAACCTATACTCCTCATGATGAACCCACTCACACTAAAACCAATAGGGAAGACACTAAGGCTCATAAGGATACCACTACTCAAACTGTAACAATGAAAATGGGCAAGATGATTCTTCGCAATATGAATATCCCCCAAACTGCCCATTCTGCTAATCTACATGAGAAAGAGCAAAAAAGGAAACACCGGGGAAGGAACCAAAAGGGATCTATTGAGGAGGAGTCCCCTAAGCTTAAGGGTGACAAGAGAGTTCTTAATACCAGGAGTAGAGGGAAGGCCATCTCTGATGAAAGTTCTGATGATGATGTTTTCATTCTGGATACTGATACTAAAACTGATCTAGTTGAGAAAGAGGATACCAACAAAGGTAGAGGGAAAAGTCCTATTCAAAAGGATAAGGGCAAAAAAATCATTAAGGGCTCCAAACGGTCCAACCCTGTAATCTCTGATGACTCCCCAAGTAAGAAGATTAAGAAGACAGTGGACAACACCAAGGAGAATCAAAACACTGAATGCAATTTGTGCACCAAACTCATGGATAGAGTTGCCACTCTGTATCAGGCTATGGATCTCCAAAATCAGGTTCTCAGTGGCAACTCATCCAACTCCATCAAGCTAGGAAGAAAATTCAACAACTTGAATCCATCACTCAACTTGAAACTGAGGAATGGCCAAGGGAATGCCATGATGAGCTATGGGAGCAGGTTTAAAAGATGGCTTCCAGGTTTGAAAAATGGGAAAGGACTGAGGACGAAATAAGGCAAATCAAGGAGACCCAGGAAAACCTGAATAAGAAAGTTTCTGAGCTGGTGGATTATAGCAGGGAAACAGTTAAAAACTCCTCTATATGTGCTGAAGGAGGAGTTGGAGAGAAGGAAAACTGTGTCTGAGGGAGCTACGGGGAAGGAGAAACATCGGATCAAGAAACAGGGGAAGGCAGTGCAGGTTAAGGATAGCAGCAGCAAGGGAAAACGGGAGGATACTCAGAGACTGGGGACTAAGATTGAGGTGAGAGGCAAGTAGATGGTCCAGGCACGGCAGGAGCATGATGAAGAGGAGATCACCTTCTTAGAGAAGCTAGAGTTCCTGAGCAAGGAATGACAAGCTATAAGTAGTCTTAAAACTATGGCCAGGCAGTAGGCTGGTCATTTGCTAGTTCTTCTTGGTTTGGTTGGCCCTGCCAGCCTTTCCATCTCTTTTGTTGTGTTGTTGTTGTTCTTTTGTTTTACTTCTTGTAAAACTCACTCTTTTTTCCCTTTGGGCCTCTGTATATGGGTTGGGGCCCTTCTCAGTTACTATAATCAAAACAAATAAATTACATAAAATTTTAAACACAAAATTTAATACATACCTTGTCATCAGCAACTTGTGTAGCTCCATGGTTGACCCTCCCAATCCCACTAAGGTCATATTAATTGAGGGTCATTGCAATGTTATCCTCAAACAAAAGTTCATGGAATGATCCTGCTGGGTAAGGTGGCATAGTACCAGTATTAAGCTATGATGGAATCTACTATGAAGGCGTTGTGTCAATCATATGTGTAGATTGATGATCACTGTGTTGCCTGAGAAATGTAGCCACAGACTCAAGAGGGATCCTATAATATGAATTGACAAACTCATATATAGATAATAGATCATGTGCCAGACATGTACTCAATTTGTGTAGTGCACCCTCTTCAGAAGTTTGCACCACATCATGTGGTGAAACTATGTTAGCACATATGTAAGGATCATAACTAGTGGAAGTTGAATCAACTGATCCTGATCAGATGCCAAGTGGTCAACCTCACTAGCAATAGAACCTAAACTCTCAAAATGCGGTCTTGATGATGCAACTGTCAGCTTAGTTGATCATCCTAGATTCAACCTTTTGGGAAGTACCAAAAGGTTGGGACCCACTAATGCTCTCTTATCAATGGGTGGATCCTAATAAGGATGTCGTTATTGAGATTTATCTAAAAACCTCCCAAGACCCTATCCCACATGAGCAAGGATAGATGTGAAATCAACATCAAGTTGTAAATGAACTATATCATATAATTGTTTGCAAAAATATAAGGGCAACTCATCATTGTGTGGCCATCTATGATCTGTTGCTAACCACTTGGGATATATAAGTGGTGCAACAACAACATCAGTATACTTGGTGACAGGATAGCCCCGAACTCTATCCCGTCCAACATAATGTGGAAACATAGAATGCACCATATCCAATGAAATCTTTGAAATTTTCAGAAAGGATGGAAATAGACTACTGATCAATTCTTTGTATGGTAACATGTCATGGAAATCAATAGAAAAGTGGAGTAAAATAGTAATTTGATTTTTATATAATATACTTATATTGAGGTATGTTATAGTATTTTATTTAAGGCACCATTGAATAGATAGCTATCGTAAAAAAAATTGCTTGACAGGCAAGGTTGACTGTCACAAGTAAAAAAATGTTTTTGATTTGGGACAATCATTGAATGACATTAATTTCATGTGGTGCTTGTGATTTTGATTCAACACTAGGAGATATCACAATACAAAATGTTCTCAGTAACTATGTCAAATTAAAATATGTCTTATTAAATAAAAATTCCTTGACACTATCTGCAATGAAATGGGTTTCAATGTCTATTACATTCGCAATGTAATTGCAAGCTCATCAAATTTATACTGTCCCTTCATCACTTGGCCTACAAACAATACCAAATTACCTAAACTAGAGAGTAAGAGAAAGCCTATAGCATTTCCATAAAACCACAGAACAAAATCTGTCTTGAATTTGGCCAAGTCGGCAACATACAAATGTCACTTATGTTTTCTTCACTATCTTATACTTCGAAATATGTTTTCCATCAGCTTAATTTACCTATGTATTAGTCTTAAAAAACAATGCCCTTACTTACATGTACAGTATGTTGTTCCTAATTAATATAGGCATTCCTTTAACATGTATGTACTTCTTAAGTGCTTCAGGATTAAATTGTGTGTAAGTTTTTTACTCAACTTTTCGGATCACACTCCATGATCCATCATCAGGAGAGCTAGAGAAGAGAATTAGAAATGCATTTGCAGACCTCTTGATGATGGATCACGTAGTGTGATCCGAAACGTTGAGTAAAAAACTTACACATAGTTTAATCCTGAAGCACTTAAGAATAATGTATGTACTTGGTTACACTCTCGGATTTATGAGATTTAACTCTCTTTCAAGTTTTTAAAATGAGTTGATGAGCACCATTTATTTTAGAGGATATGATAATCACTCTATTATATATACTAGAAATGGATAGAATATGTCTAGTGTGGATTTGTGTTCTCCCTTTTTGTGACATTTAATCTTCTTTATATCTATGATCTATTTTTTTTTCTCCTTTTATTAGCTTAGATGAATAGATTCATATTGAGAATCCATTCTTATTTTAGTCACGAAAATGTTCTACTTTCAAATTAAGTAACCAACTTATCAAAATCAAGATAAATCACTCCTTAAAAGTTTTCAATGTGGTGGGATGTGTCTGCTACCATAGGTGGAAATATGTAGAGAAAGAAAGAAGGAAATAATTTTTATGATAATATCAAGTATAGTCAGCTAAAGTAGCAATAGGATGTAGATGCCTAAAAAGCACATCGTGTAAGGAAGCACTGGATGTAATACATGAATGATAAAACAAAAGTATCCGTTAAATTAAAACCCTAAAGTAGTACAGGTGTGCATGGCCATAAGTACTCTAAATTCATTGCACCAAAACCTCGTGAGGAAAAAACCTACCTCGAGTATTGTTGTCAAGGCGGCGGGCTTTTAGGGTTACCGACTGTTGTGGGCTCGAGGTGGAAATCTTTGTCGTTATAGGAATCTTGGCAAAAATAATATTTTTGCCCATTTTTTTCTTTTTATATTTTATATTTCTGCTCGGAACTCTATCAGGAGGAACTTTACCACCTGATTCCTTTCTGCCTGGAATGGTACGATCACGTAGGTGCCACATAGGTGTCACGTGGTTCCAGGCAGAACCGAGTCGGGAAACTTTCTACCACCTAAAAACTTTTTGCTTAGAACTATTTTATTGGTTGAAAGTGGGACACACCTCTCAAATTTCACAAAACAAAATCAAATGGAATCTTTGAAGCTTTGACGGAAGCAATTGCTCATAAGAATGCTAATGAACAACTATGGATTGAGCTATTGAATCTCTTACAAAATCAAAAGGCACACAGGTTCTTGCACAAGCATAAAAATGATATGGAGATAACTATATGCAAACCAAAGTAAGAGAAGAAATGCAATAATAAATTTTCCTCCTAAGGGAAAGCTTTGAAGCTTTGAAAAAACTAAACAAATGAACTAAGAGGCTCAAATGCCTATGAAGAAGCTTGAGAAAGCTTGTGGAGATATAAGAGCATTCCTAGACTTAATATAAATAATGAAGGGGTGAGAGGTATTTATAGGTTGGAAATCAACACTAAAGGTGGTGGTGATTTGGGAGTTATCAAATTTGATTGGGGAGTGATCTAACCCTGATTGGGAGTGAACATTGGTTGTAGAGATCATAAAAGAATGAATGAATTTAGCAATTGATTGATTGAAAGATAACAAAGATTGATTGGGAGATAAGATTGGGTTGATTGGGAGTGTTGAATAAGTTGTGAGGAGTTGGAAATTAGTTAGAGAAGAAGAATCCCATAATTAACACTCAATTTAGAGCAAATTTGGGCTAGAATTGGAATAAAAACATGCATGTCAAAAGATGATAGGATTGCCCCTAGAGATCCTACCTAAGTTGTAGTATCTAATGGGGAGATCCTAGACTTATAAGGGGAGATCATGAAAAGAAGACTTGCACAAGTGATTTTAGGGTTGGAGAATGGTCTAGAAGGGTTGAAAATGATCTCGGGACTTTGAAACAAGTCATAGGACCTCCACAAAGTGCATCACCCATTTTACCAGGGTAAGTCACCCTTGGAGATCCTAATTTAGGTGTAGGGTTGCTTAGGGAGATCCTGAAGTGACAATAGGCAACCTAGAAACAATGGTTTAAACAAGTCATATGGAACTTCAAAGAGCTTGTTTAGGCACATACAAGATCCTTTTTTGGGTGCCATTTATTTTGAAATTACATTTTTTATAACACTACATAGTGGTTCCATTAGTTTTTCTTGAAAGTGTTTCAAAATTATACCTTCAGATCATTTTTGCTTGGGGTATTTTATTGGTCTCTCTGGATACCATATCCTAAAAGGTTCAATAGGAAATTAGGAAGTGAGTTGGATGGACGAGGAAGAAATAATGGATGGAAAAGCTTTGAGGGATAATGGTTTCCTCTCTTGTGAAGTGGATTACTAATGTCAGGGCTAGAAAATGACAGAAGCAATTTATTGAACATGGGTTAGGTGATTGGAAAGAAGGTGTGCATGACCTTAGGAGGTTGACTTGGAGGTTAGAAAATCACAAACAAAGTGAAAAAAAAAAAAATACACGTCACCAAGAGGAATACTATTGAGGTGTATGTATATTTTTAGGCTTACATGTATGTGATTAGGACTATAGCTCATTGTCAGACTGCCATATAGGCATGTGCATTTTTTTATGCAAGTATAGGTACAACTGAAATATGGGATGATGTACCAATAACAAGCTTGGGCATTGTTGAACAAATGATAAGAATGTTGAATGGATAAACTTAATGCTAGACAAATTGATAAGAAACAAGGTGTTAACTTTGATTAGAAGAATTGTGTTAAGAGGGGTTAAACAAAGATTGAATATTATGGCTACGCTATAGGTGTAAAGATCTTTTCAATATGTATTCACATGGGTTAGCTTTAATTTGTGCTTAATCTTAGTGATATAGAATATAAAATTGTGTAGCTAGGAGACTAGTTCAATGGAAAGATTATTTTGCTTGATATGCATAAAGGCATAATAAGAAGATGTTATTTATATAATATCCTAAGTGGAGAGGAAAGGTAGTTATGGTGTAGATTGCAAATCCTTCAAGGGGTCAAGGTTAAGATGTGTAGGCAGACACATATGTTGCAACTAATAACTCAAACTATAAGCTTGTAGTGTTGATTGAGAAGCCTCTTCCATTCTATAAGGGAAATGTTTATTATATTGTTGTAGAACAAACAACAAAATTCATTTTAAAATTATATGTAGAAGTAGGAGAGAGCTTATTTGAAATCAAGAAAGCATGAAGAGGTCTTGGAGAGACAAGATGAATGTGAAGAGGTAGCCTTGTGAATTTTTGAATTTCTTTTTATTTTTTGATTTGTGACTATTTTGGGAGAAAATTATCAGTATTCCCATCCAAAAGTGCATTTATAAACTCTTGTGTTTCTCACTGTATCTAATGGGAAAACTCATTGGGGTGGTTTGAAACCATTGAATTTGAATGAAATATTATAGTTTTGCTCCATTTTATGTTATTTTGTTCCATTCAATGTGGTTTCGTAGCCTATAAATCTATTTCTTCTTCACCTAATCTCACTTTTTTAATTCATACCACTAATGCCCTACTAATGGTAGGGCGTTCTACATAGTTGACTAAGAACATTCATGAGAGTTGAGAGTCACTAACATTGATGAGTTTTCTTCAAAGTTTAGGTCAAATTTTTCATTTGATGAATAGTTTATGAGAAGATTAGGGATGGGTTTGGATTTTTGTTTTATTTTTCATTTCCTTCTTTTCCACGTTCTCTTTTGTATTTTCTATATTGATGGTAGATTAGGATTTTGATAATGAATTTTAGTCTTAAAGAAAAAATTTAAAGTAATTTTATGAATTCTTTATGATTAAATTTTGTAGTCTTCAAGAAAATCCTTCGCTGTCCTAAATTTCGTAATTTGATTCTTCATATAAGGAACAAGTATTTATGTATATTTTTTCAAATTCCTTACTTTAAAATTATGATTTAAAGAACATATTCTTATTATTTTAATCATTTGTGAAGATAATTGTAATGTTGAAATCATTCATAAGAAGTCAGTTAAAGCAAGTCATAATCATCTCATCTAAGCAAAAGCAATATGGTTATTGAAGGGAGAGCATCATCTAAGCACTTTACCTCCAACCACAGACCTGGAGATTTCCCACTCATCTTTTTGCTAAAAGAAGCCTAACCCTTCAACAAGGTTAATAGATAGTGTAGACACCTAAAAATGACTAACACATTATCATCGTGTCATACACATCTTTCCTCTAATTTCTTCTAATTCAACATTAATTAAATAATTTCTAATTGTTTAATTAATTTAACCATTTTATTAATTTATTCTTCCTTCCACCAATAATTAAATAATTTCAAATTGTTTAATTAAAATCATCTTTCCCTCTCATTTTATTCTTCTAGTCCACATTAATTAACTAAACCTATTATTTAATTAATTCACCACTTAATTCCTCTTATACACAAAATTTAATTCGCTAATTATTCCTACAAAATTAAATAAATTATTGTAGTTTATTTAAATTGACTTTTCTTATCTCCTAAATAGATAAAATCAAATATTTTAATTATTTCTTTTCTTCCTCTACCATGCACACCAAGTTAATTAAATAAATTTATTTAATTTCTAATTTATCTTCTCGTCTTCTAAATTTACCTTTTTCTTCTAAATATCTTCCATGCACATAAATTAAATAATTTATTATTTAATTGTATCTATTGAAAAATAAATAAAAAATTGACTTTAACTGGCTTTAAATCTTTGTTTTTATCAATCAATTCATTAAATAGAAAAGCATTTTATTTTATGAAAATTAATTCTATCTTTAGCCAAGAAAGCAATTAACTCTTTAAAAAAAGCTTTTTGCATGTACACTTGTCATGTGCACATTCATTCATGATCTCTCAAATTATCTCATCTATCGATTTCATCTAATTTTCTCCACCATTGATCAAACTCTTTTGAAAGGTATAAATACGTCCATTCTCACCTTCACAAACCCTTCACAAACTTTGATCTTTCGACATCCATATCATTCTTTCAAGCTTTGAGTGTTTGTTCAAGCACCTTACATGCATTGAGCTTATCACCCATCCATTTTGTAACCATGGTTATGCTATGTTTAGAGCAATCCACATATCAATACACCGAGGAATAAATATCAATGTGGTAACTTAAATTGTTGTTTTCTTTAGATTTCATTATTGTGCACTTCAATTATTTCTTGAGTTATGTAGACATTGGAATAGAATCTTTATATGTCTTGTTTGCATTCTAATTTCTAGAATATACATTTAGGCACACCCGATGGGACTCACTCCCTAATTTTTAACGTATTTTGGCTTGAGAATTTGTGTTTTTAGGCTACATGCACAGATTTGCACACTTGATTGATAGAACAAAACTTCTAAAAAATAGTATTATGCTTCTACATAATAGAATGGCGCATTTGATGAAACCCTAGGTACTTTTGATGAAACCCTAGGCGCTTTAGTTTCTAACTTTCCTATAGGGTTGTTAGGCACTTGTTTTATCCTCTTTTCTCACAAGATTTTGGATGATTCAAAAGATGATGTATTTTTGGGCATACCTAATTACATTTTGACTTGATTAACTCCCTATTCTAGTTTTTTTTTACTTTCTTACTATGCAGACCTAATAGAGTAACTCTTTTGAACAACTCCTTGCTGCATCCGATACATTCTGATTTAGTTTTGAGTGAAATAACTACGCTTTTGACTCTCAGTGTTTTCTATTCTGTAGGTCACGATAGAGTTACACTTTAAAGGAATAGTGTTGCACATTTGATCAATCATGTGGCACATCTGATATGTATAACATCTGCTTTTGATTGATCCTGATATCGTAGGGTGTAATTTCACGTGACAACAATTAAATTATGTTTGCATCTCATAATAATTTTGGTGCTTTTGATTGGTACTGTCTATGCATCTGATAAATATAACTACACTCTTGATTAATTATGTGTCACTATTAATTATTGCACTAACATTTTTTATTATGGAAAACTGTGATTTCACATTTTCACTCAAACAAGTTGGTTTTGGAATCTAACATCATTTGTGCAGCCTGTTATCACTGGTCAAAGAAGCAAAAATTGAACTACTAATGTATCTAGTGCAGGCTATTTGACGAAGATTTGATCTCACTAGTTTAGTAGAACACTTCAATTTCATTAGGGGAATATACATTTGTTTGCTATGTCATGAATGTCTATATGTGTATGGTCTCTCCTCGCAACGAAAGGTGATCTTGGTCATCAAAAGCACTAGATAATTCACTTTAACTTCATTATTTACTTTATTCCAATGGACCCAAGATCAATATGTATGGTCTTCTCTTGCATTGAAAGGTGATCTTGAGAATCAAAAGTACTCGGTATCCTCTATAGAAGGCCTGTTAAGGGATTTCATCACCCTTAAGGAAAACCTTAACCACTTGTTTTGGCAGTGTATATAAAGAGGGGAGAGTGAAAATTGTACCTCAATGGTGAACACGACGCATCCCAATTGATTGTTGAGACCCTTGGTCTGCCAAGACTTGGTTTGGTGATGTTTGTGGTGTATTGCTGCATAATCCTATTCACATATTTGGACCCAACCATACTTAGAGGATATTGGGGGCTCCCTAGATGCCTTGTTAACCTAGATAAGACCATTTATCGTCATATCTTGTGGTGCAACACTTCACCAGGGGACACGAGCTCACACTATTACCTCTATTGTTTGAGATGGAGTAAATTTTAGGCATGAAATTAATCTCCTAAGTGGTGTAAGGTGGTACATGACCTTGTATTTCTTACCAATCCAAGCAATGGTAGATGGTATCAAGGGGATGGAAATCACCATTATCTAATAGTGGAGGTTGAAGTTGCACCTCAGTGAGTCCATGGGATATGACACTCCTTGAATGAATAATATTAGGTTTGTACAAGAGTGTTTGGCATGTTTTCTTCTGATCTACCAATATTTACCATTTGTTATTCATGGAGGTTAATAGCCTTGTGCACTCAATTTTGAAAGAGTCAAGATCCATTATGTCTTATTATTTGATTCTCTTTCTAAAGAACTTCCTACAATCTTTATCTAAACAAACAGTCACAAAATTTCTGCTTTTGAGCTATAGAGTTTCGCTTCTGAACTATTACATTGCACTTTTGATCCATATAGTTATGCTTCTAAAAGACAATCCTATGCTTTTGATTGAAAGAGTTACAAATCTAACTAACAGAGTAGCACTTTTGACCCAAATCATTGCACTTATGATTCTAAACTATTTCCTGAGTCCATTACATAGTATTTCACTTTTGACATCTAGTATATTGCTTTTCATTAGAAACCATGCACGTTTGATTCATACCACTACGCATCTGATACACTTTAGTGCACCTCTGATAGAAATAATTGTGCTTCCAATAGATAGCATTGCACTTTTGATCACTAGTCCTACGCTTTTGATTTTGTCCATTGATTACTATAATTTCCATAATTGTTCATTTGAGTTATCATGTTACTACTTTTGATTCATTCCTTAGTTCTTCTGATAGATAGAGCTGTGCATTTGATAAATACTATTATGCATCTGAGTTATCATGTCACCACTTCTAAGTTATTCCTATGCACTTATGACATACAGTCTTGCACTTCTAAGACACAATCTTGCACTTCTGATTTCATAGACAGTTTGCAATTATCATTTACCCATATTTAGAGACCTTTCTCATCTGATTGATTTTACACACATACCTGATACCTTTTAGACCACTTATCATTATCCTTTCATTCATTCAGTCATCGCCATTTCTTGTCATATCACCATTGGACTTTATAGTTTTTATCCCGTTGAGACTATAGGACATATTTGTCATCATCAACCAACATAATCCTTTTTATCATCCAACTATCTGAATCAACTTGTTAAGAGTCAAAATCTATATCACATCTACTAGATCATCTCTTGTTTGAGAAGTTGCCTCTCAAATTATAAAATAAGTTAGCCTCTATCATCTAGTGAAATAGCTAGCTAAGGAGAGTGGCTCCTCTTGAGTTGGTGAACCTCACTACCCATCTCATCCTTTCTTGAGTTCATTAGTCTTGCTCTTGGAAGATGATCTTAATTCAAAATCTATTGACATCGACCTAGGTTTATCTTTTATCAAAACATAAAATCATCCAATCCTCTTAGAGTCTCAAAATTTTTACCAAAGTCCAAGACTCCATCCATCATCCATCCTCATCTTTCACAAGGCCTAAAATATTTCATGCCTCTTACTAGGTCTCAGTACAAGAAAGCTATGGAAACCAACCAAAGTGACCCTCAAAATCCTTAACATGATCCAAAAAATTCCATTGATGCTACACATATCACGATAGGTATGCCTCCTAATGTCTTTCTTCCAAGTGGATATACATTAGGTCCTTCATCTTCCACCAATATAGGTTAAAAATCACATGAAGAACGTCTACACTCAGCTAAAGAATTCTGAGACCAGGATACCATATGATCTTTGGGTAGGCTCTTAGCATTGGATCCTAATAGATACTTTCTTTTATTTTCTAAGCAAAGAGCTAAGTTGCCTAGTGACTTTCATACATATACTCTCAAGGAGAGAGACCCTATAAACATTGTTATTTCCACTATGGGAGAATCTCATCATATCTCTATTCCTACCATGTCTAACATAGCACCCACTATACCAACCACACCTACACCTCCATATAACATTTCTTCATTACCACGCACCAACCAATTTGTCAATCCTATTTACCAACCCCCCACATCATTTGATCATCCTTCTTCTAGTAATCCATCATCTATTCCCCAACTCATTTCATCTATATCATCTATGACCTAACCCAATCAAGTCATCACTTCACACACACTGCAAACATCAAACACATTGACATGTCTTACATCACAACTGCAATCTTCCAATCCATGTATATCTCATACCAATCCACTACATGCATCACAACCACAAAATTCCAATCCATATGTATCTCACATCAATCTACAAATACATCAAAACCTCAAAATTCAAACCCATACTCATATCTATCTCACACCAATCCTCGTCAAGTATCACAACCACCATTATCCAACTATAAGGGTCTTGCTACAAATCATAATCCCACATCAGAAATAGAATAGAGATTATCATACTTGCAAAAACAAATCTCTGACCTTAATTTAGGACATACCAAGAAAACATCCTTTCTAGAAGAAGTTTTTCCTTATCCTTTCGATCAATCTATCCCTATGATACCTTTTCCTCTGAAATTTGAAATGCCAAAATTCGATAAGTATAAATTAAAAGGGGATCCTAAAGAACATCTTAGGGAATTTTACATCACTTGCCTAGAGGTATTTCACAATGATACATATCTTCTACACCTCTTCCTTCATAGTCTTGTAGAGCAACCTATAGAATGGTTTTCTCATTTACCCCTAGGTATTAAGACCTTTAATGAGTTACCTAAAAACTTTGTAACTCATTTCTCATTTAACATAGAAATTGAGATTTCCATGATAGACCTATGCAATAATAAATAAAGAAATGGGGAAACCTTTATGTTCTTTTTACAACATTGAAGAAACATGGCTAGTAAATTTCCATGGCCTATTCCCAGAAATCAATTGGTGAGCATATTTTTCCAAAATTTATACCCTGAAATAGGCTTTCACCCACAAATCCAATGTGCCAATTCTTTTGATGAGATTATCTCTAAGGGAACAAACATAGAAAAGGCTCTTATCACTAAAGGACTAGTCAAAATCTTCAAAGAAACCAAAGGCAATGCCCAACAATCAAATGAAAAACGTCATTTCTAGTCTAAAAATAAAAATGTTATCAATGATGGTGTTGTGGATGCTAAACACGTTAAAAATGTTCAAACACCCGTCAATCTCCAACCAAAAAAAATTCCATATCTATTCCCAGAGAGCAACCCTAACAAGATTCAATGCTTAGACATAAATCTATTCCACTGGGAGAACCCATCGAATCTATCGTAAGGAAACTCATCCAAATAGGTCTCATCAGACTACCTAAAGCATGAGAATATGATGAACCTCATTTTAAACCCTCTTGATATAAAGTCATTGAATACTTTGAATACCATAGAGTAAAAGGACATAGAACACCTAGATGCATGAAAATCAAAAACCTCATCCAGTATATTATCAATAGAGGAGAAGTAACCATAGATGATCCTCCTAAATAATCCTCAAACAATGATCTCAACATATACAAGGATCCATTTCCACCTCATGCTAAAGGAAATGCTTCTAACAAAGGTAAAAGTGTAAATCATGTGTCTAACTCCTATGATTCCCTTATAGGTCATATAGATGAAAGTCATCTGTCTTCACTTTCTATTAAAGGAAAATCATTAGATTGTGAAGTTACAACTCATCATGGTCATGTTATGCTTTGTGGGGTAACACCTAATACCTATCCAAATTCTAAGCACAACATCTTATACCATCTAGAAAAAACACCAGCCCAAGTATCTATCTTAGATCTGCTTAGAGCATCGCCTACACATAAAGCTATACTCGAGAATGTCATTCAACAGTCATCGATACCCAATAACATTAATATTGTCCAATTATAATCCATGATAGGGCATATTGCTTCACCTCATCACCTAGTTTTCATAGAGAAAGATCTTCCATCGCACAACCCTTACCATAATGATGCTCTACACATAGAAGTCTATATATCCACCAATGCAAGCTTAAATGAATTCTTACATATGGTGGTGTTGGCTTAAATATTTGTTCTCTAAAGTTGACAAAATAATTTGGATACTCTGATAATGTTATTGATTCAGATAAAAGTATAACCATCAAAGTATACGATGATGTATAACAAGAATCTAAAGGTGTTATCCATTTACCCATCCAAATTGGTCTTGCAATCATGGAAATTCGTTGGCAGGTATTGGACCTTGATCTCCCCTATAATATCATTCTAGGTCACTTATGGATACATACCATGTAGGTCATGCCATCCACATACCATCAATGCCTCAAATTTCTATTCAGTGGGACATAAATTGCTATCTTAGGGGACCCTAATCCTTTCGATTTTTGTCAAACTATGCAAGGACGATACCAGAATTTGAACCAAATTCCTAACAACATTGTAGCTCAACCATTTTCCTCCTACATTGATCCATCTACATTAACCAAAGCTACATATGATATACCTCTCCCTAAGATCAAGGTCTAGTACAAGGACAAAGGATTTGGTGAGTATGACCTATGAAAATCCTCTTATGTGGGAAATTTGCCACTATCGCCTAGATCTTATGGAAAACCACCACTAGCAAAAGAAAGTCCAAAAGTTGTGATACAGGGTAACCCCACCATATTCATTCATTGGGGATTTATAGAAGATAATTCCATTAAGGACATTTCACCCTGGTTATTCAAAGAAAGCCAAGATCCAATTACATTACCAGTTGAACAGTATAGAAGAGGTCTTCGCTTTGTTAAGAACATGGGTTACAAAGGCCAAGGTGGCCTTGAATTACATGGAGAAGAAAGCACGAAACCTATTATTATGAAAAATAAACACAATAGGCAAGGGTTAGGATATGGTAAGGAGGTACCACGGTCCTCAGACATTGAGTATACTGTTGATGAAGTAGCAAAAGCTTTTCTTGTAATTGCAATATATAACGAGGATACCATTGATGACTCCTATTTACACCTCACTAACTTATTCCAAGAAACCTTTATCTTCATGATACCCTTCATTTCCCTCACATCTACAATAAAAACTTAGAGCCTTACACTCCTATACCCTGACCTTATCGATTGGGACCAACAAGAGCCTCCCGTTCTTGATATCTTTCAAAATAATGAGGCCATTGCAGAACCCATGGGACTACTAGACGATATTTCACTTGTCGATCACAAGGCAGGCTTTATAATGGACCTTAGCCCCACAACATATTTTGTTGAGAAGGAAAAATCCTCTAGTCACAAAATTGAAAATAAAAAATACAACATCCCTTGGTGAAAACCACATTGTAGCGCCATCGGATCCCAACATAGTAAAAGTAAAAAATGTATCCCATGGTGAAAACCTCTATGAGGCACCTAAGGATGGAGGATTTGACCTTCCCTTGGCTTCAGTATATCAAGGAAAGTCTCCACTTTTGGTCAAGAAATCACTGGAAGACAATTTGGGTACTGCATAAAATCCAAAGATCGCCTTTCTAGTAGCATTTCTTTTAAGGCAAGAGAAAAAATATTTTATAACTTTCTTTCTGAAAAGAATAGTAAACTTTACTTGGTCATACATAGACATTCTTGGATTGGATACTTCATTAGTGGTCCATCACTTAGTAGTATTTCCTAATGCCAAGCCTGTTAAACACAAGCTTCTAAAGATGCATCCCCATATAGCATTGCTTGTTAAGGTAGAACTTGAAAAGTTACTAGGTATGAAATTCATTTGTCCCATTGACTATCTAGAATGGGTTTCTAATTTGGTACCTATATCTAAAGTTACTAGGGGCATTCTTATTTGTACTAATTTCAGGGAAGTAAACAAAGCATCCCAAAGGATGATTTCCCTCTACCAAACATTGACATTATAGTAGACTCAACAACTGGTCACAAAATGTTTTCCCTAATGGATGGTTTTTATCATTACAATCAGATGCTTATAACACTTGAAGATCAACATAAGACAACTTTCACATTTCCTTGGGGAACCTATTGTTGGCAAGTCATGTCTTTCAATTTGAAAAACACTAGAGCAACATATCAAAGAGTAAAGACTGTAATATGTCATGATCTTTTTCACACTATCATGGAATATTATGTTGTTGATTGGGCAAATCAGTTACTAGAGATAGTCATCTACAGGTCCTGGCTCATATTTTTTGGTAGGTTAGAATAATATCAGGTTAGGCTTAACCCTAAGAGGTGTGTATTTGGCATCACATCAAGGAAATTATTGGGATGCCTATTGTGTCGCATGTGAATAGAAGTAGATTCCACCAAAGTCAAAGATATAGTCAAGATGGCTCCACCCTCTAATCTGAAACAACTAAGAAGCCTTCAAGGTAAACTTCAGTCAATCAGGTGTTTCATAGCTCAGCATGTTAATAAATGTCAACCTTTTTTGCACTTACTTCATAAATATGTGTCATTCATATGGGATAGTAAGTGTCATTTGACAAATTGAAAGAGTATCTTGCTACACTACCAGTTTTGGTACCACTAGTTTTAGAGTGACCTTTACTACTATATATTTATGCAACATCAGTTGCACTAGGAACCCTCCTGGCTCAACGTGATGAACCTAGAAAAGAACATGCAATCTATTATATCTATCTCACCTTAGTAAGTTTTTAGATTAATTATACTCCCATGGAGTGGGCATGTCTAGTTGTTGTGTTTACTTCCCAAAAATTGACACTACATGCTAAATGAACAAACTAAGCTTATTCCCAAGGTAGATCCATTGAAATACATCCTAAGGCTACTTTTACAGGTATATTAGCAAAATGGGTCATGATTCTTAATAAGTTTGACATTGAGTATGATGATCACAAGCCAATAAAAGGACAAGTTATCACCAACCAACTAGCAAAGACACCTATCACATATACGCATCCTATGATTTCAGATTTCCTAGATGATGAGATATTCAAATTCTATCGATTAGTTGTATGGAAACTCTATTTTGATGGTTCTTATACCTAGCATGGTTCAAGAGCTGGAGTCCTTTTCATCACACCATAGGGCAATTATATTCCTAAGTCATATTAACTAGCTTTTCCTTCCACCAATAATATTTCCAAGTATGAAGCTTTAATTACAAGACTCTGAATCGTAGTACAGTGGAACATCAAGCAGTTGCAAGTCTATGGAGATTCCCATTTGGTCATTTGACAGGTTACAGATGAATATCAAACTAAAGATGACAAATTTCTTCCCTATAAAACAATGGTGGATGACTTCAAGAAATATTTTTCCTAGATTAAACAACAAAACTGCATATGTTATGGCAACAATAGGATCCCTCCTAGATATGCTGACTAATACTCAACACTATGAATTTTTGGTTGAACAACTCTTGATACTAACTTTCGATATTCCACCTACTAAATTAATCTGCAAACTTGTTGGTCCCAATTCTCCCTGGTACCAAGACATTAAAGATTACCTCCATGATAATACCCTTCCATCGAACCTAACCAACACCCAAAAGAAAACTTTTATCCATCGTGCTTCCCAATTTACTATCCTTGGTGATTCCTTATATAGATAGAGTCTTAATGGTATCCCACTTAGATGTCTCACTTTAGAAGAGGCTAACATTGCTTTATGAGAAGTTCAAAAAGGTGTCCATGGATCACATTCCACCAGTCCAAACCTTGCTAAGAAGTTGTTGCATACATGATACTATTGGCCCATGATGGAACATGATTCCCACTTGTTTGCTAAGAAGTGACTTCAATATCAGTAGCATGGAGACCTGATTCATGTGCCAGCACACGAGTTTCAACTTGTTAGTACTCCTTGGTCATTTGCATGGTGGTGTCTCAACCTCATAGGAAAAATCCATCCATCATCCTCTAATGGCCATAAGTTCATAATAATTTCCAATGAGTATTTAATGAAGTGGGTAGAATCTATCCCTTCGACCTACATTACTGGTAAACAAATTGATAAGTTCACCTTTCATTATATCATTTTCCAGTATGGTATTCCACTTGCTATTGTAACTTATAATGGTAGACCTTTTAAGAACCTAAATATCCATGCCTCGTGCTCACAGCTCCATATTTGACATCGCATCTCCACCTCTTATTATCTGCAATGTAATAGCCAAGCTGAGGCTTCCAATGAAACTATATTAAAAATCCTTAAGAAAACAATCAATGAAACTAGTCGTGGTTGACATTTGCAACTTAATCCTGCCTTATGGGCATTCCAGAATAGTATCTAAACTCCAACCTGTGTAACTCCATATGCATTAGTCAAGAACATTGAGGCCATTTTACCCATCGAGGTTGAGCTCCCTTCTCTTAGAGTTTCCATACAACATCTCATTGATGGAGAAGAGTACAAAATTGCTAGATCACATGAGCTAGAATTACTGGATGAAAGATGTCTTACATCACTTAATCACCTTCAGGTCTATTAAAACCACCTTTGTCACAACTATAATAAGAAAATCAAGGAAAGATGATTTCAAGTAACCTAAATGAAAATTAGAGAAACCAGTAGGATCGAGACAAAAAGAGAAATGTTTGAACCTAATTCCTTGGGACCCTTCATTGTTACAATAATATATGGATTAGGAGCTTATACACTATCAACACCTAAAGGCATTCCTCTAGATGAACACATCAATAGTGTTCATCTTAAAAAGTTCTATGATTTATCATCAGAGTGTCCCTAACACAAAATACAAAAAAACAAAAAACAAAAAAAATAGAAAAGTACAAAAATAAATTAATCCATCCTCTAGTGAAAACTTGATTAAAAAAATGCCTTGGATAAGTACCATAGTGAAAACCTACTAAACATGTGCTATGTGTAAGTGTCATCATTGACCATTTATTAGGTTCTCATCCATATCACTCAATTTTGTCCCATAATACAACCCCTTCTATCGATCCATAATAAAGTTATCAACCTTTATATTTCTGTATAACAATCTATCATGGCTTGGAAATTATTAGTGTCATTTTTTATCCACTAGTGTTCTCCATTCATAATAAGTCCATCCATCGTCATGTAATAATAAATCTTGTACCTAACTAGGGGGATCTCTCCTTAGATTAGTTCTAGGAATGGACCTTGTTGTCTTGAGAGGAATTGTCGATTCCACTCATTTCATTGTAAACATCATCCATCCACCACAAACCATAATAAAACTCAACCTTCACTTCATCCATCCATCATAACCCGTCTTATTCACCTATCACCCCAATTTGACTAACTCAAGCAGAAAATCAACTATGCACCTCTTGAAGCTCAAGTACTTATCAAATCAGAAGAAAAAAGACTACTCTTGAAGCAATGCACTTTCCCAGATAACACTTGTCTAATCTACTAAATCCATTATCCTAATCCAAACCCTTTAACGAATATATCCTTCCTATAATAAGGCCCAATCTACTATGAGCACCCTCTTTGGGAAGCGATATGATAATTGTGTATTTTTTTTGTCACTTGGTCAATTTATTTTGGTTTATCTTTTGTTTCTTTCTAATACCTAATCAAGATTGGTTTTGATCTTTCTATATCTTGGTATGTTGTGATATAGTATGAACCAAAACATAGTCATTGCTTTCATATGTTGTGTTTGTGGGATGTTTTTATTATCCTACCAAGGCTAATAATTATATTGTATGTGTTAGAATTAGCATCTTGCATATCAATATCCTTTGCATCTAAGGTCTTGCAAAAGCCTTTTGTGTATTAGGATAATTCTACGCTAAGACTATTTTCCATTCAGGTATCCAACAAGGTTCTATTATGTCTGGTATGAATAAGCCCAAACCATTTGTTTGTAGAGTCAACATCTTATGCATTGGATACATCGTTACTTTGGTCTTATGTACCCTAGTGCATAATATCCATATGTTGTATCAAAATAAGGATTGCTCTTCATCATCATATTCTTCTAATTTCATCCATAAAAATCCTACAAAAACATGTATCTTAGACACTATATTATAAGCATCATACATCCATAGTCTATCTATAGAAAAATCCATAAACATCATGTATACATCATAAAATCATACATCATATGTAATCTATAACATAAAATAACTAAACCATCTAGCTAGTACCATATGTCATCCATTACATAAAATAAGGAATCCATCTAACTAGTACAATATGTCATCCATAGCATAAAATAAGTAAACCATCTGGCTAGTACAATATGTCATCCATTGCATTATATGTATATCATCACATAAATCCATGATCATAGTAAATGCAACCATATCATAATGTCATCATCACATCATATATAAGCAGTATAAGGGCGGGTGCAAAAAGTTGGGGGGCCAAAAAGTGGCCAAACTTTAAAAAAACTTTTAGGCCATAACGTGAGCACGTTATAATGCGCTCGTATTATGGTTTGGTGATGCTGAGCCTAAGGCCTCGAGAAGACCAAGCCATAACGTGCTCATGTTATAATGTGAGCGCGTTATTCTTTCCTATTTTTAAAAAAACCTATCCTTTTTCCTCATTTTCCCATTTCATTTTCTTCTGCCTACGGCCTGCAAACCCTTGAGAGCACGATCGCGTTATTGAAGGTCAAATTCATCGTCAAAATGTCGCCACGACGTCAGGGATGCTAAAGGAGTAAGTTGTATTTGGTTTTTTGTCTGAATTTGTTGTTACATAGGTAGGTTTAAGTAGATTTTTGATATAAATTTCTTTAATTTATAGGAAATGATAATGCACCTCCTCCTGAAAATCCACAAAATCCTGAATCATCTGAACAACAAATACCTACTGAAGAACAACCCGGGAACAACAAACTCCTCCATCCATTCCTCGACATGCTCCTGCAACACAAGAAAATCTAATGGGGCAAATTGAAAATGATAAAAAATAAATCTAAGATATAATTGCAAAGTTGAAAGATCCTGCAACTTCAACCTCATATAGATCCACGCTTGCTCAATCTCTTGAATCTATGTTATCAAATGTAGATTCAATTAGAAAGCAAATAACTAGTTGGTCTGAAAAGAGGAGAGAATTTAGAGAATACTATGCAGACAAGTTGTCATATGAGCAAGTGAAAAATGAGCAAATTACAAAATTGAACTTGTGTTCTATTTTTACAAATCCATGAACAAATAAACCTCTACCCCTTACATGCAAGAGGTTCCCTATCCATTGGTGCAGCAACCAAGCGATAAGGGACAATTTTGGGCAGAGGTGGTGGATGGTTTTTTACCATTATCCATGTAATACTAATGAGGAAAATCTACTACAAGTTTGTAAAAAATAAAGTGCCAAACTATTTTGATATGCGGGACTTCCAAGGTAGAGGTGGGGGGTCAACACAGGATAGACCAGGGGCACATGTTGACCCATAGCGGACAGCGAGACAAGCACTCACCACACCAACCCATGAGCATGTGTCTATCCCTTCTATTGTGAAGGAGAGTGCTGAGGTCAAGACACTTCAGTTCATTACTGCCTTGACCCAGAGCATCATATAACAACATGCCAGTCCTGCAACAAAGCATGGGTCGTGGGAGAGTTCAAGGAGTAGGGTTCCACCCCACACTTGTCAAGTTTGCAGGTCAGCCTATGGTTATGACCCCATGGATAGTCAGGATGCAGATGTGCAGGCTACATCTGCACCTATGCAGATGGTGATGACAGATGTTCTCCTGAGTGAGACTTTCGGGCTTGATACTCAGGTAAATGTTAGCAAGTTCATTGAATTTAATTTATTAAATTTCATTTTTGAAATGCAAGATTAACTAATTTAGTTTGATGATTTTAATGAAATTTCAGGGTCATGACGTTCATTCTGTCTTTAGCGGTTCTCCACCTCCATATTACACTATGACATCTATTGCCGAGGCATGTAACTAGAATATAATTATAAATATTACATGTGAATAGCATTATTATATGAATGGTATTCTAATATCTAATTTTGGATGTTGAATAGGTTAATATTGGAGATTTCATGGCAACACCTCGTAGTGGTGGTGAAGTTCAAATCTTGACTCAGGTAATAAAATAAATAGTTTAACTAATGAATTGTACTTACTAGATTTTTGTGGTTTATATTTATATCATTGATTACATTGATTAATGAATCTACACTAACCCATTCCCCTACAAACTATGTTAATCCTATTGGCTCAATTTCTTCAATCCCTACTTTTGATCCTACATCTAACCCACCTAAGTCTAATGAGACCCTGTTAGGGTTAGCCGGTAGAAGATATCAATTAAATGCAAATAAAGATTAAACAGAAGAATAAAAATACACAGAAATAATAACAACGAGAGACAAGTTTTAACATGGTTCACCAAACTCGGGCTACATCCACCCATAAAGAGTCCAATATTATTATCTAGTAAATCAAACCAATTACAACCTGCAATCCTTGCAACTCAATACTGCTGCAAAATGGTATAATACAATATCAATAAAAACCCTAACCCTTAGCCATTTTTATCACAACTTTTGTCGATTACAAAATAGGGTTTTTTATGTCGGCCAATGAAAAATAACTCCCGACGCCTTTATAAAATAATAAAAAAACCACAAGGGGCGCTACCCCTTGACCCCATTAAATGATTTGGGGGGAAACCGTGCCGATAAAAGTGACCTCCGAGTCTGATTAGGCTCCATATAACAACAATCTCCCACTTGGAGACTGATCAGACTCCACACCATATCATCTCCCACTTGGAGACACTTCATAACACCGGTGACCCTGTAGCTCCCACTAGATTTAAGCACCCTAGACTCTTTTGTTCTAATTTTATTGTTTTTTAGTCTTGAAAGCTAACCGAAGCTGAAGAGGAGCTCAACTTCTCCCTTGTCATTGCCTTTGTAAACATATCTACTGGATTTTCATCTGTATGTATCTTTTCAAGCCATAATTGTCCATCATCCAACACCACCAAATGAAGTGATACCTCAACTGTATGTGTTTGGTCTTTGAATGCAAGGCAGAATTCTTTGCAAGATGTATGGCACTCTGGTTGTCCGTAAACAAATAACTATCAGCTTGTGGTTTGCCCAATTCTTCCATGAAATATTTCAGCCATATCATCTCCTTGCTTGCCTCTGTTGTAGCTACATACTCTGCCTCCTGGTGGATAAAGCAACCACCTTTTGTAACCTTGAGATCCAACTCACTGTTGTCCCACCTACAGTAAAGACATAACCTATAGTACTCCTCCTGGTATTAATATCCCCTACCAAATCTGAGTCCACATAGCCTGCTAAATCAATATTAGAGCCCCCAAAACATAAATGTTTATTGGATGTTCCTCTCAAATATCTGAGAATCCATTTTACCGCATTCCAATGCTCTAATCCGAGATGACTCATATACCTTCTTACGACTCCTACAACATGTACAATATCTGATCTCATGCATACCATGGCATACATTAAACTTCCTACAGCTGAAGCATATGGTACTGTGGACATTTTTTCTTTCTCCTTCGGTGTCATAGGACACATCGCCTTAGTCAATTTCAAATGACTGGGCAAAGGTGTGCTGACAGCTTTTGCATTCTACATATTAGAACTTTGGAACACCTTTTCAACATAATCAGCCTGAGATAGATTTAATTTTCTGTTCTTTCTATCTCTGCAAATTTTCATACCAAGGATTTGTTTTGTTGCCCCCAAATCCTTCATAGCAAATGATTGTGCTAACTGCTATTTTAACTCTCTTATGTGATCCATGTTAGACCCTGCTACAAGCATGTCATCAACATATAAACATAAAATAATGTAGCTTTCATTATCCAACCTCTTAAAATAAACACAATTATCAGAATTACACCGGCTATAGCCTTGCTCAGCCATAAAACTATCAAATTTCAAATACCATTGCCGAGGTGCTTGTTTCAGGCCATATAAACTCTTCTTCAATCTGCACACCAATTTATCCTTACCTTTGACCTCAAATGCCTGTGGTTGTTCCATATATATCTCCTCCTCCAAATCACTATGGAGAAAGACAGTTTTAAAATCTAGTTGTTCCAAATGCAAATCTTCAGCATCCACAATACTTAAAACAGTACGAATAGAGGTCATCTTAACAACCGGAGAAAAAATCTCATCAAAATCAATGCCCTTTTTATGTGCAAATCCTTTTACAACTAACCTAGCTTTAAATCTGTTCTTACCTCCAGCTTCCTCTTTTAGCCTATAAACCCATTTTTTTGGTAAAGCCTTTTTACCTACAGGTAACTTACATAATTCCCAAGTCTGATTTTTCAGCAAGGAGTCCATTTCTTCTTTCATTGCAAGCTCCCACTGAACCTTTGTATCCACCTACATAGCTTGATCATACCCTTCTAGTTCATCAGCATCTCTTAACAAAATAGAATACAAAGAGGGAGAAAACCTTTCAGGAGGTCTACTTAGTCTTGTTGACCATCTAACATTCATTGGAGTTTGTGGTATTTCTTGTTATTGTTGTAGAGCATGAGGAACCACTGGAACATCATTATTTGGAGTATCATCCAGCACCACATAATCCTTTTCTTTCTTCTCATGCTACTACAACTGATCTTTCTATAACACCTTCTCATTGAATACAACATCCCTGCTTCTCACAATTTTCTAATTTTTAAAATCCCAAAGCTTATAACCAAATTCATCAATGCCATATCCAAGAAAGGTAATTTTTTTTATTTTGCATCCAGCTTGGTTCTATTTTCAGAATCTACATGTGCAAATGCTTCACATCCGAAGGTTTTGAGAAAAGATAACTCACCTTCTTACATGTCCATGCTTCCTCTGGAATACCACAACCCAAAGGAACTAAAGGACCTCTTTTAATTAAATATACAGTAGTGTTAACAACATCTACTCACATGTTTAAAGACATCCCAACATGCAATCTCATGGTCCTTGCTCTATTATTGTCATATTCATGCGCTCAACCACTCCATTCTCCCATGGAGTCCCTGGAACTATTTTTGGCCTACGAATTCCATTAAAGGAACAATAATCCTTAAATTCTTTGCTACAATACTCACCACCATTTTCAGATCTGAGACATTTTAATCTTTTACCCATCTCATTCTCAACTAAGCTTCTCTATTTCTTAAATGTTTCAAATACATCAGATTTCTGCCTAAGGAAATAAATCCAAACCTTCCTAGTTGCATCATCTATGAAAGTAACATAATATCGAGAGCCACCAAGAGAAGATACCTGAGCTGATCCCCATACATCTATATGCACAAGCTCCAACTTTTCATCTTTCTTTTACTTCCCATCCTTGAGAAAACTGACTCTATGTTGTTTGCCATACACACAACTTTCACAGAAATCCATATTAATACATTTCAGACATGGTAAAACTTTCTTAGAATGAAGTACCTTCATACCTTTTTCACTCATATGTCCAAGTTTGTTATGTCATAGTGTTGTCTCATAACCTACAACAACTATTTCAGTCTATTCCTATGAACCTGCAGCAACTGTTCCTAAACCTATTTGGTTTTTCTTTGCAATAACTAAAGTAGAAGGAATAGTATGACCTGTACAAAGATATAAGGTGCCTACTTTCACACCTTTTGCTACTACTAAGGCACCTCTTGTAACCTTCCGATTTTTATCAGTAAATGTAACAATGCAACCTTCATCAGCTAGCTACCCTGCAAAAATTAAATTCCTACTCAGCTTTGGAACGTGCCTTACCTCTTGTAGTAGCCAATGATTCCCATTCTGCAACTTAATCTTGATTCTTCCCTTTCCAATAATCTGACAAGTTCGTTATCTCCCAAATAAACCAGCCCAAAATCCCCTTGGACATAATCAAGAAAATAACTTCTATGGGGCGTAGCATGAAATGAGGCCCCTAAATCTAAAACCCATGAATCATTAGCATTATCTAGGGAAAGAATCAAAGCATCATCTTCAGATTTATTACTTACCACATTTGCCTCCTTATTGCCTTCTTGTTTGTCTCCATCTTTATTCTTCCGAGACTAACAATCTTTCTTTAGATGACCTGGTTTCCCACAGTACCAACAATCCTTTTGTCCTCTAGATTGGGATCTCTTATCCTTTGATTTTCCTTGTGACTTCCCATGACCTCCAGAACCTTTTCCTCTCTCCTTTGATCTGCCCCTGCTTTCTGCATTCAAAACACTACCTGATGTGGACCCTCCTAGGCTTTTCCGTCTTATTTCCTCGCTAAGGATAACACCAACAACATCATCAAATTTCAAAGTGCTTGAACTAGAGATAGAGTTACTTATAGCCTTTACCAAGCTATTCCAGCTTTCTGGCAAAGAACATAATATCAAGAGAGCCCTCACCTCTTCATCAAAACTTACTTTTACAAAAGTTAACTAACTGATAATCATATTAAACTCATTTAAATGATCTGTCATAGATCCACCTGCAATCATTTTTAGATTAAACAAATGCTTCATGAGAAATACATTATTTGAGGCTGAGGGTTTTTCATACAATTTAGGCAAAGCTTTCATCAGTTTACTTGTCTTCGCTTCTGTTATATTGAATGCCATAGATGGTGTCAGGCATAACCGAATGGTTCCTAGTGCCTTTCTGTCCAGAAGTTCCCAATCCTCATATGCCATTCCTACTAGTTTCTTGGATATTCCTTCCAATGGCCTCCATAAATTATTCTGATAGAGACAATCCTCTATCTGCATCTTCCATAATTGATAGTTCTGCCCATTGAATTTATCTACCTTCAATTTACCCTAGTCCGCCATTTCTCCCACTTAACTGTGAGACTCCCACTCAATCGTGAGACCTTCTTGCAATTGATAATCAAACACAACCTAGCTCTAATACCACTTGTTAGGGTTAGTTGGCAGAAGATATCAATTAAATGCAAATAAAGATTAAACAGAGGAATGAAAATACATAGAAATAATAATAGCGAGAGACAATTTTTAACGTGGTTCACCCAAACTCGAGCTACATCCACCAACAGAGAGTCCAATATTATTATCCAGTAAATCAAACCGATTACAACCTACAATCCTTACAACTCAATATCATTGCAAAAGCTACAATACAATATCAATAAAAACCCTAACCCTTAGCCATTTTTATCACGACTTTTTTTGGTTACAAAATAGGGTTTTTTTATGTCGGCCAATGAAAAATAACTCCCGTTGCCCTTTGACCCCGTTAAATGATTTGGGGGAAACCACGCCAATAAAAGTGACCTTCGAGTCTGATTAGGCTCCATATAACACCAGACCCTTCCTTTAATACTACTATATTCTTTGAGATGATAGGCACATTAGACATTCAACCTTATAATTTCATTGTTCAACCCACTCCTACACTTGACATCACCTTCTTTCTTGACAATGTGCCTAAGGATGATTATAACGATCCTCTATAGATTGAGACACAAGTACTTTATAAAATGATAGTTGAATCAAGAGGGAACACTTATACATCAAGGTGGAATTAATGTAGTTATAGAGGAACACTTATACATCACTAGGTTGCAAAGAGATTCTTATCCCCCTCAGATATGTCCTGGTGTACACATAATGACACTTCTATACCTACTTTTGGCTCCCTCACCCTACTAATCTAGGTAGGACCTAAATGCCTAGATGTCTCATGTCATATCATCTGCACCTCATAGCACTATCTATTCTCTTAGGTTATCCTTGGCTCATTGCAATGTGGAATTTCCCTGAACTGTCATCCACTAGTGCCTTAAATTCCCCATGATGGTAATTTCTTCAGCATTTCTTGTAGCCCATACCAACTAGTTGTTACCTTAAGACACTTCTCCTTAGATTATTTTTTTGTCAACCCCTTCTGGTCCACCTCAACCTCTTACCAATTCCCTCTTTCACCTTTACCTATCTTATGCCTCTAAACAGATTGCTGCCCCAAACCCACAACCTCTTTCTATTACTTCACTAGCTATGCCCCTATCTTCCCCACCATATATCCACATATAACTACTTCACCTTCCTCATTGACTTCTATCTCCCCTTTAATACCCCTCCAAGATAAAGCAAAAGAAAAAGTGTAGGACATTCCCCCCATCCACTTCTAAAAGTAGGCCTAAGAAACTTCCCCAACACTACACCCAACCTACTAACCAACCCATATCTACCCTACCTATTTCCTAATATACCCCTACGAGACATCCCAAACCTAGTTTGCTTCCATCCCACCCCTTGACAAACCTCAAGACAAATAAAATGATAATAAATTTTTAAAATAAGGTTTTTCTTCTCCTATCTAGTATGTTTCCTCCCTCCTAGTATCCCACAAACTCTTGATATTCCTCCTTCCTGTAAACCCATAAACTTACCTAATGTCTATGTGATTTCTAGTTTAGGCATTGTCCCGTAAACCCACAAACTCTATCTTAGGCATTGTCCTACCTCCATGACTACCAAACAAACAAAAAATTGAGCACAACTCTACCCCACCCTACCACCAACCTAAACCTAAACTAACACGTTCACTCCCTCTCTGACTTCTTAAACCTAAAATTTGATGCTACTATGGTCCTTCCTTTGTTGACCCTTATACCACACAATTGTCATGAATCGTCATCTAATTTGTATATATGCATGTGAATTGTGTGTACTTCCATGTTTAGGTGAATGTGTGTGTATGTTAGGAGCCATGACTTGCATCACTATTATAGTTTTTATAATTGAAAAATATTGTTTTATTTTCAGATGATGCAAGCTGTGGAGACACCTCTTGATGTTCATAGGGAAATGGAGCATGGTGTATCCTTTGCGATTCATAGCTCCATGCCTTTGACAAGGGTATGAGGCAGATTAGTAAATTTTAAATTACATTCATTGTTATAGTTGTTTATTTTTGAAAAATAAATGATTATTGGTTTGAGGTTTAACTTCTATCTGGATGGTTTCTATAGGACATGACATCGCCACAACCTAATCCTGGTACTGAGGCAAATGAGGACATATATTTTCAGATAGCGGTAAGTGATTATTTTGTTAAATGTTTCATTTTTTATAATGTAATTTCTATATATTAATGTACACTTTTTATTGTAACAACTATAGATCCATGAACAGACTATAGATCCATGAATAGGAGGAGCAACCCTTGGGTTCGTAATAGACCACCCTCATACGTGTCTCCATCCCCTCAAAGATCAAAGGATGTCAACGGTCTATTCTCTTCACCGGACAGAGGGGAATGACTTTTCATTGTGTTCCTTTGTTGTATGCATATATGGCATTTTTAAACATATATTTTTTATCTAATATAATTGACATCGTATTCCTATATGGCATTCTTGTAAGCCTATATGGCTATTTTGTATATATATTATACTAATATCAACATATATTGATGTATGCCTATATGGATATTTGGTTAATACAAATCATTTTTTTTATCATTATGTAATATGGATAGGTGCAATGTAGATCATTTTTGTATGCCTTTAGGTTTCAAAGTTTAATTGTCAAAGAATCCATCCCAATTGATGATAAGAGAATTTGAGTTTTGGGTTGAAATTTTTAGTCTCTCAAAACTAGACATGCTCGAGAAAATAGAGAAAGGAAGATTAGTTAAATGGATAAATGGAAAGCAAGTTTTTTTGTTCACATCATGATGTACATGCTATTGCACAAGCTTGCATGTTAGCCTTAGTCACTCACATAGAAATATACAACCTCGTGCACAAGTCCTTGCATCATGTGCCACCTAAACAATGCTACTTGATCCAACACAAAGTTCATGGTTCCTTACACCATGCATAATTCACATAGTGATAGAATCATTTTGTGCAACTCAAAAGACACCCTATAAATATTACACAACCCTTTGTATCATGTGCCATTTGTACAACACTAAGGATCATGTCTCATAGTTTCACAAACAACTCTATCTAATTTTGCAAGTGACCAAGGGGATATTGCAATAATATTTATATGATAATTTTAGTATGGGACACCCCCATACCTTGTGAGTCTAAATGGTCTCTACACTCATTTCAACTTGGCCTTTATGGCCATTAAACTCATGAAGGACTTGTGTTAGAGCTTGTAAAATGATTTTATTTTGAGTGTATATGGTTAAGTTTTAATATTGTTGTAGAGGACTATATGGGGACTGAAATAAATGTATAAAAACACCTTCTATCATTTTCCCTAGCAATTCCATTTTACACAAATGAAACCATAATTTTTTGGCTATTTCAATGCATCTTTTTTTAGTAGTTTTGTAATTATTGTATTCTATGTTGTCAAACTCTTGTGAAACATCTTTGTGCTTATTGTTTTATTTCAGTGACCAAAAGGCATGATAATACCATGATTTGGTCTTGCTAGCCCAATTTGGATGCATCATATAACCAAAATAATACTCCACAAATATATCATGTTGGTATATTGAAAAGAGGTTGATTGTTGTAACATTTATATTTGCAATTCCCTATGTTCCAAAAGGATGTCCTTATGGTTGCTCCTTGGTATGCTAATCCATATTCTTTATGAGTTGCTCAATTCAAAATATTTCTTAATTCCTTGTTATTATACCATATTGGGATGCAAAGAGTATGTTTGTTGTCTTGAATAAGATAGTCAAAATCATGCTTATGAGCACCTAATGACCATTGTGGTTATTAAATGTAATTCCTCTCGCATATAAGGCAAGGTTATGAGAGTACATTGAGTCTTACCTAATTTGAGTATGCAACATAACATTGGGGCTATAGGCTTCCATAAGTCATCAGCAATCCCTTTGACAATGTGGTTAATATTATAAAAGTATACTTTGCATCTCACCATGTTAATATGTATCATGTCATCACATTTACCAATTTGACTCTAATTCCATAAAGCAATTCCCTACCCAAAAACTTGTTAATCTTGAAAGCCTTGTTATGACATTGTATTAATCTCACAGAAGGTTGCATACCACTAACCCAACTCTTTGCAAGATTGCTATGAAATATGATAAGCAAGATAGGTGCAGTGTAGATCATTACATAATGATAGTGTTGATCATTACATAATTATAGAGCCCTAAAGTGTAGAGGGTTTTAAATATCATAGAAGTCTAAGTTCAAGCCTAATAACACAATAACCTAAAGGTGGAAGAAGATAAGGGTTGAAGAACATGGATATGACAACATGAAGATGATATTAAGGTTTAGGAGAGTAGCCTAACAAAGGTCTATTTCAAGCCTAATAGGGGTCTAAGATTGCAATGATGGTACAATGCATTGAAGTACTAAAACAAACCCTACAGAGATAGTACTAGAGAACAAAGTCAAGGTGAACCAAGATAACAGAACAAGCAATTCATATATGACTGTGTTGACTGCTAGAATAATTAAGGTTTAGGAGAGTAGCCTAACAAAGGTCTATTTCAAGCCTAATAGGGGTCTAAGATTGCAATGATGGTACAATGCATTGAAGTACTAAAATAAACCCTACAGAGATAGTACTAGAGAACAAAGTCAAGGTGAACCAAGATAACAGAACAAGCAATTCATATATGACTGTGTTGACTGCTAGAATAATTAAGGTTTAGGAGAGTAGCCTAACAAAGGTCTATTTCAAGCCTAATAGGGATCTAAGATTGCAATGATGGTACAATGCATTGAAATACTACAACAAACCCTATAGAGATAGTACTAGAGAACAAAGTCAAGGTGAACCAAGATAACAGAACAAGCAATTCATATATGACTGTGTTGACTGCTAGAATAAGTATGTTAACAACCATAAGATGCATGTTGACATGTGGAGACTATAACAGTTATAGCAAAGGCAATGTGTGAGGATACTGTCAGTGCAATGTAGCTTGGACTATTTTGACATGTTTGGATGTGAAACAGGACCATGCCTAACCTAAACATACCCATCCTAACTCATTGGAACAATCGGTTTGACCGCACAAGGAGCAGAATGAAAGTTACACCCCTTTGCAACTTTACATTGCATGTATCTAACCATTTTTGGGGTAGCAAAAAAACATTCACCATGGGAAAACACATCAGAGATATAAAAGACTGAGAGAGGTTATTCTAGAGGGACCCTACCATAGCCTTAGACAGAATGTTTTTAAGTGACACGGTTTTTGAGTAACAACTCGTCAAAGATTGCTACCTTTTTGCACTTTGGACTCTTCAGGGATATCACCGGTACAATGTAGCTTGAATTGTTTCGGCATGTTTGGGTGAAAAATAGGACCATGCCTAGCCTAAATGTATCCATCTTAACATGTTGGAACTATGAGTTTGGTGTCATCAACAGTAGGACAAAAGTTACACCCCTTTGCAACTTTACACTACCTCCTTCTAATGATTTTTTGGGCAACAAAAAACCTTTCACCACGGGCAAATGCCTCAGAGATATCAAAAAATGAGAGAGGTTATTGTAGAGGGTTCTATGTAATTGCGTTGCCTTAGATGGAATGTTTCTAAGTGTTGGGGTTTTTGAGCAATAGCTCATCAAAGATAACCTTTTTGCACTTTTGACTCTTTAGGGATATCATCGGTACAATGTAGCTCGAACTGTTTCAGCATGTTTGGGTGCAAAATAGGACCATGCCTAACCTAAACGTACCCATCTAGACGTGTTGGAATTGTCAGTTTAGTTGCATCAGGAGCAAGACGAAAGTTACGCCCCTTTGCAACTTTACACTACCTCCTTTTGACAATTTTTGGGGCAGTAGAAAACCTTTCACCACGGGAAAACATCTCATAGATATAAAAAACTGAGAGAGGTTATTGTAAAGGGGTTCTACATGATCGCTTTGCCTTAGATGAAATGTTTCTAAGTGTTAGGGTTTCTGAGTAACAACTCGTCAAAGATTACTGTCTTTTTGTACTTTAGACTCTTTAGGGATATCACTGGTACAATGTACCTCAAACTCTTTCGGCATGTTTAGGTGCAAAATAGGACCATGCATAGAATAAACGTACCCATATGGATGCATTGAAACTGTTAGTTTGGTCTCATCAGGAGCAGGCCAAAAGTTACATGCCTCTGCAACTTTACACTACCTCCTAACGATTTTTAGGACAACAGAAAACCTTTCACCATGGACAAACCCATTAGAGATATAAAAAATTGAGAGAGGTTATTGTAGAAGGGTTTGACATGATCATGTTACCTTAGAATTTTTCTAAGTGTCAAGGTTTTTGAGTAATGGCTCATCAAAGTTGCTGCCTTTTCGCACTTTGGACTCTTCAGGGATATCGTTGGTACAATGTAGCTCAAACTCTTTTGGCATGTTTTGGTGCAAAATAGGACCATGCCTAGACTAAACGTACCCATCCAGACATGTTGGAACTATTAGTTTGGTCACATCAAGAGCAGGATGAAAGTTACACCCCTTTGCAACTTTACACAACATTTCTCTAATGATTTTTGGGGCAGTAGAAAACCTTTCACCACGAGCAAACGCCTTGGAGATATCAAAAAATGAGAGAGGTTATTGTAGAGGGGTTCTACGTGATCGCGTTTCCTTAGACAAAATGTTTTTAAGTGTCATGGTTTCCAAGTAATAGCTCATCAAAGATTGCTACCTTTTTGCACTTTAGATTCTTCAGGGATATCACCAGTACAATATCCCCAGTACGGGTGTAACGTATTAACTTAGATTTTAGAGCAAAGTAAAGACTAGGGTTTTTAGGAGGTTGAGGAATAGATAAACCTAAACATAATACAACCTAAGTGCTGAAGACCACATGAAGAACATAGAAGGTTATCTGAGACAAATTAAACAGAGAGTATAACACAAACAAAACTTACCTAACTAGGTCTTTAAAGACAATACACTTAGGGTTTAAAACATAACTAATAACTTTAACTTAAAAACCCTAACTAGTTTTGAATGTTTTAACCTCTACAGTTGTGATATGAACATTGCCACTGTGACATTCTTTAGACTTCAAAAACTTCCAACAACAACCATAACTCATCAATCAACATCAACATGACCCTAACACCATATTTTGTGATCAACATCAACATCATGAGGATACTGAAGTCGATAAAGTTTTCCTATTAAGAAAAAGAGATTCCCTTAGCTTCAAGAAATATAAATATTCTATACTAATGGGGCCAACCACGTGAAGGTGGAAGCTCATGTGGCCTCACCTAAGACCTAAGCCACATGTATTCTAGTAGACGTAGGACACCTAAGACACTTGTTGTATTGTATGTATCTAGATTTTATAGACATAGTAGAACTAAGACACCTAGTCTTTATACCTTATCGTAGTCTAGACCTAAGTCACCTAGACACCTAGATTATAGTTCTACCTAAGACACTTATTATAGTAGACCTAGTTGAAATATAATACCCACCTAAGACACCTAGATTAAATTATACCTTATTCTAGTCTCTAGATAGGTAGTTGAGACACCTAGATCATTCTAGATTATACCTTATTCTAGTCTGTAGATAGGTCATTGATATATTGTATCTACCTAAAACACCTAGATTAGATTAAATATCTTTTTTCTAGTCTCTATCTACCTAGTTGACATATAGTATATACCTAAGACACAAGTAGAGACACCTATTATCTAGTTAGAAACCAAGACACCTAGAGACACCTAGATTTTATACATTACTCTCAGGATCAACTTCACCCATCACTTAGGTCTAACCCCATGAAGCATAACATGATGATGATGCAAACATCAAATGTATATCATAGCAAACAAATCAAGTTCATAGCACTGCTTGCCAAGTTCATAGCAGTGCTTGTCAAGTTCATACAACTCTGTGCATCAGATCACATACTCTATAAACAAGCAAGTGTCTTTATATCACAAAACCCAACAACATATCCTAAAATCATAATGGTATCATCAAACAATAGACAACCAATAGACCTACACAATTATGCATTCCTTACTCAATTACTAACATCCAAGCACTTTGACATCAATGACAAATATATTCATCACAATATTCACTATATATGTGTAAAAATGCAGCAACAAATAAAAAAAGACAAACCTATGTAAATTTACAAATTAATGTGCATACTTACAAGTCAATGTAACATGACTTTACAAAATCAATGTGAATACTTACAAATTAATCCAATGAACCATCTGGGTCTACTCTACTCTTTATTGTGTCAAGTATTGCCTCATGGTCAGACTCACGCACCTTCCACAAGGTCTTGTTCAAAGGTCTACCTCGATATTGTATCAAATGAACATTGGATGCCATGACAAGGTTTGAGTAATGAAGAATCTTTCGATGCATATCAAAGTCTTGAAACAACCAAACATTAACACTCTTATGTGGGTACCTTCTAAGCCATGTTCGAGTAACAACCACTGAGCCTCTAGGGTATTTAATGTTTTCTCCATCTGTAACTGGGGCCTCCAATTTCTTTTTGGCCTCAACACAATGACACAAGAGGATCAACCTTAAGGCTTATGGTTTTCATGGAGACACTCATGTTGAACTTTGCACTTTGCTGTGACTGAACTATCTTGAGACCCTATATCAATTCCATGGCAATGTGACTAGTTTGTAGTATTTAACTTGGTACATTGTCATAGATATGGGAATGGAAACATTTGGTATACAAGGTTTGTATTAACTATCAACATAAAGAATAATGTAGCATAGCATGGATCATGATTGGATTAATCCTATTGGGATTTACTTGTATGATCTTGACACATATTCATTTGTATTTAACTTGTTATGACAAGATAATAGTATTTCATTATGCTTAAGCGATTTTTATATTTATATGTTGTAAGGATTTATTCTTGTATAATTTGACATCACCTTATATTAAGGTCTATTTAATTCATTATTGCACATACTTATTAAAGAGCCCAAGTGCAGAAAATATACATGGCACCATGTGAGATTGTAGGCTGACCTTATGGATTCTTGAGTAATAAAATCTAGAGATTTAACTTAAGGCTATATATGTAGGTTTAAAGGAAATACACATGATGGAATTTTGCATGAGGTCCTTTAGGTTGAATCTCATTAGATAGACATTAATGAGTTTGTATTATAAGGTTCATTATGCAAAGAGACTTAACAATGATATCGCAATTGTGTCTATTTTAATTAATGTTGACCTTTGAGATATCTTTTATTATGCATACCATGAACTGATTTAAAACATAGTCTATTATAATGACATTTATGTGTGATGACTAAGCTCTTTGGGTAGTAAGAACTATGATGAACTATAAATGCAAAATGTAAGACATGCATGCAAAATGTGGAAGCATAGACAATGCAGATGAACTATAAAATCAAAAAAATGAGACTGATATAAACACAAAATATGTAAACTATACAAGTGATACAAACATGTATGATAAAGCATGATAGAGTAATTCAAATAAAATTAAGGAAAATTTAAAGAATATGAATGTAAAGACTTGACATACCTAAAAACATAGATTTGAATGGAGAGAGTACCCAATTATGTAGTGTTTTTTTCTTCTTACATCAAACTCCTCAACAATTTGAGTATTTCACCACTTGCTTCCTTTTCAGCGTTAAATTAAATAATGTACTTAACTAGAATTAGTAACAACAATACTATTAACCAATCTATAATGTTAAATTCCTACAATTCAATCACAATTAACATTACAACACTATAAAAATTGAAACTTGAATTGATATATATCAAATTTGATGTGAAAACTATGTTAATTCCTCATTCTTAAGTTGGCAAAGCAGAAAAAGGTGGTGGAAAGTTCATGCAAAGGTGGTAGAATGTGCAAAATGTGCATGTGAACGTCCCAACAACATGAAAACACTTTTTTTTGTCAGAACACACACATAAACAAAAGAAAGTAGATTATGTGGGCCTGGATCACAGGGGTCTAGGCCTTTTTACCGTTTGTATAGCAAGCCAAAATGTGAGTGCATTTTGTCCTGCTATAGATTGATCAATAGAAAAATATGTGTCTAAAGCAGAAATGAGCTCAGAGAGTTCATGTGTTACTAAGGGTTCCTTGATCCAAATACCAGTAGATTGATGCTTCAAAAGTGGAGGGATTGGCATGTGCATAATTCAAGGGATCATCATCCTTCTTTTTGTAGTGGTCTAGGTATTTTATTTTGAAACTTTTGAAGTGAATTAACTAAATTTAGTCTCTTTATAATGTGCCACCAAGTTGTCATGGCAAGGAATTGCCAAGTAGCTATAGGTGAGATATATTGCAAAATATGGTAGAAAGGAGTGCCTATAAATATTTGTGCCTATCTCACCTTTGATAGCATCTTTGCAATATCTCTCACCTCTAGTTCCATTAGCGCATGTTATATCTCTCACCACTCTATATCTAACTTATCTCTCCCCTTCACCTCTCTACCTCTCCCCTCTCTACGTCTCTGGTGCAATCACAGTAGGAGGGTTCAGAGAATGAACTGTCCAAACCGTGCAGCAAGAGTAAACAAAACAGAAATGACTCAAAGATATGAACCAAATGTAGATTCAATCATTTAGTATATCAAAGAATTCAAATACAGATTGGCTAGTAATATGCGGGATTACAATAGGGCTCATAGGCCTGATTATAGAATATCACAAGATATAGCTTTGAAGTCCCTTACGAAAGAGCCAAAACTATCTATCTTCTAAATCCTTAGAATCATACTAACTACTTTCTTAGGGATCTATTACATCTTTATATATCATATTTGAAACAAAAGATTCCTCCGCATCAGCCAAGGAAGATCACAAACTCCAATGAAAAGTTCTAATGTGTGCACGAATAGGTCAGACCTAAATGAGTAGAACTCCTCCGCAAATGAATGGAATGATGTGCAGATCTTAAGGAAGGTCAAACATGAACCAAAAATTATTGAATGATGTGTCATAAGGCTCCACAAGTGTAGAAATGCTCCACAAGTCTTCTCCTTTAGCTGATTGTCTGAGACTGTCATGATGCTCTATTATGAGAAAACAATTGATCTTATGACAACGATATCTTTTCGATACTTCATCCAAATACTCTAAGAATTGGATATGATGTAGATGAACATGTCTAGATGCTAAGTCTAGCTCCCTAAGATTTGAAATGTAATTATGGTAGAATAAAAACCAAAATACAGAAACTGCTTCTAACTGAACTACCTGAACTGAACTAGAAAATGAAACAAACTGAACTACAAACAAACTTTAATGCAAATGTTTTTGGTTGTTACAATATTGCTCTTGAACTAGGGATGCTCCTTCTTCAGTCTCTTAGCCGCTTCTTATCTATCTCTCCATCCGTCCTTAGCCATCTAGGTCTCACTTAACCCTAAACCCTAAAGCCTCAATCCTCAACCCTTAAACCTTAAATTCTAAATCCTCTCCCTAAACTATCAACACTTTACCTTAAACCCTATTCCCTCAACCCTAAACCCTCAAGGTCCTAAACCCTAATCCCTTATCCCTAAACTATAAACCCTATCCCTCAACCCTCAACCCTCAACACTCAACACTATACCTTAAACCCTAATCCCTCAACCCTAAACCCTAATCCCTCAACCCTCAACACTATACCTTAAACCCTAATCCATCAACCCTCAACTCTCAACTAAACCCTACACCCTATCACTAAACCCTCAACCCTAAATGCTATCTCTAAAGCCTCAACCCTAAACCCTAATCCCTCAAGGTGCTAAGCCCTAATCCATTATCCCTAAACTCTAAACCTTATCCCTAAACCCTCAACCCTCAATCCTCAACCTTAAACCCTAATCTGTCAACCATAAACCCTATCCCTGAACCCTCAATACTATACCTTAAACCCTAATCCCTTATCCCTAAACTCTAAACCCTATCCATCAACCCTCAACCTTAAACCCTAATATGTAAACCCTAAACCCTATCCCCGAACCCTTAACCCTAAACACTATACCTTAAATCGTAATCCCTCAACCCTAAACCCTAATCCCTCAACCCTCAACCCTCAACCCTTAACCCTCAATGCTCAACACTATACCTTAAACCCTAATCCCTCAACCCTCAAACCTCAACTAAGCCCTACACCCTATCACTAAACCCTCAACCCTAATCCCTCAACCCTAAATGCTATCCCTAAAGCCTCAACCCTAATCCCTAATCCCTCAAGGTCCTAAACCCTAATCCCTTATCCCTAAACTCTAAACCCTATCCTTAAACCCTCAACCCTCAACCTTAATCCTTAATCCCCCAACCCTAAACCTTACTGGTTAAACCCTAATCCCTTATCCCTAAACCCTATCCCTCAACCCTCAACCCTTAAACCTTAAACCCTAAAACCTATACCTAAACCCTCAACCCTCGACACTATATATTAAACCCTAATCCCTTAACCCTCACCCTAAAGCCTCAACCCTCAATCCTTAAACCTTCAACCCTAAACCCTATCTCTAATCCCTCTACCCTTGACACTCTATCATAACCCTAATCCCTCGACCCTCAACCCTCAACCCTCAACAATATATCTTAAACCCTAATCCCTCAACCCTAAACCCTCAACCCTTGACATTATACCTTAAACCCTAATCCCTCAACCCTCAACCATTAACTAGACCCTACAACCTATGACTAAACCCTCAACCCTAATCCATCAACCCTAAACCCTAATCCCTCAAGGTCCTGAACCCTAATCCCTTATCCCTAAAATCTAAACCCTATCACTAAACCCTCAACCCTTAACCTTAAACCTTAATCCCTTAACCCTAAACCTTAAAAGTTAAACCCTAATCCCTTATCCCTAAACCCTAAATCCTATCCATCAACCCTTAACCATTAAACCTTAAACCCTGAAACCTATCCCTAAACCCTCAACCCTTAACACTATATCTTAAACCCTAATCCCTTAACCCTCACCCTAAAGCCTCAACCCTCAATCCTTAAACCTTCAACCCTATACCCTATCTCTAATCCCTCTACCCTCGATACTCTACCTTAACCCTAATCCCTTGACCCTCAACCCTAATCCCTCAACCCTAAACCCTAATCCCTCAAGGTCCTAAACCTTCAACCCTCAACCTTAAACCTTAATCCCTCAACCCTAAACCTTACAGGTTAAACCTTAATGCCTTATCTCTAAACCCTAAACCATATCCCCCAACCTTAACCCTTAAACCTTAAACCCCAATCCCTCTACCCTCAACACTCTAACATAACCCTAATCCCTCAACCCTCAACCCTCAACCCTCAACAACCCTAATCTGTCAACCCTAAACCCTTAACCCTCAACACTATACATTAAACCCTAATTCCTCAACCCTAAACCCTAAACTCAATCTCTAAACCCTAAACTCAATCCCTAAACCCTTAACACTATATATTAAACCTTAATCTTTCAACCCTAAACCCTCAACCCTCAACATACCTTAAATCCTAATCCCTCAACCCTAAACCCTAAACCCAGTCCCTAAACCCTCAACCCTCAACACTATACCTTAAACCCTAATCCCTCAACCGTCAACCCTAATCCCTCAACCCTCAACCCTAATCCCTCATTCCTAAACCCTAAACACTATCCCTATTCCTAAATCCTCAACCTTCGACACTATACCTTAAACCCTAATCCCTTATGCCTAAACCCTAAAACCTATCCCTCAACCCTTAACCCTTAAACCTTAAACCCTAAAACCTATCCCTAAACCCTTGACACTATATCTTAAACCCTAATCCCTTAACCCTTAGCCCTAAAGTCTCAACCCTTAATCCTTAAACCTTCAACCCTAAACCCTATCCCTAATCCCTCTACCCTTAACACTCTACTTTAACTCTAATCCCTCGACACTCAACCCTATCCATAAACCCTAAACCCTCAACCCTCAACCTTAAACCCTAATCCTTTCAACCCTAAACCCTAATCCCTCAACCCTAAACCCTATCCTTAAACCCTCAACCCTCAACACTATACCTTAAACCCTAATCCTTCAACCCTAAACCCTAAACCCTATTCCTAAACCCTCAACCCTCAACACTATACCTTAAACCCTAATCCCTCATCCCTAAACTCTAAATGCTATCTGTATTCCTAAACCCTTGACACTATACCTTAAACACTAATCCCTTACCCCTAAACCCTAAACCCTATCCCTCAACCCTTAAACCTTAAACCCTCAACCTTATACCCTCAACCATATACTTAAGCCTTAATCCCCCAATCCTCAACCCTTATACCCTAAATCCTACACCCACAAACCCTCATCCCTATACCCTATAACCTCACCCTTATACCCTAAACCCCAAATATTGTGCCTCAACCCTATACTTAGATTAAACCTAAACCATATGTGCTCTCAACCCAAGTCACCCTATGGATTATATACCCTTAATCCATATCGTAAACCCTAAACCTGATATCCTAAACCCTAATGCCCATGCCTTACACACTTGATCTTATACACTCAATAACCTGAATATTAATGCTCAACTATAACTCTCAACCCTCTAACCTCTAACCTCTACACTCTACCCTTGACCCTCTACCTATTACTTAAGCCCTAATCCCTCAACTCTCAACCCTCAACCCTAAAAACTATATTGGCTTAGGTGCTAATATACCCTAAACCTAAAACCTTTGCATACATGCATACATACAAACATGTACATACATGCATATAGACATATATACATACATACATGTACATACATACAAGCATGCATACATATATATACATACATACAAGCATGCATACATGTACATACATACATACAACCATACATACATACCTACAAGCATACATATATGCATCCATCAAACATACTTACAAAACTTGAACATAAATCATTCAAAGGGAGACATAACGAGAGCGTGTTATAATGTGCTCGCGTTATGTTGAATTAGGAAAACACCAGCAAACATGCAAAAAAGGGGAAAAAAGCACAACATAACACAAGCACGTTATAATGTGCTCACGTTATATTTTGCTTTGGGAATCATGAGCCTTAGGCTTGGGATTTGCTTTAGATTTCCAACCCAAAGGCTTGGAGTGCCTTCCCAAAGTACACAGATGTGTTTTTGCATATTCCAATGGATTTCACATAATTTCATTCGTGCTAACCCTTAGATTTGCACGTGTATCAAGGTTAAACAAATTGAACACCTGGGTAATGTTAGGCTTTCTCTTAGCTATTTAACCATGTATTTTTTTTCACATTTTGATAATGTTAAGCCTTTCATCTTTAATTTATTTTGTTTGTGTTCGTTTTGGGCAAAAACCAGTGTTTGGTATTTTTTTCATTGTAAATTAACCGTTCATTGAAATTTTAAAAAAATTACATTTTTAGAAACTAGACTCCATTCTACACATATTAAAAAAAAATATTTTCAATTACTTTTCAAAATTTGTAGGGGTTGCACGGCCAAAATTTGTTTTTCAAGATGTGTCCACTTTGAAAATTACTAAAAAATTAAATATTCATTAAAAATTTATCAGAAAAATCAAGCATAAATTGCATGCTGTTAGCTAATTTCTCACAGAAGCAATTTTAAAAATACCAAAAAATAGTTAACCTTTTGAGGGAGCCACAAAACATGCAATGTTATGTTTTTTTGACATAAACAACACCAATTTATGTGGCTCCCTCTTTTGAACTCCTTATTCTATACCATTTTAAAAAAAAAATAGTTGTTTAGAAAGTAGACTCAGAGCACTACGAACATTGTTTTTTTTGCATCTTAAATTTTTTTTTGTAACTATGCTCAATTTCTCATCCAAGGCCAACATTTCCTGATTTCAGAAAAAAAAAAGTGGCCACTTAAGACCCCTTTTTGGCCCCGATCTTCTTGCACTTACCCATGAGCATCATATACATCATCCTTAACATATCATGTATGTCATCAAAGTCATGTCATCTCTCATAGATATAAAAGATTGTCATGTACATGTCTATACAAAAGGAATACATGAGATATAAATATACAAAACTGTAGAAATAGCCCGTAGACACGATCATTTTATACATAAATATATATACATCATCAAAATATGCATAAGTTTCTAAGTCAAGCTCCCCTTGAAGGCTTAGCCCAAGCCCTTTATGGATGTGGTCCTATTGGAGGAGGTTTTTGTGCTCATGGTGCCAGAGGCACTATAATTGATCCTCTTGAACTCCTCAATGAGGAGGCCCCTGATCTGCTCCTCTCTAGACTTAGGTTGTCTTTGATCAGGAGGTACTACACTATGATACAAGCCTCTGTAATACTCTACCTCACATGTCACCCTGGTCAACTCCTATTGTACCCTAGAAATCTCATTGACGAAGGTAACTGTCGGCTGATCTAATCCTATCACGAGACTGGTTGTGTCCCTCTCTTGTGTCACTCTATGTAGACGAGACTCTATCGTGAGATGTATGGCTATGGCCCCATATTTCTCTACCATCACCTGAGCCATCTCCCTTGGAGCTGGTTTGTTATCTATGTCTGCACCCCAGCCTGTGCCTCATGCGCTGCTACTCTCACATCATCTTGCTCCCTATAGAGCCTCACTACTAGGAGCTTAGATATTTGTTGCCCATGTACCTTCTCCTCCTCCAAGAGACATTGTAGTCTCTCTATCTCTGTCTCCCTCGCCTCTACATCATGCTTCCCTATAGGAGCATCCTACTCACCCATAGCTACATCCTGGTGGCCAGCCTCTACATGTATCTATTCATCCATCACCACATCATGGTGGGTTGTCTCTACCTATGCCTACTCCTTCTGCCCATAAGCCTCCTTGGCCTCAAGCCTCTCTCTCTCGTCAAGCTCTGCCTAGCTCTATAGCTATCTCTATGCTTGGTAGCTCCTAGGACCTCCTCCTTTACCGTCCACCCATGTCTCTGAGGATGATCAGTCTAATAGGATTGTGTGTCAACCATTAGGCATCATACATTGGTGTGGTACATGGATCCTCCTCCCCACCTCTAAGATCCCACTATACTAGGGCAAGTGCATCAAACTATGCCAAATTTGTAGCAACAACTACCTCATGTCCCTAGTCTGCTATCTCTCTCTGAGTACGAACAAATATAGCCTCCTCTATTGGAAGTGGCTGAGGTATCACAAACTATCTAAGTACACTTTCTAGGAGGTACATCTCAATAATGTACATCATCATGCCAAATAGGTGCCTCCCCTATCTACAATATACCAACTGCTCATCTCATCATCAAACCATGCCTCACAATCTCGCTATTGTCCCCATATAACTATATTCAGCTCATTTAGGGTCTAACGCTAGTAAGTTAGCTCCCTGAGTTGCCTGTGTGTAACTGCCCCATTATACAAATGAACAAATGGTTTTCCATGCTCTCTATGTCGTGTAGAAATCGGCCACATCACCACTATATTCTCCTATTCCTAAATATGTAGCAAAGTCACTCCGACAGCCAGGCTAGATCCATACCTATCTACCACCTAGTGCATATCATGATATAACCACCCTAATAGGTAGGGACCCCATGCATATCTAATACCCTTTGAGAACATGCCCTCAAGAACTCATCCCCATCCAACTAGAAAACTATGAGAGTGTCAATCTTGCATGAGCACCCCTCTAATCAATCTGGCCTCCACTAGTTGTAGCCTATCAAATCGAGTCCTCATCCGACTTAGATATATCTCTCCATCCTCGATCAAGAGATCTCAAGTCATCAACAGTCAAGAAAGTGAATTCTCCCCTATTTTGCTATCATAGATCACTCTTGATCCATAAATCGAGATGCGGGGTATCCTCGAGATATCCTCTAGGATAATCATGATCTCTCTAGTCAGCAATAAGAACAACCTGTGCTCATTGTACCAGTGCTCCACTAATGCAATCATAATTGCACAGTGTGCCCTGATAGATGGCAAGTGTGCGACATACCATAGGCCCATTACCTTCATGAACAAGTCTTCATCCTCATCAAGGTTAGCTATCAAGTCTAAACTTGTTGGATATCACTCACGAGACATTAGCGGTGAAAGTACAACCTCCATCCATCAATGTCAACTTGTTGGTTCCTTTAGAAAACTTAGAAATTTTGCATGTAAATCATAAGTGACATGTTTTCTCAGAAGTGCCTAACTACATTCAAAAGCACCTCACTGTTGATCATTAGCACATTATTGTTTATCAAAAGTGCACAATTGTTTATCACTTGCGCAATACTATTTCATTAGTGCCTAACTTTAAATCATTTGTGCACACCAGTCTATCATTAGCCCCTACCTGTTGATCACTATCACAACTCTATTCGTCACTAGTTTTATTCTACCATGCACCTGCGATCTTGACCTAGATTTTCACTTGTGGCCTATTTTATCAGTTGCACCATTCTAGGCATCATTTGTGACCTATTTTCTCAGGTGCACCACACTTTTCCTCATTAGCGTCAAACTGTTAATCATTAGCACAACTTTAGCCTAAACCTAAATACTATCATTTGCAGCACCTTTCCTCACAAGTGCCATTGTACGCCTCATTTGTGTCATTGCGTGTCATTAGAGCCATGTTTTCCATCAAATGAATCGTTCTCAGTCTATAAGTTTGCATTTGAAGATACCTAGGACTCACTCCTTTTCACCCTCATTAATGACATTCATAAATGCACTAGTAGGTTAAAAATGAGGTACACACCACTCATGGTGTTCTTACTGGCTGGACATACATCCTAACCCTCTCTACGTAGTGATCTGCTCGTGGAATCCTATCCATCTCTGCAAAGCCTCTTTCTCAAAGCTACTGAAATATCTTAAGCACTAGAGGATAAAAATCTAAGCTATGAGAATGCAACTAAATTGAAAATGACCCCTTGGGCCCTACTAATAGCCTCCCTAGCCATAATTTCTTCCCTCCCATGACCTAATTTTCCTCGTATCAGCCCTCTTTCTTTACCATGTCAGCCTCCACTTCCTATTCTATTCCTTATCCTATTTCTTCTATGTTGTCATCCTATTCTTCCTATCGAGAGTCCACAGAGTGAATTTACTTTTTCTTGGTTACTCTCTCAAGCTTGGGGGCATCCTATCTCTATCACCCATTACACTGGGGCATAGTAGTCAATACATTATTATCATTAGTAATTCTTTGAAACACCATGAAACACATCATCTCAAACAGGGGCGAAATGTAGGCACCTAAATATGACTAATGCATTATCATCCTATCATACGCATCATTCCACTAATTTCTTCTAATTCAACATTAATTAAATAATTCTTAATAGTTTAATTAATTTAACCATTTCATCAATTTATTCTTCCTTCCACCAATAACTAAAGAATTTTAAATTGTTCAATTAAAATAATCTTTCCGTCTCATTTTATTCTTCTATTCCACATTAATTAAATAAACCTATTATTTAATTACACCACTTAATTGCTCTTATACAAAAATAATTAAATAATTTCAATTATTTAATTGGCTAATTATTCCTCCAAAATTAAATAAATTGTTGTAATTTATTTAAGTTGACTTTTCTTATCTACTAAATAAATAAAATCAAATATTTTATCTATTTCCTATTTTCCTCCATCATGCAGAATAAATTAAATAAATTGATTTATTTAATTACTAATTTATCTTCTTATCTTCTAAATTTATCTTTTTCTTCTAAATATCTTCCATGCACATAAATTAAATAATTTATTATTTAACTTTATCTATTGAAACCAAATAAAAATTTGAGGTTAATTGGATTTAAATCTTTGTTTTTATCAATCAATTGATTAAATAGATAAAGCATTGTATTTTATGAAAATCAATTCTATTTTTATCCAAGAAACCAATTAACTCTTTAAAGAAGCTTTTTGCATGTACACTTGTCATGTACATATTCATTCATGTGATCTCTCAAATTATATTATCTATTGAGTACATATGATTTTCTCCACCATTGATCGAACTCTTTTGAAAGTTATAAATACGTCCATCCTCACCTTCACAAACCCTTCATGAACTTTGGCATCCATATCTTCCTTTCAAGATTTGAGCATTCGTTGAAGCACCTTGCATTCATTGAGCTTATCATCTATCCATTTTACAACCATGGTTATGCTACGTTTAGAGAAATCCACATATCAATACACCAAGGAATAAATATCGTTGTGTGGTAACTTACATTGTTGTTTTCTCTACATTTCATTATTGTACACTTTGATTATTTCTAGATTTATGTAGACATTGGAATAGGATCTCCATGTGTCTTGTTTGCATTCTAATTTCTAGCGTATATAGATAGTGATTCTGCAATAGAACCAAATTTGAAAATTAAGTGTAATTATGAATACTCATTATATGTAGTGTATCAAGTAGTCCCTAGGTACCCTCTAGCTACCATGATTTTTTACTAACATGAAACCTATGTATAAAGTGAATTGATGATTCATATAGCTATTACATCACTTTGTCCAAAGTATTCAATTATTGATCGCATAAATGTGGGTCATCCACTCACAACACTACTATCTCTTGCTTGTCTCTTTCTAATCACTATTAATTGGTAAAATATAGGTATAGGCTAAAATTTAATTATCCTTCACATACCAATCTCCTAGTATACACTACCCTATGACGGTCCTACTGACCTTTTTCTATAATAGATAATCTTAGATCAACATATAACATTCGACCTTTCATCTCTCAATATTCCTTACCCTGAAATTGTCTCGTCTCCTAGGGTATATAATATGACCAATAATACAAACAACTATTATTTTCAAATCTCTTGGAATTCTTTACTCTAGAGTTAGTTCTAACTATACAAAGTATAAGAATAATTATTGTTTCCAATCTCTTAGTATGCACTTACCCTTGACATGGTTCACTAAATATAATAATGCAAACCATAAGAATAACCATGATTTCCATTTTCCTGGTATGCACTTACCCTTGAGATGGTTCACTAAATACAATAATTCAAAGCATAAGAATAACTATGATTTCCATTCTCCTAGTATGTCCTTACCCTTGAGTTGGTTTGATGAAGAAATAACGCAAGGTACGAGAATGAATATTATTTATAATCATGGAAATACACCCACATAATAATATTGACACTAATGATAATGCATTATGTACCTACAATTAATTATAATTTATACATATTTAATTGTATAAAAATGCATTCTAATGTCAAAATTATTTTGATCCTTAATGATCAATGAAATTCTATCGACATCTATAGTCACATGCAATCTGTCTATAACTTAGAAACATCCATGAGTATAAAATTATGTTAATCCATTCTACCACAACAAAAGTAGTATTATACAACTACTAAATGGATAATACTCTTTATCATGGGGGTTGAAACTACTATCATTTAAGAATGATAATAGGAGGAAAGAGGTATTAAAAATCCTATTTAAGACGATGATAATGATACTAATCTTAGAAAATTTGTTAGCTCCTATCAGTTGACTAGAGACTATCCAGCACTTGGGCTCATATAAACATTAACTACCTAGGTGGCATTCTGATATGACCACGATGTAACATGTATTTAATTGCATAGATGATAGAGATAATCGACCCTAATTCTTGGTCTCTAACTCATTAACAAAGATGATTATTATTGACATCACACTAGGTTTATATCCATTTATTAGTAGAGGATTTGACCTTGTCTTTGGGTCTAAATTCTATCAGTAATGATGGTAGTAAAATAGACAATATACTAGATTTTTATCTAGTTAATAACAAACCAAGATAGACTATGGAGATGGTCATAGCAATAACCAAACGATAAAGAGATCTTAACATAGATAGTGAACACACATGTCATTAGGCAAATTGAATGATCCATGATTGATAGTGATAACAATGTGGTTAGAAGATTGAATAAATTATTATTGATAGAGATAGCATATATACGACTTTGAGTTGAGGACTACATGGTCCTCTTGTAGCCTCTATGCAACAACTAGAACTATAACTTATTTATCACATAAAATAACACCCTTTGAACCTTATGGCCAAGGACAACATGAAACTTATGGCTCAATTAACTACCCTACATAACTAGGTTGTACTCTTAACCAATGATAATATTAAATCAAAGATAATATCCAATCAATACAAATTAGAGATAATATAATTTTAAATCAATTTAATCCAGTATTCAAATATAGATTGCTATATTACCATTATCAATTCACAAGACTAAATCAAATAAAAGTGAGCCATGCCAAGTGATGTGACCATTGTTGCAATCTATTCATACTGTTGTTTCCTTGCTTCAGACTATTCTCCACGTAGCTTTCTCTCCTTAATAGAGTGTTTACAATTTATTTATAAAATACCTATTTATCATCTACTTAGTCAATCCACAAAGAATAAGGAGCTTAATTCCTATTCTTGATGAGACATTTGTTACAATTCTTAACAAACTACAACTACTTCCTCTAAATCAGGTCAACATGTCTATGCATGCATAACAACTCATACAAAAAAATGCTATATTAAAGGAGTGACTGATTGAAGTCTTCTACTTTGAATAGATGTGTAGCTTCATGCCCCATAATTTTCCTCTTTTTCCTCTAGGTCTCTTCTTTCCAACTTGCCACTTTTAAAACCCTATAATTTTCTTCTTTTTCCACTAGGACTCTATTGCCTTCCAACTCACCACTTTTCACATTAGTTATTTTCTGCTAAAAACAACTCACTCAGTTTTATGAATTTCCACAAACACCTCCTAGGTTTTGTTCCCCTCATTCTCAGATTTCTGAATCATTTTGAAAATCTAGATTTTGTTGATAAGTGAGGGAGATCTTGCTATTTTAGTGAAACTGCTCTTCTTCACTTTGTCTGTCTTTCTAGGAAATCATAAGGCAATTTTTTTACTTGAATATTGGATGATCTGCTTGCCCTGCATGATTAGAACATGGCATATATATCCAACCAAAGAGTTGGAATATGAAATAACTAGCTATCCAAGGTGTCTTCAAATTTAGAATATTTGCAAGATTTTTTAGGAGCAACAACTTGTATGGAAAATGACATGTTTAGAACTTTAGAGAAAAGGAAGTAGTATGTGTAAAGCACTTATTTACAAGAATTAAACCTAATCCAACCAACTGTAGATAATGACGTAGAGATAGGTTACATAAAATCATTGAATGGTTGTGAGAAATATCTTCCTTTTCTCAAAATATGGGTCCATGCACTCAACTTTTTGAAACAAGAGAAAAATCATGGGAATAAGGTGACTAAGATTTTAAGCTCCATTGCTCCATGTTCCTTTGAAATGTCAGCATTCTCAATAAATTTAGATTATAGTAGATGTATGGGCTGATGCGAGAAGTATTGAAACCCTTCCTCATGTTCTGGTACATGTTTGACTAGATGTAGCTCCCTCTTGTTCTTTAAATATTTGATTGGGCAACCCTCCTTAAAATTTGAAGGTGTCCAAATAATGTTTTGTCATACAAGCTCCTCTAGTGGAGACAAGATTTTTGCATTGTACTCATCACCTATTACAAGCAATAGGCCATTAATGTCCCGTTCTTCAGTCAGCTTTTCCTTGTAGGGATTTGGAGTCATGCTTCCTTCAGTTGAAATCAAAATACAAAATAAAATCTATATCATAATCTTAGAATTCCAATGCTTGACATCATCCTCGGCAACGGTGTCAAAAAATAGCTAGCCAAATCAATCCTCAATTATTCTGGTGTAGCTATGCTAGACACAATCCGATGGATAAACTATCTAATAATTGAGCAACCATTTGATCAGGACTTAGCTTTATTTAGATTATCAACCCGAGAACGTATCTATTACATGATGTTTATACTATATGTATAGCATAGGCTTTCTAGAGACTATGACTTTCTAGGAATTGAATATAAACAATACGAGAATGTAAATAACATTACCGAAAGGGAAATACATAATGGAAAGTACTAAAATGATGCAGGAGCATCACTCTAGTTCATGTTTTTAAGGTCAAATTAAGGTCAAAAGTCCTAGTTTATGTTTTTAAGGATCATTTTGATGTTAAGAGTCCTATTTGAGTGTTTGGAGGTCTTAGAGGGTCCATTGGTACCATTTCCAATGGTTTAGGTTGTCTAAATAGGCCTAGAAATTCAAATTTTGGATTTTCCCACCAAAACTAAATTTGAATTTCCTAGAGGTTTTTGGCATGTTGGAGAGTTGGGGGTTGGTCCTCAACCATAGGATTAGGTTTGTTTGTACAAATAAGGCCTTAGAAGACCATGTAAGACCATGTAGGGTCTCTATATAATTTTTTTCAATGGTAGATTATGAAATAGGGTAGAAATTTCAAGTTGTAAGACAATATTAGTTAGGTTTGAGGAGAAAAACATATGTATTGGACATTGTAACTATTTTTGATTCATTATTCATGTAGAAAAATGGAAATGAATGCTCCAAGAAGTTGAGGAGGCAGATTTCCTTTCAAAAAAACCTTGTTTTTCTTTGCATTTTGATTGTTTTTACTTAATTACCAGTAGAAACTAGACCTGTATGGCCATGTACGGTATAATACTAGGTTGGGAAGTACATGATAAATGAGAGAATTGATTGTAGGTTTTAATTCATTGATTTGTTTGTGATTTTATGGTGTTTTCTGCAAGAAAACAAGTTTAACTTATCATTGCCCTGTCACAGAGCTAGGGTTTCATGTGGCACAAAAAATCTATAACTTTTGTTTCCAGCATTGAAAACCCATTAAAATTGGTGAGCATGTTCATCAGGGTGTTTTTCAAGTGTCCACCAAAGAAGAGCTCCATAAATACTAACAAGTGTGAGATATCAAGGGTTGAGTATGTTCACTGTCAAAAAGACTGTTAAAACCCTAGGTGCATTGAGGGTTTATTAGAAATTGGTCTTGCAGAGCTTGTCATAAGAATGTAAGGGTTTGATGAGACCTTATAGGTTATGTTGAAGGTAGAAGAAACTCAAGAAGGTATAAAGAGAGAGTCTTGTTACACAAAGCAACCAAATAGGTCTTATGAAATGGGTTTAGGCCTAGAAAGATAGGCTTGTAGAACAATTTACAGGGTATAGGTTGAAATCTCCATTGAAGGGTCAATGGAATCTTGTGAGGGTTATTGAGTACTCTACATTGCTCTTGTTCTTGTTTATCCATTGTTCTTGTCCTTCATTTATCCCCTGAATCACTATTGGTATTAGAGCCTAGTTAGCTAAGAAAGCCAATAAAAGGGTAACAATCCAAAAGGAGAAAGATGCCCCCAATAATCAATGATGCTGAAAGGGAGGCAAAGAGAATAGAAACACAATTGGGAGAAGCCCTTGTTAGAGAAATGAGGGAAATGAGAGTCAGTTTGGATGCAAGACTCACTATAGTGGAAGCTAACCAAATAAGAGGAGTGGTTATAGGAGATATGAGTGACCAAGATGAAGTGGATGAAGCACCTCAAGGAGTACCTCAAGAAGAGAGAGATGTTGATGAAGAGAGGATGGAAAGATTGTTGAGGGAACTCAAAGGTGAAGGGACCAAAGTGAAGATGGAACTTCTAGTATATGCAAGTAGGTTGAATGGTGAAGAACTCCTTGATTGGATAGGGGAGTTGGACAAATATTTTGAGTTTGAGGAGGTACCTTAAGAGCAGCAAGTTAAGTTGGCTAGGACCAAGTTGAAAGGCCATGCATCGCTATGGTGGGATTATGTTTAGGAAGAAAGAAGAAATAAAGAAAAATCCAAGATTATGTCTTGGGATAGGACGATGCCAAGTTGAAGGGAAAATTCATGCCTAGTGACTACATGACTCAATTGTATAGGAAGTTGCAGAACTTGAAACAAAAGGATATGGGAGTGAAGGAGTACACTGAAGTGTTTTACAAGTTGAGTATCAGATTAGGACACATGGAGGATGACACTGACAAGGTTGCAAGATACCTTGATGGATTGAAGTACAACTTGCAAGATGAGTTGAGACTTACAAGCCCCAAGACACTTGAAGAGTGCTACCAACTATCCTTAAAGGTTGAAGAGAAGTTGAATAGGAAGTAAGAAAAGTAGAATAGAGGTAGAGGAAGGAGTTTCAAAGGTAGAGGCCCATGTGTTGGTAAAGGACAGCCACAAAGAAATCAAGGTGAGTCAAGCACCTCCAAAGAACAAGAATCAAGTTCAAGAGGATATTTTAGAGGAAGAAGGCCCCTAATTTTAGGGGCAATTTTTGACAAAGAGGAGGATTTAATGGTTTCACAAGTAAAATCTACAAGTGCAACAAATTTGTAGGTCATCAATCTTGGGAGTGTCCAGAACTGCAATCAACTACCAGTTTTAGGAGTAAAAGAAGAATTCAAGTTGCTCAAGGAGAAGATGAAGAAAGTGTAAATCCTCACCACAACCAGAAGAACCAGAGAAAGGAGAATCCTTGTTGATGAGAAGGACATTGATCAAGGTTCCAATGGAGAAGGAGCCACCTCAAAGGAAGTTATTGTTTAGGATGCCAAGGGAAGTGTTGTGAATTTTTTATAGAATCAAGTAGTACTAATAATTTAGTTGTTAAGATTTTAGAAAAACAAAACTTGAAGAGATTACCTCATCCTACACCATACAAAGTCTCATGGTTGAATAAGGGGTAGCAAGTACTAGTCAATGAACAGTGTTGGGTAGAGTTTCAAATAGGAAGGTACAAAGACAAGGTGTTATGTGATATCATCCCTATGGATGTGTGCCATGTATTATTTAGTAGGCCTTGAAAATATGATAGGAAAACAATGCATGATGGTAGAAAGAATGTCTATGTTTTGGAGAAGGATGGAGTTACCTATACCTTAGCACCTTTGAAGGAAGAAGATAAAGACCAAAAGGTTGGATCAAGTGTGAAGTTAGTGGATGAAAAAGACTTTCTAAAGATAATGGAGGAGGAAGAGATAAGTTTTGTAGTGTTGGTTGGACCTAGGATTGTTATAACAACAAGAATTGATGAGTTGCCATGGGAGATTCAAGACATGTTGAAAGGTTATGCAGACATAGTTGTGGATGAACTTCCTAATTTTTTGCCTCTAATCATAGATAGTAGTCATCATATAAACCTTATACCAGGGGCTAGCCTACCAAACAAATCAGCCTACAATATGACACACCAACAAAATGAAGAAATCAGAAAATAGGTACAAGACTTGCTTGACAAAGGGTTAATTAGGAAGAGCCTTAGTCCTTGTACAGTTCCAACTGTTTTGGCACCTAAGAAAGGAGGTGAGTGGAGAATGTGCACTGACTCCATGGAATAAACAAGATAACAATCAGATATGGTTTCCACTTCCAAGAATAGGGGACTTGATGGATTGTTTAAGTGGGGCAAGTTACTTCTCAAAGATAGACCTCAAGAGTGGATACCATCAAATAAGAATCAGACAAGGAGGTGAATTGAAAATAACATTCAAAACAAATGAGGGCCTATATGAGTGGCTTGTAATGTCATTTGGTCTTTCAAATGCACCTAGTACATTCATGAGGCTCGTGAATGAGGTCATCAAGCCATAGATTGGTAATTTTTTTGTTGTTTATCTTGATGACATATTGGTTTTCAGTTCTAACAAAGAAGAACATTTGTATCACTTGAATTTGGTGTTGAGAAGGCTATGAGAGGAAAAACTATTGATCAACCTCAAAAAGTATGAGTTCATGAAGACATAACTATTGTACACTGGTTTTATGGTCTCAAAGGGGATGTTGAATATGGATCCAAGTGAAGTGAAGGCAATATTGGAGTGGTCTACACCTAGATTAGTCATAGAGGTAAGAAGTTTCCATGGTCTTTCAAGTTTTTATAGGAAATTTATCAAAATTTTCAGTCATACATGTGCACCTATCATAGATAGTATTAGAGGGGATAAGAAAAGGAAGTTTGTGTGGAATGAACAAGCTGATAAGAGATTCCAATATCTGAAAAAGAGAGTGACTGAGCAACCTATATTGGCCTTATTTGACTTCAATAAGGTCTTTCAAATAGAATGTGATGCTAGTGGGCATGCAATAGGGGCATTTTTAAGCCAAGACAATAAGCCAATAGCATATTTTAGTGAAAATTTGAATCATGCAAAGAAGTACTCTTCATATGATTTGGAAATGTATGCAATGGTTCAATCCCTAAAAAAATGGAGACACTACCTTCTACCTAAGGAATTTGTGGTCTATATAGATAATCATGCCCTGCAATTCATCAATACCCAAGAAAAACTTAGTCAAAGGCACATTAAGTGGGTTGAATACCTACAAAACTTCACTTTCACAATCAAACACAATAAGGGGCGGATTAACAAGGTGGCTGATGCCTTGAGCAAAAGAACATTAATGGTGTAATAAATTTAGTTAAAGAGGGTTGGAAGTGAAGCACTCAAGGAGATGTATGAGGATGATGATGATTTCAAGGAAGTCTATGAGGCTTGCCAGCAACTGATTAGATCTAATAGAGAGAAGTGGTTGGATTATCTTATACAAGATATTTTTTTTGTTTAAGGGAGCACAACTTTATGTGCCAAAATGTTACATGAGGGAAAATCTCATCAAGAAGAAGCATTGTGGAAGTATGGCAGGTCATTTTGGACTTGACAAAACACTAGAACAACTAAGGAGGAACTATTTTTGGCCAAGGATGCAAACATATGTAAGAAGGTTTGTGGAGAGGTGTACTATATGCCAAATAGCAAAAGGGAGCAACACTAATGTAGGACTGTACCAGCCTTTACCCATTCTCAATAGGCCTTGGGAATCCTTCAGTATGGACTTTGTTATGGGACTGCGAAAGACTCAAAGGAGTTTTGATTCAGTTTATGTAGTTGATGACAGGTTTTCCAAGATGGCTCACTTCATTCCTTGTAAAAGTACAAGTGATGCTTCATATGTTGTAGGTTTGTTCTTCATAGAGGTTTGTAGACTTCATGGATTTCCATTGAGCATAGTCTCTGATAGAGATAGGAAGTTTCTAGGATATTTTTGGAGGATATTATAGACAAAGATTGGTACAAATCTAAGTTTTAGCTTTGCTTACCAACCTCAAACAGGTGGAAAAACTAAGGTGGTCAATAGGAGCTTGGGTAACATACTAACATGCCTTTCAAAGGATCATCCTAAACAATTGGATCTTGTGTTGCCCCAAGCAAAGTTTGCTTATAGTGACTCGGTCAATAGGAGCATTGGAAAGAGTCCATTTCAAGTGGTCTATGGAATGCAACCAAGATGAGTGTTTGAAATAAGAGACATTAGTGGTAAGGAGAAGCAAAGTGCCGAGGGTGAACAATTTGGAGTTTCCATGTAAGAGATACATCAACAAGTGAAACAATAACTCCAAGCTAGTGTGGAAAAGTACAAACAAAAGGCAGATTTGAAAAGGAGAGAAGTCAATTTTAAGGTTGGAGATCCTGTCTTAGCACATCTCAAGAAGAAAAGGTTCCCAAAAGGTGAATTTATGAAGCTGAAGATGAAGATAATAAGTCCTTGTAAGGTTGTTAAGAAGTTTGCGCACAATGCCTATGAAATAGAATTGCCTAGTGGAGTAGGCATATCACCAGTTTTTAATGTTGCTGACTTATACCCTTACAAAGGGGATGCCATTGTTGATGAAGGAGTAGGTATACAAAATATATCAGGTGTTGATTGGATAGAGGACCTACCACACACCAAACCAATAGAGTTAGAGTGCATTCTTGACACCAAAGAGAGCAAGAAGACTAGAGGCAAGGAATATTTTCAGTATTTGGTCAAATGGAAGGGGCTACCATATGAGGATGTCACATGCATGATTAAAGAAAAAATCATCAAGTATGGAACAACTGTTGCAAACATCCTCTCAGGTGGAACCTAAGTTTCATTCTTTTTCCCTTGGGAGTATGATGAAGGAGCATCAGTCTAGTTTACGTTTTTAAGGTCAATTTGAGGTCAAGAGTCCTATTTTGTGTTTTTAAGGATCATTTTTATGTTAAGAGTCCTAGTTGAGTGTTTGAAGGTCTTAGAGGGTCCATTGGGTTCATTTCTAGTGGTTTAGGTTGTCTAAATAGGTCTAGAAATTCAAATTTTGGATTTTCCCTTCAAAATAAAATTTGAGTTTCCTAGAGGTTTTTGGCTTGTTAGAGAGTCAGGGGTTGGTCCTCAACCATTGGATTAGGTTTGTTTATACAAATAAGGTCTTATAAGACCATGTAGGGTCTCTTTACAATGTTTTTCAATGGTAGATTATGAAATAGGGTAGAAATTTCAAGTTTTAAGACAATATTAGTTAGGTTTGAGGAGAAACACATATGTATTGGACATTGTAACTATTTTTGATTCATTTATCTTGGTATGCCTCTTTATGAAAAAAAGATTCCTAATTCCTTTTGGCTTGGTATGGTGGATAAATTCCATTCCAAACTTGCTGGGTGGAAAGGAGCGATCCTTAGTCAGGCGGGCAAGATCCAATTGATTAAAGCTACCCTTCAGAATCTGCATATTTATTCTATGTCCCTATTTAAAATTTTGGCTAAGTTTAGATATAGAATTGAACAAATCCAAAAAATATTTCTATGGTCAGGAACTGAGGAGAAGAAGAGAATCCCACTGGTTTCTTGGGACCTGGTGTGAAAACCTAATAAGATGGGTGGTCTTTGTTTGAGGAAGATTAAAGAATTTAATTCTGCCCTCTTGGTGACCAATGTTTGGCACCTAATGAATGAGAAGAAAGAATGGATGCAGATTGTTAAGAATAAATACTTGAGAGGTTTCAATAACTTCAGGGATGCATTGGATTGAAAGGATCTCCTAAAAAGATTTGAAATATGGAGAAATATATCTCAATCCAGAGAAATTATTAAGAAATGTTCAAAATGGAAGATTAGGGATGGTAGACAGGTTAATTTCTGGAAGGATCTTTGGTATGGTAGCGCCCCACTTAGATAGTAGGAATGGGCAAGTCCTTTCAAGGAATTATGCTCTACCACTTTTGGAACGAAGGTTGCGGATTACATTGATGATGGTAGGTGGAAGAATTTAATGTTGACCGATAGGGGGATGGAGGAGTTTCAGACCAGGTTGAACCTCTTCCATATTCCCTCTGGTCCTAAAGAAGATATACTCATTTGGAAAACCACCTCTTTCGGTCAGTTCTCTGTTGTGTCTGCTTTCAAAGGCTTGATTCCTAAGTAGGATGACCCTCCCTTTTGGGCCAACATTTGAGATGATAAACTTATCCTTAAGGTTAACATTTTCTTTTGGCTGCTTGTGCAGAATAGAGTGCTTACTATTGATAATTTATGTAAAAGAGACTTCTCGTTGGCTAATAGATGCCCCTTGTGCCTTAAGAATGTTGAAGACTCTTTCCACTTGCTCCTCTCTTGCCCTTTCTCTTTGGAGGTTTGGAATAAAGTTCTTTCTATGTGGAACTTGAGTTGGACCTTTCCTAACTCCTTCAAGGAGTTGGTTTCTCAGTGGCACTATCATGTCTGTAATCCAACCCTCAGATTTCTTTGGTCCTTGGCGATCCCTCATATTGCCTAGAGTCTTTGGAAGGAGAGGAACAATAGAGTCTTCAGGGAGATTATCTTGGATTCTAAGAACGTGTTCTTCAAGGTGATCAGATGCATCAAGGAGAATTTTAAAGTTAGGATTGAAGAGCAACTATCTCAAGGAACCAAGTTAGAGGTTTCTCAGATGGAGGTTGATATCTCTAAGAACTGGAATATCCTTGAAGATAATTCCACACCTTGTAAATGCATGAAACAACCTCGAGGGGAAGTGATGTGGAAATTGCCTCCTAAGGGGTGGATCAAAATTAACTTTGATGGGGTAGTGAAAGGAAACCCTGGAGCTGCTAGTAGTGGGGGAGTGATGAGAGATGATATTGGTAGGTTTTTAGCGGCTATGGCACTCCCTTTGTGTACCCAGACAAACCACTTTGTCAAAGCTACGGTGACCTATCATGTAATTGCTCTTACTCATGCTAAGGGGTATAAGAAATTTGGGTGGAAGGGGATTATAATAACATCATCAACAGCCTTAAGAATTCCCTAAAACCTGGTTGGTCTATAGCGGCCTTAGTTGAAGATGCTATAAAACTTTTATAGACCTTTGATGAAATTTATATCTCTCATATTTTTTTGCGAAGGAAATAAGGTGGCAGATATAATTGCCAACCTTGGAGTCTCTAACCAATTGAAAACAATATGGGATGACATGGCAATAACCCCGAGCAAGGTTAAGGAGTTGATTGTTAATGATTGTTAAGGAGTTTTCATTACAGGCTTCACATAATTCTCTTTCTGCTCTGTGGTAGTTGCGAATGAAATAGGGGATTGAAAGGTTTGATTCCTAAAGAATTCTTTGTTACGTCTGAGTGTAAAAGTTTGAATTGCATCATGGGTGGTGAGAAGAACAAAGTCGAGCCCTCTATGGAAAGATTACATGAGGCCAACCCCAATGTCACTGGGGTGTTTTTGAATAATTATAAAAATAGGAAGGTCACAGCTTATGGCTGGGAGTTAACCATAATGAACGATTTCATTGCTTCGGTCTATGGGTTGTCCACAAATGGGAAGAAACTCTTTCATGAATGGAAATACAGTGAGGAATCCCTGAATAATTTTTTCAAGGGTAACGAGAGTGACAAGCTGGTTAAGTTGCAGTCTAGGGGGTATAATCGCCTCTCTATTAAGCTGATATGGGCCGAGGTGGTAGAAGTAATAATGCAGTATATAACCTTGGACAGGGTACATTGCAGTCTAAAACTATCACTTTAATCTACTCAACCATTTTTGCCACAATATGTATGTCTCCATCCCATTTTATTTGCTTTCTTCGTTGGAGTATGGCCTAAAGGAAAACTGTAGAAACCCTAGGTTGCCTATTTTGCATGAAGGCCTTAACCTGATGATAATGGAATACATGAAAAATAATACTCCTAAAAGAGGGATTAAGGATAAGCATAGTGCTAAGAAAAAGGTGTGTATGTTGTCTAGTGATGAGGAAACTCAATCTGATGATGAGGATTGGGTTATGGAAGAAGATGAGGAGGAAAGCGAAGAAGGGTCTAGCAAGAAGAGGAAAAGGACCAAAAAGAGGGAAATGAATATTTCCTATTCAGATGGGTCCAACACGGGGGATTAGTCTGACTCCTCTCTCAAGCTAGGTAAAGATAAGAAGAGTTTGCCTGTGAAAAGGAAAACCCTATCACTATCAAGGAAGGTAAGAAGTCTCCTAAAAAAGGGAGTGGGGAATTAGGGTATGAGCTGGGCACTGATAAGAGCACTCTGAAATAGGGGAACCATGGTGATATGGGTCGAAAGGGCATGAAGAGTGGCTTGGAAACCTAGGGTAAGTGTGCATACCCCTGAACGCAACATTGCTCTTTGTTTTCCCAAGATTCCTGACTCATCTTGCAATCTCCTAGACGACTTTGATGATTTATTGGCCAAGGATAAAAACAAAGATGAAGTGGAGGAGGTGTTTGAGCTGGTAAAAAATGTTGTCAACTCACAACACAAGATGACCAAATGGTTCTTTATTGAAATCAACAGAATTAATATACAATTGCAACTAATGCAGGAAAGCCTGGCGAAAGGAGGTAACACCTCGAGGGTGGAATAGGATAAACTAATTTTCAAGAATTGAGAAACCATATCAAAAATGGAAGAAATTGAGCATGAAATGGTAAGGATAAGAGAAGAGTATGGCATGAGAATCTAGTACCTGGAGGAAAAATTAATTCAAGTCAATAACAATCTAGAGAAGATGATGCATATTAGTAAGTTAACCATTTAGAACAACTTAAAGGGAATGAAGGTGCTTACAGAGAAACTCAAAGAGCTAAAAAAAGATCAGTTCAAAGATTTTGGAGTTGATGACACTCTAAATGTGGAAGATGTTAGATCTAGGGCACACAACTGAGAGGGGGGGTGAATCAGTTGTACAAAACTTGCTTCTCCTTCAAACACTTGAATCTTCTTTGTTATTTAATAGCATATCAATTAACCATTCATAAAAGCATAAAGCATAAACACCAGAGAAGATATACATCAACACATTAGACAACAAGATTTTGACGTGGAAAACCCGGTCAAGGGAAAAACCACGGGGTGATTAACCCAAGGATTATTCTCTGTTAGAAGAATAAGAAAAATAGATGGCACATGCCAATTAGGGCTCACTGCCTGAGCACACTGCTCACAAGAGGCACACTACCTACAAGAGACACACTGTCTACAAGATAACAAGTATTACAAACTTGAACTGGAGATTGACATCTTTACCATGCCTGGATCAGTTCCATTTAAGCTCGAAAACTCCTACTCTACCTTTCGCACTTCTCTTCGCTATATCACCCTCATCACCACAAGACTCACTTCAAAATGAATTCACAATCCCTTATTTATACAAGGCATCGACTTAGGAACAATCATCTAAGTCGACAAACACCTATAAGATCATTCGCAAGACGTGTAACACATCTGGTTGGCCAGTCCCAAGAAGAACACCAATATTTGTGGTTATTCTTCAAATGCAACCTCTAACTTCAATGTGGACCACCAATAAGAATTGTACACGATCCAAAGATCACCAAAACCTTTCCTGAGTCATCAATAACATCCGTACTTTATCAGCTTACTGGAATTCTTCTGTTCTTCATCTAGAACCTCAAGAACACAGTCTGTCATCAATGTCATAATGAAAAAGATACTTCTGGACCTCCAAACCATGAACAAATATAGTTGTCACTTCACATGAGCTTCTTCAACACTCTCTCCAATCCGCAGAATGAGATAATACAATTCCGGAGCTCACCGGACCAATCTGTGACACTCTGTCACCACTGAACACCTGTTGGAACCGGTTCTACTTGAGCAAACATAACTTCTTCAGATCTTCATGTGGACCTCTAAAATCTTAACTAGAACATCTCAAGACTTATATCTACAAACCCTTTAAACCGCATCCTCTGATCCTCAACCTATTGAGTACTTTTGTCTTCTTCTCATCACTATTCTTCACTGTTCCTGATTGAGACTAATTTCCTCAATAACCTCAGCACACAGCTCATCCAATCCTTCTTATCAATGCAATATGAGTATGTTGACATCAATGACAACACTGGTTAACCTCATACTTGCAACAATCTCCCCCTTTGTCATTGATGGCAACATATGATGTGAAAAACCATCAAGACAAGAACTTCTCTTCTCTGTCACAGCTCCCCCTATCAGCAACAACTCTTCACATGTCTTCTCTTCCTTTACTGCTCCCCCTTTGATCATCAACCATTTGTTTTTCACATGTCTTCTCTCCCCCTTTGACATCAATTGCAAAGGGCTCATACTTGCAATTCTAACACATCAGAATCATACTAGCTGCTCCCCCTTAGTAGTAGCTCCCCATCAATCTGGATCACAAGATATGACTGTGATATCCACCGGACTGATGCACATCAGTGCATCCTAGTTCATCACCGGAGGGGCCATGACCCCTATCTTCTCCCTGAGATACTCAAAAGAGTCCTTGGGAAGAGGTTTAGTAAAAATATCTGCAAGCTGATCCTTGGAGGGCACATACTCCAATTTGACTTCACCCTTGCTCACTTACCCTCTCAGAAAGTGAAATTTGATAGATATATGCTTGGTCTTAGAATGCAACACCGGATTCTTAGAAATATTTATTGCACTTGAATTATCACAGAAAATTGTGATAGGCTCCTCATATTCTACTTGAATATCTCTTAGCATTTGCTTCATCCACAAAAGTTGAGTGCAACTTCCTGCTGCTGCAATGTATTCAACTTCAGTTGTAGACAGGGATATTGCCTCTTATTTCTTGCTTAGCCAAGAAACCAACCTTTTTCCCAAAAAGAATGCTCCTCCACTTGTACTCTTTCTATCATCCACATCTTCTGCCCAATCTGCATCTGTATATGCATGAAGAGAAAAATTATGATCTCTAGGATACCATAAACCATACTCAACTATTCCTTTCAAGTACCTAAAAATTCTTTTGATTGCCATGACATGAGATTCTCTAGGATCAGCCTAGAATCTCACCACAAGACCAAAAGCCTACATTATATCTGGTCTAGTCTGAGTGAGATACAATAATCCTCCAATCATTGATCTGTACTTTGTTTGATCTATCTTAGGAGAGTCATCATCTTTGCTCAACTTACATCCGGTAGCCATGGGAGTGTTCATAGGCTTTGAATCTTCCATTCCAAATTTCTTCAATAGTTCTTTCACATATTTGGTCTGAGAGATAAAGATTCCTTTCTCTGTCTGAGTAATTTGCAGACCCAAGAAGAAATTCATTTCACCGAGCATTGACATTTCAAACTCACTTTTCATTTGGTTTGCAAAGATTTTACACATACTGTCTCTTCCTCCAAAGATAATATCATCAACAAATACTTCAACAATCAAGATGTTTTCATGATCAATTTTGAAATATAGGTTACTATCAGCAGTGCCTTTGTTGAAGCCAATCTTCAAAAGATGTTTGTCCAGCCTTTCATACCATGCTCTTGGAGCTTGCTTTAGACCATACAATGCCTTCTTTAATTTGCAGACCATATCACCATGCTCAGATAACTGGAATCCATTCGGTTGTTCAATGTACACCTCTTCTTCTAAGTCACCATTCAAGAAAGCAGATTTGACATCCATCTGATACAATTTGAAATCTTTGAAGGCAGCAAATGCAAGAAATAGTCTGACTACTTCAATTCTTGCCACCGGAGCAAAGGTTTCCTCAAAATCAATCCCTTCTATTTGAGAGTAGCCTTTGTAGACTAATCTGGCTTTATTTCTGATTACTTCACCAACTTCATTTAGTTTGTTCCAGAAGACCCATTTGGTTCCAATCACATTCTTGTTACTAGGTCTAGAGACAAGATCCCAAGTGTGATTTTTCTCAATTTGCATCAACTCTTCCTCCATTGCTTTGGTCCAATTTTCATCATTGCAGGCTTCATTTATTGTCTTAGTTTCAATCTTTGAAATCAGACAACATTCATCTGAATTTTGAGCAATTTTCCTTCTAGTTTGCACACCTTTGCTTTTGTCACCTATGATCTGATCTTCAGAGTGGTTCAGTCTTACATACCTTGGAACTTTGGGAGTTTCTTGCACTTCTGTTTCTTGATAAGACTCATTCAGACCTATCTCTTCTTCCTGATTTACCAGATCAGTCTGAATCAGACTTTCAGAAGAGGATTGAGTTCCTTGAACCAGAACACCATCCTGATCATCTTCATCATACTCATAAAACCTTGAGGGCTTCTCAATTCCTTCATCAACCTTCACATTTGTACTTTCTATCATCTTTCTCAATCTCTTGTTGTAACACCGATATGCTTTGCTTTGAGTGGAGTAACCCAAGAAAATTCCTTCATCACTTCTAGCATTGAACTTTCCTAGATCTTCATCTCTTTTAATGTAACATTTGCTACGAAATACTCTAAAATATCTCACAGTAGGAGTGATGCCAAACCAAAGTTCATAAGGAGTCTTACTAGTATTGCTTTTGATTTGAACTCGATTGAGAGCATAGACTGCAGTGCTGACAGCTTCTCTCTAAAACATCTGAGGAACATTTGCTTCCATCATCATTGTCTTGGATGCTTCCTGGATGGTCCGGTTCTTTCTCTCAACTACTCCATTCTGCTGTGGAGTCCTAGGAGCAAACAACTGTCTCTTTATACCATGCTTCTCACAAAAGTCTATGAATTCACTGAATGTGACATTCACCACCTCTATCAGACCTCAGACATTTTAGTTTTAATCTGGTTTAATTCTCTACCATAGCCTTGAAGATTTTGAACTTCTCAAAAGCTTCTGATTTCTCTTTCAGAAAGGTAACCCACATCATTCGGGAATGGTCATCAATTAGTAACATGAAATATCTATCATCTTGCATACTCTTGATTCTTGTCGAACCACATAGATTAGTATGAACTAATTCCAATAATCCGGTAGAGGACTGATCCTTGCTTTTGAATGAGACTCTGCTCTGTTTACCTAGGTGACATTCTTTGCACAAGCTATTTGTAGGTTTTACCAACTTTGGAAGATCTCTTACAGCCTGAGTATTACTTATCTTGATGATGTTATCAAAATTTACATGACACATTCTTCTATGCCATAACCAACTCTGATCTACTTGAACAAATAGACAACTTTTATTAATACCAACTAGATGAAAGATATTACCTTTTGTTTGAGTACCGGATGCAATCTCAGTTCTGAAACTTTCAAAGATCTTGCATCTTCCATTCTTGAATCGGAGATCATAGCCTTTGTCCACCAACTGTCCAACACTAAGAAGATTGTGCTTCATTTCTTCAACATACAGTACATTACCGGTTTTGTTCTTTCCATCAAAAGAGATAGTTCCCCTACCTCTGATTCTACCAGCAGAATTGTCACCAAACTTTACCATTCCTCCTTCATACCTTTCCAAATCTAAGAACTTGTTCTTGTCACCTGTCATATGGTGAGAACATCCACTGTCAATAACCTAATCATCCTTTTCTTCAACTTGGGCAGCCAAAGCTCTTTCTACAACCTTATGATTCATAGATTTAGAGGATATTGGATCTTCTTCCTTGATGGCAATAAACACCCATTCATTTCCGGATTTGTCTCCTATCTCTGATTCATCATCTGTTACTCCTTCATTATCAGCTTCTTCATGAACATAATAACAATTCTTTTGGAACCTTTGTCTATTAGAATTTGATCTTGTGGATCTTTCTAGACATCTTGAGGCAAAGTGACCAATCTTATTGCAGTTGAAGCACTTAAAGGGTAATTTTCCTTCATACTTACTGGATCCTCTTGGCAGTCTTTTTGCAATGAGGGCTTCAAGTTGAGTTGTTTCTGCTTCTTCCTCTTCCATGTCTTTTCTTGCTTGATCATACCATGACAGCTTCCTTGAAGAGTTTTCTCCTGAATCAAATCTTTGTTTGCCTTTCACATAGGCACTGGCTTTGAATGCAGATTCAGTCTTGGGGGGATTATCTCCAAACTCGGTCATTTCAAATGCAGCCAGTTTGCTAGCTAATTGGTCTCTTGTGACAGTTGTATGGGCTCTGAATTCATCAATGGCAGCAACCTTGATTTTGTAGGCAGCAGGAAGGGATCTGAGAACTTTGCAAACAATCTCATTTTCATCCAAAACTCCACCAGCATTCCTAATTCCACACACCAGCTCATTTACTCTTGGCATAAAGGTAGTGATATTTTCATCATCTCTCATCTTCAATCTTTCAAATTTCCCTTTGAGACTCTGCAACCTTGCACTCTTAACATACTCATCTCCTTCATGCAGAAGTTCTAGTTTAATCCAGATCTCATAGGCAGTTGGTAGGTCAATAACATTTGAGAGCTCTGAGTCAGTTAATGCGCTTAGAAGAGCTTCTTTGGTCCGTAGATTGTTTTCAACATCTGTGATTTCATTTAGAGTTGTCGGACCAGCCTGTGGAGGTACATATGCTTTTGTGACCATGGACAAGTATGCTTTTCCCATACACTCCAAGTGACATTTCATGCGACCTTTCCAAAGAGAGAAGTTGGTTCCATCAAACTTCAAACTATCCTTCTTGTATGACGACATCCTGGATCTCCTCAAGCGGTTAAGCTCCTTTTAGAGGAACTTGGCTCTGATACCAATTGTTAGATCTAGGGCACACAATTGAGAGGGGGGTGTGAATCAGTTGTACAAAACTTGCTTCTACTTCAAACACTTGAATCTTCTTTGTTATTTAATAGCATATCAATTAACCATTCATGAAAGCATAAAGCATAAACACTAGAGCAGATATACATCAACACATTAGACAACAAGATTTTGACGTGGAAAACCCGGTCAAGAGAAAAACCACGGGGTGATTAACCCAAGGATTATTCTTTGTTAGAAGAATAAGAAAAATAGATGGCACATGCCAATTAGGGGTCACTGCCCGAGCACACTACTCACAAGAGGCACACTGCCTACAAGAGACACACTGTCTACAAGATAACAAGTATTACAAACTTGAACTGGAGATTGACATCTTTACCATGCCTGGATCAGTTCCATTTAAGCTCGAAAACTCCTGCTCTGCCTTTCGCACTTCTCTTCGCTATATCACCCTCATCACCACAAGACTCACTTCAAAATGAATTCACAATCCCTTATTTATACAAGGTATCGACTTAGGAACAATCATCTAAGTCGGCAAACACCTATAAGATCATTCGCAAGACGTGTAACACATCCGGTCAGCCAGTCTCAAGAAGAACACCAATATTCGTGGTTATTCTTCAAATGCAACCTCTAACTTTAATGCGGACCACCAATAAGAATTGTACACGATCCAAAGATCACCAAAACCTTTCCTAAGTCATCAATAACATCCGTACTTTATCAGCTTACTAGAATTCTTCTGTTCTTCATCTGGAACCTCAAGAACATAGTCTGTCATCACTGTCATAATGAAAAAGATACTTCCAGACCTCCAAACCATGAACAAATATAGTTGTCACTTCACACAAACTTCTTCAACACTCTCTCCAATCCGTAGAATGAGATAATGCAATTCCGGAGCTCATCAGACCAATCTGTGACACTCTGTCACCACTGAACACCTGCCGAAACCAGTTCTACTTGAGTGAACATAACTTCTTTAGATCTTCATGCGGACCTCTGAAATCTTAACTGGAACATATCAAGACTCATATATACAAACCCTTTAAACCGCATCCTCTGATCCTCAACCTATTGAGTACTTTTGTCTTCTTCTCATCACTGTTCTTCACTATTCCTAATTGAGACTAATTTCCTCAATAACCTCAGCACACAGCTCATCCAATCCTTCTTATCAATGCAATATGAGTATGTTGACATCAATGACAACACTGGTTAAACTCATACTTGCAACAGAAGACCTTGACATATAGAACAAAGAGGAAGGCACTAAAGAAAAAGGTAGATAGGTGGTCATGGAGGATATAGGCAGCCCTTCAACTTGCATGAGAGGAAGCAAAAAGAAATAGTTTGAAGAGGAGAAAAAAGAGTTGATAAACTTCACCAAGATGCATGAGGAATTCTACGAGGAGGATCTTGAGGCAGCAGAGACCCTTAAGAAAATGAATTAATCTGGGTTGTTCTTTTATGCTATGTTTTTCTATGCTTTTGTTGTCTATGTAGCTTTCAGTTGGCGGTTGGTTGGCTTATTATTCTTAGTCTCTTCTTTTTGTAAAGGGTTTTGGGGCCACTTCAAAACTTGTTTTACCTATATAATTAAAAACTATTTTTGATTCATTATTTATGTAGAAAAATGGAAATGAACGCTCCAAGAAGTTGAGGAGGTAGATTTCCTTTCAAGAAACCCTATTTTTCTTTGCATTTTGACTATTTTGACTGAATTACCAACATAAACCAGACTTGTACAGCCATGTACTATACAATACTAGGTTGGGAAGTACATGATAAATGAGAGCATTGATCGCAAGTTTTAATTCATTGATTTGTTTATGATTTTATGGTGTTTTGTGCAAGAAAACAAGTTTAACTTCTCACTGCCCTGTCACAGAGCTAGGGTTTCATGTGGCACAAAAAAATTGATAACTTTTATTTCCAGTGTTGAAACCCATGAAAATTGGTGAGCATGTTCTGCAGGGTGTTTTTTAGGTGTCCACCAAAGCAGATCTCTAGAAATACTCACACGTGTGAGATATCAAGGTCTGAGTTTGTTCACTGTCAAAAAGACTATTAAAACCCTAGGTGCATTGAGGGTTTATTGGAAATTAGTTTTGCGGAGCTTGTCATAGGAATGTAAGGGTTTGATGAGACCTTATAGGCTGTGTTGAAGGTAGAAGAAACTCAAGAAGGTATAAAGAGAGAGTATTGTTACACAAAGCAACCAAATAGGTCTTTTGAAGTGGGTTTTGGCCTAGAAAGACAAGCTTGTAGAATAGTTTACAGGGTATAGGTTGAAATCTCCATTGAAGGGTCAGTGGAATCTTATGAAGACTGTTGAGTACTCTACATTGGTATTGTTATTGTTTATCCATTGTTCTTGTCCTTTGTTTTCCCTTTGCATCATAAAACAATAAAGGAAATGATAAAAAATAATGGTTGCAATCGACTAAAACATAATAACAGAAATATAACTTGTTGTAATATAAAACAGGGTTCCAATCTTCCTCAAGTGGGCCCTTGCTTGGGTGACTATGATCCTTTAAGGATTACTAATTAAATCAACTCTTGCTTAGAAAATATGTTGCTATATTAACTTATGTTCTTCAACATACAATTTGTTGTCTTTCAACATATATTTTTCTGCCCCCCCTTTGCAACAGTCTGGTTGTAGGTATTTATACATCCTACAGTGGGTTACATACATCCTACCACTCCCAACATATAGGATGAGGACTCCTTATTTTAGAAACTAAAAACTTGAAAAGGATACTATAACTAACAAACTTACTAAATGAAATATGCCACATTAACATTTGACTTTTTCAGCTTGAAACAGTTATGTTGTCTTCATAAAAGAGAAATTCAGATAGGTCTCCTTCACTTCATTTATTATAGGTTGGATTTCCATTTACTGTGATTTGCCTGTGCAGTTGTCGTAGGCTACGTGTGCACTTGTTGTATGCCAGTATGCTCTTTGTTGCCTTATAAATGTTAACATATATCATAATAAAATGAGCAATATGAAATAAGATATATTATGCATTAGTAAATAACTACTTAACAAAATACCAGAGAACTAGTGCACATGTGGGCTAAGTTTAGGCAGTAAATCATTAGGCAGATGAGTTAATGGTAAAAAGATGCATTAGGAAAAGCATGCTTTTCTGACTCATCAGGAAGGAAGGACTTCTTTGAGTTTATTAGCCATAGACTTTGAAAGGATTTTGTATAACGTATTACACAAAGAGATTGGTCTAGATTTCACAAAAGATGAAGTGTTGTATTTTTGGGTATTAGAGCAATAAAAGTGTAATTTAGGACTTTAAGAACTTTATTTTTTGCATGTGATTCATCACATATTGACACCACCTTTTGACAAATAATGTGCTAGCGTTTTTGAAACAAGGCCACTAAGAATTTGTTAGGGTGTGGAGTCTTATCCAAATGTATTTGAGAAAATTCTAATTTAATGTCATTATTTATGAAGGTGGCCATTAACATTTCATTGTCATCCTTTTTTACACTAATGGGGATGATAGTTAAAAATACTGTTAGAGTGAATAATTTATCTATTCACTATAGCTTAAGTGTACTTAGGTTGATGAGATTAGATAAAATCTTGTCTAACTGAATGTGCAACCTTCTAGACACTTAGAGGTTACCTAGTTGTTTGATAAACCTCATGTGCATACCTTTTGAGGTTGGAAGACTTTCTATCTCACCTCAAAAGGCACTTTGTAGTCATCCAACACTTGTCACACATGGTTGTTGGTTTGCACATTCCAAGTGATCCAAATGTTTACACCTATATGACACTTGTCTACATGGAAGTGTCACATCATGGGGCACTGATCAATTCACATGCAAGGTGGATTGCCTCATTCATGCCTATATATTAAGGCATTATGTACATCTTTTACTTATCTTTTGTTAATATCAATATTGGCTTATATGTGCAATCTTGCTTTGTGGAGGTATTCTCATTTTTACTAGTTGATCTTGGTCATTTCTAACATGGTATCAGAGTGATACTAGTAAAAAAAATGCTTCTCGATTTGAGTGATTTCTATATTTATCCCTTGCAAGAGTTCATCTTAGTGCCACACGAATGCCGCCATTGCGTTCAGAAGGCCTGAGACAACTAAGAATACCATTCAAATGACGATTTTTGGTAAATTTAATTTTTTGTAAAAAAAAATTACCCTTCGTCTATGGTTGTACGGTCGTATGGTCACATCCTCTATGGATTTTTTGAAAAAAAATGATTTTTTTTATTAGAGGGAATTTTGACCCCTACCAAGGTCGAAGATTTTTGTTTTTTTCAGGTTGCTATGCAGTTTTCAAGTCTTGGCCCACATTTAGGCCCGCAGACCTTTGCTCGGCCCACATTCAGGCCCACAACCATCTATGTGCTCTATGCGGGCTCTTTTTGTTGTTTACACTTTTTGTTTGGTGGCCTCCACATTCTTCAAGCATGTCATGGACACATTCTTCCAAAGAGGGTAGTTATTGAAGTTTTCCAGCCACTTCAACCCTGTCGGCATCCTCTCCATGACCATTGACCACGTCAGCCCCTTCGACAGTCCACTCTGCCTTTCAACAGGTTGCTCCACTACTTGCAGACATCTACTCGGTCCACATTCAGGCCTACAGCCACCTCTGTGCCCTGTTCAAGCTCTTGTTCACAACACTATCTTCATATAGAATCTCAAGCACTCCTTTTTTGTCTTGTTCAAGTCTGCTCACAGATCTCTACCATTTGAACTTCGCAGACCACCCTCATTCATCGACAATTTGTATGGTCAAAATTGGACCAACAATCACCGACGATTGAGGTTATTTGGTTGCTCAATTTGAAGATTCGGGATTGTTGTTTCTATTGGCTGCCTCTTTATCAACTAGCCTTGGAGCTCTCCTTAGAAGCACCGATACCTGGGTTTTGCAGGCCGCATGATTCGCTTCCTATCTTCACATCAGCCCATGCTCCTCCCAATTCCCATTGTTCATGTTTATGGACCTGTAGTGCTGATGCAGAGTAGGGGAGGCTTCTCAAGGCACTTAGAGGGAATCACAAGTCAAACTTGGCTGACTGTACCAATATGACCAACTTCCTCTTTCATCTTGCATGGTTGACAATGGTTGACACATACACAAATGAGGGTCTAGTGAGATAACTCACTTGCTGAACTCCTATTACACCCTAACCCACTCTATTTTGGCGGGCTAATCTTACTAAAGATCAATAAGAACCCTGACCCCATGCCCTTCTAGGCATTCCTTGTAGCCCTCTGTAAGAGGTTTTTTTGGGCATAACTAGAGCATATAATTCCTAACCCAGAATCCAATGGGTGTTTTGGATACCGTTTACAACTTTACACAACATATGCAAAAAGAACTAGGGTTTGTTTTGGAGTGATGGGCTCATTAATTGACTGGTTATCGCTGCACCTAGGCCTAATTAGGCCACTTTTACAAAGCAAGTGCCCTCTAACTTTATCCAATCCTTCCAATCTCTATTCTAGGGTCACAAATAGGTTGCCAATAAATAGATTATGTGGGTTTTGAGAGTGTTGGGTCACATCAACCTCCTTGTTTCAAACACCATGAGCACACTTAAGTAAAGAAACCTAATACATGACGATATTAGGCCAAATCTTTCTCATACAACCCCACAAACTTGTCCCCTGCTCCTGCAATGCATTCAAATTGTAAATAAAACCTACTAATTCCCATTCCATCAATATATGGTTAAAGATATTGATGGAATGGATCTAAACTTCATGTTTGCTGTTCAAACCCTCAATTCAAGGGTTTTCAAGCCTTATTTCCAAAACGCTGTCAAAGAATGCTTAAAAGTTAGTGAAAATATCTCTAACCCTATTCCAATGAAAGTCACAAACAACACTTTAACATTTCATGAGTTTCAGATCCTTCCCGTACTGTATTGGGTCGTACCAGGCGTGGGAACAACAATAAAACTCAAAAAAATTGCAGGAAACAGTAAGTTCTTTGTTATTTCTTCTCCAAAACTTTGTCAACAATGATTTCTCCACGTCTTCTCCTCATTTCCAACATGGGACAAAGGGTGGAAGTCAATTTCAATCAACTACCTAACTGTCAAGGCGTACCCCTTCATGGGAACATTACATTTGTTAAGGAAAATTGTAACTTTTTTTCCCTAAGACTGCCCCTAGGACACAAAACCCACATGACTTCATGATGAATGGTCTAAGGAGACCTTATTACAATCAAAATTGGCCTTTGAATTGGCCTAGACACACTTGTCAACACTTTACCCATGTTTGGTGAGATAAGGATAAGGTGCCCCTGCACCAAGTGTATTCTTGACTGGCTTCGAAGTCCTTGGACTTCTCTTTTTGACTCTATGTCCATTTTTTCTAGGCGACCCAGTCTTGGATCCCTAGGATCCTATGTCCATGCCTGTTACAGTCTTATTTGGACTCTTGGTTCCCAACATGCCCAGTTGTCTCACTCCCCTTGCACACTCAGACACTCAAGGATTATTTATTAGCTTTCATTACTATTATTGTTACAATTCTTAACATTTACTATTATCTTTTATTGCTATGACTAGCATTTCATGTTAAGCTCAAGCATCCTATATAACACTTAACAGTCTATGTCAATATTCACACCAAACTATAACCATTAGTGGTTTTGTACACTACTAAGGCTAAAAATTTATGGCATGTTGACCACCATCTCTCAAAAGTGCCTCACATAGGCATTTTTTCATTTTGCCACAACTTTCACCCACGAAGGCAAAATTTCGCAAAGTCAAAAAAAATATTTTTGCCTTTTTGACTAATTTTTTAAACCCTGAATCTATTGTAAGCGGAAAATTTTGATGAGGCAAAACTTTTTCCCAAGACATCAAAAATTTAATGAATTTATTTTTCAAAATTGCTCAGTATTTCATAAAGAATTCATTTGTGCAGGTAAACTTAAGTTTTGGTAAGCCATTATTTCACAAATTTGCAAAAATCTCTATGTTGTAAACGGGTGATTTGGTTTCCAAACTTGTAACTTCTTTCTTGCATTTCTTTCTGGGGGGTTCTTGAAAATCAATATAATTTTAGGGGGGTTGTCAAGTGTTCAAATTTATAACATGGATATAATTCTAACGCCATTCAACTTCCATGCATGGAAGCAAAAAATGGAAATAAAACTCAAACAGTTAGGATTATATGGAGTCACATTAGGTTTGGAAAAGTTTTGAACCCACATTTGCATCAAAAAATGAAAGTGGTTTAATCATATGGATGAAGCTTATGGAACACTATGTATTGCTATATCTCAGGATCTTCTCTTTCATCTTGATTTTGCAACAACACCTAATGATGTATGGACAAAATTAGATAGTTTGTTCGGGAAACAGGATGCTATCCAAGGTCATGAACTTGAGAATGAGCTAATTAGTCTTAATCCACAAGACTTCACTACTATACATATTTTTGCACTAAATTAAATTCAATCAGATTTCAACTCCAACAATGTGGCATCACCAAAACAGATGAACAATTGATACTCGGTATTTTGTCTAAGATTGGTCATCAATTCTGAGTATTTGTTTCATCATTTTGTACTACCAAAAGTGATCTTGGTACAAACTTCACTATGCATTCTCTTGCTGACTTTGCAATTAATCTAACAAGGGAATAAGATAAGTTAATACAAATGGGTGTTTTGAAGTCTTCGTCAACACATGCACTTGTTGAATCTTCATCTTCAAATCAAACACCAAAGGAACAAACTAGAGATCAAGATAAAGGCAAATGAACAAAATCAAAGCCTTCACCTTAGTCTTCATCAAAAGATAAAGGTAAAGAAAGGCCTCTATGTGCTTATTGTAAGAGAAATGGGTATGAAGAATCTACATGTTTTAAAAAGAGAGAAGATGAATACAAGAGAATCATTAAACAAAAATAACTTTGAAATTTACAACTCAAGGCTTGTGTTTATTCTTCTCCATCAATGTCAGAATCATCAAAAGGCAAAGCACTATGTTCCTCTGCAGCCTCTAAATCTCAGTGACGGGTTCTTGATTCTAGTGCATCACATCATATGTCATCATGTCTACTTCTATTTTCATCACTACACCGCACAACTACAACAAATATATTGGTTGCAAACAATTCTTACATGGCGGTTTGTCAGAAAGGCGATGTTAAAATAGGATCTGGTTGTATTAAAGATGTTCTCTTTATTCCAGAATTAAGATAGAACTTTCTTTCCATCTACCAAATCACCAATAGTGGATCACGAAAAATAGTTGAGTTCAATTCAGAATTAGTTATGATAAGAGACTTGCACACTACAGAACTTGTTGCAGTTGGGAAAGTTGACAATCTTTCCCATGTCTATACATTTCACACTTTGCACCTGATGACGAAGACTCTACAGTTCAAACTCCATTTTTCAGTGTGGATACATCATCGAAGGATCAGCTTGGTCAATCGAACCTCATAGTTCTTCAACCAACTGAGTTACCCACCCCTCCTCCACTTGTTGCTTCACAGGAGGCTTCTTCAAATTTGTAGTAGGATATTGTCACTCAATGCCTTGACCCTATACTGATTCCACATGTGGTTTCTCTACAGCTTCCAAAGATTTCATTGCAGTCTATGAATTATGTGCAGTATTTGGGGACTCACTTTGTTCTTCTCACCTAGGAAGATCTCATGCACCTATCTGCAGTTCTTCTTCCACAGGGAAGGCATGTTGTTTGACTTTCAGGCATCACTTTCAATATTCATTTTCGATCTTCAGTCAGCACTACAGGATCAATCATCTTATGTGTGGGCTTTCTAGTCTCTCTATTTCTCTCTTTTGGGGGAAACACTTCATGTGTATTTGTAGAAGTAGTCCTTGGGGGTTCATGTTGAGTCCTTCTACCTATTTCTTGTATATATCTCTCTTTTTGGAGGAAAGTTTTTTCACACTATGTGAGATTTTTTTGTACAAGACCCGCAGTTTTGAAACTAGAGGCTTCTTACTTGCCCACAGTTCATAAGGTGTTTTATCAATAAGAGGCAAACAAGACAATATATTAATTAAATAACAAGTAATAATTATAGTCTTTGTCCAAAAGCATTGATCCAAATATGTACCACTGAACATAGTTTTGACTATTTCTATTAGTGTTTTGTTCATTCTCTCTACAACTTGTTGATCGGTGTTTTAGCACGTAATAACCTTATATAAAATACTAGGTACTTTATCTCTCTTGAAAGGAATCCAATCCTGAATACCCAAAGAAGAATACCCCAAGTTTATACTGTCAGGTCTTAACTTGTGAGATAACCCATTTGGAAATGTGTTTTTGCTGCTACAATAGGGGACTTACATGAAATTTGGACAAACTTCAGTTTTAAGGTTTAATTACACACAAATTAATTAGTTTCCTTCACTAATAGGGCATAAGTTGACTGATAAATCATGTATTGTTGTAAAATGTATCTTTCTAGCTCTCAACCAACAATCTATCTACATGCATTCATCAAATATGGATTCTGGAACAACAATATGTAAGTTGGTGAAGCCTATTCTAACCAGATATGATAAACAAAATGCAAAAGAAAAAGGGGAGAGCAAAGGGATAAAGAAATCCTATAGACAACTACGGGAATGATCAATAAATTGATAGGCAGATCCTTAAAGTAGACAGATCTCTACTTAGCCAGACATCCCACAACGCTACAAAGACTGTGCAATCTTCTGAGGTTAAATATTTTGAAACAGTGAAGAGCTCATCCAACACCCAATTTCTATAGTAGTTCAATCAACTTCCACAATCAAACTGAAATTGAGTTGTGTTCAGGCTAACCATGCAAAGTGACTTACAATGAACAAGCTACAAATGCTATGAACATGCAAGATCCATCAGATATCTATACAATCAATCATAAATGTAACTAAATATCTAATTAGAAAGGTGAAAATGAACCATGAGAAACAAATCTAAACAATAAAATAAACTCATATGGTAGAAAGAAATGAAATTCTATTTGTATTGATTTAGGAAAATGACAGAGTTTCAACAATTCTTCTTCTTTTCAGTCTTTCCGAGCCTTTTATAATGAGAGAAAGGTTACCTTTATATAAAGAGGTGAGCATAGTGAGTTTTATAATGAATGGTGGGGATGAAACCAACACCAAGGGCATAGATTCGACAACATTTAATTCTTTTGGTAGGTTGTTACAAATTTGTTTTTGCTTTTGTCTTTTAGGAAAAAGACAAAAATATCACTTTTTAGCTTAAATAGATGAGACAAAATAACAATTTTTTGATATGTCTGATAAGACAAATCAATTTTACAATGAGTTAAAAAGGTAAAAAGAACATGTGGCACATTTTTTATGAAGAGGTACTCCAATGAACCACTTTATCTAAAAAATTACTAAGTTGACTTGTTGATTGAAGTTGTGTGAACATGGCTAAAACTGGGCATGACCTCCATCTTCAACAACATTTTGTCTAGTATATTTCCCTACATCTTGTCACTAATCTTAGAGCCTTGAAGAACTTCAACAAACTCCCAATGTCAAATATGTTGCTTCTTTTCAATCTAGGAAACTTCCTGAAGCATATGGTCCCTTTGTACTCCACGTCGTCTAGTCTAGTATTCAATCTGCAAGAAGGAAAATTCATAATAAACAACTCTTGACAGATGTATCATATTCAAATCAATGAAGGAAACCTGACATTTAATATGATTCAATAGTTTCAAATAGAACAATTATATGAGGAACTCGTTAATTTTTCAATTAAACCACTTCTCGAAGCATATCAATTATTTGTATAATTTCCATAGGAGACATATCTAATCATTTCATTGGGCCAATTTTTTTTTTTGGGACATTCCAAATAAACCTCTTCAGATTTATGGCATAGACCATGAGTTATCACTACTAAGAGCACCTTTTTATTGTTTATCTAAATCCATTTTTTGCAACTCTGTATCAATAAGTTGTTTGATTCCGTTCTTTGCTTTTAAATGACTTCAACTCTTCAACTCCGTCTCATCATTCATTTCACATCGTTCATGGTTTTCTTTGTATCATAAGGATTGTCGATCCATTCTCAGATCTACCTTGCACTTACTCATTACCGTCCTACACTCGTAGAGGTGCAGACTGAAACCTTTAGTGGCCATTTAGTTTTGGAATGCCAACTTCATCACTTGCACACAAGTGTATAGAGTTTTTAAAACACTATTTCAGTTTGGAGAAATCTTGCAGACCCTAAGAGAGTCCCTATTATGTTCTCTGCTAGTAACTCCTTAGATTCCCTCATTCATCTTAAAACTACGCAGTTGATCATTTAAACCCTTGTAATGGTTTAAGTCCTCTTGAGGGATTATGAATAGCACTTAATATGACTATTTTGTAAGGCTCAAGTCTTAGCATACTTATTCAATAATGAATCCGTGAAAATGTCATTCACAAACCCACTTGATCATCTCTTTGGGTTGTTCCCCTACCCTTGATGAGACTATTGTAATGACCTACTCAATGTCTTGAAAAACATTAAAATGCATTACCTGCTCCTTGATCCAAATAGGACAATCTAATGTCAGCATTATGCATCATCTTCTCTATGGTTGTTATGATTTTATAAACTATGTGTAACAGTTTTAAGACTCTTCAACCTTCATATATAGGCCTTCTCCAAGCTTCTTATAATGATACTCATGGTAAACTTCCAAGGCAATCTCGATTCTCATAAAGGCAACTAGACAACTCATGATAAGATAGCAATCAGGGCTTAAATTTGATGGCCATATACCTGTATTTATAGATTTTAGTCGTAAAATACAGTGAAAATAATTATTTAACTGTATGTTAATACATGGAATTTTTTTTAGAAACCGTAACAAAAACAATTAATATTAAAATTTGACCGTGTGTATATATATATAAAAGTTATTAAGTGTATATATATATATATTTATTTTTTTTCCTTTTATTATTAATTTTTTTAATAGAAACTTTATATGTGTGTGAGTGTGAGTGTGTGAAAAACAATACAAAATTACAAATACATGTTTTTTACTTTTATTTTTAACTTTTTAATAGAAACTTTGTGTTAAAAACAATACAAAATTACAAATACATGTTTTTTACTTTTATTTCTAAATTTTTTAATAGAAACTTTCAACAATTTCTATTACTTTAATTTTTTTCCTAGATTTTTTATAGATATTCTAAATTACTAAATATTCTTTGAGTTTTTTTATATTATTACCCTGAGCTCAAATAATATTTTATATTATAATTTTTTTTGTAGAGTGAAAATTCCATTGGAGATTTGGACTGGATCTCTAATTGTTAACTCGTCAATTTGTGGTACTAGTAAGTCTCTTTAAATTGACTATTTTTAATCTTTTTGTGTTTCTTTCTTGTATTTTTTTAATATAATTTTTGGTAGGATAGATTTGTTTGGTGCTTACTTGCTATGGTAATAGCGAATTGAATGACATTTTTGTGTTTCTTTCTTGTATTTTTTTAATATAATTTTTGGTAGGATAGATTTGTTTGGTGCTTACTTGCTATGGTAATAGCGGATTGAATGAAGTAGTGTTGACAAATTGGGATCTACATTGTATGTGTTTTCCTTATCTGTATTATATTTTATTTGGTTGAAAGTATTTTTAGATTCCGCTGTGTATATTTTTCTAAATACTTCCAAAAACTCTTACCATGTTGAACAAACGATATTGAAGAAATGGGTAATGATTTGGTCATTTTTTTTTTATCATAAACAATGAACCATGAAACTACTGTAAACTTTAAATTGTTAGGATACTAATAATAGAGTCCCTTCTTTTGTTTTTTAAACAATGTGATATAGCGAACTGAACTGTTTGAGGATAAGAAACGTTGTGATAGGATAGGATATGATAGCTTCAAATCTAGTTTCATTGGTATAATCATCTTTCACGTCACTTCAGTGCATAAAACCATATCCATGGAGTTTTGTCTTAATAACAAGGATATTGGGTACAAAGTGCTATTAAAAAATTTGACTTGCATTAAAAAAAATTAATTGTCATGTGAAAGACAATAATAAAGACGAAATTGTAGAAATTTTTTTTCTTGACAAGCAAGGTGTATTGTCAAATTTAAGCCTTGATAGCAATCTAGCATGATAGGTTATAACTTGTCTTGTTAACTGATTAATAAAACCGCACTCAGAAGGCCAACTTAAATTGATCTTATTATGGATAGAAATTATGAAGACATGGTTCACTCAACAAATCCATTGGCTTAATCTCTCTAAAAGTGACACTTTCGTGCATATGGGGCACACTTGTTATGAAGGCAAGGTAGTGTCTCAGATTAAATCTTTTATCTTTGCTGACATTACTTCAAACTGAGTTATAGTTGTAGTTGCAAGATCCCTTTGAGTGAGTAGTAGGGATATTTATGACAGTCCTCATTATGACCGCTCACTCTGCCCAAAACTAAGTGACTGTCCTAGGGTTGTATGGTAGTCAATTAGGAAACCCTCCTTATGCTAAGATTGTTCATTATGCATTTGTGACTCTTTTCTAGGGCTTTGTCCCAACTTACCATTGGATAGACGTTGCCATCCCGTAGCACCTGAAATCTCCGTAATCTCCTGTGGCACTCGTAATCTCTGCTATGTCCTTTCTGCAATGTCATGTAGCAGTAGAACCTATCCCATATTGGCAATAGCTCCCGCAAACCATCATATAAATTGGACATCTGTCAAAGCATTAACGATAGAGGAATTTTGTCAGATGTAGTTGCGATTGTCTTGTTAGATGTGTATGCAAAATGTGGAAGCATAGATAAGGCACGTGAACTGATTGAAAAATGACTCAAAGATAAGGCACGTTATACATTGATGAACTCAAAACTTACAAACTTTCTTCCAAAGGCTCCATCGATATTTTGTTCTATCGGTTGACTAGGAGGTTTATGAACATTGGAAGTTGGCCGATTTGTCTTATTTTTAACCACATTTTGTTCTTCAAAATATCCTCAACTTAGCTTCTACAAATTATACAACCATCTTCTACAAAAATAAATCCAATATATATTAGCTTTTATGCATCGTGGAGCATATAGGATGTTGTGAAGAAAAGTGCTCCATTGGGAGGTGGTGAAAGTTTAAGGTGTTACAGGTTATGTCAGAAATTACAAGTGATACTAGATATATCCAGATGAGGATCAAATTTTTGACATGTGCACTTGAAGCACAAACTACCACATTTCACCTAATGTAATGTTTCATGAACAAGATATATCCTACATATTAGTGGATGTCCACAATATCTAGTTGAGATGGATATTTTCGCAAATCTCAAATGAATGACTTTTTCTTCAATTTTAAACTTAATATATGCAACCAAGGTAAAACTCCATATTTTATCAATTTCATTTAATACACAAATATTTTAAAAGCAAATGACCAGGAATATTCTCTTAAACATTAGATCATCGAGATATAAAACTTTACTCTTGATTTCGAGATGGGCGTTAGAGATGCGAAGTTTCGAGATTTTCTGGAATGGTGGGGATTTCTTGAATAATTTTAACTTGAAATCAAAGCGAATGCTATCGACCCCATTTGCAGCTAGATTGTGGTCAAATAGATATGTCCTGCATCTAGTAGAACTTCCACTAAAAGGACCTTTGAGTAGATTGCGGGAGTGCGAAGTCATCAAGATATGTGCGTCTTCGAGGTTCATCAAGATAAATCCCGATGTTCATCACCCTTCCACAAAAATCCATTTGGCATAAAAAAATGTTTGTTTTCAAAAATACTCCCGCTTTCACATACTACAAGAGATAACCTTTCACAGGTTTAGATGGAAAGCGAGACTTAATGGTGCATCAAGATATATCTAGATGAATTTGGAATCCCCATAATGTGCAACAGGACCAAAAATTCCCACACCAGATACACAAATGGACACAAGAATTCGATAAATTCATCAATTAAGCCAAAAATGAAGATGTTTAACAACTTACCATCCCTATATAGACCACCATTCAAGAGAAACAACATGGTGAATGCCTAAACAATATTCATTAAACTTGTAACACACTAAGACCTATCAAGTGGAAAATTATATCATATTAACCTGAAAGGACATATCATGGCCAATGTAAGTTCGTAAAGCATGCAAGACCAAACCAGAACTTCAGGATACCATTCACACCCACGTAACTAAAATCTCAAGATCATGCAATTGGGTATGTGCAGGATCATCGCAGGCCAAACAGTGGCAATATATAAAAAATCACGTTTTTACTTAGCCAAATTCGCGACTTGGCCAAGTTTGACTTTCATAGGTTTTGAAACGGATATCCGTTTTGGTTTGGTCCAAAACGGATATCCGTTTTGTGCAACATAGTAGCTTGTTTATTTGTTACTTAGTGATTTTTGTTCTTCATTGATGTCATTCAACAATGTGAGCTATTGTGAAATTTTTGTTTTGCATCCCATAACGAAGATCTCATATTAGTAATCAAAGCATGAAATCTCATGATATAACCTTGAATTGGTTCCTGTTCTTGTTGCTTATATTGCATGAATTATGTGATAGATGTCTTAGGCTCAATATTGTAATGAATATGCTTGACAAAAGTAGTATCCAACTACCCAAAATAATTGATAGAGGCATAAGGTAGAGAACAAAACAATCTAAAATCATGACCACTTAAGTTTTTTGGAAATAATTTGGCAAGAAATTGGTCCTCATGAAAATAAGAAAATCATGTAGTAGTTGAAGTCCTTAGATTTAGAATTGGATCACCTTTACCATCACACTTTGTAAAAAAAGGTGCCACCAATCCACTTGGTGAAGAATAAGTTAAAATTTTATATGCCAAAGGATTATGAAATATTTTACTAGTATCATCTTGTGGTTTAGATCTTTGCACATAAGCATCAATATACCATTCTTGATGGTCAATCCTAGTGATGAGGTAGTTTATATAAGGTGAAGTATCATTATCAACATGTAGCATATTCATGTGTGTTTGCATATTGTCATGTGTAATAGTGGTGGAGGACATGTGAAAGATGTATCATCATCTAATGGCACATCCTCACATATACAAAGTAAAAATTTAAAAGATCTACATGTTTGTCATCCTTAGGTATGCCTAAATCATATGTTTGTTCAATAGAAGATGTAGAAGAATGTACTCCATGATCACTTAAGGATACATAATAAAAAGCATAAAAGTATCCAAAGAAGGGTCTCCATCCAAAAGTTGTATATCATCATGATGCATAGAAAAATCAATGGAATGGGCCAATAGAGTGTATGTGATACAAAGAGTCATAAACTTCATTGTGGTAAGATAAAAAAAATTCATCATGTTCATCACAATACATATCAACAATAAGCCATGAGCCACAAGATAGCTAAGATGTACTAGTAACCTCATGTGAAGGTGGAACATGTGTATCAATTTATCATTAGGATCCTCAAGGCAAGATGAAGCAAGAGAGACACAAGCAGGAAAATCCATAAGTGAACAAGGAAATCTATCATGAGATGCATAAAGGATATGTTCACTAGGTATACCATCATCACAAGACATAACAATCTCATGAAGGATTAAGGAAGGTGTAGCTTCACCATATAAAGTATCATTCATAATTTTATTGCTAGAGGGTAAGGGTATATATATCATGTGTATCCTTCTCATACCATGTATCACAAATCAAATCATATGAAGGAAAAGTGCTCAAACATAAATTATCACTATGCTCAAGCACGTTACAAGCTTTATCCATAGGAGAAATAGAAACAACATGAGGTTTGTCAATAAGTTAAATTGGGGTATACAAGGGAAGGAAGGGCAATAACTAAGTGAATGGAGGAAGAGACACACACATGATGGAACAAGACCTTCATTGACAATATAAGGCCATGCATGTGATAAAAGGACATAAGTGAATCAAGGATAGTGGGATCAAATATCACAAAGTGTATAAAAATATCAAATTATGTAATAATGACATGAATAGAGGCTAATCATAATGGAATATGACAATCCATGATAAAAAAAATATATCAATGAAGCATAAACAAGGGTGGTTGGGTACGAATCAAGAAGAGATGATATAATAAAGGTCCAAACCCTAATAAAGATAAATTAACGACACATAAATAAAGCATGGATTCAAACCCTAAACAAAACTAATATAAAAGAATGTAAGTAATAATATAAAATCAAAAAAATAGCAAGCACTTATCTATGAGAATAAATTAGCAAATGAAATCCTAAAGGCAAAAAGGAAGGGGGGGTATGATGGGTGAAAGTAATAGCACACAATGGATCACAAAAACCTAAAGGAAGACATATTTATGAAGCATGTAAGAAAAAAGGGAATCCAAATGATAAACCCTAATGAGATCTAGAAATAAGATTATGCAATTTAAAAAATCAAATTTGAAAACCCTATCAAGGAAGGAATAATAAACCCTGAGTTATGTACGAACGTCAAGTTCACCAAAAATCTAAAGGAATAGAATCCTTTTTACATAAATCTATGGTAATTAATCAAATGCAATCATTTAAACATGAATTAACATAGATATATAGATTAATCAAAGTTGGGACAAATAATTGCAATAAATACAAAACTTAAAGATGAGGGATATCAGTACTTTGATCTAGAATTGATGATAGAAATATGATGTTGAGGATGTGCTAAATTGATTTTCCACCTTTAGAAAATAAATGACATCAATCCAATGATTGTCTTGGAATTTAAACATGCATAGAAAAATGGAGGTCGATCCAGAGTGTCACAAGTTTGATCTCAATTGTTGACACAAATATCATCTAATATGTACTAAGTGAAATGATTCGTTAGAATTTACACCAACACTACTTGCTTTTGCCTTCTTAATAGTTGAATTTGTCACTTGGTGGTGTTTAGGGAACCATTTAGGAGTTTGTTGACTTGATAGGTGAATGGGTTCAACTAGGTCAAACCCTTTGGGAAGAAAGATTAATGATGTTGAGCTAGATATTAAAGGCAACATACACAGGCATGCATATGGCCTATATGCTGATGTAGATTAGATTATTTCTTGTCTTTTACAAATCAAAGCATCCTCTGATGATTTTCTCTTTGACGTCCTCTTCTTGTATCTATAATTCACCTATGGAGAGTTCCTGAGTTTATATTGTTCAACTATTGAACAATGATAAAATGTAATGTGGTAGGATGTGGTGAGTTTTAGATGTTGCGATATAGCATGGAGATATGTCTACATGTGGTGATGCTATGGAAATTTAACCATGAGTCATTTGAAGAAGTACTCACAACTACAAATTTAATTGTGCTAGTAGAAGCATAAATAATAATGTAGGTGGACTTGTAACAGACTTCAAGTTCATGTGGAAGAATCTAGAGGCTTGGTTATGTTAAGAGAGTGTTGTATAATGCTACAAGTTGAAATAATTGGTTAGATGGTTGTATGTGTTACCACAAGCTTATGGTTGGTAGTGGTGGTTATACAAGAAGACATGAATACATTGACTATAGTTAGTAATTTAAACTATTGATAATTAATGTGTAATGTAACATATAGTCATCTATAATGGTTGTTATCCACATGGAGGTGTCATGTTTGGTGATATATGTGATATATTGATTTTATGATATGGTCAACAAATAGCTTTGTGACTCTTGGTATTCCATTGGTTCGTTGGATAGGTAGACAATTGGTATTCTGTGATGTTGCATATACCTATCTACTCATGTGAATGGAGAATGGTTGGATTGTGATTAGTTAGGTGTTGGATGTGAGAAACATAGAAGAAAAGTATGCTATAATCATGTAGATATCAACTCTATCAAAATAATTCTTCTATTAAATCAATGGATTCTAAATAATATAATGGTTTAACTATCTTTTACTACTAGGTTTTCTTGCATAAGGGTTTCTAACATAAAATCTAGTGTCCCATATTGTTTCTTTTGGTTTTATATACCATCACATGAGCTTTCTTAAATGTTACTAGATAGATAATACATTTGTATCATTGTCTTTGATCATATTATTTAAGTTACTCCTCTATCATAGTATAATGAAAAGAATAATGAAAAGACAACAAACTAAAAAATAATATAGCATATTTAAGTTCTCCATATAGTATATTTAAGTTACTCCTCTATCATATTAGTTAATCTAAGACAACAAACTAAAAAATAATAAAAAGAATTGGGTAAAGAAAATAGATAACCGTTTTGCAAAATGTATATCTGTTTTGGGCAACCTAAAATGGATATCCATTTTGCAAAATATAAAAAAGGGAAAAAGAGGTCACATTTTGCAAACTACAGCTTGCAAAACGTAGACATCTCGCAAAACCTTATTTTTTATCTCCTTTTGACCCATGTTTATCCTTGGTCCTTCCCAAAACATGTAGGGCATCCTTCGAGCCATCGTTTATGGTTTTCTTCTCATCTCCTTTGAAAGAAAACTAGCAATGAAACTATCCATTTTTATCTCTTCACCACCACCAATGATGGAAATAATTAAATTTTCCCAAAATTTGGGTGAAAAACAAAATAATAAGATGCATATATCTTTTTACAACTTAACATCTACATAAGCAAGCTCAATCAAATTCAAATTAAAAGAATTCAAATGATATGCAATTGAATTACCATTATTTATTTTCATAGAATATAATCTCTTTTAAGATACAATTCACTTGTTAGACGCTCCTCCATAGCTTGTATGTAGTGGTCCCCTCAGAGACATTCAAAATGATGGAATCTACAAGGCACTATCATATGGTTCTGCATGCCTTCTTGTCCATATTTTTCCAATCTTCATTAGATGTTATAAATGGATTCTTTCCATTTGTAACTTTTTCTAATATTACATATGTAGCTTCCACATCTCATACCTAATGCCATTGAATTTCTCAATATCTGAATGAGAAGTAGAGGCCATGGTTTTCAATCCTTCACAAATCTACAAAACCCACTTAAAATAAAATCTTCCACTACAACGAAAAACCTTCAACACTTCTAGAAAGGCATCCCCTGTTAGTATGTGGTGACTGATCATGTTGCAGGGGTATGGGTTCATGCAACAAGTTAAATTTTGATGACTTTGTCAGCCACTATTTCCCCTCAAAATAAATGTATCGCTAGTTAGTTAAATCAATGAATAGATCTTACAATGAAATTTGTTAAATAAATATGTAAATCTGATTTTTATTTATGCAAAAATTGATTCCTCACAAAAGATAATGTGAGTGTTTAAATCAACAAGAAGAAAATCAACAATATATAAAGTTGCAACATATAACACTAGATGTCCGTGGAGAAACCCTTTTAGGGAAAATTCCACCATCAAAGAGAAACTCAAAATGTATTAATATTCAAGAATACAATACATATGCAACACTCTAACTCCTTCAATACGACATCATTCTAACAACACCTGTGTACCTATGAAATAACATAATAAAACTACTCTCTCATGCCTCCGAATTATAGATAATTGAGATAGGAATACCGCAAATGCTTTCCCAAAACAATGTACCATAAAACCATGATAAAATTCAATACCTCCCATGTCCAAAATGAAGAGGCTCTTCTGAGAATAGTAAGTGTAACTCCCAATGAGCCATGAATAGAAAAAAAATAAACTTTCTATTAATAATAGACAAAATCTTTGACTTGTAAATCCTTCGTAATGGATAATATCCCAAGGTAGGGATCCAAAATCACCACCCAACTCATATGAGACCTACCAACAACATGTAGGATTCTCTACTACTTAATTCCCATGCCCAAGTTGAGAAATGAGATAAAATAGTAGCATTGTAACAACCATTGCCAACTCAATCTCCTTCATGAATATCATTACAACTAATATTTAAAGTCAACAAAGAGAATAATAATAAAATAATAATATCTATCAACAACATGGGTGTCCAAGTACCCATTCCAAGATTGTTGGAGATGCATTAAATAATAACATTAAGATTGAAATCAAATATAATGCTATCCTAAAAAAGCCCCTATTCTAGGATATCCAGGATGACTAAATTTCATTTGTGGGCCATTCTTAATTTAATCTTCCAGTTTTGGTGAATTTAAGCTTGGTTTTTGACAAACCAATAATATCATGTAAGAACCCTAGTTCTCCCTGAGCTAATTTTCCAATTGCTGGTTTGATGTTTTGAAGTTTTTTTTAAAATATTTACCAGATAATGCATAAAATTTACAGAACAAGGAAAAGTTGAAGCACAAATATAATATTATATCAGAATTATTATTGTCATGAAATTACATTGAAAGCATTCATACCCGGATAACAAACTTCTAATGATGAAACCCTTATCCTGAATCTCTCCTGTCAATCCAATGAAGCACAAATGCAGCCTCTGACATGAAGCTACCAATGATGCAGCCTTCAAGTGATCTTTCACACCCTCAAGTAGCAGGAACAATGAAGAATCTTCATTCTCCAAAGCCAAGAATTCTGAAAACCCTAGGTTTCCATCCTCAAGAGCCAAGCTCTCCAGAAGCACAAAATCCAATATGTAAAATGATCCAATGATACCCTTTTCCTTTGCTTTGGTGCCTTTTATATTCTTCTCCAATTAGGTCAATTTCCCCATGATGGTTTTAAACCATTTAAAATGATATTTAATGTTCCCCCATTGACTTTATTAAATGCATTAATATATAGGCTCTCCTCTTAAAATATAATTAATTCACTTTAAGTCACTTAATTGAGGGTCATGGACCCATTGATTATAAAGTGACATTATAAATTTTATAATAAAACTTTATATTATTTTATTATCATTAAAGAGCCCTTAATGATAATAATTCCTTTAATAACCATTATTTTGCTAAACCAACTGAACATGGAAATCGACCCTGCATCCAAGACCTGTCCAGGTGCCTTACCAAATATTGAAATATTGGACTCTGCTGACAATGTGACTTACTATAAATAGTAAGTGTGTGAGACTGAGTCCTGGAACGCCAAACGAAGGCCCAACTGAACCAAACTCTACTATGAAGAACAAGGCAACTAGATAACTACCAAAACGGACCCTCTGAACAAGTCCATTAGCCTACGAGGGTCAAAAGATAGGCTAATCCTCCAAACTCTGATGCTCTCGAAAAATGGGGACGTTACATATCAAAACTCTGAAGATCTAGTTGATGCTTGATTAAGCATATTTTCTTAGGGATGTTGAGGCCCCTAACATTCTAGTGAGGATCCTTATTATGATTGTGGAGGGGATTTCACCTCCTATGGCATTGAGGTGTTGAAGTCGATAACAGATTGTGATCTTAATTGAATCTCCCTAATACTAACCTTATTTTCAATCTTTATTCCTTTCCTAGATTGAGAGATGGCACTAGATTTTATCCTTTGTGATTCCTATTTAGCAATTAATTGAATTTCTATTGTCACCATCTTTTTTACCAATTCATGAGAGGGAAGAGCCTCATCTTGCTTTGACTATGTTTCAATAAATAGGTCCTCATTCATGGGTGCTTTGATCCTAATTGAAGACATGATACTTTTTCCTATAATTGTGGCAAAGAGAGGGTCTATGTTATTAGGAAAAAATCAAGAAAAGGATTTAGGAGAATCTAGTGTGTTGGTTTCTCTTGCCAAATTTAAATTTAGATTGCTAACATTTGGGGTGTCTTTGATTGTGGTGTTTGCTTGAGTTGGAGTGTTTTTTACCCTTTTCTAAGAGCTTCCTAGGACCATGTTGTTGTAGTTTTTGGAGTAACAACTTCTAGATTTGCATAGTGTGCAAAAAGTAGAGTTGATCTCAAGTTTTGTCAATCACTTCCAAGTTCCAGCTTTTCAATCCAATATGATGTGATTCAACAATGTTACATCCCCAACTTATGATTTAGCTTAATCTTATTTTTGAGTGGTAATCAAGAGGATTAACCATAGTTTGATAATTAGATGTTGTGGAAATATCTGATTTAATAATTGATTATTTGAATACTGACTAATGATAGTTAGATATGAAATTACATGTTCATATGAATATTTAAATATTATGAATTGAGAATCAGATGATGATAGATTGGTCATGGTTTTATGATGGTGATTGTGAACATGATTTAAATCTTCCTTCAAAGAATGAAAGAGAGTATCATCCGGGAGGAAGAGACAAATGTCAGGAAATGGGTCCAATTGCCATTTGAGTATAAGATTTTTCATCCTTAAGAACCCGTGTAAGTTAGCATGAGTCACATATTTTCTTTGCTAGTCAATTTCTTTTATATGAAGTTATGTCGATTGACCTATCTTGACAATGTTTACGCCGACTTGACTAAACAACATTCTTAGAATGTCAACTTGAGTCGAGAGATAGCCTCGCTAAGTGGTGCAGTACTTTCTTGTTTCTCTATTTATTCCTAAATTAGGATTTCTAATCTATTATTCTTGGTATAATATGCTTTTAGTTTATAGCAAAGAAGGGGGAACAATGCTCAACCCCTAAATCGCATTTTGATCATGTCACCATATTGGTGATGATGTCATATGATGACATCTTGGTTGGTATGAGTACTACCTTCACAAACCATGAAGATGTATGGAAAGTTTATTAAGATATAATTATTTAAACTTTGTATCGAGCCCCATGTTATTATTAATATGTTTGTGTTATGTGTGTTGGCTGACATCATCGACTATTAGTGGAGTGATGAAATGGCATATCAGACCACTAGGAGCTTTATCCTCATTGTCCACTTGCATATAGCAAGTAATGGATAGAGTGACTCCAAGGAAACTATGGGGTGGCAGAGTGGAGTAACCACCCTCCATTTCGTGAGCTCGTGTGGCCGTTTCACTACATGTTCGACATGCAAAGAAGATCAAAAACTTAGTTTGTAAGTCTTTAGCATTCATTAATTATTATTCACAATGCTCGAGAGAAGGAGTAGGAACATGATAATATACAGTTAGTTAGAAATCATTGTCAAAGGCCACAGGAAGCTGACATGATAGCGCTCTACTAAGAGCCAACGATAGACCGCACAATAAACACTTAAATGAACACTCTCAGGTAAGATTCAAAGTTTGTAAAGACTCACATTGCTTGGAATGTTAAACTATATTAATACCTTGTTGAATAGGTTTGATTGTGTTGACAGTCAAGTATATTGTTTGTTGTGGTTATCATTTGAGGCCCTTGATCCGTAGCTATCGATATGATAGTCTTTATTTATAGACCCTCGAGGTCTATGCTACTATTGTTTAATCTTGATAATGCATTTACTTGGAGATATAATCCAAGCCCTCGAGGCCGTCAATGAAATATATTACAAATTTTGTATTAGCTGTGATTTAATTGTCGCTCGAGGCCTTCAAGGCCAAGCTAGTGTCACTGTAGCTAACACCATATTTGAGTGCTGATAAGGTAGAGTATGGAAACAATTTAATGACAACAAAAAAGATTCCATGATGTATTCAAGCTGATTGTGCTCATGAAATATAGTGTTTAAAACTATTTTGTTTAGTCATATGCTTGGAGCATTCAGCCTACATGTGGTCGATGCACCATCATCGAACTATAATGATAAACTTTTTGAAAACTTTAACCTTTAAACGTGCTAACAGCACATAAATACATTCATGAGAACTTCATGCATGGTACTTGACCACTATTGAAGGGTTATTAGGATACCCATAATGCAATAAATATTGACCCCTTTGTAAAGGAGGGTAGAAATATGAAAGTTATTAATATTACTCGAAGGTTACTTTACATGCATGCCAGGTTAATAGTGAGTATTCTCCTCTTGATGTTTATAACATTATGAGATTGATTTAGCTAAATTAGTTTAAGTCTCTTATATTAGAATGTAAACAAAATCCATTTCTTTTACTTGTGGCCGAACACAATGAAGGGAGTATTTAACGTTAAAACTCACATGGGTATATGAGTTGATTTCTTTTATTAAGACCATCTTAATTGGCCAAGGCAATGTAAGCCTATGATATTATGATCCTGAATGTAACCTATATGGTTAGACATTTTGAAACTATTAACCTTGCAATGCACTAGGTTGAAAAACTTAGTTTGACTATTGTCATGTTGAAAAATGGAACAGAGTGACGAGGAGGCATAGGTTCCTTGTTGCGAAAGTAACCTATTATATTTGTTGTACTCCTAAGATAGGAGTCAATTGTCTTGGAATTGGATTATGAATCGAAATAAACTCACTTATTCTAGACCTAGGGAGGTTGAATCAGCATACTGTAGGATGAGACAGCTTCTAAGTCGAGTTAGGGTGGTGGACATACGACTAGATTTATTACAAAATGTATATGTATGTAAATCTTTTGCCAAAGTAATGTTTCTATCTCTGCATGCATTAGTCGGTCCACAGTGCTCTAGATGACATAATGTCTCCAATAGTGTCATGCATAGTTAGAATGGATCTATAGTTGTGTGCCCATGAGGCATTATGAAGGACACAACACCAGATACTCAGATGGAAAACCTAATGGTTCCTTATATCTATACCTTCCATGAAGGGTAGGGCCGCTTCTGGGTAGGAAGTTGTGTGTGGGACCACAGGTTTGTGGTTGGAGGAAAAGCATTTGGATGGTGCTCTCCTTCCCAAGCATGAGACAAGTCGAGGCTTATGAAGACAAATGTCAAAAGTTCTAGATGCAGTGCCTTATCATTATATGACTTGATAGTTAGTTATTATGTATAATTTGATATTTGATGCCTTGAGCATAGCTTTGTACATGCATAGTGAAGGTTATTCACTAATGAGATATCGTTGGATATTGTAATTCTAAGTTTTGTTATATTTTGGTAAAGAACTTAACATGCTTAACTACTGTAATCATAATGATTCATTCTTGTTTAACTATGCTTTGGATAATTATGATGCTATCTAATTCTTGTTAAAGTGATTATTTATGTTTAATCATGACCATTATGGAATGTGATGTTACATATGGTGATAATAGCTACCAGGTTCAATACATGGACCTATGAGATCACTACCTGATGATTTTTTTATCCAACATAAATAGATGCTAATGTTTGGATGTTCTATGCCATAATGGTAAGAATTAGAACACCCAGAAAGAAGGTAACAGAAAATGGATGTTACCTACGTTATCAAAGGTCTTGAGGGAGTGAGCCTCAAGAATGAAATAACTTGAACATATTGGTTGCTTAGTAGGAGCATGGTTGACTTATGTGGAGACCTTCGCCTCGATGCCGTAAAATACATCAGGCAGGAGTTGAGGAAAGCAGTTAGTAATGTTGCTCCTAGCTCTAGTGATGTATCAGCAGAATCCTTTACACTTAAAGCACCGACTGTGGAAGCATCCTAAGTTTTCTAATGTAACAAAGGAGGTTGTGAAAGAGTACCTTCGTGTACATGCACCTCCTAAAACTAAAATGATAAATCTCAAAGTTGAGAAATGAACATGGGAAGTTATCTCAAACTGAAAATGACTTTGCAGTAGCAAGATGTAAACAAAATTTTAAAACTTTGAGAAGGATTATATGTAATCCGTAGAAAATTATGATGCAATTGAGAACAAAATTCTGACAAAGCTTTCCTTTATTGTTAAATATTTACATGAATGAGAATAGATTTATTTTAACAATGGTTTCTGTGATATAGAAAACTAATCCATGATTAATTCAGGAAGAAGTAGATTGTAGCAAGGTTCATATAAGAACCAGGATGGGAGATAGCTAGGATGAAGGGAAACCTTAGAGGCACTTCGAATCTAAACTTGACTAGATCATCGCCTTTCTTCAAGACACAAGAGCGAGAGTAGGAACTCTCAAATAGGAGGTCAGGGGTTGGCAAGGATCCATGTAGAATGCTTATGATGGGGGTTATGACGAGGCACGTCATAATGACACCACCCAAAGTGAGCATGGAGAAAATAAATCCAAGTCCAGGCAAGAAGAGGATAGGCAAAGCCATATGGATTTGGAGTTGTCCCGAGACATGAAAAAGGTCATTCCTCCCAAATTTGGTGGATCTATAAGCAAAGATGCTGCAAAGGCATGGTTTACAGAAACATAAAAGTATTTCAAAATCAAAAACTATAATGAGTTCACTAAAGTGGTATGGGGAGCATTCCAGCTAGCAGGTGAAGCATCCACAAGGTGGATGAACAAAAAGATGAAACTAGGCTTGAGGTCTACAAGTCTTACCTAGGACAGGTTCGTGGAACTCTTTAGGCAAATATGGTTGCCTCAAAAGTTCTATGAATGGAAGCTTATAGATTTTTAGAATATGAAATGAGCTAATTTATTTGTAAACGAATATTGGGAAAAGTTCACCCGCCTGCTTAAGTATCTACCGTAGTACCAACAGGATGAGAGATTCTGCTTTCAAAAGTTTATAATAGGATTGAACGCCTACATTGGGGGCGAGGTTGATGTACATGGTCCTACTTCAATGGTCCAGGTCTATGAGAAGGCCATCAAACAAGAAAAAAACTAAAATCTATGTCAGCTTATAGAGGAAGGAAACAAAAGAGATATAATGGGTCCCAATCCTCTCAATCATAACCAAACCGAGTCCAAAAGGGAGAAGGGAAATAATCACTCCAAGAGAAATGGAGAGAATTCTAGGAAACCACAGGAGAGGCGAGGACCTGTGGGAGGGTGCTACACATGTGGTAGAGATCATTATGCCAACCAGTGTCCTAGCAAGGTGCAAGGAGCACATCCAAGAGGAAACCCTCTACCCTCTCAATAGGCAGCTTCCAACAACACATTCATGCAGCCTTGGACAATAGGCAAGCCAAATACCAAATAACTCCCATTGAAACAACACTTGTATTTTATCTGGTTTTCTGATTCCAGCATTTATTGATACTGGTGTTATAGAATGTTTTGTCTCCCCTAAAATTGTAAGCATAATTCCTAGAAAAGTTGGATTCATGGCAAACACATGATCAGTAGAATATGCAAATCAAAGCAAGACTCAGGTAGAGCAATGCCTGTTTGAGGCTATAGTTGAACTTCTGAGTTTGTCCATGGAAGTAAATCTTTATGTAGCCCCACTAGGCTCATACGATGTTATCCTTGGTATAAATTGGTTATGAAGACATCGAGCCAAAGGGGATTGTTATTCCAAAACAATAGAATGTCTTGATGACTTAAGAAACAAGGTTTTCCTACAAGGGAACCCTAGGGAAGTCAAACTAAGACAAATTTCTGCCCTACAAATGAAAAGAGCTCAAAGAAAGGGATGCAAACTTTTTATTGTCAAAATGGAAAAACTAAATGAGTTTAAGGAAACTAATTTCCAAGATGATTTAATGTTTTACGAATCTCAAGAACTCAATGAAGTTTGGAAAAAGGAGTCCATAGATCAGGAGAGATTAGATATGGACAAGTTTCCTTTTCTTAGAGATTTTGAGGATCTATTTTTGGATGAGCTACCGAGATTACTTCCTAAAAGAGTCTTTGACGTCTCTATCGATATAATTACAGGGGCGAAACCTATCTCTAAACCCCCTACAAAATGACCACCAAAGAGTTAATGGAGCTAAAGGCTCAATCACAAGAATTGTTTGATAAAGGGTTGATTAGACCTAGTGTGTCACCCTAGGGAGCACCAGTTATATTTGCGAAAAAAAAAGATGGCACCTTGCAATTATGCAAAGATTACTGCATGTTGAATAAAGCAACAATTAAGAATATCCATTGCCTCGCATTGACGATCTTTTCAATCAAATGAGAGGTGCAACCATGTTTTCCAAGATCGATCTTCAGTCTGGATATCACCAATTGAGGTTAAAGGATGAGGACATCCATAAAACAGCGTTCAGAACAAGATATGGGCATTATGAGTTTACTATCCTACATTTTGGACTGATGAAGGCACCGACGACATTTATGAATCTAATGAAAGTGTGTTCAGGGATTGTTTGGACAAATTTGTCCTAGTATTTCTTGATGACATTCTAATCTATTCTAAGAATGAAGAAGAGCATCTTCAACATCTAAGGGTAGTTCCTCACAGGTTAAGAGAGCATAAATTATATGGCAAGCTCTCTAAGTGTACTTTCTTTCAAAAGGAAATGTAGTATTTGAGCCACATAATTTCGGCTAAGGGAATAGCTGTGGACCCAACTAAAATTAAGGCTATTATGGAATAGCTGGTAGCAAGAAATGTTCATGAGGTCCGAAGTTTCATGGGCCTTGTAGGTTACTACAGGAAGTTTTTGAAAAACTTTTCAAAAATTACATATCCCATAACTTCCTTGCAGAGAAAAGGCAAGAGATTTGTGTGGTTAGAAAAGTGTCAGGAGGCCTTTTTTGACCTACTGAAGGAAAAATTGACTTCAACACCAATTTTGAAGGTACCTAATCTAGAGGTTCAATTTGTAGTCATTATAGATGCCTCGGGGGAAGGCTTAGGTGGTGTACTAGTCCAGGATGGACAAGTCATTGCATATGAATCCTAAAAATTTAAAACTTATGAACAAAACTATGCCCCTCATGATCTAGAATTGACACCAGCCATTCATGTAGTGTAAGTGTGGAGACATTACTTGCTTGGAAAACCCTTTGAGCTAAAAACAGACCATCAAGGGCTCAAATATTTGTTCACCCAACCACATCTAAATGCTCCTCAAAGAAGATGGTTTAAATTCATCTTGGATTATGATTTCGAGATTAAATATATTCAAGAAACAAAAAATTGGGTGGCAGATGCCTTGAGTAGGAGAAGACACATCTCCTTAATGATCTCCATACATTCTGATTTTAGGAATCAGACCTACTATAGAAAACTAAGGGAGATGAGTTTTACGAGCAGGTAAAATAGGCCCTTGTGTAAAATCCCCAGGATTTGAGATACGAAGGATTTAACCTTGAACCGAATGGGTTACTAAGGTTTAAAGGAAGGATGTATGTACCTAACTTTGTAGAGTTAAGGAATATGGTGTGGAAGGAGGTTCATTTTGCACCTTATTTTGGACATCTTAGAGTAACAAAGTTAGTTGTTGATGTAAAACCCCTATATTTTTGGAAATGAATGAAAAGGGATGCTGCAAATTTTGTAGCTATGTGTATAGAATGCCAGAGGGTGAAGGCAGAACACCATCACCTGACAAGACTCTTATATCCTCATGAAATTCCTGAGTGGAAATGGCAAATTATAAGCATGGACTTTGCACAAGAGCTTCCTATGTCAAGGAACATGCACAATGCTATTTTGGTTGTGGTGGATAGACTCATTGAAGCCACTCATTTTATACCTAGGAACTTGACGGATGGGGCACTCGTCATAGCCCGTAAATTTGTTTGAGAGATTTTTAGATTGCATGGCATTCCTGAGAAGATTATCTCAGATAGGGATGCATGAATGACGTCGAGGTTTTGGCAAACCTTATTCTCTTCACTTGGAACCCAGCTGAACATAAGCTCTGCTTATCATCCTGAGACGGATGGACTTGAACTGAAAGCGTAAACCAAGTACTGGAGGATTTATTGAGAATGTATTGCATGGATCACCAATACAAATGGGAAGATTATCTTCCTCTGGTGGAATTTGCCTATAATAATTCCTATCACTCTCCCATTAAGATGGCTCCATTTGAAGCATTATATGGACAAAAGTGCCAAACCCCTATAAGTTGGGACAAGCTAAAAGATAGGGTTAGCCTTGGTCCAAAAATGCTATCTGAAATGGAAGTGCAAGTCCATCTGATTAAGAAAAGGCTAGCAAAAGCCAATGATAGGCAAAAGAGTTATGCGAATGCTAAACACATCGAAAGACACTTCTCAGTGGGAGAGAAAGTCCTATTAAGAGTAAAACCTCAAAAGAGTTCCATTAAATTTGGAAAGACATCAAAACTGGCACCTAGATACGTGGCTCCCTTCAAAGTTCTAGAAGAAGTCAACCCAGTTGCATACATAATTGCTCTACCGCCAGCTCTTGCCATGATGCATAATATTTTCCATGTTTCCTATTTGAAAAAGTTTAATGCTGCAGATAATCAAATTCCTATTCTTGATTGGAATGCTATACAAATGAAAGACCCGGGGGTGGTGGTGATTGAGCCGATCAAGGTGCTCGAAACATGTAAGCTATGCTTATGTAATAAATAGATAACACAATGCAAGGTCCAGTGGGACGAATATGTAGAGGAAAATGCCACCTGGGAAAACTATGATGACATTTCTATAAGATTTCCCCATCTTTTCTAAAAAACCTTTTTATTATGCTCTCAAAACATTTTCTTATTATATTGGTTACTTGTAAGACAATTAATCATCGGGGATGATGACTCTTATGGGGGAGATATGTTACGTCCCCAACTTATGATTTAGCTTAATCTTATTTTTGAGTGGTAATCAATAGGATAAACCATAGTTTAATGATTAGATGTTGTGGAAATATCTGATTTAATCATTGATTATGAGAATACTGACTAATGATAGTTAGATATGAAATAACATGTTCATATGAATATTTAAATATTATGAGTTGAGAATCAGATGATGACGCATTGATCATGGTTTTATGATGGTGAGTGTGAACAAGAACTAAATCTTCCTTTGAAGAAGGGAGGAGAGTATCATTCGGGAGGAAGAGATAGATGTCAGGAAATGGGTCCATTTGCCATCTGAGTATCAGATTTTACGTCCTTAAGAACCCGTGTAAGTTAGCATGAGTCACCTCTTTTCTTTGCCAGTCAATTTCCTTTATATGTCGTCATGTTGATTGAGCTATCTTGACAATGTTTATGTTGACTTGACTATATGACGTTCTTAGAATGCCAACTCGAGTTGTGAGATAGTCTCACTAATTGGCGGAGTACTTTCTTGTTTCTCTATTTATTCCCGAACCAAGATTTCTAATCTATTATTCTTGGTATTATATGCTTTGAGTTTATAGCGAAGAAGGGGAAGCGAAGCTCGACACCTAAATCGCATTTTGATTGTGTCACCATATTGGTGATGATGTCATATGATGACATCTTGGTTGGTATGAGTACCTTCAAGCATCATGAAGATGTATGGAAAGTTTATTAGGATATAACTATTTAAACTTTGTATCGAGCCCCATGTTATTGTTAATATGTTTATGTGTGTTGGTTGACATCATCCACGCTTAGTGGAGTGATGAGATTCCATATCGGACCACTGGGAGCTTTATCCTGGCTGTCCACTTGCATATAGAAAGTAATGGACAGAGTGACTCCAAGGAAGCTGCAGGGTGACAAAGTGGAGTAACCACCCCCACTTCGTGGGCTCGTGTGGCGATTTCACTACATGCTCGGCATGCAAAGAAGATCAAAAACTTAGTTTATAAGTCTTTGGCATTCATTAATTGTTATTCACTACGCTCGAGAAAAAAAGTAGGAACAAAATAATATACAGTTAGCTGGAAATCGTTGTCAAAGGCCACAAGAAGTTGGCACGATGGCGTTATGCTAAGAGCCAATGATAGATCACACCATAAACACTTAAACAGACACTCTCAGGCAAGATTCGAAGTCTGTAAAGACTCACATTGCTTTGAATGTTAAACAGTACTAATACCCTATTGAGTAGGGTTGACTGTGTCGACAATCAAGTATATTGTTTGTTGTGGTTATCGTTTGAGGCCCTCAAGCCGTAGCTATCGATATGATAATCTTCATTCACAGACCCTCGAGGTCTATGTTACTGTTATTTAATCTTGATAATGCATTTACTTGGAGATATACTCTAGGCCCTCGAGGCTGTTAATGAAATATATTACAAATTTTGTATTGAATGTGATTTAACTGTCGCTCGAGGCCTTCAAGGCCGAGCTAGTGCTCACTATAGCTAACACCATGTTTGAGTGCCAATAAGGTAAGTATGGAAAAACTTTAATGACAACACAAAAGCTTCCATGATGTATTCGACCTGATTGTGCTCATGAAATATAGTGTTTAAAACTATTTTGTTTAGTCATATGCTTGGAGGATTCAGCCTGCATGTGGTTGATGCACCATTCTCGAACTATAATGATAATCTTTTTGAAAACTTTAACCTTTAAACGTGCTAAGAGCACTTAAATACATTCATGAGAACTTCTTGTACTTGACTGCTATTGAAGGGTTATTAGGATAGCCATAATGCAGTAAATATCGACCCCTCGATAAAGGAGGGTAGAAATATGAAAGTTATTAGTATTACTTGAAGGCTGTTTTGCATGCATTCCGGGTTACTAGTGAGGATTCTCCTCTTGATGCTTATAACATTATGGATTGAAAGCTAAATTAGTTTATGTCTCTTATATTATAATGTAAATAAATCCATTTCTTTTACTTGTGGCCGAACTCCATGAAGGGAGTATTTAACGTTAAAACTCACACGGGTATACGAGTTGATGTCTTTTATTAAGACCATCTTAATTGGCTAAGGCGATGTAAGCCTATGATATTATGATATTGAATATAACCTATATGGTTAAACATTTTGAAACTGTGAACCTTGGGAAGCCCTAGGCTAGAAAACTTAATTTGATTATTGTTATGTTGAAAATGGAATAGAGTGATGAGGAGTCACATGTTCCTTGTTGCGAAAGTAACGTATTATATTTGTTGTACTCCTAAGATAGGAGTCAATTGTCTTGCAATTAGACTATGAATCGAACTGAACTCACTTATACTAGACCTAGGGAGGTCGAATCAAGCATACTGTAGGATGAGACTGTAACTTCTAAGTTGAGTTAGGGTGGTGGACATACGACTACGTTGATTGCGAAACATATATGTATGTAAATCTTTGTCCAAGGTAATGCATCCGTCTCTGCGTGCATTAGTCGGTCCACAATGCTCTAGATGGCATAATGTCTCTAGTAGTGTCATGCATAGTTAGAGTAGATTTATAGTTGTGTGACCTCGATGTATTATGAAGGACACAACACCAGATCCTCAGATGGAAAATCTAATGGTTCCTTATATGTATACCTTCTATAAATGGTAGGGCGAATTCCAGGTAGGAAATTGAGCGGGGGACCGCAGGTCTGTGGTAGGAGGAAAAGAACTTGGATGATACTCTCCTTCCCAAGCATGAGACAAGCTGAGGCTTATGAAGATAGATGTCAAAAGTTCCAGATGCAATGTCTTATCATTATATGACTTGATAGTCAGTTATTATGTATAATTTGATATTTGATGCCTTGCTATTTATGTATAATTTGATAATTGATGCCTTGAGCATAGCTTTGTACATGCATAGTGAAGGTTTATTCACTAATGAGATATTGTTGGATATTTTAATTCTAAGTTTTGTTATATTACATGGTAAAGAATAACATGCTCAACTACTGTAATCATAATGATTCATTATTGTTTAACTATTCTTTGGATAATTATGATGTTATCTAATTCTTGTTAAGGTGATTATATTTATGTTTAATCATGAGCATTATGGAATGTGATGTTACAAACAAAGTGGTAGAGATTTCCTTCCCAATGCAAATGTAAACATAAACCTTGAATCTCCCTTTATGATTGATTCATCCATGCAGAGGAGGTGTCCTAGTAAACTTCTATTTTTTCTAGGATCAAGGAACCCTAGTATTCCTCTAGAAGATTGAATAATCTTATTCACATCGGTATCTCTTGTATGTGGCAAGTCAATGTGTTGAAATTGGGTGATCACTCCTTGAGGAAGAGGCTAGGCCAATCAAGCATCCAAGGTCCATCCTTCAGTAGCTTATCTCTTTCCAAATTGAAGGGGCATTCCACTGGGAATAAACCCTTTAACAGAAATTCGATTAAGAAATTATCTCCCTGATTTTTTGATCCAATTTTCTATTCTCAAAAGTTGACCATATGTTGTTAAAGTTGTTGATAAGGGCCATTTAGGTAAGGGATGGATTTTGCCTTCCTAGAACATATTGTTGAATGGAAACATTAGTTGTTGTGGCACCTTTTTCATCACAATTTTAGATTAGAGTAGCTCCATTTCTTTCTTTTTTAGTTGGTACATTCTATTGAGCTAGGTATTCCTTATTTTTCTCATTTTTGCTCCTATCTCCCCACCATCTTTGTTCCCTCCAATCTCCTCTGCCTTGATTTTGAATTTCCTACCAATTTGAAACTTGCTTTCTTGTAAATCTATGTTGGGTATGGGCTCCCCACTATTTTGAATATTCACTCCTATTGTGCTTGTTGTGAGCTACATCTCCATAGCTTTGCACTTGATATTATTTAGTCCTTGTCTTGCTTCTTTCCTTCCTACTCCTGCTAAATAACCATCCCTACTATTGTTCCTTTTGGCATCTTCTTAACTATTATGCTTTAGCCTCTTTTCCTTCTTTTTGCTTCCCACCTACTACCATCTCTCCAATATGTTTTGCTATTGGCATTTGAGAAGCCATCCCTTTTGCTTTATTAAGGCTGAATGTTTGATCATGCTCTAAAGTGTTATCTTTCCAACTCACGTGCTCACACTTTGTTGCCCGCTTTTGAGAACTCACCATCCTCATTGTTTCCAACATTCATCATTGTTAAGCCTAATATAATTTATTGTATTATATTTCATAATAATATACTTGTATAATTATTATTTTAAACAAGCTACATGTTGATACCATGGTAATTTGAATATGGGTCTACTTCTATACATTTTTTGAGTTAAAATAAGTTTAAAACACACACACACAATATTATTGATGTCGATGATGCATTCAATTAACATATATAAATATGTTTTGGTAATTTATAATGCAATATACATAATATGGCCCATGATAATATCATAATAGTACAATAACTGTGATTATCAACAACCATACACATGTTACAGTGTCATCTAATACAAATATGTGTGTGGGAGTACACATTATGTTTATCTATCTATCTGTCTATCTATCTGTCTTGTATTTAGTAATGTCAGAAATAAGTTGTGTTGGCTTAACAATAATCTTAAAACTAAGTCTTACCAACTATGAAATTTCTAATTGTGAGATGTTTTCACCTCACATAGTAATTGGATTCACATGTTTTTCAAGTTGTAATTCTTATTATTTAATAATTTGATTTTGTTCTACCATCGCACCTATAATACCCTTCAAGTTATGTTCAAGTTTATGGACAAGAGTTTCCATTTCATCAAGCCTGTTATTAATTTTACAAGGTACATTTTCTTCATCATGGTTCTCACTAAGATCCATGTTCTTGTGTAGATAAGATAAATCCAAATTTAGGAAATTATAAAACATACAAAATAGAATTGTAAATAAATAATTTGGATAGTGCTGCAACCACTAAATTATGTTTTTGTCATATAGATCATATTTGGACAATCTTTTCTTTATGCATGCAAATTAAAATTTGTGCATGCAAGGTTGGACTATAGAAGAGTTCGTGCATTCTATCACATAATGTTGTTTATGCCAAATAGATATGATATATTCATGGATGTAGATTGAAATTAATCCATACCCAGAAACTGTGTTTTTTTTTGGTTAAATCTTGCCTGAAGACCTTGAAATCTTCCTTTGCATTTTTTGTTAAATCTTGTCTTTCCTTCAGTTGGGTATTATTTGTTTTTACATCTTACCTTGCTTTTACTAACATTTTTCTCCACGTACTCTTCCATATGTAATGTTCAATCTAGTTCTACATACGTTTTGTCAGTTATTGTGCTTTGTTCTTCTTTTATACACGTGCATTATTAAGAGGAAAAAAATGTTGGTATAGACTAAAGTTAAGTGTAATGTTACAGAGATCCTCATGACTTTTTCCACGAGCATGGCATCAAAAGAAATATGGTGTTTGTTGAGGTCCTCTTAGCGAAAGATTTTCCATGATAGCTCTTATTATATGTAGATAGTATTTTTCTTTTTCATTAATCAGTAACCACTGCATGCTGCATATTTTAATTTTTGTTGGTTCTTCTAGTTATTACTGGATTTATAATAGTGGTTGTACATTATTTTTTGTTTTTCTTTTGTGGGCATGCTTAGGGCTGGCTTTTTTTTTTTTTTTTGGTTCTGTTTTACCAGTAATAGAACTCTTTGATGCTATTTAGACAATAATTTAGAGACACTCTAAACGTTCATGATAAGAAATGTTTCTGCATTGGTTCTTATGATAGAGATAGGAATAACATTTTAGGTAACAATCAATGCCCTTGTGGTGCCTTATTTCCATTATATCCCACAATATAATTGCGATAATAAGAAACTTAAGATTAATTTTAGTTAGCAATATATATTTTAGGTTTACATAGGATGATAGGTGTGCTTAGTTTTGTAAACATTGGTGAATAATTAAAAATGTTGTTGCACATAATCTAGTCACCAAGGTATAGAAAATTAGTGCTTATAATTTGATGAATGTTTTGGGTTTCATGTAGTCTTAAAAAAATTTGGGATATGAATTTGAGTCAAATCTAAAGGTTCCAAGGAAATCTTGATGTCTAACAATGAATTGTATTTTCTGAGAATGGTCTCACTAAATGTAACACTCTTTGCATTCACTTTCTATTGTCTGAGAGGTCAGATGATTTGAATGCCTAAGTTATCTTCCTGTCTGCCACAAAACTAGTTAAATCACTGACTGATTTATCAACTCCATAACTCCTGTTACAAAAGAATGGTGGTGTACCTCATTATGCATGGGGAGAGATAACGAGTGGTTGGGCAGTTACAAGACTGCTGATGCATACATTCTCAGTATTTTAACAAATCTAAAATAGGTAGTGGACATTGCATACATTCTCAGTACTTTAAGATGCTAGAAAAAAATGATCACTACATACCTTGTGATTCTCCGTAAGGGAGTTTATTGCATCATCACTCCACATACTTGGAGGATACACTGGTTGACATTCTCGTATCTGAACAAAGAGAAAGTGACTATATTATTTAGTATAGAATATTAGAACACAAGTCCAAAAAAAAATACAGATATGTGAATAAAGATGTAAGCTAATGAATAACAGTTATATTGAGCTTTGCAATGGCGGTTGGGTGCGAACCTTTGCTACCGTTTATGTCTTTTGGCTCTGAAACATGAAATGGGCAATCCTGTTATAAAATTTCCCAACCTGGTATTTGGATTTTATGATAGTGCTGACAGTTTTGAAATTGAGGTTTTAAGGAGTTTAGGGATCTAAGAAATCTAAAATATGGGTTTCAATAAAAAATCAAAACGCGGGCACTCTCAGATATTGGTTTCTAAGACAAGGCATTTGGGCAGTCTGAAACTGTGATTTAAGAAACGGTTTGGGTTCTCTCAAACTGTACAAGAGCGATTACTAATGCCAAATAACACCCTATGAAACAGATACACTGTTGTATTAAACATCCTGTCAATTAACCTGCATGTATTAATTAGAATGTAAATTAATTTGGGGTTTTACATCCCAAAGCTTGTTTAAGGTTTGTCAATACCCGAGGTGTAGTAATGCCTTCTAAATCACCTCTTTCGCACAATTCTTATGCATGCAATCTTATTTACATGATATACACCAACCCAAAGAAAATGAGAGATAGATTATAAGAGACAACTTGTATGCTTGGGCACTGTGAATATGTGATTTAGAGACACAAGGAATTTCGGCACTTTCAAACTGTGATTTAAGGGAAGTTTATGCATTTCGGCACTCTAATTGTGATTTGAGAGACAAACAGGGAATTTGGGCAATCTCAAACCATAATTTGCCACTATATTAAATAGCTTGTAGATTAACCTGCCAATGCATTAGATAGACTGTAAATTAACTTGTGGACTTACACCCCAAAGCCTGCTTCCAGATTGTCAAAACCCAAGGTACAGGTAATGCCTTCTAAAGTACCTCTTTCTCACAGTTGTTATCCATGCAAGATTATTTCCACGGTATACAACGCCCCACACAAAATGAGAAAGGGATTATATGAGACAGCTTGTGTGTTTGGGCACTCTGAAATGTGGCTTAGAGACACACAAGGAATTTAGGCACTCTCAAACTGTGATTCAAGGCAAGTTTGAGCATTTTGGCACCCTAGCCATGTGTTGAGGTGTAGTTAAGGAATGTAATCACTCTCAAACTGTGATTTAAGGGCACTCAGGGCATTTGGGCATTGAAATTGTGGTTTTTGAGACAACTAGGTAGTTTGGCCACTTCGGATTGCAGCTGAAGGGCATTTTAGGTATTTGGGCACTCTGTAATTGTCATTCTAGACAGTTACAGAATATGAACACTCTCAAACTGTGTGATTTGAGGACAGTCTGGGCACTCTGAAAATTTGGTTTTAATGAAAAATAGGGAATTTGGGTTACCCCTAATGTGCGAATGAGTTAAACATTTGGGACGTGGCTTTGAGGGCAATTTCAACATTGGGTATTCTAAAACTGAAAAATGGCACATTTGGTGTTTGGGCTGGCTTTGCCTTTTTATTCACTGCCTTACAAGCCACCAAACAGTCGGGACTTCATTTTTACGATGAATTTCAGCATATTTGATCAATTTGGATTTTTTTGTTCTATGCTCTATGAATGTCAAAATCAATTGAAACTAAATAGGTGGATATTGAACAGTCGAATAACAACATTTCCTAATGCGACAACACATGTCAAGAATGGCATACCTTGAACGATGGTGCGAGAGGGGAATGTTCTGAACGTTTCATAATACGAAAATTAATCAATCTTTCTATGTATTCTATATCTTACTCTTCCACATAAATGCCTTTGTTTATCAAATGATAATGAATATGGCAAATCAAATGTTTATTTTTAGTTTCTATCTCCATGCATTGGTTTGTATATTTCTGTTTCGTAGGTTTAAAAGACCATGTTTTTGTCATGTTTACCAATGGATGTTTTCGATATATGATTTTTCAATATATATATATATATAGTACTCAAAATAAGTCAATTAATTGAGTTAATGATCTTTGTTTTCTCTTCAATTTAGTTTAGTTCTTACTGTCCCCAATCATTTTGCTATCATTTCCCACTCCAAAATAGTCTCTGAAGTTTATATCACCAACGTATATGTTGTAATAACAGAGTATAAAATCAGAACAATAGTGTAAAAGCTTGGAACAACAGTGTAAAAGTCTCTATCAGTCATGTTTTTAGCTAGATCAGCATTGTTTTTCCTTTATATCAGTCATATTTTATCTATAACAACAATTTTAAATATAAAAAATGAAGCTACAAGAAGAGTTTCAGTTTCTAAAAATATTTGAACAGCATAACTGCATAATTTTTGTGTCGAATAAGTGTTTGTACAGCCATATGATGCATATATATATATACCTATATAGGCAAATATATGTATATATGTGCATATATATTCATGGGTTTTCATAGATCTATAAAGAAGTCTCTTAGATAAAAGCACAATCAATCAAGGAGGTTGCCTATGGTGTTTCAATGATCATTTTAAGACTTAGAACAACAAGAATGATGCCATGTAATTGTGCAAAATGAATTAAATCAAGAGGAACCTAGGTATAAATGAAGATCTCTGCGTGTGCTTGAAGTTTCTACCTTTTTTCCTTGGCTTTCTTCTCCCAAAACTTGCTTTTCCTCTGCCTGTATATGCTATCTCAGTTTTGTTGTGTCTTCATGCTTTTTGTTCTCTCCTTTTTACTTCCTTTCTTTCCTCTTAACTTTTTTTTTTTTTTTGTACGGTGTCTCATGGAACTCCTGTATATATCTCTGGTTTTTCCTTCTAAAATCTATTTTTGCCCCATTCTAAATCTTTATTTTTAGCTCCTTAAAAAACTGGTTTTGGCCCTTGCTTTTTGGCGTCCCCCCTTTTGTTATTCGTGGCTTCCTTTATTAATGCACTTTCTTATTTTTTTTAAACTTCATGCATTTGTTTTTTTTTTATATATCAAAGACTTTGTTTTAAGGTTTTAAAGTTTTTATAACCGTTGTTTTGCAGCAGTTTGGCCGCCTAAACAGGCCACTCTTCCTTCCCACGCATGCATCCTATATATATATAAACATTTAATTTTTTGCATTTATCTTTTATTTATTTTAGGATTTCTATTTATATATTAATATATATTTAGATATATAAATAATTATATGTATTTATATATCTATCTATCTATCTATATATATTTATAATTAAAGAAAGTATGGAAAAAATAGATCATGCATTAAGCTATATTTAAAAAAAGAATTTAAACTTTGCAAGAACAACGTCTAATTACTCTAAATCATGCAACATCGGAATACAATGACGGAAACAAACATTGAATTATGATGACGAGAAGTAACATCGAATATAATGACGAAAAGTAACCATTGGATTGCAATGACGAGAGTAAATATGAATATGCAAGATAGTCAAGCATTGCAAACATTCATGCAATAATGATCTACGTGAATGTGTGTGGCTATACTGATTTCATCTGACTTACTCTTACCGACGGCTAGGACTCCTTTGCCCAACCCGTGTTCTCGCCTTCGACAACACTTGCATCATTTGCACTCACTCCACCATTAATAGGTTAGTCTCTAAGAAATCATAGCTGGAGCATAAGTATTCCTTTTTCCCACATAAATAAGCATCATTAATCAATTAAATAATTGCATTTAAACAATCACTTGCAATTTTAACCTTAATTAAATCAATCATCATAGATAATATCTAAATTGGTCTCACAATTACTAAATTAAATGAAATTCAAATTTGAGATATGACATCCTTCCTCACTTGTTAGAGACATTGCCTCGATGTCTTAATACATCACACTGAAATAAAAGAGTATCTCACTCACGTTATCATAAGTATCATGATGTGGAACAAAGTATCTCATTAGCAAACAAGCATCTAATCTAAGAAATCAAAGCATCAAAACTAATTCCTCGAATGAGGAAAATATCTGTCAATCTCCTTAGCATCCTCCCATGTGGCATTATCCACTGAATATTGGTCCCATTGGACCTTGTACTACACAATATCTTTGATACACAACTTAATGGTGTGCATCTCTAGGATTCGAATGGGCTCCACCAGCACCACTCTTGGACCCTCTTCCTGAAAAGCATGCCAAATCAAAGCACATGACACATATTGCACAACTGCCAATATAATGTATATAATCCATGCATGGTACAACTACCATCTAATTGCATTCCAAAACATATGGTACGCTTGCCAAAGCATAAAAGAATGACATAATATCAAGCATAAGGGAATAATCACACCTTCAACACATAAATTATAATCCATCAATGATACTTAAAGCATGAAATGAGCATCTCAAATTTTGACAAAACACAACATATTTTCAAACAATCTTACGTCATAACCATCACTAGATTGAGGTCTCAAAACAACAAAATAAACTCCAAAGGTGCACCAATTAGGTCCAAACCAACCAATGTGCATACCAACTCCTCTGAGACTGGGACACTCGCTATCCTTTTTGTTTTTGCTAATTCTAGTTTTTATCTTTCCATGCATCTTAACTTGTACCTTCTTTGTACTTCTCTCATTTATAACATTATCTACATCCGTGTCCTCATTTATTAAACTATCCCTTCTTTATGTTCTACTGCCTCTATTCAAATATGAATCATATCTTCATTTTATTTTGAATTATACTTATTTTAATTCATCTTTTCCATCTTACTATAATATATATCCTTAACCAATCTATACTCATCATTTTCAATCTTCTAATTTTACTTCCATTACCAACTATTGGTTTATTCTAGTTTTAAATTACCTTCCAGTAACTTCCTTATCCATTTTTAGTTCTACAACACTTTTCTTATCCATTTTTAGTTCTAAAACACTTTTCTTCAATTCTTAGCAATACACTCTATCTATCAACTTCAATCAACTCTTTCAATCTTATCTTTTCCTCTCATTTCCACACAAATCTTCTTGTGTGAAGGATTTCTTGTCACCTTCAACTTCCTGCATTATTATCTTGTCATTTTAGTCTTTTATTCTTCCAATCCAACTTCGTGCTACTACAACATTCCACATCCTATCCTTCAGATAGTCATGAGGAATTTTCCATCCTATTCCTTATTATTTGTACTCTTCAAGCACTACAAATATCTACGTTTGATCTAGGAACTCATGCTTCCAACATCTTTTTTAATCTACCTTTTCACATCTTGCAACAACACTTCAATTCTTAACTAAGCTAGACCCAAAGATCAAACAACACAACACGATCACGAATTCATGATCGGCTAGGCAACACATGACTTCCTCGTGGCCTAAACACCAAGTATCCTTAAAATGGAACACAAAGGACAACTTCTTCACACAAGAATCACATCCCTTCTAGCATCAAGCTAGGAAACCTCTAAACTGCTAAGGAGAAACTCCCAAAGCAACCAAATTCCCAAGGTTGACAACTCAACAAGTCCATTTCAACTACCGCTTCTCCCTTTGCAACAACCTATCTTACTTCACACCAACATTCTACATTTTTCTAATCCATTTTCTTCCAATTAGAGTTCTTGCATTACTCTTATCTTGTTATCTCATCTTCTTGTTAATATATGAGTATCTGAAACTCTTCTATCTTACATCTGAACTTAAATTCACACAAATTCCTATTTCCTTGTGTCATATCTATCTTCACCTTGTCTTCTATCACTTATTCCTTGTCTTATGTTTATCCTTTAGAATTTGTTTTCTTTATTTCTCTATTTATCCATCTTTAATTGAAGTTTTCTACCCAACTACTTTGTTTCCTTAACTAACATTCTTTGAATCATTACCTGCAATTTCATCATATCCAAACCAAGTTCTCTCATATCTCATTGACATAAACGTAGTCAGGCATTAACATTTAAGCATATTCTTGAATTCCATTTCACATCCTTCTTTACTATCCAAGTATGACAACCACACCAATCAGCAAGATACTCACATCAAGTAGTCCATAGCAATATACCAACTATTTTAGAATTTTCTTGACACTTCACACAATACTCACTCGCAACGAACAACAAATCAAGAAAAAGAATCAATCTAACATAGTTCTAGTAACACACCAAGAATTAGTACATTCTCCGTATTCTACTCCCATATACAATCCGTCAGAGGCCCATCGTGGACATGATAGAGAACATATCATGATACATGACCAGCAGTTTAAAACATTTGAGTACAACCACCATTAATAAATAAATAAAAACCAAAGTGTAAGAAAATTTTATTCCAACAATAAGGCATAAAATGAGCTCAATTTTCAACAATTTAAAATCACACATGACCATAAAGATCAAAAGATAAATAGATTTCAAAATTTGATGGCTATACTCCTTCATAAATAAGAATAAAATTTCAATGCTAGTCCTAACAACCTTTAGTAAATCCACCAAAGTCACATAAAATAAAGTAACACAAGTTTCAAAAGTTATACTTCACATGAACTACGTGACTAATTCTAGCCACAAGAGAGGGAGTATCATACTATACTACACTTGGATTCCAAAATCTGAGGTAAGTAAGAGAACACACTCAATCAAATCAAGAAAATGAGTCTTCTAAGATTCCAATCACACAAAAACAAGAGATTCTTTCTACTTATCTTAACCAAACCAACATCACTCAAGATGCCCAGCAACAAAAGTTGCATACCATTCAAGGGAATCACAATCATCAAGTAATGACTCACAAGAAACATTCACAAAATAAGATATCTAACACATCATTCACACAACAAAGAACAATTACCAATTACCACCATACACCAATCATATGGAAAATGCATTAATGCGACATTTACATTCAACTCAAATAAAATATGAGGGAGAATTAAGTTGGGGTCAAGCTCTTACCCAATGTTTCATCCACATGAGGTTAACTTTCACCACAACATGATGAAAAGCATAACTAAAATAGAATTCACTCTTAACAATATCGCAACAACATGACAACCTTACTCAAAAGGTAGACCTACGCCACGCAACACCCAACCATGTTCTCAACAAAAAAGATTAATCACACTCACGTGATTCACAAGGGAATGACTAGAGGTTTGGGGCTTAGTGCAATCCAACTCGACAATCTTTCCAAGGTCAAATGCATTCCATGCAACAAAAAGAACACAACTTAAGTCACAAGATGTAAGGTGTGTTGATTCTCTCACGATTCAAACACATCGTGCATTACAAATTAATAATGCATAGGTCCTTTCACAACCCCTATTCTCTTTCACTTTTTCCAATGCTATGCAATACTTTCTTTCTTGCTCCCACATAAATGATTCACACACATGAACAAGTCATAATATATCACAAAACAACTTCCTCAAATAACATGCATTTGCTCAAGGTTTCATCTCTTTCACACGTGGATGCCTATCCCATTATTGAATACACCAGGTTCAAACAATACTCAAGAACATGGCACTTCCTTTTACACAACCGTTTCCAAAACCCCACTATCAAAGTGGTCTCACAAGCACGAACATGAACCTACAAAAAATCACTTCATAACTCACATACATTGCAAGTGTTAATGCCAAGCAATCAGAACATTGAGAAGGTATTCACACATAAGCAACCTCTCAGAATTCACCGGGGTCTATCTAACCAGTAAGAATGTATAGTTTCCCACACACAATAAGGAAGACATATCAGAAGGTGGCACATGCCATTCCCAGCACGCCCACACACAAGTATCCCAAGCATGCTCAATCAATCGAGCAGAGAAAACACCCTAGAGTTCCCCATGTACTATTCTTGATAGGTTAAGTTATTTTGAATTCAAAGTTTTGCACATTAGCGTAATAGACATAAACGCCCTAGTGTTGAACCTAGGGCTCTGATACCAAATGTAGGGTCCTCAAACCTTCTAACTTAACCACAATCAAAGAGTTAACTCTAGTTCACAATTCTTAAGTAAAACCATAATAATATATTTAAATTTTCATTCCTTATATTAGTTTAACATGAATAAAATTCTAATCCATTTAGAAGTTCATTCATCTATTACAAAATCCAAATATTTATACAACTTAGGCTTATAGCCTATCCAGTCACCCTAGCATCAATGAGGGGATCATAATAATACAAATATGAAATATCAATAATGTCAAATATCAATCCAAACGTCTCTAGATGCTGATGAGTCAGTCCGTCATCTGCAAGCCGAGGATGAGAACATGGTTCGGGTGCTTTTCGACCCAACCACGAAGCTTACGCTTCCTTGGAATCCTTCTAACATGAAGGATACCTGACCCTGCACAAAGAGCCTAGCAATATATAACAGTAAGTAGGATGGAATCTGGTGCATGCCTAGTAACCTACATGCATCCCTACATGAATGCAGCATCTCATTAACAAGATGAGGCAGCGAAATATATATTGATAAAAACTAGGCATACATGCATCTATTTAAATGGGTCCATTTGTTTATTTGAACATTAAAAGTTAACTTTGGCCAAAGTCTAAAATTGATTATAACGGTAGTATAGCTTTTGAAAAAGAAAACCTACTTCTCTGTAATTCCTCATTCGACACCCGTCCCAGAAGGTAACTGTCTCCAAAACACACAAGCATATCAAACAATGCAATAAATTTCTTTTCTAAGTAAAATACTCATTTTCATTCAAGCATGACTTAGGAAATAAACAATTGTTATGTTTGATTTCAGCATACTTTTGTAATTTTTCCAAATAAACAAAACAATCATAACAAACAAGGCAATATTGTTTCTTTCAAATAAACATTCATTCCTCTTTGTTTCATAATACGAAAATTAATCAATCTTTTTGTGTATTCTATATCTTACTCTTCCACATAAATGCCATTGTTTATCAAATAATAATGCATATGGCAAATCAAATGTTTATTTTTAGTTTCTATCACCATGCAATGGTTTATATATTTATGTTTCGTAGGTTTAAAAGACCATGTTTTTGTCATGTTTACCAATGGATGTTTCCCATATATGATTTTTCAATAAATACAAGTATCTACGTTACACACACACACACACACATATAGTACTCAAAATAAGTCAAATAATTGAGTTAATGATCTTTATTTTTTCTTAAATTCAGTTTAGTTCTTGCTGTCCCCAATCATTTTGCTATCATTTCCCACTCCAAAATGGTCTCCGAAGTTTATATCAGCAGCGTATATGTTGTAATAACAGAGTATAAAGTCGGAACAACAATGTAAAAGCTTGGAACAACAGTGTAAAAGTCTCTATCAGCCATGTTTTTTAGCTAGATCAGCATTGTTTTTCCTTTATATCAGTTATATTTTATCTATAACAACAATTTTAAATATCGAAAATCAATCTACAGGAAGAGTTTTAGTTTATAAAAAGATTTGAACAGCATAACTACATAGTTTTTGTGTCAAATAAGGGTTTGTACAGCCATATATATATATATATATATTGGCAAATATATGTATATATGTGCATATATATTCATTGGTTTTCATAGATCTATAAAGAAATCTCTCAAATAAAAGCACAAACAATCAAGGAGGTTGCCTATGGTGTTTCAATTATCATTTTAAGACTTAGAACAACAAGAATAATGCTATGTAGTTGTGCAAAATGAATTAAATCAAGAGGAATTTGGGTATAAATGAAGATCTTTGCCTATGCTTGAAGTTTCTGCCTTTCTGAAGTGTCTATGTTTTTTGTTCTCTCTTTTTACTTCTTTTCTTTCCTCTAAACTCTTTTTGTTCTTTTTTTTAACGGTGTCTCAAGGAAACCTTGTATATATCCCTGGTTTTTTCTTTTAAAATTTGTTTTTGCCCCCTTCTAAATCTTTGTTTTTAGCTCCTTAAAAAATTGGTTTCTGCCCTTGCTTTTTGGCGTCCCCCCTTTCCTATCCATGGCTTCCTTTATTAATGCCCTTTCTTATTTTTTTAAGCTTCATGCATTTATTTATTTTTATATATCGAAGACTTTGCTTTAAGGTTTTAAACTGTTATTTTGTAGCAGTTTGGCCACTTAAACGGGTCACTCTTCCTTCCCACGCATGCATCCTATATATATATATATATATTTGCATTTATCTTTTATTATATATATATTTGCATTTATCTTTTATTTATTTTAAGATTTTTATTTATATATTAATATATATTTAGATATATAAATAACTATATATATATATATATATATATATAATTAAGGAAAGTATGGAAAAAAATAGGTCATGCATTAAGCTATATATTAAAAAAAAATTTAAATTTTGTAAGAGTGACGTCTAATTGCTCTAAATCATGCAACATTGGATTACAATGACGGACACAAACATTGAATTATGATGACGAGAAGTAACATCGAATACAATGACAGAAAGTAACTAGTGGAATGCAACGATGAGAGTAAATATGAATACGCAAGATAGTCAAGCAATGCAAAAATTCATGCAATAATGATCTACGTGAATGTGTGTGGTTACACTTATTTCATCCGACTTACTTTTACCGAAGGCTAGGACTCCTCTGTCCAACCCATGTTCTCACCTTCGACAACACCTGCATCATGCTTACTCACTCCACCATTAATAGGTTAGTCTCTAAGAAATCATAGCCAAGGCATAAGTATTCTTCTTTCCCACATAAATAAGCATCCTTAATCAATTAAATAATTGCATTTAAATGTTCACTTGCAATTTTAACCTTAATTAAATCAATCATCATAGATAATATCTAAATTGGTCTCACAATTATTGAAATTAAATGAAGGTCAAATTCGAGATGTGACAAAAATTTGAATCAACATAACCGCAAACTGAACCACTACAACCCTCAAAGGTGATACAATAAATATTTGTGCTTCTAAGATACGGAAGCACCCATTTCACTGCAGCCCATTGCTCTTTACCTAGATTTGCCATGTATCTACTGACAACACCAACTGGATGTGAAATATTTGGTCTTGTACATACCATCGCATACATTAAACTTCCTGCTGCGTTAGCATACGGTACACGAGACATATAATCCTTTTCATCTTTATACTAGTCCCATAAACTTGAAGAAAGCTTAAATGAGAAGCTAAAGGGATATTTACTGGTTTCACATTCTTCATACTGAATCTCACGATGATCTTCTCCACATACTTCTTTTGCGATAACCAAAGATTACCATGTTCCTTGTCTCTATGTATCTCAATTCCCAAAATTTGTTTTGTTGCTCCTAGATCCTTCATATCAAAAGTCCTAGCCATCTGAGCCTTTAACCTGTTGATCTCAACTATGCTTTTGCTTGCTACAAGCATATCGTCGACATATAATACCAAGATAATGAATAATGCATTTCCAAACATTTAAAGTAAACACAATCGTCATACTCATTCCTTGTAAAATTTTGGCTCACCATCTTGTACCATTGCCTGGGAGACTACTTCAGGCCATAAAATGACTTTTTGAGTTTGCAAACAAATTTCCTGTTGCGATTTTAAACAAACCCTTTTGGTTGTTCCATATATATCTCCTCATCCAAACCTCCATGAAAAAATGATGTTTTAACATCTAATTGCTCCAACTCAAGATCAAGTAAAACAACATGTGCTAAAACAACCCGAATAGAAACTAGCTTAACAACTGGTGAAAAAATTTCATGAAAATCAATACCTTCCTTTTGAGAATACCCTTTTTCTACCAGTCTTGCTTTGTAGCTTTCAACTTTATCATCAACACCCTTCTTCAATTTGAAGATCCATTTGCAACCAACAAATTTCCTTCCATTTGGAAGTTCTACCGGGTCCCATGTTTTATTCTTCTCCAAGGCATCCATTTCTTCTTTCATTGCTATTTTTCATTTAGCATTTTCAGCACCATCAAGTGCTTCCTGATAACAACTAGGTTCTGCATCATTAGAAATCAAAGCAATAGATGAAACATAATCATCATACCTTTTAGGCTGATTTTTGACTTGTGTAGATCTCCTTAGATCTAGTTGTGGAATTTCCACATTTTCCTATAGATTTTCTGCATCCTCATCTTCTTCGGAAGCTTCTTCTTGCTCCCTATTTTTTGTAGATGGATGAGTTTCCAATTCAACTTGTTGATGTTGATGTATTTGTTCTTGTTTCAAATCAACTTCTACAATGTCTGATTTTATGAGAGAAGATTCATAAAAAATTACATCTCTGCTGATAATGACTTTGTGGGTAGTAGGATCCCACAACCTATATCCCTTAATTCCATCACCATAACCAACAAAGGTATATTGACTGATTTACCAAATAACAAGCTATAGAGACTACTTCTGCCCACAACTCTCACTGCAACTTGGAATTACTGATCATGCTCCTTGCTCTCTCTAGAAGAGTCTTATTCACATGTTCAACAACACCATTTTGCTGAGGAGTGTGAATAGTGGTTTTATGCCTTTTGATCCTAGATTCCTTACAATAATTTTCAAATTCCAAATATGTGAACTCACCTCCATTATGTGTTCTTAAATAGTAGATTTATCTACTAGTTTTCTTTTCAACCAAAACTCTAAACTGTTTAAACACACTAAACACATCACCTTTTCTTTTAAGAATATAGACCCACACCTTTCTAGAGCAATCATCTATAAATGTCATAAAATATGATGATCCTCCGAAAGAAACTGTAGGGAATGGTCCCGAAACATCAGAATGAATATAATCTAGAATACCCTTACTTGTATTGCTACCTGTTTTAAACCTCTGTCTAGATTGCTTCGCATAAACACAATGCTTGCAGAAATTCAAATTCAGATATTTTAAATTTGGGAGTAACTTACAGTTTAACAGTACCTTCAACCCTTTCTCGCTCATATGACCCAACCGTTGACGCCATAAACGAGTAGATTCATTTTCTTCCTCATAAACCACTACGGCTTCATTTATTACCATACTCCCTTCTAGCTTGTAAAGGTTTCTAATATTTGTAGCCTTCATGACCACCAAAATGCCCTTGGACACTTTCATCGATCCACCTTGACTTGTAAATTTCTAACCTCCAGAATCCAAAACTCCCAAGGAAATTAAATTCTTTTTGAGTTTTGGCACATGTCTTACCTCTGTTAATGTTCTCACAACACCATCGAACATTTTAATCTTAATGCTCCCAATCCAAATAGTCTTACAGGAAACATTATTTCCCCTAAGAACAACACCGCCATCAATAGCTTGGTAAGAAGAAAACCAATTCTTATGTGGACACGTGTTTAGAATAACCATTCCTCATGATACTGTAAAGAATTACCAACAGATAAAACTTCATCAACTGTAGAAGTCAAGAAAGAAATTTTGGAAAGTTTTGAATCTTGTTTTATGTGAGTGACAGAATGTGAGGTAGCAGGTAATGATACCTCCTTGAGTGAGAATGTTGATTAGAATCATTTACTTGTAAATGTCCTTGATCATGTCAAGACTTGTTCAGCTTATTACAATTTGATATCTTTGGTGAAATAAAATATTGAGGAGTAACCTCTTGAAGCCTGCTTAACACAAATAGGAGAACAATGATCTAAGTATTAGAAATGAATGAATTTTGAGCGATGTTTGAATAAATGCTCAACTCGAGATAACTTTTTCTTAATTAACATGCTTATATCCTAATGTGTGAATGAGAATAACAAGTATCTTCTTGAAGGAGTAAGTTTTAGAAAGAAATGAAATCATGACCTTGTTTATAAAGAAATTGGGCAATAAATAACTTGTTCAAAATATCATTTAATGTTCTCGCAACCTGTGCATGTGTTCAATGTTGGATATAGGAACTATTTGGTTATGAACAAACATCACTAGAACATAAGAGCATCGGGACAACAGTTAGGATGTCAGGAAGCTTGTTGGAGCTTAAAGAAAGAATTTACAATAGAGGAATAATATTATTGACAAATTAATAGAAGGAAAGGATTTGATAGACTGACTTTACTTGTGAATGTGACAGGAACCACACTATGTTGGCCGCGATATTTGGGATTTTTGGCCAGGTTTTATAAAAGAAATTGGTTCTCTATGCATGATGGAAGGATTTTTTATTTGGAATGAACTGTTAATATTTATAAGCAAGATTAAATCAGAGGTAGTACCATGGGATACATAAGGATTGATGTAGTACTCAAATTAAAACACCCATGGCAAAATAGGATAACAAAAGATTAAGGGAAATCAATGGCATTATATTAATCAGAATGGAAATGTGCATGGAAGAGAGACTAAAAAGACTTGGGAACATCAAGAAAGATCTCAGAGAAGGGTGGAAAAGAGATGAGAGATAAGTAGAAAATGCACAAGGAAGGGTGTAGAGGGAAAGGAACAGTTGGATGAACGTGCCATTGAGGGTGTTGTGTGAGAGAAGAACATAGATGATGAAGAAAATGAATGTGTGCGCCATAGGGGCTTTTGTAGAATTGATGACAAAAGATATGAACAATCCAGGATCAATCATAGTACATATTGATAGGGACATAAAAATCCTTAAAAGTTATGCAGGAAGTTTAAATGCTTATGATCACGCAAGAGAAACATCAAAATAAGAATTTAAACAAATCACAACCCTACCACAAAAAGAAATTGGTTCTCTGTGCATGATGGAAGAATTTTTGATTTGGGATGAATTGTTAATATTTATAAGCAAGATTAAATCATAGGTAGTATCATGGGATACATAAGGATTGATGTAGTAGCAACATTAAAACACCAATGGCAAAATAGGATAACTGAAAGAAAGAATTCCTTCTTTAATGATCATTGCTTCTTTAATTTTTATGATCTTTTCTAGGTGATTATGACTTTCTCCATGAATTTAACGTTGGGACTCTTCTTTACATTTAGTGTTTGATGTTTGAATGATAATTCTAGAGTCACATGTGGAGAGACTCGTATGACATATGGAATCAAACAATATTAATCAAAGATAAAATAATAGGTCACTAATACTCCTGGAAGAGTCCCTGAGGTGCATTAATGTTGTATTCAATTGATAGTTGAAATGCGATGAAGGGGCTTGGGTTGTTAGTTGGTATTCTTACAGAAAACCTCGATCCAGTAATCCACATACTATGATTTTTCTGTAAGTGACTCCGAACTTGGATGGTTCTGATGGGTTAGAGTCTCTGGCTAGAGCATATTGAATAATTAAGACTTCATGGTTGTTTGCAATGAATCTCTGGTATGGGCAAGCCCAACATATAGCTCATATGGGCTATTCTATAATATTCAGATTGACCAAAACATACACTTAAATGAGATTTCTTAAAAACTAATACTTTCTTGAATTCCTCTTCTTCCACAATGTAGGTCTTACTATGTATTTTGGTGGTTGGATGAAGGAATACTTGTTCTGTATGAACACAAAAACTACCCAAGCATGAATGACAGTGCAAGCATACTTATCTTGTTTTATGTGAGTGACTAAATGTGCTGTAGCATAAAATGATACCTCCTTGAATGAGAATGTTGATTAGAATCATTTACATGTAATGTCCTTGATCATGATAAGACTAGTTTAGCTTATTGCAAGTTGGTATGTTTGGTTAAAATAAAACCTTGAGGACCAACCTCTTGAGCCCTGCTTAACAGAGGTAGGATATCAATGGTCTTAGTATTAAAAATGAATGAACTTCGAAGATTCGTTGTAGAGAAATCATTTGTATATGGATCTAGACATGGAATATCACTGTCTCCATGATTACATTCGATATTTGAATAAATAGCTTGTTCAAAATATGATTTAATGTTTTCACAACTTGTGCATGTGTTGAATGTTGGAAGAGTCCCCGAGGTGCATTAAAGTTGTATTCGGTCGATAGTCGAAATGCAACGAAGGGGCTTGGGTTGTTGGTTTGTATTCTTACAGAAAACCTCGATCCAATAATCGACATACTATGATTTTTCTGTAAGTGGCTCAGAACTTGGATGGTTTTGATGGGTTAGAGTCTCTGGCTAGAGCATATTGAATAATTAAGCCCTAATGGTTGTTTGCAATGAATCTCTCGTATGGGCAAGTCCAACGTATAGCTCATATCGGCTATTCTATAATATTCAGATTGACCAAAACAATATTAACAACGAACTCTAATGTTGAACGTTAGAGATAAATAATTAAATTTGAACATTAAATGATGAATTCTTGAAATAGACCATTAAATCTCAATATTAAACATGGAAGGTTGAAATTTGGACCCTTAAGGCGGGAACCTCAAACCCTAAAATGTGAAGTTTAAACCCTCAGCCCTAAATGTGAAACCCTCCTTAAGTAACTAGCTTATGATTTTTAAGTCTAAATATCAAAACCTCGATTTGAACACTAAACTTTCATCAAAGATTCGGAAACCTTTGAACTCAAAATCTATAAATTAAATTCTATGTTAAACCTTAAAGGTCAAACAATGTACCTCGATTTTGAATTGCTAACAATGACCCTTAAATTTGAGCCATGTAAACAAGCAACTTAATTTTAATAGGAAGCAATTTGTACAAAAAAAAGACCACTGAGTTTGATTGTTAAATGTTGAATGTCGAGCTTTTAAAGTTACGATCTTGGACTTTGAATGTTTTCCTTAATCAAAAAACCATGAAATCTAAACCCTAAACCCTAAATGTTGAATTCTCCTCGTAATTCAATGAATTGAGTGATACGAAGGCTAAAAAAAGTCCCTAAATTTAAAAAATCAACTTTTAACAAAGAATAGAAAACTGAAAAACTTGAATGCTATTGCCTTAAACTCAAGCCTAACCAGTAAATATTTTACCCTAAGGTTCGATTCTTGTAATGTTAATATTGAACCATGTAAATAAACAATTGAGTTTGGAAATGAACCTATTTGTACTCAATATGGAATACAAAATCTCAATGTCATATCGAATGACGAACCCTTAAAGATGAAATTTGGAAGTTGAATGTGCACCCCAAAATGCTAAAGCTTGAAACCTATGTCTTGATTCTTGAATTGTTAGAAATAAAGACTAATATTTAACTTAGAATAAACAATAAAATTTAAACATGAAACAATGAGTATTGGCTATAGAGTACTACTCAGTATTGACCACTAAATCTTGATTTTAATGATTGAAAGTTGAACTCGTAAAGTTAAAATTTGGACTTTGAACTTGTACGAAAATGCTAAACCATGTTCTTAAAACCATCATGCCTAAATATTGAACTCTGTTAAGTAATGATCATAGGATTGTGAAGAATAAAAATAAAGCCCTAAATTTGAACATTAAACTTTAAACAAAGAAGCAAAAGTGTTGATTATTAAACACTATATCTAAAATTCAAACCTAACACCTAAAGGTTGAATTGTTTCCAATGATTATTGAACCGTTAAAAATGAGCTCTAGTGTGGAAGCATGTAGATAAACAATTCAATTGGAACATGAAATGATGATTGGTTAATATACAACACTGAATCTAAATGTTAAACCATTAAAATAGGAATTTTGACCTTGAATTTAAATCTAAAACCCTAAAGTCCCTACCGTAAATGTCAGACCTTCATTTATTGATGTACCTACAATTGTGAAGCCTAAAAATTGAACCATTTGCTTGAACACTAGTCTTTCAACCAAGAACACAAAACCCAAATTATTAAAATGTAAAATCTATACCTTAAATTCAACCCTATACCCTATATTTTGAGTTGTGTGCCTCAATTCTAGAATTGTTAACAACAAACTCTAGTGTTAAACCTTGGAGATAAAGATTTAAATTTGAACATGAAATGGTGGATTCTTGAAATAGACCATTAAATCTCAATGTTAAACATTGAAGGTTGAAATTTGGGCCCTTGAATATGAACCTCAAACCCTGCAATGTGAACTTTAAACCGTTAGTCCTAAATGTGAAACCCTCCTTAAGTAACTAGCTTAGAGTTTTTAAGTCTAAGCATCAAATCCTTGATTTGAATACTAAACTTTCATCAAAGACCCCAAAATCATTAAATTAATAATTTATAAATTAAATTCAATGTTAAATATTAGAGGTCAAACAATGTACCTCGATTTTGAATTGCTAACAGTGAACCTTAAATTTGAGCCATGCAATTAAGCAACATAATTTTAAGAGGAAGCAATATGTATAAAATAAAGGCCATGAACTCTAAACCCTAAACTGTAAATGTTGAATTCTCCTCGTAATGTAATGAACTTAGGGTCGTGAAAGCTAAAAATAAATCCCTAAATTTGAAAAATAGACTTTCAACAAAGAATAGAAATCTAAAAACCTTGAATTCTAAACACAATGCCTTAAACACAAACGCAACCAGTAAAAAATTTATCTTAAGCTTTGATTGTTGTAATGTTAATATTGAACCTTAATTTTGAACCATGTAAATAAACATTTGAGTTTGAAAATGAACCTATTTGTACTCGATATAGAATACAAAATATCAATGTAAATATTGAATGACAAACTTTGAAAGATGAGATTAGGATGTTGAATGTGCACCTCAAAACATAAACCCTATTTGTCTATCACTCATTAAGTAATGAGCCTAGGGCTTTGAAGCATAAACGTTGACCTCCTAATATAAATTGTAAATTTTCAATGGAGAGCCTAAAGCCCAATACCTTTATATATCTGAAATTTTAACTCAAGTCTAACTAATGAAGGTTGTATCAGGTACCTTGATGTGTTAAGCCTTAATCGTAGACTATAATGTTGAATCATGTAATTAATATAATCATTTTTAAAACTAAACCATGAGTACTCAATGTAGACAACTAAATGTGATTCTTAAGTATTGCATGTTGATCCTTTATAGTTAGAGTTTGGAATCATTAACAATGAACTAGAATGTTGCACTATATAAATAGACAAATCAATATTAACACTAAACCATTAGTATTGAATATAGACCACTAAATCCGATTCTTAAATAATGAAAATTGAAGCTCTATATTTGAAATTTGGGACTTTGAATTAGAAACCTTTGCCCAAAGCCATGGAATCTACACACTCGACCCTAAATACTGAACCCAAATTGTTAACATATAAAATCTATACCTTAAATTCAACCCTATACCCTATATTTTGAGTTGTGTACCGTGATTCTAGAATTGTCAACAATGAACTCTAATGATGAATCTTGGAGATAAATAATTAACTTTGAACATGAAATGATGAATTCTTGAAATAGACCATTAAATGTCAATGCTAAACATTGAAGGTTGAAATTTGGACCCTTGAATGTGAATGTCAAGCCCTAAAATGTGAACTTTAAACCCTCATCCCTAAATGTGAAACCCTCCTTAAGTAACTAACTTAGGATTTTTAAGTCTAAACGTCAAATCCTTGATTTGAACACTAAACTTTCATCAAAGATACCAAAACTTTCAAACTGATAATCTGTAAATTAAATTCAATGTTAAACCTTAAAGGTCAAACAATGTACCTCGATTCTGAATTGCTAACTGTGAATCTTAAATTTGAGCACATCACATAAGCAACTAAATTTTAAGAGGGATCAATTATTAAAAAATAAAGGCCACTGAGTTTGATTGTTAAACATTGAATGCAGAGCTTTGAAAGTTGAAATCTTAAGGCTCTGAATGTGAACCTTAACCCAAAAACCATGAACTCTAAACCCTAAACCCTAGATGTTGAATTCTCCTCGTAACGTAGTGAACTTATTGCTGTGAAGGCCAGAAATAAATCGCTAAATTTAAAAAATAGACTTTCGACAAAGAATCAAAAACTAAAAACCTTGAATGCTAAACTCAATGCCTTGAACTAAAACCTAAACAATAAATATTTTACCCTAAGATTTGATTCTTGTAACATTAATATTGAACCTTAATTTTGAACCATGTAAATAAACAATTGAGTTTGAAAATAAATCTGCTTGTACTCTTTATAGAATACAAAATCTCAATGTCAAATATTGAATGACGAACCTTGAAAGCTAAAATTTGGAAGTTGAATGTGCATCCCAAAACATAAATCCTAAATGTCTATCACTCCTTAAGTAATGATCCTGGGGCTTTGAAGCATAAACATTGACCTCCAAATGTAAATCTAATGTCCCTTACCAAATTTGCCATAGAAAAGTCAAATACCACACGTTAGGGTCAGGGTTTCGAAATTACCATTTAGACTATCTTGAAACTGCATAATTCTTGTGCTCTAATTCTGGGATCATGGGATAGGAAGACACATGTACAAAATATAGATATACAAATATACCTCTTGAAACATTAGTGTTGGATAAGATTTTCCTTGCATTCAATTTCATAAACAATATTCATATAGAAAGATCATCTATTTATTATAATGCAGTTAACTGGGTTTATTCACTCAACTCAACCATACAAGGGGATGGTGCTAAGAAGCATGGCAAGGCATAGACTGTCCACAATACCTCCATGCAGGCCTCTCAAGGAGGCATGGCAGGGTGTTGTTCAATTCTCCCTCCAAACAGTCCCTAGGGGGGGCTTGGCAGGGTATAGGCTATCAACAAGGCCTCCATATAGTCCCCTCAAGTCAGCATGGCAGGGGCATTCAGTCCTTCCAAACAAGCCCTTTGGGGGGCATGACAATGTTCCCTTCACATAGTCCCCTCACCATTCCTATAGGACTGGTGAGTCTTATATATATATATATATCAGTGATATAAATAAATCAGTCAATAGTCAATTTTTTGACATGTTATATTTATGCAATACAATAATGTTTATAATATATCCTATGCTGTCTTAACAGGCTATATGACTGTGTAAATAGATAATTTTTTGTAGATCTAATATATGATAATAGAATTCAGAATACACTTCTTTGCTAATCGTACCTTTTCATCTATTAAACTCTGTACTCTTCATATATTGATTGCAGCCTTTGATAAATACAAATTGTTGCCTTATGAATCGTAGCATATTTAATTAATAGTTTTCACTAAGACATTTATTAACCACATACTTCTCCCTTAAACTGCATTTCATATTTTTATCTATGCAATGTACCTCATGGTATATTATATATTACTTCATTTATATGGGCTCATATCCTCCTTTTTATCTTTTATTAAGACAGTTTTTGTCTTATGTGTACCAAGCTTTATTGGGCCACCTCTTTGTATTTATTTTGTCTTATACATAATAGACTCTTAAGACATTTGCTGCTTAAAGAAAAGAGTTGGCTATTTGCTTCCTTCTATATGTATCTATCACTGCACTCTACATATATCTTATAATACATTGCATAACATATGACTTAAAGGAAATTGTATCTTGTCCTCATTATTTAAATGAGGATCATTGCCTTCTTATAAACACAAATCGTACCACTTGTCTTTCACATCATGCGATATTTTTAAATCACATCTCTTAGCAAATTGTATCATTTTATTATATTGATTGCTCAACATCACACATATTTATTAGGTGATTTTTGCATTGTATGAGGAAGTCGACCATAAGTAAATATTTGATTTGTGATTTGCATTCTTATTTCACGGGCATGACAATAAATGGTAAATTATTAATCAAGGGTCTAAAACCCTATATATATATAATTTTAACTCAACTCTAACTAACCCCTTAACCATAAACTATAATGTTGAATCATGTAATTAATATAATCATTTTTAAAACCTAACCATAATTATTTCGGCATTTTGTCCACGATTTGAAAAAGAAATTTGTTCTTTGTGCATGATAGAAGAATTGTTGATTTGGAGGGAACTATTAATATATCTAAGGAAGCTTAAATTACACGTAGTACCATGGGATATATAAGGATTAATGTAGTACTAAAATTAAAACACCCATGGCAAAAGGGGATAACAAAAGATTAAGGAAAATCAATGACATTATATTGACCAGAATGGAAATGAGCAGGGAAGTGAAACAAATATAGAATCGGGAATGTCAAGAAAGATATTGCAAAAGGAATGAAAAGATATGAGAGATAAGTAGAAAACACACAATGAATGGTGCTGAAGAAAAGGAAAAGTTGGGTGAGCGTGTCATTGAATGTGTTGCTATGCGCGCCAATTTTGATGCTATTGGAAAGAAGAACATAGGAGAAGAAGAGAAAATGGATGAGCGCACCTTAGGGGCTACCACAAAATTGATGACAAAAGATATGAATAATCCAGGATCAATCACAGAACATATTAACATTGCTAAGGCAAGAAAATCATGGGAAGAAGAATTTAAACAAACCACAGCTCTACTGCAAATAGGAAGAACATTTTGAAGAGACAAAAACCCTGGACCAGAAGTCAACTCAGGTGCCCCACAAAACAAGAAGAATTTCAGTAGAAGACAAGAACAATCAAGTGGACAAGCAGGAAGATAAAGAAGAGGAAATTAAGAGAGATTTAAAAGAAATATATATTTGGGTAGAGGACTATTTTGATATCAAGTTAGGGAAAAGGAAACCCTAGTACATAGGAGAAAGCCTAAGAAGAAAGAGAAGAAATATATACATAACAAGATACCTGAAATACTAGTAAGACATAAGAAAGTACTAATGGGTTCACCAATTAAGCTACTAGGTTTCGAAGAGGACACCACCAAAGCAATAGAGCATATCTTTGTTTTAGAATCCTCTGGAATATAAATTTCATAACAAGAGACAAAACCATGTTATTCGATTTTATAGGAACATTGGGCATTGATGCCTTGAAAAGCTATAGGAAGGCATATCCTAGAAGCATGATAAAACTTGGGAAGAAGTCAAGAAAGAAATTTTGAAAAGTTTTGAATCTTGTTTTATGTGAGTGACTGAATGTGCTGTAGCAATAATGATACCTCCTTGAGTGAGAATGTTGATTAGAATTACTTACTTGTAAATGCTCTTGATCATGTTAAGACTTGTTTAGCTTATTGCAAGTTGATATGTTTAGTGAAATAAAATATTGAGGAGTAACCTCCTGAAGCCTTCTTAACACAAATAGGAGAACAATGATCTAAGTATTAGAAATGAATGAATTTTGAGCGATGGAACATTGTGGAATGATGCCTTGAAAAGGTATAGGAAGGCATATCCTAAGTATGATATTTAACTTGGGTAGAAGTCAAGAACGAAATTTTGGAAAGTTTTGAATCTTGTTTTATGTGAGTGACAGAATGTGAGGTAGCAGGTAATGATACCTCCTTGAGTGAGAATGCTGATTAGAATCATTTACTTGTAAATGTCCTTGATCATGTTAAGACTTGTTTAGCTTATTGCAAGTTGATATCTTTGGTGAAATAAAATATTGAGTAACCTCTTGAAGCCTGCTTAACACAAATAGGAGAACAATGATCTCAGTATTAGAAATGAATGAATTTTGAGCGATGTTTGAATAAATGCTCAGCTCGGGATAACTTTTTCTGAATTAACATGCTTATACCGTAATGTGTGAATGAGAATAACAAGTATCTTCTTGAAGGAGCAAGTTTTAGAAAGAAATGAAATCATGACCTTGCTTATAAAGAAGTTGGGCAGTAAATAACTTGTTTAAAATATCATTTAATGTTCTCACAATCTGTGCATGTGTTCAATGTTGGATATAGGAACTATTTGGTTATGAACAAACATCACTAGAACATAAGAGCATCGGGACAACGGTTAGGATGTCAGGAAGCTAGTTGGAGCTTAAAGAAAGAATTTACAATAGAGGAGTAATATTATTGACAAATTAATAGAAGGATTTGATGGACTGAATTTACTTGTGAATGTGATAGGAACCACACTATGTTGGCCGCAATATTTGGGATTTTTGGCCAGGTTTTATAAAAGAAATTGGTTCTCTATGCATGATGGAAGAATTTTTTATTTGGAATGAATAGTTAATATTTATAAGCAAGATTAAATCAGAGGTTGTACCATGGGATACATAAGGATTGATGTAGTACTCAAATTAAAACACCCATGGCAAAACAAGATAACAAAAGATTAAGGGAAATCAACGACATTATATTAATCGGAATGGAAATGTGCATGGAAGAGAAACTAAAAAGACTTGGGAACATCAAGAAAGATCTCAGAGAAGGATGGAAAAGAGATGAGAGATAAGTAGAAAATGCACAAGGAAGGGTGTAGAGGGAAAGGAACAGTTGGATGAACATGCCATTGAGGGTGTTGCTCAGCGCACCAATGTGGGTGTTGTGTGAGAGAAGATAGATGAAGAAGAGAATGAATGTGTGCGCCATAGGGGCTTTTGTAGAATTAATGACAAAAGATATGAACAATCTAGGATCGATCATAGTACATATTGATAGGGACATAAAAATCCTTAAAAGTTATGCAAGAAGTTTAAATGCTTTTGATCACGCAAGAGAGCCATCCGAATAAGAATTTAAACAAATCATAGCCCTACCACAAAAAGAAATTGGTTCTCTATGCATGATTGAAGAATTTTTGATTTGGAATGAATTGTTAATATTTATAAGCTAGATTAAATCACAGGTAGTATCATGGGATACATAAGGATTGATGTAGTACTAACATTAAAACACCGATGGCAAAATAGGATAACTGAAAGAAAGAATTCCTTCTTTAATGATCATTGCTTCTTTAATTTTTATGATCTTTTCTAGGTGATTATGACTTTCTCCATGAATTTAACGTTGGGACTCTTCTTTACATTTAGTGTTTGATGTTTGAATGATAATTCTGGAGTTACATGTGGATAGACTCGTATGACACATGGAATCAAACAATATTAATCAAAGATAAAATAATAGGTCACTAATACTCCTGGAAGAGTCCCCGAGGTGCATAATGTTGTATTTAGTCGATAGTCGAAATGCGACGAAGGGGCTTGTGTTGTTGGTTGGTATTCTTACAGAAAACCTCGATCTAGTAATCCACATACTATGATTTTTATGTAAGTGACTCCGAACTCGGATGGTTCTAATGGGTTAGAGTCTCTGGCCAGAGCATATTGAATAATTAAGCCTTCATGGTTGTTTGCAATGAATCTCTGGTATGGGCAAGCCCAACGTATAGCTCATATCAGCTATTCTATAATATTCAGATTGACCAAAACATACACTTAAATGAGATTTCTTAAAAACTAATATTTTCTTGAATTCCTCTTCTTCCACAATGTAGGTCTTACTATGTATTTTGGTGGTTGGATGAAGGAATACTTGTTTTGTATGAACACAAAAACTACCCAAGCATGAACGACTGTGCAAGCATACTTATCTTGTTTTATGTGAGTGACTAAATGTGTTGTAGCAGGATATGATACCTCCTTGAATGAGAATGTTGATTAGAATCATTTACATGTAAAAGTCCTTGATCATGACAAGATTAGTTTAGCTTATTGCAAGTTGATATGTTTGGTTAAAATAAAACCTTGAGGACCAACCTCTTGAGCCCTGCTTAATAGAGGTAGGATATCAATGGTCTTAGTATTATTTAAAATGAATGAACTTTGAAGATTCGTTGTAAAGAAATCATTTGTATATGGATCTAGACATGGAATATCACCGTCTCCATGATTACATTCGATATTTGAATAAATAGCTTGTTCAAAATATGATTTAATATTTTCACAACTTGTGCATGTGTTGAATGTTGGATATAGGAATTATTTGGTGAAGAACAAATGAGTACATGTGAAGGAATCAACATCTTAGATGGGTAGATAAGATTTCGGGTTAAGGTAAATCACGACAAAAGTTATGGAAACTTTATGAAGATAAAGTTAAAGTTGCTTAACCATGAGTAGAACGTAAGTGCATCAGGACGATGGTCAGGATGTCACGAAGCTAGATGAAGTTTAATTATGAATTTACAATAGAGCAATAATATTATTGACAAATTAATAGAAGGATTCTATGGATTGACTTTACTTGTGAGTGTGATAGGGACCATGGTATGTTGGGGTGGATACTCAAGATTTTTTCCCAGGTTTTGGAAAAGAATTTGGTTCTTTGTGCATGATGGAAGAATTGTTGATTTGGAAGGAACTACATTAGTATTTCTATGCAAGCTTAAATCACAGGTAGTACCATGGGATACATAAGTATTAATGTAGTATGAAAATTAAAACACTCATGGCAGAAGGGAAAAACAATTGATTAAGGGAAATCATCAACATTATATTATCTGGAATAGAAATGAGCAGGGAAGAGAGACAAAAATAGACTCAAGAACGTTAAGGAAGATATCACAGAAGGAAGGAAAGGATGAGAGATAAGCAGAAAATGCTCAAGGATAGGTTCAGAGGAAAATAAATAGTTGGATGAGAGTGCTACTAAGCGTGCTAACGTGGGTGTCGTCGAAGAGAAGAACATAGAAGAAGAGAGAATGGATGAACACGCCATAGGGGCTATTGCAGAATTGATGACAAAATATCTAGACAATCCATGATCGATCGCATTACATATTGACAGGGCTACAAAAATCCTTAAAAGTTTAGGAGAAAGTTTTAATGCTCGTGATCGGGCAAGAAAAACATGGGAAGAAGAATTAAACAAACTATAGACCTACAAATTGGAAGAACCCTAAATGTTCAACGTGACTTTGGTAATATTCAGATCAGTGTAGTTGAACAATTGGAACATTTACTAAATCCCATAGGACACCTTCGACCCTTGAATCTAGATGCGGTGTACCTGGATAATGTGGTTAATCGAAGTGTGATGAAGATTATAGAAAGGGAAGAAGATGCAACACATAATGAGATTAGTTCCTTGAGTATAATACAATTGATTGAAACGTTACCTACTAATGATATGATGTCATTAACAAATGAAAAGATATCCCCTGAAAATAAAAGACTCTTTCAAGAGACACAAACCTTGGACTAGGAATCACACAGGATCCCTACAATACAAGAATAATTTTAGAAGATAGTAAAAATCAAGTGGACAAGCAGGAAGATAAGGAAGAAGAAATTAAGAAGGATTTCAAAGAAATATTGGGGAAGAACTATTTTGATATAAAGTTACAAAGAGATAAAGTGAGAGAAAACAAAACCCTAGTATAGAGGACACAACCTAAGAAAAAGGACAAGAAAGAAATACACAGCAAGATACTAGAAATACTGGTAAGAGGAAAGAAAGTACCAATGGTTTCACCAATTAAGGTACTAGTGTTTGAAATGGACACCATCGAAGCAGCTGAGCATATCTTTGTTTTAGAATCCATTTGGAAGATAAATGACATAACAAGTAAACAAATCAAGTTGTTTGATTTTGTAGGAACATTGCCGAATGTTGCCCTGAAATCGTATAGGAAGGCATGTCCTAAGCATGATAATTGGGAAGAAGCCAAGAATTTTTTTTTGGAAAAATTTGAATCTGTTGAGATCCCTATGGAAGGAGTGAGCAAAATGAGGGAATTAGTGGAAAAGGAAGGAAAAACACTAAAACAATTTGATAAGAGGTTTAAAGAAAGGATTACGAAGTTAGAAAGCCATTGACCGAGAAACAAAAGATTGAATGGTTCATATCCAGAATAAAGTTTGATAGCAGAAAATCTTTGAATGGCAGGGTATTTGGAACCTATACAGAAGTGGTTACTTCAATACATTGTGGAATTTAGGAAATACTATCTTTTCCTACATTGTCTTATGATTTAATGGTAGGTAGACATTCAACTACAAAATATAGTGTTGAAATCATGTGAATGTCGATCCTTATCATTTAGTGTTGAAATAATCTAATCTCTAAATGTTGATCCTTTATGATTGTGTGTTGAAATCATCTTATCTCTTGATGTTGATCTTTGGTGATTTGATTTTGCAATCACTGAACTTCTTATCCTTGTTGATATTCTTCAATGATTTAGTGATGAAAACAATTGAACTTTTTCCTTATTGTTGAGGTCTTTAGTGATTTAGTGTTGAAATCACTCCATTATCTTTTCCTTTATTGATGATCTTTGGATGATCTTCGTGTCCTTATTAGGTTGATTTACTTATCTTGATACTTAGCTTGACAATTTAGTGTTGAAATCATCTTATCTCTTAATCTTGGTCCTTGATGATTTAGTGTTGAAATCATTTTATCTCTTAATGTTGATCATTGATGATTTAGTGTTAAAATCATCTTATCTCTGAATGTTGATCCTTGATGATTTAGTGTCGAAATCATCTTATCTCTTGATGTTGATCCTTGCTGATTTGATGTTGCAATCACTAAACTTCTTATCCTTGTAGATAATCTTCAATGATTTAGTGATGAAAAGCCTTGAACTTCTTATTCCTTAATGCTGAAGTCTAGTGATTTAGTGTTGAAATCACTCAATTATCTTATGCTTTAGTGATGATCAATTTTTAGAAAGAAATGAAATCCTGATCTTGCTTATAAAGAAGTTGGGCAACAAATAGTTTGTTGAAAATTTCATTTAATGTTCTCACAACTTGTGCATGTGTTCAATGTTGGATATATGAACTATTTGGTTATGAACAAACAGGTACATGTGAAGGAATCAACATCTTAGATAGGTAGATAAGATGCAAGGTTTAGGTAAATCAGGAGGAAAGGTATGGTAACTTTATGAAGAAAAACTTAAAGTTTCTTAAGCATGCCTAGAACATAAGTGCATCGGGACAATGGTTAGGATACCATGAAGCTAGTTGAAGCTCAAAGAAAGAATTTACAATAGAGGAATGATATTATCAACAAATTAATAGAAGGATTCGATGGACTGACTTTACTTGTGACTGCTATAGGAACCACACTATATTGGTCTAGATATTCGGGATTTTGCCCAAGTTTTGGAAAAGAAATTTGTTCTTTGTGCATGATAGAAGAATTGTTGATTTGGAGGAAACTGTTAATATATCTAAGAAATCTTAAATCACATGTAGTACCATGGGATAGATAAGGATTAATGTAGTACTAAAATTAAAACACCCATGGCAAAAGGGGATAACAAAAGATTAGGGAAAATAAATGACATTATATTAATTGGAATGGAAATGAGCAGGGAAGTGAAACAAAAATAGACTCAAGAATGTCAAGAAAGATACTGTAGAAGGAATGAAAAGACATGAGAGATAAGTATAACACACACAAGGAATGAAGCCGACAAAAAGCAAAAGTTTGTTGAGCGTGCTGCTGTGCGCCCCAATTTTGATGCTGTTGGAAAGAAGAACATAGGAGAAGAAGAGAAAATGGATGAGCGTGCCATAGGGGCTTTCACAGAATTGATGACAAATGATATGAAAAATCCAGGATTAGTCATAGAACATATTGATATTGCTAGAAAAATCCTAGAAGTTGAGGAAGATTTAATGCTTATGATCAGGCAAGAAAATCATGGGAAGAAGAATGTAAACAAACCACAGCTCTACCACAAATAGTAAGAACACTTTGAAGAGACACAAACCTTGGACCAACAGTCAACCCAGGTGCCCCACAAAACAAGAAGAATTTCAGTAGAAGACAATAACAATGAAGTGGACAAGCAGGAAGATAAAGAAGAGTCAATTAAGAGAGATTTCAAAGAAAGATATAATTGGGAGAGGACTATTTTGATATCAAGTTAGGGAAAACGAAACCCTAGTACATAGGAGAAAACCTAAGAATAAAGAGAAGAAATATATACACAACAAGATGCTTGAAATACCGATAAGACAAAAGAAAGTACTAATGGATTCACCAAGTAAGCTACTAGTGTTTGAAGAGGACACCACCGAAGCAATGGAGCATATCTTTGTCTTAGAATCAATCTAGAATATAAATGACATAACAAGAGACAAAACCATGTTATTTTATTTTATAGGAACACTGTGGAATGATGCCTTGAAAAGGTATAGGAAGGCAAATCCTAAGCATGGTAAAACTTGGGAAGAAGTCAAGAAAGAACTTTTGGAAAGTTTTGAATCTTAAGAGACCCCAATGGAAGGAGTGAGCAAAATGAGGGAGTTAATGAAGAAGGAATGAGAAACAATAAAATAATTTGATAAGAGGTTTAAAGAAACCATTCACAAGCTAGAAGAGCAACTAACTGAGAAACAAAAGATTGAATTGTTCATATCTGGAATAAACTCTAGTATTAGAATATCTTTGGATGGAAGGGTATTTTCAAAACTATATAGAGGTGGTTACCTCATTATAGTGAGGAATTTTCAAAATACTATCTTTTCCTACATTGTCTTATGATTTAATGTCAGGTAGACATTCAATTGCAAAAATTACATTCATTATGTGTTGTCAAAAATTGTATACAAAAGAGAGTGATTGGATTGTTTATTTAGTTTGACTTTCTTATAAGGTATAATAGCATTAGATTCTGTATGAAATAACAGTATGAGCTCTCGGATGTAATGTTCATTCAGATTGAACTACATTGGACTTGTGTGGTTCAATACATATAAACTATATGTAGGGTTTCATAATTAGCTTTGCATCTACCTTAGCATTTATTTAAAGTAGTATTAAGCTTTATACAGATTTACACTTGGTTGTTGACTGATCTAATTGAAACTTGCCATGTTGTACTAGTAGAATGATGTTATTGCTGATTGAAAGCTTCTTAGTCTTATGATGAATCTAGCTAGCATGTTCTTCAATGTGCAAATGTTGTTACTTAAACCATCACACACTTCCAAGATAATTTATAGAGATATTGTTTTTAAGTGAAGAGTAATTCATGCCTAAACATTTAAATTAGTAATATTTTCTATGTGAGGTTTCAATTTAGGAACTAAGCTTTTGTGATAAGGAATTCTAGAATTTTTTACATTTTATGCTATTGATTATTAAGCGAGATTTTATTTATCATTTATTGTTGACCTTCATATCGGTTGTGCATGACTTTGAAGATTTAGTGTTGAAATCATCTTATCTCCTAATGTTGGTCTTTGATGATTTAGTGCCGAAATCATCTTATCTCTTAATGTTGATCCTCGATGATTTAGTGTTGAAATCATCTTATCTCCTAATGTTGATGTTTGATGACTTCATGTTGAAATCATCTTATCTCTTAATGTTGATCCTTGACAATTTAATGTTGAAATCATCTTATCTCTTAATGTTGATCCTTGACGATTTAGTGTTAAAACAATCTTATCTCTTGATGTCGATGCTTGATGATTTAGTGTTGAAATAATCTTATCTCTTAATGTTGATCTTTGCTGATTTCATGTTGCAATCATCGAATTTCGTATCGTTGGTGATAATCTTCAATGATTTATTGAACTTTGTATTCCTTATTGTTGAGGTCTTTAGTGATTTAATGTTGAAATCACTCAATTATATTATCCTTTATTAACGATCTTTGGATGATCTTCTTGTCCTTGTTATGTTGATCTACTTATCTTGATACAAATCTTTTGCGATTATGATTTAGAATGGCAATCCTGACGATCATTCATTGATTAGTTTTGATGATCTTTTCTGCGTTATTATGATTTTCTCCTTGTTTGACGTTGACTCTTCTTTTCATTTAGTGTTGAGATGTGTAAATGATAATTTTGGAGTCAATGTGGATAGGCATGTAGGACATATGGAATCAAACAATCTTAATCCAAGATATAATAATAGGTCACTGATACTCATAAGAATTCTCTAGGTTGATTAACCTTGAATTTGGTCGATAGCTGAAATTCGATGAAGGATGCAAGGCTTGGGTTGTTGGTTGGTATTCTTATAGAAAACCTTGGTCTGATAATTGACATACTGTGATTTTTCTATAAGCGACTCAGAGCATATTGAATAAATAAGCCCTATTGGTTGTTTCCTATGAATGTCTTGTATGGGCAAGCTCAGTGATAATATAGCTCATATTGGGTATTCCTGAGTATTCAGATTGACTAGAACATACACTTAAATGAGTTTGCTTAAGAAAGAAAACTTTTTCGAATTCTTGGTTTGTATAAACAAAAAGCCTACCCAAGTGAATGGTTGTACAAGCATACTTATCTTATTTTATGTGAGTGATTGAATGTGTTGTAGCAAGTAATGATACCTCCTTGAATGAGAATGTTGATTAGTATCATTTACTTGTAAATGTCCTTGATCATGTTAAGACTTGTTTATCTTATTGCAAGTCGATATGTTTAGTGAAATAAAACATTGAGGAGTAACCTCTTGAAGCCAGCTTAACACAAATAGGAGAACAATGGTCTAAGTATTAGAAATGAATGAATTTTGAGTGATATTTGAATAAATGCTCAAGTCGGGGTAACTTTTTCTTAATTACCATGCTTATATCATTAACTGTGAATGAGCATAACAAGTATCTCCTTGAAGGAGCAAGTTTTAGAAAGAAATGAAATCATGACCTTGCTTATAAAGAAGTTGGGCAATAAATAACTTGTTCAAAATATCATTTAATGTTCTCCCAACTTGTGCATGTGTTCAATGTTGGATATAGGAACTATTTGGTTATGAACAAACATCACTGGAACATAAGAGCATCAAGACAACGGTTAGGATGTTAGGAAGCTAGTTCGAGCTTAAAGAAAGAATTTACAATAGAGAAATAATATTATTGACAAATTAATAGAAGGATTTGATGGACTAACTTGTGAATGTGACTGGAACCACACTATGTTGGCCTCAATATTTGGGACTTTTGGCTAGGTTTTATAAAATAAATTAGTTCTCTGTCATGATGGAAGAATTTTTTATTTGGGATGAATGTTAATATTTTTAAGGAAGATTAAATCACAGGTAGTACCATGAGATACATAAGGATTGATGTAGTACTAAAATTTAAAGTTATTTCTAACAAAGAGATTTATACTTGCCATGTTGTACTAATAGAATTATGTTATTTCTGATTGAAAGTTTCTTAGTCTTTTGGTGAATCCAACCAGCATGTTCTTCAATGTGCAAATTTTGTTACTTAAACCATGACAAACTTCCAAGATAATTTATAGAGTTATTGTTTTTAAGTGAAGAGTAATTCATACCTAAATGCTTAAATTAGTAATATTTTCTATGTGAGATTTCAATTTAGGAACTAAGCTTTTGTGTTAAGGAATTCTAGGAATTTTCACATTTTATGTCATTGATTATTAAGCGATATTTTATTTATCATTTATTTTTTACCTTCTTATTGGTTATTGATGACTTTGAAGATTTAGTGTTGAAATCATCTTATCTCTTAGTATTGGTCTTTGATGATTTAGTGTTGAAATGATCTTATCTCTTAATGTTGATCTTTGATGATTTAGTTTTGAAATCATCTTATCTCTTAATGTTGTTATTTGATGATTTAGTGTTGAAATCTTCTTATCTCTTAATGTTGATCTTTGATGATTGTTTTTGAAATTGTCTTATCTTGTAATGTTGATCTATGACGATTTAGTGTTGAAATCATCTTATCTCTTAATGTTGATCTTTGATGATTTAGTGTTGAAATCAACTTATCTCCTAATGTTGATCTAAGATGATTTAGTGTTGAAATCATCTTATGTCTTAATGTTGATCCTTTACAATTTAATGTTGAAATTATCTTATCTCTTAATGTTGATACTCGAGGATTTAGTGTTGAAATCATCTTATCTCTGAATGTTGATCCTTGATGATTTAGTGTTAAGGTCATCTTATCTCTTGATGATGATCTTTGGTGAATTAATGTTTCAATCACTGAACTTCTTATCCTTGTTGATAATCTTCAATGATTTAGTGATGAAAACACTTGAAGAACTTCTTATTCCTTATTGTTGAGGTCTTTAGTTATTTAGTGTTGAAATCACTCAATTATCTTTTCCTTTATTGATGATCTTTGGATGGTCTTGTCCTTACTATGTTGATCTATTTATCTTGATACTAATCTTTTGCGAATATGATTTAGAATGGCTATCATGATGGGCATTCTTTCTTTATTTTTGATGATCTTTTCTACGTGATTATGGTTTTCTCCTTGAATTTGAGGTCGAGACTCTTTTTTTCATTTAGTGTTGAGATGTTTGAATGATAGTTCTATAGTCACATGTGGATAGACATGTATCACATATGGAATCAAACAATCTTAATCCAAGATAATCTTTGTTGTTCAGTGTTGGCAATGGCTATTCTCTAAATTGGGTTGGTCTGCTCCTCTTCCTAACTCTTTGTATGAGCTCTTTTGCAGTTGGCCTATTTTATATAAAGAGTCTACCTTTTCCTCCTTATGGGTAGTTTCACCTTCGATAGGGATCTGGAGTATTTGGCTCGAAAGAAACATGAGAATATTTAGGAAAGAGATTTTAGAGATTGATGAATTATTCAAATTGATTGAAAAATCCATTTCAAAGGCAGTAATGAATCATCTACAGAAGGAAGGATTCTCAAACCTTTTGTTCACTTCATGGCATGACAAAATTCTTGCTAATTGGCATTTATTAAAACTTTCCATGGGATATGGATGCCAACCTAGTTCAAAAGTGGATTGAAGTTTCATCAAATGGATTCCTCCAGTAGGGGATTTTATAAAGCTTAATTTTGATGGAGCCTCTTTGGGAATCCCGAGCCCTTCTTCAGCAGGTGGTGTCTTAAGGAACAACATGGGAGAAGTTATTGAGGATTTTGCTATAAGGCTTCCAGATTTGACTAATAATCAGGCGAAAGTTCTAGCTTTGGTGGAAGGATTAAAATTGGCAAATAGTCTTCAAATTAAAAAGTTACACATAGAAGGGGATTCATTGAATGTAATAAATGGCTTGAAGAAGAAATATGTTTCAAATTGGAAGCTACTTTATTTGTTACAAGAGGCATGGGCTATTATGGAATATTTTGAAAGCTTTTAAGTTTCTCTTTACCTTCGTGAGGGGAACGCATTAGAAGATGGGTTATCTAATTTAACTTTTGATTTGAATTTGTCGGCTATGAAGATTAATGGTGATCAGATTAGAGGTTATCACAAGATCCTTGTCGTCTTGGAAAATGAATTTCAATAATGAGAGGGGTAATTTCCACGCATTTTTTAACTAATCATTTGTGTTTGATTGCAGGGGCTTACATCCTTGTACGATGAAATAATTATGATAATTTGTGTTCGTTTATGCGGATATCTCTCACCTATGGTCGGATCTGCTTTGTTTTTGCTGATCTTAGTACTTGTTTCCTTTTCACATTGGAGTTCTGCAGATTTGATTACTAGTCTGGTCTTAGATTTGACAAGCAAAATCATTCTTGGGAGGATTCTTTGCCTATTTAGTAGCGTTGCAAGGCTGATGTTCTTATCCTTCTAGAATGTTTATGATGGAGCTTCAGATTAATAGGCAGGTTTATCTTCCAGTGCAGAAATGGGAAAGGGCTTTTATAGGAGCAATAGACTCTGATGCTATGGCTTCCATTTTCGCCATTGGTAATCCAGTGGTCAAAGAAGCTTTGAGGGAGATAATAGGAAGGGAAATCTGGGATGCCCGTCCTCGTTCTCTTTATCCTTCCCAAATCCTTTCAGCCTTTGCGTCGAATGCTATGTATTTGTTTCAAAATGTGAATGCTATTAGGGGGCTTGTTGTAAAGTTTGGTCATTCTTATCAATATTCTTAAGACTCCTTGAATTGGGCCTTCCAAAATTATGACTTGTTCAAATCGGGTGCATTATTGGGAGGTTTGTTTACAAAGTGCCAAATTTCTCACTCGCTGGCTTTCAATTGTGTTTTCAATGTTGTCCGTTTTGGTCTGCTTCATGAGAATGAAGACACTCTGCATTTCTCCATTCATACTCACAAAGTTGAATTAGGTGAAGCTTTGGCGAACTAGGTTGATGAGAAGTTTCAAGTTGTTCTCTTATTTTGTCAGTTTTAGCCACAAGTCCCTCCTCCTGGTTCGCCGTTGTATGATGATGAAGTAGAGAACAATTTTGTGTTACAGGATTTAAATGCTACTATAGACTCTTAAGAAATGTATCTAATTATTTTTCTTTTTTGTAATGCTGTCATAGAATTTTTTTTGTATAAATCACCACATATTATTAGGTGGTGCTTAGCTGGATGTTCTTCTCCTTCTGCTGTATTAGCATGGATTTTGGCCATTATCCTCTGGAAGGAGATCTTTTTGTTTCTCTTCATGCTACAGGAGTGCTTTCTCTCCTTGTATTTTGTAATTTCAAAGCTTCTATATAATATAATATTATAGGTGTGTGTCACCTTTTGTTTAAAAAAAACTATCAGGGATAGAGCTCAAGAGCAAGGGAGCTTGAATCTCATCCTCAAAAAGAATCTTCAATGAATTGAGTTGATTCAACATAGTGTGCATCTCATTTAAATGGTTCGCCTCTGAACTCCCTTCATTTTTAGATTAAATAGTCTCTTCATGAAAAATAATTTATTGACTGTTGTGTCTCGTTCATATAAATCATGAAGCTTTTTCCATTATGACATTTTTTCTTGTGATACATGAAAGTATATAGTGTCTACCAAAGACTTTTGAATAGTAGCAATTATCTTTAGATCTAACTTTCCCCAATCTTCTCAGTCCTCGTTGTGGGCTTCATTGATTTTCCCTCAAGTGGCAAATACAAATCTTTGAGAGAGTATATCTTCTATCTTAGACCTCCCATATGTTAAAATTTACCCCAGCATGTTTTCAATGCTTACCATTGATTCCATTGAACCATCTGTAAATAGAATATCTCAAACAAAAAATTAGCAAGCTTTGATACCAGTTTTTATGAATTAAACAATAGTCAATAAATAATTAAAATTTGTTCAAATAGTCTTTAGGTTGCATAGCTAATGAATGATGAGTCGAGTGAACTTATGATTTGTTCCAGTGAAAAGAGGAAAATAAATACATGTGTTTAACGAAATACTCCAGAAATGAACACCTACAACTAGCACAAACAAACTATTTGACATAATCCCTAGATAAGGATATGCTCGTTAAATTTCCACAAGTATTCAATATTTAATTATAAAGTCATTTTCCAATGTATGTAATCAAACTATTTCAAAAGTGCATCCACGGGAGATAATGCTATTTTATAAATCATTTAAACTCCTAGAGTGAAAAAGAAATGGTTACAAATTGGTTATGGGTGAGGAGGTTATAAAAACATTGTTTTCAAATGAAAAAGGCATTCCTGTGATTGTACTTTTCTAGTTGTTTCTGGGATGGAGCAGAACTAAAGATAAACAGAGGGTTTTCATTCCACATTGTATAGAAAGTTATTGTAGAGGGTTTTGTGTATTATTGTGGGAACGGATTTGCCATTTGTTGGAGTAATCATCAATTGTGCAATCATTGTGAAGAAATGCAGTCATAATCTTAGTATTTAGGTTTGGTTGTATTCGGTGGATAGTCGAAATCAAATGAAGGATGCAAGGCTTAGGTTTTGGTTGGTATTCTTATAGAAAACCTCGGTCCAGTAATCAACATACTGTGATTTTTCTGTAAGTGACTTAGAACCCATATGGTTTTGATGGGTCAGTCTTTGGTCAGAGCATATCAAATAATGAAGCCCTAATAGTTGTTTCGAATGAATGTTCCATATCAGCAAGCCCAATGATAGTATAGCTCGTATTGGCTATTCTTGAGTATTCATATTGACTAAAACATACAGTTAAATGAGATTGCTTAAAAACTAATACTTCTTTGAATTCCTCTTTTTCCAAAATGCAGAGTGTGATGAAGATTAGAGAAAGGGAAGAAGATGCGACATATAATGATATTAGTTCCTCAAGTACAAGACAATTAAGTGAAACGTCACCTGCAAACGATATGATGTTAACAAATGAAAAGCTATTCCCTAAAAATAGAAGGTAGTTTGATGAGACACAACCCCTGGATGACGAGTCACCTTAGGTGCCCTACAAAACAAGAAGAATTTCAGTAGAAGACATTAACAATCAAGTTGACAAGCATGAAGATAAAGAAGAGGAAATTAAAAGAGTTTTCAAAGAAATATTGGGGAAGGACTATTTTGATATCAAGTTACAAAGAGATAAGGGAAGGGAAAATAAAGCCCCAATACATAGGAGAAAACCTAAGTAGAAAGACAAGAAAAAAATACACAACAAGATACGGGAAATACCGGTAAGACAAGGGAAAGTATTAATGGATTTGCCAATTAAGCTACTAGTGTTCGAAGAGGACACCACTGAAGCAGTAGAGCATATCTTTGTTCTAGAATCCATCTAGAATATAAACGACATAACAAGAAACTAAAGCAAGTTATTTGATTTTATAGGAACATTGTAGAATGATGCCTTGAAAAGGTATAGGAAGGCACGTCCTAAGCATGATAACACTTGGGAAGAAGTCGAGAAAGAATTTTTGGAAAGTTTTGAATCTTCAAAGACCCCAACGGAAGGACTGAGCATAAGGATTGAGTTAGTACAAAATGAAGGAGAAACAATAAAATAATTTGATGAGAGGTTTAAAGAAACAATTCGCAAGTTAGAAGAGCCATCAAAACATACACTTAAATAGATTGCTTAAAAATTAATACTTTCTTGAATTCTTCTTATTCCGTAATGCAAGTCTCAGTATATATTTTGTTGGTTGGATGTAGGAATATTTGCTCTGTATGGACATAAAAACTAGCCAAGTAAATGGTTGTACATGAGCACACTTATCTTGTTTTTTGTGAGCGACTAAATGTGTTGTAGCACGTAATGATACCTCCTTGAGTGATAACATTCATAATAACATTCATAATTAGCGATATTTGAATAAATGTTCAAGTCAGGATAACTTTTTGTTAGTTAACATGCTTATATCATAATGTGTGAATGAGGATAACAAATATCTTCTTGAAGGACCAATTTTTAGAAAGAAATGAAATCATGATCTTGCTTATAAAGAAGTTGGGCAATACATAGTTTATTCAAAATATCATTTAATGTTCTCACAACTTGTGCATGTGTGCATGTTGGACATAGGCACTATTTGGTTATGAAAAAATAGGTACATGCGAAGGAATGAACATCTTAGATAGGTAGATAAGATGTAAGGTTAAGGTAAATCAGGAGGAAAGGTATGGTAACATTATGAATATAAGCTTAAATTAGCTTAAGCATGACTATAATGTTTAGGATATCATTAAGAATTGAATCTTAAAGAAAGAATTTATAGTAGAGGAATAATATTATTCACAAATTAATTGGAGGATTCGATGGACTGACTTTAGTTGTGAATGTGACATGAACCACACTATGTTGGCCTGGATATTTGAGATTTTCCCTAGGTTTTGGAAATGAAATTGGTTCTCTATGCATGATAGAAGAATTGTTGATTTGGAAGGAACAAATCACATTTAGTAGCATGGGATAGATAAGGATTAATGTAGTACTAAAATTAAAACAGCCATGTCAAAAGGGGATAATAAAAAATTAAGGGAAATCAGTGACATTATATTAATTGGAATGTAAATGAACAGGGAAGTGAAACAAAAACAAACTCAAGAATGCCAAGAAAGATACCGCAGAAGGATGGAAAAGGCATTGAGGGTCTTGCTGAGTGCGTCGATGTGCATGTTGTCGGACAGAAGAACATAGGAGAAGAAGAGAGGTTGGATGAGCCCGCCATAGGGGATGCCACATAATTGATGACAAAATATATGAACAGTCCTGGATCAATTACAATACATATTGATAGGGCTAGAAAATCCCTTAAAAGTTAAGGAGGAGTTTTTAATGCTTATGATCAGGTAAGAAAAACATGAGAAGAATATATTAAACAAACCATAGTCCTACCACAAATAGGAAGAACCTGAAATGTTCATTCTAACTTTACTAATATTTAGATCATGCTAGATGAACAATGGTAACATTTACTAAATCTCATAAGACACCTCCAACCCTTGACGCTATATGCGGAGTACTTGGATATTGTGGTTAATTGAAGTGTGATGAAGATTAGAGAAAGGGTAGAAGATGAGGCATATGATGAGATTAGCTCCCTGAGCATAAGTCAATTATATGAAATGTCACCGGCAAACGATACAATGTCTTTATGAAATGAAAAGGTATCCCCTAAAAATAAAACACACTTTGAAAAGACACAATCCCCAGACCAGGAGACATTCAAGGTGCCCTACAAAACAAGAAGAATTTTGGTAGAAGATGGTAACAATCAAGTGGACAAGCAAGAAGATAAAGAAGAAGAAATTAAGAGAGATAACAAAGAAATATAGGGGAAGGACTATTTCAGTATCAAGTTACAAAGAGATAGGGGAAATATCAGAGAAGAGAGACAAGAAATAAATTCATAGCAATATAGAGGAAATACTGGCAAGACAAAAGAAAGTACCAATGGATTGACCAATTAAGCTAGTAGTGTTAGAAAAGGACATCATCGAAGCAACAAAGCATATCTTCATCTGTAGAATCCATTTGGAATAGAAATGACATAACAAGGGACCCAACCAAGTTAGTTGGTTTTATAGGGACATTGCAGAATGATGCCTTGAAAAGGAATAGGAAGGTATGTCCTAAGCATTATAAAACTTAAGCAAGATATAGGAAATGCTGGTAAGACAAAAGAAAGTACTAATGGATTCAACAATTAAGCTACTAGTGTTCGAATAGGACACTGTTGTAGCAGCAGAGCATATCTTTATTTTAGAATCCATCTGGAATATAGAAATGACATAACAAGTGAGAAAATCAAGTTATTTGATTTTATAGGAACATTTCACATTTAATGGACTGACTTTACTTGTGAATGTGATAGGAACCACACTATGTTGGCCTCGATATTTGGGGTTTTTGTCCAGATTTTGTAAAAGAAATTGGTTCTTTATGCATGATGGAAGAATTGTTGATTTGGAATGAGTTGTTAATATTTACAAGCAAGCTTAAATCACTGGTAGTACCATTGGATACATAAGCATTGATGTAATACCAAAATTAAAACTCCCATGGCGAAATGGGATAACAAAATATTAAGGAAAATCAATGATATTATCTTAATCGGGAAAGAGATGAGAGATACCAGAAATACCATTAAGACAAAGGAATGTACTATTGGATTCACCAATTAAGGTACTAGTGTTCGAAGAGGATACCACCGAAGCAACAAATCATATCTTTTTTTTAGAATCCATTTGGAATAGAAATGACATAATAAGGGATCAAACCAAGTTATTTGATTTTATAGGAACATTGCAGAATGATGCCTTGAAAAGATATAGGAAGGCATCTCCTAAGCATGATAAAACATACGAAGAAGTCAAGAAAGAATTACATGAAAGTTTTGATTCTTTGGAGGCACCAACAAAAGGAGTGAGAAAAATGAGGGAGTTACTGCAAATGGAAGGAGAAACAATAAAGTAATATGATAAGAGGTTTAAAGAAATGATTCACATGATAGAAGAGCCACTAACTGAGAAACAAAAGATTGAATGGTTCATATTTGGAATAAACTCCAATATCATATATATTTGGATGAAAGGGTATTTGAAGCCTATACAGTGGTGGTTACCTCATTACAGTGTGGAATTTTGGATATACTATCTTTTTCTACTTTGTCTTATGATTTAATATTAGGTAGACATTTAATTACATTCATTACATGTGCTGGCAGAAATTGTATACATACTAGAAATACCAGTAAGACAAAAGAAAGTAGTAATGGATTCACTAATTAAGCTACTAGTGTTCAAAGAGGACACCGTGGAAGCAGCAAAGCATATCTTTGTTTTAGAATCCATCTGGAATAGAAATGACATAACAACGGGCCAAACCAAGTTATTTGATTTTATAGGGACATTGAGGAATGATGCATTCAAAGGGTGTAGGAATGCATTCCCTAAGTATGATAAAACTTGAGAAGAAGTCAAGAAAGAATTTTGGAAGGTTTTGAATCTTTGGATACCCCTATGGAAGGAGTGAGCAAAATGAGGGAGTTAGTGCAAAAGGACGGAGAAACAATAAAATAACTTGATAAGAGGTTGAAATAAATGATTGGCAAGTTAGAAGAGCCAGCAACTCAGAAACAAAAGATTCTATGTTTATATATGGAATAAACTTTGATATCAGAATATCTTTCGATGGATGGGTATTGGAAACCTATACAGAGGTGGTTACCTCATTATAGTGTGGAACTTTGGAAATACTATATTTTCCTACTTTATCTTATAATTTAATGTTAGGTAGACTTTCAATTGGAAAATTACATTCATTATGTGTTGGGGGAAATTGTATACAAAAGAGAGTGATTGGATTGTTAGGATGTCAGGAAGCTAGTTGCTTCACCATGACTAGAACATAAGAACATCGGGATAATGGTTAGGATGTCAGGAAGCTAGTTGAAGCTTAAAGAAAGAATCTACAATAGAGGAATAATATTATTGACAAATGAATAGATGGACTTACTTTATTTGTGAATGTGACAGGAACCACACTATGGTGGCCTATATATTCGGGTTTTTTGGCGAGGTTTTGGAAAAGAAAGTGGTTCTTTGTGCATGATGGAAGAATTGTTGATTTGGAAGGAACTATTAATATTTATAAGCAAGCTTGAATCACAGGTAGTACCATGGCATACATAAGGATTAATGTTGTGCCAAAATTAAAACATTGAAACATTAGTAGACATTGAAACATTAGAGAAAGGGGAAAAGATATGGCATATAATGAGATTAATTCCCTGAGTATAAGACAATTAAGTGAAATGTCACCTGCAATGTATATGATGTGTTGTTAAAACATGAAAAGATATCAACTAAAAATAAAAGACATCTTGAAGAGACATCCCTTGGATTAGGATTCACCCCAAGGGCCCTACAAAACAAGAAGAATTTTAGTAGAAGACGATAACAATCAAATGGACAAGCAGGAAGGTAAAGAAGAACAAATTAAGAGAGATTCTGGAGAAATATTGGGGAAGGACTATTTTTATATCAAGTTACAAGAGATAAAGTAAGGGAAAACAAAACCCTAGTGCAGAGGAGACAACCTAAGAAGAAAGACAAGAGAGAAATACGCAAAAAGATATCAGAAATATGGGCAAGACAAAAAAAAGTTACCAATTGATTCATCAATTAACCTACCAATATTTGAAAAGCACACCATCAAAGCAACAGAGCATATTTGTTTTAGAATCTGTTTGGAATAGAAATGACATAACAAGGGACCAATCCAAGTTGTTTGATTTTATAGGAGCATTGTGGAATGATGCCTTGAAATGGTATAAGTAGTCATGTCCTAAGCATCATAAAAAATTGGAAGAAGCGAAGAAAGAATTTTTGGAAAATTTCCAATCTTTGGAGATCCCGGAAGTAGCAGAGCATATCTTTGTTTTAGAATCTATCTGGAATAGAAATGACATAACAACGGACCAAACCAAATTATTTGATTTTATAGGGACATTGCGAAATGATGCCTTGAAAAGGTGTAGGAATGCATGTCCTATGCATGATAAAACTTGGGAAGAAGTCAAGAAAGAATTTTTGGAAAGTCTTAAATCTTTGGATACCCCAATGGAAGGACTAAGCAAAATGAGGGAGTGAGTGCAAACGGAGGGAGAAACAATAAAATAATTTGATAAGAGGTTAAAATAAACAATTCGCAAGTTAGAAGAGCTAGCATCTCAGACACAAAAGATTGAATTTTTATATATGGAATAAACTCTGATATCATAATATCTTTGGATGGATGGGTATTTGAAACCTATATAGAGGTGGTTAGCTTATTACAGTGTGGAACTTTGGAAATACTATCTTTTCCTACTTTGTCTTATAATTTAATGTTAGATAGACTTTCAATTGGAAAAATTACATTCATTATGTGTTGGGGGAAATTGCATACAAAAGAGAGTGATTAGATTGTTAGGATGTGATGCAGGAGCATCCAGTGGTGTAAGGGCAATCTTGCATCACCAAAAAGATGATGTTCCAAAATCGTTGAAGTTGTTTCCATTTCTTTTCAAAATTAGTATTTTTGGTTCCATAATCGCTTGAATAATAATGTAGAACTTTCAGTTTTTCTAAATTGCTAAAAATAACAACATGCCATTTTAGGAAAGTCTGCATTTGGGCACAGATTAAAGCAAAATTTTACAGGAACCTTTGTAAATGAAAAATAAGACCTTTGGTGAAGGAATCACACAAAGATCATTTGTGAGTTGAAATATATTAAAGTTTTTCATTTTTTCTGAAAAATGCCTGAAAATTATTCAAACTTAGGTTTGAGGCACTAAACGGTCTCATACGGGCCCGAAAATGGCCGGAACCGGCAGAGCGGGTTCTTAGAGTGAATAGCACTCTGCGAGATTTCTGACGCTTAAAATTGTTTGTTAATCAAACACCTAAATCAAAAGTTATGGCTCCCAGAAGTTGACCTATTTTTGGAGCGAGAAACAAATTTCAAAATTTGGCTATTGGCCGCCAAAAAGGGCTATTAATAATCATTTTTGGGAACCCTTGGCATTAGTAGAGATAAGGGGAAAAGAGTAGAGTCAAGAATAGGCGAGGAAACAAAAACCCTAGCTGATTTGGGGTTACAGAATGTAGAAGATTCTAGAGCCTAGTGATGAGTAGCTATAGTGTGTTGCAGCCTATGGAGGATTGATTCCTCTGATTGTAATTGAACTCCTGTAATGTAATGAGTTGTCTAAATCAATAAAGAAATATTCTATTTTCTATGTGCCATTTCTCTTGTTGTATGTTTTATGATTTACCCCCTTCATCAGGATGTCAAGAAGCTAGTTGCTTCACCATGACTAGAACATAAGAACATCAGGACAATGGTTAGGATGTCAGGAAGGTAGTTGAAGCTTAAAGAAAGAATCTACAATAGAGGAATAATATTATTGATAAATTAATAGAAGGATTCGATGGACTTACTTTAGTTGTGAATGTGACAAGAACCACACTATGGTAGCTTATATATTCGGGTTTTTTTGCCGAGGTTTTGGACAAGAAGGTGGTTCACTATGCATGATGGAAGAATTGTTGATTTGGAAGGAACTATTAATATTTATAAGCAAGCTTGAATCACAGGTAGTACCATGGCATACATAAGGATTAATGTAGTGCCAAAAGTAAAATATTGAAACATTAGTAGACATTGAAACATTAGAGCAAGGGAAAAAGATGCTGCATATAATGAGATTGATTCCCTGAGTATAAGACAATTATGTGAAACGTCACCTGCAACGTATATGATCCATCGTTAACAAATGAAAAGATATCACCTAAAAATAAAAGACATTTTGAAGAGACATCCCTTGTACTAGGAATCACCCCAAGGGCCCTACAAAACAAGAAGAAATTCAGTAGACGATGATAACAATCAAATGGACAAGCAGGAAGGTAAAGAAAAATAAATTAAGAGAGATTTTGATGAAATATTGGCGAAGGACTATTTTTATATCAAGTTACAAAGAGATAAAGTAAGGGAAAACAAAAAACTAGTGCAGAGGAGAAAACCTAAGAAGAAAGACAAGAAGGAAATACGCAACAAGATATCAAAAATACGGACAAGACAAAAAAAGTACCAATAGATTCACCAATTAAGCTACCAATGTTCGAAAAGGACACTATCGAAGCATTAGAGCATATCTTTGCTTTAGAATCCATTTAGAATAGAAATGACATAATAAGGGACCAATCCAAATTGTTTGATTTTATAGGAGCATTACGAAATGATGCCCTGAAATGGTATAGGTAGGCATGCGCTAAGCATCATAAAAAATGGGAAGAAGAGAAGAAAGAATTTCTAGAAATATTTGAACCTTCGGTGATCCCTACGAAAAAGTGTGCAAAATGAGATAGGTAGCGCAAAAGGAAGGAGAAACATTAAAATAATTTGATAAGAGGTTTAGTAGCGATAAAGATTGAATTGTTCATATCCGGAATAAACTCTAATATCAGAACATCTCTAGATGACAGGCTATTTGAAAACTATACAAAGGTGGTTACTCCATAAAAATGTGGAATTTTGGAAATATTATCGTTTCCTGCTTTGTATTATGATTTAATGTTAGGTAGACATTCAGTTACAAAAATTACATCATAAAGTGTTGGAGGAAGTTGTATGGAAAATAGAGTGATTGGGTTGTTTAGTTATGTAGACTTTCTTATAAGGTATAATAGTATTAGAATCTCTAGATAACTGTATGAGCTCTAGGGTATAGGGTTCATTGAGATTGAACTACATAGGACTTGTGTGGTTTAGTACCTATAAACTATATATAGGGATTCATAATTAGCTTTGCATCTACCCATACATTTACTTAAAGTACTATTAAGTTTTATTTGTATGTCAAGGTTTAATTTGGGGACTAAGCTTTTGTGATAAGGAATACTAGAAATTTTTACATTTTATGCCATTGATAATTAAGTGAGATTTTATATATCATTTATTGTTGACCTTCTGATCAGTTATTGATCTTTGATGATTTAATGTTGAAATCATCTTATCTTTTAATGTTGATCCTTGAAGATTTAGTGTTGAAATCATCTTATCTCTAGATGTTGATCCTTGATGATTTAGTGTTTAAAACATCTTATCCCTAAATGTTGATCCTTGATGATTTAGTGTTGAAATCATCTCATCTTTTGATGTTGATCTTTGGTGTTTTAATGTTGCAATCACTAAATTTCTTATCCTTATTGGTAATCCTCAATGGTTTAGTGATTAAAACACATGAACTTCTTATTCCTTATTGTAGAGGTCTTTAGGAATTTAGTGGTTAAATCAATCAATTATCTTATCCTTTACTGACGATCCTTGGATGATCTTCTTGTCCTTATTATATGGTATAATAGTATGGAAAAGAGAGATTGGATTGTTTAGTTAGTTTGACTTTCTTATAAGGTATAATTGTATTAGAATCTCTAGAAAATAATTGTATGAGCTCTGGGATATAAGGTTCATTAAGATTGAACTACATAGGACTTGTGTGGTTTAGTACCTATAAACTGTATTTAGGGCTTTATAATTTCTCCTTGAATATGACGTTGAGACTCTTCTTTTAATTTACTATTGAGATGTTTGAATGATAATTCTGGAGTCACATGTGGATAGACATGTATGACATATGGAATCAAACAATCTTCATCCAGGATTTAAAAAAAAAGGTCAATGATACTCAGAAGAATCCTTGGGGTGGATTAATGTTGTATTCGGTCGATAGCTGAAATCTGACGAATGGTACAAGGCTTGGGTTGTTGGTTGGTATTCTTAGTGATTTTTCTGTAAGCGAATCAGAAACCGGATGGTTCCTATAGGTCAGGGTCTTGGGCCAGATTATATTGAATAATTAAGCCCTAATAGATGATTCCAATGAATGTTCCATATGGGCAATCCTAGTGATGGTACAACTCGTATTGGCTATTCTTGATTATTTAGATTGATTAAAACATACATTTAAATGAGATTGCTTAAAAAGGTAATATTTTCTCGAATTTGTCTTCTTCGATAATGCAAGTCTTAGAATATATTTTGTTAGTTGGGTGAAGGACTACTTGCTCTGTATGAACACAAAAACTACCCAAGCAAATAGTTGTACAATCAGAGTTATCTTGTTTTATGTGAGTGATTAAATGTGCTGTAGTAGGTAATGATATCTACTTGAGTGAGAATCTTGATTAGAATCATTTACATGTAAATGTCCTTGATCATGATAAGACTTGTTTAGCTTATTTCAAGTTTTTGCCTGGGTTTTGGAAAAGATATTGGTTCTCTGTGCATGATGGAAGAATTGTTGATTTCGAAGGAAATGTTAATATTTGAAGCAAGCTTAAATCATAGGTAGTACCATGGCAAAAGTGGACAACTTAAGATTAAGGGAAATCAACGACATTATATTAACCGGATTGGAAATAAGCATGGAAGTGAGACAAAAACATGCTCAGGAATGTCAAGAAAGATACTAAAGAAGGATGGAAAAGGCATTAGAGATAAACGTGGCATAAGAGATAGTTGGATGAGCGTGTCATCGAGGGTGGAGCGGAATTAATGACGAAAGTTATTAGCAATCCAGGATTGATCACAGTTCATATTGACATGGCTACAAAAATCCTTCGAAGTTAAGGAGGAAGACTTAATGCTTATGATCAGGCAAGAAAATATGGGAAGAAGAATTTAAAAAATAAAAGCCTTACCACAAATAGGAGGAACCCTAAATGTTCAACCAAACATTACTAATATTCATATCGGGGTATATGAACAATGGGAACATTTGCTAAATCCCAAAAGACACCTCCAACCCTTGAATCAATATGCGAAGTGCCTCGATAATGTGGTTAATCGAAGTGTGATGAAGATTAGAGAAAGGGAAGAAGATGCAACATATAATGAGATTAGTTCCCCGAGTATAAGACAATTAAGTGAAGCATACACTAGATGATGCACATAAATAAGAATGCTTAAGAACTAATACTTTTTCGAACATCAAGGATTAACCTCTTGAATCCTGCATAACAAAGATAGGAGAACAATGATCTTATCTATGTTTTCAGAAAGGACACCACTGAAGCAACAGATCATATCTTTGTTTTAGATTCCGTTTGGAATAGAAATAAAATAACAAGGGACCAATCCAAGTTGTTTGATTCCATAAGAGCATTGTAGAATGATGTTGTGAAATGGTATAGGTAGGCATGTGCTAAGCACAATAAAAAATGAGAAGAAGCGAAGAAAGAATTTTTGGAAATTTTTGAATCTTCTAAGATCCCTATGGAAGGAGTGAGCAAAATGAGGTAGTTAATGCAAAAGGAAGGAGAAACAATAAAATAGTTTGATAAGAGGCTTAAGGAAACGATTCGCAAGTAAGAAGAGCCAACGAATGAGAAACAAAAGATTGAATTGTTCATATCCGGAATAAACTCTGATATCAGAACGTCTTTGGATGGCAGGGTATTTGAAAACTATATAGAGGTGGCTATCTCATTACAATGTGGAATTTTGGAAATACTAGCTTTTCCTACTTTGTCTTATGATTTAATATTAGGTAGACATTCAGTTGCAAAAGTTACATCATTATGTGTTGGAGGAAATTTTATGGAAAATAGAGTGATCGGGTTGTTTAGTTATGTTGACTTTTTTATAAGGTATAATAGTATTAGATTCTGTAGAAAATAACTATATGAGCTCTCGGGTATAAGGTTCATTGAGATTGAACTACATAGGACTTGTGTGGTTTGGTACCTATAAATTGTATGTCGGGCTTGATAATTAGCTTTGCATCTACCCATGCATTTACTTAAAGTAATTTTAAGGTTTATTTCTATGGCAGGTTTTAATTTGGGAACTAAGCTTTTGTGATAAGGAATACTAGAAATTTATACATTTTATGCCATTGATAATTAAGCGAGATTTTATTTATCATTTATTGTTGACCTCCCGATCGGTTATTGATGATTGAAGATTTAATGTTGATCTTCGATGAATTAATGTTAAAATCATCTTATCTTTTAATGTTGATACTTGATGATTTAGTGTGAAAACATCTTATCCCCAAATGTTGAAGCTTGACGATTTAGTGTTGAAATCATCTCATGTCTTGATGTTGATCTTTGGTATTTTAATGTTGCAATCACTAAATTTTTTATCCTTGTTGATAATCTTCAACGATTTGGTGATGAAATCACGTGAACTTCTTATTCCTTATTGCTAAGGTCTTTAGTGATTTAGTGATGAAATCAGTCAATATCTTATCCTTTATTGATGATCTTTGGATGATCTTCTTGTCCTTATTATAAGGTATAATATTATGGAAAACAGAGTGATTGGATTGTTTAGTTAGTTCGACCTTCGTATAATGTATAATAGTATTAGAATCTCTAGAAAATAATTGTATGAGGTCCGGGATATAAGGTTCATCAAGATGGAACTACATAGGACTTGTGTGGTTTAGTACCTCTAAAGTGTATGTAGGGCTTCATAATTGGCTTTGCATCTACCCATGCATTTAATTAAAGTACTATTAAGCTTTATTCCTAACAAACAGATTTATACTTGGTCGTTGAATGATCTAATTGAGACTTGCCATGTTGTACTAATAGAATTGTGTTATTGGTGATTGAAAGTTTCTTATTCTTTTTGGTGAATCCAACCACCATGTTCTGATTCTACAAAAGGATTGGCAAGAGTAGAAAAACTGCATTTGTTTTCCTGATGGTTGAGGAGCCTATTAGGCTTGACTTCTATGCAGTTCTTCTATTGGTTTCATTCGGTTGAATTAAATTTAGTCCATATACAATACATTGAAATTTATATCTCCATGCAATGTTGGAAATACTTGCCAGTTGAAAGAAATTTGTGGGTCTATACCATTGGCCATGAACAATATGTTCCATGTGCAGTTGATTTTCATTTATCTTGTTCAAGTTGGCAGATAGAGATAAGGGGAACATAAATTAGATGCCAACATCATCTCTACTTATGTGCCGGAATGAGAGCAATAGAAGAGGAATGGATATCCATCAAAGGATAATAAAGTGGTGACCCTTGGAGGATATTATTGTTGCAAATGCCATCATAAACATTTATTCAAAGTGTAGATGCATAGACAAGCTAATGAGAATTTTGAGACAAAAGGAGAATCCAAGAGGAGCACTGATGCAGTAAAGGAGAAAGGTTGTCCCAATTGGCGACTTTGGAGTTAAAGTGTAGGCATATCGTTCATGAGGCGATTTTGAAATAAACCCACTGACCTCGTTGCTAATAATTGTGTTAATTCTATGTGGAGAGCAGGAAAAATAAGTAAGGTAATCCAGTCATTATGTTAAATGTGCTTTCATCAGTTGCAATGATTATAGGGATACGCACAAAGTGGGTATGCTAAAAGATGTTGAAAACCTTTAAGCAAATATATCCATACTCAAAATTTGTTGCTGGCTATATCCAGGGCACCTTAAACTTTATCGTTAAGATGCTAGTTAAAACATGTGGTAGTTTTGGGGATGTATTTCTTGGCGACTGTAGATCACATATGAATATAGACTTAAGATTATTTACAGCAATGCTTCTCTTTGATTACTACAGTTTGTTCTTTTGTGAAAACATCTATGCAGAAATGAATAAGGTTGGATGGTTGACTGTGTAACAGAAATAAAAAATCATTAGTGAACTCCCTTGCTCATATATTTCACTTTTGATAGTAGTGTTCCTATGCTTCATGATTTTAGTGAAAATAGTGAATTAGAAGCAGATGTTGATGATGAAACTAAACATGGAGAAACTAGAGAGGAATGTTCATCAAATTCATAAGTGAAATGTACCAGTGACAATGGTAGGCTACATAGATAATGAGTGATGGGACGACTGAACTTATGATTTATTCCAGTGAAAAGAGCAAAATAAATACAGGTGTTTAACAAAATACACCAAAAATGAACGCCTACAACCGGCACAAACAAACTATTTGACATAATCCCTAGATATGCATATGATCGTCAAATTCCCATAAGGATACAATATTTTATTATAAAGTCATTTTCCAATGTATGTAATGAAACTATTTCTAAAGTTCATCGATGGGAGATAATGCTATTTCATAAATCATTTAAACTCCTAAAGTGAAAAAGAAACAGTTACAAGTTAGTTATGGGCGAGGAGGTTATTAAAACATGGTTTTCAAAAATAAAAGGGATTTCAGTGATTGAATTTTTCCAGTTCTTTCTTTTATGGAGCAGAAAGATAGGCATATAATCGTCAAATTCTCACAAGGATTTAATATTTTATTATAAAGTCATTTTCTAATGTATGTAATGAAACTATTTCTAAAGTGCATCGATGGGAGATAATGTTATTTGATTAATCATTTTAACTCCTCAAGTGATAAAGAAACGGTTACAAATTAGTTATGGGCGAGGAGGTTATAAAAACATGGTTTTCAAAAATAAAAGAGATTTCAGTGATTGAATTTTTCCAGTTCTTTCTTTTATGGAGCAGAACTAAAGATAAACAAAGGGTTTTCATTCCATATTGTACAAAAATTTATTGTAGTTGTGTGACTTTAGTAAATGGATATTCAAAGCATTTGATTCTTGTGTCTCATATGTTTCTATGTCATCTAGCATTGAATAGGTATATTTTTCTATATTATTGTGGAAACCCATTTGTCATTTGGTGGAGCAATCATCAACTGTGCAATCAACATGAAGAAATGCAGTCATAATCTCAGTATTTGGGTTTGGGTGTTTTGATATTGCCTATCTCATATTTTGTGGGTTTGCATGTCATCTTCTTCCATTGTTGTTACAGTATTAGATTCGTTCGCTTTTCTTTCATCATATGAATCTAGGAATGTGTGTTCCAATTTTATGATGAATCTTTCTTTATGTTTGTGTAAACTGCGAAACCCCATTTAGAATTCGTGAGTTTATAATTAGGGTTTTTATGTGAATTGTTTTCATTCAGTTTTCCTTTTGTTTACCTTTTCTATTTTTGGTTAAGATACCATTAAAACTCCCATTTGATCATACAAGGGAGCTGCCCCTTTCAAATGCAGAGGAAGATCACTGCCTAAGAGCGATCTATCAAACTGATGGCGAGTTTGGCATTGCTTTGTGGGTGTAACAGTGTCATTTTTGAAGATTTATTCAGAACGACTAATCTATGTACCAACATGTTGAAATCATCTTATCTCTTAATGTTGATCTTTGATGATTTAGAGTTGAAATCATCTTATCTCCTAATGTTGATCTTTGTTGATTTAGTGTTGAAATCATCTTATCTCTCAATGTTGATCCTTGACAATTTAATGTTGAAATCATCTTATCTTTAAATGTTGATCCATGGTGATTTAGTGTTGAAATCATCTTATCTCTTGATGCTGATCTTTCGTGATTTAATGTTTCAATCACTGAACTTGTCATCCTTTTTGATAATCTTCAATGATTTAGTGATGAAAGCACTTGAATTTCTTATTCCTTAATGTTGAGGTCTTTAGTGATTTAGTGTTGAAATGACTCAATTATCTTATCCTTTAATGATGATCTATGGATGATCTTCTTGTCCTTATTATGTTGATCATTCCTTCTTTAATTTTGATGTTCTCTTTTGTGTGATTATCACTTTCTCCTTGAATTTAATGTTGGAATGAAACAATCTTAATTGAAGATAAAATAATAGCTGGTTGATACTCTGAAGATTTCCTGGGGTGGATTAATGTTGTATTCGGTCGATAGTCAAAATCTAACAATGGGTGCAAGGCTTGGGTTGTTGGTTGGTATTCTTACAGAAAACCTCAATCTTGTAATCTACATACTCTAATTTTTCTATGTCTCAGAACTAGGATTGTCCCAATGGGTCGGAGTCTCTGGCCAGAGCATATTGAATAATTAAGCTCTAATGGTTGTTTGCAATAAATGTTCCTTGTGGGCAAGCCCAATGTATAGCTATTATTGGCTATTCTAAAATATTTAGATTGACTAAAACATATACTTAAATGATATTTCTTGAGAACTAATACTCTCTTGAATTCTTCTTCCACCATGCAAGTCTTAGTATATATTTTGGTGGTTGGATGAAGGAAGACTTGTTCTGTATGAACACAAAAACTACCCAAGTGAACGATTGTGATGTGACTAATGTGTTCTAGCATGCAATGATAAATGTAAATACAAAAAAAGTATTTTTTAGAATCGTTTACATTTAAATGTGCTTGATCATGATAAGGCTTGTTTATCTTGTTGCAAGTTGATATGTTTGGTTGAAATAAAACATTGAGGACTAACCTCTTGATCCCTGCTTAACAGAGATATAAGAACAATGATCTTAGTATTAAAAATTAATGAATTTTGAAGATTTGTTGTAGAGAAATTATTTGTATATGGATCTAGATATGGAATATCACTATCTCCATGATTACATTCAATATTTGAATAAATAGCTTGTTCAAAATATCATTTAATGTTTTCACAACTTGTGCATGTGTTCAATGTTGGATATAGGAAGTATTTGGTTACGAACAAATAGGTACATGTGAAGGAATCAACATCTTAGATGGGAAGATAAGATCTAAGGTTAAAGTAAATCATGACGAAAGGTATGGTAACCTTATGAAGATAAAGTTAAAGTTGCTTAACCATGACTAGAACATAAGTGCATCTGGACAATGGTTAGGATGTCACAAAGCTAACTAAAGTTTAATTATGAATTTACATTAGAGGAATAATATTAGTGAAAAATTAATAGAAGGATTGGATGGATTGAATTTACTTGTGAATGTGATAGGGACCACACTATATTGAGGATTTTTTGCACAAATTTTGGAAAAGAATTTTGTTCTCTGTGCATGATGGAAGAATTGTTGATTTGGAAGGAACTACATTAATATTTCTAAGATTAAATCACAGGTAGTACCATGGAATACATAAGGATTAATGTAGTACCAAAATTAAAACACCTATGCAGATTAAGGAAAATCATCGACATTATACTAACGGCAATGGAAATGGGTAGGGAAGAGAGACAAAAACAGACTCAAGAACATTAAGAAAGATATTACAAAAGGATGGAAAAGCATGAGAGATAAGCAGAAAATGCACAAGGGTTCAGAAGAAAATGAACAGTTGGATGAGAGTGCTATTGAGAGCGGTGTTGAATGCGCTATTATGGGTGCTGTCAGAAAGAAGAACATGGAAGAAGAGAGAATTGATGAACACGCCATAGGGCTGTGGCAAAATTGATGACAAAATATATGGACAATCCATGATCGATCACATTACATATTGACAGGGCTACAAAAATCCTTAAAATTTTAGGAGAATGTTTTAATGCTCATGATCAGGCAAGAAAAAATTGGGAAGAAGAATTTAAACAAACCATAGCCTTACCACAAATAGGAACATTTATAAATATTTGGATCAGGGTAGATGAACAATGGGAACATTTACAAAATCCCCTAAGACTTTCTTATAAGGTTTATTAGTATTAGATTCTCTAGAAAATAACTATATGGGCTCTCAGATATAAGGTTCACTGAGATTGAACTACATAGGACTTGTGTGGTTGAGTACATATAAACTGTATGTAGGGCTTCATCATTACCTTTGCATCTACCCTCACATTTACTTAAAGTACTATTAAGCTTTATTTCTAACAAATAGATTTATACTTGGACGTTGACTGATCTAATTGAAACCTGCCATGTTGTAATAATAGGGTTATATTATTTTTGATTGAAAGTTTTTGTCTTTTGGTGAATCCCAACAACATGTTCTTCAATGTGCAAAAGTTGTTACTTAAACCATCACACACTTCTCAGATAATTTATAGTGTTATTTTTTGAATTGAAGAGTAATTCATGCTTAAACATTTAAATTACTAATATTTTCTATGGGAGGTTTCAATTTAGGAACTAAGCCTTTGTGATAAGTTTTGAACACAGAATATTGAGAGGGGGGGTGAATCGGTATTCTGTAAAACTTTTCTTTCACACATTCATTAATCCATTCACTTAATTCAGTAACATGAAAGCAAAGTAAACACAAGAAAAGCAGCCACAAAGTCATAACACATAGACACCAGGATTTTACGTGGAAAATGCAAAAAGGGAAAAGCCCACAAAATATTATTATATCAAAACCAAATTACATGGAGACTAACTACCTTAGGGCTCAGTGCCCAAGAGAAGTGCTCACTGCAATAGGCTCACTGCCAAAAAAAAGAGAAGAGAAGATAGAGAAGGAATGACTCACTGCTAAGAGAAGACTACTATAAGTGCATCTACAAAATGCTGAAGTGTAGTTCCATTTATAGCTCAGTATACAGATTCAAAAGTCTTAGTAATGGCTGCCTTTCTTTTTCTGCTCTGCTTCACATATACTTTGTTCTTTTGCCCTTACCATCCTTTTCTGATCACAAAACTTCTTTAGATCATACACACATCGATTTCAGACTATGTCCGCATTATTTCATGTCTCCAATTCATAAATCTATCGAGTATATATATCTCCATCATGAATTTTCTCAAACTAGGTCGGCATGCAAGAGATAAAGCTTGTATATTCAAGTTATACATGTTAATATGTGTCAGATAACTGAGAGGGGGGTGAATCAGTTGTCTTGAAAATTCAAATACTTCTACATTGAAACATTAACACTCATCTGCAGTGATTAAGATTTAACCACAAAATTAAAACTTCAAGCACATGTGCAGCAACAAACACAAGAAACACCAGATTTGCGTGGAAAACCCCAAGGTGGGGAAAAACCACAAAGAGGATTAGCTCTCAATATATATTGTAATCTTGAAATAATGATGATTAGGCTTGGTCACTCCACGGGCCTGATCCTACTAACTCACTATCATGAAGAACAACTAGGTTTAGCAGGCTCACTGCCTCAACCCTAAACCTAGCAAGATTACAATAAGGGTTGTTAAACTCTGAGGGCTGTTAAACCCTACAAAGACCACGATCAACACCTTTATAAATATATTATTGAAATACAAAAGGTCCTTTGCTCTGCTCTGCCTCTTCTGCTTTGTCTCTTCTCTGCTCTTCCTCTTCTGCTCTTCTTCTTCTTTGCTCTACCTTTGGACCTTTCTTAGAATCTTGTCATTTCCGCTCAAGGACAACTTTTCCACAACTCAACTACAAGTATCTATACACTACATCAACCTTGGAATGAATATCAAGGTTGGCATTACAATCATCAACCATTAGAATAATTTCCAAGGTTGGTATTACAAACATTTACAAAATAGGTCCTGACCTATTACAACTTTATGCAAAAGGAATGAAATGCGGATCATGCCATGCCTTAGCTGGGACTCAAACAAGATCTTCCACACCACAACACGCTTCCACAATCTTCCATAGATCTCTGCAATCATTGGGATCAACGAGGTCGGCCAAAACTGGTTACATGCTACATTGTCTGGGAACATTCTTCACATACCATCACAATTTCTTAGCAGAGACCAAAGTCCAGATAAGAACATCATTAGGAGACATCTACAAGCACATTGTAATCATCAGGAGCAACCGCACGAGCCTTAACTACTTTATCCATAGGAACCTTCTCACCGAAACACATGAACTTCACTGTCTTCAACTGTCATAAAGGAAAGATAGCTTGTGGACTACCAAACCGTGAACCATTGCAACTGTAGGCACTTATCATCATCCCAGACTTCCCTCTAGAACCACAGAGCAAAATACTTGATTGCGGAGGAATGTGGAGCATATTACTTCCTCCATGTCCCAACTGTCCTTCCAAAAAAATGCAGGCTTGACTCTGGTGAATCCAACTCTCTCAAATCTTCATACCGGTAGCTCAAACTCAGGATTCAACAACTTCAGGCAACCCTTTGAATATCTTCCAATCTGCATAGCAATCTCTTTACCCAGAAGGAAATTAAGAGCAGTTTATCGGAGCATACAACTCACTGTCTGTACTGCACTTCTCTGTAACCCACTTATTTCTTCCGGAGAGGCTAATTTTCTCAATATCCTTGACATACAAATCTTCTAAACAAACAATGGAATAAGATACAGTTGACACTAATGACAAAAAGGATATGTTGACATCAGTGACAACACTGATTAGGCACATACTTGCAACAATCTCCCCCTTTGCCATTGATGGCAAGTTATGATTTGAAAAATTGCAACAGCCATTAAAACAAAATTCTCCCCCTTTCTCTTTACACATCTACACTCTTTCTTTCTACATGATTCTCCCCCTTTCTCTTTGCACTTCTGCACTCTGTCTCTCTTAGTTTTTCACATGACTTCTCTCCCCCTTTGACATCAATGGCAAAGGGCACATACTTGCATTCTTCTGCTCTGATTCAATATTTCTTTAGAATTCTTTGACTACTGTCCTCAGAGGTAGCCTTGAGAGGCATCAATTAGGATCATTGAACACCTCCGAACTGATGCACTATTGTGCATCTTAGTTCAAACCAGGAGGGGTGATAACCCCTAATTTTTCTCTGAGAAACTCAAAAGTGTCCTTAGGCAGAGGCTTGGTAAAGATGTATGTAATTTGATCTCTGGTAGAAACATATTCTAACTTGACTTCATTTTCTGTCACCTTTTCTCTTAGAAAGTGGTACCTAATATGCTTTGTCCTTGAGTGCATTATCGGATTCTTTGATATGTTGATGGCACTTGTATTGTCATAAAAGATTGTAATTGGATCTTCATACACAACTCTAATGTCCTTCAAAGTCTGCTTCATCTATAACACTTGAGTGCAATTACATACTGTTGCAATGTATTTTGCTTCTATAGTAGACAGAGATATTGAATCTTGTTTCTTGCTCAACCAAGATACCAGCCTTTTTCCCAAGAAGAATGCACCTCCACTTGTACTTTTCCTATCGTCCATATCTCCAGCCCAATCTACATCAATGTATGCTCTAAGGGCAAAATCATTGTGTTTAGGGTACCACAAGCCAAAATCCATTGTACCTTTTAAATACCTCAGAATTCTTTTGACTGCCATCACATGAGATTCCTTGGGCTTTGCTTGAAACCTTGCTACAAGACATACTGCATGCATTATATCAGGTCTGGTTTGAGTCAGATAAAGCAATCCTCTGATCATAGATCTATACTTTTCTGATTTTCCATGGATGAGTTATCATCTTTACTCAATTTACAACCAGTAACCATAGGTGTACAAACTGGTTTAGAGTCTTCCATCCCAAATTTCTTTAGCAGCTCTTTCACATACTTGGACTGAGAAATGAAGATACCTTTTTCTATCTAGCTTATTTGTAGACCTAATAAGTTCATTTCTCCAAACATAGATATTTGAAACTGACTTTGCATTTTTTCAGCAAAAACTGAGCACATACCTTCATTTCCCCCAAAAATAATATCATCCACAAAGATTGCTACAATTAGGATTTGTTCACCATTTATCTTGAAGTAAAGATTGTTGTCTGTAGTACCTTTACTAAACCCTATCAGTATCAGATATTTGTCCAACTGTGCATACCATGCCCTAGGAGCTTGTTTTGATCCATACAAAGCCTTCTTCAATCTGCATACCATGTTACCCTGATCTGATAGCTGGAATCCTTTCGGTTGTTCAATATAGACCTCTTATTCGTAGACTCCATTCAAGAAGGTAGACTTCACATCCATTTGGTAAACCTTGAAATCTTTGTAGGCAGCAAAAGCCAAAAACATCCTTATTGCTTCAATCCTTGCTACAGGAGCAAAAGTTTCTTCAAAGTTTATACCTTCAACTTGATCATACCCTTTGCATACCAACCTTGCTTTATTTCTTGTTACTTCACCATTCTCATTTAACTTATTTCTGAGAACCCACTTTGTGCCAATTACATTCTTATCTGTTGGTCTGGAAACAAGATCCCAAGTCTGATTCTTCTCTATCTGTCTCAATTCCTCTTCCATAGCCTTTACCCAGTTTTCATCTTTATAGGCTTCATCCAGGGTTTTAGGTTCAATCTTAGAGATCAAACAGAAATTTACTTGTTCCTCTACAACTTTTCTTCTAGTTAAGATCCCTTTGCTCTTATCTCCTATTATCTGATCTTCAGAATGATTGAGTCTCACATACTTTGGAGTTCTGGTGACATTTTCGGGGGCTTGTTCTTCTTCATCTGAGCTATCTTCTTGCTGCACCACTTTTGAACCTTCTGGTTCATCAGATTCATATCCATTTGATTTTAATGGCCTTTCCTTGCTTTCATCAACTTTGACATTTGCACTTTCAATGATCTTATTCAGCCTCTTATTATAACACTGGTATGCTTTACTCTTAGTGGAGGAACCAAGAAAGATTTCTTCATCACATCTAGCATCAAACTTGCCAAGATCTTCTTCCTTTTTGATATAACATTTGCTACCAAAAACTTTGAGATATTTCACAGTAGGAACTTTGCCATGCCACAATTCATAAGGAGTTTTAGAGTTGTTACCTTTTACTTGGACTCTGTTTAGGATGTACACAGCTGTATGAATTGCTTCTCTCCAATATGCTTCTAGCAGATCAGCTTCCTTCATGATGGTCCTAACAGCTTCTTGAACTGTTCTGTACAGAAAATTGTCTTTTTATTCCATATTCTTCACAAAAGAAATTGAATTCATTTGATGTAAACTCTCCTTCTCTATTAGACCTCAAGCATTTGGTCTTCAAATCCATCTCATTTTCAACCATTGCCTTAAAAGCCTTGAACTTATCTAAGGTTTCATCTTTTTATTTCAAAAAGGTAACCCAAGTCATTCTAGAATAATCATCAATAAGCAACATGAAGTACCTATCTCCTTGTAAACTTCTTACTCTAGTAGGTCCGCACAGATCTGTATGTACTAGCTCAAGTAGTCCTTCAATAGATTTTTCTTTGCTTTTGAAACTTGTTCTTGTTTGCTTCCCAAATTGACATTCTTTGCAAATTTGATTAGCAGGCTTCACAAGCCTAGGCAGATCTCTAACAGCCTGTGTGTTACTTATTTTTATGATGTTATCAAAATTTATGTGACATAACCATCTATGCCATAACCAACTTTCATCAATTTGAACCAACAAACAATAGTTTTTAGTTCCTCTCAAGTGATAGATATTACCTTTGGTCTTTTTACCAGTTGCAATGACTATTCCGGAGCTTTCCCTGATCTTGCATCCATCGTCCTTGAAGCTTAGATCATGGCTCTTTTCACACATCTAACCCACACTCAAAAGATTGTGTTTTAATCCTTTCACATACAAGACATCTTCAGTATTATGCTTATTATCAAAAGAAATAGATCCTTTTCCACAAATCTTACCAGTTGTATCATCTCCAAACCTAACGAGTCCACCATCATATCTTTCCACACTTACAAGCTTACTTTTGTCTCCGGTCATGTGATGAGAGCATCCACTATCAATAACCCATTCATCTTTATCCTTGATAACTTGAGTAGCCAAAGCACTCTCCACTGGTTTTTCCTCCTTTACACAACTAGTAGAATTAGTAGACACGGGATCTTCCTTAATAGCAATAAACAAGCATTCATTTCCAACATTATTAGGTTCTCCATTATCTGATACTCCGTCATCATCAAAATCTTCAACATAATAACACTTCTTCTGGATCTTACTTTTGTACTCATATCTTTTTCTATTTCCTTTAATTCTTTCAGGACATCTGGAAGCAAAATGACCTACCTTACCATAGGAGAAACATTTGAAAGGTACTTTGCCTTTATACTTCTTGGATCCTCTTTGCAGTTTGTCCACGAAGTTGGCTTCAATTTCATCAAACTCATCATCGGATGCTACCTTGTATCTTTATGATCTGGAAGTACTTCCCGGTGTACTAGCTTTGAAGGTCGTCTCAACTTTCAGCAGAACATCACCAAACTCTCTCATTTCAAAAGCAGTAAGCTTACCAAGCAGCTGATCCCTGTCAACCTTTTTGACTTGCATGAATTCTTCAATTGCAGCTACTTTGTGACAGTAGGACTTGGGCAGGGATCTGAAAATTTTCGTAACTTCCTTTTCATCAAGAGTTCTGCCCATGGCTTTTATCCCTGTTACAAGTTAATCAACTCTTTGCATAAAGGATAAAATATTTTCATCTTCAAACCTTCATATCTCACTTGCGAACTTTGTAACTTGGTTCCTTCAGAGAATCATCTCCTTCATACAAATTTTTCAATTTTACACATACCTTATTTGTAGTTTCAAGATCCACAATATTTGTCAATATTGAGTCAGGTAGAGAGCTTAGCAAAGCATCTTTTGTCTTAACATCTATTTCATATTCCTTGATTTCATCTTCAGTTGTCAGACTATTTTCAGGTATGGTGTATTCTGTTTCTACAGCTTTCCATACTTTGTAACCAAGACTGATAAGATGGCTTTTCGTCGGAGCCTTCCAGAGAACATAATTCGTTCTATTGAAATGCGGCGCTTCCTCTTGAATGACATTTTGGATCTTCCTCAAGTTGTTACACTTTCTTCTGAGGAACTTGGCTTTGATACCAATTGTTAATGTGTTGGACAACTGAGAGGGGGGAGTGAATCAATTGTCTTGAAAATTCAAATACTTCTGCATTGAAACATTAACACTCATCTGCAGTGATTAAGTTTTAACCACAAAATTAAAACTTCAACCACATGTACAACAACAAACACAAGAAACACCACGTTTACGTGGAAAACCCCAAGGTGGGGAAAAACCACAAAGAGGATTAGCTCTCAATATATAATGTAATCTTGAAATAATGATGATCAGGCTTGGTCACTCTACGGGCCTAATCATACTGTCTCACTGTCATGAAGAACAACTAGGTCTAGCAAGCTCACTACCTCAACCCTAAACCTAGCAAGATTACAATAAGGGCTCTTAAACCCTAAGGGCTATTAAACCCTACAAAGACCACGATCAACACCTTTACAAATATATTATTGAAATACAAAAGTTCCTTTATTCTGCTCTGCCTCTTCTACTCTGGCTCTTCTCTGCTCTTCTTCTTCTCTGCTCTGCCTTTGGACCTTTCTTAGAATCTTATCATTTCCACTCAAGGAAAACTTTTCCACGACTCGACTACAAGTATCTATACACTACATCAACCTTGGAATGAACATCAAGGTCGGCATTACAATCATCAACCATTGGAACAATCTCCAAGGCCGATATTACAAACATTTACAAAATAGGTCCTGACCTATTACAACTTTATGCAAAGGGAATGAAATGTGGATCATGCCATGCCTTAGCTAGGACTCAAACAAGATCTTTCATGCCACAACACGCTTCCACAATCTTCTAGAGATCTCCGCAATCAATGGGATCAAGCAAGTCGGCCAAGACTGGTTACACACTACATTGTCCTAGAACATTCTTCACATACCATCACAATTTCTTAACTCGGACCAAAGTTCAGATAGGAACATGATTAGGAGACATCCACAAGCGCTGTAATCATCAGGAGCAAAGGCACGAGCCTTAACTACTTTATCCATAGGAATCTTCTCATCAGAACACATGAACTTGACTGTCTTCAACTGACATAAAGGAAAGATAGATTGCGGACCACCAAACCACAAACCATTCCAACTGTAGGCACTTATCATCATCCCAGACTTCCCTCTAGAACCACAGAGCAAAATACTTGATTGCAGAGGAATGCGGAGCATATTACTTCCTCCCTGTCCCAACTGTCATTCTAGAAAAATGCAGGATTGACTCTGGTGAATGCAACTCTTTGAAATCTTCATACCAGAAGCTCAAACTACGAATTTAGCAACTTCAGGAAACCCTTTGAATATCTTCCAAACCGCATAGCAAGATCTTTACCCAGAAGGAAATGCGGAGTAGTTTACTGGAGCATACAACTCACTGTCTATACTGCACTTCTCTGTAACCCACTTTTATCTTCCGGAGAGGCTAATTTTCTCAATATCATCGACATACAAATCTTCTAAACAAATAACAACACCGATTAGGCACATACTTGCAACAATACCTTGTTGGCCTATTATTGTACCCAAATAACAATGCGGACCCAATCAATCATGCACGACTCTTCATATAAGTCTGGACCTATCATAGAACCACTTAGAGTAATAATTCCAATCGTATACCTTCATCACATATCGATTTAACATGACTGTTGGCTTAACCCTTAAGTGCACAGTTGACTAATTCATCTATTATACTACAACCTTCAATGCGAACCATATGAGACTTTGAAGATCATAGCCAACATCCATTATAGATCCCTTGTCATACCTTTAGAGCCGTAGTTCATGACAATCTTCTTCTGCAAAATGCGGATCTTAGAATTATTGTTCTGTCATAGTGAACCACTGTCAAACTAGAAGCCGATGTGGGAGATCTTGTAGAATATGATCTGATGATCTTCGAGATCTATAAATCTAGAATTAGATACTCAAGACATATATCTCTTTTTCCTCAAAATCGCAAATTAAAATATTCACTAGCGGAGGAATACAAAACAAATTACTCTGGTACTCTGCATTGTTTTTGACATAACTCTACTTTTCGGACTTAGGCATTTTATAGTATGACTTCCAAAGATTGTTAAGGCAGAAACTCAGGATGTAACATTATATATTAACTAAGTATAACATACCAGAACCGCATAGCAGGATCTTCATCTGCGGAGGAGTACCAACTGAATTACTGTCCCTGTCTTGGTAAGCTGCCAAGACTTAGTCAATTTTGTCTAAGTTAACCTTTCCGGACCAAAAGGCTATGCACAACATTGTCACAGGAGCTGTTCGAGGTCATTTTTTATTGTTGCCATCAATGACAACATCAAGCCTTCATTATATGAGCAATGTCTCTTGACTATGTTTCCAATGATCTCCCCCTTTGGTATTGATGGCAACACGTAGTGAAAAATGCTTATCTACTCCCCCTTACTATATGCACTCTGTTTTTCTTCTTCCCTTGAGATGTTTGGTCATTTTTCACTAGATCTTCTTATCCCCCTTTGACATCAATGGCAAAGGTGTACGTACAAGTAGCATAATTGTGTGAACGTTTCTAAAATGTTATACTCTACTGCATATGTACAAGTACAATCTTTCATCTTAGTTAGTAGTAGGTGTTCATTGTAGACAATCTTTAATTGTGCTACCTCTCCATCGCATCAATTCTTTGCATTGTTCAAAATTTGAATGTTACCATTCACCTGAAAAACTAAGTCTTCTGCCTTCTACACATTTGCAGGTGTATTAGTTATTGCCTTAACTTTTAAAGCTTCTGCAACAAGACTTGACATTGAATCAATTTTAGGGCTTATTAACCCTCTCAATTGGCACATTCTACTTTTTGTTTCTTCCCTTTTTCTCAACAGACTACTTATGTTATTGTGAATATTTACAACTTGTATTTCCATACTTCTAATGGAGTCAACTATTGGATCATAGGTCTTAGAAATATTTAGTAGTTGAAGCTCCATAACATTGACCTTCTGTTCTATTTCCTTGGTGGTCTCGAGTGAAGATAGGCAAAATTTATATGTATCACATGCCTCGTTGATAGGACTCTCTATATTCTTAATACTATTATCTAGCAAAGTTCTGTCATTGTCTAACTTGTTCTTCAATTTGACAGTCAACTTTTATTCATCAAATTCTTTTCTGACCTTAGCATCTACAGACTTCTCAAAAGATTCAAAATCAGTACTAATTGATTTTATCATACCTTTAAGCTAATCAGTTGATGACAATGATGTATCCTTGTTGTATGAAGGCATCTGTTTGTCTAAAATACCAGATGCTTCATCAATAAGTTCATTTTCCTATATATGTGTTTTTAGCATCTCCTCCAGAGCCTTTGCTTGGATAATTGTCCTAAATTTCATCTTTTGTAGTGGGGGTCAGGTCTATAGGACCTTGTAACAACTCATTTGTCTCCAAAATTTGACTATCCTGTTGTTTTCCAAGAAATTCCTTTACCTTTTCAACAGGATCCTTGGTTATTGTAGCAGCAATGTCTCTTGTCATTTCATGAAACACTTCCTTTTCTTGATTCTGCTCTAGTGAATCTGGGTCCATATTTTCTTGTTGATGAATATTTTGCTCCGGAGAAGGGCTTTTCTCAACTTGTTCATATTCTTGATCATCAACTTTATTCTGCTAATTAATCTTCTCCTTGTTTGCTTGGTTATCAGTTTGTTGATTTGGAGGAAGACTTGTGTCAGTTTGGTCTTTGTCAGTTGTATCTAGACCATCAGTAGCAGGGGCTTGATCTTCTTTCTTCTTTATCTCTTCATCATTTTTGTCTAACCCTTGGTCCATGTTGACTTTCAGAATAGATGTGTGATCTCGAACATTTGTTTCTTCATTATCATATATGGTTGGGAGATGAAATTCCTTTAACACTCTCAAAGTGATTTCCTCATTCTCCTTAACTACCTTCTCAATGTCATATGACATGAGAGTGTTCATCCTCCTCCTTGTTCTAAATTCTCCACCAAGCATTTTGGTGACTTTTGCCTTTTATTCTGGGGTGATCTCAGGACATAGCCTCATTAGTGTATGTTCTCTAAGCTCAATGTCCTTTGCCATAGCAGCTTCTTTCCCTGTAGACATGATACTTTCGAAGTTGTTTGGGAGATCAATAATTATGTCAATGAGCGCTTTATTGTATATGTCCAAATATTTGATGACAATAGTCTCAATGATGTTTTTATCTGGTCTCAGTTTTCATTATTTGGATTTGATCAAGACTCTTCATTACTGCAAGTTCATATTCGAGATGAGACCTCCAGTTATAAAGCAAAAACTTCTAGGATAGAGACTTATTGTTGGATTGGCATTTCATTACTTCAAGCACCTTCACCAAGCCAAATTTGGTGATTTCCAACTTGATTTCTCTTCTAAGTGCAATTTGATGATGATTGGAGTGTGAAATTGCACCTAACACTTAAGGGAGAAAACACTTCAAGTTGATGGATTCCTAGTACTAGATATAGACAAGGAAGCTTTGTTCAACTTAGGTGCCGCTTAATGATATCATATCATGCTCTTTCTTTCTAAGGTACAACTTGGAGTTAGTTTGAACATCTCTTTCATGCTAAGGCACCAGATTGAGGTTACATAGAGGAAATTATCACCTAGCTTAAGCTTGCTCATTCTTTCAACACTTGATTACACCCTTGTGAGACTACTTGAATCTTAGGCGGCCATTTTGAGGTTATTCATCTACTATATTGCCAAGGCACACAAAATGGATAGTCTAATGCATGAAGGGCGCCTCACTTCCTAGATGCTCATTTTCATGCCTTCAACTTAGGCGCACTTTTGTGGTCGAGTAAAACATGAAATGGTGCCTAGACCTAAATGCCTTTTCCTTGTCAAATTTGTAGTGTTTCAGGCTTCCCAACATCAATTTCAATCAGGGCGCTTTGGTTTTAAGCTCTCCTTGCCCAAGGCACAATCTTGAGGTTGTCGAGATGATAAAAGGCGCCTGGAGTTCTAGGTGGAGTTTTGAGGATGTACAAGCAGAGAAATGCGCCTAGAAGTGGAAGTCCCAGAGGCTAAGGTATATTGAAAAATATTTTTAAGTATAAGTTGAGAGATTGAATTGAGAGATTGAATTTCAATATTTTTCAATATACCTTTTAGGATGTTTGAGATAGGTCTTAGATCCACCGGTTTAACATGCAGATTCTAGATTTTTGAGGATCCACCAAATTTCAAACTTAGCCAATTTTCAGGATTTTTCAGGATCAGGATACCAGACTTAGTCATTTTCAGGATCTCAAACATCAAGATCAGGTCATCAGGGGACTATAGGACTCAAACACCACTGACTTCATCATGCAATAAACTAAAGACATCATCAAAACTTCATGCAAAGCATTAGAGCTAAAAAAAAGGGGTCCCCATTTGTAATGGGGCGATGTGTGATTAGGTGACAACAGGTACAACATAGTTAACTACATGATGGTTGCTTATGAACTGGTAAGCATTGGGTACAACACCAAAATTGGCTATCAATGATTAATTGATACAAGTCCAAAACAACTATAATGCCAAAACTTTGGGGGCACCATAAGAAACCCAAAGCTTATCTTACCACTAGAAAATCATCATCCATTGCTATTAAATTGGGGGCATTGATAACACCCAAATGTAAGATACCTGTGAGTCAATACAGGAAAACCAACAGATATTGAAACAGCTAAAGCAGAAACTCAAATTGGCCGAAAATAAAATGAAACCTCAACAAGACTAGCATCAAATGAGCACCAATTGGAGGGCAGGAGATTGAGCTTTCTTAGGGCTTCAACCTTATAAGAAAATATTTCTTATAGGGAAAGGTGCAGAGAACCCTAAACCTAAATTTTACTGGCCTTATAAAGTAGTTGCGAGAGTGCAACATGGTACATATAATCTAGAATGTCAAGCAATAGCTAAAATTCATAATAGCATTCAGACTCACGCTTGAACAATGTAATGGGAAAATTTCTGAAAATTCCAATTTACTTAACACCTCTAGATTATAAAGCCATATTATTATGATTCCAAAATATCTCATCCACTGCAAAGATTTGCCAATGAAGGATGCTACTATGGATGGCCCAGATTAATACAAGTAAGGGGTCACTATCATGACACCTCAAGACTGTGCATTGCTTTCATCCAAGTAGAAACGCATGAATATTGGCACCAAGTGATCCAAGAGAATTTATGGCTCTAAAGAACTCACATTGAATGGTGTTACTTCATGCCATATGTCATCTTCACCAATAGCTTCTTGTATTTGCTAGTACATCCATTTGTCTTCAACACTCGTATATTAATGTACCATGATTATTATTTTATAGTGCGGCCAATTCGTAGGTTGATAAAAAGATAGCAGCAGATACATATCTGGTAACGTATCTAGCCTATCAAATCCTAAACATAACTTTTGTAAAATAAAATCTTGCAATTTACAGTTTTAGCATGATGTTCTCTCTCTCCTAAATCTCTCCCATTATGTAATGCACTCTGAATAATATTCTACACTCTATTGTTTCCATAATTCACTTCCATTCATAACACATTTGAAACAGTTTGAGTGTATTGCCCCCCAGGCATCCGTGGGTCCTAGATCAGTTGTAATATCCCAAATGGGGATATTTTTTGGCTATTTTGGATTTACGAGCTTTCCAAGTGAAACTTGCTTAGAATTTTTTGATTTGCCGTATTGGAATTCTACCCTAATTTCTGCACATTAGTTTTCTGCTCAAACCCTAACTCCTGAAGTAAAAATCAGACTTGTAATGACAACTAGGGTAGCCCATAAAACATCTTAAAATATCATTATTTCACCATAAACATGATCAACAATATTGTGCTTGTGTTTCATCACCATATGATCAACCAATTATCTTCATTTAACCAACATACATGACTGAAATAAATAAAGAAGTCTACTGCAATAAACTGATTACAAAAGGGTCTTCAAATACAATGATGGACATGGGCATGCATGAGAAACAAACCCAGTAAGTTCTGCGCTAAACTAAATATTAAAAATAGTGTAATCTAACCTCCTAACATGAAGGAAAAGGGGTTTTCTCTACTGCTGCAATAAATCTGCTCTGTTTAAATCCTAGATCAGCATTAAACCCTTCACAAAACCATCTTAAAACATGGTGCTCTCCTCCAATGAAGGCGCTTCAAGGCTTTGGCTGACTTCTCCACAAAAGATAAGCAATATCACACCAAAGAAGAGCCTAAAAATGATCTTCAAATCAGATATAAGATTCTGCTCCACAATCCATGAAGTGCAAGGGAACTCCCGTCACGGAATCCTCAAAAGAAGAAGCTAGGGTTTTGTCCAACTCCTCATAAGACTTGAAATTTTTGCCTCAAGCCTCCTTAAAAGATAAAGTCCCAAAGATGATTGAATGAATGAGTGATTGATGATTGAAATGCCACAAATTGAACTCATATAAATACATGTTTTTGCTTCTCTCCTCTTGGCCGATCTAGAAGATATGTGCATCATTGACCTCTTTAACCACCAAGTGATCCTTTGCATCTTGTAATGTCGAATCAGTCTTATCCAATTCACTTTGATCACTTCCCATTGAAATTTTTGAATTGCCCTTAAGAACAACATCCAACTCAAAGATACACACGCATTTTGATTCCTTGCCAATGTGATGGAATGGTGATGAAATAATGCTAGGCTCAACCAAAAGAACATCAAATGAACTCATACCTCCTTATAGCTGATCCAACCTTGTAGGTTTGGCAATCTTCGTGATAGCATCCCCTTCAACCATGTGCTCATGATGAAGTCTTAGGTATTCGCCCCTTGTAACGTGTGATGCTTCTTCATCCATAGCTTCATAATTTCTTGTAGGATGCACATGACCAGCAAGTAACCCTTCCTCTACCATGGTGGTATCTCCATGAACATTGTAGTCTTCACGAAAACCTTTGTGTTCTTCATTTGTGGCTTCATTAGATAATCCTCCTTTATCCTTATCCTCGTAGTGTTCCAAATCTTCTTCCTTTTCTACCTTTTCTCCCACAGAAACTTTGGATTTGTTAAGAATGCAAGCTCTTTTGATTTTGTCGGCTTCTTCTTCTTGCTTCCATCAATCCAACCTTCTTTGTATTTTTCCATGTGTTTGCCAAAACGATGCACACAAAAGATTCCATTCTTCGTCCATGATGTAAGACAAGCCCATAGTAACTCTCCAATCAAACCCTCCAGACTGACAAGATCATAGGCTCTAATACCACTGTAATATCCCAAATGGGGATATTTTTGGCTATTTTGGATTTACGGGCTTTGCAAATGAAACTTGCTTAGAATTTTCTGATTTGCCCTAATTTGAATTCTCCCCTAATTTCTGCACTTTAGTTTTCTGCTCAAACCCTAACTTCGGAAGTAAAAATCAGACTTGTAATGACAACTAGGGCAGCCCATAAAACATCTTGAAATATCATTATTTCACCATAAACATGATCAACAATATTGTGCTTGTGTTTCATCAACATATGATCAACCAATTATCTTCATTTAACCAACATATATGACTGAAATAAATAAAGAAGTCTGCTGCAATAAACTGATTACAAAAAGGTCTTCAAATACAATGATGGATATGGGCATGCATGAGAAACAAACCCAGCAAGTTCTGCCCTAAACTGAATATTAAAAACACTGCAATCTAACTTCCTAACATGAAGGAAAAAGGGTCTACTCTGCTGCTGCAATAAATCTATTCTGCTCAATCCCTAGATCAGCATTAAACTGTTCACAAAACCATCTCAAAACTTGGCGCTTTCCTCCACTGAAGGCACTCCAAGGCTTGGGCTGACTTCTCCACAAAAGATAAGAAATATCACACCAAAGAAGAGCCTGAAAATGATCTTCAAAATAGATATAAAATTTTGCTCTACATCCATGAACTGCAAGGCAACTCCCGTCACGAAATCCTCAAAAGTAGCTAGGGTTTCATCCAACTCCTAAGACTTGAGATTTTCACCTCAAGCCTTCTGAAGAGATAAACTCTCAAAGATGATCGAATGAATTAGTGATTGATGATTGAAATGCCACAACTTGAACTCATAAATACATGTTTTTGCTTCTCTCCTCTTGGCCAAACTAGAAAGAAACATTTTTTTTATTTTAATTATCCGTTTCCCTCAAGGAGGGCCGACCAATAGCAAATCACCTTGGCGCTTAGCAAATTCAAATTAAATATATGAATTTGGTTTTCTTTATTTTCTCTGGACCTCCTTTCCACCAAGCACCAAAGGGGAGGTATTATTTTTATTCTTTATTCCTCCTTCCAAGGTCGTCCAAGTCCAAAATACCTTAATTAAATCTTCCTCCAAGTTGGCATATATGGCCAAACAAACCAAAGTGGCATCATAACAAATTATGCAAACAACTTCATCACCTAGAAAATTACAATTAGAAGTCCAATTGTGAAACAAACCCTAGTGCCTCAAAATTAGAAATGGGAACAATATCTCCATACCTAGGCATATGAATTGACTGTATCTTTGAAGAATGGTCCTCCAATGCAAGTGGTTCGGTATTGTGCATCACCAAACTCGAACATAGGACAACCTCCAATATCACCAAAGGATTAATAGAATGATAGAGTTGTATCACAATATCACCCAACTCTATATCTCCTCCAATAGTGATCAAAGAATCATCCCTTATGACTCGCTCTTCAAGTGAAGCCATGACATTAGTGGCTCATCCACTAAGTGTAGTCTCAACAACTCCACCAAAGTCCCAAACAACTACTGTTTGCCAGGAACTTTGAAAGGAATCTATGCACCATGAAGTAGAATAGCCATCTCCTAGCAAAGTATGGAATAGATCCTTATGAACTAGGTTTGGAACATCAAGATCTTCATGCCTTCTTCCAATCCCTATGCCATCACCCAACTGAAACACAAGCATTAGTAACTCCAAACCAAACATCACAACAACACCTCCATGCCTTGTGTCATAGTTTAGATGCACCTCCATAGTATGCCCAACAAAAGCAAGAGTCTCCATGGCATGCATCTAAAATAGAGCAGCTACATAGTCTACCAAAGAGTCATCAACATGATGGAGCTCATCACAAACAAACTCCTCAAGTGCTCCATGAAGGACCAAAGATCCATCCAAAATTGCATCGCGCAAGCCTCCCTCATCATATGTAGTCACAACACTAGTAGCTGATCCACATAGGGTGTGCTCAACGATGTCATCCAAACACATGATGTGAGCCTTCAAGTGGCTCTCCAAAAGAGGTGTCATCATACCCTCAAGAAGCAAAGAAACAAAAGATTATGAGTTCCATATCTCAAATCTGATTGCTCCACTTGCTTGGCCGCCATACAATACTCACTCCTCCTATGCCACATGCGTTGAATCTTCTTTGTGTCTGCCATGTTATGCTGAACTAACTTGGTCCTTTTAAGTCTTGGGCACACAAATAAGACCTCATATTTGTCGCCAACATGAAAGCCAACAATAGAAGAGGTCTTCCCAATTTCATTCTCATGTGTAAGGTGTTAGGACTTGAAAGATCACTGTTCAAAATGCCCTTTTTGCCCCTAAAAAATCCAAAAAATCCTGTGCAAATTTCTTAGCAAATGTCACCATTGGATAGAGAATTGAATTCTATGCAACTTTGCCTTTTGAACCATGTCGAAATTCCTTAAAATAAAGAAGTTATGCTTGTTCAAAGTTTGGTTTTCTATGTTTTGCCTTGGTCAAAAAGTGGTTTATCACTTAGAAATTTTTCACATTTTGCCTTGTCGGCAAATCGGCTTTTTTCCTAACTTCATAACTTTTCAAGTTCGGTGATTTGCCAATTCGCCGACAAGGCGATAAAGTGCAAAAGGAGATAAGCTTGAGACAAAGAGAGAAAGATAATGGAAAGTCTTCTATCAGAAAAAGGAATGGTTCGAAAACCCGAAGAATCGCCAATAAAAGCAACAGCAAGGTAAAGAGTTCGGCAAAGAGCAAAAAAGATGAAGTCTATTGGCAAGGTTGCTTAGGTTCTAACTTCTTGAAGTTCACCGATTTGAAGTTCACCCGATGGAGTTTTTGCTGATAAGGGCAAATAAGGAGTAAAGGAAAAAGTTCTAAAATATGGTTCATTTAGTCGACAAAAAGGGAAAAGTCAGGAAGGTTTGGAAAAGAACAAATTTGCCGATAAGACAAATAAGACGAAAGTTCGTGATTTTTCAATTTTGCTGATAAGGCAAACATATCTAAGGAAAGAAGGACGAAGTAAGTAAAGTTCGGCAAAATTCACTTTTGACGACAAAGGTAAAGAAGGCAAAATTGCTCAAGTTCTGAAATGATAGATTTTGTCGATAAAGGCAAAATGCCTCAGGTTCGACAAAAATGAAAGTTGCCGATAAAGCATGAGAAGGAGCCAAGTAAGTTAGTTCAGTAAATGCAAAATTTGCCGATAAAAGGCAAATAGGTTCCAAGTTCTGAAAAGATATAAATGGCCGATAAAGGCGAAAATAATGAAAAGGAAATGAAGTTGGAGCAAAAGATAGTTCGGCAAAATAGATTTTTGCCGATAAAAGGTGAATAAGGAAAAAGTGTAAGCGGCAAAAAGCGAAGTTCAAAAAACTTAAAAGCCACCGATAGAGAAAGAAAGAGGGCACCAAAGAAAAGATCATGAAGAGAGAAAATTGCCAATAAGGCAAGTGATGAAAATAACGAAGGAAGGCCTGGTCTGCGAAATGAAGGATTTGCCTATAGAGAAGGAGCCAAGGGCAAAGGAGATGAAAAGAGAAAAAGTTTGCCAAATGGGGTTATTGTTGATAAAACAGAAGGAATGGCGAAGGCGCAATTCGGAAAAGGTGAGGTCCACCAGCAGGGTGAATAAAAGGACAAAATTGCAGAAGTTCATGGCGAGCACCGAAAGCCCTGCATCCGACAAAGTGACTAAGACAAAAAGAGACAAAGTCTGACGCAGAAACAGAGGCGTATGGAAGAAGGTCATTTCCTTAGTTTCCCAACTCTTCCAACCGCCTAGGAGCACTCTAATCACTTCCAAGAGCGCCATCAATATGAAGCGACTGGCCGACATCAAGACAAATGCAGTTAAGGCAGTTGCTGAAGGTTTTATTTGCAATTATGGGGGTTGTTGAAGATTTTGGCACCCAGATCTTTCTCAGACCGACTTAGGATGGTTATAAAGGCAAGATCAGTTTTCTTATCAAGGGTTGGTCATCTTTACCGTGTTTCCTGGGCAACTAAGTGCAGAGCTCTCTAGGGTTCTAAAGAACAGAAAAGTTACAGTTCTCCAGCAGATAAAACATAAGCTCTTAAAGTTTTTTCAGATTGATTTTTGTTATCATTGTATGAATTTCTCCTTCTTCTTTTGTTCAAAGTCTTCATGTCTCCCAAGAGCCTTCCAACACAAACCTGCCATCATCTTATGAACACGGTCAAAAAGAGTTAGATCTTCTACAATCATACCTTCATTTACCCTTAGTTGACCTTCCCAAGGATGTGATATGTGGGACCCAAGGTCTTCATGATCATGCTTCCCCAAAGGAACTCCTTCCTTGACACTTTCTCCATTACACCTATGTTTGAAAGCTAAGTCATCATTATGCTTGATCAAAGGATCTCCATCAAAGTAGTAGGTAGAGTTTTATCATTTAAAGAAGATTGGGCTATGACCATCTTAAATTTTTCAAGATCTTAGTGATGGGATTGAAAGGTAGGACACTATAGCTACCACTATGGGACAAGTGGTCTAACATTTTGGTGACATAGTCATGTCTATCAAGAATGACTATGACATTTCTCTTACCAACTTTAAAAATGTCTTTAATTTTTGCTAGTTTCTTGAAGGAAAAGAAGTCATCTTTAGGGACATTCCAAACAGGTGTTTGACATGTCTTTGAGCCACTAAACAATCTTGGTTAACTTCATCGGCTAAGGCATCCAGTAAGAACCTAACAAAATTAATCTCCCAAATGAAGGTTGAGACATTAGTAAAACCTAGTCTTATAAAAATAATTTAAGGCTAGAGGCTCAATTAGAAAGGATGAGGGGTTAACATCCTCTTATTTTACCAATCGTAAATACAATTCAAGGATGGCGAATGGAGTAAGAGGGAAGGAGGAGCAGTGAGAAACATATCAAAGAGGGACACGAATTGATGGAAGGCAGAGGAGGGTATGAATGAGGGAGATTGTGTGAATCTTCTCGAGTGAGGGGGAATGAGTACGAAACAACAAAGGAAGGAAGAGGTGAAGCGGACTCAAATTAAATAGGATTTGTGGAATGTCATGGATCATTGTTTTATATTACTGTATGCATTGTGTATGTTTGTGAACTAGGTATTGAATGGTTTTGTGGAATTTTTCTTAGGAAGGTAGCTTCCTTTGAGATTGAATTTTTATAATGGTTGAATAGAGATTTAAGAATTCATAGCGGTCTAGTATTTTCTGTCTAATAGCGGTAGTGAATACTAGGATTTAAATCAAGGCAGTACTGTTATATTAGAAAAAGGCTATATGTTATTTATTATTTTTAAGATTGGAGTCTCTTAGAGGGTTTATGATGATAATTGTTTTCTAACTGTGTTTTGATTTCTTGAATTTTATACATCTGATTTTCTTAGAATAGAGCTTAGTAATGTTATTAAATCATAGTATTTATCAATGGTTTATATCTTTTATATCATGATCCAATAAAACCTGCAAGACATCAATGGCCTATGGATTGTGAAGCCTAGTCATGAAGACATTAATTTTAATGATAAACTTTCAACCTAGAATCAAAAGATCAAAACCTTGAAACCTAAATACTATACATTGAACTCAATCATAATCCCTAAATTAGTTTGGAGTGGAGTTTAATTACAATAGAATTATATTGTTATTCTTATTTAAAATTATTCATGGTGTGAAATTTAAAATTAGAATTGAAAATTTTAGAAAAGAGATAAAGCTAATTTTTTATTGAATTAAAAGCTTTGTTCCAAAATTAAATTTGCGAGGAATTTAGAAATTAAGATAATTATCTAAAGGAATTGATTTAGATTAAAAAGATTTCCTCCATTAAAGAGGAAACTTATTAAATTAGAATTGAATATTATTTTGTTATTCTCAACTACTTAAGTTGAGAGATAGCCATGAATTAGAAACATATTATTAAAAATTAGATTTCTCAAGCTAATGATGTAATTTAAAATTTAATGTACCTGAAAGGTAAATTAAATTTTATTACTTGTATGAATGTGTGAATTTAAACCAAATTAATTTACTGAAATATCATCTATTTTTAGAGTTAATCTAGTTAAGACAAAGAGCTAGGTAATGCTTTTTAATGTATTAGTATTTTGGTAAATAAGAGATCACGCCTTTTGGTGGCATGAAGATTTATGTGCTACAATGAAAGAATCAATAGATAACAAATTACAATAATATTGTTACAAAGTGAAACACTAGCCCATGAAGGACATGAATCTCACACTCGTGTTGTTTGGTAGATCAATTGAAATTATGGATAGCAGATTTTAGCATGCTTGCACTATAGTCTAGAAGTCATGTTGTTGTTAGGAGCATAGAAGTAAATATCTTTAAAATATCCCAATATATTCTGATATATCTTTTCTCGGCAAGGTTCTCGACATTTTCTTAAAAATATTGCGAGTTTTTCAAAATATCTTTGACCGTGACTTTGACCCAAATTTTCACCAATATATTGCAAAATTATTGGTCATATATCACCGATAATATCACAATAAATTAGTTTTTTTTTCTATATAAGCATCAGACCTCTAATTTTTTTATCATTCTTCTCTAGAACTTTTATAAATGGGTTATAAACCTTGAATGGTGTAAGTATATGTTAAGATTTCCAAGTGCTATTATTGCATAGCAGTAAGATCTTTTGCAAAAGGGTATTTCAAAAATGAACATAATTGTCTATAGTTGTAAAGACACTTGGTATAATCAATTTTGAAAACTTTGTGAATAGGGAACATGACTATTGTTATTGTTATTGTGATTAGTGTTTATCACTGTTGCCTTTGACAACAACAAACACTGCTGTCATTATTTATGATTCATGAGCATAGTCATTACTAGACAAAACTGTCAAATGATTATGCTATCCTTTGACTTGTCATTATTATTGCATCATAGATGTTAGTGCTGTCATGGACTTGCTGTCATTTGTACTTATCAATGGATATTGTTGTCATTTCATTTGTAAAATAGTTGCATTATTGAGGCAATTGTTTGGCAATTTTCATTGTTACATATCAGTTGTTAATAATGTCTTTTGACATAACTATCCTTTTGTGATTAGTAATCTTCTTATGACCACCGATCAGTGGCATTATGTCATTGTTGTGACATGTACATTCTTGATCAGTATGGTGTTTAATAGCGTCCTTATGAGTACTGTTGATGGCCTTATCTCTCTCATTGAGTGCCTTGTTTATGTTTGTGAGTTCCTGCTTGAAGTTGATAATACAGAAAGATATGACACACATTCTCCATGGAAATATGATTAGCCACATCTTTGCTATTTAACTCCTTAATTAATTTCTTGAAACTCTGTTTAAAATCCTTTACATCCAAGAGATTCTCTTTCTCCTCATCCAAAATTTCAGTTTTCAGGGCTAGACAATTGGCTCTAATGTCCAATAAATCTGCATTGTATATGCTTGATATTTTCTTTAGTTCAGCCAAGAACTTTTTAACCACGGAGACTTTCCATTCAATAACATGCAGCCACGAGAAAATTCTATTTTCCTTCTATTAATTGAAGACATTTTCTAAAACTAAAACATTGGTATCCACCTTGACCATTTCCTGCATATCCCTGGCAATAATTGTTGCACATATGATACCTAAGGTTGTGATGTGGTTGTCATTGATGTCAAAACTTAGTTTGGACTATCTGATACATTGTTGATATTGGATGTGATGTGGTTACTGAAGTTCATGGTTGGATGTCATGTTGAATGTAATATGGTTGTTGAAGTTCATGGTTGGATGTCATGTGGTTGTTGAAGCTCATGGTTGGATGTCATGCCTCAATCAATACTAAGGTGAGTATGAAGTCATATTAAGATAGGAATTAGAAGCATCAAGAAGAATAACATATGCAGTAGAGTATAACATTTTAGAAATGTTGACACAATTATGCTACTTGTACGTACACCTTTGCCATTGATGTCAAAGGGGGAGAAGAAGATCTAGTGAAAAATGACCAAACATCTCAAGGGAAGAAGAAAAATAGAGTGCATATAGTAAGGGGGAGTAGATAAGCATTTTTAGGAAACCCAAGTGACGAAAGATGTGCCACACCACTCCACACCACCGAATGATCCCAAGAGAGTGAGTAGAGCTCTGCTCCACTTATTCTGCTCCAAGGGATGACTGAAATCTGCTCAAGTAGGCTGATTAACTACTCCTCAAGGTCTGCTCCTGAAGATGTCCAATGCTGTCACAAACTCTGCTCCAAAGATATGCAATTGCTGATCAAAATATGCTCAGATGTTAGGTTTTCTACTTCAAATGATATTGAATTCTGCTCCAAAGTCTGCTCCTCAACTCCTTAAATCTCCAAATGAAGTACAAATGGACCTCTGTGATGAAGCCCTCTTAAGATGGATTAGGTTTTCATCCAATCTACCACTATTCACAAGGGCTTTCGTCCTTGGAATAGGCTGCTCCAAACTGCAGATCAGAAGAATAAATTGTCAAGTTTGAATATGTTTTGCAATGCCACAAATGACTTGTATTTATACATATTATGTCTCTTTTCTTGCATGTTGGCCAACCACCTTTATTTTCCTTTATTTTTATTTGTTTTGCCACATAGAGGGCCGGCCACCTTAGAGTTTTGGCGCTCACAAGCAATTTAAATATTTATTTTGTTTTCCTACGCTGACCTAGGTAAATTTCCCTTAGGTCGACCCCCATCACCACATGGGCGCCAAAATAAATAAATTAAAGATTTTTTTCTGTCTTCCATCCTCCAAGGCGAACAAGAAAAGATATGAATTGATATCAAATATCCATGCTCCATTCATCTCCCAGCTGGTTCATTTCATGAGAAGATGAATTATTTTTTTCAAGGAAAATTCATCTAGGACATTAGAAAAATATGATAAGTCATCTCGAATACACATGATGCCCTCCAAAAATCCCAAAGTGTAGAAGATAGGACATTTGATTTCCAAGGTGATCACACCGAAAAGAGGGGACATTAGACGCCTCTACCTCTGCACCTACCCCAAATTTTCACTATGTCCTAACCACCCACAGATTTTCGTAAAAGGCAAAAAGAACGTAAAAATGGCTACAGAGACGCCTAGGTGGTTGGTGGTTGGTGAATAATTAATGGACAAGTTTTTCGTAGATCATTTTCCCACTAAGAATCCCATGTGGATTTGGAAATGACTCAAAATGCTATAAATACAAGGATTGAGGACATTCAAAGGGTTGGTCTTTGATCCATCTTGGATCTGGAAATGCCTCAGGAGGATTTAGGGCATCAAATCATGCTAGTCAAGTCTGCAAATGATGGAATACTTCCAATAGTTTGAAGGAAAGTTCTTCAATGAATATCTTCATGCAATGGTATGTCTCCATGGAAGATTGTAAGGATTCAGGGAAATATATGAACCCAATTATATATTTTTTGGTACCACACTTGTTGGTATGTTGTAACAAAGTTAAGATTAATGTGCGATAGCATTCTAAAGCAATATAAAGGCTTTGTATTGGTCTCTTCTTTGTTACATTTGGCTCGTTGCAGTCCTACTCAGGATTACTAAGTATGTCTATTGTATGTTCATATATTTTTGATTTGTATGTGAATACATTTCATGTTTGTGTTGATGACTGCTGAGTATCTCCTTCCTCTTTGTTGTTCTTGACTTTGTTGCCCATTGGAGTAGGCACTGGTCTAGTTTGGGGACTGATCAATCACTCTTATTTTAACAAACCCTCAACTTGTTAGCTATAGGAGTAGAGTAGGTTAGAGTTTGCATGTTGTCCATGATACCTTGTCATAACTAGGGATTCATATGAAGAGATACAAAACTGTTTAGATCTTGAGTGAATCATGACATGCATGTCTGCGTCTTGCCGTTGTGTAAAATATCAAATGAATGTATCTGATGGGGATATAAAAGAGGTGATTTATGGGTGCATGTGCAAGGTGTCTAATTAGGTATATTGAGGTCTGAAGGTGGCTGGTTGCTCTTGGTTTAGTGACAATGTTTGGAACCAAGTTGATGGGTCGGGTTTAGTGACCATTTTTTTAGTTGTTCATTTGGTAATCTAACCTCAGGGAACACCCTCCCAAGTCTAAGCCAAGCTTGAAGTGGGAGAGAGAAAACCCACTCTTATTCTTTGGCCTTGAACCCTTCGTATTATGTGGATGAGCTGGTTTTACTTTCATGACGACTTCCCTGGCCTTGAAAGTGAATTTTTGTTCTAGGAAATGGAGATGTCGTTTTGGGACCCAACAAGTGGAGCCAAAGCCAAGACAAAGAATGTAAATTCCAAAAGTACCAAGATGAAATCAGCAACATTGTGACTATTGTGATAGAGATGGTCATATAGATTCATCTTGTTGGAAGTTACATTTGGAGAAGCCTCATAGGAAAGGTAAAAAAGGTAAGAAAACTCTATGCCTACTATAGAAGAAGAAAGTGTAGTATTTAGAAAGTATACAAAAATTGAATTTACTTTGGAGATGAATTCTAAACTTGAAGAGCACACACTTATACTGTGGGGGTGTGTGAATCAATATAAGAACAATTTTAAATTCTTAAAAACTGAATAATCAAAACTTGATAGAGCAAATGAACCATAAGCAAAATGGACACCAGTTTTACATAGAAAACCCTTTCGGGAAAAAAACTATTGCAAAATATTTTCATTTATTAATATGTAAGCACCAACCTACAGAAGACACCAATCTTTGAATACAAAAGTGAGCTTCAACTCACTGGAAGCACCAACTCCCCTGAGCACCCACTTAGTAAGAGGTACCAACCTCCAATACAAAAGGCACAAAATCTTCTTGTGAATATTCTCTTCAATGGAAGATGGAACAATCACATAAAAAATTGCAAGCACTTTCTTTAACTCGGCTCATAATCTTCTCATAGATCTCCCATTCGGTTCTCTTACCAATTTGCTTGTTTTCTATTATAAATCTACAATCAAATCTTCTTTTCTAAAATGATTTTCAGTCATACTCCTTACACATAAAAAAAACATAGACCTTAACATGCAAGTTCGTCCTTATTGCTTTTTCTTTTCACACTCCATAATATCTTGAAAAATCCTTCTAATATGAAGCCACTGTTGTTTCAACCTTGATCGCTATTTTTTCCAATGTTAAACACATGGCATAAAATCATACATGAATAAGACTTTGTCTTATTTTATGTAGCGCCTTTAAAAACCATAAAGCATGGCACCTTTTAACAAGGATAGAGCACTTTAGAAAACAGATAAAAAGCTTCTAAAATAAGGAGCTTTCAAAACAAATAGAAAGCTTTAAAGATATATTTATTTTTTCTTTTTGCATGCTATCTTTATGCTTTCTTTTTGCATGCTATCTTTATGCTTTCTTTTTGCATGCTATCTTTATGAAATCTGTGGCACTTGTTATAAATCATAAATCTGATTGTGGCGCCAACATAGAATCTCAACCATATTTGTATCGTTGCATGTTGCATGAAATCTGTTATGGTTTCCTGTGACATCAATGACAATATTCTAACAAAGCTTGAGGATTTAGAGGTCCAATGAACTAACAGTTGCATAGATGAGTGTAATCAGCAATAGCAACATGACTATCAAAGATCAACACCTTATTGTCATTATTAGGTGCACACCACATAAAGGCTCCTATTGCTTCTAAAAATTTCATTCATTCAGTAATGGAGACACGCACACCTGTGAATGGGGATAAGTTTTCCGTATTGCAAAGGTATGAAAGATCTATGTTAAGGATGCACCTTTGAATGAAAACTATAATAAATGATAAATTAATCTAGATTGCACTATGAGGGGCACACCTTATAAGGCAGAATGAGGCTGAGTTTGCAAAATCTATGTTTACGCTATGAGGGGCACTCCTAGAAATAGAAACAAGTTTGACTTCACAAAATCCCTGCTCCCATTATAAGGGGCAAACCTGTATAAATAAGCCAGAGTTTGACTTTTCAAAGGACAGATTTACACTATAAAGTGTGTCTTATAAGGCAAAATGATTTCTACATTTCATGACGTATTTTCATTGTGAGATGTGGACACCATTTTTTAAACATTAGCATACTTCATACCTTTATGAGGAACAATCTTCTTCCTCAAATTAACTCTAAACAATCAAACGGATCCTTAGTAATAGCATATATTTCATTTACTTCTTAGAAAACCATATATACTTCATATACTTCACTTAAAGGATGGGATCATCCAACCTCTAGGTTACACTAAGCTCTTATTACCTTGCAATATGAGGATCACTTTGGTATAATTTTGAGTTTGTTCAAGCCCCCTTTGCATAGAGACTAATCATCATATTCCTCTTTGTAAAATTATAACCCTGCATACCTTCAACTCTAAATACAACATGCAAGCAAAAAAGGGCAAAATAATGAGAGAATAATTCTTAAAGAGGCTAAAATATTATCCATATGAGAAAACAAAATACATTTTTCCTCCTAACTAATCCACAATTCTATAGATAGCCTTGGTTATTGGAGGCAGGGCATTTAATGTCTACCTGTGGGGAAAAAACTGAGTATCTCATCAGTCCCCGACTCAAATAACCACTATATTTCAAATACAACTTATTTGCAAAACAATTAACTTATTCCGCATTTACAGTAAGAAACATTTATAGAACAAGAGGGTATACAACATATTTATGGTGAGGAAATAATTTTATTTATATTTGCTTTGCATTTAATTGAAAATAATAAGCAGATGAAAAATTGGTAAATCCACAAGGTACATTCAAAGATTCATTTAGAGTTGAGCTCAAATTTTGGGTAATGGGACCGAGCATAGATCTCTAGTTTTTTTATTAAAAATAACAAAATCTTACAACATGAAGTTTTAACTTTAGGGCTAGAAAAATAAAACTTGAAACATTTCAAAGCATGAAAAATGCAATTAGGATTTACAACAAAAATTCCAGTCGAGCTAGGAATCCGATGGAGGTGGAACCCCTTTGGAAGGGGAGAAATCTTCTATACTACACGTTTTGCGAGTTGACGAAAGCAGTGCACAAAGATGAGTGTAGATTTCACAGAAGCCTCCCGCGGATGAAAAATGTCGTTTGGAATGGGGGTACCCATTTAGGATCCCAAAGCAAAACGGGTACCTATTTTTAAAAAGTATTTTTTTTACATGCCTATGGCTAATTTTTTATTTTTCTTAAACAGGTACCCGTTATGAACGAGCACCCGTTTCTAAAATTTTGAAATTTCAAACCCGCCAATTTGCATTGGTTTTAAGCTTGGAAACCCAACCCTTAGCTTTGGACCTGCAACTAGGAGACCATGAAAACAACAAGTGAAAAAACTAGTTTCACCACTATGGTTGACGACTTTTTTTCCAGAATATTTTAACGAAATTAAAACCCATTTATATAGATCTGAATGTCTAGTTTTGAAATATGTAATTTTTTCTACTATTGAACATAATTTTCTATTTATTATTTATTTTCCAAACAAACTCATAAACTTGAAATAACATAGGTTACTTTTTTTAATAACGTTTGATTTTGAAAGTTTCTTGAAAAAAAATTAGGTCAGACCAAACTAGACATCATTCTCTACATGATGAAAAAAAATTAGTGAATTGATTAGTTTAGCTCAAATTATGTTGGTCGTACACGAGGGGTTTTAAAAAACACAAATTAGGGCCATTAAAAAATTAATAAAAAAATATTTATCAAAAAATTACAAAAAAATATCCTAACTAAAACTCAACATCCTGAGAATCTTTCCACCAAAGGAATTAGAAAAATACATTAATTTAGGTCAAATTATGTTCGTCGTACACATGGATGCTTTTGCAAAAAACAAGGGACTTTTAAAAAGCCACTTTTTGTACATCCAATAAAAACCAACTTGCATCATCTGGGTATTAGAAAAAAATAGATATTTGAAAACTGGAAACAAAATCCTACATTTCTGATTTTTATATGATCTTAATATTTTATGTGCAAGTGCTTTAAATTGTCACTCCAAGTATTACAAAATTTGAAAAATAGGAAAAGCACTTCCACTTTTGGGCCAAAAAGTGTACTCATCTTTTTGCAATTACCCCTCTGTCAAATTTTTTTGAGGGTTTAGGCAAGAATCTTTCTTCTTCCTCGTCTTCCTCCTCGTCGCTGTGGCTGGCACCTCCTTTTCCAATGTCAACGATGGAATCCTCCAAAAAGTTGACAATTCTCCTTTGTCGGAAAACGATAGTGACAACATGGTCAGATCTGATGGTCTTCTGTGTTTTCTTCATGGTGACTTTGAAAGCAGTTTCAGCCATGAGTTGAAGAAAATTATTAGTAGCAATGGCAATTGCAAGGCACACATCGCAGGTCTCTTTGGGGATGTCTCTATCCAGCTTCATGATGCAAAGCACTTAAGTCAATGAAACAATGATGCACTTGAATTATTGAGCATCTCATCGATATCACCATTATTATCATTGCCATAGTCAATGTCAACAATACTATTACTATCAGTGGTTTGATCTTCATCTTATTTTTGGGGCTCTATTGGTACCATGAGTGGAGGAGGATTTGGATGGTCGTAATTGCCCTTTTCTTTGTATGAGAAACGGGTGAAAAAAAAACCATTGAAAAAATTGGGGAACAGAAAGAAAAACCATTGGAAAAAGGAAAGGCGAGATTTATTTTGATCTTGTCTTCATCCACCTTCACATTAGCACTCTCAACAACCTTTTTGAGTCTATTATTGTAGCACCGGTAGGCCTTACTCTTGGTAGAGTAACCAAGTTCCATCATCACATCTAGCATCAAACTTGCCTAGTTATTCTTCTCTTTTGATATAACATTTGCTACCAAAAACTTTGAAATACTTCACTATAGGAACTCTTCCATACCATAATTCAAAAGGAGTTTTTAGAGCTGTTACCTTTGACTTGAACTCTGTTTAGGATGTACACAACAATATGTATGGCTTCTCTCTAGTACACTTCTGGTAGGTCAGCTTCCTTTAATATAGTCTTGGTAGCCTTTTGAACTATCATGTTCTTTCTTTCAACAACTCCATTCTACTGAGGATCCCTAGGTGCAAACAACTCTCTTTTACCTTGTTCTTCACAGGAAATATTGAATTTATCACCTCCTCTATTAGACCTTAAGCATTTGATCCTCAATTCTAACTCATTCTCAACCATTGCCTTGAAAAATTTGAACTTGTCTAGGGCTTTAGATTTTTATTTTAGAAAAGTTACCCAAGTCATTCTAGAATTATCGTCAATAATCAACATAAAATACTTGTCACCTTGCAGACTTCTTGTTCTTGTGGGACCACATAAATCTATATGCACTAGCTCCAGCAATCCAGTAGAGAATTGTTCTATGCTCTTGAAACTTGTTCGTGTTTGTTTCCCAAATTGACACTCCTTGCAAATGGTGTTGGCAAGCTTCACAAGTTCAGGCAGATCTCTTATAGCCTATGCAAAACTTATCTTCACTAAATTGTCAAAATTGATATGACACATCCTTCTATGCCACATCCAACTCTCATCTATCTGAGCCAATAAACAATAATCATTAGTTCCTCTTAATTGGTAAATGTTACCTCTAGTCTTCTTATGGGCAGCAATCACTGTTCCGGAGATTTCCATGATCTTGCACCCATTATCTTTGAATCTTAGATCATATCCTTTGTCACACATCTGACCAATGTTCAAAAGATTATGCTTTAAACCCTTCACATATGACATTATCAATGTTGTGCTTTCCATCAAAAGAAATAGATCCTTTTCCACAAATCTAACCAATCCTCAATCATACTTTTTAAAAATCACATACTTTTGTTACCAGTAATGTGATGTGAGCATCCACTGTCAATAATCCATTCATCCTTATCTTTTTCGACCTGAACAGCCAAAGCACATTCTTCCACTGGTTTTTCTTCTTTCACACAGCTAGCAAGATTAGTAGACACATGTTCTTCTTTAATTGTAATAAACAAGCATTCATTTGTCCTAGTACTAGCATCATTAGAGTCATCATCTATCACACCTTCATCATCAAGATCTCTAACATAGTAACATTTCCTTGGAACCCTAGGTCTATTCTCAATTCTTTTTCTATTCCTTTCAATTCTCTGAGGACATCTAGAAGCATAGTGACTAACCTTACCACATGTGAAACATTTGAAAGGTAATTTGCCTTTGAACTTACCATGTGAAACATGTGAAACAATGTTGGCTTCAATTTCATCAAGCTCCTCATCAGGTTCCACCTTGTACTTCTCAGCTCTGGAGATCTTCTCTGAAGTGCTGGCTTTGAAAGCAGTCTCAACCTTCGGCAGAGCATCACCAAACTCTCTCATCTCAAAAGTTGTAAACTGATCCTTGTCAACTTCTTTTACAGTCATTTCTTCTTTAATTGTAGCTACCTTGTGACTGTAGGACTTAGGTAATGACCTAAGAATTTTCGTCAGAACTTCGTTCTCATTAATAGTTCCTTGCATAACTTTTATTCCATTGACATGTTCATCGACCTTTTGCACGTAGGCTGTTATGTTTTCATGTTCACTCATCTTTAAACCCTCATATTTTTCTTTCAAGCCCTGCAATTTGGCTCTTTTTATAGATTCATCTCCTTCGTACAAAATTTTCAATTTTTCCCAATCTTTATTAGAATAATGTAGATCCATGACCTTTACCAACTCAGTGTCAAACAAGACACTTAATAGAGCATCTCTAGCTTTTATATTTATCTCTTATTCTTTGATTTCATCTTCAATTGTTAAACCATTTTGAGGCATGGTGTGCTTTGTCTCTGTCACTTTCCATACTCTATAACCAAGACAAAGGAGATGGCTTTTCATTTGTACCTTCCATAAAGCATAATTTGTCCCATCAAACTGAGGAGCTTCCTTCTTAAAGACATCTTGGATCGTCCTCAAGTTGTTAGGCTTACTTTCGAGGAATTTAGCTCTGATACCAATTGTTGAAATGCACAAGACAACTAAGAGTGGGGGTTGAATCAGTTGTATTTAAATCTTTAACCACTTATGAACATCAACACACTAATTACTGTTATTAAGATTTAACTGTGAAAACATGAAACTAGAAACTCAACACATGAGACACCAGATTTTTACGTGGAAAACTTTATAAGGGAAAAACTATGGTGGGTGTTAGCCCACTAAAATAAATATGTTATAGTAATACCAAAAATTAGAGGCTCACTGCCTTAGGGCTCACTACCCAATAATTCCCACTACAAATGTTAGGGTTGACTGCCAAGATCGGCTCATTGTCAAGGGGTGGCTCACTGCCAAGGATTGGTGAACTAATTTGATAGCATCTATTTCATGCCTGGGTTTAGTTCCATTGAAGTACAATATAACTCCTCTACTCTACTCTCCTTACACCTTCACACTTATCTTCACATATTCATACAAGGACATCTTTTTCGTAACTTCATTACATGTTTTTATACACGTCATCAACCTAGGAATGTACATCGAGGTCAGAATTACATTCATCAACCATTGGAACAATCTTCAAGGTCAGCATTACAAACATACATAGAAATAGGTCTGGTCCTAAACAAGATTAGCTAAGGGAAAGATGTATGTAGATCATGTTATGCCTAAATTGGGACTCAAATGCAATCTTCTACGCTATGACACGCTTCCACAATGTTTGATGTATCTCCATAAGTAGTGAAAACAACCAAGTTGGCCAAGACTGGTGTTAACATTAAGTCTTTTAAGAACAATCTTCATCCATGATCCAAATTACTCTCTGTGGACCAATCATAAGGTAGGGACATTATCATGAGACATCAGCAAGTACATTGTAATCACTAGGAACAACTACACAACCTCTAACCACTCTATCAAGAAGATTCTTCAAACCGGAGTACATAAGCAACAATGTCAGCTATTGTCATAAGGAAAAGATCGCTTGTGAACCACCAAATCATGAACCATTTGAGTGTAAGGAACATATCATTATCCTAGACTTAACTCTAGAACCACAAATGAAAATACTTCAATGTGGAGAAATGTAGAGCATAATACATTGTCCCTGTCACCAGTGAATACTCAGAAAAATGATTTTTACTCTGGTGATCATAACTTACTTAGATCTTCATACCGGAGGCTCAAACTTGGAACATAGGATCTTCAAATATGCCTCTAAATAACTTCCAATCAGTAGGCAAACATATTCATTCTACGAGAAATACGGAGCAATCTACTCGACAGTTCTGCTGTAAACAAAGATACTCTTCTATACACTATTTCCACCAGAGGAGTAAATTCTCTCAAAAGCACTTGGAAACTTAATCTCAGGATCAGCTACTCATTATCTTCAACTCTTACATAGGCAAATATGATGCATCTAACTCAATCAAAATAAGAGTACAGTTGACACCAATGACAACACTGATATGTCAATATCAATGAGAACATTGGTTAGGCACATACTTGCAACAGGCACCACCTAGAACCCCGACAAGGATGCGTTATGAGTGTATAGTATGTGCATGATCAGTCTCCACATACCAACAATCTCCCACTTGGAAACTGATCTTGGACAACACCACTGCACTTGCAGCTCCCACTGAATTATAGGCCTAGCTGATTTCTTATGTCCACCATTATCAGTCATGAAGGCCAATGGAAACTAATGGGGAAATTAGTTTAGCCCATGTAACTACCTTTGTGAACATATCTGCAGGATCCTTACTTGTGTGGATTTTCTCCAGCTTCAACTGTCCATCCTTTAAAACTGACCAGATGAAGTGGTATTTGAGCTGTATGTAATTAGTTTTTGAATGCAGAGCTGAATTCTTAGGAAGATGAATGACACTCTGGCTATTAGTGTACAAAAGGCTATCTTCTTGTCATTGCCGCAATTCCTCTAGAAAATGTTTTAACCAAATTATCTCCTTGCTAGCTTCTGTAGCAACAACATACTCAGCTTCAGTGGTTGAAAGCGCAACAACCTTTTGCAGCCTTGAAATCCAATTGACTGCAGAACCTCCTACAATGAAAACATACCCTGAAGCACTCCTCCTACTATCAATATCACCTGCCAGATCAGAGTCAACATATCCTTTTAGAGCAAAATTTATTCCTCCAAAACAATGTTTCTTTGAAGTAGTACCTCAAATATCAGAGAATCCATTTTATCGCATTCCAGTGTTCCATTCGCAGGTTGCTCAGTCACAACTCCCACTACATGTTCAATAACTGGCCTTGTGCATACGATTGCATGCATCAAGTTGCCAACTGTTGATGCATATGGTATCTTAGACATTTTGTCTTCCTCCTCTTATGTCTTTGGACACATCTCCTTAGTAGACATAAAATGACTAGGTAAAGGTGTACTAACTGCTTTTACATTCTGCATGTTAAACCTTTTCAACCTTCTCTACATACTCACTTTGAGACAAAAGTAATTTTTTGTTTGTCCTGTCCCATGTGATCCTCATACCAAGGATTATTTTGCTGCACCCAAATCCTTCATAGCAAATGAACTTGCTAATTTCTTCTTAAGTTCATTAATATGCTGCATGTTAGACTCGACAACAAGCATATCATCAACATAAAGCAACATGATAATATAGCTGCCATTACCCAATTTCTTAAAATAAATAAAATAATCAGAATGACATCTTTTGTAACCTTCTTCAGCCATAAAACTATCAAATTTCAAATACCATTATCGAGGTGCTTGCTTCAGGCCATACAAACTCTTCTTTAACCTGTACACAAATTCCTCGTTACCCTTGACCTCATATCCCTGTGGTTGCTACATGTATATTACCTCTTTCAAATCCCCATGGAGAAATGTTGTTTTCACATCTAGTTGTTCAAGATGTAAGTCTCCTGTAGCCACAAGACTTAGAATAGTTCTAATATAAGTCATATTTACAACCGGAGAAAATATTTCATCAAAATCTATACCTTTTTTCTGTGCAAAACCTTTTACCACGAGTCTGACCTTATATCATTTCTTGCCTCCATCTTCTTCCTTCAACCTGTAAACCCATTTATTTGGTAATGCTCTTTTACCTGCATGCAATTGGACTAAATCCCAAGTCTGATTCTACAACAAGGAATCCATTTCCTCTTTCATGCCTAGCTCCCACTACTTTTGGTATCCACGTGCATTGCTTCTTCATAACCTTCAGGTTCACCAGAATTAGTTAATAATATAGAATATAATGATGGAGAAAATCCTTCTGGAGGTCTAGTTATCCTTGTAGAATGTCTACAACTTACAGGAGTCTACGGGATAACTTTTTGCAGAGCATCAAGTACCACTGGCATTTTATTTTCTGGAATCTCATCCAGCGCCGCATATTCCTTTTTGGCCTGTTCATGCTTCTTTTCTTGTATCTAATCCTTATAGATAACCTTCTCATTGAATATAACATCCTTGCTCCTAATGATTTTATGATTTTCATAATCCCATAATTGATAACCAGTTTCGTCTACTTCATCTCCAATGAAGGTACATTTTTTAGACTTAGCCTCAAGCATAGTTCTATTTTCAACATCAACATGGACAAAAGCTTCACAACCAAGGGTTTTTAGAAATGAATAGTTTACCTTTTTACCCATCCATGCCTCCTCTGGAATGTCACCATCCAAAGGATTTGAAGGTCCCCTGTATATTAAATAAACAATGGTATGTACAACATCTACCCAAAAGTGTAATGGTAGTCCATCATGCAATCTCATGCTCCTTGCATGCTCCATAATGGTCCTATTCATTCTTTTAGACACACCATTTTCTTTTGGGGTTCCAGGAACCATTTCTTGCCTACAGATTCCATTATATGAACAATAATTTTCAAATTTTTTGTTGTAATACTCGCCTCCATTATCAAATTTGCGACACTAACTTTTTTCCTATCTCATTCTCAACCAAAGCTTTCCACCTTTTAAAAGTCTTAAATACTTCTAATTTTTGTTTTAGAATATACACCCATGTTTTCCTAGTTGCATCATCAATAAAAGTAACATAATAGCAAGAGCCACCAAGAGAAGATACCTAAGCTGGTCCCCATACATCTGAATGCACAAGATCTAATTTGCTGCTCTTCTTCTCTTTCCCAACTTTGTGAAATCAAACTCTTTTATGTTTTCCATAAACACAATTTTCACAGAACTCCAAGTCAATCTACTTCAAACCTGGTAGCAACTTTCTAAAGTGAAGGATCTTCATCCCTTTCTCAGTCATGTGCCCAAGTCTATGGTGCCACAATTTTGTTTTTGTCCTTATAGCAAGTGCTATAACTATCTCAGTAGCAACTATTTCTGTAGAAACTAAGGTAGAATAAGTATTACCAGTACATAAATACATTGTGCCTACCTATTCACCTTTAGCTACTACAAATGCAGGCTATTATAAAAGGTTTATACAGGACTTCAGCAAACTAGTAGCACCTTTGTATTCTCTGCTCACAAAAGACATGGAATTTGACTGGACCATAGAATGTCAGCACTCTTTTGACACACTTAACACAACTTTGACAAAAGCACCTGTCTTAAGAGGACCAAATTGGACATTGCCTTTCCACATACACACTGATGCTTCTGATTTTTCTATAGGAGTTGTATTGGGACAGAAAGAAGATTATAAAGAGTATGCTATCTATTATATCAATAAAAACTTACAAGGAGTAGAGCTCAATTACATTGTCATAAAAAAGATACGTTGGTTATTGTCTATGCTATCAACAAGTTTAGGCATTATATAACTAGTTACCAGGTCTTTATCCATACAGATCATACTGCAATTAGATACTTAATGAACAAACCTATGGTTTGGGGTAGACTAGTCAGATGGTTTCTCTTGTTATAGGAGTTTGATATAACAATAATGGATAAGCCAGGAAAAGCTAATGTGGTGGTAGATTTTTTGTCTAGATTGCCTACACAAATGGAAGAAGGTGTTGTGGACGACTCTTTCCGAAATGAGCATTTGCTTTCTCTCACTATACACAAACCTATTGAAATGCGTCAGACAATTGAGAGGGGAGCTAAATCAGTTGTCGTAAAAAATCAACCACATGTGCATTTTAAACATTAATCACTTGTCCACAGTTGTTATGATTAAACAATGAATACATGAAATCAGAAACTTAAACACAGATGCGACATCAAACACAAGAGACACCAAAACATGAATTACTCACAATCCTTACTGCCTCTCTAGCCTCAAAAGCAAGCCATTATGCCAAATCCATCCAGTCCTACAACTCAACCATCAAGAGGACCACAACTGCCTGCCCAACCTGTACCTAACCCTAATAACAAGCCTGTTCAACAGACATACACTAACGAGGCTATTCAATATCCCACTTTTGGGGTAGAGGTGAGTGATGTCCACCTCAGGTCAGGGAAAACATTAGCTAGACCTTCATCTCCCCAAATCACTAGGATGGTAGATGAACAACCCATAGCTGAGACATTAGACAATTCACCTCTAGAACCCTAATCCAATCAAGTAAATCAGACTATCTCAAATCTAGAGCCTCCTTTCCTTGAACGTCTAGCCTTTCTGAAATATCAAACCCAAGTAGAAACAAACTTTAGGTCAACTTAAGAAAGTCAATATTAAGATACCCCTTATCCAAGCTATCAAGGACATCCCAATCTACACCAAGATAGTGAGAGACCTTTGTCTTAAGAAACTAGGGAGGAAGAAGAAGGACCCTCAGACAGTCCATCTCCTAGGGAACCTTAATGATATCATGCTAGGGAACATAACTATCCCTAAATACACAGACCCTGACAGTTCAGTAGTGGATGTTAAGATTAATGGAACTCATAAAAAACACCTTGATTGACGTAGGGGCAGCCATCAATGTCATGACTAAGGAAACAATGCAATTACTTTAGCTATCTAACCTAAGGCCTACACCAACTATTTTACAGTTGGCAGATGGATCAACAGTGAAACTTGAGGGGATCATTGAAGACATAGTCATAACATTAGACTCATGGGAGTACCCTGCAGATTTCATAGTTTTGCAACCAAAAGTCAATCTTGTAGGTTATCCACTTATCCTGGGTAGACCATGGTTAGCAACAATAGATGCATTCATAGGTTGTAGATCTAGAAGCATGATAATTTTTAACGGGACTATAACCAAGAAATTGGTCCTCTATCCACAGCTCAACCTTATGAAAATTTGGAGCATATCATATGTGATGCAGAGGTGTTAGGTCTCCAAAGATAATCTAACAAGATCAAAGGGTTTCAATAGTTTGCAGGCTTCAACCAATAAGACTTCTCTAGCCTTCCTCTTGTCCTAAACTCCACCAAAGGGCTCAAGTTTGGATTCCAACTTCTTAGATGAACTCTAGCATCTTCTAGGGTCTCAACCTACCCCAACCAACAAGGTTCCAAAGGTTTCACAAACCAATTGGATAGATTCTTGACAATTCCCCTTAAACAGGCCTAATCCTTGTAGTCTTGTTCAGCGACTAAACTGTACTTTTCTCCAAACTTTCCCAAAACACTTTTGAAACAAATGACTGATTTGGATACCCTCTATTGAGTTCTAAAACATATCTCAAACTCACCTACTGTTGTTTTGGACGAAATGCGACTGTCCTAACACCCTGCTGCCTTCCTACAAGGCCTAAATTGACCATTTTACAAAGGAACCCTATGACAAACTTGTCCCACACACTTCAAACCTAAAAAAAGTCTTAGGAAAGGGTTCAAAACCAAGGATTTTCCAGGTCTTATCAGGAGGTTTGCACATTTAAGGTTTGCAATCCAAAAATCTCATTTCTAGGCCTCAAAACCTAGGGCTTCCTAGATCTCCCACTTCCAATCACTTCCAGACCTCATTCAAAGGTCCAACACCCTCTTATTGACCATATTAAACAACAGCAATCATAAAAATATCACCTTGTTAAGACGGATCTTCGGCTGCTATAACCATGCCACCATTCTCAATGCTCTTTTCACATGCAAACTTGACTCCAAACGGTGATCACCTCTCCCATTTACACTCCTCCTGCTTTTTTATGGTTAGAAACATATGGTACATGTTAATAAGGACCTACTCCATGAGAATCAGAATCCTACATTCATGGAAAGGTCCAAAAATGCATTGCAAACCCTCAAAATCCCTGTTTTCACAGTCAAACAGGCAGTTCCAGAAAAACAGCGATAATTTCCTCTAGGAATGGAGTTAGGACCTCAAACCAGATGCATTGGAAAGGTTATTCAATCCTCTTTCCAACCATATATGTCTTGCCTCTGTATCTGTCCGTATAGAACCGTACCAACGCTGGAAACAGCAAATTTGCAGTCAAAAAGTACAGAAAACAAGGAAAAAAAAGGCAAAAACGTGATTTTTATTCATCCAACCTTTCTCCTCGGGGTATGTGAGGGTATTTGTACATATGCAAGGTGGTTTTCAACTGTCCACAACTATTTTTCAACTGTGGGGTCGTTTTCCCCTCTTTACAACACATGTTTACATTGGTTTTACAAAATAACTCTTAGAAAACCTTACATTGCATGACTTCCTTTGACTAGACATACTTCAAGGACCTTAACATGACTTCATTACATATGAGAGTGGTCACTTGGACCTTATTAAAAAACATGAGAAATGGTCTTTCAAGACCTTATTAACAACCATGGTCTCTTAGAACACAAAAACTTCAAAATGTGCCTTATGGGGGTTTGATGACACCTCAGGTGCTCCTGCACCATACTCCCCCTCTACAAAAGAACTCATGTCCCATGAGGAAGGACTGAAATCAACTCCACAACATTGGACAAACTCATGATCACCCTTAGGTCTGCTCCATGGACTCAAATACTGCAACATGGGCTGCCAAATTGGAATCATGACATTGTCATCTTGCAAGTTGGTCTGTACTTTGGGGATCACATCTGAATAGGACTTGTTTGCTGTCCTTGGACTTGGAAATGGCATCCATCCTGCCTTCTTGCACTTACAAATATTTTCACCATGATGAGAAGCCCACATACTTGCCTCTCTCTCTGCTGCAACTGCAGACTCTTTGGGTTCTTCCTTGTGTGGCATATCCTGCTCTTGCAAATTGACCACTACATCCACTGTTGTATCAGCACCTTGCACCATTGTGCCTATACTTTTAACTTGTACAACAACCTTATCCTGCACCAAAGGACACACTACCATTCCAATCAAAATGTTAGCCTTCCAATCAATTACTAATTCATCTTTTACATCAGACTTTGGTTTGAACTCGTTTATGACAGCAGCTTGAACCTTTCTGTCAACTAGTATGGGTTCTTTCTTCCCACACATGATCACCGTATTCATTAGACCTGCATCCTCATCATCCTCAAGGAGTGGCAACAAAGTAAATGTCTTGCCGTGATTATGTATGGTATATGTATTATTCTTGCCACTATACCACACATCCCTATCATATTGCCAGGGTCTACCAAGAAGTAAATGACAACAATTCATGGGTACTACATCACAAAGTACCTTATCCCTATATCCTCCAATAGAAAACTCAATAATAGCTTGTTCATTAACCAAGAGAGTTTGATCATCACTCAACCATGACACCCTATATGGCAACTCATGAGGAATCCTTTGTAAATTCAGCTTATTAACCATTTCATTTGAAACCATATTTGTAGTAGATCCTGAATCAACTATAACCTTACATACCTTGTCCTTGCACTTACATGTGGTTTTGAAAAGAGCTCTCCTATTCAATGAATTTTTGGATGCTTGCAATGGTGTTCTTCTCATCATCAATGTCTCTCCATCTTGAACCGGGGCTGCACTCCCAATTGGAGAGTTAACACTTTCATCTACCTCCTCTTCTTGCACATATTGAATCCTCTTTTCATTCCTTCTTTCACTACCACTGGATGTAGAACTTTGTTTCATTGGACACTTGTATGCTGTATGACCAATCTCATTACAATGATAACATCTCCCAGTGAAAACATTAGAACCTCTACCTCCACCTCTTGTGCCTCTAAATCCCCCTCTAAAATCAGAAACTTGGTCCTTACCTTTGCTTGTGTCTCCTTGGTCTTCTTGGATTGATCTTGTTCCTCTTCCTCTATTGGTATTTCCTCTACCTCTTCCTTGTCTCTCTTGCCTTCTTTGCAACTTTTCTTCAGCCTTCATAGCCAACTTGTAGCATTCTTCAACTGTCCTTGGTGTTGTGAGACTGAGTTCATCTTGGATATTGTACCTCAAACCATTGAGATACCGTGCTACCTTCTCTTCATCCTCTTCCTCATGTGCTGTTCTAATATCCAACTTATGAAACTCTTCCGTATATGCTTGCACATCCTTCTCCTTTTGTCTCAAATTTTGCAGCCTTTTGTACAACTGAACATAGTAGTCATTGGGCAGAAACTTTGCCTTCAACCTCTCCACCATCTTGCTCCAAGAAGTGATCTTTGGCTTGTCTTTCTTCCACCTATCAGCCTGCACACAATCCCACCATAACAAAGCATGACCTTTCAATCTTGATTTGGCCACCTTAACCTTCTGATTTTCTTCCACTTCTTCACACTCAAAGTAGTTTTCCAAAGCCCCAATCCAATCTATAAGTTCTTCACCATCTAATTTCCCTCCATACATTGGTAAATCTGCCTTGGCTTTGTGGTCACTCACTCTAATTGCCTTAAGAAGTTTTGCCATCCTTGCATCTTCTGGATCCAATTCTTCCTCTTGTGGAACTTCTTCTCCACCATCTTCCTCTGACTCACTCTCACCTTCATCAACTCTCCTCCTCCTATCTCTGGCTTCCAATGCTGCAACTTGCTCTTTAAGGGCCTTCAACTCCCTAGCAATTGCTGATCCAACTTTTGGAGGCATCTTGCCTTCAACTATCCAAACTTTCTTCTCTCAACCTTCAAGAATCTACTCCTTTGCTCTGATACCACTATGGTGCAGAGGTGTTAGGTCTCCAAAGATAATCTAACAAGATCAAAGGGTTTCAATAGTTTGCAGGCTTCAACCAATAAGACTTCTCTAGCCTTCCTCTTGTCCTAAACTCCACCAAAGGGCTCAAGTTTGGATTCCAACTTCTTAGATGAACTCTAGCATCTTCTAGGGTCTCAACCTACCCCAACCAACAAGGTTCCAAAGGTTTCACAAACCAATTGGATAGATTCTTGACAATTCCCCTTAAACAGGCCTAATCCTTGTAGTCTTGTTCAGCGACTAAACTGTACTTTTCTCCAAACTTTCCCAAAACACTTTTGAAACAAATGACTGATTTGGATACCCTCTATTGAGTTCTAAAACATATCTCAAACTCACCTACTGTTGTTTTGGACGAAATGCGACTGTCCTAACACCCTGCTGCCTTCCTACAAGGCCTAAATTGACCATTTTACAAAGGAACCCTATGACAAACTTGTCCCACACACTTCAAACCTAAAAAAAGTCTTAGGAAAGGGTTCAAAACCAAGGATTTTCCAGGTCTTATCAGGAGGTTTGCACATTTAAGGTTTGCAATCCAAAAATCTCATTTCTAGGCCTCAAAACCTAGGGCTTCCTAGATCTCCCACTTCCAATCACTTCCAGACCTCATTCAAAGGTCCAACACCCTCTTATTGACCATATTAAACAACAGCAATCATAAAAATATCACCTTGTTAAGACGGATCTTCGGCTGCTATAACCATGCCACCATTCTCAATGCTCTTTTCACATGCAAACTTGACTCCAAACGGTGATCACCTCTCCCATTTACACTCCTCCTGCTTTTTTATGGTTAGAAACATATGGTACATGTTAATAAGGACCTACTCCATGAGAATCAGAATCCTACATTCATGGAAAGGTCCAAAAATGCATTGCAAACCCTCAAAATCCCTGTTTTCACAGTCAAACAGGCAGTTCCAGAAAAACAGCGATAATTTCCTCTAGGAATGGAGTTAGGACCTCAAACCAGATGCATTGGAAAGGTTATTCAATCCTCTTTCCAACCATATATGTCTTGCCTCTGTATCTGTCCGTATAGAACCGTACCAACGCTGGAAACAGCAAATTTGCAGTCAAAAAGTACAGAAAACAAGGAAAAAAAAGGCAAAAACGTGATTTTTATTCATCCAACCTTTCTCCTCGGGGTATGTGAGGGTATTTGTACATATGCAAGGTGGTTTTCAACTGTCCACAACTGTTTTTCAACTGTGGGGTCGTTTTCCCCTCTTTACAACACATGTTTACATTGGTTTTACAAAATAACTCTTAGAAAACCTTACATTGCATGACTTCCTTTGACTAGACATACTTCAAGGACCTTAACATGACTTCATTACATATGAGAGTGGTCACTTGGACCTTATTAAAAAACATGAGAAATGGTCTTTCAAGACCTTATTAACAACCATGGTCTCTTAGAACACAAAAACTTCAAAATGTGCCTTATGGGGGTTTGATGACACCTCAGGTGCTCCTGCACCAATATGGCCTACCCTAGAAGAAGAAGAAGACCATTATTCCCTACAAAATCTAATGACTATTGAATGTAGTCCTTTGCTAGAAACCTAAGATGAGGATGACTTAATTGACCACATTATACAGAACTATTGTGGTAGGGACTCGCAACAAGAAGATTGTCTGTCATGTTTGCAAGATCCATTACAAAATATCATACCTGCACATTCCTCAAAGGAATTATCCCAACTTTTCTACTTGCTACTACCTTAGGAATGTGTTCCCAACATTAGTGGATGTGACCTTTCATCTATCTAACCAGCTTCTAAAACATTAGAAATCATGCCAGGCAAAATGTTGAGTATTAACAATGCTCTAACTGAAGAACATCAGGCTTCTCTGAACATTGTGCTACACACACATGCATCAACCTTTGCATCGGATTACAATGACATGAAAGGAATTGACCCAAACTTATCCATGCATAGGATCTACATAAATGATGGTTTCAAGCCAATAAGGCAGCCACAAAGGAGAATGAATCCTGCCTTACGAGACATAGTTAAAAGTGAGCTACAAAAACTCCTTGATGTTGGTTTCATTTACCCTATTTTTGACAGTGAATGGGTGTCACCTTTAGTTATTATCCCTAAGAAAGGAGGAAAGTGGATGGTATGTATAGATTATAGGGAACTTAAACACAACCAAGTTAGAAAAGATCATTTCCCATTGCCTTTCATTGACCAAGTACTTGATTCCCTAGTAGGTAAAAAACACTTCTTCTTAGATGGCTTTAGTGGCGATAATCAGATAGAAATAGCTCCAAAGGACCAGGATAAGACCACATTTACATGCCCTTGGGGTACATATTCTTATTTTGTCCTTACTTTTGGGTTATACAATGCCCCAACCACTTTCCAAAGGGTAGTACCAAGTATCTTTGCATACTATGCCCATGATTCTATGGAGATCTATGTGGATGATTTAACCACCTATGGAGACACATTTGAGACAAGACTTATTAATCTAGAGAAGGTCTTGAAAAGATATCAGGAACATAATCTTTCATTGAGTCATGAATAATGCTTTATGGTTATGACTCAAGGAGTTATTCTAGGACACTTTATATCCAGTGATGGTATTCAAGTGGACCCCAATAAAATTGAGATAATTTCTACACCTGTACCACAGAAACCAAAAGATGTCAGAAGCTTTCTTGGCCATGCAGGCTATTATAGGAGGTTTATATAGGACTTTAGCAAACTAGCAGCACCTTTGTTTTCTCTGCTCACAAAGGACATGTAATTTGATTGGACCACAAAATGTTAGCACTCTTTGACACACTTAAGACAATTTTGACAAAAGCACGTGTCTTGAGAGGACCAAATTGGACATTGCCTTTCCACATACACATTGATGCTTCTAATTTTTCTATAGGAGTTGTATTGGGACAGAAAGAAGGTAATAAAGAGTATGTTATCTATTATATCAATAAAAACTTACAAGGAGTAGAGCTCAATTACACTGCCATAGAAAAAGAGATGTTGGTTGTTGTCTATGCTATCAACAAGTTTAGACATTATATAACTAGATTCCAGGTCTTTATCCATACAGATCATACTGCAATGAGATACTTAATGAACAAACCTATGGTTTGGGGAAGACTAGTCAGATGGTTTCTCTTGCTACAGGAGTTTGATATAACAATAATGGATAAACTAGGAAAAGCTAATGTGGTGGCAGATTTTCTGTCTAGATTACCTCCACAAATGGAAGAAGGTGTTGTGGATGACTCTTTCCCAAATGAGCATTTGTTTTCTCTCACTATACACACACCTGTTGAAATACATCGAACAACTAAGAAGAGGAGGGTGAATCAGTTGTCCTAAAAACTCAACCACTTTTGCACTTTAAACATTAGTCACTTGTCCGCAGTTGTTATGATTAAACAATGAATGTATGAAATTAGAAACTTAAACACAGATGCAACATCAAACACAAGAGACACCAGATTTTTACGTGGAAACCCCTGTTAAGGGAAAAACCACAGAGAGGATTAGCTTTGAATATATATTGCAATCTTTGAAAAAGGATGTTCAGGCTTGGTCACTGCACGGGCCTAGAACATGTTGGCTCACTACCATGAAGTACAACTAGGTCTAGCAAGCTCACTGCCTCAACCCTAAACCTAGAAAGATTACAATGAGGGCTATTAAACCCAATTGGAGGCTCACTGCCAAAATCAGCATCTTCTTCATGTCAGAGAATAATTCATTGCAGTACAATAGTTCTTCTACTCTGCTATGCCTTTTCACCCTTTTCCTTATCTTCACATCTTCACACAAGGACATCTTTTCCATGAGTCAATTACAAGTACTTATACACTTCATCAACCTTGGAATGATCATCAAGATCGGTATTACAATCATCAACCATTGGAACAATCTCCAAGGTCGGCATTACAAACATTTACAAAGTATGTCTTGACCTATACAAAATTACGATAAGCAAATGTAGTATAGATGTATTTGGATCACGCCACACCTAAGCTGGGACTCAAACACGATGTGCCACGCCACAACACACTTCTATAATCTTCAAGGGATCTCCGCAATCACTAGAATTAACCAAGTCAACTAAGACTGGTTACACACTATGTTATCTCAAAATATTCTTCAAACACAATCTCAATTCCTTAACGCGGACCAATGTAAAGGTAGGAACATTATCAGGAAGCATCCACAAGCACGTTGAAATCACTCGAAGCAACCGCACAAACTCAAGCCATTTTATTTCAACATTTTTTCTCAACTTACAACTAGTTACCATGGGAGTATTTACCTGTTTAGAGTTTTCTATCCCAAACTTCTTTAACAATTATTTCACATACTTAGACTGAGAATGAAGATACCTTTATCTAATTGATTGATTTGTAGACCTAAAAATAAATTCATCTCATCAAACATGGACATTTCAAATTCACGTTGCATTTCTTTACTGATTTACCTCATTTTCCATCTTCTGCATTTTTCTTGCCTCTGGCATTCTTCTTTTCAGAGAAAACAATGATATTATTATCATCATCATCATGCAAATTTCTGCATTAGATTATCCTCTTCCAGTTTTTCTCTCATAGGATATATCTTGTCAAATTCAACCGTATATCTCTATGTTGTATTCTAGCACCAAGTTTCTAGCTAGTGGACTAGAATTTTTGACACTACTCCCCTTGAGCCAGAGCTCTCAATTTACTTCCTGGAGGAAGTATCTGCACCAGATGCTGATGTGGATCCATCCTTGATTTTATTGACATCCTTTTTTATCCAAATCTTGCTCATCTCATTCTTAATTTCTACCGAATCAGCCTTGTTCTTGTCATTTCTCTGCTCTGTTTTCCCTTTCTCTACAGGATGGTTTCTTGTTACATTTTTGCTTCTGTAGAATTTGACAAAATGTCTTGACTTGTTGCAATTGAAATAGACCATTTATCTGACTTTGATTTCTTCTGTAATTTGGCATTGGCCTTGATCTGCACTAATTTTCCATATGCCCAAATCTATTGCATGCAAAACATTGTCCATTGAAAGATTGACTAGTCATTGAATTGTTTGGATACATCCTTGACACACTTCTGCATTCAATTGCTTTATGATCTATTTTCTTGCAGATGAAACATTGCCCAAAGAAGGATGGAACATTTTGATTTATTTTGCTTCTACACTGAATATCCATATGACCATACTTATTGCATTTAAAACAATAACCATTGAAACATGGGTACTGTTGTGACCTAATCAGAAATCACCCCATTACAAATGGGGAGCCCCTTTTTTGAGCTCCAGTGCTTTGCATTGAGTTTTGGATGATGTCTTAGATTTATTTGATGAAGTCAGTAGTGTTTGAGTCCTATAGTCCCCTGATGACCTAATCTTGATGTTCGGAGATCCTAAAAAATGACTAAGTCTGATATCCTGAAAATTGGCCAAGTCTGAAATCTGGTGGATCCTCCAAAATCTAGAATTTGCATGTGAAGTCCGGTGGATCCGAGACCCATATCAAACATCCTAAAAGGTATATTGAAAAATATTTAAAGTAAACTTATACTTAAATATATATTTTAATATACCTTACCCTCTGGGACTTCCCACTTCTAGGCACAAATTCACTCTAGGTAATTAGGCGCATTTCTCACCTCTACAAACCCAATTGTGCGCCTAGAGAAGAAAACAAACCTTTAACCATCCCAAGTTATGGCGCCTTGAATGGAATTGATATAAAAGGCCTTAAGCATTGAAAATTTGACAAGGAAAACACATTATGAGTTTAGGCGCCATTTCATGTTCAAACCATCACCAATGTGCATCTAGATAAGGGGCTTGAGACTATCATGATGAGGCGCCTTTTCTTATCTAAACTACCCATTTTGGCACCTAAGACAAAATACCCTTGATTTCATGATGATTGAGTGTTAAGGTTTCTCCTGGGACTTATGAAGAGATTTTGATTGGTGGAAGATGAAGAAATCATATCTAGGCGCCAATTCCTTCCACTAACCTCATACTACGCCTAGAGTAGGAGTATGATTACCTTAAGGAATTAAAGGGCCAATTTGCATTTGTAGACCCTCAAACTTGCGCCTAAGGATGAAATGGTCCTTTGAGGATATAAACAAATGTTAGAAGCCTCCAAATGACTAAACTTAGCACCAAGGAAGATCTAGGTGCCATTTCACACTTGTAATAACCCAATATTGCGCCTAGAGGTGAGGATGATCATCTCCTTGAGTTAGGTGCAAATTCTTGTGGTTTTCACCATTTTTAGCGCCTAGGAAGTAAATTGATTACAGAGATCTAGATCAGCGCCTAGCATCAAAAGGGTATTTCATCAAGTAATTTGAAACAACATACACTTCATAATAGAGTTTGAAATAATGAAAATTGGAAGTAAAATATCATATCTAAGTAGGGTGCATTTGCTTGTTTCCACCATCCATTTTGGGCGCCTAAGAGTAAAAGATTTCAAACATTGAAACATAGCATGTAGAAGATGAAAGAAACCCCTACAAAGTTAGACACGTCATTTAAGGAGTTAGGATAGTCAAGAGACTAAGTAAAGATCCTAGGCGCATATCTAGTCCATTTTCATCCAAATCAGCGCCTAGGAGGAAATTGCATAAAATGGTAAACATTATATGAGCACCTTCAAGGTAAAGGGTTTGAAATCATCATAATTGGTGCTTAATGTTGAAGTGTTCTCTTGAAAGTTTAAACAAGTGTTAGAGGTTTCAAAGTGCCAAAAGAAACTACTAAGGAGATAAGGCGCCATTTTCAACTATTCCTAACTCAGATCTCCGCCTAGGTTGAAGAAGGCACTCATCCCATTCAAGGCGCCACTTTACACTCATATTACTCCATTTTGGCGCCTTAAGAGTAGACAGTCTTGAAATCAAGCATGCAAGCTAAGAATCACTGAAAGGCATGGTTAAAAGACATAAAGTGAAGTAACAAACATCAGGTAAGGACCTTAGGCGCAATTTTCAGTCTATTTTACCCTAAATATGTGCCTAGTCTTGAAGAGGATTACATTCAATTTTAGGTGCTGATATTAATCTGTATAACCTCAAATATGCGCCTAGGAAGGAATCATGCTGAAATTGCCCATCCTAAAGCTATGAGAGTGATGCAAGTTGGCAAAAGTTAAATACAAATCTTAAAGATCATCAAAATTGGAAATGAATATTACAATAAGGCAAGGCACCTTTCATGCATCAAAAGACTTCAAATCAGCGCCTTAATTGACAATAGTATTTGAGCATCAGATCTGATTTAGTATATGTTTTAACATGATTTGACAAAAGTTTAATATGTGGTTTTCTCTTGTGTTGCAGGTATATCAGCAAGGCTGAGAAACCACCAAAGAAGTAATCATTGCCGAAGAAACACCACTTCAAGAGATAGCTGCTCTAAAGGAACACTTAATCATCATCACTTCAAGTACACTTCATCAGTTGCATCATGTTCAAAGGCATTCATCCTTCAAGCTTCAAGCTCTTCCATACAACTTCAAGTCTCCGAGAAGTCTCTTATTCCATTATCAATGAATCATCATCATCTACTCTTACATGAAGAAAGCATCATCATCTTCACTACTTTATCCAAACAAGATCAATATACATCCTGCCAAGAAGAGAAGAAGACACAGAGTTAGTCAAATGAGCAACATATATCATACATATCTAGTTTACAAGAAGATGAACAAGGTGGATCAACAAGATACCTTCCCAAACATATAAGTTCGTTCAAAGCAATCATATCTGAAGACATCACATTGATGATACAATTTGGGAATATGCCCACAGAGAAAAATGAATAAATAATTGAAATCCACAAGTTTGCTGAGGTGGCACCCACATGAGAAATACACATTATCATTCAATCACAGTTCGCCATATCACCTGACTACATTCAATGCATTTACAACAAACAAGAAGCCAAAGAGGACGTCCATATGGATGATGCTCTAAAGATTCCATCTTATCCTTACCTTCTTGGAAAACGTGCCTTCATTGCCTCTCATGTACTTAAAATAGCAAGTTGTTGTAACTACCTACTGAGATGGCATGGTTCTGGCCCTTGGCTATCTAAATTGATCCAGGCCATTCATTGTACATCTGGACTTCTATTAATGGCCTTGTTGCCTCATTTGTAAATCATTAGTCAGTAGTCAGTAGAGTAGAGTAGAATAAAAGAGACTCTTGAAATTTTCTGAGAGGACTTGAAGAAGTTGTAAATATTTCTCAAGATTAATGCAAAGACATTGGAACTCATTTGGTGTTAAGTGTTGTCTTGTGGAGTTAACGGTTTCTTGTATTTCAATGAAATGGAGAGATGTTTCAAAGTAGATTAGAAGTTCATTGATGTTATGTATGTTGTATTAAATATTTGATAAACTCCTAACTCACTCTTCTAACATTCCTCACTGGAGAAGTGTTGTGTAAACCTAGTCTGAGCCTCATCATTTGCTTAAGTTTGGTTATGGATGTTTGTTTGAGCTGTGTCATTCGGTGGGTGCTTATATGAGCCTTCATGATTTGAAAACTGTTTGTTTACCTTAGGAGATTGCACCAACTTCATGTAGTTGTAGGCACCCTTGGCGAAGTGGAGTTAGGTTAATTGAGGAGTTTGTCTATTCATACATCATCATTACTTCATTGACCTTAGATTAGTTTCTCAACCCTCACCCTTTTTCCCTTTTTTATCATTGATACATCGTGAATACTGCATCCACTCTGAAAGGAGAAACAAGTTGAAAGAAGTAAGAAGAAGTCTACGTAAGTCCCTCTATGATTACCAACAAGATCACATGTAATCACTAAGTTCATCCACTATAAATCATGAGAAAGGAACCTTGGAGTTGTCTCGATTGATCACTTGTTTAGCATTCGAGAGGCTTTATTCAAGAGAGAGTTGGATACTCAGTATTTTACTCTATTGTTGACTTGTCTAAAAACAATCATCAACATTTTTGGCGCTAGAGGGAGGGGAAGAACATGGATATTCCTCATTTCAAGTAGAACAAAAGATACTTTGATTGGTGGATTGAAGTTTGAAGTGAGCTTGGAAAGAACGATTCAAGATTTCAAGATCTCTTATATTTCAGAAAAATACAAAAAAGTAGAAAATTTCAAAAATTCAAAAAAAAAAAAAAAAAAAAGATGGATTTCTCAACCTTAGATTCAAGCTTGGATATACGGCAAGTCGTTGGGTATGATCCTACAAGTTTGGGAGGTTTTTCGTTCTTTTATGTACATATGCATTTATATAACATTAGTTATAACATAATATAGATTATAGAGTTTTTCTTTTTACATTTGTTTATGTTAGTATGAAGCACATATATTTTCAGATATATATTTGCTTTTATAGCTTGCTCATGCTTGTGGATGTACATATATATTTTTATTCCCATTTTTTTCTTTTTCTTTCTTACTCATCCCCTCCTCCCCTTCGTATTGTGTTCCTTGTCTCATCTTCCTCTCATATTCCTTTATAAGGCCTAGTCTGCTATCCATCTCACACATTATCCTCTTCCTGATGATGGATCATTAAGCATGATCCGAAACATTGAAGGAAAAACATACACAGTTTAATCCAGAAGCACTCTTCTCAAGTTCTGTCCAATTGAAGTTATTTTGCACACATTTTCCAACGCTCCACTGGCGCAAAGTCTAGTTCATCTCATTCCAACATGTATAAATATTAACTTCCCATTATTTGACGCAGATATTTCAATGTTTCCATATGTGCCCACATTTAATAATACAAAATTATCATTCGTAATCCTATATCCATATACTATAATCCTTCTCTTCATCGTACACAGCCTTGAACTGAGGTCACTTCAAGATTCTAGTTGGGGGGAGGGATAGTTTTTTTGTTCAAAATAATGAGTGTTTGCCATTGTCAGTTACACGACACAGCACAGATAATACAACCTCTTTTTCATTCTTATGTCTACTCTACTAAATTTGTCTACTAAAATCGTCTACTATGCTAAATTTCCTAATTTCCCATAATTCTAAGTCGATTCAAGTTGGTTTGTTAGTTTAGGCTGGTATAGTATAGAAAGGGATTGGAAGTGCAGGGTAATTGAAACTAAAACAACAACCATATATAATAGAGGGTTTGTAGAAGGGGCTGTGGGGAATTTGAATTTGGCAATATGGGAGGTGAGATCATTAGATGGGAACCTATAGTGCATGATGGTATTGGGAGAGTAATTAACTTTACCAATCCTTACACAGGCAAGATGGGATTGACTATTTTCTGAAGCTCATAGAATTTAATGAAGGTATGACAAGGTAGTTTGCAGCCTCACTCTACCATGATGAAGCCACTCTAAAATATCTGATAGTGGATGCTTCGGAAGTGGCAATTTATGAGGTATCCAATTTACCCAGAAATGGTGAGGAATTCCCCATCAAAGTAGATGCAATAGCTACAACAGATAAATTCAGTGAGGAAGGGGAGCAACTGGAATCCACATCATAAGGCACTAAAAGACTATCACTTTCAGAATTATGGGTTGCTTGTGTCATGCATATTATCAAATACGTTACTTGTGATGGTAGGCAGTCCATGTTATACACTGTGCATTTTAAATTGTTAAGCCATCTTTGTCATAATAGAGTAGTTAATATGCCAAATTTCCTATAGAATTTCTTAGAGAGAATGGGATATGAATATCAAAGGAAATCAAATAAATCAGCATTATTCCATGATTGTTTGGTCACTCTATTAATAAAGAGAAGTCTTAGGATGTAATATCCACATGTGCCCTAGAAAAGATTCTTGAAATGCAGAAACATCAATGACATCCTTAATGAGCTAGCAGTATAATAAAATGTAGAGTCACCTGTGACATCCTTGAGAGAAAACCTTGTTTCACCTACTGCTTCACCTACCTGCAACGTAGAGGAAATAGGGGAACAAGATGTGCCAATTATGCCAAATGTAGTATTTGATCAACCTATACTGGAAGAAGAGAATCAAACCCTTCAAGAAGAGGCCAATTAGACCCCATCCTCTAGTAAGACACCTAGCACCAAAACACAAAGAACTGGGAAAAAGAAGAGTGGTTCTTCTTCTAAGCCTGCAAAGAGTTCAAAAGAGAAATCCACACCATTAAGGTGTTCACATCGCCTTAAGAAGAAAGGTGTAATGAGGGGTGTTGTTGAGAAGCCTAGAAAAGAGAAAGAGGATGTGGTAGCAGTAGAAAGTGACCATGAACAAGAGGATAATGTGACTGAAAATGTACAAGTCCCTATCAAAAGGAAATGGTATGTGTCTAGTACCTTTGAAACTAAATCATAGGACATTTTTATTGCTAAGAAAAATGGGAAGAAAACCCCAGACATCCCTAATAATGAGGAATATGAGTGTACAGGGGGTGGTGATGAACAACCTTAAAGGGATGAGTAATTATTGATTGAAGATAGGAATATAGGAAGAGAACTAGAAGAATTGATCAAAACCTATTAGCAAAGGGACAGAGATAGAGAAGCAAAAATACAGGAGTTGGAAGAAAAAGTTAACACTAATGATAAGGGGTCAAAACTAGACATCCTTGCAGAGATAGCCATAGTAGTTGCAGGAAATAAGGAATTAGTGGCTAAAGAGAAAAGACTCCTTGTTATCAAAACCCTAACTTTTCATATAGTTGTGTCCCTAGGATATCAGCTATGGAAAGTTACTTGAGATTTCTCTGAGCAAAAAGAAGAATGGAAAAGAGAAAAAGAAACCATGATTGCAGACCACACTAAGGCACTAGAAAGGAAGGATATTGAGTTGTGGAAGCTAGCAGTTAGAATGGAGGAAGTAGTAGATAAAGATGCTCAGATTGTCAAATGTAGACCCCCAGCTAGGACCTATGCCTTGTTACTGCAAGAAAAATTTCTAAGTTACCAGTTTAGCAAATTGATCAGCAATAAACCAGTTGACATGAGTGAGAAAATGGCCTTCCTCAAAGTTTTTTCTACCGCCACACCTGATGAACAAGATCAGCTATGTGAGTTTTACTTACATAATTATGTTATATCTGAAGATACTAAATGGAATCCGTTAATTTTTGTAGGGGATTTATAGGTAAGAGCACTGGACTCTTACTTCAGGAATGAGAAATTGAGAGGGGAAATCATGCAAGCTTACACAGAAAGAGAAAAATCTATTGCCCTCCCAATTAGAAAGGAATCTGAAATCCTTGAGTTTATCATTGCAGAATGGAAGTAGCTCTTAGAACACAAGGGTGTGGGGAGGAAAATTATGAATTTAAGGCTACAAGATTCAACATTTAATAGTTGGGCTCATTCATCACTCTCATCAACATGTATAAGACAAGTGGAATAGTTTGACTCCAGAGTTACAAAAGAAAGAACCCCATTAAGTCCATAACTTTATGGCTATGTTTGAAAGGGTCGGGAAATACATGCAGATTGCCAAGGAACAAGCATTGAGCTGGATACCAATTACTTTCCAACCACCTATGCTTCTATATCTAGTGCTACATTTGATTGGGAGGAGAAGTGCAGAGTGTGAGAAAGCAGAGGTCTCCAGAATGAACAAGTTGGCATACAATAATGGATTTTATTTGGAGCAGACCCAAGGAGCAGGTACTATTGCAGATTTCAGGGAGCTCATCCTATATTACAACCTACATCCTTAATTGATTTTCTTGAGATCAAGGAAATGGATAGTTGGGGGTTGTGATGAGCCTAGTTATTAGCATGTTTTCTTATAGTTTTATGCAAGTTGAACGACATTCCCAGACACTATTCTAAGCATATTTATATTTTATGTTATCCATTATGATCATTATGCAAACTTGAACTTGTACGTTATATGTTGGAATGTATGGATTATCGAGAATGTTTGTGTTGATTATGGTTGTTAGTATTTTGTACATGTTTATGGACTAACCTTACAACAAAAAGAGGAAGGACTATAACCTGCAGCAACTACAAGATGCAGCGCGCAGCCACAGTATTCTAGGCGCAAAGTAGGGAAGATTGCAGACTCAACTAAGTGCAGCAACCATGACATGAGGACACTTGATGGTGATAATTACGCATCATGATAGTAACCAATAAAGATGGTTGGAAGCTTGAGGGATTTTGTTGCAACTAGAAAACCAATGGGACTTATTTAACTAGTCTAAGTTCCCCTATTTTAGCAGAGAGTTCTAATTTTGTTAGGACACTTCTTTCCTTCTTTTCCAATAATTATTGTTAGCATTCATTACACTCTAGTTCATGCAGAGTGGTGTTTTATGTTTACAGTCAAGAGACCTATTTCAATAACTCCTTCGTTCCTATATTATGGTTCGGTGGTTGAGGTAGACGTTAGTTAGTTAAGTGTAGCATTGAATAGTTTTTTCTTTGTTGTAGATATAGCTATCTAAATCTTTTTTGGATTATGCAGTCTATGTTACTTTGATTATGAGTTTTGAATACTACAGTTTAGCAAGATTTTATGTCATTTGAAAAGATTGTGCAATGTATGTTAGAATCAATATGATTGTGTTGATTTAAGAGAGCTAGTTTTGAGTTTAAGTAGTGAGGCAGTCACCTCAGCAAGGGCCATTTAGGATAAATTTCCTTCACTTTGTTTCTTGCATGTTATTATTGTTGTAGCAGTTATTTCATGAATGCAAGATCAATTAGATTCTTAAGTTGTTTTAGTTCATTTGACTTGTGATACTCGAGAGGATAGGATAAGTTATTAGTGTCAAGCTATTTCTTAGAATTCATTCCTTTATATTCACTGTTACAATCTTACATTACATTTACCCGTAGCAACAGTAGCATCATGATTGTCTTCTGCCATTAAGCAGTTTTGATGTATGATACTATACTAGATAAGTTAGAATAGTTTGGTTTTTGAAAGCACATACAGTGCTAGTGCCATCACAAGTTTACCAACCCTGGTTAATAATTCAATGAAGCTCTTTTCAACGAAAATAGTGGATTGTTCAGTAGGTTATTCCTTTGGATTGTGTGATCATCACCAAGTTTATTAGATATAGTAAAGACACTACATCCACCATTGCTCCCACTTAACCGTGAAACTCTCGTTCATCCGTGAGACCTTCCTACAGACAATAATCAAACACAACCTGCTTTGATACCAATTGTTAGGGTTTAGGAAGATTGGATCAATAAACATTAACAATTATATGTAGATTAAATAACCCAAATATACCAATGAAGAATAACACAAAAGAGATCAACAAAAAATTTTAATGTGGTTCACCTAATATGGGCTACATCCACAAAAACTCAGCCATCCAATGATTTTATTATCCAGTGCAAAACATATTACAGTCTCACAAATTCCACCACTGCAACATACATCCCAGTCACTTATAACAAGCTTTTTTTGGAAGCTTCTAGAATTAGGGTTTTGCAAAGTCATTTTTGCTTTGTCAGTTAAGAAAAATTAATTACAGAGCCCGAGTCCTGACAAGGATACATTATGAGTGTACAGTATTTGCATGATCAGTCGCCACATACCAACACCATAGCCTAGGAGGGTACTCAAGCCAAGCTCTAGTTGGTGGTTCCAACCCTTCTCCCAATCATGCAAAGTGCTTCAAGCTAGGAATGGTGAGATAGATTCAAGATCTCACTTCCTAACCTTCACAAAATCCTTCCAAGAGAGCAAAGTCCTTTCAACTTAATCAATGGAAACTTGTAATAATTGAAGAGCATAAAATTTCATAGAGATATTATATTCCAATTATCTTTTTCATCCATCAAAGTCTCTAGTTTCAAATGAGAAGGTAACTTGTTTATATACAAAGGCCCTAGAAATGAATTATTCGAATTAAAGCACTGATAACACACGAAAATCTAATTTTGAGTTTGGGGCCAGCTTAACCAACACAAAGGTTGTCCTATAGACTTAATTTGCCTCCCTAAAAACATGGGAGGGACCGGGGTGCTAGGCACCCTAGGCCCTTTAGGAAAATTAAGTTACAAGCCCGCATTTGAAGAGCTAACTCCAAATTTCAAATTAGTTTTCGGGTCACAACCAAACTTTAATCAAAATTATGACATTTCACAAAATCAAGGCCCAATAGGCTTGGGATTACTAAAGGAAGGTGCTAAATATAGTGAAATTGTGCTCGCACAACCAAGGGGCACAATTTATGACATAACAGTTACACTAATTGTGGAAACATATAAATATTGGAGTAAGGTAGAAAATAAGGGAGAACACGTATACATAATTTTAATTTGAATAAAATATGGATTGTTGAAAAATGTATTTATGTCTTGCTTATAATTGAAATGCAATAACTGGTTAAAACATGAACCTTATTTTCTAGATATTAGTGGTTCCCATTGAGTTGTATTACAACAATTTTTTAGTCAATGTTTAATAGCCTAAACAAATCATAGTGGTCATTATATATGTTGCCTCTAGTTCATGTTTATGGGTAAAGTCATTGCAATCGAACTATTGCATCTAATGCCTAATATAGTTGCAATAACAATGTCTGTGGCTTCCTTCCTATAAATTTTTGAGGATAAATAAGGGAATCTTATTTTTTCAAAGTTCCAAGTGAAATGGAAAGTCTTACTTGGAACAATTTTTAAACATCTATTGTATTGTTAAACTTAAAATTTTATGTAAACCAAAACTTATAATGAAAGTGAAACCTATAAATCTAGTAAGTTATCATTTCTTTATCCAAGTGGGTAGCATTCGATGGGAAAGTGTTTGGAGAACTAGAGCCTAGAAAGGGTTGTGTATTTGCCTACAAACATCCAACTCCTTAAAGATGAAAAATGAAGATCGTAAACTTATAGTTCTTTTGATTTCTAATATAGTAGTAACATGTATTCTAATCTAATTTTAGCAAGTATTGAACTATAGGAAATATGTTAAAATTGGCTTGTTTTGTATACTAGTCCTTATTAAATAGAAAATTCATTATAATTAAGTTAAAATCCATAATCTTAACATTTGATTGGTTCATTTTATTCAGACTATAGCATTGATCCATGTCTCTCTCCTCTCTTAGGTAATTATAGCTCTAGAGGTTGAATCAAAATGATTTATTAGTTGAAGATTAAAACCAATGGTCCTTGTGATTAGTGGTTTATTAACCTATGTCTGTAATATTTAGTACTCTAGGAATAGACATGATGAAGCATAAGATTATATACTCCCAATACACTTTTATAATTTTAAATATTCCTTATATTACCATGTACATACAAACTATCCATATTTTGTGACATCTTTTATACTCTTTTTTATTTCTACCTCTTTTGCATTCAATATTTTGATATTCATTTTTCTAATTTGTATCTAAAATACCTATTTTGAATTTAGTTTCACAATATTATTAAATGTTATTGAGATCTATGAAATATGAAACTATTGCTAAGTAAGTATTCCTCCATATATCACATTTAGTATTAAAATTTATACCTTAATTAATTTATCCCCTTAACCTTTTAATAGCAAGCAACATAACACCTTAGTTTTTAGTGGTTGAAATTCCATTTATGTACAAATATGTTATGGTACCCACTTGAAGGAATGGAGTAGAAATGCAAATAACGAATAATAACAATCTATAGATCATACATGCAACATAGATTTCAAAGCCCCAACTTCTATATATATTGTGAGAGGGGAAATTGTTTATTATATGAAAAATTACACAATAGTAAACTGAATGAAAACTACATGCAATTTACTGACTAACTAGGATGCAATCTATTAGCTAATTGCTAACTAACATGCAATCTACTAATTAATTAGGCTTAACAAAAGAACTATTGGAGGATTCAAGATTGACAGGACAAAATGATGATATAGGTTGGCCACGAGAACTTTAGAAATGCACGCCCTACAGAGTTAAATGAAAACACATAATGCAATCAACAATTGCATATAAAACCCTGATCTCATAAGAAAAAAGACCCTAAGCCCCCTTCTAAGAAGAATAACCCTACTCTATAGTGTTTGTCCATTTCGACCACCCCTTTGGGTGATGCTGTTGGGTCTCCTAGCCAATCCCAATAGATGGTTGTAGAGGGATTGTGTGATCTAAAAAATAGCCCATCCCACTTGGGCGGTAATAAGAGGAAAAGAAACCTCGGTGAACATTCTGGTCTTGGGACGTTGGGTGAGAAGGCTAAAAATGTGATGCCCCGTCATGCAACCCTAGAGTGTTAGACTAACAAGTGACAATATTATAGAAATATTTTTTTTAAGCAAGGAATGCATTATACATTAAATATAACTACACTAATAATAGCATTAAATGAAATGAACATCTATCACCTCTAGGGAACATAACTACATCAAATCAAATTATAACCTTACAAGTGATATGCATCACAATACAACAGAAGAATATTACATTATACATTTTCAAAGATAAATAATTACAAGGTTCAATACAAGATTACAAGACCGATTACATCGGTTTACAAATAATACAATTATGAATGTATACAACAATTTGAAGGTGTAGAGAAAATCTAGAACTGGAACACTTCTGCACTGATCTCGAACCAAACATCCAAGAAGACCAATGGATAGCTCTGCCACCCAACCATGTGGAACCCTGAGGTCCACCCCTCTGAGCTAGGAGATAACAATGAGGTTCCCCTAGGTCAAGGTTACAACAAAGAATACAACAACTAGATATAGACTCCATGCAGACAAAACAGAATAACAAGACTGCACAGACAAGACAGTACTCAAAAATACCAGACAAATCCTTAAGACAAGTTCACACTCCAGAGGTAACAACAAAAGATAAAGAGGGAGTAACTGGACTGCAGTGAGGAGAGTGTCATCGCATGGTCCTATCATGGGTTACCCAGGCTATCTCTCACTAGAAGCTGGCCTCCATCTATGGTTACCCTAGCAGCCTCTCTCTAGGCACCGGCCCCATAGGGTGACACATGCGGAGCTGACATATCCTCTCATGGAGACAAGGAGGTCAGCCTTGCCAACCAGGCCTTCTCATGCCATCCTTAGCCTGCAAGAGTACTCAAGGCATGGGTGAGGCATCTTACTTATCTTGTTATGTGATTTACTACCCCAACCCTCCTAAATAAATTATTCATTATCACTTGATTATCACTTCCATGGGGTTACCCAGGTTGCCACTATGGCACCGACCCCACCATGAAAGCCACTCTCCCATCTACAGCTAGCACCCCTAGTCGGTCAAACAAAACCACCAAAACGACAACCATGGAAAAGATTCTGCAAGGCATATGTCCTCTTGCATAGCGAATCATTACGACAATAAAACTCAATAGCCAAACCCCAGTTCAACACACTTTCTTAAGCACAACACCAAAACCTCATACCAAATGGAGGCATTATAACTCATCCACATTACAACATACTAAGAGTACCCTAAGCCTCTGGAGCCACTTCTACAACAAGAGGATTAAGACGACATTACAACACATTTCCATATTAATCCTACTTACTTCTATAAACATGCATTGAAAATAATTACACTTACTTCGAAACTGGAAAGCAATATCAACATAACACTTTAATCTTATACAAATATTTTATTAACAATCCCCAATTTGTTATTATTTTGAATAATAATCCATTCAAGGAACCTAACATGATAAATTTTGTTTCCTAATCGAACCAAAGATTCAATAAAAGACTTAACCCAAAAGTATAAAGCAATAGTATTCATTTAAAACTTCTACAACAACTATATTAAGATATTATCATGTTTTCTAACTTAGGCCATAATGTAATGACTACCCATACCATACTATCCTATGCAAACCCATACCATACTATCCTATGCAACTATCTATTAGAGTAATATTATGTATATCTAATTGCCATTCTAACAACTATAACACCATGGAGATGGTTTGAATTTTAAGAGTTCTAATCTCGCTACAATGTTAATTACTCATATAATCCCTACAAGGAATTACTAGTATTTCTACCATTCCTATACCTATTATATCGAAGAGAGAAAATGAGGTAGAGAATGCTACTATCACACTTATCTTACATTGCTAATGCTATAAGCATATGATATAAGACACTTATGCTCTAATGTCGATATTATCATAAAAGATAATAACACTATACTACTAATTATCGGTCATTATTAAAGAAAATTCTTCTACACTATCTCAAATCGCCTAATTATCATATTAAAAGGCTTAGATGCAAATGAGAAACTTCTAATTGCTACCTACCATCTCCGGATAGAAATAAGAAGATTCAAATATGAGGCAAGAAAAATGAATCAGAAGATTTGTTGATAACAAGAAGGTTTTAGTCAAAAATTATCTGATATCTAAATTCTTCTCAAACCTTACTGTTCGGTCGTACGACGATGCAAAATGCAAAAGTTGTTCCCTGGCAGGAACAAAAATGTAATTGATAAGATCAGATTAAGTTTTATCACATGGAAGCATACTGGCAATACAAAGAGATGAATTCACTCGACTAGGCATCCCTAAGAGGGTCGCACGATGACGTTTTACCCAAGGCAAAAAAACTATGGAATAAAATGACCATACATTCAGGAAATCTGGTAAAATCTCTACCAAAAGAAAGAATCAATCCGTTTCAACGATTCAATAAATTTGCTCGGCAAAACAAAAATGAAATTGTAAGTGATCTCACTCCTAGGAGTATTCATTGCAAGGTTATGACGAAATTATTGATAAAGATTGATGAAATCACAAAGGATCAGTTGCGATGCATGCCCAGGATAAATTTCAATCATGAAAATATATGCATATATAATGCGATTGATAGAAAGAAGAAATGGGATTCAAGTTTGGCTTCACGGGTTTGGTGCAACGATGATGCGTCCATTAAGAGCTTCGTCGACCGCTCCACATTCTACCAAGGAACACCTTTTCTCAGGGTTTCGTTAAGTTTTCTTTTCTTTGCACATTCTTATATTGGTTCAACTCATCACCAGTTGAAAACGGACAGCAATGCATGACAAAATCGTCTGCCATCCTATAATGAGACGTTCTGCTGAAGATCGAGGAGACTGAGGATGTTTGAAAGACTCAACAAACTCTAGCTATTTGGCCAACACACGAGGCTATTGAAGAAAACCCAACCCGACAAAGAAAGAACAAAATAGATCTATTGACAGGTGAATTGAAGGCTCCCCTAGTTTTAATCAGACCACAATGCCAAGAGTAAAATTGCAGAAGAGGTTCTCAAGGGTAACACCCACTCAAATGGCTCAAAAAGGGATCATTACGACATCTTATCAGAATTGAAAGGATCAACAAATTTTGCAGAGTCACAAGATGGCCACGAGGATAATCTAGATTCGTATTGCATTGTGAACAGAACAAATTTATTGAAGCAACTTAAGCAGTTTTCAAAAGAATCCACACAGGATATGATGGATAAAAGTAATTACCGGTCAAGAATGATCTAGTTGAAATGATAAAGACAATAATCTAGTTTGCCTTTCGGCAACAACTCAGAGATTAGAATTAGATTATTATATGGGTGCTCAAATGACTAGCCACATGGTTAAGGTAATTCAAACTGCATAAAGTTGTTTACAGAATTGATCAATCAGGTAAAATTAAGATGATTCTTTGGCAACAGGCAAGCACATGAGGATTTTTTTATTTATTTTTGAAACAAGCAAAACCACAAAGGAGACAAGATCAAATAGAAGATTCAATAACAGAGACATACCCGGAGCTATTCCTTCTTCTGACCCAATTCTTTCTTCCTCTCCGATCCTTTTTGCCCAGAAAAAAATTCCTCTCTCCCTTTTTCCCCCCAAATCTCCTCCTCAAATCATCTCTCTCAAAACTCAAAATAGCCAAACAATTAATTCCCACTAACACCAAATCCATTCCCTGAGAATCCTCTCCATAAGAAGGATTTTTAAATTTTTACTAATCTCTGAGATTCCCCATTCTGGAATCATAAATGACAACTAACCGCCTTTAAATGTACCCCAGAATGATTCTTTACATAACTATAAATATTAATGAGTAAAAATAAAGCTTTTGACCCACATATAAATTTTACAACCATGAGAATAGTTAACTAATTCTACATTATAATTTACTTAAATAGTATTCCTTTACAAGCATTCCAATTTTATGACACATCAAAAATACTATAATGTTTGACAATAATAACGTTACAACATCATAGATCATTAATGCATACTAGAATACACAAAGGCTGACCAAACAAGGACTTGACAATAGACTTACAACTCACAAGAAGACCATCGAACTGAAAATTGAACTGACCTAGGGGATAAACCTCATGTTATCTCCATCAACATTATCCATTGGTGCAAGGGCCTACTCAGACTTGCTAAGTTAGGTGAAGTCGAGGCTCAGTACCTGCAACATGCATAAAAACAATAGGTTGTATATGATCCACTACATATATATCAAACACACCAGAGTCAGAGAATCACGGCGTAGTAGGGTGCTCGAACCGAGTAGTACTACACCGTTTGTGCTCTGAAACAAGACTATAAACATTTTTATTTAAAATCAGATGTCAACAAATCGCATAACACATGTTAATATTAAACCATTACTAATCATGCCAATCTCATCATAACACATGTCAAAACTATATCAGTCAAACATAGTCTATCACGATCATAATAGGCATAAACCATAGGCCTAATAACTCAAATGTCTCAGAACTATCTGAATGCAATGGAAGAACTAACAACTGTCTCAGAACTGACAAAGAGTAATGTGAAACTAGCAACTATCACAAGTCAAAAATGAGGGGGCATTACAAAAAATCCTACCGGTGATGAGAGTCTCATGGAACCTAATGTTGATAAGGTGTTTTTTGAGCTCTAGGAGCAAGGGGAAGATGTTGCTAAGAAAGATAAGGTTGTTGAGGTCAAGGAGAGTACTATCAGACAGTCAAGCATCTAACACTCCAATAGATTGGCTAAGGGTAAAACCCTGGTTTTGAAGATTGTTGATTATTCCTCATCTTCTAATGATGAGGATGAGGTGGAGATCAAGGAAGTCAAATCGACTCTGAATCAACCTAAGGAATAGGAGGGTGCCAGTTTATTCAAGGAGTTAAATAACTCCTATGAATCTAAGGAGGACACCAAGATTATGGAGACCCATGGGAAGGAAGTGAACAATAAAATTAAGTGTGACACCTATAATTAGGTTAAACAAGACTTGGATGATCTGTAGAAAAGGTTGCCCTCTCTGGAGAACAAAGTGAAGGTGCTTGCTACCATGTGTTCCAAAGTGATTTACCGTGTGACTACTTCGCTGGCTATCTTGAAGGATGTCCAAGATGACAAGCTTGACAGGGATGTTAAGTCTGCTAGTAAGGAGGAGCTCTTGGGTTTCCTCATGGAGGATTAGAATGCTCTCCTCAAGTAGTGTGTATTTCTGTTTTTGTTTTTCGTATTGGTTCTTTTTGTTGTTCTGATGGTCTTTAGTTGTTAGTCTGTTGTTGGTCTACTGTGCATAGGCTACTGGCCTTTTTTGTTGCCCTTGGGGCTTTTGTAATAGGGATATGCACCTTTATTTGTAGCTTACCAATATCAAAACAATTGCATAAAAAAATGAAATGCTTGATTGATTATGAACAAAATGAGTACATATATAGTGAAGTGATTGACTCACTATAGAAGTCAAATTCAACAGTCAAATAGAAGTGGTGAGTTTGCTCCACTGAGTGGCAAGAAGGAGGCGCCACATACCTTGGACGAGTTTGACCAACTCTCCATGATGGCACATAGCCACCTAAGATGGCTTAACACCATGTGTATATTACATGCATAATTACTTATTAAATAATAAGTAATAACAATAATATATTCTACACTAACACCCCCTTAAGCATAGCTTAGATGAGCACAAATAAGGACGAGTCCTGACAATTAGGCTTGATGAGGTACCCATGTACAAAGAAATTGCTCATAAAGCGAAGAAAGAAAGAAAACTCTATGGGAAAAAACTTTCCTCCAAAAGAGAATAAATGAGAGAGTATTCTAGACAATATACAAAACACTTAAAGGTGACAGTGGTGATGCAACTAAGTTTTCATCCAAATAAGTGATGTAAAGAATCTCTGGAGGCCCACTGTCAAGCAACACAGAACTCTAATGAAGCAATAGCTGATGGTGGAGGTGATGATGGACCAAACTAAGCCTCTGATGAACTATCCACATTAGATGCGGGAGTGTGAATCATAGAGAAGGAACCATCAGGAGAAAAATGTGAGAATATGTAAACATGAGAGAAGTCAAATTTTCTAACTACAATCAATAACCTCTCTAGTCTACAAATCTCCTATAATGACTGATTCTAAAGTGAACTCAAGTGTCTTCCCTATCCCACTTTTAGTAATATTATAGATGGAAAGAAGATTGTGACAATTGTGGAATGAAAAGGACATCAGTAAATTATCATATGCCTATGTCAATAGTTCTTTTCCCACAAACATCCATATATGTGTTGTCTACCACTAGTATTTTTTATGTGTCGGCCTAATGTTGAGAACAGAAGCAATGAAGTCATGTGATGGGATGCTTTAGAATCAAGGATCCATCAACTAGAATCTAAGACTATAGATGCAACAAGAGCACTACCCTTAAATATTTTTGGTGTTGATAAGGACTCTTGGTTAGATTCAAGATTCCTTACATTATTCTTCTCAAGAAGATTTCTAAGGTGATTAATCTTTCTCTTCATACATTTCTGAGCACTATGTCCAGCTTTCTTGCAAAATGCACACTTAGCATTTTATTTTATAGATTTCCCTTGATCTAAAAGACTTTCAGTGTTTGATTTTGAGGATTCAAATTTCTTATCTTCCTTGATTTCCTTGTCCTTTTATTTTTCTCCTTTGATGTTTTTCCCATTTTTAGCAATAAGAGCATGAGATTTATTTAAAGACTTTATGGTGCCCATTTGTATCAACTTATCTTGCTCCTTAGTTAAGTCAGCAATGAAGTCATCTAATGAAGGCATTGACCATGTGGCTTCAAGAGCCATTTTGGTGGTATAAAAGGTAGATACAAACACAGAGTAGTTAGGACCTAGTTTAGAAAGTATAGAAAGGATGAGTTGATCCTCTTTTTTCTCTATCCCACATTCTTTTAACTTCAATCTTAATGATTTGAACCTAGTGAAATAATCCTCTAAGGTGTCAAAGTTTCTAGGGCTCAAACCTATAAGCTCATTTTCTAACTCATGACTCTTTAGTTCATCAACCTTCCCAAAGAGTTTTTCTAAGGCTTGCCAAACTTCATTAGGTGTCTTCAAGGTCTCTACATGAAATATTAGTTTAGGAGATAGTTAAGACACAAAAAAACCCAAAAGGCTTAATCACATTTGTTGAACCATTTTTTTTAATCTTTTGTAGCATTAGGTTCTTTTTTAGTACCCATAGTCACTCTATACAACCCTCTATTTTTTAGGATAACTTGTACATTGAGTTTCAACTCATGATAATCAAAGGGTGTGAGTGGCTTAATAGGTTGATTTGACTCCATTGCTTAAGATAATATTGTTGCAGTAATTTAGAAGTGCAAAAAACAAAATTCTGAAGGAAATGCATGAAAGTGTTTTAGACATAACTTAACACCCCCCGTAATTCAATATTTTTATCACCCCTTAGATTTGTGGCACTTTATTTTTGTGGTAATTATATATTTAATAAGAGGTTGCCTTATTAAATTATTGTAATGTTCTACTAAATAATGAATAAGGAACACAAATCAAATAACACATTAATGGAAGATGTAACAAGTTAGCCTAGAGAATTTGAATTTTGGAAAAAAAAAAACTCTAGGAAGAGCGAGGTACAATGGTCTCCTTGTCTACTATCTCTAATCTAATTACAATCTTATGTTTTGTTGACTTAGTTTCTATTCTTGTTAAATCTTAAAGATTCTTGTTTTCAATGTTATGTTTGTGCCCTTCTCTCACAATGTTGTGTTTAAAATTTGGGGGTTATGTTACATTTTTGTGTTGCTTTGGTCCTATGTTTCCTCAGATTGATTCATGGTAATTGCTCGTAGTTTGAATGTGCCCATTAGTATTATCTATTTGCCTTTGTGCCAAAATTTTCATATTTTTAAGGCAGTTATATTTATTATTTGTTGTCTTTTAAGTCTTTTCCTTATATTTGAATATTAAGAGACCTGCTGATAAGGGCATGGTTCGGTGGTTAAGTCGCTCCGTTGTAGTGGCGGCCACCAGAGTTCAAACCCCCACTGGGCCAATGAGCTTGCAGGCATTACGCCTTTGCTGGGCCAACGAGCTCGCGAGTTTGAAGTGTTCTTGCTAGGGGATGAGGTCCCTCGAGTTGTGGCCTCACCAGTTCATTGCTTCAAAAAAAAGCATTCACGTGGAGCCGGAGGGCATGTCGCACCAATGTCACTGGTCACATTAAAAAGTTTACCAGGCGCATTATCTTAAAAAAATGTATATAGTAAGAGACCAATTTAATCGGTCACTTTTCATATCAGGATGTCCAAAATTATTGATATTCTTTTAAAGAGGGCAAGTGTGAAATATCCCAATTTTTTTACTTCTTTGACTTATCCTTTCTTGATGCACTCCACTGTAATTTTGATGTGGATATTTTACTTGTTGGATTCTTATTATTTCATGTTAAGGATGTTGTGTAGTTTTGTTGCTTATTTCCATGATTAAATTTATCGAGTGTATGTGTTTGATGTTGTTTAACAGGGAAAAGGGGTTGAATGCAAGCATGTAAGTACACACAATCAAACCCTCTTTCTCTATAACATTCAAGGATAAGATTGATCTAAATCACAACCAAGGAGAAGGTGGACTCAGCTACATATCTTATGCTCTTGTTTGTCAAGGAAAGATGTGATTCAACCAAGCTTTTTACCAAACCCTAGGTTAAATGAGACTAAAATCCTAGTTGTGAGATATTCATCTTATAACAGATAAACATTAACGGGAACTCAGGATCTGAAAGTGCCAGGATGGTCAGTGAAATGTTGTAACCTATTCCATGGAAGATGAAATGTTAGAGGACGTCGGGGCAGCTTCCTGAGTCCAGAAATTCCTGATTTCTAAAAGCTCAGAACTGGAGAATCGCTGTAGATGATGTCCTGATGTTGTATCTAGTGTCTGATTTAACAGGAGGATGCAGGCGGTGGGTGCCCAAGTCTTCCATAGACTATCACGACCCCTATTTTTCAATAATTAAATTTTAATTTAATATTACTATTTAATGTTCGTTGACCAAAACTTTGACTCGTGTGTGACAGGAAAAATACTCTCGACAAAGATAGTATCATAGAGGAGAGGATGTCTAGCTACTGTAAGCGATCGTGGTGAAAGAAATCCACATACAAACACTTAGAAATCATATAGTTGCATTAGTGTTGCATAATTTAATCATTATGATAATTGTTTCTTATTTTATTAGAAAGAAAAAATTATTGTTAGGCTATATTTGCTTATTCAATCTAATCGTTGGTTAATAATAAATCCTCATAGTGAAAATAGAAGAATTAGTTTTAATTATTATTTATTGATTTGAGATAATTGTGATGCAAATAAATAATAAATCATGTTTATTATTAAATATTAGTTTTTGATAAATCAGAAATAAATTTAGAAAAGAAAGCAAGCTTTAAAAACAAAACAATAGGAAAGAAAAATAAAAAAAAAATAGAAAAAGGACATAAATTTAGAAAATAAAACACAAAAACAAAGCAAAATAAAAAGAAAATAAAAGAATAAAAGGGGAAAAATACTCTGGTGCTCTCAATACACGAGAATCGTATCTTTCCAATATTCATTTCTTTGTAGAGGGGAAGCACAGAAGAAGTTTTCAGATTGGGCAAAGGAAGCTTTAGAGGAACAAGGAGTGGAGGATTGGAAGGAAATCATCTAGCAGAGGGCGAATACACAGGTTTTTTTTAATGCAAATCCATAATATCTTTGTCTTTAATTGGGTGAATAAGTGATTGTTGAATACCCATTTGTTATTGCGGGAAATGATAAATTCATCTTATTATTAGTTTAGTGCCTGGGAATGCTTAGTTGTTTTCATTACATGCAAACAAAACAGGGGAATCGATATATCTGCAAATTGGCTCTTTATCATTATGGATACTTTATCATTGTGCCCTGTTTTGCCTCTTATCGACATGCCAGTCTTTTAACCCAAATCGGAGTAGCTTCCTCAAATTTTACTTCCTTAGGATGAATTTTGGTTTTGCCATTCAATCTTCTTTATCATTTAGAGGCATAAGCAAGGATAGCGCTGTTGAAAATATTTTCTTTCTCATGTCGTTGTTAGACAAATTTATATGTTTCCTTTGTAATCTTTCCTCATCCTTTATGCATGTCTTGTATTCGGCCAAATTATCTTTGACCCGGGGGAATCTTCTTCCCTCAACATTTACCCAAATTAGATATATAGTTTTTCATATAAATTCATTCTCACCCGATATTTGGATTTTATACTTATAACTCTCTGTTGACCTGCGCATAATGTTATCTGTCTGCATATTCATAATGTCCTATTTTATTCCAATTCGACAGTATGTTCTTTGTAGGTCCGAGATATATTAACGCCTTGTTCAATCCCCTATCGGCCCGTAACTTCTCAATTGGCCAAGGCATTTTACTCGGCTTGTTTATTTGAATCTTTTGGCTTGCATATTTCCAGATGCCCTAGCATCTTGCTATGGTTGACTTCCCATTACATTGGTTATAATCTGGAATCCCTTATGGCCGATTTCGCTAATTTAGTTTCCAGGAACACGAATTCAATGTTTTCATTCTTTGGATGTCTCCATATGAGGTCGTTTGGGCGATTCTAATTTAAATGTAATTGAATGGATGTTTGATGTTTGTATTGTTGTGCCAAGGCCGATTATGCACCATTTTTTTAATTGTCTTAATATTATTGTGTCAAGACTGATTGCGCCATCCACCATAATGTGATAGTGTTGTTGCTATGAGCTGATTGAAAAGCCAGCTTAGGCGTTAAACTATCTTATAACCTTCTATGTAAGATACCTATGTAATGGCGTTGAAATTTCTGTACTATGCATGAAATTTACTACAAAATAAATATAAAAATAAAAGCTCTGGTTACTTCTATATTGCTTCTTGATTCTTTTTATTTCCCTCTAGAAAAGATATCATGTAAGATTTAGAATCTATATTTTTTTAGAGAATTATTATTCTATATATAAGATTTAGAATCTAGCTTTTATAAGATATTTTTATCAGGTAAGAGTTAGAATATATCCTTCTCTTTAAAGAATAAGAAGAATGGGAATATAAGGATACATTCTAAATTTGTCAAAGAAAAATCTATTATTATGATGATAATAATTACTTAAACCATTCTTTAAGCCTTTTTAGTTTAATTTAAACAATGTGTCTTTTGTTTTGAAAACAACGTACTCTTGAGCAAACATTTTACCTTGATGTGAAGGAACATTATGTGATGTAGATTTTATGGTTGAGTATGACATTTGGTTAGGACCTCGATTTGAGAATAAATAATCAAACGTATAACTTTGTAAATTAAAAAGAAAGTTTAAATGCTTTTTAAAGTTGATGGTGTTGAAAAAGTTAAGTATAGCTAGCAGACTAAAGATAGGAGTAAGTGGTTTAATGTGAATATATGGAAGAATATGATGTCTCTGCTCTCATGTATACCTTGTGATAATAGTGGTATGATATTTTCACGATATTGTTGTGGACTCTTTTAACTAAGTACAACTTGAACGTTGGAATTGGAACTAAATTTAATATATCAACCTTTGGACATAAACTTAGACTTAATGAGAGCTATGGATAGATTGATCAAAATCCAATATAAGATCCAACTTGATGATAAACATTTTAAGACCTGTTCTTAATCATTTATAAGATAGGAATTTGATATTTATTGGAACATAATGGGACCAAATGTATGAACTATGTATGCAAGATCATTTATGCATTTATGAGTATTAAGTTTAACAAGAACACATATTTCTTTCACCTACATGAGTTCCTGATTGCTAGACACTTCGTGATGGGTTAGGCTTTCCAGTTGGAAAGCACGGGGAAGCTTTATGCTTTGTGGTAGGGTGGATATCACCCCGATGATACTCTCTCTCTCTCTCTCTCTCTCTCTCTCTCTAGTTCCATGGTGTACGTGCAGAGGATGTTATTTTCTATTATTCATGTAAAAGCCTATGTGGCAAGAACTTGTAAAGGCACAAACTTGTTTGACTCTTGATGTATTTTATCTCTCTACCGTCCCATATTATAAATAAAATTATGCACTTGGTATCTTTTGCATTTACGAAAGTTGTTTTTAGTTTGTGAGAATTGCGGTCCTTACATAGACGAATTTTTGCACTGTGTTTTCGGGTCTCAAAATCTAATCCCTTGCTCAACCTCCCTATACCTTGACTTCTTCAATACTCACATCTATAACCTATACACAAGAAGAAAAGGGGTTTGGGGGTTGTGGTGTTTAGGGATTTGCCTCAGTCAAATCTCGGGTTAGCATTCAAGCAAATACATTAAAGTAAGGTTGAAGAATATCAATACACATCAAACACAAGACCGAAGACTGTCTAAGATTGAAGGACTATTTCTAGCCCCTAAACTTAGGCAAACATAAGAAAACACTTAACAGTCACATAAGACACAGTGAATACAATAAGGAAGCATGCAATACATGAAGAAGACAATGGAAGCATGCAATACACAGAGAAGACATGAGTACAATCATGCAATACACAAAGAATACATGAAGAGAAAAGATGATTAAGCAATTATATATATATATATAATGCTAACAGAAGTAAACAAAACATAGCATGGGGGTGATCATCACCAGACATCTTTAGACCACACACAAGCACACAAAACACATACAGTTTGGGAAGGCTCATCACCACACGTCTCTAGACCACACCAAAAACATGCAAGACACACAAGGAAGACACATAAAACACATGGAATACATGAGCACTGTATAATATGTCATTGACAGACTATAGGTTTTATACACGACAAACATGGGCGATAGGAAGGAGCTCATCGTTGCACTCCACTATCTAAAACACACCAAACACACTTGATAGTTGAGCTATGCTACCACAACTACTAAAGACATGCTTAAGGGTGAATGACTCAAGATCCAACCCCGCCTCGCGATGAGGACTTTGTCTAAAAGGATGTGCAATAGCTCAAGAGATACACCATCCCGCCTTCCATAGAAGGGCTTTCAAAATGCAACCCCACTCGCATCACAAAGACACCTTACAGTGAAAAGGAAGCATGTGCTCAAAGTATACAACTCCACCCACATCACGGAGATGCCTTACAGTGAAAAGGAGGTATACGTAATAGATCATTCTTCACAAACACACTTTGCCAATGTAAAAGTAATCAAGCAGATACCATTACATATGCCCCCACCTTAAAGTGGTTGATATTGCTTTCATATTACTTTCCGGTATCAAGCACATTAAGGTGAAGTGAAAACACACAAGGGAACAAGAGCTTTCACAAAGCCCATGCCTCAAAGTGACATGTGCTACGATTGTCGAATGTTCCCACAAACACATCGATATAATTTGCTAAGATAATAAAAAAGATATAAGCTTTGGTTAGAAAATCTTACTCTAAGATAATAACCAAATCAGTCCATGAAAGCTATGCAAAAATTATTTATCAATTCACATAATAGACTAAGGCTACACTTGCAGGTTTGGAACTTAGTATAGCCATGAGGTTATACTGCAGGTATCTCAGAACTGAGTGTAGCAACAAGGGGAGATACAAAATAATCCAAAGTGCATTGGGGCAGATTTAGAGTATTGCAAAAGGTTTGTTACAACAAATTTTAAAACACGATACTTCACACAAAGTGATTCTACTAGTCAAGAGTTGGATATATATATATCAACCCCATCTTCATATATGGACTAGGTCCATTTTTGCTTTCTTGTTGAATGAACACACGATCCTTATCAGTATTTATTTGTTTTTCATCATCTACCAACTAATAGAGTCTGTTGGTTCCCAAAATTCCATCTTGCTAATCCTAAGGGTATGCCAGATCCTATGGTTAGACTAATAAGGTTTTGACCAACGTACAGAGTTAACCAATGTGGTTTAGAACTCCCTGCTCTTAAGGCTCTGCTAGACCTAGGTGGGTGTACCTTAATACTAAAGTAGATTTAAAGATTGTATGTGCTTTGACTATAGAAATTTATTTCTTAATAGCATGTGAGTGTGAAGTAGATATACTATTAATAGCTAATCCTACTGCTAATGTTTGAAATTTAAATATGTGAATAAGTATTGTTTTGAAGTGAGTGAGATCAATGCCTATTCCTATTGGGTAAATGGAGTCAAGATGTGTATAATATGTGGATCCTCTCTCTTATCTTAACACTAACTATTCAGCTCTTTAGATGTCTATACTTCATATAAACGTGCAAGTTTGTCAGTTATCAAGCTCTTCTTACAAATCCCAGTGATATCTTCCTAAATTGTGATGTTTGAAAGGACTTTTAATTCTTGTTTGAAGGAAACCAATTAAGATGATTAATTTAAAAGGATTTTAATTCTGGGTAGAAACCAATTAAAATGAATCTCTTAAGAGGATTTTAATTCACTTCTCACAGAAACCAATCAAGAAAATCACATAGAGGCAGCAAGTGTGTCTTGACAAATTAAATATATTTTTGATACACTTAATTTGAATAATAAAGAAAGACCACTCTGGAGACAGTAAGATAACATATACAAATTAATATCAACATAACAGTTGAACACCAGAAATTGGACCACCAATTCAAAATTTCTTCTCCATTAGATTGCTTCAAAATTCATTACAAAGTTTTATCTGCATTCTATTCTACGAGTATTGCTAGATGCTAATGATTATGATTGATATATGATTTTATATGGGAAGCAAGAAGCTCCAGGCCGTTATGTCTAAAGTGGTGACTTTTCATTTACATTTTAATGAACATAATTAAACACATAACAACTGTAATTAAAAAGGACAAAGATGAAATCCATAGCAATCGTAATACCACAATCCATTAATCTCCATAAGGCACCCATGACCATTTAATATATGTTTAAGGTTCCTTCTCCATGATGGTGTATCTGATGCTGAATGACTTTGATAAATCTTCTAACCCCAATGTTGCTCGAGAAATGAACATGTTGATCCTAGAAAGGTGATCAACACATTCCTGGCTAGCACAAATATCTGCAATAGTGATTATATCTTTCATAACGAACTCCTAAGTGAAAATTTGCTCTAACTGTACATGTGTATTTTCCAGGACCACTGATTCATCGTCAGTTAACTTTGTCAAGGGCCATTGGTAATAGTTGAGCCAGTTCGTTCTCCCATATGCTCTGTTCTTTTATCTTTCCTTCATTATCAAAGAAATTGGGAAAAGTCATATCTAAGGGCTGGTCAAAATCACCTAGCTCTTGTGTCAACACAGTATGAAAAATCTTATGCATGTCAATTAATTCATCATAAATCTTGAACACTTGTTTGCAACATCTCCCTTGGCTACTAATTCTTCCTTCTTTTCCATCATCCTAAGATGTAGTCTTTTGTGCTCTTGGTAAGCGGCTTGTGTTTTATTGTGGATTGCCCAAACCTTGTTAGCATTCTCCAGCATCTTTTCTTTATCAGTTATGATACCATTTTTTATTTGATAGACTTTATTTCCACTTCTAATTTATCAGCCCTTTTCTGAGATTTCTCATATTTGATATTCTAATAGGTAGTTTAATCTCTGGCATCTATTACCTTGTTGTCAATTTCCAACCATGGGGAATAAGTATTTGAAAATGATGACAATTTATCTGTGTAGTTGGCTATCTTCTATCTTAGTTACTCATTTTCTGTCATATATATCTTATTATTTTTCACTAGCCTTTCGATTTGAGCTTTAGTGAGCCTTGCAACATTAACATTCAAGTCTGTAGTTTGCAGGGGATCAATATCTTCAACCTGTTGTACCAAGAGATGACCAAATGCCTTATTAGGATCATCAATAACTAAAGGTTTTTTGTTTGGTGGGTACAAGGCCCATATTAACAAAGTTGCATTATGTGGGTTATAACCTGATCCACTGTATACTTTATCCACCCCTTCAATGCTCAACTGCAAGTTTTTATTCTGGCTCTTTCGGAAGCTATCAAACACAATGTCACAACTCATATCCCATCTAGAGACCAACATGACTCCCGCCTCTTCTAAAAATGTTCTTCCCTTCTTTGGGGTCACAGCTTCCATTTATTTATCAATCTCAACCTATAGCTCCTTCAAGGCTTCAGCGTCTTGTTCAGGGGTGACATCTTTAATCCTTTCCCTAATTTGTTTACCTTTGTATTCATACAAAAGGCCTTAAACTCAGGGGTATTAACGAAATCATCATTAGAGGTAATTTTTTTACTAGCACTATGTCTTACATCATCTAAAAGCTCATCTGGGGATTCCATCACAACAATATTTCTTTCCATTGGGGGTTCATAAATTTCAATCACGGGTTTAAACATCTACATGCATTCATCTCCACTCCCTACTTATTCTGCACCAAATGTGCCCACAAAGAAACTAATATCTGGTGTAGGCTGAGGGGAGAGTTGGCAAAGTGGAGTTTCATATTCAGCTTGCATTTCCCTAATGTTCTCATTCTTCTTTGTGAACACCCAAGGAGGCACATCCCTAGTCAACTATGCTTCATATGAAATTCTAGTGTATCCAGCCTCTTTATTGGATCTTCAATTTCAAGGAAGGCCCCTTTATATAGAGGATTATTGGATATCTTCGAAGATTCAACCAACATCAATCTATGATTTATATTTCTCCTTTTAGCTACACAATTTTCATCAACATTTCTTATTAAATTATCTTCCACAAAAAGTGTGTGATATATCCTTTTAGTTTTTTGCTTGTTTTAACATCATTTATGAAATGTTTAGGGTCAAATTTTTCTCTTACATTTTGTTTAGGCATTTTGTAGTGTTCTAGCCTTTTATCAATTAATTCATAACCCTTTTCAGAAACCACAGTAAAGTCCCCAAAGCACAATGTCCTGGGCATCGATGATTGCTTGTTATAACTTTTAAGGTGCATGAAATCCAAGTAGGCCAGTTGTCTCACAATTTCTAAGTAAGTAATCCTGTTGGACAAGTTTTTGGCAGTAAAAATGGTGCCCCTTCATATCCATATACTTTGATTTTTGTACAGTCACCATATGCATACCAGTCACCCCAATTGTGATTGACCCTACCTCTCTCGTCCTTGTCCTTGGGTCTTAGGAACCTTTGTACTTCTGGTGACAGATTATAATCACATGGGTGACCTAGTCGACTGTATAAGGGTTTCACAAAATATTCCTCAAAATACAAATAATGTGATCTTTCACACCTACTATCCAAAATGGCCATCCACATCTATACTGGCCTAATATTTACATCACTGACTAAGACTCTTATTCTTAAACACTCATCCCACATCCCCATATTTTGTCCTTCATATAAAATGAGATGCATAAATAAGGAATAATACATAAATCTGATACCTCCACTTCCATTTTTTATAGCAATAAGGTTATTGTGAATTTCATTGGCTAGATACTCAGCATTATCAAAGGGTCGAGCATCAGGGCTCTGCACATCAGTTGTTAGGAACATTGGCGCTACTTCCATAAATATGGGGGCATCCAAGCCAAGTACTTGGAAAACAGGGTAGTACATGTATTAGTAGTATTCATCAAACAAATTCACAGAGTATAGAGGGTCTTCACCCTTGAAAACACTCTGAGTCAATTTCCCTCATCCCAGGGCTTATGTAATGGCAGTCTCCATCTTTTATAGCTAGTACTTAGGTTGTAGCATTCATTTAGATCCCTAATCTTGAATTTCATGTCGATACTAGTATCTAATTGGAATACCATGGATATGTAGTTCTTAGTAACAGGAATGAAGGAGGACCCATTTTTCAATTCAATCATGTGTGTTTGGGGATTATATTTGTCGGCTAATGCTTTAACCAATTCCACATTAATGAATACATTAGGTACCATCAATTTACCTAGATTTAGTTTCCATGTGTTGGAGATTGGTTTGTGCATGTGCATCTTTCTATAGTGGTATAAAAAAAATCATATCCTCTTGTTGGGGTCCATGTATTGCCTACTTGCTTATTTATATCTTCTAATTTTTCATCTTGAGGGTTCAATTGTGCATTCCTCCTGGACCTCTGTCCAAATCTAGGACACTGATCTATCAAGTCCTGATTTAGATGTCTTTCCTCCATATTTTGTCTTTTCTTTTAGGGTTTTCAGTCGCACTCGCCATGATATGAATTTTTCAAAAAGGAAACCCTACTTCTGTGCTTCGACAATTTAAACCAATTTGCAGATACTACAATTTTTAGCTCAGACTTTGGGTACTTACTTGGATGATGTTTTTCCTGATTCTGGTGTCGCCGTCCACTGCTATGCCCCGCTTTCCTTTTCTCTGGTTGCTTAATAATTTCACAATATTTTCAAAGTTTGATTCTTAATGCACTCAGCTCTGGTTCATTAATGGTGTTTGATGGTAAATTTCACATTATCGAGGGGATAATTAATTGTTTTGAATGTAAGTTGTTTGATCTTTTATCATCGCTGCCAAATTGTCTCTTCATTATATCCCAGTCTTGTCAATACTTTTGCTTCATCGGGATGACAAATTTGTGATCTCACTGATATTTCCCCTTCTCCCCGATATGCTTTTACTGGTATTTCCTTTTTTTGTTCTTTCAAGATTTCGAAGGGACCCCATATGGCTTTATACTGATATCATGATGTCCTCTTGAAACCTTCCTTGTATGTATGTCTTTGATGTTTTCTTATCACTCTGATATGTTCACAAGTTTATCGCATTAAGGCAACTAGTGTTATCATTTTATCTAGGGGACCAGTAGTCTTGTTCTCCCGATCTATATTCTTCCCTTGGATGGAGTCCTCAACCTTAGTCACTTTGAATTACCTTACTTCGATATTCTGAAGTCCTTTCGAAACCTTATTGATGTTCCTTTGTTACCTTTTGTAGTAAATGCCATCACTTTATCGAAGGGATAAATTTCCTTGTCCTACCGATGTATATTTTTTTCTTTGATGAACTTTACTACTTACATGACATCAAAGGTACCCATGAATCACTTCTCTCAATAATCTATAATCTCTTCGATTCTTCAAGCGTGTAAGTCAGGCTTTGTCCCTTCGACCTTTTATTGTCACTTTAATACATTAATGAGTCATGCCCGAGAGATATTTTTTTGTTTCCCGAATGCTAAGGTGTATTTTCTCCGAAAGTGGTGCCAGAGCTATTAAAATATTTATGTCCTTTAGTGGTATAGTTCTCGAGTTATCGAAGAGACCCCAAAACATTATCCTTCGATATGCCACAGTGTCTTCAATAAGAGTTCAGTCAAATTATCAAAGGGACACTGAAATGAGTTCATTCAATATGATATTCTGTCCTCGATATTGTCCATACTTGTCACATCCTGTTTTTATGGACTATATAATTATTCTAGATTGGAGAATATTTACCATGATTGTTTTATGTTGAGTAAGTCCCACGTGTGTAAATGTAATATCATGATGTTATATTTGTGTAAATTGGAAAGTTGATTTAAATATTAAATATTATCGATATGATTGTATGATTTGCTTCGGCTATGTTTTGGAGAACTAACCTATTGACGTCAAGTTGAGTGCAAATGAATGCAGGTACTCGTCGAAAACAAGAACATGGTTGAGGTAGAGATGTTCTAGCCACTTGGCAAGAACTATTTGGGATGGTTAACTCTGATGCAATCACACACTCATGTAGTCTCATATTGCATTTTGAATGGTTTATTATGCATTAATTGCGTGGATAATAAATGTGATTAATGTTTAGATGCTTAGAAAATATGGTGTTTTTAATTGTTAGGAAAATCCTTTTTCTTGCATGATTTAATTATAGATATTAAAAGTTATTTTGATTATATTAAATGGTGTATTTTAATTCAATTGGTGAATATATATATATGTATGTGTGTGTGTGTGTGTGTGTGTGTGTGTGTGTGTGTGGTTGTATTTTATATTAATTAATACTAAATAATAAACTTTCCTATTTATATGAGTATGGATGGTTGGAAGACAATATCTCATTTAGGTATTTTAATATTTTTTTTAGAAAATCTAAATTAAAGAAAGAAAAAGAAAATATCATTCATGCAAACTAAAAGAATAAATAACTTATTTTAATTATATTTTGTTATGGCTTTGGAGAAGCCAGATTTCATGCAAACTGAAACAATACTTTAGTTATTAATTAAAAAACAATCAAACCTAATTTCAATGCCAATTTTAGGGAGTTATTATTAATAAAACAGAGGCAGCTGAAGGGGGGATGATTCATTCTTTTTTTGAGCGACTAGAGGAGAAAAAGCATCACATTTTTGCAGCAAAAGAAACCATCGACAAGAAGCATCTCAGGCAGTGACAGGAAGAGCAAAAATCAATCTTCTCTTCAACAAACAAACTGGGTATTTTTCAGATTTAGTTGCAAATAAACATATGATTGTTGACTGTTAAAAGTAGCATTTTTAGCTTTGATCTAAAGGTGTCAGCCAACTCTTGAAATTTCTCCAATCGACTTGCATTCTTCTCTCTGTAATTTAATTTGGATTGACCCTCTTTTTCTATACTGCCGGCCTACTCTATTTAACCACGACCTGTTAAATATTGGTCTGCATATAGAACGACATGCATGTTTGTTCTCCTCTGTTTCATGCTGGGAATTGACCCCTCTGTTGTGATGTCGACCTGCCTTAGTTTTGTCCCTGTCGCTAGCACACATTCGTTTGTGATTTTACTTTGAGTTGGCCTATATCTTATCAAGCATTGGCCTAAGTAAATCTTGACCATGTTCTTTGTTTTGGCGATCTGATTTCAACGGCCTGGCTATGGAAATGACCCAATCTTGCTTGTTTTGTTGTTAAGGTTATCTTTTCATAGTTTTCTTGTAAACTATAGTTGTTATCTTATCTTTGATCATTGATGTTCTAAATTTGATTCGGCCCTGCTGTAGATTTCTATTATTTTGTCATAACAAATTTATCCTCTTGACAGAGAAAATGGATCATTGATCATGTAGCTGCCTTTATTTATTTATTTGTTTCCAACCTTTTTAGAGCCTGACACAGTTTCTAAATTTATGTATTGGACTTGTGTGAGTCACTGTAGCTTCTTTTATCACTGTCACCTTGTTTTAATTCCTATAGTAGACATATGTTTGTTATCTCTAGCTGTTATAAAGCTCCTGTAGCTCGAATAAATTATATATATAGCTTATTTAAAATACTTAGAACAAATAAAATATTGAAATATAGAGACAATTAATTATAGATTATCATTTATGGTTATTTGAATGTTGAAACCTGTCTTGATCTTTTACTTTTAACTCTATGAACTAATAAATCATTAACCAAGATTGTATTGGAAAGAGTTAAACATTGACTTTCTTCAACCTTTTTGACAACAAATTACATATAAGGATTATAATCAGATTTTAGACACCTAAATTATACTTACCTAAATGAATGAATAGATTGATGTTAAAATTATCTTTCTTTATATGTTAGATTGATGGAGTAAAATTCATGATGTAAATATCACTGTCTTATTAAAACTTCTTAAAGACAATTAGTATACTTGAATTGAATGATTTATAAAACTTAATATATTATGGAATTTGAATTGAATATGAATTAGGAAATAAAACCAGTTTGCCAACCTTTAGATGCAATTATATGAACAAATGATGGGTTATTGCTTGAAAGGTGTGTTTTCATGATTGATGCATGGGAAAGGGATTTAGAAATGGTCATATGTGATTTTGGATCTTTATTCATTGATTTTATTTATTTACTTGCTTATTTACTTCTTGGGGAAAGAAGGTAGATATTTATCTAGGAATGTTATTGGGTTATTATCTAAGCTAGGATGCTGAATGTGGATTATCAAAGATGACTTTTCCTCTTTTCAGGAATTGAACCAAGTTACTATGTTTAAAGGTTTAGATCTAAACGAGCTGACATTGAAAAAGATGTTTATTTTATCTAGCATATATATATATATATGTCACATCGTGTTGTGAGACAATCTGCATTTCATTATTTAGAATTGCACATTCAGACATCAGGATTGCATTGTGTGTTCTCTCCTGCCAGTTGTTTCTAGGTAGCTAGACATTTCATGCAGGATTGGGTTTCCTTCATTTCATGAAGGGATCCGGGGAAGTGTAATTGCTTCATGGTTGGGTGGAAAAGCACCTGGGCCATGTTCATGTCTCTCGGCTCACAGGTGGAGGACCACTTGGTTCGTGCGACTGATGAGCGTATTGATTTATTTATTCATGTTGTTCATGATTATTGGATGTATTATGGCATGATTGTCAAAGGAGATTGTGTATAATTTTATAATGCTTTAATGACAGTATTTGATTTATATTGATGAGATTATCTTTTGCAAGATTTAATGATTCTTATGGATTCTTATTTATGAAGATTTATTGACTCTATTGAATCTTATTGACGAGATTATCATTTATTTTGATATTGTAATTAAGTGGATTAATTACACCCTTTTTTTTATCTTTTGAAGTTGTATTTAAGTGGATTATTTACATCTTTTTACTTTTGGCAATGTGATGGTGTATTTAAGTGGATTATTTACTTCGTTTTACTTTGTGATGGTTTGAGGGCTTTTACAATACTACCTCTTCAAAGGACCTTTAAATGACTTCCGCCGATGTAGTGTAGTCTCTTCGACATGACCTTTTTCATTAGTGAGTAGGGTGATGAGTATGAATTTGTTAGTGTGATGAGTTATAGGGCATATAGATGAGGAAGATTTTAAAATGATATGTTAGGTGATAGGATTTTTGGTGAAGAAATGGATTTTCTGTGGGAAATTTTATGCTAAATTTTAGTTCTAATAGTGGCTCTGATTAGGGATGAATGACTGTGAGGTCATTGTAAGAATCTAGAAATATTCTCTGGGATGCAAACCAAGGGTGGGGGTGGTGGAAAAAGAAAAGAAAAATCCTAATCTACTGTGCATGGAAAGTAATAATTTCAAGAGAAGAAGTACTAGCAACTCCTGTTCTTCACTGATCATATTTTGCAGGTAGTATGAGTCTTCACCACATTTACAAGTAATGATAAATGGGCCCAACTACAGAGCTTTGAATTTCTCATTCTTCCCTTTATATTGGCTTCTGGCATTCCACATAAGGACCATGTCATCCATCTTAAATTTTTGTCTTTTACTTTCTTGTCAAATAGATGCTTCATTTGTAACTACATCTTCTCATTTTGCTCCTGAGCTTGGGTCATGATCTCATCCAACTCAGCCAATTGTTCTATTATTTCTTCCATAGGCTCGAGGATGTCTATATCCTGTTGAAGGATGAACTTGTAGATTGGTAAGAGGTTATGTATTGGGAGCCTAGCTTGGGCTCCATACACTAGTTCAAACGAAGATTTTCCAGGGGCCTTCTTTATAGTAATTTTGTCTTCCCATGTCTTTCTGTTGTTATCCAACATCCTCTTGATTATTTTTATAATACTTTTGTTACTAGATTCTGCCTGCCCATTTGCTTGAGGATGATCTGGTGAAGCATATGAAATTGTTATGCCATAGGAATCACAAAATGCCTTGAACTCATCCGATCTGAAGCACATACCATTATCTGTGATGAGCCTTACAGGAACCACAAATTTGGTGATGATGTTCTCTAATAGGAAATTAATTACCACCTTGCTAGTGGCTTGCTTTGTTGGGATTGCCTCTATCCATTTCGTAAAATAATTAGTGGCCACCAAGATTGGTGTAGTCATGGTTAGGAGGGTTCACAGAGTGAACTATCCAGACCGTGCAACTAGAGTAAACACAAAGGAAACAACTCAAATATATGAAGCAAATGCAGATCCAGTCATTCAGTATATCATAGAATTCAAATACATATCAATTGACAAAATGCGGGCTTATAATTAAGGCTCATAGGCATGATTATAGAATATCAGAATATGCACAAGATATAGCTTTGAAGCTCCTTCGCAAAGAATCCAAATTATCAACTATCTCTATTATGATGAACTTGATTACTACTATCATAGGGATCTATTACATCTTTATATATCATATGCGTAACATAAGATTCCTCTGCGTCGACCAAGGAAGATCACAAGCTCCAATGAAGAGTTGTAACATGTGCACATGGATAGGTCGGACCTAAACATGAAGAACTCCCAAATGAATGGAATGATGTGCAAATCTCAGGGAAGGTCAGCCACGAACCATAAAACATTGAAAGATGTGTCTTTTAGCTTCACAATTCGACAAATGTTTTGCAAGTCTTCTCCTTTAGCTGATGTGTCTAAGACTGGCACGATGCTCTGCTCTGAGAAAATAATCGATCTTCTCATAGCGATATCTTTTCGATACTTTAATCAAATCCTCTAAATTTTCACTCATCAAAGCCAATGTCTTGTCAATGCCAAAATGTCCTGCCAATCCTCCATTGTGTTTCTCCTTGATCAAATTATCCCTCATTGAACTTCTAGGTATGCATAACTGATTTCATGTGAACAACATATCTTCTTGAATGAAATAGTCCAACCACTTACTCCTATCTATCAAAACAGGTTCCTTACATGCTTTCCAAAGTTCTGCAAAATTAATGTCTCCCTCATACATGTTCTTCAATTCATCAAAGCCTATCACTTCAAATCTCATCTCTATCAACAAGTTTCTTCTCCTACTCAATGCATCAACAACTTTGTTTGATTTACCACTCATATGCTTTAATACAAATGTGTAACTCTGCACGAACTCTACCATCTCATGTGTCTCTGATTCAACTTACCTTGACTATTCAAATATTGCAAAGTTTGATGATCTGTATACAACACAAACTCCTTAGGCAACAAATAATGTCTCCACTTCTTCAAGGCTAGAATTATGGCATAGAACTCTTGGTCATAAACTGAATATCTTCTCCTTGCATCATTCAACTTCTCACTAAAATATGGTATAGGTCTACCTTTTTGACTTAACACTGGTCCAATTACATTCCCCCTTGCATCACAATCTACTTGAAATACCTTATTGAAATCCAGTAATGCTAAAATAAGTTGTTCTATCACTTTCCGCTTCAACAATTCAAAACTCTTATCTGCTCTTGATGTCCACTTGAAATCTTTTCTGTCACCTCTCATTGTCTCTGTCATAGGGTTGCAAACTGAATTGAAATTTCTGATGAACTTCTAGTAGAATCTCAAGGTTCATCTTCAATCCTTCCGTAGAAATCACAAAATCCCAAATATACAAATTCTTCCTTCATGAAACTACACTTCTTGATCTTTATCAGCAATTTCTCTTCTCTCAACCTCTGGAGAACTTGTCTAATATGCCACAAATGTTCTTATTTTGTCTTATTGAAAATCAGAATGTCATCCACATATACAATAACAAACTTACCCAAGAATTTCTTCAAAACTTCATTCATCAACCTCATGAAAGTACTAGGTGCATTTGTTAATCCAAAAGGCATTACCAACCACTCATACAATTCTTCATTTGTCTTGAAAGTAGTCTTCCTTTCATCTTCTTCTCTGATTCTGATATGATGGTATCCACTCTTCAAATCTATCTCTATGAAATATCTTGCTCCACTCAAACAATCCATGATCTCATCCATCCTAGGTAAAGAAAATCTATACTTAACCGCGATCTTGTTTATTGCTCTAGAGTCTGTACACATTCTCCATTCTTCATATTTCTTAGGTGCTAACACTACAGGTACTACACAAGGACTCAAACTTTCTCTTATCAAACCATTCCTCAACAATTCTTGTATCTATTCAGTTCTTCATTATCTATCGATGTCATTCTATGTGTTGCTTTGTTAGGCAAACTAGCTCCTGGTATAAGATCTATGTGATGACTGATACTCTTCATTGGTGGTAATCCTTTAGGTACATTGTCTGATATGATGTCTTCATACTCTGTCAGCAATTCAGTTATCTCCTCCGGTTGTGATTCTTCAGTCTCCTCCTTCAACGTTTCAGTCATCTTAGGAATCAAGACATAACACATATTCTCATGTCTCAAACCACCCAGAAATTTTCTTCCATCTACCAAATAGATCCTAGCATGTCCACATATCCCACTCTTAGGATCATCTTCCAACGGAATCAAAGTAATTCTCTTCCCATTTGATGTTATAGTGTATGTATTCTTTCCCCCATCATGTATAGCTTTTCTATCATACTACCAAGGTCTACCCAACAACATATGACAAACATCCATAGGCATAATATCACACAAGACTTCATCGTGATAAGATCTAATATGAAATTTCACCAAACATTGTTCACTCACCAGTACCTTATGATCATCCTGAATCCATGTTATCTGATAGGGCTTAGGGTGTTTCAACCTTTCCAACTTCATCTTAGTTACCATCTCCTCTGAAACTAGATTATCAGAACTACCACTATCAATTACAACTTTACAACATTTACCTCCAGATTTGCATCTGGTTCTGAACAAACTTTTCCTCTACGGTGGTTCCTCATTTGTCTCTATTTGAAAAAGTGCTCTCCTCATCACAAGTGATTCTCCCTTTTCAAGTTTACCAATTGAACTAGGTGAGCCAACAAGTTCTTCTCCATAGGCTTCTCTTGCACTATTTTCTATTTTTTTTGCTTGTGCTCCCCTAATTACATTCAAATGCTCTATGTCTTTCACCTCCATACTTGAAACAAGTGCCTCTAAATGTTCTCCTATCAGATCCTCTTCCTTTCCTTTTGTATCCTTCATTCTGATATAGAATAGGGTTTCCTTTGCGGTAAAAATTTCTGTCATCTTTTTAGTATGCATTGTTATCTTTATCATCTCTCTTCAATGTGTTCTCTTGTCGGTTATGCTCTGCATATGATCTTTCTCCTCTGGAAAATGTTCTTCCTCTAATATTTACCTCCTCTGCCTCTTTGTCTTTGATCATGCCTCTTATTCAACTTTTCTTCAACTTTCAGGGCAAACTGATATGCTTCCTCCAAAGATGTCATCCTCACTAAACCTAGTTCTTCTTGAATGTTCAATCTCAGTCCATTGATGTATCTTGTCACTTTCTCTTTGCTTGCTTCACTATGTCTTGTCCTTATGATCATTTTATGAAATTCTTCAGTATACTCCACGGATTTCTCCTTTTGCAATCTTTTCAACAACTCCAACTCATAGTCAGCAAGTATAAACTGATTCTACAATTTTGTCACCATTCTATCCCACTTTGTAATATTTTATTTTCCTCTTCTGTTTCTATCCAATTGAACTTATTTCTACCATATAGCAGCATGTCCTTTCAACTTTGTCTTTGCAAATTTTACCTTCTCTGGATCTTCAACTTCTTCATATTCAAAGTACTCTTCCATGTCATTTATCCATTCAATCAACTCTTCAAGGTTCAAATTGCCAGTGTAGTTCGGTACATCAACTCTAGGTCTCTTCCCAATTTTTGAAACAGTTCGCAACATCTTGACTTGATCTAATTCTTTTTCTTCATCACCTGCTAAGGTTTTGCCAATTTGTTCAACAGATTGAAATTCCTCTTCATCATCACTTTCAACATTAGGTCTAGGTGTCAATCCTCTTCGCCTATCTTCCTCAACAACATCCAATTGAATTCTCATTATTTTCATCATTTCTATCATCTCATCCATTCTACCAGCCATTGTTCCAAAACAGCAGGGACTCTTCTCGACGGCATTCTTCCTAGGATCAAGTGTAACTGCCCCAAATTCGGTGATCGGGCTACAAGGTGACAATTGCCTCACAATCGGCAATCGATTGCAACACAAGTAACCTGCCTTAGATTCAGTGATCTGTTCATAGCAAGATATTACAAAATTCCTTCACCAACTTTGCTCAATTCGCTTCCAAATATTTAAACTTATGCTCTGATACCACTTGGTACAGTCACAGTTAGGAGGGTTCATAAAGTGAACTACCTAGACCATGCAGCTAGAGTAAATACAATGGAAACAACTCAAAGATATGAAGCAAATGCAGATTCAGTCATTCAGTATATCATAGAATTCAAATAGAGATCGGTCGGCAACATGCGGGCTTATAATTAGGGCTCACAGGCCTGATTACAGAATATCAGAATATGCACAAGATATAGCTTTGAAGCTCCTTTGCAAAGAATCCAAACTATCAACTTTCTCTATTATGATGAACTTGATTACTGCCATCATAGGGATCTATTACATCCTTATATATCATATCCGGAACATAAGATTCCTCTGTGTCGACCAAGGAAGATCACAAGCTCCAAGGAAGAGCTGTAACGTGTGTACACTGATAGGTTAGACCTAAACATGAAGAACTCCTCCGCAAATGAATGGAATGATGTACGGATCTTGGGGAAGGTCGGCCACAAACCATAGAACATTGAAAGATGTATCTTTTAGCTTTGCAATTCGAGAAAAACTTTGCAAGTCTTCTCCTTCAGCTAATGTGACTGAGACTATCAGGGTGCTTTGCTCTGAGAAAATAGTCAACCTTCTAATAGTGATATCTTTCTGGTACCTTAACCAAATGCTCTAAATTTTGGATATGTTGTAGATGAATCAATCTAGATGCTAAGTCCAACTCTGCAAGATCTAAAATGTAACTACAGCAGAATGGGGACCAAAATACAAAAACTTCTTCTGACTGAATGGGTTGAACTGAATTGAAAGGAAACAAACTAAACTGCAAACAAACTGAAATGCAAATGTTTTTGGTCGATGCAAGATTACTCTTGAACCAAGGATGCTCCTACATCAAAGATTCATCTGTGTCCACCACTAGATCTATCTGTAAATTCTCCTATAAGGTCAATTCCCCACTAGTAAAATGGGGATTTAACTTGCATTGGTCTCAATGGTAGGTCTCCTTGATAATTCAATTTGCCAGAAAATTTCTGACATGCTTCACACTTTCTTACATATCTATGGGAATCATTGAAAACTTTAGGCCAATAATAGCCTGCTCTCAATATCTTATGGGCAGTGGTTTTTGCCGAGAAGTGCCCTCCACACACACCTTTATGCATTTCTTGCAATATTCACTCTACTTGTGTTTCATCTAGGCAGAATAGTAAGATACCATCCTTGCTTTTCCAATATAGGTCTCCATTCACAAAAACATATTTTAGTGCCTGGAGTTTTAAGGTCCTTTTCTAGTTGTCATTAAGTCCTTCAAGACACTTCATATGTTTAAAGTAATATGTTATGTTAGTGTACCAAGGTGTACGCTCAATACTTGACACACACTTCTCTTCTCCCTCCATATTGCAAACTTGTGTTGCTTCTAAATTTGATTCAACCATCAATTTTTCCAATCCTTTCCCCCTCACTAGTTTGGTAATTTGAATATCAATATTAAACTCCTAGATATGATTTATCCACCTGCACCTCCTCCCTGTCACCTCTGTTTGTGAAAAAACATCCTTTACTGTAGCATTTGGTACATAAGCAATTACTTATGCCCCAACCAAGTAAGGTCTGAATACCTTGATTACTTTTACTAGGGCATAGGCTTGCTTCTCATTGATGTCATATTTCAATTATGCCCCTTGAAGTGATTTACTAAAGAATGAGATAGGTTGTTCATATCCTTCGTTATTCTTTTGTAACATTACAGTTGCCATTATATGAAATGATGCAAAAGAAAATATCTAAAATGGTTTATCAAAGTCTAGAGACTTTGATACAGGTGCTTCCTTTATTGCTCTCTTAATTGACACAAATGCATCAATAGCCTCTTCTATCAAATCAACTTTTGAACCTTTCTTCAACATCTTTGAGATTGGCTTGACAATCTTTGCAAAGTTTGAAATGAATCTCCTGACAAGGTTAATTTGTTTAAAGAAGGACTGGATGGCTTTTACAGTCTTTGGAATGGGAATTTTATCAATAGCTTCCACTCATTCAGGATCAATCCTCACTCCATCCTTTGAGACTATGTGTCCTAGCAACTTTCCCTCTGTCACAACAAAACGACATTTCTTTGGGTTTAAGGAGATGCCATACTCTAATGCCTTGATAAAGATCTTTTCTAGGTGTGCACAGTGATCATCGGCCCTATTGGAATACGCTATTAGATAATTTTGATAGACCACCATTATAGCATTGATTAGGTCAACAAAGACTACATCCTATTTAGGGTAAAATATGGATAGAGGGTTTTTAATGGTTTGTATGTGTATCCTCCTTTCACCCTAAAACATTCAAGGACTTTGAGTCAAGTAGGAATCTACTATCAGGCCCTTGGTCACTTGGAATGTAGGGAAAATTGGATTTGTGTGATTTGATTACTTAATTATGCCCAATTATGCTTAAAACCCTAATTATGCCAATACGGAAGCAAACAGACAAATTATTGAAATTGTTGTTACAGAAAGATATAAAATGACAGACAAATGTGTACCAGTTTCTAAAGTTCAGGAAGCGGAATATTCGGGGACTAATGAGTGGGCGCCCTAGTCCAGTGTCCTAATTTTTATTGGGATCTGGGAACTTTATCTGCAACATGTTCCTGTTGTCTCAGAGATTCTTCAGTTGCGGGATTCAGAGGACTAATGAGTGGGCGCCTGAGTCCAGGTCCCTATTTTTAGCTCTAATATGCAATTTTGACACTCTGCAACACTCTCCTACAACTCCACTTTTCCTGCTTCTTCAACCTATAACCTACAATTACAAAAAATGGGGAGGAGGTTGTGGTGTTTAAAGGCTTGCCTCAACCAAGCCCTGGAGAGACATTCAAGTCTTCCAAACACTGTTGTCAGATAAAGAGTGCGTGTCCTTGGAGGACAGAGGCAAAAACTAAATTATGAATGCTTAAAAACACAAATGATATCACCTTGTAGTGAAGATCTCATGGAAGGAAGAAGCTCTTCATGCCATGAGGAGATGGATGCTCAAATCTACAAATACAAACACATAAACAACACAAAATCTGCTCTACCACATAATGAATGCCTTGAATCACTTTCAAAATGTCAATGCTCATAAAATTTTCATCTAGTTTACAAATGAATACCTAAACATGCTTATATATGCAACTACAAACATTCCCACCAAGAGTTTCGTAATGCAAACTTGTCGTGTCAGCCTAGGAACCAAATAACGATCATAAACCAACACTTAAAATTTGGGCTTGACCCAAAATAGGGCAGGACTAGGGCGCGTGCGCCCAAGTCCTCCCCCTATTTTGGGCAGGGTGTGTCTCAAGGGAACCCCCTAGGTCCCATTCATCATGAAACTCAAGGGTTTTCTCATCGGGATGCCAAAATATGATGCAAGATGTCCTAAATGCATATTAAAGACCCGGGAGCTAAACCTTAAGAGGGAAAAGCCCTCAAGGGGATATTTTCCAACGTTACATTTAGCCCCCACTTTAATGTATGTATAAACGCAAGGCCAATACATGCATTAAAGTACGTTCAACAAACACGCTAAGCACGGAGAAGACAATAATAGGCACGCAAAACATAGAAAAGACAACATTGAATGTAGAGAATACACAAATGATTTCTTTTCTTTTTCTTTTTCTCATATATATGAAATGCATATGCAAGTGTAAGGAAAGTAAACACACCGCCCATAATGCAGGAGGGACTCATCACCACCAGTCTTTAAGACTGCATATGGGGCAACAGACACACAAAACAAATCAAGCACGCCATACAAATCCCAAAGCATAGGACGGACTCATCACCATCGATCTTTAAACTATGCTTGAGAACAAACACACAATACACACACACTTGGAAGACACAGAGAGGTCCTCTCTGTATGTTTTTAAATCATCATAGGACCAAGTGAATACATGTTTATATTTTCTGAGCAAGGCTATAAGCATCTCTCTGACTATAGGGCTGATCATTTTTCCAATGCACACCCTTTTAGGAGCCATCTCTATCCCAAGATTGATTTCCTCAATATCTTCATGTTTGACTGGTGTAGGTTTCAGATTAAATCTATCATGCCCATCAAATACTCTCTCCAGGGCTACAAGGCCTTTTGGTATTTTGTTTGTTTTAAGTTGCACCACTTGTTGCCCAAAGACAGTTTCTTTACCATCTACTTCACAAATGCATTGAAATATATTTCTTAATATTCATACTGATCTATACAATGAAGAAACTTAATCAACTCCTCATCATCATTGAACACTTGCCAATTATAGATGTTATCAGGGATTGCAGGTCTAGTTTTGAGCTCCACCTCTGCTATTCCTGCTAGTGTAATATCATCTCTCTTTAGAGCTACATTTTCTAAGAAGTCTGCCATTATGTTTTTAGATCTCTCTACCCAATCTATAGAGAATGCCTCAAAAAGTTCAATGGTGTCCCAAGCAGCATTTCTATATTGTTTTAACCTCTTGTTTTTTGATGAATATTTTGCCCTGACTTGTGAGACAATTAGTTCAGAGTCTCCATACACTGCTAGCAACTTGATTCCATACCTTATGGCAATATTTATGCCCAATAGCAATGCCTCGTATTTGACTATATTGTTAGTGAATTCAAATGTTAATAAAATGAGTACTTGAATGTTTTGCCAATCAGTGAGATGAATATTATTCCTGCTCCATTCCCTCCTTTGTTGCATGCACCATCAGGGGTGTCCTTACTATAATTCTATTTTTTAGTGTAATCTACAGGTCTCCCATCCTTCCAGTTAGTGTTGTAGGGCATATTGTGTAACCTAGGCCTTTCATTCCTATAATAGTTTGTCTGCCTAGTTTGATGGTTATTAGAATTTTGTGGGATTATGATATTATCCCTTTTGCCAAGTTTCCCAGTAGTTTTTCTATTATTTTCAATGTTTACAACAGCCTTCTAAGATTCTGCAAGGGTAATGGGAGATCTATTTCAGAGTTCATACCCATTTTTAGGATCAAAGGCTTTTAAGTACAAGGCCAGGGCCATACCATCTGGGGGTTTCAATTCAGGTGAGATTTTATGGTATTGTTTTGAGAACCTCTGGTTGAAATCTACCACTAATTCATTATGGTGCTTTTGGATGCCTATTAATTCATGCATGACAAAATTTGGGTCACAGTGATTTCCATATTATTCCTTAAACTGATCTTTAAAATCTTCCAAAGAACTAATCGAGGCATCGAGTAAATTCTTATACCAATCCCTAGCATCTTAGTCAGGGATAACATAAATAACTTCATGAGGACATCTTCATACTGTACATCAAAGTTATCCATAACTATCTCAAAATTTCTTATATGTTCTTCTGCTGAAATAACCTAATTCCCAGAAAATGTTGGGAGTGGATTCCTCAAATCATTACTAATTAGATCTGGACAGATCTAATATCTAGATAAATCTAGTTGCCTATATTTGTTTATGTTCAAAGGTCCTTGTAGGTAAGGATTTTGATTATGCTAGTAGTGTTGATACTGAGAACCTTGTTGGTACTGGTGGTGAGGTACATGTTGTTGTATATTATAGTGAGGGTATACATTACCTTGCACATTTTGTTGAGATATATAATGTTGTTGAGGTGGGACATTCTGTTGACCAGGAGGTGGGTAGGTGTTAGCCATGGGTTGGGAAGTTATAGGAACATTTTGTGATTTTGGGATTTGTGGCGGAATATTTTGTTGTACATAATTTGTGTTATTTGGATTTCCTATTGCATTGTGAAGTGTTTTTGAAACATTTGAACTACTTACATTCTGGTGTGAGCCCTGTGAATTACTTATATGGGCAGGCCTACCTTCCTTGTGGGGTGGTATATATTTTGAGCTACTTGTACACTAAGATTTTATCTGATGTAACTCTTGTTTCATTCATTCTTCCTCTTCCTTTAGTTTGGCTAACCTGAGCTCTTCCTGTAGTTTTTGTAGATTTTGTTGTACCTCCTCAGCAGTTCGTGTGTCTTCTGGTGGGCTAACATGCTATGAATGCCATCTAATCCATGGACCCATATTGAACTTCTTCACCCTGTTGAAGTGCCATTCTATAATCATACTCTCTTTGGATTTGTATCCTTTCTTGTTCAAGTCGTGCCTCAAATTCAGTCTGCTTTTGAGGGTCAGGTTTAAAATTGTGAACAATGTCACTTAAGATGTTTTGTTTAGGCTGGGTGTGATATCCCCTTGAGGGAAATCCTTCATGAAATTTGGATCCATGTAGAGGATCAAAATTGTTGTGTGTTGTGAGAAGTTATTCTGATGTATTTTCATGAGCCCTCTAGTTATTGTTTTGTGTGCCCTCTGACTGATTTGATGTTCATCCATTCTTCTTAGTAGTGGCCTTTGAAGGTGGGGGAGATTGCTTATCATTCCACTTCTTACCATCTTTCTTTGGACTTCCCTTCTACAAGGACCTTCTACCATCCATGTTATAAGAGACTATGACACTTTCGTGCCTTAAAATCCAATCTCTATGATCTAACATTCAATTTATCACTCATACATAATGTGTCTGGGATTTTTGTTTAGATTCACCACCTCTCTTAGAGAGGAATGATTTTATCTTTTGGGTTTTTCTTCACCAACAGAGCTATGATTCTTAATTTCCTAGCTCTATTATGACGGTCTTCTACTAGGTTTTCTTAGGTTTTTTCCCAGTAGAGTCACCAAATCTATTGGTTCCCAAAATTGCAACTTCCTAATCCTAAGGGTATGTCAGATCCTATGGTTAGACTAACAAGGTTTTGGCCAACGTACAGAGTTAACCAATGTGGTTTAGAACTCCCTTCTCTTCAGGCTCTGCTAGACCTAGGCAGGTGTACCTTGATAATGAAGAAGATTTAAAGGTTGTACGTACTTTGACTATAACAATCTATTTCTTAATGGCATGTGAGTGTGAAATAGATTAACTATTAATAGCTAATTCTACTGCTAATGTTTGAAATTTAAATATGTGAATAAGTAAAGTATTATTTTGAAGTGAGTGAGATCAGTGCCTATTCCTATTGGGTAAATGGAGTCAAGATGTCTATAATATGTGGATCCTCTCTCTTAGCTTAACTCTAACCATTCGGCACTTTGGATGTCTATACTTTGTATAAAGGTGCAAGTTTGTCAGTTATCAAGCTCTTCTTACAAATCCCAGTGATATCTTCCTAAGATACTGTGATGTTTGAAAGGACTTTTAATTTTTGTTTGAAGGAAACCAATTAAGATAATTAATTTAAAAGGATTTTAATTATGGGCAGAAACCAATTAAAATGAATCTCTTAAGAGGATTTTAATTCACTTCTCACAAAAACCAATCAAGAAAATCACATAGAGGCAACAAGAGTGTCTTGACAAATTAAATATATTTTTGATACACTTAATTTGAATAACAAAGAAAGACCGCTCTGGAGACAGCAGGATAACCTATACAAATTAATATCAACAGAACAGTTGAACACCAGAAATTGGATCACCAATTCAAAATTTCTTCTCCATTAGATTGCTTCAAGATTCATTACAAAGTTTTATCTGCATTCTATTCTATGAGTACTGCTAGATGCTAATGATTATGATTGATATATGATTTTATATGGGAAGCAAGAAGCTTCAGGCTGCTATGTCTAAAGTGGTGACTTTTCATTTACATTTTAACGAACATAATTAAACACATAACAACTGTAATTAACAAAGACAACAATGAAATCCACAACAATCGTAACACCACAATCTGTTAGTCTCCGTAAGGCACCCATGACCATTTAAGATTTGTTCAAGGTTCCTTCTCCATGATAGTGTATCTGATGCTGAATGACTTCGATAAAGCTTCTAACCCAAATGTTGCTTGAGAAATGAACATGTTGATCCTAGAAAGGTGGTCAACATATTCCTGGCTAACACAAGTATCTGTAGTACTGATTATATCTTTCATAATGAACTCCAAAGTGAAAATTTTCTCTAACGGTACATGTGTATTTTCCAGCACCATTGATTCATCATTAACTTTGTCAAAGGCCATTGGTAATAGCTGATCCAGTTCATTCTTCCAAATGCTCTGTTCTTTTATCTTTCCTTCATTATCAAAGAAATTGGGAAAAGCCATATCTAGGGGCTAGTCAAAATCACCCAGCTCTTGTTTCAACACAGTATGAAACTTCTTATGCATGTCAATTAATTCATCATAAATTTTGAACACTTGTTTGTCAACATTTCCCTTGGCTATTAATTCTTCATTGTTTTCCATCATCCTAAGATGTAGTCTTTTGTGCTCTTGGTAAGTGGCATGTGTTTTATTGTGGATCACCCATACCTTATCATCATTTTCGAGCATCTTTTCTTTATCAGTTCTGAGACCATTTTGTACTTGCTAGACTTTATTTCCACTTCTAATTTATCAGCCCTTTTCTAAGATTTCTCAGCTCTGATCTTCCAATAGGTTGTTTCAACCCTGGCTTCTATCACCTTGTCAATTTCCAACCATGGGGAATAAGTATTTGAAGATGATGGCATTTTATCTCTATATCTGGCTATCTCCTATCTCAGTTTCTCATTTTTTGTCATAGATATCTTATAATTTTTCACCAGCCTTTAGATTTGAGCTTTAGTGAACCTTACAACATTAACATTCAAGTCTTTAGTTTTTAGGGGATCAATATCTTCAACCTGTTGTACCAGGATATGACCAAATGCCTTATTAGGATCATCAATAACTAAAGGTTTTTTGTTTGGTGGGTACAAGGCCCATATTAACAAAGTTGCATTGTTTGGGTTATAACTTGATCTAGTGTATGCTTTATCCACCCCTTCAATGCTCAACTGCAAGTTTTTATTCTAGCTCTTTCGGAAGTTGTCAAACACAATGGCAGAGGTCATATCCCATCTAGAGACCAACATGACTCCTTCCTCTTCTAGCAATGTTCTTCCCTTCTCTAGGGTCATAGCTTTCATTTCTTTATCAATCTCGGCCTATAGCTCCTTCAAGGCTTTAGCTTCCCATTCACGGGTGACATCTTTAATCCTTTTCCTAATTTGTTTACCTTTGTATCCATACAAAAAGGCCTTAAACTCAGGGTATTAATGAAATCATCATCAGAGATAAAAAATTTACTGGCACTATGTCTTACATCATCAGAAAGCTCATCTGGGGATTCCATCACAATAATGTTTCTTTCCATTGGGGGTTCATAAATTTCAATCACATATTTAAACATTTGCATGCATTTATCTCCACTCCCTACTTCTTGTTCTGAAATAGATGTGCCCACAGAGAAACTAATATTCGGTGTAGGTTGAGGGGAGAGTTGGCAAAGTGGAGTTTCATATTCAACTTGCATTTCCCTAATGTTCTCATTCTTCTTTGCAAACACCCAAGGAGGCACATCCCTAGTCAACTCTACTTCATGTGAAATTAGTGTATCCAGCCTCTTTATTGGATCCTCAATTTCAAGAAAGGCCCCTTTATACAAATGATTATTGGATATCTTCCAAGCTTCAACCAACATTAATCTATGATATACGTTTCTCCTTTTAGCTGCACAATTTTTATCAACATTTCTTATTAAATCATCTTCCACAAAAAGTGTGTAATGATATCCTTTCAGTTTTTTGCTTATTTTAACATCATTTATGAAATGTTTAGGGTCAAATTTTTCTCTTGCATTTCCTTTAGGCATTTGTTGTGTTCTAGCCTTTTATCAATTAATTCATAACCCTTTTCAAAAGCCACAGTAAAGTCCCCAAAGCACAATGTCCTGAGCATCAATGATTGCTTGTTATAACTTTTAAGGTGCATGAAATATGAGTATGCCAATTGCCTCACAGTCTCCAAGTAAGCAATCATGTTTGAACAAGTTTTTGGCAGTAGAAATGGTACTCTTTCATATCCATATACTCTGATTTTTCTATAGTCACCATATACATACCAGTCACCACAATTGTGATTGACCCTATCTCTCTCATCCTTGTCCTTGGGTCTTAGGAACCTTTGTACTTCTGGTGACAGATTATAATCACATGGGTGACCCAATTGACTATATAAGGTTTTCACAAAATATTCCTCAAAATACAAATAATGTGATCTTTCACACCTAATGTCCCAAATGGCCATCCACATCTGTACTCACCTAATATTTCCATCACCATCCATGTCTCTTATTCTTAAACACTCATCCCAAATCCTCATATTTTGTCCTTCATATAAAATGAGATGCATAAATAAGGAATAATGCATAAATCTAATACCTCCACTTCCATTTTTGATAGCAACAAGGTTATTGTGAATTTCATTGGCTAGATACTCAACATAATCAAAGGGTCGGGCATTCTAGCTTTGCACATCAGTTGTTAGGACCATTGGTGCTACTTCCATAAATATGGGGCGTCCAAGCCAAGTACTTGGCAAACAGAGTAGTATATGTATTGGTAGTATTTCTCAAACAAATTCACAGAGTATGGAGGGTCTTCCACCCCTGAAAACACTCTGAGTCAATTTCCCTCATCCTAGGGCCTATGTAATGGCAGTCTCCATCTTTTATAGCTAGTTTTCAGGTTGTAGTATTCATTTAGGAGATCCCTAATCCTTAATTTCATGTCGATACTAGTATCTAATTGGAATACCATGGATATGTAGTTCTTAGTAACAGGAATGAAGGAGGACCCATTTTTTAATTCAATCATATGCATCTATGGATTATATTTGTCGATCAATGCTTTAACCAATTCCACATTAATGAATACATTAGGTACCACCAATTTACCCACATTTAGTCTCCATGGGTTGGAGACTAGTTTGTGCCTCTGCATCTTTCTATAGTGGTATAAAAACAAATCATATCATCTTGTTGGGGTCCATGTATCACCTACTTGCTTGTTTATATGTTCTAATTTTTCAGCCTAAGGCTTCAATTGTGCATTCCTCTTGGACCTTTGTCCAGATCCAAGACACTGATCTATCAAGTCTTGATTTAGATGTCTTTCCTCTAGTTTTTGTCTTTTGTTTTTAGAGTTTTCAGTCGCACTCGCCATGATATGAATTTTACAAAAAGGAAACCCTACTTCTGTGCTTCGACAATTTAAACCAATTTGTAGATACTACAATTTTTAGCTCAGGCTTTGGGTACTTGGATGATGTTTTTCCTGATTCGGGTGTCACCATCCACTACTATGCCCCACTTTCCTTTTCTCTAGTTGCTTAATGATTTCACAATATCCTTAGAGTTTGATTCTTAATGCACTCGACTCTGGTTCATTAATGGTGTTTGATGGCAAATTTTACATTATTGAGGGGATAATTAATTGACTTGAATGTAAGCCATTTGATCTTTTATCATCGCCGCCAAATTGTCTCTTCGTTGTATCCCAGTTTTGTCAATAATTTCACTTCATCGGGATGACAAATTTGTGATCTCACCGATATTTCCCCTTCTCCTCGATATCCTTTACTGGTATATTCATCTTTATTCTTTCAATATTTTAAAGGGACCCCATATGGCTTTATACCGATATCATGATGTCCTCTCAAAACCTTCCTTGTATGTATGTCTTCGATGTTTTCTTATCACTCTGATATGTTCACAAGTTTATCTCATTAAGGCAATAAGTGTTATCATTTTATCGAGGGGACCAGTAGTCTTGTTCTCCCGATATGTATTCTTCCCTTCAATAGAGTCCTCAACCTTAGTCACTTGCTTAATCATTTTAGGGTTGTCAAGGGGACTGATGTTTGTGTCTCTCCAATATGGATGCCTCTCCTCGACATTCTTTTAATTGATATTTGCTTTTTTTCTTTTCAGAAGGACTGTGAATTACCTTACTCTGATATTTTGAAGTTCTTTCGAAACCCTATTGATGTTCCTTTGTTACTACCTTTTGTAGTAAATGCCATCACTTTATCGAAGGGACAAATTTTGGTGTCCCATCGATGTATATTTTTCTCTTTGATTAACTTTACTAATTATGTGACATCGAAGGGACCCATGAATCACTTCTCCCAATAATCTATAATCTCTCTGATTCTTCAAGTGTGTAAGCCAGGCTTTGTCCCTTTGACCTTCTATTGTCACTTCGATACATTGATGAGTCATGCTTGAGAGATATTTTTCCATTTCTGAGTGTTGAAGTGTATTTTCTCTTAAAGTCATGCCATAGTTATTAAAATATTTATGTCCTTCAGTGGCCTAGTTCTTGGGTTATCGAAGAGACCCCAAAAATTTATCCTTCGATATGCCATGGTGTCTTCGATAAGAGTTCAATCAGATTATCGAAGGGACACCACAATGAGTTCCTTCAATATGATATTCTTTCCTCAATATTGTCCATACTGGTTCTTTGTAGGGACCTTAAAATGACTTCCACCAATGTAGCGTAGTTTCTTAGACATGACCTTTTTCATTAGTGAGTAGGGTGACGAATGTGTATTTGTTAGGGTGATGACTTATAGGGCATATAGATGAGGAAGATTTTAAAATAATATGTTAGGTGATAGGATTTTTGGTGAAGATGAAATAGATTTTTTGTGGGAAATTTTAGGCTAAATTTTAGTTCTAACAGAGTCACTAAAGAATGGAAATAATAAAAATGAGAGGAGACAAGAGTGGCTTGGGTTTACAACATGGGAAGATGCTCCCAAGACATCCTCCACTATGTTATGCTGCAAGGCAGAACACACAACAATAAAAGAGAGGAGAGGAAAGTAGAAGAATGTAGATATAAATAGAAGAATAGTCACAATAGAGGCAGTCTCTTTGTGTCCTTAACCTTACGAGAGTATCAAGGGTCATCCAAAGAGACCTAAACAACATATAGCACTGTTGGAAATTTGACTAAGCTTGATGTTTGAAGGTGTTGTCATTGATGGCAACAAGAAAAGGAACAAATTTGGAACAAAGATTTTGGTCCGGTGATGAAGACTTAGTCATTTTAGCTAAGTGTTGACAGTATACAGAGACAGTGATAGAGAGACAGTGTTTGGATTGGCATTGGTCTGCAGTTGTAGTTCTGGTCCTGTGGTTCTAGTATGATGTTCTCAACTCTTAGATGGTCTTATATCTAGATTTTTAGATCTTGATTAGTTTCAAAAGTATATCTTCAAAAAGCTTAAGTCTAGCAGTACAGAATATAGTGCTAACTAGAGCAGAACACTCATTTCTTCTGATCCACATTCCTCCAGTATTATATATTTTGTTATGTGGTTTTGATGTGTTGTAAAAACCTGTATGAAGTGTCTAAATCCAGAGTTGCAGAGTCTGAAGTCCACCGAAAAGATGGTTATAAGCAACTAAGTATCACTACATGGTTTGACAGTGTTTGACTGTGACATGGTCTGAGTTCTGATGGTTTGCATTTTGCCACAAGATGATATCATTCCTTACAGTTCTAAAGGTAAGCTTGGGGATGTGTGAGAAGTCTTTGATATGATTTTTAAAGTATCTTATGGTTGGCAGTAAAATTTGTAGTCTAACAGATGAATTGAACTAGTGGCAGTCTGTGTTTGAGGGCAACATGATAAGTTTAATTTGTATGCGGTAAGTTCTATTGTTTAGAACTTAATCCTAAGTGGTGGTATAGTTGAGGGTGACATATGAGAAGGTTTCTCAAATGTTATTTGGGTCTGCTATGCCTTTTGGTAAGTAGATTTGGCCAACAAACTATAAGTTTATTAACAATACGCTTCATTTGTGTATGCTGACCTAATGTAAAGATTTTAAGGGTTGTGGATATATATGAGATCAAATTTGGTGTTTGGACAATGTGTGATGCAAATATAAAGGTATGGGTGTGAAATATGAAACATTGTGATTTTGTGAAGGTGATAAGAGCAAAAGAAGAGAGATCGTGTTCCCATGTAAAAGCAGAGAAGTGAAACAGAGCAGTCAAAAGATGAAGAGTTTTGAGACAATATTCCTGAACTTTATTGGAGCTGTACCCATCAATTTGTAGATGCAATATGAGAAATTCAACCTGGCAATGAGCCATCCTTCTTTCTTCTTTCATTCTCTAGGTAGTGAGCCTGTTTTGGCAGTGAGCATTTCTTTGGGTAGTAAGCCCTAAGGCAGTGATCCTCTTCTGTAATTCAGTATTGTTATTACATAATTATTGTGAGCTAACACTCACCATAGTTTTTCCCTATTTAGGATTTTCCATGTAAAAATCTTGGTGTTTATGTGTGATGCTTTGTGGTTGCTTCTTTTGTGTTTAATTTGCCTTATTGTTATCAAATGTGGTAATTAGATTGATGATTTAATAAGTAAAATGTGTGAATAGGATAAAATTGAGATTGAATAATAAAATCAAAAGCAATGATAATCAACAATTCAATCCTATAACATAAAAAGATCGATCTAAGTAAATACCAATATCAATGAATAAATCGAATTAAAACAAGAAAGCCTTCACCTAGATTGTATAGTTCTCTTTGTTAGATGTAGATTGCTCAATAACATTGTGTAGCCATGGTGTTGCAACAAGTGGATTTAGATAGTGTGCTCAACAATACATAGTATGCTCAAAGTGCAATAAGAATGCCTATAGCTCAAATGTATAAAAGATTGGAGAGGGTTTGTGATGAGATGAAGGGGTATATATAGGTTTCAATAAAGATCGATCAATGGTCTAGATAATTCAATAGAATCAATGGATGAGATAAATTTAGAATTCATGATGAATGTGCACCTGACATGTGTCACACAAAAAGATATTTTTATTAAGCTAACTGATTGATTTGAGATAAAAGACATGAAAAAGATATGATTAGATTTCATAAAAATAGAAATGTTTTTTCTAATTTAGAGTTGGTGATAAAAACAATAATGATTAAGTCAATTAACTCAACTTTAGATTTGTTTTTTGCATTATTTAATTTTGTGTGCATGATTAATAAGATTTATTTTTAGAAGAATTAGAAGATAAAAAAGCAAATTAAATAAATAAATTTACTTAATCATTTGTGCATGATAGAAGAATAACATAGATTTGAAAATTTAAATAAATTAAACAAATAAATTGATTTAATTTATTTTGCATGATGAAGGATAAATAAAATATTTTATTTTATTTTATTTTTAGAAGAAAGATTCAATTTAAATAAATTTAAATGATTAATTTAAATTTGGAAGAATAATTGATTTAATAAATAATTTAGAAATTATTTAACTATAGATAAGAGGATTTAAATGATAAATTAATTAAATAATTAATTTATTCAATTGATGTGGATTTGAATTTTGGAAGAATATAATGATTTAATTAAATAATTGAAATTATTTAATTTGGATGGATAAAGAGGATTTATTTAATTAATGTTGAAAATATGTGATCTAGAGGAAATTGATGATTTTGATGAAATTAATTAAATAATTAGATTATTTAATTAATGTTGAGATGCAGGTGATTTAGGAAGAATTGATGAAATGCAAGTGATGCGATGCAAAGGGTCATTTTTAGGTGTCTACATTTTGCTCTCTTTGAGATGGTGTTGTGTAGTAACATCATTTCAAAGAAATTTAAAACATAGTGTTTGATTTGATAGAAGATTATTGATTTAGAAGAATATGCTTGGAAGAAAATGATTAGATTAGAAGTGGTGATACCCCAGTCACTCAAAGCGAGGGTGACAAGAAAAGATAAGATGAATGGTGAGGATGATGATTCCAAGACAAACAAGACAAAATTCAATTGATGTGGATTTGAATTTTGGAAGAATATAATGATTTAATTAAATAATTGAAATTATTTAATTTGGATGGATAAAGAGAAAATTTAATGAAATTAATTAAATAAAGAGGATTTATTTAATTAATGTTGAAAATATGTGATTTAGAAGAAATTGATGATTTTGATGAAATTAATTAAATAATTAGATTATTTAATCAATGCTGAGATACGGGTGATTTAGGAAGAATTGATGAAATGCAAGTGATGCGATGCAATGGGTCATTTTTAGGTGACTACATTTTGCCCCTCTTTGAGATGGTGTTGTGTAGTAACATCATTTCAAAGAAATTAAACATAGTGTTTGATTTGATAGAAGATGATTGATTCAGAAGAATATGCTTGGAAGAAAATGATTAGATTAGAAGTGGTGATGCCCCAGTCACTCAAAGCGAGGGTGACAAGGAAAGATAAGATGAATGGTGATGATGATGATTCCAAGACAAATAAGGCATTGCCCCTGTCAAGTTGTAAACCAATGATTAATTGATGATGATTGATAAGGGTAGTGTTGTCATTGTGGGGAACGATATATCCCTAGATCAACACAAGGATGATAGTGTCTGGTTTTAGAAATGAAACACCTCGTATAAGACACCTGGTCTAGTTTCAAGAGTGACAATCTATATAAGACAATTGATATGATTGATGGATTGGTTGATTAATTAATTGATTGATTTACAACAATATTAAGGTCAAGATCAAGGATGTGATTGGATAAATTGGCTAGATTTGATTAGATAGATAGGATAAGATGAATGATGATGATGGTGAGGATGCCCCCTCAAGAGGAAATTTGGGTTCAAAGAACACATGTGTGCTCTCGAAATGAAAAGTCAGGAGATAGAAAGACATGGATGAAAAGTTAGATGAAAGATGGAAGATAAATGGAGAAAGAATGAAGAATTAATGTCATAGAATAGAGAAATGATGATTGATCGATCTTCATAAAAGCTATAGATTTTATTAGGATGTATGGATGAGATGGAAGGGATCAAGTATTTTGAGAATGTTTAGGTGAAATGATGATACCTTATGTACCTGAGTACTGGATATTTCCTTCGTACTCTAGACTGCCTACATACCCATATCCACAGGATCAAGGTACCTTAAGATTGAGATAAGATGATATGTAGTTCTAGAAGTGGGATAAACCAAAAAGACAAATTAACCGACTTACAAAGTAAACATACAACCAACATATTCTCTTGCCAAAGAGGGTGCTCTGGATAGATTGGATAGATAAGATAGATAATAGCCTTATTGTAGGAATGATATATCTGTTAAAGGGTGTTGATCTATTCATAGGATAAGTTGATTGATGTAGCAGATGTTGGCAATCAATATGTAGGACATCATATGGCTCTACAAGTAGGTTTATTTGTTTCAATTTGGTTAAGGCCTGTGTATAAGTAAAAATTGAGATTGATTAATGAAATCAAAACAGTGATAAACAAACAACTCAATCCTATAACATAAAGAGATCGATCTAAGCAAATACCAATATTAATGAATAATCGAATTGAAATGAGAAAGACTTCACCTAGATTGTATTGTTCTCTTTGTTAGAATGTGAATTGCTCAATCAATTGTGAAACCATGTTTGCAATAAGCGGATTTAGATAGTGTGCTCAAAGATTCAATGTAATGTGTTCAACAATACGTAGTATGCTCAAAGCACTATAAGAATACCTATAGCTCAGATGCATAAAAGATTGGAGAGGATTTTGTGATGAGATGAAAGGGGTATATATAGGTTTCAATAAAGATAAATTAATGGTCTAGATAATTGAATAGAATCAATGGATGAGATAAATCTAGAATTCATGATGAATGTGCACCTGACATGTGTCACAAAAAAAGATATTTTTATTGAGTTAACTGATTGATTTGAGATAAAAGATATGAAAAATATATGATTAGATTTCATAACAATAGAAATGTTTTTTTCTAACTTATGAGTTGTTGATAAAAATAATAATGATTAAGTCAATTAACTCAACTTTAGATTTGTTTTTTGCATGATTTGAGTAAAATTAAATAATAAATTATTTAATTTTGTGTGCATAATGAATAAGATTTATTTTTAGAAGAATTAGAAGAAAAAAAAAGTAAATTAAATAGATAAATTTATTTAATTGTTTGTGCATGATAGAAGAAATAGATTAGAAGATTTAAATAAATTAAACAAATAAATTTATTTAATTTATTTTACATGATGAAGGATAAATAAAATATTTTATTATATTTTATTTTTAGAAGAGATATTCAATTTAAATAAATTTGAATGATTTATTTAAATTTGAAAGAATAATTGATTTAATTAAATAATTTAGACATTATTTAATTATAAATAAAAGGATTTAAAAAGTAAATTAATTAAATAATTAATTTATTCAGTTAATGTGGATTTGAATTTGAAAGATGATAATGATTTAATTAAATAATTGAAATTATTTAATTTGGATGGATAAAGAGGAAATTTATTGAAAATAATTAAATGAAGATTTATTTAATTAATGTTGAAAATATATGATTTAGAGGAAATTGATGATTTTGATGAAATTAATTAAATAATTAGATTATTTAATTAATGTTGAGATGCAGGTGATTTGACAGATTTGATTAAACTACAAGTGATGCAATGAAATGGTCATTTTAGGTGTCTACATTTTGCCCCTCTTTGAGATGGTGTTGAGAAGTAACATTATTTCAAAGAAATTTAAAACATAGTGTTTGATTTGATAGAAGAAGATCGATTCAGAAGAATATGCTTGGAAAAATGATTAGATTAGAAGTGGTGATGCCCGTCACTCAAAGTGAGGGTGACGAGGAAAGATAAGAGGAATAAGATGAATGATTAAATCAAAAACAAACAAGGTATTGTCCCTATCAAGTTGTAAACCAATGATTAATTGATGATAATTGATACGGATAGTGTTTCATTGTGGGGAGCGATATATGCCTAGATCAACACAAGGATGATAGTGTCTGGTTTCAGAAACAAAACACCTCGTATAAGATGTCTGGTCTAGTTTCGAGAGTGTGACAATCTATATAAGATAATTGATATGATTGATGGATTGGTTGATTGATTAATTGATTGATTTACAACAAGATTAGGATTAAGACTAAAGGATGTGATTGGATAATTTGGCTAGATTTGATTAGCTAGATTGGATAAAATGAATAATGATGGTGGTGAGGATGCCTCCTCAAGAGGAGATTTGGGTTCGAAGAACACAAGTGTGCTCTTGAAATGAAAAGTCAGGAGATAGAGAGACATGGATGAAAAGTTAGATGAAAGATGGAAGATAAATGGAGAAAGAATAGAAGAATTGATATCATAGAATAGAGAAATGATGATTGATCGATCTTCATGAAATCTATAGATTTTATTAGGATGTATGGACTAGATGGATGGGATGAAGTTTTTTGAGGATGTTTAGGTGAAATGATGATATTTTATGTACCTGAGTACTGGATACTTCCTGATGAGGTATAAACAACCTCATTCCTTTGATAAAACAAATAACCCTTTTTGCATTGCCCAATCACCCTAGCCTTCCTAATTTGTTTGTTTTTATAAGTAATATTTATCTATTTTTAATAAAATATTGTACAAATCTGTATTTCCTAAATTGATTGAAATTAGCTCTTAAATGTTGATATAATGGTATGTAGAGTTGAGTAAATGTGCAGGGCTAATGCATGGCCTACGAGAGGAGTGGACTTCATACAGCTGAGGTCAAGTGCGCCGGAAGTTATGGGCACCATAAATTTTAGGCGTGCATTGATTGAAGACTCTTTTTAGTTCTGTTGGTTATTCGAGACATTATGGCTCCACTCAGAGCCTTTTATATGTTTTAAAGACATCAGTAGTTAAAAAATTATGTTTTTCTGTTATAAGACTTTTTTCGAATGGCATTTTACCACCATCTGAAATATAGGATTTTGTAATAGTTCAATTTTAGTTGGTTTCTCAAAACATGGATATATATATATATATATATATATATATATATATATATATATATATATCATACTATGTGATGGATGAAAATCAATCTTTTGTTTTTGAATATAATCAGAGAGCTATGTTCTACAATATTTCTATGAATGCAAATAGTGTTGTTCTGAGTATTTTCTTTTGAGTTATGAGGATATGAATGGAGTTACCATGTTGCTGTGGAAATGATTGAATGTGATCTAAGTTAAAGACGAATTTCTCCCAAGAGCTAGCCACTCGCGGGATTGTAGATTAGATAAGTATTTCTATTTCTGTGGATGTTTCGTTTCAACTAGAGTTATTTTATGTTTAGTTTTTTGTTGTGAACCTGCAGGGTGTGTTGTTTAAGACATTAATTCTTAGAGCTCTGTTTGTTTAAATATTTATGGAGCATCTGCTTTAGTTTAAACCGTTGTTTACTAATAGTTGAAAGTTCGAATGTGTGTGCAGTATAGAATTTGTCATTATTCAAGATCATAGTAAAGTTGCATGTCTGAATTTCTAGTATAGAATTTATATGCTTTCTAGTATAGAGTTCAAATGCTTTCTAGGATAGAATGCAAATGATTTTTAGTTTAATATGTTGTTTAAGTATTTTAAAGGAATTAGAAAATTGTTTCTAAATGAGATATCCAAATAATACTTCTTGTGTATATGGAAAAATCGATTAAATTTAAACTAAATAAAACCAAAGAACCCAATAACATAAAGGAAACGAATCTAAGTAAAAGCCATAAATCACAAATCAAAGACAAATGAAAGCTCTTACCAAAACCTGTATTGTTCCCTTTTGGAGATATGTGGATTGCTCAATGTAGTTGCAAAGCCATGGCTGCAACAAACAAGTATGTGCTCAAGAGATCAATGTCAAAAGATCGTTATAGTGCTCAATCAACGCGTTGTGTATGCTCAAAGCTCTATTAAGTATGCCTGAGAATACGATCGAAGAGAGAGGCTAAATGAAGGAGATGAGGGGGGTTTATATAGGTTTCATCAAAGATCGATCAATGGTCCAGATAATTCAGAAGAATCAATGGAGGAGAATAGTTGAGGAACGTGCAACGAATGAGAAGAAGACATGTGTCTTGCTTGCTTTTGCATGAGAGGAGTTATCAAGAATAGAAGAATGAGTTAACAGAAGAGATAAATCAATTAAAAGAATAAAGCAATCAGTTAAGTGATTTAAAACAAGAAGAAGAGATTTGCATGAGAATAGAAGATATTTTACTTTATTAAATATAGAAATATTTAATTGATGAGCAAGAAAGCTTGAGTTATTTTAGAGATAACTCAAATTTAGAAGAAAAAGCAATTTAAATAAATAATTGATTTATTTAAATTTAGAGAAGATATTTTTGGAAGAAGTAATTAAATAATTAGAATTATTTAATTTAGAAGTTTTAAAAGCAAATTAAATAAATAAATTTATTTAATTGTTGTGCATGATTTTGGAAGAATAATTTTGATTTAATTAAATAATGTAAATTATTTAATTTTGGAAGAATAAAGAGGAATTTAATTTAATTAATTAAATAATTGGGTTTTATTTAATTAAGGAAGATTTGAAATTTGGAAAGAAGATAATGATTTAATTAAATAATTAAAAATTATTTAATTGTGGAAGAATATAGAGGAATTTAATTTAATTAATTAAATAATTGGGTTTATTTAATTAATGTCGAAAGTATGTGATTTAGAAGAATTTGATGATTTTAATTAAATAATTAGATTATTTAATTAACGTTTGCAATGCAAGTGATTAGACAGATAACGGAATGCAAGTGATTCGAAGACTTGGTCATTTTAGGGTGTCTACATTTTGCCCCTCTTTGATGCAATGCAGCATGTAGCGTTGCGTCAAAGAAAATGATTGTTGAAGATGTAATACAATTTTATTGCCCTAGTGTAGGTAGTTGCCCCAGTGTATGCCCCCTCGAGCGGGAAGACAGGGAAGCGACAGAGGAAAGGTGTTGGCGCTCGACCAGAAGAGGACGCAACCAGGAAGCAGAAGAAGGGCTGGGAAAGAAAAACTAGGGGGGGGGACACTATAAATAGGTCCCATGGGGACCACAATCCTCATTTGCACCCTTGGATAATCTAAATTTAGAGAGAAGAGAAAGCCAACCTAGGAGGAGTGAGTTGAGCAGCCAGCGAGGAGAGATGCCGATTCCAGCGCACAGTCATCGGGCGGAGTTGGTGCAGACCTACAGACAGCCAGCAAGAGCTCCGGCAGTGGTAAGTGATCGAAAACCCCCTTTTCATGTGTCGTTTAGGGTCGTTTAGGGCTAGGTTTAGGCAGGGTCAATTAGGGCAAGCAAAAGCGCTTTAGGAAGCCGCAGCGTGTTTGGTATAGGAGTGCAGCGCTTTTGGCGCGCTGTAGTGCGGCTGGTAGTCGCCTGCAGCGCACTTGGTAAAATCACGTCGCCTTTGGTATTAGGTGTCCGCGCCGCCGCGCACTTGGGCAAATCCTGCAGCGCACTTGGTTAGGCAGTGCAGCGCATTTGCCAAAGCAGGAGAGCGCAATTGGGGGGAAGGGGAAAAAATGCGTCGCGTCTGGGATGACAGAGTGGCGCGGTGGGTAGGACAGAATGGCGCAGTTAGAAAACAAGGCGGGTGTGGTTCAAAAATCACAGCGCGGATGGATGAACAGTAGGGCGCTGTTGGTGGAGAGGGACAGCGCTTTTGGTGTGAATAGAAGAACAGTTAGGGTGCAAGTAGAAAAATTAGGCTGCCAAAGAGGGACGGGCAAGGTGGGGGTTTTAGGGACTGATGGTAGATAGGTTTTGAGGGATTTGGAAAAGAAACTGACAAGTGATTTGTTATGGATGCAGAGGATACTGCCACCGTTGATGTCGCGAGAGCGACATCACGCGATAGCACACGAGGTGGTGCAGCTTACATGGGAGGAGGACGCATTCCTGGAGCACGCGAGATTATGGCATGTGGCCCACCTGACACACATTAGGGCGAATCTCGCCCTAGTGACAGCAATCGTGGAGAGGTATCACAACGAGACCTCGTCATTCCACTTTCCGACAGGGGAGGCGACAGTGACATTGGAGGATGTATACCGCATCCTGAGGATCCGAATAGATAGGGAGATTGTTGACTTTGACCCAGCATGGGGCGAGGCAGGCTTGGAGGAGGTCTTCTGCACAGACAACCTATGGATAGAGGACGGGGAGATCAGATGGGCAGACGTCCCGAGGCTCTGCGATAGGATCAGATGGATCATGGCATCGTTGATTGGTGGCTTCCTGTGCCCGGACCGGAGATCGAGAGGACTATCAGTTGGCTGGGGGACGGTTCTATCAGGGATGTTCACCCACGGCAGATAGTATGCGTGGGGACCCTGCGTGCTAGGCCAGCTATACCATGATATGCACCATTGTGTGTATAGGAGAGGCAGGAGCCTCTCAGCAGGTGTGACCTTGTTACAGGTGTGGGCGTGGGAGCACATTCCAGTCATCCGGCCCATGGTGCAGCGCCACCGAGACAGAGGGGAGCCATATGCATTTTTGTATGACGGGGTGATGACACACCGAAGGATGGGGTCTGTGAGCTACTGGAGGCGACAGATAGACGAGATGGACATATTCATATGGAGGCCCTGGTTACTGTGCGAGGAGTGGCCTGATGAGCATGAGCAGCTCATGTACTGTAGATAGGCTCGCTATCTGTTCGGTAGACGAACAGATGTGATAGAGAGATACCTACCCGAGCGAGTTCTCAGGCAGTTCGGATTGCCGCAGGGGTTACTAGTGGGGGAGGCCACTCATGCCAGGACACGGAGGGAGGTAGGAGACTGGGATGCTGAGATCCCATTGGCGACAGCATTGACAGAGGTGCGGGGACTTATCCCCGTGAAATGGGATTGGGATTCTGGGCTAGCAGACCCAGGGACACTGCCAGAGTACGATCAGTACTGGCAGACACACAGGCCTATGAGATTGACTACACCAGGTGTAGCAGGGGCAGTGGGAGAGGTGCTAGTGGTTGGAGGAGAGGCCAGGATGAGGTGGCAGGCTAGGGCAGCTAGGTTGGCAGCGGGCCAGCAGGCAGGTGGAGAGGGCAGTGGCCAGCAGGCCGATGTAGAGATGGCAGAGGCATTGGGCCCGGTCGTAGAGACTGACTTACAGAGAGCAGAGCGCCTACTGCAGGAGGAGATAGCCCGGAGGACTCGCTTAGAGCTCCGGATGGCGCGACTCAGGAGAGACAGGGATGCAGCGTGGGCTGATGCGAGGCAGGCAGAGGCCACAGCCCAGGCACAGACACAGGCCGCCACAGCAGCACAGACAGCCCTAGCACAGGTGCAGGCGCAGCTACAGGCACAGGTGTAGGCATACAGACAGCTGCAGGCCCAGATATAGGCACAGGCACAGGTACAGGTGCAGCTGCCAGCCGCACCAGCAGCAGACACAGATGAGCTAGCGCAGGCTAGGTGAGAGAGAGACGCAGAGGTGCAGCTGCGTTTGACAGCAGAGGCCACACTATTCAGAGTGAGGCGGGAGAGAGAGGAGGCACGCCGTGCGCTGGGTGCAGACCAGAGGACCTTGTACAGTGAGCTCATCCGAGTGCAGGGTGAGCTAGTATCAGCTGGCAGAGAGGCGGAGTATTACAGGGGCTTATATGTGGGTGCGGTGCCGGCAGCTCAGCAGGCACCGAGCTATAGAGACAGGAGCAGGTCGGGGGCATCAGGATCCCGAAGGACAGGGCAGTCAGCGTCCTCAGTTAGAGGGCCACTTTTGCCGCCAGGGGGAGGAGGAGGACCATCAGGGGGACCTCCACCGAGCACAGGGGGAGGCCAAGGGCCACAGCAAGAGGGCAGCTCCACCCACTAGGGCACATTCATTTGCATTGTATCATACTGTATCATTTTGGACAGATGCCTGCATGCATTCTGATGTATATTTTGAGGGCTCTTGATAGCCTTGATGTACTATATTGGTGTATATTTGGATGTATACACATTTTTGTATTATTGATGTAGACACAAAGACTTTGTATTATGATGGTCATTACATGATATATATATATATATGATGATCTGTTCGACTCACTGTTGTTCCTACTTTTGTTTATGCATTCCTTGATGTCATGGCTGTGATGATATGTATGTATGATTATGGATTCATGTGATGACATATGCAGTTTATATGATGCTTTATAGATGTATGATGATATAGATGTGATGACTAGTGATATCTGACATGTGGGTTTTGCAGATATGCACCAGAGAGGAGAACAGGAGGAGATGGAGACAGAGACTGTTGATCGATTACTGCAATGAAAGTGATATAAAGGATGTGGAAATGGATGAATGAGCTTGTTGCAATGGCGTCACATTTGTATATAAAGAGCAATCCTTAGTTTGATATAGCACGTGGATAGTTCGCCACCGAGGTATAAAAGACCAAGGTGCAGTAATATCCGAGTGCGTGGACGTTGACTCTGCAAGCAAACGGTTTGAACCTAGATCTGTTAGACATAATATAACCTTGTTGGAACATGCGAATAAGCCATAGTCTTGAACATAAAATAAACTTCAATACATGTACATGCAAGAAGAATTATTAATATGTAAGATGCTAGGGCGTAACACACACAAGATAAATAGAATGCTCAGAAAGATACTAGAGATCATTCCTCAAACACGGCACTCAGAAAGCAATAACCATGCCCCCAATCTGTACTGCATCGCAACATACCAAGATTATAGATAAATCAAGGTAGCCTTGAATAGGTATGGGAATAGGGAATAAAAGATAAACCATAACACAAATTGACTGACTTACAAAGTAAACATACAGCCAACATATTCTCTTGCCAAAGAGGTTGCTCAGGATAGATTGGATAGGAAAGATAATCAGCCTTATCATAGGAACTCTGTGTCCGTTAAAGGGTGCTATCTACCTAAGAAGACAATATCTCGCTGCAAGAAATGCCACATGTCGTAGGAGACGCGTGTGTTGGTCTCGACAATGGAACACTTCGCATAAGACAAGCTTGTGGATCTAGGGCTTGGTTAAGCGGTACTTAGCTGATGTTGGCAATCGGTACGCAAGACAGTAGATGACTCTGGAAGGAAGCTGCTTTGCTTCAGGTTTGTTAAGGACTTTTGCTTCGAAAGGGTGCGCTAGCTGGTTGCTTGAGTTAGTCAAGCCAAGGCAAATGGATTTTGACAAACGGAAGACTAGAAGGATGGAATGCTAATGGATTGAAACGGGTGGAGAATGATGGATCATGTGTGCCTGAGTACTGGATACATCCTTCGTATTCCAAACTGCCTACATACCCTGTATCCACGGGATCAAGGCACATTACGATGAAAGATGAAAGTAATAATATGTAGTTCTGGATAGAGTGATGAAATGGGTCAAGATGGAAGGGGGAGATCTTATGTACCTGAGTACTGGAAACGTCCTTCGTAGTTCAAACTGCCTACATACCCATATTCATGGGATCAAGGTACCTTAAGATTGAGAAGAGATGATATGTAGTTCTGGTTAGTGTGATGATGTGGGAAAAGAGCGGAGAAGAGGTGATCTTATGTACCTGAGTACTGGAAACGTCCTTCGTATTCCAGACTGCCTACATACCCATATCCATGGGATCAAGGTACCTTAAGATTGAAAAGATGATATGTAGTTCTGGTGGGTGTGATGAAGGGGGAAAAAGCGTTGAGAAGATAACAGTCTTATCGTAGGAACGATGTGTCCGTTAAAGGGTGCTACCTGTGGAAATGAGAAAAGATTGAAGTATGTGCTGTGAACCACGAACAAGGAACCAATCCTAGACCGAAGCTAAGGAAAGAGTTGCCCCCATTCTGGTAGAGGAAACTGTAGGGGTGACTACCGAAGAAGACACAGAAAGACATGACCTAGGACAAGATAGTGTTAACTGTAGACACAGATCAAGACGTGGGATGACGACGAGGGACATTGACAAATTTCCAAGCTATACTAGATAGGGAGATGGAAATGCAAACAAAGTCAATGGTTTTATTATGGAGGGATGGATGAGGCGCGTTGCAAACTGGACAAGGAGTGAACAGGACTCGATAGACGATGGATGCTGACTCTACGCATAGCGCCTATTTGCCAGGTTTTCACTATGGTACTTATCCAAGGCGCCTGTTTGCCAGGTTTTCACCAGAGGACGGATTTTTTTTTATTTTATTTTTTTCATTTTTTTTTTTTTGGAATACTCTGAGGATCAGGCATAAAACTTCTTGAGATGGACACTGTTAAGTGGCTCATCCAGAGGAATGCCGTCAGGTGTAGCTAAAGTATAAGCTCCTGATCCATATGCTGTTGTCACAATAAAGGGACCTAACCAGTTAGGCTCAAACTTGCCCTTCTTCTCTCGATCTGCTTGATTTCTCTGATTCTCCTTAAGTACAAGATCACCAACTTGAAACCGTCTTTCTTTGATCTTTCTGTTGTAATTACGTCAGAGGCGGTTTTGATAGACATGGAGATGATTAAGTGCGGCAAGGCGCCTCTCATCTAGTAGTTCAAGCTCAGCTAATCTGGAAGTGCGATACTCATCTCCGCCGATCAGGTCCTGCATGGATACTCTGAGGGATGGGATCTCGACCTCTATAGGTAGGATGGCTTCAGAGCCAAAGACCAAGGCATATGGTGTGGCACCAGTTGGTGTTCTGATACTAGTGCGGTAAGCCCATAGGGCGGGATTGAGTTGCAAGTGCCAATCACGACCAGCTTCATTGACTGTTTTCTTGAGGATTTTGAGAATGGTTTTATTGGAAGCCTCAGCTTGGCCGTTACTCTGCGGATAGTAGGGAGTGGAAAAGTGATGTTGGATATTGTACTGTATGCATAAGGTACGGACATCTTGGTTCTTGAATGGTCTCCCATTATCAGTGACAATGGCTTGGGGAATACCATATCGGCATATGAGGTAGTTTAGAATAAACTTGGCTATTTGCTTACAAGTGATATAGGTCATAGGAATGGCTTCCACCCACTTCGTGAAATACTCAGTGGCGGTAATGATAAACTTGTGGCCATTGGAGGAGGAAGGGTGGATTTGTCCTACGAGGTCGAGACCCCATTGAGAAAAAGGCCATGGAGTAGTCACAGGTTGTAACTCATGAGCTGGTGCGTGAATCAAATCTCCATGCTGCTAACATTGTAGACACTTCTTAGCAAACTGTGCAGCATCTTGCTCTATTGTAGGCCAGTAATAACATGTTCTGAGTATCTTCTTTGCGAGATTAGGACCGGTAGAATGGGCTCCACAGACACCTTTGTGTATGTCTCGTAAGGTAGCTTCGGCTTCTTCCGCATTAAGACATCGTAAGAGGATACCATCGAGACTCCGGCGATATAGTGTATCACCCAGAATGATGTAACGAGAGGATCGACGGATAAAGGTTTTGCATTGGGTGGATGATAGGTCAGGAGGAAAGGTTTTGTTCTTGAGGTATTCATAGATATCTTCATACCATGGGGAATTGGGACCAACAAGATCGCAGATGATTTCAGTAACAGGAACATCGACGGCTGGTATCAACAACTGCTCGATCAAGAATTCACACTTTTGTGTATTTGCAGGCATGTCAATCAGTGATCCTACAGAAGCCATAGAATCCGCAGCTTTGTTATGCTCTCTTGGAATTTGCTCAAATGTGATGCTAGAAAAGTGTGGTTTGTAGGCATCCACTAGTTGTTTGTAGGGGACCAACTTTTCATCCTTTGTTTGGTATTCATCTGTGACTTGGCGAATGACTAGCTGTGAGTCTCCATATACTTGTAATTCTATGATGTCCCATTGAACTGCTGTATTGAGACCTATAAGGAGTGCTTCATACTCGGCTATGTTGTTGGTGCAAGGGAATGCTAGCCGATATGACTTTGGAATATAGTCATTTTGAGGTGTAACAAATAAGATGCCAGCTTCTGATCCATGCTGTGCGTAAGAACCGTCAAAGTACAACCTCCACATTATGGAGTTGGAAAGAGTGAAGAGGTTCTCATCAAGAAAGTCTGCTACCATAGGATGTGTATCTTTCATAGGTGCTTCTGCTAGTTGATCCGCGAGGGCTTGTCCTTTGATTGCTTTACGATCAGTGTACTCAATGTCGAACTCACTAAGGATCATGACCCATTTAGCTAGTCTGCCTGTGAGAGCTGCTTTTGCTAGTAGATATTTCAAGGGATCAATCTTGGCTATCAGATTTGTGTGTTGGTTCAGCATGTAATGCCGCAACTTTTGGGAGGCGAACACTACTGCTAAACAAGCCCTTTCCATTGGTGAATAATTGAGCTCGTATCCCACCAAGGTTCTACTAATGTAATAAATTGCATGCTCCTTTCCTGTGTCATCATTTTGTGCTAGCAGAGCCCCTAGGGCTGAGTTTGTAGTAGAGATGTATAAGATCAAAGGTTTGTCTGCCACTAGTGGAACCAATACAGGAGGTGTAGATAGATACTCTTTAAGTTGATCAAACGCTGCTTGACACTTGTTGTCCCATCGAAATGAGACATCCTTTCGGAGCAAGTGTTGAAAGGGTTGACATTTATCTACTAGTTGTGATATGAAGCGCCGAATGGACTGCAACCTTCCTTGGAGGCTCCTTAATGCTTTTAGGTTCTTGGGTGGAGGCATCTCCACTATAGCCTTTACTTTCGCTGGATCTACTTCGATGCCTCTGCAAGATACAATGTATCCCAATAGCTTCCCTGATGTTACGCTGAATACACACTTCTTTGGATTGAGTCTTACTTGGTATTTTTCCAGCCTGTCAAAAATCTGTCCTAGGACCTGTATGTGATCCGCTCTAGAAGATTTAGCCAATATATCATCAACATAGTCTTCCATGATGTGATGAAAGAGGTCATGAAATATCACTGTCATTGCTCTCTGATAGGTTGCTCCTGCATTCTTCAGACCAAACGGCATGACACACCAACAATAATTGCCCCAAGGACAAGTAAAGGTTGTTTTATGTTGGTCTTCTTTAGCTATCCTTATCTGATTATAACCTGAGAATCCGTCCATGAGAGAAAGCATCTCGTGACCTGCTGTCAAGTCCACTATAATGTCAATGTTTGGTAGTGGAAAGTCGTCTTTAGGACATGCCTTATTGAGATCTCTGAAATCATTACACATGCGGATGCACCCATTGGGTTTAGACACAGGTACAATGTTTGAGACCCAATCAGAATAGTCAATAGGTCATATAAACTTTGCGTCTAATAGCTTTTGTACTTCCACCTTCACCAAGAGAGCTATCTAGCTCTCTTGGTGCATCTTTCTCAATTTCTGCTTGACTGGTTTCACCTTGGGATCAACTGTGAGATAATGAACTACCAGCTTAGGGTCTAGCCCTGGCATATCTGCATAGGTCCATGCAAAGTTGATGGTTCGTTGCAAGAAGAAGTTGTTAAGATTTTTGTGCTCTGTGTCAGATAAGGATGCCGCTAGGAATGTTGTCTTTGGATTCTGTTATGTACCCAGCTTGATCTCTGTAGAATCTTCCACTAGGAGAGCTGATTTCTCTTGGTACTTAGCTGGTAAGGGAAGGTCAAATCCTCCATCCTCAGGTGCCACAGTTGGGTTTTCACCTTTGGATACGTCCTTTATTTTTACTATTTTATGATCAGGAGGTGCCACAGTGTGGTTTTCACCTAGAGATCTTTCTTTATTTGCACTTTTGCGACTAGAGGATTTGGCATTCTCACCAAAATAAGCCGTGGGCTCTAGTTCCATTACAAAACCTGCCTTGTGATCACCAAGAGGGATACCTTCCCGAAGTCCCATGAACTCAGCTAAAGCTTCGTCATTCTGAAACACATCTATAACGGGGGTCCCTTGTTGGTCCCAATCGATAAGTTCAGGGTAGACAAGCGTGACATTCTGGGTGCTGGTGGTGGAAGTTAAGGATACGGAGGATAGTGTAAAAATGGAGGATTCTGTGAATAGATTGGTTATGTGGAGGGAAGAGTCATCGGTGATATCCTCTGTAGACGTTGTATCGGCGAGAAAAGTGTCAGCTACCTCGTCGAGGATATACTCGATGTCCGAGGCGCGTGGTACCTTCTTACCAAATCCTAATCCTTTCTTGTCTAGCTTCTTTGTTACCACAATGGGCTCCATAGTGCCTTGATTCTGTTTCCCAAGGCCACCCTTGCCTTTATAGCCCATGTTTTTCACTATCCTTAAGCCATTGCCATATTGCTTGACTGGTATCGTGACTGGTTCTTTCTCCTTGTAGAGCCAAGAAGAGATGTCCTCAATGGTTTCCTCTTCCAATAACCGTCCATGTTGGAATTGGGTTAGGAATGTTGGGGGAGGAATAGTAGCTTTTTTGGTAACTTTGGCAATGGGTGGTTTGCCATAAGATTTTGGAGATAAAGGCATCCGCCCTACACAACAAGATTCTGAGATATCATAAGTGCCAAAGCCTATATCTCGGACGCGTGCTGTGATTTTGGGGAGGGGTGTAGGCTCACTTGTAGAGGCTTATGTGAGAGTTTCAGGGTCAACATAGAGAGGGGATTCAAGGGCTTTGTCATTTTTAGGCACTTGGTTGCAATTCTTATAGCTTCCTTGCAAGACACGGCAAAATTCAAAAGGATTAGGATCTCCTGGGATGGTGATCTCTGTACCATTGTATGGGAACTTTAGAGACTGATGGTACGTGGAGGGAACAGCTTTCATTGCATGGATCCATGGGTGGCCAAGAATAATGTTGTAGGGCAGCTCAATATCAAGGACTTGACACCTGGTTTCAAGCATAACAGGGCCCAGCTGTATAGGCAAGTGAATAACACCTTCTGAATGGCGTTCTGCATCATCATACCCCTTGATTGTAATACTATGATCAGTGTTGACGTGATCCTCAGAGTATCCCAATTGCTTTAGTAACTTTAAAGAACATATGTTGAGACCAGCACCACCATCTATGAGGATGCATTTGATTTTGCGCTTATGGATGAGAACTTCAATATGGAGGGCATCGTTGTGACAAGGATCATGGGAGGGGAGGTCTTTCTCAGAGAAGACCACATTGTAAGGCGAAGCAATATTACCCACTATAGCTTGGAAATCTGCGACTGCTATGTTGTTAGGAACAGAAGACTCTTGGAGGGCTTTTTCTAGCACCACTCTATGTGCTGGTGATGACCGTAGAAGGTCCAAAATAGAGATCTATGCTGGTGTTCTCCCTAGATGTTCGACAAGATTATAATCAGACTGAACCGGAAGCCTAGGTGTAGGTGCACGGATGGTGACATGACCTCGACGAGTAGTAACAGCACAATCCGTAGATTTGCCTTTGATGGTGAGGGTAGACACTCGACTCTCTTCAAAACGACCCACAATGGAATCGAAAGATGTGGACGCGTGATTGATACCTTTACCTCTATCCTGAGGAGGAGGTGGGTCATGATGAGGGAATGGTTCCTTGTACATATCGAGATCCTTGTTCGTGTGTTGCGCTGGTGATTCATCCTCAAAAGTGATTTGATTACCGTCGATGAGGTTTTGGATGAGGTGCTTAAGCTTCATGCAAGACGTAGTTCGATGCCCTTTGCTCCTATGGAACTCACAATACTCATTGTCTCTGTAACATGCAGTTTTGTAGACAGGTTCTCCATATAGGGGAGCATCAGGTAAGGTGATGAGCCCTTTCTGCAAAGCTTGCTGTAAGACCGATTCGATGGGCACTCCCAAGGGAGTGAATTGACGTCGCGGAGGGTAATCTTGTTGGGGCCACTCTTGTTGTCTTTGTTGTTGGTTGGGATAAGGCTGCCTTTGTTGCTGCTGTTGTTGAGGTGGAGCTTGACTTGGTTTGGAGAGTTGCAGCGGTGTTTGCAACATTTGGACATGCTTAGTATCGACCACCCCATCATTGACCACGTTTTTGTTCTTGTTCCAATATTTGGGTTTATCGTTCGACTGTTGATGAGAATTGCTATCTTTCGTCTCCTTAAAGATTTTGACCACACCCTTAGCAATGAGGGCCTTCTCAATGTTGATACCCTTGTATGTGATTTCATCGAAGGTTGTAGCACTAAGGATTTGCAAATGGAAACCTAACTCTTGGTTGAGGTTCTGCACAAAGATGCTAACAAGTTGTTTCTCTGGAATCTTGAAAGGGAATTTACTAGCCATTTGTCTCCATCGTTGAAGGAAAGAAATGAAAGTTTCACCATTTTTCTGTTTATTGTTGCATAGGTCCGTCATGGAAATCTCATGCTCTGCGTTGTAAGAAAAATGGGTGGCAAACTTTTCTGCTAGCTCGTTGAAAGACTTGATACCTGTAGGTAAGTGTGAGAACCATTCTATTGCTTGACCTCCAAGACTGCGAGGGAAAAGACGCATAAGATATGTGTCGTTATGAGAGACCTCGAAGCAAGCAAGATAGAATTCCCTAAGATGGTCTTTTGGGTCACCTTTTCCTTTGTATTTATCGAACTTGGGAATAGTGAAGTTTTGAGGAAAAGGGATCATTGGTAATGACCGATCAAAAGGATAAGGGCACACTTCCTCTAAAGAGAAGGTCTTTTTGGTGTGGCCAAACGTAAGATCAGATAGCTATTGTTGCACCTCCGCAATCTTTAGTTCCATAGTCGTGGGAGGGGTTGGTAACGTCTCCTGTTGTCCAAAAAGCGGTTGGTGTTGCCCATATGGAAGATTATAGTGTTAGCCATGCGCACTGGTATTATAAGGGTCGTAAGATTGATTGGGATTGTATGGATTGTACGATTGGTTCAGATTGGGTTGGAATTGGAGGCCTTGATTAGGCAGAGATGGAGGTGGCACTAGGTAAGAATGTTGACTTTGTGACAGTTGAAGAAAGGCATTGGGGGGAGGAAAGCTAAAGTGCGTTTGATTAGGTTGTGATGGTGGCACATAGCTTTGGGAAACCTGATGTTGGGCATGTTGAGAGTGGCTAGGCAATGTATGAAAGAAGTTGAGCGAGGATGAACGTTGTGGAGGAGGAACATAGTTAGAAGTGATTTGCGACGGTTAGGGTTGATTGAAGATGAGATTAGAAGAGTGTTGTGGTGGAGGAACATAGGTAGAAGTGATTTGCGACGGTTGGGGTTGCTTGAGGATGAGAGTAGAAGAATGTTGTGGTTGGGGCTGCGTGACTCTAATTGGTTGAGAGACATGCAAGTGTGATGATATAGGAGGTGGCATTTGTTGAGACCCTTGTTGCATGGCTACATAAGTGTTCCCCAGATTGTAATTGGGTGGGAAACCTATGCGTGATGGGGTAACCAAGATTCCACTTGCGATTGGGGTGGACACTTTAGGAGGTGTTGGCACATTTGATCGAGCTAAGGTGGCTTGCTTAGCTAACTCTGCTTGACGTTGGAGAGTTTCTTGTTGGTTTTGATAGATCTCCATAGGAGTCAAAAGCGGTGATATGGGCCTCTCCTCTGTTGGATTTTGGAAAAGGGGATTCCTATACTGCGAGCCTTGAGTAGGTAAGGGCATAGTTACCGTGGACATGGTTTGCACTGCTTGTATGGTTTCTTGGGTGTTGGTGCTCTCCTTGAGAGTGGACACATCAAAATCTTGAGGTAACTTGGCGCCTTGTTGCGCAAGCAAGCGAAAGAAATGGTCCTGGTTCTCACTAAGGATTTTATCAAAGGCAGTTATAGCTCTAGGATCTTGTATAAATTCATCAAGATCTTGCCCATCTTCTTGAGAGGATTGACCTATTTCAAAGTGTCGCTCTTCTTGAGATGGGGTTTGATCTACGATATAACCTTGTGGGACAAAATCCGAAGGCAAGCCTGTGGTATACTGAGGTGCATTTAGCAAAGGGGTTCTATCCTCGTGAGGATTGCTTGGTTCATCTATGTGCGGCATGTTTGGAGAGCTATTTGGTTTTGCCGCGGGTGTACTAGGAGTCACCTTGGGAGTAATGTTGAGACGACCTGATTGTGGTGTGCGAGGGGGTGACTTGTGCTTCTTAGGGACAACTTGCCTAGACTTCATGGTTTGCTGTAGCCTGGTGGTGACCATGGGATATACCTGGACACAATGTAATGCTGGGAATCTGTGAGATGCTTTGAAGAAACGGACAAACTCTGAGGCACAAAGTACTGGACCAAAAGCGCTATACTGTTTGACCAAAGGCGCAGGACTGTGCTACCAAAAGCATGCTACTGTGGGCCGGAGGCGACAGACTGAGCTACCAATAGCGAGTTACTGCTATACCAAAGGCGGGCTACAGTGACCAAAAGCGAGCTACTGTTATACCAAGGGCGCTGAAGTAGAGTTTTGCCAGAGGCGGGTTACTGCTGACCAAAGGCGATCTACTATATTACCAAAGGCGAGCTGCTGTAATACCAGGGGCGCTGATGTAGTGTCTGATGTTTTTCAAAGGCAAGATTTTTCTATTTCTGAGTGGATTGGTTTGGCAAGAGAAAACACAGCAAACAAGTGGTCAAAAAAAGGCACAAGGACTGACACAACAGATAGTGTATGTTCAAGGCTCCAAACAAGCCCAATGTTTCCACAGGTCTAATACAGTTGCAATCAATAACAAGCACTTTTTATCCCTAGAGACAAGGTTTCATTGCAGTAGATCAGCTCACAGTTTAATACTCCGTCGATAAAAATATCATTCCATAAAGGTGTCGGATATTTAGTATCTTTGCGAGAGACGATAGGTAGGGATATCTCACCCTCCCCTTGGAAAGCTCAAGTAGGTCACAAGAGCTTTATGTCCAAGGGAATACTATCTCTTCTCAAGGGAGCCAATGGTGAGTATCTTAAAGGTTTAAATCGATTTCCCTTGCACTGATGATTACCGCAATGTTCGGAGGTAGATCGGGTAGTCTCTATCTAGATTGATTCTTAGTGACTTTGAGGGACCAACGCCTTACGAGCAATGCGACAAGCTAGTAAAAGCTTTAACCAATCCTACTAAGAGTTTCAAACACTTCGCTCAATGTGAAAATCGTTTCCACAAAGAGCTAGTACACCTCTTTTCAGTTTGGCACCACAAGGTAAGGCTGACGTCGGTTAGGACTTGGCTTTCGCCTTATCCCTCTTATATAGCGGTTCAAAGGAAAACTCCGCTTAGGGTTGTCCCTTTTGGATGAAGCGCAATCCAAAAGCAGGCCCTTCTAAAGGAAGTAAAAAAAAGTAAAAGCAAGCACGTCAAACAAAGGTTCAATTGTCCCGTTATAAGAAAAATAAGGTGCAACTAAGCTATGCACACACACGATTGTAGTTGTAACTTGTCCCTTATGAAATGAAGTGTTTGGCATTCATGTCCATTCTCCTTTAGAAAATTGAGGTGTTTGTTCATACATGTCCATTGTCCCTTAAGAAATGCAGTATATTCCTAAGACTTAGATTGCAAAAAAGATTTGTTCAATTATCCTTTTAAGCATACAATGTGTTTCTAAGACTTAGTGAGATAAATCAAAAGAGGTCTTCAATGCTCGTCCTGCATGAACATATTTAAGAAAACACCTATTGGCTCTGTGTGAGTAATAAGAAGCTGCAACAAGTGAGTTAGTTCCACCAAAATTTCACAAGTTAGCTAAAAAACAAATCAATTTTAACCAAAAGCGCTGCACGATTTTTACCAGAAGCGACGTACTGTATTCCGAGAGCGCTGTATTGCAGACCAGAAGCGCTGTATAATACTACTAGAGGCGCAGCAAAATAACCAGAAGCGCTTCACTGTGTTTTCGAAGGCGCTGTGATGTAGACCAGAAGCGTAATATAATAATACCAGAAGCGCTGAATAATTGCCGGAAGCATGGAACTGTGTTACCAAATGCATGAGAGAATATCACCAAAAGCGTCGCGCTGTCTCAGATCACAAAGAGGGGAACTTTTTCAAAATAATCAGATCTGAAGTAAAACTCCATGATTGGTTGACTGATCTGAGAAATGATAGCTGAGAGATCTGTGTTCTGCAATCTTTAAAGAACTCACAAAAGCTGTAACAACACCAAGGATTAACACAAAAAGTCGAAGGTACTCCTAAATAAATCATCTTAGGATGTCCAACAAGAAAAATAGGTTTGTCTGACAAATACAATAGCTTGTCATACAAAGCAATAAGATAGATGGTGTAAAAATCTTGTAAAACAGTGAACAAGGTCAACACCCTAATCTAAGCAAAAGCGCTGTAGAATATAGCCGAAAGCGCCGTTCTGTCAGGCCAACAGTGCTGCGCTGCGCTGCCGAAAGCGCCGCAGAATCTCCAAAAGCGCTGGACTGTGTCTGCAAAAGCATGTAAATATCCGGCCAGAAGCGTTGTGGGGTGTCGTGTGTGCTGTTCCGTACTGTGACTTCAAAAAAAACAAATTTCTCAAAGAAACAAAGGGATTAGTGGGTCCCATCGGGCGTGCCAGAATGTGTATATGGAAAAATTGATTAAATTTAAACTAAATAAAACCAAAGAACCCAATAACATAAAGGAAACGAATCTAAGTAAAAGCCATAAATCACAAATCAAAGACAAATGAAAGCTCTTACCAAAACCTGTATTGTTCCCTTTTGGAGATATGTGGATTGCTCAATGTAGTTGCAAAGCCATGGCTGCAACAAGCAAGTATGTGCTCAAGAGATCAATGTCAAAAGATCGTTATAGTGCTCAATCGACGCGTTGTGTATGCTCAAAGCTCTATTAAGTATGCCTGAGAATACGATCGAAGAAAAAGGCTAAATGAAGGAGATGAGGGGGGTTTATATAGGTTTCATCAAAGATCGATCAATGGTTAAGATAATTCAAAAGAATCAATGGAGGAGAATAGTTGAGGAACGTGCAACGAATGAGAAGAAGACATGTGTCTTGCTTGCTTTTGCATGAGAGGAGTTATCAAGAATAGAAGAATGAGTTAACAGAAGAGATAAATCAATTAAAAGAATAAAGCAATCAGTTAAGTGATTTAAAACAAGAAGAAGAGATTTGCATGAGAATAGAAGATATTTTGCTTTATTAAATATAGAAATATTTAATTGATGAGCAAGAAAGCTCGAGTTATTTTAGAGATAACTCAAATTTAGAAGAAAAAATAATTTAAATAAATAATTGATTTATTTAAATTTAGAGAAGATATTTTTGGAAGAAGTAATTAAATAATTAGAATTATTTAATTTAGAAGTTTTAAAAGCAAATTAAATAAATAAATTTATTTAATTGTTGTGCATGATTTTGGAAGAATAATTTTGATTTAATTAAATAATCTAAATTATTTAAGTTTGGAAGAATAAAGAGGAATTTAATTTAATTAATTAAATAATTAGGTTTTATTTAATTAAGGAAGATTTAAAATTTGGAAAGAAGATAATGATTTAATTAAATAATTAAAAATTATTTAATTGTGGAAGAATATAGAGGAATTTAATTTAATTAATTAAATAATTGGGTTTATTTAATTAATGTCGAAAGTATGTGATTTAGAAGAATTTGATGATTTTAATTAAATAATTAGATTATTTAATTAACGTTTGCAATGCAAGTGATTAGACAGATAACGGAATGCAAGTGATTCGAAGACTTGGTCATTTTAGGGTGTCTACACTTCTTATTGCATACAGCCTCGGACACTACCCCAGTTGATAAACTGATATTTTTCAACTAAAATGTTAGGACCTCACAACAACCTATCACTTTCTTCGTATTCCAGACTACCTACATACCCATATCCACGGGATCGAGGTACCTTAATATTGAGATAATGATGATACGTAGTTCTACGAGCGGGATGAGATGGAGTGATGTGGCAACGGTTATGCGAATATTTATAAAGAGCAATCCTTATTTTGATGAAGCATGTGTATTTTATACACTAGGGTATAGAAGACCAAGGTGACAATGTATCCAATGCATAGGATGTTGACTCTGCAAACAAACGGTTTGAAATTATATCTACTAGACATAATAGAACCTTGTTGGAGATGTGCATGGAAAATAGTCTTAGAATAGAATGATCTTAATACACATAAGGCCTTTACAGAACCATAGATACAAAAGATATTGATATGCAAGATGCTAATTCCAACACAAACAAGATACTTATTAGCCATAGTAGGATAATAAGGTCATCCCACAAACACAGCATACGAAAGCAATGACTATGCCCCAATCCATACTGCATCGTAACATACCAAGATATAGAAAATCAAGGCAGTCTTGACTAGGTATTAGAAAGGAATAAAAGATAAACCAAAAACACAAATTGACCTACTTACAAAGTAAACATGCAGCCAACATATTCTCTTACCAAAGTGGGTGCTCTGGATAGATTAGATAGATACGATAGATAAGATAGATAACAACCTTATTGTAGGAACGATATACCTATTAAAGGGTATTGATCTATTGATAGGATAAGTTGATTGATGTAGCAGATGTTGGCAATTGATATGTAGGATAGCATATGGCTCTGCAAGTAGGTTTCTTTGTTGGTATTTTGTGTGTTGCTTGAGTTAGTCAAGTCTAGACAGTAGAATGAATTGTGATAAATGGAAGACTAGAAAGATGGAATGTCAATGGATTGAGATAGGTGAAGAATGATGAATCATATGTGCCTGAGTATTGGGTACTTCCTTCATATTCCAGACTACCTACATACCCTATATCCATAGGATCAAGGCACATTACGATGAAACATGAATTTGATAATATGTAGTTCTAGGTAGAGTGATGAGTGGGTCAAGGTGTTCGAGCTTGGGTAGGTGAAATGATGATATATTATGTACCTGAGTACTGGAAAATTCCTTCGTATTTCTGACTACCTACATACCCATATCCATGGGATCAAGGTACCTTGAGACTGAGATGAGATGATATGTAGTTTAGAAGCGAGATGAGATAGAGTGATGTTGCAACAGTTACGCGAATATTTATAAAAAGCAATCCTTATTTTGATATAGCATATGGATGTTATGCACTAGGGTATAGAAGACCAAAGTGACAATGTATCCAATGCATAGGAGGTTGACTCTGCAAGCAAGCATTTTGAACTTATATCTACTAGACATAACAGAACCTTGTTGGAGACATGCATGGAAAATAGTCTTAGTGTAGAATGATCTTAATACACATAAGGCCTTTACAAAACCATAGATGCAAAAGATATTGATATGCAAGATTCTAATTCTAACACAAACAAGATACTTATTAGCCATAGTAGGATAATAAGAAACACAACATACGAAAGCAATGACTATGCCCCAATCCATACTACATTGTAACATACCAAGATATAGAAAATCAAGGTAGTCTTGACTAGGTATTAGAAAGGAACAAAAGATAAACCAAAAAGACATACAGCCATCTCTTGCCAAAGAGGGTGCTCTGGATAGTTTGGATAGATAGGATAGATAAGATAGAGAACAACCTTATTGTAGGAATGATATATCCGTTAAAGGGTGTTGATCTATTGGTAGAATAAGTTGATTGATGTAGCAGATGTTGGCAATCGATATGTAAGACAGCATATGGCTCTGCAAGTAGGTTTCTTTTCTTCAGGTTGGTTAAGGACTTTTACTTTGAAAGGATGCATAGTTTGTGTGCTAGTTGAGTTAGTCAAGTCTAAGTTGTAGGATGAATTGTGATAAATGGAAGACTAGAAAGATAGAATGTCAATAGATTGAGATAGGTGAAGATTGATGAATTATGTGCCTGAGTACTAGATATGTTCTTCATATTCCAAACTTCCTACATACCTTGTATCCATGGGATCGAGGCACATATGATGAAAGATAAATTTGATAATATGTAGTTCTAGGTAGAGTGATGAGTGGCTCAAGGTGTTTGAGGTTGGGTAGGTGAAATGATGATAGCTTATGTACCTGAGTACTAGAAACTTCCTTCATGTTCCAGACTTCCTACATACCCATATCCATGGGATCAAGGTACCTTAAGATTGAGATGAGATGATATGTAGTTTTGGGTGCGTGATGATGATGTAGGATAGGATGAAGTGTTTTGGTGAGATGGTTGAAGTGTTTTTGTTTTAGTGAGATGGTTGATGAACCATGAACAAGGATCCATTCCTAGACCTAGGTTAAGGAAAGAGTTGCCCCCATTCTGGTAGAGGTCTTATTATGGATGATTGCACTGACACATGGATGAACCGATGATGGATGATAAGAAGACATATATAATTGACATAGGATGACCACAAGACATAGATAACTGACATAGGATAAACCGATGAAAGATGAGCTGACTGTAGGATAACCTGATGCTAGATGAACTGACATAGGACAAGTGATAACTAACATAGGATGAGTTATAACTGACATAAGATAAATTGATGATGTTTGAACTGGCATAGATGAGTGATAACTGACATAGGATGAGTGATAATTGAAATAGGATAAACCTATGATGGTTGAACTAGCATAGGATGAGTGATTACGGACACCGACAATTTCCAAGCGATTCTAGATAGGGCAATGGATATGCAAAGGTCAATGTTTTATTATGGATGTAAGGATGGAGATTATTATGGAATGGCCATGGAATGAAAAGGGCTTGATAGATGATGGATGTTGACTCTACACATAGTGCCTGTTTGCCAAGTTTTCACTATGGTACTTATCCAAGACACCTATTTACTAGGTTTTCACCAGATGGTGGATTATTTTTTGATTATTTTTTTTACTTTTTTTTTATGATTTTTTTTTTATTTTTTTTATTTTTTCTAAGGATACTCTGAGGATCAGGTAAAGAATTTGTTGAGATGAACACTGTTGAGTGGTTCATCTAGAGGAATGCCTTCAGGCATTGCTAAAGTATAAGCTTCTGATCCATATGTTGTTGTGATAACAAAGGGTCCTAACCAATTATGCTCGAACTTGCCCTTCTTTTCTTGATCTGCTTGATTTCTCTGATTTTCCTTTAAGACAAGATCACCAACTTGAAATTGTCTTTCCTTGATCTTCTTGTTATAGTTGCACCAGAGGTGGTTTTGATAGACATGGAGATGATTAAGCGCTACAAGGTGCCTTTCATCTAGTAGTTCTAGCTCAACTAATCTGGAAGTGTGATACTCCTCTCCATCAAGTATGTGGTGTAGAGATACTCAGAGGGATGGGATCTCGACCTCTATGGGGAGGATGGCCTTAGATCCATAGACTAGGGCATAAGGTGTAACACTAGTTGTTGTTTTGATACTAGTGCGATAGGCCCATAAGGCAGGATTGAGTTGTAGATGCCAATCACGACCAGCTTCATTGACCATTTTATTGAGGATTTTAAGAATGGTTTTATTGGAAGCCTTGACTTGGTCGTTACTCTGTGGATAGTAGGGAGTGGAAAAGTGATGTTGGATTGTATTGGGTGCACAAAGTACAAACATCTTGATTCTTGAATGGTCTCCCATTATCAGTGACAATGGCTTGGGGGATACCGTACCAGCAAATGAGGTAGTTAAGGATAAACTTGGCTATTTGCTTATTGGTGATATAAGTCATGGGAATGGCTTCAACCCACTTCATGAAGTATTCAGTGGTTGTAATGATAAATGTATGGCCATTGGATGAGGATGGATGGATTTGTCATACGAGGTCAAGACCCCATTGTGAAAAAGGTCATGTAGTCACAAGTTATAGTTCATGAGCTGGTGCGTGAATCAAATCTCCATGTTGCTGGCATTATAGACACTTCTTAGCAAACTACATAGCATCTTGTTCTATGGTAGGCCAGTAATACCATGTGCGGAGTATCTTCGTAGCGAGGTTAGGACCGGTAGAATGTGCGCCATAGACACCTTCGTGTACGTCTCGTAAAGTAGCATTGGCTTCTTCAGAGTTAAGACATCTTAAGAGGATACAATCGAGACTCCGATGATATAGTGTATCACCTAGAATGGTGTAATAGGAGGATCAACAGATAAAGGTTTTGTCTTAGGTTGTAGATAGCTCAAAGGGAAAGGTATTGTGTTTAAGGTATTCATAGATATCTTCTTACCATGGGGAATTGGGACCAACAAGTTCGTAGATGATTTCGATAGTTGGAACATCGATGGCTAGTATCAACAATTGCTAGATCAAGAATTCACATTTTTGAGTGTTTGCAGGCATGTCTATAAGTGACCCCACAACAGCCAGAGAATCTGCAGCTTTGTTATGCTCTCTTAGAATCTACTCAAAAGTGATGCTAGAAAAGTGTGTTTTGTAAGCATCCACTAGTTGCTTGTAAGGGACCAGCTTTTCATCTTTTGTTTGGTACTCATCAATGACTTGTCGAATGACTAGTTGTGAGTCTCCATATACCTATAGTTCTTTGATGTCACATTGGACTGTTGTATGGAGACCTATGAGGAGTGCTTCATACTTGGCTATGTTGTTGGTGCAAGGAAATGCTAGCTGATATGACTTTGGGATATAGTCATTTTGAGGTGTGATAAACAGGATGCCAGCCCCTAATCCATGCTATGTGTAGGAACCATCACAATACAACTTCCACACTACCAAGGTAGAGAGATTAAAGAGATTTTCATATGGAAAGTTAGATGCCATAGGATGTACATCTGTCATGGGTGCTTCTGCCAGTTGATCTACTAGGGCTTGTCCCTTGATTACTTTACGATCCACATACTCAATGTTAAACTCACTAAGGATCATGACCCATTTAGCTAGTTTGCCTGTGAGGGATACTTTTGCTAGGAGATATTTTAATGGATCAATTTTGGCTATTAGATTTGTGTGTTGGTTTAGCATGTAATGCCGCAACATTTGGGAAGCAAACACTAAGGCTAAACAAGCTCTTTCCATAGGTGAATAATTGAGTTCATAACCCACTAAGGTTTGACTGATATAATAGATTGCATGCTCTTTTCCTGACTCATCATGTTGTGCTACAAGAGCCCCTAGGGCTGAAGTTGTAGTTGAGATGTACAAGATCAAAGGCCTATCAGTGACTGGTGGTACCAAGACGAGAGTTGTAGCTAGATATTCCTTGAGCTGATCAAATACCACTTGACACTTAGCATCCCATCAGAATGAGACATCCTTTCAAAGCAAGTGTTGGAATTGTTGACATTTATCTTCTAGCTGTGAGATAAACTGCCTAATGGATTGTAACCTTCCTTGAAGGCTCCTTAATGCTTTCAAATTCTTTGGTGGAGGCATCTCTATTATAGCCTTGACTTTCATAGATCTACTTCAATGCCTCTGTGAGATACGATGTATCCCAATAGTTTTCCTGAGGTTACCCCAAAGACACACTTCTTTGGATTGAGTCTTACTTGATATTTTTCAAGTCTATCAAAGATCTGTCCTAGAACCTGTATGTGATCTGCCCTAGAAGACTTTCCTATTATATCATCAGCATAGTCCTCCATGATGTGATGAAAGAGATTCTGGAATATCATTGACATTGCTCTTTGATAGGTTGCTCCTACATTTTTAAGACCAAATGGCATGACGCACAAACAATAGGTACCCTAAGGACAAGTAAAAGTTGTTTTATGTTGATCTTCTTCTGCTATCATTATCTGATTATAGCCAGAAAATCCATCCATTAGAGAAAGCATTTCATGACCAACGATTAGGTCCACTATGAGATCAATGTTTGGCAGTGGAAAGTCATCTTTGCGACATGCTTTGTTGAGATATCTGAAGTCAGAACACATGTGGATTCCCCCATTTGGTTTAGCCATAGGTACAATGTTTGAGACCCATTCTGGATAATCAATAGGCTTGATAAATTTTGCATCTAGCAACTTTTGTATTTCAACTTTTACCACTAGAGTGATCTGTGTGTGCATCTTTCTTAGTTTTTGTTTGACCGATTTAGCTTTTGGATCAACCATGAGATAGTGAATTACTAGTGAAGGGTCTAAACCTAGCATATCAGCATAGGTATATGCAAAGTTGATGGTTCACTATAAGAATAATTTTGTAAGATTCTTGTTCTCTTGTTCTGATAATGATGTTGCAAGGAATGTGGTCTTAGGATTTTGGTCTATGCCTAGGTTTATCTCTATAGAATCTTCCACTAGGAGAGTTGATTTCTCTTGATACTTAGATGGTAGGAGAAGTTCAAATCCTCCATGCTCAAGTGCCACAATTAGGTTTTCACCTTTGGATACGTCCTTTATTTTAACCATTTTCTTATCAGGAGGTGCCATAGTGTGGTTTTCACCTAGAGATCTTTCTTTATTTTTATTTTTGCGACTGGAGGATTTGGCATTCTCACAAAAATAAACAGTTTGATCTAGTTCCATTACAAAACTAACTTTGTGATTGCCAAGAGGGATACCATCCCAGAGTTGCATGAATCTTGCAAGAGCTTCATCATTCTGAAAAACATCTAGAATGGGGGAGCCTTATTGGTCCCAATCGATAAGTTTAGGGTAGATAAGTGTTACCATCTAGGTGTTGGTGGTTGATGTGAAGGATACAGATGAGAACATGAATATGGAGGATTTAATGAATGGGTCAGTCATATGGAGGTAGGAGTCATCAATGATATCTTCTTGAGACATCGAATCTACGAGAGAAGTTTGTGCCACCTTGTCGAGAGTACCCTTGATGTCCAAGGTGCGTTGTACCTTCTTACCATATCCCAACCCCTTCTTGTCTAGCTTCTTTTTCACAACAATGGGTTCTATGTCACCTTGATTATCTTTCCCAAGGCCACCTTTGCCTTTATAGCTCATGTTTTTGACAATTCTTAGGCCATTGCCATATTGTTTAACTGGTATGGTGATTGGTTCTCTCTCTCTTTATAGAGCCAAGTAGAGATGTCTTCAATAGTTTCCTCTGCCAATAATTTTCCCTCATTGAACTGGGTTAGGGATACTGGAGGGGTGATGATTGCTTTCTTAGTCACTTTAGCTATGGGTGGTTGGTCATAGGATTTAGGGGATAAGGGCATCCACCCTACACAACAAGATTTAGAGATATCATATTCACCAAAGCCTATATCATGGATGTGAGTTTTGATTTCGAGAATAGGATTAGGATTAAGTTCAACTTTGGAGGCTTTTTTAGATTTTCAAAGTTGACATACAATGGGGATTCATGGGCTTTATCATTATTTGGCACTTGGTTGCAATTCTTATAATTGCCTTGCAAGGCATGACAGAATTCAAAGGGATGAGTGTCTCCTAGGATAGTGATCTCTATACCATTAAATGGGAACTTGAGAGACTGATGGTACATGGAGGGAACAGATTTCATGGCATGGATCCATGGGCATCCTAAGATAATGGTGTAAGGTAGCTCAATGATGAGGACTTGGCACCTAGTTTCAAGCATGATGGGGCCTACTTGTATAGGTAAGTGGATAGCACCTTCTGAATGACACTTAGCATCATCATACCCCTTGATTGTAATGCATTGATCAATGTTGACATGATCCTCAGAGTATCCCAATTGTTTCAGTAACTTAAGAGAATAGATATTGAGACTAGCACCACCATCTATAAGTATGTGTTTGATCTTTCATTTATGGATGAAAACTTCAATGTGAAGTGCATCATTGTGACATGGATCATGGGATGGGAGGTCCTTTTCAGAAAATACCACATTGTAAGGTGAGGCAATGTTACCTATTATAGCTTGGAAATCCGTGACCACTATGTTATTAGGAACTGAAGACTCTTGTAGGGCTTTTTCTAGCATAGCTTTATGTGTGGGTGATGACCGGAGAAGGTCCAAAATAGAGATATGTGCAGGGGTTTTCCCTAGATATTCTACAAGATTGTAATTAGATTGGGTTGGGAGACTCGGTGTAGGCCCACGAAGGGTAATGTTACCTTTTGAGTCACCCTTATTTATCTATTGGTAAAATTTCCTAAACAAGAGTCGATTTATTGTGTTGTCTTATTGGTTATACCTTTGTTTCTTAAATCGGCTCTTGATCCTTCAAATTTTACCCATCTATCGTCTTTGTGTGTGAAATTGCTTAAGGTTTGAACCTTTGAACCTGAACTATTCTCAAAGTTCAAAGTTCAATAGTTCAATGTGTTCAAAGTCTCTCAAAAAGCAAGTTGTTTTGTCCTGTGTACTTAAAAATGTCTGAGTTTTCGGGTTGAACTTGAACCATTTTGTCTATAGTTCAAAGGTTCCACGGTTCAAGGTTCAACATTCAATGCCTTACAATAAGTCGCGTCATGTAGTTATCTTGTGTAGTTAATGTATCGTTGAACCATTCGCTTGAACTCTATAGTGAAGTCCGATGGTTCAATGGTTCAAAGTTCAACGGTTCACTGTCTCATAGTTGAAAGCCTTTTACAACGCCGCGTGATTGTACTTGGTCTGTGTAGTCCTTGCGTCTTTGAACCTTCACTTTGAACCGTATCCTAACAAGTTCAATGGTTCATGAGTCTAAGTTTAATATTTCTCTAAGTGAACCGTTTGTCCCTTTGTATGATCCAATTGGTATGATTGAACCACCGCATTGAACCGCATCCCAAAGTTTGATGGTTCAATGGTTCAAGGATTTAATGATTTTGATCTTATTTCTTCCCGAGGCTACCTAAGTCAAATTTAGTGGGAAAGTTGGAGGACAATATGTCTGAAACTCATTTTGAAACAGAAAGTTCTAATTTTGGGGAATTTATGGATAATTATTATACATCATGGTTGCACGTGAATAATGCTTACTATTAATGAAGATTTCAAAATTCATGTCTTTTCAAACATGTTTGACACGTATTGTTTCGGGTAATAATTATTCAATCTAGTTAGTGCCATTATTAACAAAGAACAAGCCAAATTTAGCGATTGAACATACTGTGCGACGCAGAGGAGAATAGCGCAGGAGGTATAAGGTTCTTGTTACCCAAATTTCGTAGTAATTTCAGATATCTTGGAGGTGAGTTCTGTTCTTCCCATATGTTGTTTCTATTTCTTAGTTGGAAAGAAGAATCTTTTGAGTTTCTGACATTATTTTCAAAATTTGAAGTGTTTTTCATTATATCCTCAAGTATGGCTTTGAAATCTACTTGTATGGGGAATGAACATGGCCCTGGTCTTACCTGTTCACTCTGAATTTGGGGATACTGCGCTAGTGCGATATGATTTAGAAGAATTTAGAGAAAGGTCTAGAAACCCTGTACAAACTCCCATGATGAAGAAAATAGTAGACAGTGGTTTAATTGAAGCTGCGGCCTTTCCCAAGGTTGTACAGTGCCCAGAACTTGTTCAGGAATGTATGAATAGGTATGAGCCCCAAAGCAGGTGCATTAGAAGTGAGGATGGTGATGTATTGCTTTATGTCGACAGATAAACCCTGATGTCTGTGATGAGAATACTACCTAAAGAGGCATATTCCAACCTTAATATTGCTTCTTCTTATGGGTTCTTCTCGTTAAAGAAACCAACTTACAAAAGTGTGATAGCAAGAAACTGGCTGCTGAAGTTTCAGAAAGGTGGTTCAAGGTTACCTAGACCACTTACTAGGAATCACATGATTAAAGAAGTGAGGGATATTGTGGTGTTATTACACAGACTGGAGGGCAGCCAACATGCATATTATTGGGAAGATTGGATGTACTTTTTCATACAAGTTATCCTCCAAGTAGAGCAATATTTGGACTGGGCAGAAATTGTAGCTGATTGTTTGCATTAGGGACTAAGTAATTGTTTGGGAAATAGAAATTTTTATATGTCTTCATACCTGTTTTATTGCCTGGCATCTACAAGATAGTGGTTGGGGCTGCCTCATGCACCTTTAGCAGAAGATAGTAAAATTTATGAATATTATTCACAATTGTAGAAGCAGAACTATTATGAAAAATACAAAATGGTTAGTGATGTTTTCACTGGGAGAATGACTTTTGAGCTGGCAGGTAATTTGAATAAGAGAATGTCTGATGAGGCAATGCAGTTAATTAGCATTTATGGTAGCTTCTTTATTCAATTTCCAAAATTCACTTACATCAGGGTTGGAGGATTTGACAGTGAACCTGTTAAGTTACCCAGGTATGCATTTGACCATTTTGTGCTGATAGAAGTATACAGATAGTTAGCACATGTGGATGAAAAGTTCTCAACTAATAAGGGATCTGGTATCTCTTTCCCCATTGAACTTGGGCATTACTCGTGCCAGTCAAAATCTGATGCTCTAAATTTAGAAGTGAACCTTAAGAAGTTCAATTTCCAGTTCTTCACTGTCAGATCCCAATTTGACAGCAAAGGCTTCGTCGGGGATAACTTTGATTCTGGAACAGGGCATTCACATATCCCTGAATTGGAAGATTACTGGGAGGACTGCCCAGATGAATTCGAAGTCAGGAGGAGACTGTGGTGTAGGTTCTCTTTGGGACAGATAATCACCCTTAATCTAAGAATGGACATTTCTGGAGTTGTTGATAATCAAGAGCAGATGATTGATCCCCAATTTGAGTAGATAAAACAATCACCTATTCCAGAAATTGATTGGAGTAAAAAGGAGGAAGATAAGATTGAGCTGAAAACTTTCCTAGTGATAAGGAGGACCGAGAAATGGCTGAGGGAACAGAAACAGAAAATGCTTCAGAATAAAGACACCTAACAATGCATGTCAATGATTGAATCACCGGTCCCATTAAGCTCCTCTAATCAGCCTATTGCTATCTGTGGTGTAGGTACTTCCAAGTCAATAACTGGGAGGAGTCCTGCTATTAAAGAATCTAGAAGAGCCCTCACAACTATTTTGCCTCCTCGTGCCACCAGGTCAAGAACCAAAAGCAAAAGAAAGAAGCAGGTTACTGAAAGAATAGTTGTGGATTTGAATTTAGAAGAGGACTTAGCCGAAGCCATGGATGATAAGGAGCCTGGTTCACCAAGAACAGAGGAGGTTAGGGCTAAGCAACAGTCAGAGATTATCTTAGAGACCCCTAAAATAATGATGATTTCTGACGTATCTCCTGATAAATTAAATTATGGGGAAGAAGCTTCAGCCTTTGCTCCTAAATGGCTGGAGAATTCTATCATTGACAAAAGAAAAATAATTCCTTTTTCTGTGCCTTTAGAAGATATGGTGAGCAAATGTTTGGGAAAAACGCCTAAATCCAAGAAGCTGAAGACAACCTCCAGTGTAAGCATTGACCCAAGTACCAGGAATTGGAGTACGGAAATAGCCAGGCCAGTGACCAATGAAGAAATACAGGACCCCGCTGTACATGATTTCACTGTTGAAAGGGTGGATCTTGGTACTGCTTCAAGAGCAGCAGATGTTCACCATCTTGAAGCATCCACCAAAAGAATCGGTAGCCAGACCTGGAAAGACAAGAAAGACAAGAAATAATTGAAGTAGACTCTGCGTTCCATGGTAGAATACATTAACGCCATTCACAATCCTAGCCCACAGCCAGTCTCACAGCTTTCTCTACCTTTTGATCCTAAGTCGTCGGCCAACCAGAAGATGTTAGACCAGGTTAACAGAAACAGAATGGTAGCTAAGGTATTCGATGATTGGTTGGACTGCATTATGCGAAAGGGTACTGAATATATTCATGAACTTAAGACCATATATGATCAAACTGCAGCCACCATTGAAGACCTTAAGGCACAGATTGCTTCTTGGGTGAAAGATGAAGGTAAGTGGATGAGCGTCCTGAACCAAATTGATGAGGTCCAAAAATATGGGGTAATGAAATTTCTGTCGAAAAAAAGTTTAACAGGTGTGGATAAAAACCTACTGTACGTAAATAAGAAAAACATTGAATGGAGAAACTCGGTATCACAGCAAGGGCATTTTGAACTTACAAAAATGATTAAGGAAATCACTGAGTTCACTCAATCACTGCAGCGTGATTTACAATGCATAGATGTAAAATACATAAAGGATGATGGGAACCCGGAGGAAGATGTCGACATAGTGGTTCAATCCTTTAAAGATAAAATTAGCTTTTTCAAAGAAAGTGGCGATATCTTAACTGAAGATTTATCCCGAATTTCTAAGGTGGAGTCGTTGCTTTACCTTTGTATCGATGCACTCCCAGAACATAAGGAAAAGATTGGGAAAATACGGAGGGAGAAGGATGTTTGGAAGACAAGGATGAGACACATAGGCATCCCCAACCTTCTGAAGATTCAAGAGTTTGTTGTTGTGTTTCAGGAGTGGAAGACTCAACGTGCCTCCCCGACCGCCGATAGTAAATCTGCAGATTCGAATCCGTTACCACAGCCGTGATCTTATTCACCCAGTTGCCTTTATTCAGTTTCTTTAGTTATGCTATTTTCAAGACTTATTCTTTAAATCAATTTGTTTGAAAAACTAAATCCCGTATGGGTCAGAGTTACTTTAACTCTGGGTTTGATTTTAATTGATTAGAGAATTAGGGCAATCATATATATAGGTTTTTCGTTGCTAAATGGAGATAGAGAGAAAAAAGAGATAAAAAATTCTGAAACTGAACTACTGTTGTTTTGATGAGCATATATGATTTTTGTTTAAAACATCTTTTTCATCTGTGAATGAATGCAAGAAACAATTGCTGCATTCTTGAATCTGTGAGTTTGAGTTTCTGAAATTGGATTTCCTGTGAGAAGTCTTCTTTCTTATGGTAATTGCTCTCTTAGACAATTCATTATATGTGCTCTATAAATTATTGGTTCAGCAACAGTTATATGTTTATGTATCTGATTGATTTTTAAACAATAGAATCTATGTATTCTATCATTAAACAGTGTTTTAAAACAAAAACAAAAAGAAATTTTGCATTCATAACATGGTGATGTGTGGATGTTAGTTTGACCTTTAGGCACTTTCTGGTCAAAAGTGTGTTGGGATAATTAACATAGATTGAATTCGTTGAAGATCTTAAAGGGAGCTGTACTTCAATTCAGAGGGGAACTATTTTTGAAAGTTCACCCATTTGTTGATTAATTAATTTGTTCTTTAAGGAAGAAAAAGCATAGAGTCAGAATAGAGTGATTTTAAAAAAAGACAAACCTGTTAACCAACAGGTAACACGACCACAATGATTTGTGACTGTGCAATCCATAGATTTACCTTTGATAGTAAGGGTAGACACATGACTTTCTTTAAAGCAACCTACAATAGAGTCATAGGAAGTTGAAGCTTTATTAATGGCTTTACCTTTATCAGGATGTTGACCTTGACCATGGTTAGGGAATGGCTCCTTGTACATGTTGAGGTCTTTGTTGGTGTTTTGATTAGAGGTACATCAAAAGTGACTTCGCCTCTATCAATAAGGTTTTGGATCATATGCTTGAGTTTCATACAAGATATGGTTATGTGTCCTTTGGTACTATGGTATTCATAATATTCATTGTCTTTGTACCATGTGGGTTTGAAAGCAGGTTCGTCATATGGGTGAGTTTTTGGTAGCGTGACGAGTCCATTTTGCACAAGTTTCTTTAGAACCAACTCTATAGGCTCTCCCAAGGGAGTGAACTTACCTCCTGGAGGGTAATAATCTTGGGGAGGCCGCTCTTGTTGATGCTGTTGGTTTTGGTTTTGTTGTCATTGTTGTTGTTGTTGAGGCAGAGGTTGGTTTTTTTGGATGAAAGATTAAGGGGTGTTTGTAGTGTTTGAGCATGTTTGGAATCCACCACACCATCATTGACCACATTTTTGTTTTTGTTCCAGAATTTGGGATTATCATTTGATTGTTGTTGGGGAGAATTGTCTTTATTTTCTTTGAAGATTTTAACCACGCCTTTAGCGACGAGGGATTTTCGATGTTGATGCCTTTATAGGTAATCTCATCAAAGGTTGTAGCACTTAGTATTTGCAAATGGAAACCCAATTCTTGGTTAAGGTTCTGTACAAACATGCTAACAAGTTGTTTTTCAGGTATTTTAAATGGGAATTTGCTAGCCATGTGTCTCCATCTTTGAAGGAAGGAGATAAGAGTTTCCCCATTTTTTCGTTTGTTGTTACATAAGTTAGACATAGAGACCTCATGTTCCAGTGTGTTGTAGGAGAAATGGCTAGCAAATTTTTTTGCAAGCTCATTAAAAGTTTTGATACCCGTAGGTACATGCAAGAACCATTCTATAGCTTGACCTCCAAGACTGCAAGGAAAGAGGCGCATGCGATATGTGTCATTATGCACAACCTCTAAACAAGTGATATAGAATTCTTTAATGTGGTCTTTTGGGTCTCCTCTTCCCTTGTGTTTATCAAATTTGGGTATATTGAAGTTGGGAGGAAAAGGGATCATTCGCAATGACCGATCAAATGGATAAGGACAAACCTCCTCCAAGGAGAAGGTTTTCTTAGTGTGACCAAATGTTAAATCAGCAAATTGTTGTTGTACCTTGGTAAGTTTAAGCTCCATAGTTGTTGGGGGTGTTGGTAAAGTCTCTTGTTGCACTAGGGGTGGTTGTTGTTTCCCATAGGGAAGATTGTAGTTGAAGCCATAGGAATTGATGTTATCTAGTCTGTATGATTGATTTGGGTCATATGTGTTGTATGATGGATTTGGATTAGGTTAGGGTTGGTTGTTTTGAGGTTGCATATGTTGAGGTGGTGCTAGACAAGAATGTTGGCTTTGTGATTGTTGTAAAGGGATGATGAAAGAGTTTTGTCATTGATATTGTTGAGGAGGGGTGATGAATAGATTTTGTGGAGGAAAGTTAAATGTGTTTTGATTTGATTGTGATGGTGGAATATAGACATAGGTAGATTGGTTTTGAGAACGTTGAGGGTTATTGAGAAAGGTGTTGGTAAGATTTAGTGTGGATGATCTTTGTGGTGGGGTGATATAGGTAGATGGGTTTTGAGATGGTTGGGGTTGATTGAGATAGGTATGAGTGAGATTGAGTGTGGATGATCATTGTGGTGGAGTGATATAGTTTGTGTTGATGTTTTGGGAGTGTTGTGGGGGAGTGATGATGTTTGTGTTGATGTTTTGGGAGTGTTGTGGTGGTATGATATTGTTGGTGTTGATGTTTTGGGAGTGTTGTGGTGGAGTGATATTGTTGGTGTTGATGTATTGGGAATGTTGTGAGGGAGTGAAATTGTTTGGATTAGTGATACGAAGGGTTGATGACGTTGGGGATGGTGTCACCTGTGACCCTTGTTGCATGGCTACATAAGTGTTTCCTGATTTGTAATTTAGGGGAAAACCATCTCGTGATGGGGTGGCTAATGTGCCATGTGCATTTGATATGGGAATTTGTGATATGCTAGGAGGTTGTTGTTCATTTTGTTTAGCTAGAGCGGCTTGTTGTGCTAATTTTGCATGGCGATGAAGGGTTTCTTGTTGTTGTTTATAAATCTCCATAGGAGTCAAGAGTGGTGATATTGGTCAATTTGGGTTTTGGTTTTGATAGAGGGAATTTTCATATTAAGCGTTGAAAGGATTGGGCGTTCTCTCTTGTGAGACTTGTGCTCGGGTATGGGAGTGGATATGGTTGACATAGTTTGGATAGAAATTATAGTGTCATGGGTATTGTTTTGCTCTTTAAGAGTACATAGATTAAAGTTTCTCTCTTTTTGAGATGGGCTTTGACCAATGGTATAACCAGGTGGATTTGTATCATTATGGGGTAGTCCTGTGGGATCATTAGGAGGATCTATCACAATGGTATTATCCTTTTCCTCATGAGGCCTATTTTGAAAATTTGTTGGTCTATTTTGAAAGTTTGTTGGTATGCCATTTGGTGTGTGGGGTCTACCTTGTTGAGACATGGTGGAATGACTTGGTTGAAGAGTATGAGGGGGTAATTTGTGGTTCTTTGGGGCAGTTTGCTTAGCCTTCATGGCTTGTTGAAATCTAGTGGTTACCATAGGATGCACTAGGACAATTTGTTTTGAGATTTTGATTGATTTTGGACTAGTTTGATAAGGTTGAGATTACTATGTTGGTGGATTTGAAGTGGGTTGATTGTGGAAGATTATAAATTCTAGATCAATTGCTAATTGGATAATGATTATTATTCACAAAGGTAGACTAATGACCTCAATGAAGGCAGATAGTGTTAATGGCATAAACTAACTCAAAAGAAGTTGATTCTCTAAAGCTTGTAAAGACCAATAACAGATACTAGTTCCTCTTCAAAGACCTAAGCGATGTGATCACTTTTAAATCAAAGACAAACTATGGGATTGATGTGATCTAGGATTTATGGTGGAGACCAAATTACTCAGCTAGACAAAGCGTAGGTAAGGATTTAGGTCTGTTTTGTGAAATGGGTTCAATGATAGTATTCTCAAGGTGATCAATGGCTCAAAAAGTCCAAGTTTAAGCAATAGTGAGGGATGAAATGGACTGAGGGGTTTATGGCATACATCTGACAACACTGTATGATGATGGCTCAGAGGTAGATATGATCAAAAAGTGTGATTTTGTTGAGATTTGGGCTAGACAGTTTGATAGACAAATTACTGGACAAAAGGTGCTGGACTGTGCTGCAAAGGTACTGGACTATATGACCAGAGGTATAGAAATATGTTTTAGAAGCACTTGACTATTGATCAGAGGTGCATGACTGTGTGACCAAAAGTGCTAGAGTATGTTTCAGAAGTGCTTGGTTGTATTACCAGAGGCGTGGAGTTGGTATCAGTGATGTTTGTAAGGCAAATTTTGATAGATTTTGGATTTGATTTTGATTGGATTTGCTTTGACAAGAGAAAACATATCAAATAAAGTGGCAAAGGACTGACACAACAGATAGTGTACGTTTGAGGCTCACAAAAAAGTCCAATGTTTTCACGGGTATAAGACAATTGCAAACAATTCAAGCACTTGTATCCCTAAAGACATGGGTTCATTGCGGTAGTTCATCTCATAACTTAGATCTCCATCGATCAAATGTCATTCCATGTGGTGTCATACATTTGTGTCTTTGTGAGAGACGATAAGTAGGGATATATCACCCTCCCCTCAGAAAGCTACAAGTAGGCCACAAGAGCTTATGCTAGTTGAGGGAATACTATCTCTTCTCAAGGGAGGCAATGGTGAGTAATTTTGAGGGCTTATTTCATTACCACCACATTCAAAGGTGAAACAGGTAGTCACTATCCAGATGGTTCTTAGTAGCTTTGAGGGACCAACACCTTTCGAGCATGCAACAAGCTACTAAAATCTTTGACCAATCCTATTAAGAGTATCATATACCTCCCAAAATGCAAAAAATCATTTTCACAAAGTGGTGGTATGCCTCATTTCGATTTGGCACCGTAAGGCAAGGCTGACGTTTGTTAGGACTTACTTGGCTTTCACCTTATCCAATTTATATAACGATTCAAAGGAAAACTCTGCTTAGGGTTGTCCCTTTTGGATGAAGCGCAATCTAAAAGAAGGCCCTTCTAAAGGATAAAATGAAAAATAAAAGATAGATGAGTTGGTGTTTTTGATCTCACAAGTTTTCACAAGGAAGAGCATAAACCTATCACCTTCAAGCACGGCATACACATGTTCATTTATCTTATTAATAAAAAATAACTAGGTACAACTAGCTTAACCACGCAAGTTTGTTCAATTGTCCCTTAAGAATTTAGCAGTTCCTAAGCTTTAGATAGCAAAAAGATGATCCATGTCCATTGTCCCTTAAGAAAGCAATTTTATTCCTAAGACTTAGATTGTAAAAGATAATTGTTCAATTGTACCTTAAGAAAGTAATTTTTTCTTAAGACTTAGATTGCAAAAGATGATTGTTCGATTGTCTCTTAAGAAATTAATTTGTTCCTAAGACTTAGATTGTAAAAGATGATTGTTCAATTGTCCCTTAAGAAAGCAATATGTTTCTAAGACTTAGTGTGATAGGTTTGCAATTTTTCAACACTTATCATTCATAACCATGTTAGGAAAACTCATATGCTCTATTTGAGTAATAAGATGCTGCAATAAGTGATATTAGTTCCAAAGAAATCAACAAGATGTCAAAAATCAAGTCAAAACCCTAACAAGAAGTCATAAATCCTAGAAAACTAAAGTGAAATCTAGAAACTTTGTGATGATTATGATGAGATACAGCAGATTGGATGTTATGATTAGATTCTAAATTAAATTATATGCAATTTCAAAAAAAATCATGAAAATTGACTGAATTTTGCACAAGTTATGACTGTTTGAAGTTTGCAAAGAAGGGTTGACTTTGACTGAGTGTAGCTGACAAATCTGATAAAATTACCTCAAAATTATTTCACCACATAAAATTTGGGAGAACCATCTTTCCAACGCCTCTAGTTTTGCGAAAATATGACTTCATATGTAAAGGATATGCCGAATTTCGCGAAACTGCTCTGAAAAAGTAAAAAAAAAAAGCATAAGCTAAAAATAGGGACATGGATTTGTGATTTATTTTTCTCAAAATTTGTGCATTTTTTGCAAATAATAAGAGATACCCAGATAAGATTTCGATCCTTCTGACAAAACTTAGAAATATTTTGAGCTAAAGTTACACAAATATGCCTGATTTCATGAAACTACTCTGAAAAGGCAAAAAAAAAGCATAGGCTAAAAATAGGGATACAGATTTGTGATCCATTTTTCTCAAAATTTGTGCACTTTTTACAAAAAAGAGAAGATACTTAGATAGGATTTCGATGCTATCGACAAAACCCAGAAATCTTTTGTGCTAAGGTTACATCGTTTGAATGCTCAACACCTATTCTTTCAAACTAGTGAATAAGCATCTTCAGGTCTCGCGTTGCGATTGCACTTTTCCGTACCTAGCTTTAAAAAATTAATATTTTATATGTAAAAGCAAAGTTAGTGGGTCCCACCAGGTGTGTCAAAATGTGTATAGGATAAAATTGAGATTGAATAATAAAATCAAAAACAATGATAATCAACAACTCAATCCTATAACATAAAGAGATTGATCTAAGCAAATACCAATATCAATGAATAAATCGAATTAAAATAAGAAAGCCTTCACCTAGATTGTATAGTTCTCTTTGTTAGATGTGGATTTCTCAATAACGTTGCGTATCCATGGTGTTGCAACAAATAGATTTAGATAGTGTGCTCAAAGATTCGATGTGATGTGCTCAACAATATGTAGTATGCTCAAAGCGCAATAAGAATGCCTATAACTCAGATGCATAAAAGATTGGAGAGGGTTTGTGATGAGATGAAGGGGGTATATATAGGTTTCAATAAAGATCGATCAATGGACCAGATAATTCAATAGAATCAATGGATTAGATAATCTAGAATTCATGATGAATGTGCACCTGACATGTGTCACACAAAAAGATATTTTTATTGAGTTAACTAATTGATTTGAGATAAAAGACATGAAAAATATATGATTAGATTTCATAAAAATAGAAATGTTTTTTTTCTAATTTATGAGTTGGTGATAAAAACAATAATGATTAAGTCAATTAACTCAACTTTAGATTTACTTTTTGCATGATTTGAGTAAAATTAAAAAATAAATTATTTAATTTTGTGTGCATGATGAATAAGATTTATTTTTAGAAGAATTAGAAGATAAAAAAGAAAATTAAATAAATAAATTTATTTAATTGTTTGTGCATAATAGAAGAATAAAATAGATTTGAAGATTTAAATAAATTTATTTAATTTATTTTGCATGATGAAGGATAAATACAATATTTTATTTTATTTTATTTTTAGAAGAAAGATTCAATTTAAATAAATTTGAATGACTTATTTAAATTTGGAAGAATAATTGATTTAATTAAATAATTTAGAAATTATTTAATTATAGATAAGAGGATTTAAATGATAAATTAATTAAATAATTAATTTATTCAATTGATGTGGATTTGAATTTTGGAAGAATATAATGATTTAATTAAATAATTGAAATTATTTAATTTGGATGGATAAAGAGAAAATTTATTGAAATTAATTGAATAAAGAGGATTTATTTAATTAATGTTGAAAATATGTGATTTAGAGGAAATTGATGATTTTGATGAAATTAACTAAATAATTAGATTATTTAATTAATGTTGAGATGCAGGTGATTTAGGAAGAATTGATGAAATGCAAGTGATACGTTGTGAAGGGTCATTTTTAGGTGTCTACAAAAGGTTTAATAGAATATTGATTCACCCCCCCCCCCCCTCTTAGTATTCTGGGTGTTCAACAATTAGTATCAGAGCCTGGTTCCTTGGAAGAAGTCTAACAACTTGAGGAAGATCTTGGAGATTGAACACATGGTAGGCAAAAAGTATTCTACTGCTCCTAAAGAAATTGATTCAATTGAAACTATAGAAGAAGACTGCATACTTGTCAGTCAAGAAGAACTCAAGGTCGCCTTTGAAGATCTTGAAAAGGTTGAATTAGAAAACAAGGATCTCAAAGATAATGTCAAGGAAGCAGATGAGTGCATAAAAAATTTGAGGGAGCAAGTCAAGAAGTTCAAAGAAAAATATAAGGAGGTTAGTGAACAATTGATATATGCAAATGAAACCTTGAATGATCTGAGAGTGGAAGTTGTAAAAAGAGCAAAATGTAACAAGCTACCCAAAAAAAAATTCAGATTTATACAAAGTCCAATAGATAGGGTTAACACATCATTACAACCAAATAGATTACCTCCACACTTTCGATCACCAAGATCCCAATTGGGTGAGGTGAGAGCATAATGTGTCTTGTCTTACAAACTAAACATTGTGAAACAAATAAATCATTTCATCTTCTATGAGCAACCATCCACTATTGCAGTGGAGATTCACCACTTATTCAGTGGGTAGAAAGAAAGATAAAGATTTAGTTTGTCCACACTAGTGGTAAACCATCCAGGGGTTCTTATGTGTTTATGCAACATAAAATGATAGGAAATAATAGTATCAGTTGTGAGCTATATCAAATGGAATACAATAATCAAGTATCAATGCCATGTGTCTAGCATCATCTTATTCTCTGCACAAGAAGGAATATCAAGTTGCACAAAGACATAAATAACCAATCTGGAAATCATTGCTTATGGCCAATAAAGAACCAATCTAAAAATTGTATCAGTTTCTCACTCCAATCGCCAACCCTACATCTGATCATTGTCCATATGAAAGTTTATAATCAAATTTCCATCATTCACTCCATATCAGTAATATACAATAGATACAGCACAGATTCATAAACTGCCATTAACAATCAAATCTACATTCATAACAGACTGCTCCTGAAAGAGTTGTACGTCCCTATAAAACTAGATCACTTTAGCACTATAAAATTGGCATCAAATCAAAAGGTAACATTGCTAGAAAGAGTCGCCATCACACAGCAAAGGATATGAAACCATTAAACTGCCCTTACAAATAATGTTTTGGAGGACACAATCAAATCATTTTTTGAATGGTACGAACTGGTCAGAAATACGGATCTTCTCACCCAGCGAACAAACACATTAAAGTCATTGAAATCTTAGAAAATAATGGAATTCAGATTTGCTATTAATTCAAACATCCAACCTAACCCTGCAACTCAAAAAAATAGAATTATCTTGGCATTTCAAAAACACTCATATGACTGTTGTACGGCACCATAGATGAATGGTACGGATCTGTAATATCTTATGTTTGTAAACTCAGAAAAATCTGCTCATAAAAGCAATGACAGCATTGGAGGATAGGAAGGATGATTAGCACATAAAGATTCAAGAAATCATTCATTTGAAATTTCAAAATGGAATTAACCTCCCAGCATGTACGGCCTCCAAGAAGAAATAATCAAAACTCTAGAATATTCATTAAAATGCCCAACACAAATCAAGATACACCAAAGATCAATGATCAACAACAAATTAGAATAATCCAACACTCCATAAAAGCACAAAGGCAAACTCTGTATGAGCTTGCTCCAAACTATATCTCCGACACAATAGTGATTCCTGTATTGAAACCACACCCAACCTCAAGAGGGTTTTCGTCCTCAAGAGCATTCTACAAGAGGGGTTTTGTCCTCAAGAGAATATGGAAGAACTCATGGGTTCAATCCATTTGCAAACAAAATCAATTCCAAAAGCATAGCATAACCCCTCAAATGAGCTCTCATCCCTTATTTATAACCTTTTGAGAAGAATATAATATTATTTCTTTTTTTATCTCTTCATATTTCTTCTCACAAAAAGGCCTTTTTTGAAATAATAATAAAATATCAAGTGTGAGGCCCCCTTTTTAAGTGTCTATCATTTAGAACATTTAAAAACCTTTTTAATGAGCTATAACACTTAGGTACTTTTTAATTATTTTCACCCTTAGGAAACTTAAGTGAAAATAATAATTAAATAGCTCATTAAATCACTTGGCTTTACGAAAAATCCCAAACTTAGGTGAACTGCAAAATAAATCATACAACTACCTTCTATGATGTTTGGGATGAAGAATGATGTCATCTGGGTGACTTACTATAAATAGACAACTCCTCCAAGAATCTTGGAGAGCAAACCAGAAGCCCAATCCAATTTATGAAAACATCACTGTCACCTTGGACATCCACTGAGCTCAATGCCAAAGAGAATTAATCCATTTTCCATAAGGAAACTCATTATTTAATTGATATTACACTAAGTTGCAATAATTAAATATAACCTTAGGCAACCTTAGTGAAATATTAATTAATTATCAGAATAATAATCCCAAGCCAAAATAATCACTAGAAATGCACTGATAAATAACTTTGACCAATCCCTGATGAAATGAAGTCTTGAGACACACACAACTGCTCTGCATATAGAACCACGACCACTCCAAGAACTTTGGAGTTCTTCCCAAATGTCAGATAGCCTTCACAAGACTACGAACAAGCACAATGTGCACGAACATCTATGCACCAAAAATGGGACATTACAGTCCTCCCCGCTCAAGATTGCTTGTCCTAAAGCAATACATGTTATCCAACAGTGATACCTGCATGATTATCAATAATATACCTGGATCCCAAATCAATCTCAAGAATGCTTCACACTACTTCTGTTGTGTCACTCTGATATATCTATGAACTGCACAGCTGGTACTCTATTTACAACTCTAAAACATTCTTTTAACCACACATCTTTTTGGATCCCAAACACCTGTAACATCACTAACCCTAAAAGTGCAAGAGTTAGCATCCTTCATTAAGTCATCAATAGTATTTATCAAATCTGAAACTACTGCTGGGAACCAAAATCTAAAATGTTCCTCCAAAGAAGGACATAAATCAGCTTGATCACAAGCTGAAAACAACTCCAAACACCCATGAATCACCTGATTCTCACCATCCAAAAGAGCAATAATAGATGTAACACTTGTTCTTTTCAGTTGAACACTTCTGTCATCTTCCTACAAAGAGCTAAAAATAATAAACAGATCAATCTTATGGCTGCAAAAATTAGATTTCAGTAATCTAAGAATGGGACAGCATTAACAAAACTAAAATCTTTAGAGAACAATAAGAAATTTAGGCCATCTATAACCAAAATACATCATAGTCATGACCAAAATTTCCCTCTAATCTATCCTTATGTATGCAAATGAACTCTTATGATGGCTGTTAGGAGTAAGGACAACAGCTTCATGACATAAATTTGACTACAAATTCATCCATAAAACAATCTTACCAACACCACTATCCTCCATAGAACCCTAAGTATAAACTTCATTAGGTAAGTAAGACATCATTGAACTTAATTTATTGCATACCTGAACCTTATGCCCACCTTCGACAACTGATGAATATTTCTAGTTGAAGAAGTTTTTATGCAAATTAACATTCCATGAGTGCTCCTCACCAAGATCCCATATCTTATTACTATCCTCCTCCTTGTTATTCATATTAGACCGGTCCTCATCATTCAACATGAGAAGAAGATTATCATGAGTTAACTCAACTTCCATCATAAAAAGAGTATTACCAAATGATTGGAAGTTGACTTCACCTTCAAGTTCAAACAATTCATCAATTGACTCCAACTCTGCACCTGCATACTTAGAAGGCTGTCCTAAGCCAAAATCCCCTTGGAACAAATCAAGCTCTTCAGTCATCAGCTTGTTATCATTAGCTTTTGCAACTTTATATTGCTCCTTGAATTGATGTTCATCAATAAGCTAACTTTCAACTTCTAAGAGAGCCATTTGGGTACTCTCTAAAGAATCCATAGTTGTTTTAAGCTTAAATGTAAGCTTATCAATTTCAGCATCTTGTCCTTGCAATGCTTTACATATTCGATCAGTAAACTCAAGGACATGATATCTATCAGAAAGAAGGTTCAAATAATATGATTTCAGTGTTTCTAGTGCCTCTCTGACTACACACCAATTTTCAAGTGAAGATCCTCTTTCTGTGCCCATTTGTCTTGTTTCAACTTGTGCCATCCAAATGTTATCTTCAACAAACTTATGTATGTGATCAAAGTGTGTTAAAGATTGAACAATCTTATCTTCAGTGACCAACAACTGATTATGAAATTCAAATGTTGGATCAATAATAGAAGCTGATTCAAATCTTCCAACAAACTTTCCTTCAACATGCTTATCAACTAACTCTTCTGTAAGGACACTATGTTCTTCAAATTGCATGGGAGTTGAATCTTTTTCTTCATCACTTAGATCAAATGAAATTGCAGTCTCATAATCAAATGTTGAATCATCACCAATGGTTGATTTAAAGTCTTCATCAGCACATTCTTCGGCAAGGATCATTGAAGAGTCTAACTGCTCTTCTCTTTGCATGGAAACATCCCACTCATAATCAAGACTTCCATCACTAGAATAGTGGAAATGCTCTTCATTAAGTATTGTTCTAAAATTTGCAGCAGCATCAAACTTTTCATCTTTTGTGATTTCATTGTTTCCCATGTCCTCAACAAGACACTTTGCTTCAATGCTCTCAGGCTCACTTGCAAAGTCACTGTCTAGCAATCTATCGATCATCTTCAACTCATTCTCAAATGTAGTGGCATCTTCAGGATTTTCATCAAATGAAGGACTTGCTAAGTCCCACACCTTTGGTTCATATTCTTCATCAAAGCAAGGCTCAGCTTCACCAAATTTTGTTGTAGCCTTCCCCAAATTAGTAAGCTCCCCAATGTATGCCTCTTGATTAGTGACCTTCTCTTCATCATAAAGAAGCTTAGTCTTATGTATTGCTGATATCAAAACTTCATCTTCTCTTTTTTTGGTTTCCACATCATACTGAAAGAAATAACATGTGGTGAAAGTTACTGGTTCAGCCTTGTTCTTGCAATGATGGTTAGGCTCCCAAGAATCTTTGCATAAGAAACAAAGATTTCTTCCTCTAAGTTCATTCTTGTTGAACTCTTTCTTTCTCGAAATAGGAGGCTTCTTGTTCGGTGGGTTGGAAAGTGATGACTTAGAATGTATCTTGGTCCTTGCCAAAGGAAAAAGTAATCTGGGCTTGCATAAAGACATTATCTTCATCTCCTTTTCCTTCCTTATCTTTTGAATGTATTCTATTAAGCCCTCTTTGCCAGGATTTCCCTCTTTGATGATTTCTAAGAAAGCATCCCAAGGAAGTTGTTGCTTACAATCATCTGATAGTCCTTCATACTCATCAATAATCTTAGTGGCCTCATGATGATACTTCCTTTGATCCAATTTCTCTTGAACATCTCTTTCTAATTCATCCAGGACATCTATCTCACTTCTTTTCTACATTAGAGATGCCATGATCTCTCAACACTGCTCAAAAATCTTCCAACTGCCCAACTCTGAACACACATGCAAGTGCTGATAACTCACATGCAAGGCTGAAATTTCTGTTCCACGCTGAAGATCTGCAAGGAGTGAGTATCAACCCAAACAGACTGGTAAGATAACCAGCTCTGATACCACTATAACAAGCTACCCCAAAAAAAATTTCAAATTTATACAAAGTCCAACAGATATGGTTAACACATCATTGCAACCAAATAGATTACCTCCACACTTCTGATCACCAAGATCCCAATTGGGCGAGGTGAGAGCATAATGTGTCTTGGCTTACAAACTAAGCATTGTGCAACAAATAAATCATTTCATCTGCTATGAGCAGGCATCCACTATTGCAGTGGGGATTCACCACTTATTTAGTGGGTAGAAAGAAAGATAAAGATTCAATTTTCCCACACTGGCGGTAAACCATCTAGGGGTTCTTATGTGTTTATGCAACATAAAATGATAGGAAATAATAGTATCAGTTGTGAGCTATATAAAATGGAATACAATAATCAAGTATCAATGCCATGTGTCTGGCATCATCTTATTCTCCACATAAGAAGGAATATCAAGTTACACAAAGACATAAATAACCAATCTGGAAATCATTGCTTATGGCCAATAAAGAACCAATCTAAAAATTGTATCAGTTTCTCACTCCAATCGACCACCCTGCATCTGATCATTGTCCATATCAAAGTTTATAATCAAATTGCCATCATTCACTCCATATCAATCATAAACAATAGATACCACATAGATTCATAAACTGCCATTAACAATCACATCTGCATTCATAACAGACTACCCCTGAAAGAGTCGTACGGCCCTATAAAACCAAATGACTTCAGCACTATAAACTTGGCATCAAATCAAAAGGTAACATTGCTATAAAGAGTTGCCATCACATAACAAAGGATATGAAACCATTAAACTAACCTTACAAACAATGTTTTGGAGGACACAATCAAATCATTTTTTGAATGGTACGAACTGGTCAAAAATATGGATCCTCTCACCCAACAAACAAACAGCATTAAAGTCATTGAATCTTAGCAAATAATGGAATTCAGATTTGTTATTAATTCAAACATCCAACTTAACCCTACAACTCAAAAAAAATAAAATTATCTTGGCATTTCAAAAACACTCATATGATTGTTGTACGGCACCATAGATGAATGGTACGGATCTACAATATCTTATGTTTGCAAACTCAGAAAAATCTACTCATAGCAGCAATGACAGCGCTGGAGGATAGGAAGGATGATTAGCACATAAAGATTCAAGAAATCATTCATTTGAAATTTTAAAATGGAATTAACCTCCCAGCATGTACGGCCTCCAAGAAGAAATAATCAAAACTCTAGAATATTCATTAAAATGCCCAACACAAATCAAAATACACCAAATCTCAATGATCAACAACAAATTAGAATAATCCAACACTCCATGAAAGCACAAAGGCAAACTCTGTATGAGCTTGCTCCAAATTCTGTCTCTGGCACAATAGTGATTCTTGTATTGAAACCACACCAAACCTCAAGAGGGTTTTCATCCTCAAGAGCATTCTACAAGAGGGGTTTCGTCCTCAAGAGAATATGGAAGAACTCATGGGTTCAATCCATTTGCAAACAAAATCAATTCCCAAAGCATAGCATAACCCCTCAAATGAGCTCTCATCCCTTACTTATAACCTTTTGAGAAGAATATAATATTATTTCTTTTTTGATTTCTTCATATTTCTTCTCACAAAAAGGCTTTTTTTGAAATAATAATAAAATATCAAGTGTGAGGCCCCCTTTTTAAGTGTCTATCATTTAGAACACTTAAAAACCCTTTTAATGAGCTTTAACACTTAGGTACCTTTTAATTATTTTCACCCTTAGGAAACTTAAGTGAAAATAATAATTAAATAGCTCATTAAATCACTTGGCTTTACAGAAAATCCCAAACTTAGGCAAACTGCAAAATAAATCATACCACTACCTTCTATAATGTTTGGGATGAAGAACGATGTCATCTGGGTGACTTACTATAAATAGATGTCTCCTCCAAGAATCTTGGAGAGCAAACTAGAAACCCGATCCAATTTCTAAAAGCATCACTGTCACCTTGGACATCCACTGAGCTCAATGCCAAAGAGAATTAATCCATTTTCCATAAGGGAACCCGTTATTTAATTAATATTACACTAATTTACAATAATTAAATATAACCTTAGGCAACCTTAGTGAAATATTAATTAATTATCAAAATAATCATCCCAAGCCAAAATAATCACTAGAAATGCACTGATAAATAACTTCGACCAATCCCTGATGAAATGAAGACTTGAGACACACACAACTACTCTACAGATAGAACCACTACCACTCCAATAACTCTGGAGTTCTTCTAACATGTCAGATAGCCTTCATAAGACTACGAATAAGCACAATGTGCATGAACATCTATGTGCCAAAAATGGGACATTACACAAAAGTAGAAGACCTAAATCAATTGGTGAAAAGCAAATATGAAGACTGTACAAAGCTTGAACAAGAAGTTGTGGATTTGAAAGCTGATCTGAAACAAACATGGATTCAGGAAGATAAATTTAGAGTGAGTGCTGCCCAACTTGATAGAATACTTGCAAGTCAGAAGAGTCCTAATGACAAAGAAGGCTTGGGATTTGAGAAAGGTGAAAGTTCTAAAGCCGGTCAAGAAAAGAATGTTGAGATCAAGAAGGACAAAGGCAAACAGATCTGGAATCAAAAGAATAGACCTAGAAGACCATTGGTCAAGCAACCAAATGCACAAAGGTACCCTTTTTTCAATGGTTATTTTAATTCATGCAATAAGTTTGGTCATAAGGCTACTCAATGTAGGAGTAGAGTAAATCAAAATGTTCCATCATTCTCTAGTTAGTGTTTCACTTGCAATAAAGTGGGTCACAAAGATAATGAATGGTTACAACAATAGAAGGAATACTCAAACTTTCAAATGTAATTGCTTTATATGAAAGTGGTTTGGTCATAGAGCTAGTGAATGTAGAAGTTAGATAAGGAACAACTATAATATTGGAGGGAATGCTCAATCCTTCAATGGGAATTTCTTTGCATTCAATAGATTTGGACACAAGGCTAACCAATGCATATCAAGGATGAATTAAAGGAACAATGGTTAGAGAAATATTGTATGCTTCAATTGAAACAAGCCTAGACATATTGCAAGATTCTATAGAGGCAAGAATATGAAGAAGGAGAATCAGGAAGAGATGAAGAAACCAGTACAAAAGGAAGATATGACAGAGATCAAGAAGGAGTTGAACAAGATTTGGGTTAAGAAAGAAGCACATGAAGTCAAGGATGAGTCCACACCAAACTCTGGTGCAGGGACTTCCTCTGGGAAGTAAATTGGGAGCCTAGCTCAGGGGGAGCTTAAATGAAAAATCTTATTCCCCCAACTAGAAAAGTGGTCCTAACATTCAACACGAAGGTATAAGCTAGAAAACAAGATAACAGAGCTTTTGAAGAAGATTCTAGCAAAAAAGAATCTAATACGATGGATTGCAAAGCAATTTAGATCAATTGTAGATAACAGAGTAAGAGTTTGACAACTTTTTGAATAAGCATTTATGATGATTAGGTTTTGATGAAAAAGGGTTAAAAGGGAATTCATTTGAAAGGAAATCACATTGCATTCAAACCCTCAAGTGTCTAAGGAGATCTAAAAAGTGAAGCTAAGGCGAATCCAAGTATTCAGCAATTGGTGTGAAAAAACCTTAACCAGAACAATAGGTATTTATAGCTCTCTCTCTCTCTTGAAATTTTTTGTGTTGAGTCAGTAAAAATGTCTACTCCTTAAGTAGTAGAGATTACCAAGAGGCCCTAACCCAAATTCAAGAAACACCCATTTAAATCCCTACAAACCAATCCAGATGGTGCATTTTATGAGGTTCTACATGGGGTTATGCACACTGAAGACATTAGGACATACATAAATGCAAACTTGGAAGAATATGATCACATTAAATTAGGGAAAATATACTTGGATGAGTTGACTAATAACAATCTCAAATTGAAAGAAGAATACAATGCTCTGCATGAGAAGAATCTGGATACCTAGTTAGATTTTCTGTTATTCTTGGATGATGCTTGGGTTAGGTATGTTTTGAGCAGGATTCATGATGAGTTCTTTTGTCTTAATGTGCCCTATATGATAACAAAGGATGCCATCAAAGCAGTAACTGGCATGTACTCCACTAGAAAGGTTCCATCCTTGAAGACTATGAAGAACAATACGGTAATGCAATTGATAGGTACAAAATTTGACAAGAGGGCACTAACTGTAAACGATATGGAGGATTCAGCGGTTAGATTTGTGTTAATGGTTATTGGTTACAAGGTCTACTTCTCCAACAGGGAGAACTCAGTCTCTGCAACAACCATATATACAACATATGATATGGTTAAGAACAATACAGACTATGACCTATGTGAATTTCTCTGGCAATAATTGATGGAGAACCTAAAAAGAACAAAAGACACAAAATATCCATTCAAGTATGGAACTTTGATCATTTGCCTATTTTTCTATTTTCTAAAGGAGTTACCAGGTATGGATAATATTGGTTGGCTTGGTCACTCACCAGTAGCAACACAAATCAGAAATCATATGTAGAGTTTGGGAAATGTTGATAAACAAAATGTAGCTTTATGGGGATATTTTAGGAATTTCCAAAAGAAAATGTAGGCTAGGGCCAGGATCCCTGAAAAGATAGTGAAGAAATATGAAAAGGACATTATATTCATGATGGACAAGGATAAATACCTCATGGAGGTTCTAAAACCTAGAACTATATGGGTCCCAGCCATGGGATATGAAGTCACAGAGGACATCCTAACTAGTTTGGCAGACCAAATGTTGAGCAAACCAAGAGATCCTAAGGAGAAGAGATTTGGGATATTTGAAGAATTATCTATCAAGGTACACATAGAATTGAAGCAACCAGAGATCAAGAGAAATTTAAAGAAATGGGTTGAGGACTATGCAATAAGCAAAGGCTTCACAAAAGAGCAAGTCAAGGAAGCTAGAGCCCAATCTGAAGTAGTTGAGACATCTGGTGCTCTGAAGGGGCAATCTTCAAAGGCTCCAAAGATTAGAGAGGAGAAATATAAGAAAGAAATTCTTGCATCTAGCTCTAGGAGAATAACAAGAGCCTCATCCTCAATAGCAGCTACCTCTAAGACCTCCGGACCCTCTATTGAGGTTGAGAAAGAAAAGGTAAAGCTTGTAGATATTGTGGAAGAAGTTCATGAGAAGAAGTAAAGAAAGTAGTAAAAGGCCACAAAAAGGGTGTATGTAAGCCTTGGCGAAGGAGAGGAAGAAGAGGAAACAGAGACAGATGAGGAAATCAAGGCAAAAAGGGTGAAAATAGATGAAGCCACCTCTGGAAAAAAGGAGAAGCCTTCAAAAAAGGTTAAGGACAAAAGGAAAAAGAAAGGTGAGAAGACTAAGACCAATGGAGATGAAGTAAAAATAACCTTGGAAGCCATAATCAATGCAGTTGCTTAGCATGGAACCCTGAAACCCGTTACTGATATGTATGATGAAAGATCAGATGCAAATAAGGTAATAATTGAGACAATAATTGTAAGATATTTGGATATGTTTAGTAAAACATTAATTGAAGTTATAGATGAGTTACTAGATAGTTTAGCCAGCATCATGAAAACAAGAAAAGAAGGGGCCATGGCCAAAGATGCTGAGATAAAGGAATATGCCTTATTGAAATTTTGATCAAACATCACAAGAGAAGAAAAGGTTAAAGTCATTAAGAAACTCAGTGATGAATTTAGAACCAAGAAGAGAGTCAATGCTTTGATGTCTGATGACACTAAGAAACTGGTCAAGGTGACCGAGGAGATAACACTAAAAGTATTACATGAGCTACAAATTCTAACTATTATTGACACTGACAAAGAGGAATAGAATATTGGTGCTGATAATGCCATTCTGGAGATAAATGTGGAACAAAACATGGAACAAAGTATAGCTACTCCTCCGATAAACATAGGAAATGAAGAGGAAATGAAAGAGACTAAGGGAGAAAAGAAGTATGAGGAAGAAAAAGTAACACCGGAAGATGAGTGTCAATCTTGCTCCTATTGTAGAGGAAAATAAACAAGAGGTTGCTCAAGAAAATCATTCAGAGAAAAATAATGTTGAGGAGTCCCATGTTAAAGATAAGAGAGACATTATTGACTCTTTAAGAGAGTTTTTGGAGAAGCAGAAGGAAACTCAGATTTTGACTACACCTAAGCTATTGCAAGGACCAATTAATCTTTTCCAAACCACTGCACAAGAGGAAATCCTAAAATCTCATATAGAGGATAGTGAGTTGATTGAAGATGCAACAACAATTTTTGAGAAGATCATGCCCAAAATTTAAAAAAAATACATGCTTAGCCCTCACTATACAATTGAAAAAGCTTATGGAATCAATCAACTCTCATTTTGAGTCCCTTGAACAAGCAGCAGAGAAGAAGGTAAGGACAGAGATTGACAGCAAAAGGCTAATGGAGCTAAATGACAAATTTTCTCAAGATAAAAGTCTATTGGAAAAGAGTATAGAATATGCTCAGACTTATATCAAAGAGACCAGTGAAATATATCAATTTTGTCTTACATAGCCTGAAAAGACTAAGGACATAAAGGAGAAAAAAGATGAATGGGAAGCTCAATTAATGAAGATCTCAAGAAGTTATGATCCGGTGAAGGATGCCATTGGCAATCAGAGAGCAGAAGTTGAGACCATTCACTTTGTCATTCATAAGATGCAGACGCAAAAGGAGGTTATAAAACATAGAATGACACAACTCTAGGAGATAGTAAGTTTCAAGGTTGGTTCTATGACTGCACTGGTAGTAGATGTAGACAAGATAAGGCAAAATACTGAGACCCCTACTACTATTGAAAAAGGAGAAGAACTGGTGTCTTTAATCAATGGGAACATACAAATTTTGAGGCATACTAAGGATAGATGGGATGAAGATGTAGTACATTTGAAGAAGATCTACATAGATACTCTCCCTGAAAAATAGTAAGCAATTTGACTTCACTTGTAAATATGCGAACAATACAAACTATTTTTGAAGTTTTGGTAACCTGTACATATTTCTATATCATACACCTTTTCCATTGATGTCAAAGGGGGAGAATGGAGCATGTGAAAAACACAAAAAGAAAATAACTGAAAAATAAAAAGAGAAGCATGAAGTTAGGGGGAGTAGTGTAAAAAGAGTAAGGGGGAGCAGTATAATAGTTTTCCACATAAAGTGTTGCCATCAATGCCAAAGGGGGAGATTTTTGGAAATTTGACTAAGCTTGATGTTTGAAGGTGTTGTCACTAATGGAAACAAGAAAAGGAACAAAGTTGGAACATAGATTTTGGTCCGATGAAGAAGACTTAGTCATTTTGGCTAAGTGTTGACAGTATACAGAGACAGTGATAAAGAGACAGTGTTTGGATTGGCATTGGTCCGTAGTTGTAGATCTGGTCCTACAGTTCTGGTATGATGTTCTCAACTCTTAGATGGTCTTATATCTAGATTTTTAGATCTTGATTAGTTCTGGAAGTATATCTTCAAAAAGATTAAGTCTAACAGTACGGAATATAGTGCTAACTAGAGTAGAACACTCATTTCTTCTGATCCGCATTCCTCCAGTATTGTATATTTTGTTATGTGGATTTGAGGTGTTGTAAACACTTGTATGAAGTTTCTAAATCCAAATTTGCAGAGTCTAAAGTCCACCAAATAGATAGTTATAAGCTGTTGAGTATTGCTACATGGTTTGATAGTGTTTGACTATGACATGGTCTGAGTTCTGATGTTCCGCATTTTGCCACAAGATGAAATCATGCCAAGTGTGCTTCTAGAGGTAAGCTTGGGGATGTGGGAAGAGTCTTTGATATGATTTTGAAAGTATCTTGTGGTCTGCAATGAAAGTTGCAGTCTTACAGATGAACTAAACCGGTAGCAGTCTGTGTTTGAGGATGACATGATAAGTTTAATTTGTATGTGGTAAGTTCTATTGTTTAGAACTTAATCCTAAGTGGTGGTATAGTTGAGGCTGACATATGAGAAGGTATTTCAAATGTTATTTGGGTCCACTATGCATTTTGGTAAGTAGATTTGGCTGACAAACTACAAGTTTATTAACAATACGCTTCATCTGTGTATGTCGACCTAATGTAAAGATTTTAAGGGTTATATATATATATAGATATGAGATCAAATTTGATGTTTGGACAATGCATGATGTGAATATAAAGGTATGGGTGTGAAATGTGGAAGATTGTGATTTTGTGAAGGCGATAAGAGCAGAAGAAGAGAGATCTTGTTCCCATGTAAAAACAAAGAAGTGAAACAGAGCAGTCAAAGATGACAAGTTTTGAGACAATATTTCTAAACTTCATTGGAGCTATGACCATGCATGTGTAGATGCAATCTGAGTAGTTCAACCTAGTATTGAGCCATCCTTCTTTCTTCTTTCATTCTCTAGGCAGTGAGCCTTTCTTACAGTGAGCATTTCTTTGGGCAGTGAGCCTCTTTTGTAATTCAGTATTGTTATTACATAATTATTGTGAGCTAACACTCACCATTATTTTTCCCTGTTTAGGGTTTTCCACATAAAAATCATGGTGTTTATGTGTGATGCTTTGTGGTTACTTCTTTTGTGTTTAATTTTCCTTGTTGTTATCAAATGGTACATGGATTAATGATTTAATAAGTAAAAGATTTAATAGAATATTGATTCACCCCCCTCAGTATTATGGGTGTTTAACAAGCACAACACAAGGAAACACAACACATAAGAGGAGGCCATGTAAGGGAGCAACTCAAAGAGATGCTACAACAAAGGTGGATAAAAAGGGTTAGAAATACTTCCCTGTTACACAACCAAACTAGCAATTGTCATCGAGAAAATCATCTTCCTCCCAATCTTGAATGCAAGAGGAGATAGGTACATAAGGTACAATTACCCAACCTAAATTATTGTCTTTTAACTCTTCCATCTTTATCTCTTCCTTGTTTGATTCAATATTAGATGGTGGAATGTTCTCTTGTTGAGGTGTTGCTTGTCGAGCTAAGGTTTGTCTTTTCTTTCTTCTTTCTCTTGGTTGATTATTCCTTCGTGTTTTATTAGTAATGTTTGAAAAAGGATTCTCATGATTTTCCATAATATTTGACATCTCAGAAGAAGCTGTCACAAAATTAACCTTTTCAGATAAAATGCTTTGCCTTGTATGGTTATCTCCCGATCCTTGTAAGGATGGAGGAGGAGGAACCTCAACAAAAACTCCTTTACCTCATGGTCGAGGAGGTTCTTGTAGCTCGAGTTGGTTTTCATTCTCTACTTGTTCAATAGGGGGTCTAGTTAATTTAGTTATCAACTTTGCCTTGTATTTTTGATATGTCAGGAAGAAGTGATCTTCTCTTGGTTGGATAGGCTCAGTAGGCTATGGCCAAAAGTAATCTAGGCTGAAGTTTTCACGAGAAACCATAGGTTTCCATCCCCTATGGTGGATAACATGCACTCTCCCTTGATGAAGAAATTTTAAACATTTATGAATTGTAGAGGGGACCACTTTTATGGATTTGAGCCATGGATGGCCTAGTTTCACACAAAATAGGTCGGAGGTAGGAATGATATCAAATGATTGTTCCAAAGCTTTCTCAACTACTTTAATTAATAATGTAATCTTCCCCATAGTTAGAAGGAAATGTCCATTATGTGTCTTGACCATCATATGTGTGTGTTCATAAGATTCTTGTATCGAATCATGCATATAGAGGAACTTTTCAGTTATGACATTTGTTATACAATTCGGATTGATAAGGAATCCTCTTGTAGGATTTCCACTTATATGTGCGATAATGTAAAGAGGTCCCTCAATGTCTCTAATTGTAGTATCATCTAGAGTAAAATTTATTTCAGGTTCAGAAGTCTTTCTGTTCCTATAAACTCGAGGAGGGACCATACCACCTTTTTGATGAGAGGCCATGTATGTGAGACTAATACACACCAAGGCACAAGTTTGAGGAAATTGGGTTTTTGATGATAAAAAAACACACTAATTTCACTGTAAACAAAGTAAGTATAATGTGAATAGTGCTACGCAACAAGGCAACATGAATGATTGAAAAGTTTTCTCAAATAAGTATGAAGTGATTGTTAAAACCTTCAATGTTGAAATACACACCATGTAATTACAAAGTTTGAAATTTGAATGCAAGGATGCCAATGAATGCAACACTACAACTCAAAATTAGATTTGAATGTCTTAAAGGAGCAGCAAGATCTGGAATAAGATTTTAACTACCAACCCTAACTTTTGGAAAAACTAGGTTATATGAAAAATGCAAATTTTTAACAAAACCCTAGCAAATGAGGTATGCTAATGCAAAATGTGATATTATGAGATGATTTATTACTATAATTTGTTTCATATATGATGTAAAAACTAGAAATTTGAAATGCCTCAATGATATGTAATGAAATAATGGAAAACTATGCTTCATGCAAGCCTAGAATGCTTATTTTATTCAGAATTTTCTAATTTATACAAGTTTTTTCAATGTAGAATGATGAATATGATATGAATTAATGCAAACTCTGATTTCAAAATTCAACAAGATGCAAATGTTCTCTACTGTGGGTTCACTAAAATGTTTAATAGGGAAAAGGGGTTGAATGCAGGCATGTCAGTACACAAGATCAAACCCTCTTTCTCTACAACATTCAAAGATAATATTGAGCTAAATCACAACCAAGGAGAAGGTGTCACGTCTCGTTTTTATGGACTATATAATTATTCTAGATTAGTGAACATTTACTATGATTGTTTTACTTTGAGTAAATTCTACGTGTGTGAAGGTAATTAATATCATGAAGTTATATTTGTGTAAATTAGAAAGTTGATTTGAATATTAAGTATTATCGATGTAATTAAATTGTTTTGCTTTGTCTATGTTTTGGGGAACTAAGCTATTGATGTTGAGTTGAGTGTGAATGAATGTAGGTACTTGTTGAAGATGACAACATGGTTGAGGTAGATGTGTTCTAGCCACTTGGCAAGAATTGTTTGGGATGGATAACCCTGATGCACTCACACACTCACGTAGTCTCATATTCCATTATTTTGAATGGTTTATTATGCATTATTGTATGGATAATAAATGTGATTGATGGTTAGATACTTAGAAAATATTATGTTTTAATTGCTACAGTAAGTTCGTTTCAAATGTATAATTTAGTCATAAATATTAAAGTTCTTTCATTTATATTTTAAATGATTATTTTTAAATAGTGTATTTTATGATATTTGATAATAATTATTTTCCTATTTTGTTTGAAAAATAATATCTATTTAGATTTAAAATAATTGTGTTTATTTTACAATGAAGAGATATATGTATAATATGATTATTATTTGCAATATTACTTGTTTTATTAAAGGAAAGTATTATTACTTATTTAAAATTAGATAAATTATAATAATATGAATATTATATTTAGAAAATCTAAATTAAAGAATGGAAAGAAAGATTGGTCATGCAAAATAGAAAAACTCATGCAAATGGATGAAAAACTAGAGTTAATAAGAGAGCAAAAAAAACCTAAATTTATGAATGCCAAATTAAGAGCAGAGGGGGAATAAAAGAAAAAGGGCTTGGCAGAGAATAAGACACCATAATTTGTAGCAAAGAAAAAGGAGATTTTATCATTGTTTTGGAGCAGAGACAGAAAGAAAAGAGGGGATCTGCAATCTACGATAGGAGGAAAGAAAGGATCGATGCCAAGAAGAGTCCAACTCAGAAGAAGCATCTTATACTAGGTTTTCTTCCTGAATTAAATACACTAAAAATATGATTGTTTGACTATTTAATTGTAGCATTTTAGCCTTGTTCTAAAGGCGTTGGCCTGCAATAGAATGATCTACCTACATATAGCTCGACATGCATTATTTCCTTTGCGTTCAGATTGGGATCAACTTGCTTACTGCAAGCGTTAGACTCTTATTTTTCTTGCTTGACCTGCCTCATATTACATCCCTATCGCCAAAATACTTACCTCTGTATTATGCTTATAGAATGGCCTCTTCCTTGTTTTTGGCATTCGGCCTGAAAATTCCTTTGATCACTGTTTGGTTAGCTTTGCCTGAGGATATTTTTCTAAATTTGCTTAAAATATGTCCACCTCCTATTCTTGCATTAACCTATTATGGTTTTGGCAGTCTATTTTGGAGTAGCCTGGCTGTAGGAATGGCCTGCTAAATGAATAAACTAAAAGGCTAGATTTATGAACTTAATGAAATATCCATTAGTCACTGAATTTAATAAGTTCATGTCTATTGTATTTGACCCTCAATGTTTGGTTAAAGATCGGCCTATTCCCCTTGTTGACTAACGACCTGCCAAACTTATGCTTGCAAGTAAATAATATTACCTGTAGCTTGATTGATGCCTCGATAGCATGGTAAAATATGATTTTGTAGTAGCTTGTTATTTATCCTATCGTAGCCTTGTTATTGTTGTAGTAGACACCTATCACCATTTTACTAATTCCTATAGCAGAAAAGCTCTGTTCATGTAGCCTAAATTTTAAAGTTCATGTAGCTTCTTTTTATCACTGTTGCCATATTCTAGTTCCTGTAGTAGACATATGTTGTTTTTTGTAGCTTGATATAATCTCTTATAGCTTGAATGATTTGCTTCTATAGCTTTATTTAAAACTCTTTAAAATAGTTATGTTATTTCACAGAACAGAGACAATTGATTCCTAATTATTATCTATGCTTATTTAATGTTGAAACTAGTCATAAATCTTATTTAAAGACTCTAAATTGTTAAATCATAAACCGATATTGGATTGGAAAGAATTAAACATTAGATTCTTCAAACCTTTTTAGACAATGAATTACAATTAAGGATCATGACGAGATTATTGACTCCATATTTATACTTGCATAAATGAATGAATGAGTGATGTTCTACTTATTGTTTATTGAAAGTGTGTCTTCATGATTGTTTCTTTGGAAAGGGAATTTACATATGATTTATAGGTGAAATGGGTTGATATTTTCTCTTTATTTCTTTTATCCTTTTAATTTATTTCTTGGTGGAAAGAAGTAGATTTTTATTTAGGAATGTGTTTGGGTTACTTTTGGGCTAGGATGCTGAATGTAGATTAGCATAGATGGCTTTTCCTCTTTTCGAGAATTGAACCGGTTACTATGTTTTAAATATTTAGATCTAAATGAGCTGTCATTAAAAAAGATGAATATTTTGTCTAGCAAACTTTATTGATATATATCTCTGCCACATCCTATTGTGAGACAAACTATATTTCATTATTTAGAATTGCACATTAGACATTAGGTTGCATCGGGTGCTCCCACCTTCCAATTGTTCCAGGTAGCTAGACATTTCGTGCAGGGCTGGGTTTCCTTCATGTCATGAAGGGATCTGAGGAAGTGTAATTGCTTCATGGTTGGGTGGAAAAGGCCCTGAGCCATGTTCTCATCTCTCGGCTCGTAGGAGAACCATTTGGGTTCGTGGCAACTAAAGAGTGTATTGATTTATTATACTTGTTGTACATGACTATGGTAACTTGTAATTGGATGTATTATGGCATGAATGCCAATGGACTTTGTATATTCTTTTATAGTGCTATCACCTAGATTGAGCATGCAATTTTGTAAGATTTAATGACTTTTATTGATTCATATTTATGAGATTCATCTTTTACTTGTGAAGTTGTAATTAAGCGGATTAATTACTTCATTTTATTTTCTTTACTTGTGATGTTGTAATTTAAATGGATTATTTACTTGTTTTACTTTTGTGATGGTTTGAGGGCTTTACATTTGGTATCAGAGCTCTAGGTTGAACACAAGGGCCTCTTTTTGGGACTATTATGCTAAGTTGCGAACTTGATGTAGATTATTCGTCATGAATACTAGAAATACTAATTGTAGTGGAGAATCAAGAAGTGGTCAAAATAGAAGGAACCGTGGAGGTGCGAGTATTGGACAAAATGCAAGGAATCGTGGAGATGCTAATAATGATAAAGATGGAAGATTAGACTGTATTCTTGCTCTCTTGACCCAACAGGATACAAGGATGAATGCTCTTGAGCAGGAGATCAGAGGGAATCCTAGAGAGAAGAATGCTAATGAAAACCCAGGTGGTACTAATGCAAATGAGAACCCAAGGATAGAAGTCCAAGTTCTTGAGGGAGGAGTTAATTCTAATAATCAAGTAAGGATTACAGAGGAGTTGGGGAAAGACCTCAATAAGGTCTCACCGCCTAAATTTGATGGAAAGACAATTGGAGATGGAGCTAAAGCATGGATCATAGAAATGGAGAAATACGTTGGTCTCTGAAACCTTTTAGATCACACAAAGGCAATGTGGGGATTATATCAGTTAACTAGTGAAGTAGCAACATGGTGGGATAATGAGAAGACGGGGAAGAAACTATTACCTGGTGCAATAACTTGGGAAATTTTCCTTCAGCTTTTTAGGAAAAGATGGTTACCTCAGCTCTTCTTCGACAAGAAGATGACAGAGTTTTAAAATTTGGTTCAAGGAGGTATGTCTATAACTAGCTATTGGGAGAGGTTCTCACATTTACTTAAGTATGTTCACCAGACAGATGAGAGATTTTGGATTAGGAAGTTTCTATTAGGCTTAAGGCCCCAGATTGGAGCAGAGGTAGACATTCATAATTCACTCACTATGGATGCAGTTTTTGAGAAAGCAATTAAACAAGAGCAAAAATTGGAACAAGTAGCAGTTACTGGCAATCGACATATTAGGAATTTGAAGAGAGGTAATATCTCTTAGGATGGAAATGGTGGAAACTAGCATGGAGGCAACAAAAGAGGTGGCTATAACAATAGAAACAACAACCAGAGGGAAAGAACTAAAGGACCAAAATCACCTAAGGGTGGATGCTATGTTTGTGGAGGAGAGCATTATGCTAATTCATGTCCCCAGAGATCAGTGGGAAGAAGAAATAGAAATCAGTAAGGAGTACCTCAACATTAGATACATGCCGTAGTGGACAATCAGTTGAGTTGACTTTCAAGAAGCACCTATATAGATTCAAGGTAAGCTCTATGGACTACCTATTTCTATTTTGATTGATACTAGTGCCACAAAATGTTTTGTAGATCCTAGAGTAGTATCTAAGTTATCTATTAGACCTGGGCATATTGAAAACTCTTGGATGGTACAATATGGCAATAGAGCAAAAAAGAGAGTAGACTCATGTCTAGCATGCAATGAGTTAGAGCTTCCTAGTTTTCAAATGCAAGTTAATCTGTATGTAGCACCTTTACGGTCTTATGATGTAATTCTAGGAATCAACTGGTTAGCTAAACAAAAGTCTCTGGTAAATTGTGAAGATAAAGTTGTTAGATGTTTTGATGACCTAGGAAATCAAGTGGAAATTAATGGATCTAAGAGACCTTTAGAGCTTAGACAAATCTTAGCTATGCAATTGAAGAAAGCTAAGAGGAAAGGGTATCCCATTGTTGAAAAGTGCAATACAACTAAAGGGGGGGTGAATCAGTTGTAACCAATATTTCAAAACCATTAACACATCAACCAATCAACATTGTGTTTGTATTTTAACCATGAAAGCATGAAACAGAAAACTTAAACACATTTACACATTCAACACAAGAGATACCAGATGTTTACATCGAAAACCCCATAGGGGAAAAACCACAGTGAGTGTTAGCTCACAATATAATATGTTATAATAATACAAAAAATTAGAGGCTCACTGCAAGAAGAGGCTCACTGTCAATGGGGTGGCTCACTACCAGTGGGTGGCTCACTGCCAAACTTGGTGAACTGAGATAATAGCATCTACACTATGCCAAGGTTCAGTTCTATTAAAGTACAATAAGTATCCTCTACTCTACTCTACTTGTACACTTCACAATTATCTTTTCATTTTCAAAACCTCATACAAATTCATGACTCATTTCATGTTTTTATACAATTCATCAACCTTGGAATTTACATCAAGGTCGGCATTACAATCATCAACCTTTGGAACAATCTCCAAGGTCAGAAAACATCCATACATACATTAAGATAGGTCTAGACCTAAATTAATTAGGGGAGAAGAGAAATGAATGTGAATCATGCCAAGCCTTAGCTGGGACTGAAATGAAATCTTCCACGTAACAAAATGATTCCACAATCTTCAAATCATAATTCTAAGTAGTGAGAACAACCAGGTCGGCCAAGACTGGAGTTAACACTAAGACTTTTAGAAACACGCTTCATGCACGATATAGATTATACTTTGCGAACCAATCAAAAGGTAGGAACATGATCTAGAGACTCCCACAAGCACGTTACAATCACCAAGAATATTTGCACAACCTCTAAACACTTTATCCATAAGATTCATCAAACCAGAGCACTTGAACATTACTGTCAGCCACTATCATAAATGAAAGATTGCTTGCAGGGCACCAAAACATGAACCATTTGAATTGAAGGCACATAACAACATCACAAACTTAATTATAGAACTGCACACTATGAAACTTAAATGCAGAGAAATGTGGAGAAGAATACATTTTCCCTGTCACCATTAAATACACAAAAAAGTAGTTTTTACTCTAGTGAACAAAACTTGCTCAAATCTTCACACTGGAGGCTCAAGCAAGAAACATAGCATCTACAGACATCCCTTAACATTACTTCCAATCCACAGAAAAAGATATTCAATCTATAGAAAATGCAGAGAAAAACATGATATTGTTCTGGCAGATAGGATTGCTCTGCAATAGTACTAACTTCTCAACCAATTCCTTTGATGCTTACCTTAGGTGTTGACATCAATGACAACACTTATTGCTCATACTTGCAACAATCTCCCCCTTTATCATTGATGGCAACACATGATGTGAAAAACCATTAAGACATACAATATTATTTTGCTTCTTTGCTCCCCCTTACTTGATGCTTTCTCTGTCTGCAATTTTCTTCTTAGGTTTTTCACATGAACTTCTCTCCCCCTTTGACATCAATGGCAAAGGGTGCCAGACTTTTTTTTACCTGTACAACTCCCCCTTTCATGAACACTGCAACACTTATTACTCTTTATTAGGAACTCATATCAACAACTTCTACCTGCTCCCCCTGAGAGGTATCCTTCAAAACATCAATCCAGGTCAAAAGATGAAACTTTAGTCACCACTGGACTAATACATTCCTTATGCATCTTAGTTTAGAGAAAGAGGGGTAATAACCCCTAACTTCTCCCTGAGATACTCAAAAGTATCCTTAGGCAGAGGCTTAGTGAAAATATCTACAATTTGATCCTTTATAGACACATACTCCATCTTTACTTCATTTTCTATTACCTTTTCTCTCATAAAGTGATACCTTATTGATATATGCTTTGTCCTTCAGTGCATCACTAGATTCTTTAAAAATTTTATGGCACTTTTATTGTCACAAAAGATTGAGATTGGTTCTCCATACACAACTCTTATGTCATTCAATGTTTGCTTCATCCAAAGTACTTGAGTACAACAACATGCTGTAGCAATATATTTTGCTTCTAGAGTAGACAAAGAAATTGATTCCATGCTGTAGCAATATATTTTGCTTCTAGAGTAGACAAAGAAATTGATTCTTACTTCTTTCTCAGCCATGAAACCAATCTGTTACCCAAGAGGAAAGCACCTCCACTTGTACTTTTTCTATCATCAGCATCTCTAGCCCAATCTGCATATGTATAAGCACTAAGAGTAAAATCAGTATCTTTGGGATACCACAATCCATAGTTTGAAATTCCTTTTAAGTATCTCATGATCCTCTTGACTACCATCACATGTGACTCTTTGGGATCTTCTTGAAATCTTTCCATAAGATAGACTGCATGGATTATGTTTGGTCTAGTATGGGTTAGATAAAGTAGTCCTTCAATTATAGATCTATACTTTTTCTGATCAGTCTTAGGTGATTCATCATTCTTGCTTAGCTTGCAGCTAGTTGCCATAGGAGTACATAATGGCTTAGAATCCTCCATTCCAAACTTTTTCAACAATTCTTTCACATATTTGGACTAAGAAATAAAAATTTAATTTTTGGATTGAGTAATTTACAGTCCTAAAAAGAAATTCATTTCACCAAACATAGACATCTCAAATTCCTTTTGCATTTCCTCTGCAAAATTCTTACACGTACCTACATTGCCTCCAAAGATAATATCATCAACAAATACTACAACAATCATAATTTGATCATCATTGATTTTGAAATAGAGATTTCTATCTGCAATACCTTTACTAAACCCTAATTGCATCAAATACTTCTCCAATCTTGCATACCAGGCTCTAGGAGCTTGCTTGAGTCCATACAAGGATTTCTTCAATATGCACACCATGTCACCTTGGTCTGATAACTGGAATCCTTCTAGTTGTAAAATGTAAACTTCTACTTCTAGCTCTCCATTCAAGAAGCTTCACATCCATCTGGTACACCTTGAAATCTTTGTGTGCTGTAAATGCCAAAAACATTCTTATTGCTTCAATTCTTGCCACAAGAGAAAAAGTCTCTTCAAAATCTATGCCTTCAACCTGAGAATATCCTTTGCATACCAGTCTTGCTTTGTTTCTTACCACTTCACCACATTCATTCATCTCATTTCTAAAGAGCCATTTGGTTCCAATCACATTCTTATCAGAGGGTCTAGGAACTAGTTCCCAAGTTTGATTCTTTTCTATCTGCATCAGCTCTTCTTCCATAGCTTTTACCCAGCTTTCATTTTTGCAGGCTTCACTTACAGTTTTAGGTTCAATCTATGAAAGTAAACAGTAGTTCACCTGATCCTCTGTAGCTCTTTTCCTTGTCAATACCCCTTTGCTTTTGTCACCAATAATTTGATCTTCAGAATGATTAATTCTTACATACCTGGGAGTCTTAGCAACACTTTCCTAAACCTTTTCTTCTTCACCATTTTCTTCTTCATCTTGATTGTCCTTTTGTTCTTGTTCCACCTTTTCTTTAATGACTATGACAATAGGTTCATCTGATGCATAACCTTTCATATCTGATGTTATTTCTTTGTCTTCATCAAACTTCACATTAGCACTTTTAATGACCTTCTTCAATCTCTTATTGTAGCACTGGTAGGCCTTACTCTTAGTAGAGTATCTAAGAAAAATACCTTCATCACATCTAACATCAAACTTGCCTAATTCTTCATGTCTCTTCTCATATAACATTTTCTTCCAAAAACTTTGAAATATTTCAATGTGTGAACTCTTTCATACCACAATTCATAAGGAGTTTTAGTGTCATTACCTTTGACTTGGACTCTATTTTGAATGTAGACAACAATGTGTATAGCTTCTCTCTAATACACTTTTGGTAGGTTAGCCTCCATCATCATTGACCTAGAAGCCTCTTGAACTATCTTGTTCTTTCTTTCAACAACTCCATTTTGCTCAGGAGTCCTAAGAGTAGACAACTATCTCTTTATCCCATGCTCTTCACAGAAAATGTTAAATTCATTTGATGTAAACTCACCTCCTCTATCAGACCTTAAGCATTTGATCCTCAATTCTAACTCATTCTCAACCATTGCCTTAAAATCTTTGAACTTGTCTAGTTCTTCTGATTTCTCTTTTAGAAAAGTGACCCATGTCATTCTAGAATAATCATCAATAAGCAACATAAAGTACATGTCTCCTTGCAGACTCCTTGTTCTTGTAGGACCACATAGTTCTATATACACCAGCTCAAGCAATCCAAAAGAAAATTGTTCTTTTCTCTTGAAACTTGTCTTTGTCTATTTTCCCAGTTGACATTCCTTGTAAATTGTATTAGCAGGTTTCACCAGTTTAGGCAAATCTCTCACAGCTTGAACTAAGCTTATCTTCACCAAGTTATCAAAATTGATATGACACATCCTTTTATGCCAAAACCAACTCTCATCTACCTGAGCCAACAAACAACAATTATCAATTCCCCTTAGGTGATAAACATTATCTTTAGTCTTCTTACGAGTTGCAATCATTGTTCCGGAGCTTTCCATGATCTTGCATGCATTGTCCTTGAATCTCAGATCATACCCTTTATCACACATTTGACTGACACTTAAAAGATTATACTTTAGGCCTTTCGCATAGATAACATCATCTGTATTGTGCTTTCCATCAAAAGAAATAGATCCTCTTCTACAAATCTTACTAGCTGCATTATCTTCAAACCTAACCAATCCACCATCATACTTTTCCAAAATTACAAACTTACTTTTGTTACCAGTCATGTGATGTGAACATCCACTGCCAATAATGCATTCATCCTTATCCTTCTCAACCTAGACAGATAGAGCACTTTCTTCCACTGGTTTTTCTTCCTTCACACAACTAGTAGGATTAGTAGACACAGGTTCTTCCTTAATAGCAATAAAAAAGCATTCATTTGGACTAGTCCTATTATCATTAGACTCATCATCTATTACACTATCATCACCAAGATCTCTAACATAATAGCATTTCTTGACAATTCTAGGTCTACTTTCAAATTTCTTCTTACCTCTTTCAATTCTTTCCAGACATCTAGATGCATAGTGACCAATCTTGCCACAAGAAAAGCATTTTTATGGTAACTTACCTTTGAACTTACCGAAACCTCTTTGCATTCTATCCACAAAGTTGGCTTCAACCTCATCTAGGTCATCATTAGATTCCACAGCATATTTTTGAGATCTTGAAGTCTTTTCTAAAGTGTTGGCTTTGAAAATAGTCTCAATCTTTGGTAGAGCATCACCAAATTCTCTCATTTCAAAAGTTGTAAGTTTCCCAAGCAACTGGTCCTTTATAATCTTTTGCACACTCATGACTTCTTCAATTGCTACCATGTTGTGACTATAGGATTTAGGCAATGACCTAAGAATCTTCATCACAGCCTCATCCTCATTAGTAGTACCTCCAAGACCTTTGATTCCATTGACAATTTCATCAACTCTTTACATGTAGATAGTTATGTTTTCATCTTCACTCATCATCAAGGCTTCATACTTTGCCTTTTGGTTTTGTAATTTAGCACTCTTTACAGAATAATCTCCTTCATATAAACTTTTCAACTTATACCAGATCTCATGAGCAGTCTCCATATCCATAACTTTCACCAAGTCATTGTTAGATAAGGCATTTAACAAAGCATCTCTAGCTTTTCCATTAAATTCATATTATTTAATTTCATCTTCATCTGATGGACCATTTTGAGGAATAGTACTTTTTCTCCATTATCTTCTAGACATTATATCCAAGAGAAATAAGATAACTTTTCATTCATACCTTCCAAAGGGCATAATTCATTCCGTCGAATTGCGGTGACTCCCTCCCCTGCGCCATCTTGGATCTATCTCAAGATGTTAGACTCTTTACCAAGGAACCCTCACTTTGATACCAATTGTTGAAAAGTGCAATACAACTGAGAGGGGGTGAATCAGTTATAACCAATATTTCAAAACCATTAGCACATCAACCAATCAACATTGTGTTTGTATTTTAACCATGAAAGCATGAAACAAAAACTTAAACACATTTACACATTTAACACAGGAGACACCAAATTTTTACATGCAAAACCCCATAGGGGAAAAACCATAGTGAGTGTTAGCTCACAATATAATATGTTATAACAATACCAAAAATCAGAGGCTCACTGCCAAAAATGCTCACTGCAAGAAGAGGCTCCCTGTCAGTGGGTGGCTCATTACCAAAGTTGGTGAACTGAGATAATAGTATCTACACTATGCCAAGGTTCAGTTCCATTGAAGTACAATAAGTATCCTCTACTTTGCTCTACTTTTCCTCTTCACAATTATCTTTTTATTTTCGCAACCTCATACAAATTCACAACTTAATTTCATGTTTATATACAATTCATCAACGTTGGAATTTACATCAAGGTCGGCATTACAATCATCAACCTTTGGAACAATCTCCAAGGTCGGAAAACATACATACATACATTAAGATAGGTTTGGACCTAAATCAATAATGGGAGAAGATAAATAAATGTGAATCATGCCAAGCCTTAGCTAGGACTCAAATGCAATCTTCCGCGCAACAACACGCTTCCACAATCTTCAAATCATAACCGCAAGATATGATGGTGTTTTAGGAATATAGAGACATATGTTTTTGATGTGTAGATTGATTTTTGATTAGGTATCAAGGTTAATCCTAGATTATATATTAATGATAAGACCATCGTACACCTTATCCTCTTTGAGTGGCTTGTTAAAGTGACAAAGTGATTTTTGTGAAACAATTTTATTGTCTATTTGATTTCATTTCTATTTTATATATGTTGTGGATTTATTTAATTGAATTAAAACTAGCAGTATGAGAATTTCTTTTCTACTTTTGGTTGCTTAGTCCATTTATTTTGATATGTTTCCTTGCCTCAGGAACTCTTTTGTTTGGGACTTTAAATTGAATTTAAATATTTTATTTTGTGGCCACTCTTGAAATTTTATTATTATTATGAGATTTTTTTAAATTTTATTTAAGACTTTACCTTTTTGAAAATTATTGGTTATTGCTTTTCAAGGCTTTTGTTTTTATTGATACTGTTGGTAAGTGTAAAGTTTTTTCATGTATTATAATTATACTTTTTGAAAGGGTACCCTGGTTGGTTTGTGTGGGGAGATGGAAGGACATGGCATATAAATTCTTGTAGACTTAAGCCTAGTATTAAACTAATCTAGGATGGTCAATTCTTTCCTTCTTAGATACTAGACTGCTTATCATCTTCGTGCCTTGTCACTTTTGTAAGTTACTATTTCCTCCTCTTTGAGGGCTTCTAGGAGGAAGCCTAATACTAAGAGGGGGAGGATGTGTGGCCTATCCCTTTCTGACATTTTAGTTGAGTTAGTTGTAGTGCTAGACTTTATTTGTTGGATTATATTTTTTATGTGTGTGAAACATTTTGTTAGTACTCATAGCCTCAACATACTTACTATAACTAAGCCAAAGCTTTCTATGAACTTGGTCTCTACTAATTTCTATTTCTAAAATGAGTTTCACTACCCCTAGATCCTTCATATCAAATGCACCAAAAATTTGAGCTTTTAAGATCCCTAAACATCATCTTGTTATTACCAATAAATAACATGTCATTGACATACAAGACAATAATCAAAATTTGATCATAAATAGATTTAATGTAAACACAATGATCTTTTTCACTTCTAATAAAACCCAACTTCAATGCAAAAGTATTAAACTTTTGATACCACATCTGATGTGATTGTTTCAAACCATACAATGGTTATTTTAACCTATAAAATAAATTTTATTTTCCTTTTATCTCAAATCCATCAAGTTGTCATGTGTAAATATCCTCTTCAAGATCCCATACAAGAAAGTAGTTTTAACATATGTATGCTCTATTTCAAAATCATAAACAACAATAATTGAAAGTAGGAATCCAATGTAGTGCAGGAGTACCAAGAGGATCATGAAGATCTATGATTATTTTTGCATTGTTTCATGGTTTATCATGTTGTAATAAGGTCTTAAAGACCATTCCTATGCTTTGTAATAAGGATCATGCCCAAAATTGTCATGTTTGTGGTTGGGACAGTTATAAGAGTCATACATCATAGCCTTTTTATGGCATATAGGAGGTAGTCATGGGTTGAATGCCTTGTCAAAGGCTTATCACTCTTGGGAAAAAGGTCTAAACGTCCCAAACAAGGATAACATACTTGTAAATACAATATACACCCATGTCATTAGTGGCAAATGCTGACAAAATAGGGCAGCAATGGTTGAAGATCAGTTATATACCTTCCCATTGATTAAAACTACCTTCCAAAAGGTCTGTCAAGAGGTATGCATGCTTAAAAAGCCTTGAATATGTTCATTTTCGAGGGGGATGAAGTTTGGAGGAAGAGCAAATAAGAAGAATTTCAGTTTTCTGCTATTTCCTACGTAATTTCTTGTTTCAGACCGTACCACTCTCTTGTACGAAGGTGTCATAAGGGCTCATGGTATTGGATTGATAGTGGCATGAGTTAAGATTGCATTGCACCTTATTTGAGACCCTAAAACAGATCTAGAGTAGAGTTTGAAGAGTTTTCCCATAACTGGTGCGAAACCCTGAACTAGGTTTTTTTGGTAGAAAATTATGCGTCTCTCCCATTCCACTGGTCTGATCCTCCTAAACCAGTGGAATGGCTTTAGATAGGTATGTTTTCATGTGTTGTAATGAATTTGTGGGTAGAGAACTAAATTTCTAGAGGATTGAATGAAGAAACCTAACAAGAACCATGTGTTAGGTGTCAAAAAAAGGAACAGTATAAGCCCAATCAGTTGCAGTCCATTATAGAGTCTTAAACTCTTGGAATCCTTTGTTTTGACATGCCTCCAAGATGTCCAAGTGGTTGATTGAACACTATGATCAAGTTTGAGGGTGGTTGCTTTGCAAAACAGGCCTAATTGGCCATAGGCTACAAAGGGAGCAGTTATAGGTTAGACTATATTGCCCAAAACAAGGGCAACCCAAATTGACATATGTTGAAGGCAATCCAAAAGGGTATCTCTAGATTATCAGAGATCATTGGTTGCAGACCTATGTCAAAAGTTATAGTTGACTGAGACAAACCTGAGGCCTACAAGGCCTAGAGCAGTCTTATGAAGGAAGTGGGTTTTGTAGAGTTGCATGACTATGTTGGATGGATGGGACATGTCTAAGTTGCCAAAAGACCTTGTAGATGTCTACCCTGCCATGATTGAGTCACTTGAATGAGATCTCACTTGAGTGATTGGTATGGGGTTGTGAACCAATAGGTTTGAGAGTTGTTTAGATCCCCAAGGGCCTCTACATCATAGTGGTATCAGAGCCACCAAAGGTTCTGTCAGTTGGTTGTGTGTAAGACCTGGTATATGTCAGCAGAGGAGAGTGAAGGAGAGGCTAGCAACGTGCCTCCAAAAGGGATGACCACTAACGTGGTTAAGAAGTTCAAGGAGATGGAAGAGAAGATTAAGAGTGGAGTCAAGGAAGCACTCCAAGCTGAGTTGAAGGCACTGAGGATAGGGAAGAGGATAGATGAAGGTTCTGATGGAGAGGAATAAAAAGAGGAGGAAGAAGAAGATCAAGAAGAGGCAGAGATACCTACAGATCAGAAACATTTCCTTGAAGCCATCAAATTGATTTTATTAAGTCAAAAGGGGTCGGTATGATGGGAAAACAAGGCTTCATGCCTTATAAATTATTTAAACTCCTTGGTGGTCGAATAGATAGCATGGTCAAAGTTGCCTTATATGATACACATGCTCGAAGTTTCCTTGTATTTTTTGCAAACATTCAAAGGTAAAGATCCTTCTTGATTATGCATGGTGGCCAGAAAGGTCAAGGGAGTATTGTTTTAGAAATGGCATACATAACGACAGAGCATGGAATATACAAGGTGGCAGACAAGGTAAGCAAATATAATGGTGCATTTTTTAATGCATGGAGTCATGGATATGGAGTGATGGAGTTATGGGCTTTTCTTGGTATTGAAACTGCACATGTAGATATAAGGTGACTTCAAAATATAAAGACAAATGTACGCACTAAGGCATCAAAGGGAGTCATAAGTCTTAATGTATTTTGTTTTATGCATGGAAATACATTATGATGCATAAGATTACTTATGGATTTTTCTTGCAGAGAGAGGATAATGTTTTCTCCTTGGTGCATGGAGTGATAAGTAAAAAATTTTGCCTTAATGTGTAAATCATGCAAACTAGGGGTTTTTTCTCACATGGAGGTATAGGGGAATTTTCATTTTCTTCTAAGTCCTATTTGTGCTCAGATCATGCAAATTAGGCAACTGTAATTGGAGTGATAAGGATTGATGTTTTTTTCTTCTAATCATGCATGATTTTATAAAGATATTAATTGTAAATAAATAATAAAGTAATATTTTCCAAATTACTTCATTATTTTCCACAAATTGTGAAGTCAAATTTAGAACAAATTGTAACCAATAATAAAGTAATTATTCTATTACTTTATTATTTACTCACAATCAGTTTTTCTCATGCAAAATCGTGCAAATTGATTAGTTGAGTTAACTAGGCCACCTAGGAGGTTTTGCATGATTTTTAGGAGTATTTTTAGGGTTCTTGGCCAACTTTTTGGTCAAGCATATGGAAAGGCCCAAATTGGAGCTATTTTTGCTCAATTTATGGCATTTTTAGACCCTAATTTTAAGGATTTTGGAGGTTGCTCGAGAGTGATTATTTTTAGAAGCAATTATCTATAAGTTCATATTTTGCATGCCTCTTTGAGAGAGAAAACCTATATATTGTAAAGCAAAAGTTTGTTTTTGTTAGTTCTTGATTCTCATTCTGATTCAGACAGATTGGAGAATTCTTGTAGCTCATTTTTTACAGTTTTATTGAGAGATCGACAGGTTACAAGTTCCATTTTTTGTCTTCTTTGTAGAGTTTTCCTTTGTTTATTTGAGATCAGTTAAGTTACCTTTCTATTTTAGTGCTAATTATTGAAGTGATTTTGAGGAAATTTTATTGTGTTTTATCATTAAACCTTTAAAATTATTGTCTCACTTCCTTGTTTGCAGTATTAAGCATATAATCATTAGGTTGTGTTGCTAGAAATAGTTTTTTTGTGTTGTGAAAAAATCATTTCCTTCATTAAAACCCTATTTTCAAACCTTCCTTACAATAACTTTTGTGATATTTATGCCGAGTCTGGATTGTGTAAAAGTCAGATTTTTGGGTAAACATTGTGGATCAGATTGCATATTTTTATCTAAATCAAGTGCATCACCAAATTTTACCTTTTGCATTCACTTAGTTTCTTTCTTCCCTTTTCCAAAATAGTAAAGACATACATCTGAATAGAACATATGACTTGGGAACCAGCCCATAATCTAGAGGTCTAATTTCGTTATAAGGCACCCACAACCTGAAATTAGTCCAAGGTTACACGAAATTGTAGAGCTTCACCAGCCTTGCATACGGGTGCAATTCCCAGTGACAACAGGTATAACATATGAAACATGCCAAGCACATGAATAAGCCTAATATTAATCAAGTGGGTGTATCAAAAAATGATGGTCGAAGGTCTTAAACTAGGATGAACAAGCCTCTAAGAGAGTCCTAAATATACTCTAGGTACATGAGGCTCAATCCATGAAAACTAGCCTATCTACAAGAATGTGACATAAGTGCAAGAAAATATCACTTCACCTTATGCCCTAAATTACAAAGGGCCCCAAGGCTATGTCAAACACGATGATGACTAGATTGAGGTACAAATTTCATTTTCCCCTTTATATACCCCGTCAGAACGCGTGATTGAGGTCTCCCCTTAGAGTGGGTGTGTCTTCAAGGCAGAGCTCCTAAGGGAAAGGTTGATGTTAGATGCTTTTGGTCTCAAGGATCGCACTAAGCACAAGGAGATAACATACACATGCTAACATATCTTAGGTAAAAAAAGTGAATCAAGAAGTGTTTTTGATCTCCAAGATCATTGCAATGTGAGGAGAGAGCATACACACACACACACTTGACCCACATAAGCAAGATTAATTAACCCTTAGAAATCAAATGTGTGCGTGAGAATGAATGTGTCTAAGGGGTTCTTTTGATTCCCAAGATCATTTTGCAATGTGAGGGAAGAGAATACACATACCTCAAAACATAACCAAGCTCACCAACAAAGCAAACACAAAAATTGATCTAATGATAATTCTTTGATAAGAAAAACCCACAACGAACTTGTTATTAATTTAAGCAATTTTAGACCTTGACAAATGTGAAGCTACAAAACAAATATTAGCTAAAAATGACAAGATTGAAAATAGCAGTGAAGACACACCAAATTAATGTCACCAACAGATTCCTTATGATTTTCTATGCAATTTTAAAAAATCATTGCATTTCGATTTAAAACGCAAAAGTTATGACCAATTTAAGATTGCAAACAATAGTGGACTTCAAATGATTGTACCTTGAAATTTAGGCCAAATTTGGAAGATATTCTATGCCACTAGGAAGTTTGCTAAGTTAGCTTTCAAACGCCTATAATTTTGTCAAAATCTGATACTTCTAGCAAAAGTTATGCAAAATTGAAAAAAATAACTACTTTAGGAGATCACATGGATGAGTACTATGTTAGACCACTAGAAGTCAAGTATGGGATTAAGGGAACAATGATCACATAGGGCGGTCAGATGTAGGCGATTAAGTTTAATGTGAGAGTTAAACTAAAAACCCACTAGTGGTTAAAATGTGTTCACATGCAAAATATTAAATGTTATTGTTGAGACTAGTGGTTAAGTTTAAAACCCTACCATAACAAATATTACTAAATATAGCCATTAAATTAAATGTTGCTTTAATTGGAAGTTGTTGTTGGTAGGTGCCGACTAATAAAAAAAGTACTGTACACTAGCCATGTATCCTCGCCGGGGTTCGGGGGCGACAGCTCCCGAGAAATTTTTTTTGGAGCCGACATAAAAAATCTTTTTTTATGACCGACATAAGAAAACCCTAATTTTTGTAACCGACAAAAGGGCTTGAAAAAGCGGCTAAGGGTTAGGGTTTTGATATATTGTATTGTAGCATTTGCAGCAGTATTGAGTTGCAGGGATTGCTGATTGTAATCGGTTTGATTTACTGGATAATAATATTGGACTCTCTATTTGGTGGATGTAGCCTGAGTTTGGGTGAACCATGTTAAAACTTGTCTCTCGCTGTTATTAATTCTGTGTATTTCCATTTCTCTATTTAATCTTTATTTGCATTTTATTGATATCTTCTGCCGGCTAACCCTAACAAGTGGTATCAGAGCTAGGTTGTGTTCGATTATCGTCTGCAAGAAGGTCTCACGGTTGAGTGGGAGCAATGGCGGATGAGGGTAAATTGAAGGTCAATAAATTCAATGGGCAGAACTATCAGTTATGGAAGATGCAAATGGAGGATTACCTCTATCAAAAGGATTTATGGATGCCGTTGGAAGGAGTAGCCAAGAAACCGGCAACAATGTCTGATGAGGATTGGAATCTTCTTGACAGAAAGGCACTGGGAACCATTTGGTTGTGCCTGGCACCATCGGTGGCATTCAATATAACGGAAGCGAAGACAATAGATGGTCTAATGAAAGCTTTAGCAAAATTGTATGAAAAACCCTCAGCCTCAAATAAGGTATTTCTCATGAAGCATTTGTTTAATTTGAAAATGGTTGAAGGTGGATCTGTGACAGGTCATTTAAATGAATTTAATACGACTGTCAGTCAATTGACTTCTTTAAATGTAAAATTTGATGAAGAAGTTAGAGCTCTCTTGATATTATGTTCATTGCCTGAAAGCTGGGATAGTTTGGTAATGGCGGTTAGTAACTCTGTTTCTGGTTCAAATACCCTGAAATTTGATGATGTTATTGGTGTTATTCTAAGTAAGGAAATTTGTAAGGAAAGCTTAGGTGGATCCACATCAGGTAGTATTTTGAATGCAGAAAGTAGGGGCAGATCAAAGGAGAGAGAAAAAGGTTATGGAGGTCATGGGAAGTCATGAGGAAAATCAAGGGACAAAAGATCCCAAACCAGAGGACAGAAGGATTGCTGGTACTGTGGGAAACCAGGTCATCTGAAGAAAGATTGTTGGTCTCGAAAAAATAAAGAAGTAGACAAACAAGAAGGCAATAAGGAAGCAAATGTGGTAAGTAACAAATCTGAAGATGATGCTTTGATTCTTTCCCTAGATAATGCTGATGATTCATGGGTTTTAGATTCAGGAGCCTCATTTCATGCTACGCCCCATAGAAGTTATTTTCTTGATTATGTCCAAGGGGATTTTAGGCTGGTTTATTTGGGAGATAATGAACCCTATCATATTGTTGGAAAGGGAAGAATCAAGATTAAGTTGCAGAATGGGAATCATTGGCTACTACAAGAGGTAAGGCATGTTCCAAGGCTTAGTAGGAATTTAATTTCAGTAGGGTAGCTAACTGAACAAGGTTGCATTGTTACATTTACTGATAAAAATTAGAAGGTTTCAAAAGGTGTCTTAGTAGTAGCAAAAGGTGTGAAAGTAGGCACCTTATATCTTTGTACAGGTCATACTGTTCCTTCTACTTTAGCTGTTACAGAGGAAAAACAAACAGGTTTAGGAACAGTTATTGCAGGTTCACAGGAAGAGACTGAAACAGTTGCTGCAGGTTCTGAGACAACGCTGTGGCATAATAGATTTGGGCATATGAGTGAAAAAGGTATGAAGGTACTTCATTCTAAGAAAGTTTTACCAGGTCTAAAATGTATTAATATGGATTTCTGTGAAAGTTGTGTATATGGCAAACAAAAGAGAGTCAGTTTTCTCAAGGATGGGAAGCAAAAGAAAAATGAAAAGTTGGAGCTTGTGCATACAGATGTATGGGGACCAACTCAGGTATCTTCTCTCGGTGGCTCTCGGTATTATGTTACATTCATAGATGATGCAACTAGGAAGGTCTAGATTTATTTCCTTGGACAGAAATCTGATGTATTTGAAATATTTAAGAAATGGAGAAGCTTGGTTGAGAATGAGACAGGTAAAAGATTAAAATGTCTCAGATCTAATAACGGTGGTGAGTATTGCAGCAAAGAATTTGAGGATTATTGTTCCTTTAATGAAATTCGTAGGCAAAAAACGGTTCCAGGGACTCCACAGGAAAATGGAGTGGCTGAACGCATGAATAGGACAATAATGGATCGTGCAAGGACCATGAGATTGCATGCTGGGCTGCCTTTAAACATGTGGGCAGAGGCTGTCAACACTGTTGTATATTTAATTAATAGAGGTCCTTTAGTTCCTTTGGGCTGTGGTATTCTAGAGGAAGCATGGACAGGTAAGAAGGTGAGTTATTCTTTTCTCAAAACCTTCGGATGTGAAGCATTTGCACATGTAGATTCTGAAAATAGAACCAAGCTGGATGCAAAATCAAAAAAGTGTACCTTTGTTGGATATGGCATTGATGAATTTGGTTATAGGCTTTGGGATTTTAAAAATCAAAAAATTGTGAGAAGCAGGGATGTTATATTCAATGAGAAGGTGTTGTACAAAGATCAGTTGCAGCAGCATGAGAAGAAAGCAAAAGATTATGTGGTGCTGGATGATACTCCAAATAGTGATGTTCCAGTGGTTCCTCATGCTCCGCAACAACAACCAGAAATACCACAAACTCCAGTGAATGTTAGACGGTCAACAAGGATAAGTAGACCTCCTGAAAAGTTTTCTCCCTCTTTGTATTTTATTTTGTTAATAGATGCTAGTGAACCAGAAGGGTATGATGAAGCTATGCAGGTGAATACACAGGTTCAGTGGGAGCTTGCCATGAAAGAAGAAATGGACTCCTTGCTGAAAAATCAGACTTGGGAATTATGTAAGTTACCTGCAGGTAAAAAGGCTTTACCAAACAAATGGGTTTACAGGCTGAAAGAGGAAGATGGAGGTAAGAAAATATTTAATGCCAAGTTAGTTGTAAAAGGATTTGCATAGAAACATGGCATTGATTTTGATGAGATATTTTCTCCGGTTGTCAAGATGACTTCTATTCGTACTGTTTTAAGTATTGTGGCTGTTGAAGATTTGCATTTCAAACAACTAGATGTGAAATTGACTAAGGAGATGTGTCCAAAGACACAAGAGGAGGAAGAAAAAATGTCCAAGGTACCATATGCTTCAGTTGTAGAAAGTTTAATGTATGCCATGGTATGCATGAGACCGGATATTACACATGCTGTCGGAGTCGTTAGCAAGTATATGAGTCATCCTAGATTTGAGCATTGGAATGCGGTAAAATGGATTCTTAGATATTTGAGAGGAACATATAATAAACACTTATGTTTGGGGGGCTCTAATACTGATTTAGCAGGTTATGTAGACTCAGATTTGGTAGGGGATATTGATACCAGGCGGAGTACTACAGGTTATGTCTTTACTGTAGGTGGAACATCGGTGAGTTGGCTTTCCAGGTTACAAAAGGTGGTTGCTTTATCTACCACAGAGGCAGAATATGTAGCTGCAACAGAGGCAAGCAAGGAGATGATATGGCTGCAATCTTTCATGGAAGAATTGGGTAAACAACAGGCTAACAGTTCTTTGTATACAGACAGTCAGAGTGCCATTCATCTTGCAAAGAATTATGCCTTGCATTCAAAGACCAAACACATACAGTTGAGGTATCACTTTATTTGGTCGGTGTTGGATAATGGATAGTTAAGGCTGAAAAAGATACATACAGATGAAAATCTAGCGGATATGTTTACAAAGGCAGTGACAAGGGAGAAGCTGAGCTCCTCTTCAGCTTCGATTGGTCTTCTAGACTAAAAACAATAAAAACAGAACAGTCGAGTCCAAGGTGCTTATTTCCAGTGGGAGCTGCATGCGCAACGATGTCGTCCAGGCTCAGTCTCCAAGTGGGAGATTATTGGTAGGTGGCAACTGATCAGGAAAGTACTGTACACTAGCCATGTATCCTCGCTGGGGTTTGGGGGCGGCAGCCCTCAAGAAATTTTTTTTGGGGCCGACATAAAAAATCTTTTTTTTATGACCAACATAAGAAAACCCTATTTTTTTGTAACCGACAAAAGGGCTTGATAAAAGCGGATAAGGGTTAGGGTTTTGATATATTGTATTGTAGCATTTGCAGTGGTATTGAGTTGCAGGGATTACTGATTGTAATCAGTTTGATTTACTGGATAATAATATTGGACTCTCTGTTTGGTGGATGTAGCCCGAGTTTGGGTGAACCACGTTAAAACTTGTCTCTCACTGTTATTAATTCTGTGTATTTCTATTTCTCTGTTTAATCTTTATTTGCATTTAATTGATATCTTCTGCCGACTAACCCTAACAGTTGCCATAAAAAATATTTAGACAGATGGTTTTCATAGCCGTTAACAACTCGCCAACTGGTTCCGGACCTTCGATCTGGGTTATCACAAATCGGGAGGTGGGTTATTGTGGATCAAGAGGTCACGTAGGGTTTCAGCCCTTAATCCTTCCCAGACCAGGGGGGATAATCTCTACAGAGGGGCTAGCGCTGAAAATTGAACTTTAAATTTTAAATTTTTAAACCTATTAAATCAAAATCAAAACCTTCCACAACCATTTTTTCACCTTTTTTTTAAATTCCGGACGATGACTGAAAAATTACCAACAGTAGAACCCTCCACAATACGTATCCATGCAGTATGGATCTGCAACCAGGAGGTGCCTAAAAAAAATTTAGCAATAAAATATACACTGCTTTATATGGATCCTAAGGTTTTGGGCCTCCCAGACCAACCGTGAGGTCACCCCCAATTTTTTTAAAAAGAGCATAAACCTGCAAAAAAAAACTAAGAAATCTTGCAAAAAACAAGCTAGATATAGGGACATGGGTCCCACTAGGTGTGTCAAATGTATGATGCAGAAAATATGAAATATAGAATGGAAACAATACATAATGAAAGCTCCTATTTCATACCTACAGTACCTCATATCGAGTAAAGGACTAAAGAAATCAAACAAAAATAACAAAACAATGTTACCACAATAGTCCTTATTGCACAATGATGAATGGTGGATGTCCTCCAGTGATGCTTGATAATGATATTTGATATTGATAATGTTGATTACTCACACTAGCAGCATAATAGTACTTGATCTTACTCATGTGATAGCCGGGTAAATGTAAGAAGTTGGGTCCACATAGAGCGAAAGTCATGGGCAAAAAAAAAATCCTGACAAAAACGGGTACCCGTTTAGGAACGAATGCCCGAGCCTAAACAGGTACCCATTCCTACTCGCTTAGGAATGGGTGCTCGATCCTAAATGGTTACCCGTTTAAAAACAGGTACCCGTTTCTATATAGATATTTAAATTTGAAAAAAAACCATGCCCAGTTTTTTTCCCACACAAAAGGAACGGGTACCCGTTCCTAAAAGCTTAAGCTTGGGAAAGGCATGGTAAGCCAACCTCTTGCCTTGGACCTACAAGTTTTTTTCTAAGTATAGAACAAGAAAAAAGACTGAGTTTACTTATATGGCTGACGACATTTTTTTTAAAATTTTTTTACAAAATGAAAACCCATTACAGATGGCAGTGTCTAGTTTTCAAATATATAATTTTTTTTATTGGACTTGTTTTTCTATTTATTACGTAATTTATGAGCAAACTGGTCCAGAAACTTGAAATGACAGGTGTTTGTATTTTTTTAATAACTTTTAATTTTAAAAGTTTTTTGAAAAAAATAATTATATGTCATCAATCTACACATCATTCTTTACACAATGAAAAAAAATCATTTTATGATTAGTTTTGTTCAAACTATGTTGGTCGTACACGAGGGTTTTCGAAAACAACAATTAGGGCCAATAAAAAATTAATAAAAAAAATATTTAGAAAAAAATTATTAAAAAATATCCTCATCAAACTTCACTGTACTACACATCTTTCCCCAAAAGGATTTAGAAAAATACTTTTATTTAGGTCAAATTATGTTGGTCGTACACGTGCATGGTATGGTAAAAAAAAAGTGACTTTTAAACAGTGGTTTTTAGAAATGCCTATTGAAAATCAATTTGTATCATCTGGGTATTAAAATAAATTACATATTTGGAAACTAGACTTCGAGTACTACATTTCATATTACTAACTTTTTTAATATTCAATCTTTAAGTGCCTCAAATGTTTAGGTCAAATGTGACAAATTCTGAAAATCAGGGAAAACACTTCCACTTTTTGGCCAAAAAGTGGACCCAACTTCTTGTACTGACCCAGCCAGGTGTTGTCTAGCTCTAGATTCAGGAGAAAATGACTTGATTGATAGTGACATTTATATGATCTTGGATGTGGGAAGGATATAACCTATTTTCATGAGGTTGGCTAAGACTAATAGGTAAAAGTGTATAAGATTAGAATGAGTGAAAAATGATTAATTAAATAATAAAATTCTTTAATTAATTATAGGACAAGGTGGTAGAAATAAATAAATTAAATAAATAAATTTTATTTAATTAATGTGGCTAAAGGAAAGCATGGACTAAATAAATTAATTAAATATAATTTATTTAATCAATTTAGGAAATGGATAAAATGGACTAAATTAATTAAATAAATAAATATAATTTATTTAAATAATTTAGGAGAAGGGAAATAAAAGGATCCTAGGATGAAAGTGTTGCAAGAATGGGTGTCTAGGTCATGTCGTAAGGACAAGGTCAATTTTAGGTATCTATTGCATGTATCAAAGATACAATCACAATGTCTAGAAGCATAAGATGGCGATTTGACATATAACTGTATTTTAATTAACACTAAATGACTATATCATAGATGTATTAAAAGAATAATCATCATAAACCACATCATCATGTAACAAAGAGTCATCCACCTCATTATAACAAGATATAAAACTATCATTATGGTCATTATTAAACATATTGTCATAGACCATGAGTGACAAGATAGCCTAAAAGATGCATCATTGTGAACTACATGGTGAGAAATGACTTCCCATGAAGGTGAACAAGGTGTATCATGAATTAACGTATCTCTACTAATAGAACAAGTACAATCATCATAAATCTCACCACTAGGATAACCATCATAGATAGATAATCCAAAAGCAACAAGTATATCACTAGGCATGGGTGAAGGTGTATCATCATATATAGGTGACCACATCATAAGTGTCCATAGGTTCAACATAAGATATAGAAAAATGATCATCATTAAATACATTATCATGTATCAAAGAAGGTAATGCATTCAAAAGTCATGAATCTATGGATATAGGGCTATTGTGACATATAAGGGGTTCATGATCAAAAGGTGTAACCATGTCATGTATAGGCGAAGGAGGTAAAGCTATATCATTTATGTACCTCCTACAAGGTATACATCATAATGTATATCCTCAATATCACAATCCATTAATCATCATGAAGTTCATGGATAAATGACATAAGTGTATCTAATATGCAAGGATGAGCACTAATCAACCCTATGGATGAAGGAAACTATAAGACATAACAGAACAAAACCTCCACAGAAAGCACATCCTTATCCTTGTGAAAACGTGTGATGAGAATATCAAGGATAGAGAGATGATGTGCAATGAAAAGATAATAACCTATCAAAATCTACAATGTAAGCATGGATATTAGCCAAAGAGCAAGACTTAAGTGTTGCACTTGTGTTGTCATTGATGTCAACAGTGTAAGGTTCGGGAAGGTTGTCAGCAGTGTTGTAATGAACACGGCTGGAAGTCAAGTGAATAAGAGGTAATGTCAAAGGAAGTCTATGGAAATGAGATCAGAGAAGAAGACAAAGAAGATCGATCAGAGAAGTTGTGATGAGAAGGGTAAGGTGATGGATGTCATATACTATGTACACAATTGTACCCTATCTCTTGAAGTTCATAAACAAAGATTATGCTAACATCAAAATTTCCTAGTTTGAGAAAAGAGTTTGTTGTTGTTATATGAAGTTGAGAAAGAAGTCTCTAATGTAGTAAATATTGTATTCATTATTTCCTGAGGAAAAGCATTCCTTTAGTTTTCAAATAAAGATTCAAGTCGTCCAAGGCATTGGAGTTTGCATAGAATAAGCTTGGAAGAATGCTCCACATTCCTCCGCATTTCAAGGTACGATTTGTGATACCAGGCTCAGTTTCTGTTTGTTTGCGCCAAAAAGAAAACAATTTACAACTACAATCGTGTGTGTGCATAGCTTAGTTGCACCTTATTTTTCTTATAACGGGACAATTGAACCTTTGTGTGACGTGCTTGATTTTACATTTTTTGTACTTCCTTTAGAAGGGCCTGCTTTTGGATTGCGTTTCATCCAAAAGGGACGACCCTAAGCGGAGTTTTCCTTTGAACCGCTATATAAAAGGGATAAGGCGAAAGCCAAGTCCTAACCGACGTCAGCCTTACCTTGTGATGCCAAACTGAAAAGAGGTGTACTAGCTCTTTGTGGAAACGATTTTCACATTGAGCGAAGTGTTTGAAACTCTTAGTAGGATTGGTTAAAGCTTTTAGTAGCTTGTCGCATTGCTCGTAAGGCGTTGGTCCCTCAAAGTCACTAAGAACCAATTTAGATAGAGACTACCCGACCTACCTCCGAACATTGCGGTAATCATCAGTGCAAGGGAAATCGATTTAAACCCTTAAGACACTCACCATTGGCTCCCTTGAGAAGAGATAGTATTCCCTCGGACATAAAGCTCTTGTGACCTACTTGAGCTTTCCAAGGGGAGGGTGAGATATCCCTACCTATCGTCTCTCGCAAAGATACTAAATATCCGACACCTTTATGGAATGATATTTTTATCGACGGAGTATTAAGCTGTGAGCTGATCTACTGCAATGAAACCTTGTCTCTAGGGATAAAAAGTGCTTGTTATTGATTGCAACTGTATTAGACCTGTGGAAACATTGGGCTTGTTTGGAGCCTTGAACATACACTATCTGTTGTGTCAGTCCTTGTGCCTTTTTTTGACCACTTGTTTGCTGTGTTTTCTCTTGCCAAACCAATCCAATCAGAAACAAAAAAATCTTGCCTTTGAAAAACATCAGACACTACTTCAGCGCCCCTGGTATTACAGCAGCTCGCCTTTGGTAATACAGTAGATCGCCTTTGGTCAGCAGTAACCCGCCTCTGGCAAAACTCTACTTTAGCGCCCTTGGTATAACAGTAGCTCGCTTTTGGTCACTGTAGCTCGCCTTTGGCATAGCAGTAACTCGCTATTGGCAGCTCAGTCCGTCGCCTCTGGCCCACAGTAGCACGCTTTTGGTAGCACAGTCCTGCGCCTCTGGTCAAACAGTATAGCGCCTTTGGTCCAGTACTTTGTGCATCAGAGTTTGTCCGTTTCTTCAAAGCATCTCACAGATTCCCAGCATTACATTTTGCCCAGGCATACCCCATGGTCACCACTAGGCTATAGCAAACTATGAAGTCTAGGCAAGTTGTCCCTAAGAAGCACAAGTCACCCCCTCGCACACCACAATCAGGTCGTCTCAACGTTACTCCCAAAGTGACTCCTAATACACCCGCGGCAAAACCAATCAGCTCTCCAAACATGCCGCACATAGATAAACCAAGCAATCCTCATGAGGATAGAACCCCTTTGTTAAATGCACCGCAGTATACCACAGGCTTGCCTCCGGATTTTGTCCCACAAGGTTATATCGTAGATCAAACCCCATCTCAAGAAGAGCGACACTTTGAAATAGGTCAATCCTCTCAAGAAGATGGGCAAGATCTTGATGAATTTATACAAGATCCTAGAGCTATAGCTGCCTTTGATAAAATCCTTAGTGAGAACCAGGATCATTTCTTTCGCTTGCTTGCAAAGCAAGGTGCCAAGTTACCTCCAGATTTTGATGTGTCCACTCTCAAGGAGAGCACCAAGACCCAAGAAACCATACAAGCAGTGCAAACCATGTCCACGGCAACTACGCCCTTACCTACTCAAGGTTCGCAGTATAGGAATCCCCTTTTTCAAAATCCAACAGGGGAGAGGCCCATATCACCACTTTTGACTCCTATGGAGATCTATCAAAACCAACAAGAAACTCTCCAACATCAAGCAGAGTTAGCTAAGCAAGCCACCTTAGCTCGATCCAATGTGCAACCACCTCCTACACTGTCCACCCCAAGCGCAAGTGGAATCTTGGCTACCCCATCACGCGTAGGTTTCCCACCCAATTACAATCTGGGGAACACGTATGTAGCCATGCAACAAGGGTCTCAACATATGCCACCTCCTATATCATCACACCTGCATGTCTCTCAACCAATTGGAGTCACACAGCCCCAACCACAACATTCTTCTACTCTCATCCTCAAGCAACCCCAACCGTCGCAAATCACTTCTACCTATGTCCCTCAACCACAACATCCTTCTACTCTCATCTTCAATCAACCCCCACCGTCGCAAATCACTTCTACCTATGTTCCTCCTCCACAACGTTCATCCACGCTCAACTTCTTTCATACATTGCCTAGCCACTCGCAACATTCCCAACATCAGGTTTCCCAAAGCTATGTGCCACCTTCACAACCTAATCAAACGCACTTTAGCTTTCCTCCCCCCAATACGTTTCTTCAACCATCGCAAAGCCAACATTCTTACCTAGCGCCACCTCCACCTCTGCCTAATCAAGGCCCCCAATTCCAACCCAATCTGAACCAATCATACAATCCATACAATCCCAATCAATCTTACGACCCTTACAATACCACTGCGCATGGCTCACATTATAATCTTCCATATGGGCAACACCAACCACTTTTTGGACAACAGGAGATGTTACCAACCCCTCCCACGACTATGGAACTAAAGATTGCGGAGGTGCAACAACAGCTATCCGATCTTACGTTTGGCCACACCAAAAAGACCTTCTCCTTGGAGGAAGTGTGCCCTTATCCTTTTGATCGGTCGTTACCAATGATCCCTTTTCCTCAAAATTTCACTATTCCCAAGTTCGATAAGTACAAAGGAAAAGGTGACCCAAAAGACCATCTTAGGGAATTCTATCTTGCTTGCTTCGAGGTTTCTCACAACGACACATATCTTATGCGTCTTTTTCCTCGCAGTCTTGGAGGACAAGCAATAGAATGGTTCTCACACTTACCTACGGGTATCAAGTCTTTCAACGAGCTAGCAGAGAAGTTTGCCACCCACTTTTCTTACAACGTAGAGCATGAGATTTCCATGACTGATCTATGCAACAATAAACAGAAAAATGGCGAGACTTTCATTTCTTTCCTTCAGCGATGGAGACAAATGGCTAGTAAATTCCCTTTCAAGATTCTGGAGAAACAGCTTGTTAGCATATTTGTACAGAACCTCAACCAAGAGTTAGGTTTCCATTTGCAAATTCTTAGTGCTACAACCTTCGATGAAATCACATACAAGGGTATCAACATTGAGAAGGCCCTCATCGCTAAGGGTGTGGTCAAAATCTTTAAGGAGACGAAAGATAGCAATTCGCATCAACAGTCGAATGATAAACCCAAGTATTGGAACAAGAACAAAAACGTGGTCAATGATGGAGTGGTCGAGGCTAAGCATGTCCAAACGTTGCAAACACCACTGCAACTCTCCAAACCAAGTCAAGCTCCACCTCAACAACAGCAGCAACAAAGGCAGCCTTATCCCAACCAACAGCAACGACAACAAGAGCGGCCTCAACAAGATTACCCTCCGCGACGTCAATTTACTCCTTTGGGTGTGCCCATCGAATCGGTCTTACAGCAAGCTTTGCAGAAAAGGCTCATAACCTTACCTGAGGCTCCTCCTTATGGAGAACCTATCTACAAAACTGCACGTTACAGAGACAATGAGTATTGTGAGTTCCATAGGAGCAAAGGTCATAGAACTGCGTCTTGCATGAAGCTTAAGCACCTCATCCAAAACCTCATCGACGGTAATCAAATCACTTTTGAGAATGAATCACCAGTGCAACACACGAACAAGGATCTCGATATGTACAAGGAACCATTCCCTCATCATGGTCCACCTCCTCCTCAGGATAGAGGTAAAGGTATCCATCACGCTTCCACGTCCTTCGATTCCATTGTAGGTCGTTTTGAAGAGAGTCGAGTTTCTACCCTCACCATCAAAGGCAAATCTACAGATTGTGTTGTTACTACTCGTCGAGGTCATGTTACCATTCGTACACCTACACCTAGGCTTCCAGTTCAGTCTGATTATAATCTTGTCGAACATCTAGGGAGAACACCAGCGCAGATCTCTATTTTGGACCTTCTACGGTCATCACCTGCACATAGAGTGGTGCTAGAAAAAGCCCTCCAAGAGTCTTCCATTCCTAACAACATAGCAGTCGCAGATTTCCAAGCTATAGTGGGTAATATTGCTTCGCCTTACAATGTGGTCTTCTCTGAGAAAGACCTTCCCTCCCATGATCCTTGTCACAACGATGCCCTCCATATTGAAGTGCTCATCCATAAGCGCAAAATCAAACGCATCCTCATAGATGGTGGTGCTGGTCTCAACATCTGTTCTTTAAAGTTACTAAAGAAATTGGGATACTCTGAGGATCACGTCAACACTGAGCATAGTAATTACAATCAAGGGGTATGATGATGCAGAACGCCGTTCAGAAGGTGTTATTCACTTGCCTATACAACTGGGCCCGGTCATGCTTGAAACCAGGTGTCAAGTTCTTGATATTGAGCTGCCTTACAACATTATTCTTGGCCGCCCATGGATCCATGCAATGAAAGTTGTCCCCTCCACGTACCATCAGTCCCTCAAGTTCCCATACAATGGTACGGAGATCACCATCCCAGGAGACCCTAATCCTTTTGAATTTTGCCGTGTCTTGCAAGGAAGCTATAAGAATTGCAACCAAGTGCCTAAAAATGACAAAGCCCTTGAGTCCCCTCTCTATGTTGACCCTAAAACTCTCACACAAGCCTTTACAAGTGAGCCTACACCCCTCCCCAAAATCACAACTCGCTTTCGGGATATAGGCTTTGGCACTTACGATATCTCTGAATCTTGTTGTGTAGGGCGGATGCCTTTATCTCCAAAATCTTACGGCAAACCACCCATTGCTAAAGTTACCAAAAAAGAAAATATTCCTCCCCCACCATTCCTAACCCAATTCCAACATGGACGGTTATTGGAAGAGGAAACTATTGAGGACATCTCTTCTTGGCTCTACAAGGAGAAAGAACCAGTCACGATACCAGTCAAGCAGTATGGCAATGGCTTAAGGATAGTGAAAAACATGGGCTATAAAGGCAAAGGTGGCCTTGGGAAACAGAATCAAGGCACTATGGAGCCCATTGTGGTAACAAAGAAGCTAGACAAGAAAGGATTAGGATTTGGTAAGAAGGTACCACGCGCCTCGGACATCGAGTATATCCTCGACGAGGTAGCTGACAAGTTTCCCGCCGATTCGACATCTACAGAGGATACCACCGATGACTCTTCCCTCCACATGACCAATCTATTCGCAGAATCCTCCATTTTTACACTATCCTCCGTATCCTTAACTTCCACCACCAGCACCCAGAATGTCACGCTTGTCTACCCTGAACTTATCGATTGGGACCAACAAGGGGCCCCCGTTATAGATGTATCTCAGAATGACGAAGCTTTAGCTGAGTTTATGGGACTTCAGGAAGGTATCCCTCTTGGCGATCACAAGGCAGGTTTTGTAATGGAACTAGAGCCCATGGCTTACTTTGGTGAGAATGCCAAATCCTCTAGTCGTAAAAGTGCAAATAAAGAAAGATCTCTAGGTGAAAACCACACTGTGGCACCTCCTGATCATAAAATAGTAAAAATAAAGGACGTATCCAAAGGTGAAAACCCAACTGTGGCACCTAAGGATGGAGGATTTGACCTTCCTTTACCATCTAAGTACCAAGAGAAATCAGCTCTACTAGTGGAAGATTCTACAGAGATCAACCTAGGTACAGAACAGAATCCAAAGACAACATTTCTAGCAGCATCATTATCTGATACAGAGCACAGAAACCTTAACAACTTCTTCTTGCAACGAACCATCAACTTTGCATGGACCTATGCGGATATGCCAGGGCTCGACCCTAAGCTGGTAGTTCATTATCTCACAGTTGATCCCAAAGTGAAACCAGTCAAACAGAAGTTGAGAAAGATGCACCCACAGATCGCTCTCCTAGTGAAAGTAGAAATACAGAAGCTGTTAGACGCAAAGTTTATACGACCCATTGACTATTCAAATTGGGTCTCAAACATTGTACCTGTGTCTAAACCTAATGGGCACATCCGCATGTGTAATGATTTCAGAGATCTCAACAAGGCATGTCCCAAAGATGATTTTCCACTACCAAACATTGACATTATAGTGGACTTGACAGCAGGTCACGAGATGCTTTCTCTTATGGATGGATTCTTAGGCTACAACCAGATTAGAATAGCTGAGGAGGATCAACACAAAACAACCTTTACATGTCCTTGGGGCAATTACTGTTGGTGTGTTATGTCGTTTGGTCTGAAGAATGCAGGAGCAACCTATCAGCGAGCTATGACAGTGATCTTCCACTCACATCATGGAAGACTATGTGGATGATATATTGGCTAAATCTTCTAGAGCAGAACATATACAGGTCCTAGGACAGATCTTCGACAGGCTTGAAAAATACCAAGTAAGACTTAATCCTAAGAAGTGTGTCTTCGGTGTCACATCAGGGAAGCTGTTGGGATACATAGTATCTCGTAGGGGCATCGAAGTAGATCCAGCAAAAGTAAAGGCTATAGTGGAGATGCCTCCACCAAAGAACCTTAAAGCATTAAGGAGCCTCCAAGGAAGGTTACAGTCCATCAGGCGTTTCATATCACAACTAGCAGATAAATGTCAACCCTTTCAACACTTGCTCCGAAAGGATGTTTCATTTCGATGGGACAACAAGTGTCAGGCAGCGTTTGATCAACTTAAGGAGTATCTAGCTACACCTCCTGTATTGGTTCCACCAGTTGCGGACAAACCCTTGATATTCTACATCTCCACTACAAATTCGGCCCTAGGGGCCCTGCTAGCACAAAATGATGACTCAGGCAGAGAGCACGCAATTTACTATATCAGTAGAACCTTGGTGGGATATGAGCTCAATTATTCACCCATGGAAAGGGCTTGTCTAGCAGTAGTGTTTGCCTCCCAAAAGTTGCGACATTACATGCTGAACCAACACACAAATCTGATAGCCAAGATTGATCCCTTGAAATATCTATTAGCAAAAGCAGCTCTCACAGGCAGACTGGCTAAATGGGTTATGATCCTTAGTGAGTTCGACATTGAGTACACAGATTGTAAGGCAATCAAAGGACAAGCCCTCGCAGATCAACTGGCAGAAGCACCTATGAAAGATACACATCCCATGGTAGCAGACTTTCCTGATGAAAATCTCTTCACTCTTGCTACCTCCATAATGTGGAAGTTGTACTTTGACGGTTCTTACACACAGCATGGATCAGGAGCGGGCATCTTATTTGTTACACCTCAGAATGACTACATTCCAAAGTCATATCGGCTAGCATTCCCTTGCACCAACAACATAGCCGAGTATGAAGCACTCCTCATAAGTCTCAATACAGCAGTCCAATGGGACATCACAGAATTACAAGTATATGGAGACTCACAGCTAGTCATTCGCCAAGTCACAAATGAATACCAAACAAAGGATGAGAAGTTGGTCCCCTACAAACAACTAGTGGATGCCTACAAACCACATTTTTCTAGCATCACATTTGAGCAAATTCCAAGAGAACATAATAAAGCTGCAGATTCTATGGCTTCTGTAGGGTCACTGATTGATATGCCTGCAAATACACAGAAATGTGAATTCTTGATTGAGCAATTGTTGATACCTGCCGTCGATGTTCCTGTTACTGAAATCATCTGCGAACTTGTTGGTCCCAATTCCCCATGGTACGAAGATATCTATGAATACCTCAAACACAATACCTTTCCCCCTGACCTATCATCCACTCAACGTAAAACCTTTATCCGTCGATCCTCTCGTTACATCATTCTGGGTGATACACTATATCGCCAGAGTCTCGATGGTATCCTCTTATGATGTCTTAACGCGGAAGAAGCCAAAGTTACCTTACGAGACATACACGAAGGTGTCTGTGGCGCACATTCTACCGGTCCTAATCTTGCTAAGAAGATACTCAGAACAGGTTATTATTGGCCTACAATAGAGCAAGATGCTGCACAGTTTGCTAAGAAGTGTCTACAATGTCAGCAACATGGAGATTTGATTCACGCACCCGCTCATGAGTTACAACCTGTGACAACTCCATGGCCTTTTTCTCAATGGGGTCTCGACCTCGTAGGACAAATTCACCCTTCCTCCAATGGCCACAAGTTTATCATTACCGCTACTGAGTATTTCACGAAGTGGGTGGAAGCCATTCCTATGACCTATATCACCGGTAAACAAATAGCCAAGTTTATCCTAAACTACCTCATATGCCGGTATGGTATTCCCCAAGCCATTGTCACTGATAATGGGAGACCATTCAAGAACCAAGATGTCCGTGCCTTATGCATACAATACAATATCCAACATCGCTTTTCAACTCCCTACTATCCGCAGAGTAACGGCCAAGCTGAGGCTTCCAATAAAACCATTCTCAAAATCCTTAAGAAAACAGTCAATGAAGCTGGTCGTGATTGGCACTTGCAACTCAATCCCGCCCTATGGGCCTACCGCACTAGTATCAGAACACCAACTGGTGCCACACCATATGCCTTGGTCTTTGGCTCTGAAGCCATCCTACCTATAGAGGTCGAGATCCCATCACTCAGAGTATCCATGCAGGACCTGATCGGCGGAGATGAGTATCGCACTTCCAGATTAGCTGAGCTTGAACTACTAGATGAGAGGCGTCTTGCCGCACTTAATCATCTCCATGTCTATCAAAACCGCCTCCGGCGTAATTACAACAAAAAGATCAAAGAAAGACGGTTTCAAGTTGGTGATCTTGTACTTAAGGAGAATCAGAGAAATCAAGCAGATCGAGAGAAGAAGGGCAAGTTTGAGCCTAACTGGTTAGGTCCCTTCATTGTCACAGCAGCATATGGATCGGGAGCTTATACTTTAGCTACACCTGACGGCATTCCTTTAGATGAGCCACTTAACAGTGTCCATCTCAAGAAGTTCTATGCCTGATCCTCAGGGTATTCCCACAAAAAATTAAAAAAAAATCAAAAAAGTCAAAAAAATCACAAAAAAATCAAAAACACAAAAATACAAAAAAACATTCATCCTTTGGTGAAAACCTGGCAAACAGGCACCTTGGATAAGTACCATAGCGAAAACCTGGCAAACAGGTGCTATGCGTAGCGTTAGCATCCATCGTCTATCGAGTCCTGTCCACTCCTTGTCCAGTTCGTAACCTGCTTCATCCATCCATCCATAATAAAACCATTGACTTTGTTTGCATTTCCATCTCCCTATCTAGTATAGCTTGGAAATTTGTCAATGTCCATCATCGTCATCCCACGTCTTGATCTGTGTCTACAGTTCACACTGTCTGGTCCTAGGTCAAGTCTTTTGGTGTCTTCTTCGGCGGTCACCCATACAGTTTCCTCTACCAGAATGGGGGCAACTCTTTCCTTAGCTTCAGTCTAGGATTGGTTCCTTGTTCGTGGTTCGCAGCGCATACTTCAATCTTGTCTCATTTCCACAGGCAACACCCTTTAACGGACACAGATCTCCTACGATAAGGCTGTTATCTTCTCAACACTTCTTCTACATCATCACCTCCCCCAGAACTACATATCATCTCTTCTCAATCTTAAGGTACCTTGATCCCATGGATATGGGTATGTAGGCAGTCTGGAATACGAAGCACGTTTCCAGTACTCAGGTATATAAGATCACCTCTTCTCCGCTCTTTTCCCACATCATCACACTAACCAGAACTACATATCATCTCTTCTCAATCTTAAGGTACCTTGATCCCATGGATATGGGTATGTAGGCAGTTTGGAATACGAAGGAAGTTTCCAGTACTCAGGTACATAAGATCCCCTCCTTTCACCTTGACCCATTCATCACTCTATCCAGAACTACATATTTATCACGTTCATCTTCCATCGTAAGTGTGCCTTGATCCCATGGATACAGGGTATGTAGGCAGTCTGGAATACGAAGGATGTATCCAGTACTCAGGCACACACGATCCATCATTCTCCACCCGTTTCAATCCATTCGCACTGTCACCTTTCTAGTCTTCCATTTTTCAAAATCCATTCACCTCGACTTGACTAACTCAAGCAGCAAGCTAGCGCATCCTTTCAAAGCAGTAGTCCTTCGCAAACTTGAAGCAAAGAGGCCTACTTCCAGAGTCATCTACTGTCCTGCATACCGATTGCCAACATCAGCTAAGTACCGCTTAACCTAGCCCTAGATCAACAAGCTTGTCTTCTTCGAAGTGTTCCATTGTCGAGACCAACACACGCGTCTCCTGCGACATGTGGCATTTCCTGCAAGTGAGACATTGTCTTTTTAGGTAGATAGCCCCCTTTAACGGACACAGAGTTCCTACGATAAGGCTGTTATCTTTCCTATCCAATCTATCCTGAGCAACCTCTTTGGCAAGAGAATATGTTGGCTGTATGTTTACTTTGTAAGTCAGTCAATTTGTGTTATGGTTTATCTTTTGTTCCTTTTCCAACACCTATTCAAGACTACCTTGATTTATCTATAATCTTGGTATGTTGCGATGCAATACGGATTGGGGGCATAGTCATTGCTTTCTGTGTGCTGTGTTTGAGGAATGATCTTCAGTATCTTTCTTGGCATTCTATTTATCTTGTGTGTGTTAGGACCTAGCATCTTACATATTAATAATTCTTCTCGCATTTACATGTATTGAAGTTTATTTTATGTTCAAGACTATGGCTTATTCACATGTTCCAACAAGGTTATATTATGTCTAAGGGGATCTAAGTTCAAACCGCTTGCTTGCAGAGTCAACGTCCACGCACTCGGGTATTACAGCACCTTGGTCTTTTATACCTTGGGGGCAAACTATCCACGTGCTATATCAAAAATAAGGATTGCTCTTTATAAACAAATGTGAAACCATTGCAACAAGCTCATCCATTTACACCATCCATTCTTCCATGGCCTTATATAGTTTTCCAGCAAAGATCAATCAACAGTCTTTCTCTTATGTTCTCTCCTATCTCCTTTCTTCTATCTATCATCAACCCAACCTCGCCTATCTCCAACAAATCTTCTAGTCGAGCATCAACACAGTTCTTCTATCGCTTCCCTATCTTTCCTCTCGAGGGGGCACCCTACGCCAGCTACGCTGGGGCAACTACCTACACTGGGGCATCAAAAAAAATTGTATTACATCTTCAACAATCGTTTTCTTTGACGCAACGCTACATACTGCATCACATCAAAGAGGGGCAAAATGTAGACACCCTAAAATGACCAACTTGTCATGCTACTTGCATTTCATAATCTGTCTAATCACCTGCATTGCAAACGTTAATTAAATAATCTAATTATTTAATTAATTATCATCAAATTCTTCTAAATCTCCTAAATTCAACATTAATTAAATAAATCCTCTTTATTTAATTAATTAAATTAAATTCCTCTATATTCTTCTACAATTAAATAATTTTAATTATTTAATTAGATCATTATCCTCTTCCCAAAAATCAAATCCACATTAATTAAATATATCCAATTATTTAATTAATTCATCACAATTCTATCTTATCTACAATTAAATAATTTACATTATTTAATTAAATCAATTGTTCTTCTAAATTTAAATAAATCAAATCAATTTTATTTAAATTATCTCAATCCTCTAAAAATAAATAAAATCAAATATTTTATTTATAATCTTTGTTCTTCCAAAATCATGCACAACAATTAAATAAATTTATTTATTTAATTTGCTTTCAAATCTTCTAAATTAAATAATTCCAATTATTTAATTATTTCTTCCAAAATATCTTCTCTAAATTTAAATAAATCAATTATTTATTTAAATTGCTTTTTCTTCTAATTTGAGTTATCTCTAAAATAACTCAAGCTTTCTTGCTCATCAATTAAATATTTCTATATTTAATAAAGCAAAATATCTTCTTTTCTCATGCAAATCCCTTCTTCTTGTTTTAAATCACTTAACTGATTGCTTTATTCTTTTAATTGATTTATCTCTTCAGTTAACTCATTCTTCTATTCTTGATAACTCCTCTCATGCAAAAGCAAGCAAGACACATGTCTGCTTTTCATTCGTTGCACATTCCTCAACTTATCTCCTCCATTGATTCTTCTGAATTATCTGGACCGTTGATCGATCTTTGATGAAATCTATATAAACCCCCCTCATCTCCTTCATTGACTCTCTCTCTCTTCGATTTTATTCTCAGGCATACTTAACAGCGCTTTGAGCATACAATGATTCGATTGAGCACTCTTACGATCTTTTGACATTGATCTTCTTGAGCCACTTTACGATCTTTTAACATTGATCTTGGCGCAACCCTTACGATCTTTTGACATTGATCTTCTTGAGCCACTTTACGATCTTTTAACATTGATCTTGGCGCAACCCTTACGATCTTTTGACATTGATCTCTTGAGCACACTACTTGCTTGTTGCAGCTATGGCTTTGCAACTACATTGAGCAATCCACATTCAATCCAAAGGAAACAATACAGGTTTTGGTAAGAGCTTTCATTTGTCTTTGATTTGTGATTTATGGCTTTTACTTAGATTCATTTCCTTTATGTTATTGGGTTCTTTGGTTTTATTTTGTTTAGATTTAATCCATTTTTCCATATACACAGTTTGTATAAGTCTTATGTTTCTTGTGTGGTGATTAGTATGATGTTAATTGATCCCTCTAGTACCACTTTAGGTCTGGAGCTATTGTGTGGAAGAATAAGTGTTTCCTAGGTCGACTTCATATGTTTTGATGTTCCCGCCAAATGATTTGAAGTGTGCGCCTGCTTGGAAGAATGTGCTAATAAAGAATAGGTCTTGGTTATCACTTGGATGCTGACTTGGTGTGGCCTTGCACGTTTCATGAATACACATTTCATCTTGGTTAACATGGGAGAAAGATTTTGTAATTTGTAGAAGGTATAAATGAAAGATCTTGTTTGTTGAGGAAGGTATGAGTGTATGAGAGTGTGTGAAGATGTGTGAATGGATGTGAGGGTGTGTTAGAGTTAGCAGTGTTCATTGAGATATAAAGTGAAGTTTTGTGAAAAAGTGAAGTGTGTGGATGATGCAGAGATGTTTTGTTTAGTAAGATTTGTTGAATGTAATATCTAGAGGTTGTAGCATCATTCTATAAGTGTCATTGCTTTGTATTTTAGGGATTTGCAAGTTCCTTTTGGTTGTAGCCCATAAATAATATTGTAATCATGTTTTATCTTTATTTGTGAGGCTGGATTTGGACTATAGATCCAAGTAGCTTGCTCACTATGGTTTTTCCCTTCTTGGGTTTTCCATATAAATCTAGTGTTGTGGTTGTGTACTTATGTGTTGTGCTTTAGTTAGTTTAATTTGTTGATCTTCTGGTTAAAGAAGTTAGAAGTTTTTATTGTTAATGTTAAACTGGAATGAGTTTTGATAATACTAATTCACCCCCCTCTCACTATATCCTTGCATTCTAACAATTAGTATCAAAGCAAGGTTCCTTGGTATGGCCTAAGGTAGATCTTCAAATAGAACACATGGCTCAGAAGGAGTCCTCTTCTAAAGTTCCGATGGTTGATGGAAATAACTATGACTTCTAGAGTGTAAGGATGGAAGCCTATCTTACCTCTAAGGTATAATGTTTGGAGGGTGATTGCGACTAATTATGTCGAACCCAGTCAATCCCGTACATATTTAGATGCGACGAAAGCCCATGAGAATAATGCCAAAGCCAAGAATGCAATCTTAAGTGGTTTGAGTAGTTCAAAGTTAGTCAAGGTTGTGTGGTGCAAGACAACAAAGGAGATATAGGAGAAGCTCAAAGGTCTCTATGAAGGATATGACACCATAAAGGAAGCAAAACTACAATCCTACAAAATAGTATTTGAGAATCTAAGGATGAAAGAAGGAGAGAACATAGCTGGCTACTTACACCAGGTAGATGAAGCAGTGAATGGAATCAGAAGTATGGGTGAAGACATAGCTAAATCATTGGCTGTAAAGAAAGTCTTGAGATCTCTCCCTCAGATATTTGATTCAAAAGTTTTTGCAATAGAAGAAGCCAGAGACTTGAAGAAACTCAACATGGTAGAACTGTTTGGGTCCCTCACTGCCTATGAAATGAGAAATGAAGTCATAGGTCCATGTCAAAAAGAAGTCACTTTTAATGCGGTGAAATATGAAGGAGTATTTGAAATATGTAATGAAGTTGAGGAAGAAGAAGCAAATTTTAGAAGAAAGTTGAAAATAGGATTAGGTAAATATAAAGGTAAGCTAGCCTTCAAATATTTCAAATGTAGTAGAATTAGTCATTATGCCTCTAAATGTCCTTTTGGAGAAAGTGAAAGTAGCAGTAAGGGGTTCAAGAGAAACATTTTTTAGAGAAATCTTCTTTCAAAAGAAGACTACAACTCCAGAGAATAAGTAGATCACTACTCATTTGATGAGGATAGAGGAGAATATCTATTCATGACCTGTTGATCTCAGATGGTTCAAATAAGGCTGTAGATGAAGAAGAATATGAAGTTGACTTTGAAGGTGAACTTGTTTACGCTCTTGAAGATAGATTGTGTAAGGAAGGAGAATCAAGAACAAAGAGCTATGATTGAAGCCAAGACAAAAGAATATATAAAAAATGATAAAGAAATTCAGTTACTCAAAAAGGATTTGAAGAAGGCAAAGCTTGGAAGTCCGGATGATACAGAATGTATAGATCTCATCTTGCCTCAAGGAAGATCTCTTCATGAAAGACAATTCTCCATAAACAAGTTTAATCATGTTTTCTTTGGTTATTGTTTTATCTGCAATAAGTTTGGTCATAAGGCTATGGATTGCAAATCTGTAATAAGTGAAATAAATCTTGTAAGTAGAAATTCTATTGCTTCTATTATGGATGCCAATGTGGTATGTCAAATTTGCAACAAGGTTGGACACATAGCAAGGTATTGTAGGAATGGTCTTGCAAATTCAGAATCTTGGATAACTAATGTCACTAACCAAGACAAGGAGAATGACAATGGAGTTGATAACTCAATGATTGTCTAAACAACATTTTATGCTCAAGGACAAACCAATCTCTAGGTGATAGACATTATATATATGAGTGACATGACAGGTGATGAAAGCAAGTTTATTAATCTCGGCAAGTGGGATGGTGGATTGGTTAGGTTTGGAGATAACTCTTTAAAAAATATCACTGGAAAAGGTACTATAAGCATTGATGGAAAGTCTCAGACACATGATGTTCTTTATGTAGAAGGTATCAAGCACAACCTTCTCAGTGTAAGTCAAATGTGCAAAAAATGATATAATCTTACATTTCATGATCAAGGATGTGAAATCAGGAGAGCAAAATTTGGAAAATTGGTGGTAGAAGGCTTTAAGATAGAAGGCAACTTGTATAATCTGAAAGGGGTTAATGAGAGGACTTGTCTGTTAAGACAAACAAATGAATGTTGGTTTTGGCATAAGAGAATGGGGCACATCAACTTTGACAATCTAGTGAAGATCAGTTCAATGAAAGCAATAAGAGACATGCCAAAGATCATCAAGCCTGCAAGCACAATATGCAAGGAATGTCAGATTGGGAAGTAGACAAGGAGAACTTTCAAGTCCAACGAATTTTCTTCTACAAGGCCTTTGAATTTGGTTCATACAAACTTGTGTGGACCAACTAGGACAAAAATCCTACAAGGCGAGAGGTATTTCATGTTGCTTACTAATGATTTCTCTAGAATGACATGGGTTACATTTTTTAAATAAAAACCAGAAGCGTTCAGTAGATTCAAGATCTTCCAAGCTATGGTTGAAAATGAAATGAATGCTAGGATCAAGTGCTTAAGATCTAATAAAGGTGGTGAGTTCACTTTAAATGAGTTTGTCAAATTTTGTCAAGAACACGGAATCAAAAGGCACTTCGCAGCTGCTAGAACCCATTAGCAGAATGGTGTTACAGAGAGAAAGAATAGGATTGTCCAAGAGATGGAAAGGACAATGTTGAGTGAAGCTAAACTACTTGATATATACTGGAAAGAAGCAATTCATATCACAATCTATATTCTTAATAGGGGACAACTAGGAAAGTACAACACCAAGACTCCTTATGAGCTTTGGAATGGAAGACCTACAATAGTCAAGTATTTCAGAGTTTATGGAAGCAAATGCTACATCAGAAGAGATGAATAAGGTCTGGGAAAGTTTGACTCAAGAGAAGATGAATTTTCCTTGGATACTCCAGAGAAGACTACTAAGACTCTAGCCAAGTATGTTCATAAAAATCATTCAGAAGATCAGATCATTGGAGAAAAGAATGAAGGAGTTCAGACAAGAAGAAGATTTGCAAGAACAAATGAACATGTAAACTTTGCTTTGCTGTCAAGAATAGAACCTAAAATTTTTAATGAGGCTAGCAAGGATGAAGGATGGATACAAGCCATGGAAGAAGAACATAATCAGATAGAAAAGAATCAAACTTGGGAGTTGGTACCAAGGCCTGCAGACAAGAATGTGATAGGAACAAAATGGGTTTTTAGGAACAAATTGAATGAAGAGGGAGAAGTGGTCAGGAACAAAGCAAGGTTGGTTTGCAAAGGATATTCACAAGTTGAAGGAGTTGACTATGAGGAGACATTTGCTCTGGTGGTAAGAATGGAAGCAATCATAATGGTTCTTGCTTTTGCAGTACATAAGGGATTTAAGGTATATCAAATGGATGTCAAATTCATTTTTCTAAATGATGACTTGGAAGAAGAGGTCTACATAGAGTAGCTAGATGGTTTTCAGTTACCAAAAGACCCAAGCATGGTGTGCAGACTCAAGAAGACTCTATATGGTCTCAAACAAGCCCCTAGGGCTTGGTATGCAAGGTTGGACAAGTACTTACTTCAGCAAGGTTTCAAGAAAGGTACCACATATAGTAACCTTTACATCAAAACTAAAGGTGAACAAATTCTAATTATTGTTGTGTATGTTGATGATAGAAATTTTTGTGGATATGATGAGATGTGTAAGAAGTTTGCATGAGAGATGTAGAAAGAGTTTGAAATGTCTATGTTAGGAGAGTTGTCATTCTTTCTTGGACTCCAAATTTCTTAATCAAATGATGGCATCTTTATTTCTCAAGCAAAGTCTGTTAAGGAAATGTTGAAGAAGTTTGGAATGGAAGATTGCAAACCTGCGAGGACTCCTATGGCAACCAGTTTCCACTTGAGTAAAGATGATGAGTCACGTAAAGCTGATCAGACTTGGTACAAATCTTTGATTAGGGGCCTACTATACCTAACAACATCAAGGCTTGACATTATGCAAGTTGTGTGTTTGGTTGTAAGGTTTCAAGCTAGTCTTAAGGAAACACATGTGAAGGTAGTCGAGAGAATATTTAGATACTTGAAGAGCACTTTGGAACATGGATTGTGGTATCGATTGGGTTATGAATTTTCCCTGACTGCTTATACTGATGTAGGTTAGGTTAGCAGTGTTGATGAAAGAAGAAGTACCAGTGGAGGAGCTTTCTTTTTAGGAAACAAACTGGTCTCATGGATTAGCAACAAGCAGGATTTAGTGTCCTTATCAACTGCATAGGCAAAATATATAGCTACAACAGCCTGCTATACTCAAGTGTTGTGGATGAAGCAAACATTGAAGGATATAAAGCTTGTATATGATGAGCCTATTCCTATTCATTGTGATAATACAACTGCTATCAATATTTAAAAGAATCCAGTGATGCATTCTAGAACCAATCACAGATCTATTAGGTATCACTTTTTAAGAGAGAAGGTTGTAGATAAAGAAGTCAGATCAGAATATGTGCTTACAAAGGACCAAGTTGCAAACATTTTCACCAAGGCACTTTCTAAGGATACCTTTGAGTATCTCAGATAGAAGTTGGGGGTTGTTGCCCCTCCTTCTTCTAGATAGATGCACAGATGGTGCATCTGTCTGGGGGGAGTAGTTCAAGATACATTTTTATCCCTGGATTGATGGTGGCTACCTCTCAGGGGGAGAAGGTAGGAAAGAGGTTTTGAAGGATAAGAAGATTCGATCAGTCAAGGGGAGCTAACAAGTGAGGAGCAATGAAAGAGAAATCAAGAAGAATGAAGACAGGGGGAGCTAAAGGAAGATCAATTTGGAAGGAGATCACTAGTCCTTTGTCCTTTATGTCAAAGGGGGAGAAAATTGTATATCAGGTCAAGTGTTGCCATCAATGCCAAAGGGGGAGATTGTTGCACTTGTGTTGTGTTGGGTGAATATTTTGTCGTCAACTAACTGACGGCAAAATGGTTATATCATCCACAGTGTGATGAGATAAATCTCTCCTCTTAGCAAGGGGAGGTTCCCTTTTTTAACTACTTTCAAACTTATCTATTCTAAAACTAATCTTCAGGGTGAATCCATATTATCCATTTCTCTTTTTTCAGAAATGACATTTACAATTTAAAATAGCAACTTCACAATTCAAATCAAATATAACCAAGAAACCCACGAGAGCACAAAGTCTATCATTGCTCCTTTGCTGATTTAAAATTTAGAAACAAATAGGATAAGGTGCAACCTAAAGTCTTCACTGAATACTATAATGAAAACACACGATCATAAATGATAATAGCATCTCAAACTCTTTCCAATATGTTTTACTCCAAAACATAAAATCTCAAACCCAAAGATAATTATTGCAGCACAAAGTCTCCAATATTAGCTTTAGAACATCTCCCAGATTATCCAAACTCACACTACAATTCGATCAAATAGATAAGATAGTATAACGAAAAGGACATAAGAACAATTTCCAATACACCACAAGTTATTCCAATGCAAAGATTGAATGATTGCTTGCTTTTCTATTCACTTGATAAAATATGATTTACAATTTGAACACAAAGTCTCAAAATACTCTTCAATTTGGCAGAGTTTTGCTTCAATAACTAAAGATAAGAAATTACAATGGGGGGTCCTCTTTATTTATAGGAGAGACCAAGAACAAAAATAGGAAAAGAACAACTAACTATGACTTATTCAACAAAGGAGTCCTTTTTTATTTGGAACTTCCTATGTTTTTACATGTAATTACATATGAGAAAAGTACATGTAAATATGTCCAAAACTATTTCAAAAGTACATCTAAAAAATAGAAAATAAACTAAGTGACGGAAAAGCTGCTTCAACTTGCACTGCCTTCTTTCTTCATGTGGCAATCATACATGGTAAACACAACTTGCATCCCCAAACTATCCGAACTGACTGTGTTCCTGAAAATCATCTGGGCTCTGACTATTGCATCTTTGACTGTTGTAATTGATTTTGCATGGCTAGTTAACTTGGCCTTTAGATTATCCAAAGTTAACTGGTTGTCAAGAATATTATCCATAGAAGCTACTAAAAAGGTTTTGTCCTCAAACTTCTTCAGAAACATATTCTCAAATTCCTGGGTCATCTCCTCTACAAAAAGAAATTGATTATCCTTTGACACCAGATTGCATGGCAGCTCCTCCAACTTGTGTAAGAGACTAAGGTCACTTTGGTCACCCAGCTTCCTTGCAGTTTCTAAGTCATTGATCAGAGCTTTTAACAACGGCTCTGATATGTCAATGACTCAGTATCGGTGTATGAATCCTGATTTGGAATAACACCGATTGATATCAAAGCACTTATCTTCAACTTCCTCATTTCTATCCACTTATCATAACTCTGATCCAAATGCTCAATATTTTGAGAAATAGTGTCAATCAAATCATCAAGTTCTACCCTGATTTTCTCCATTTTTCTTGTTTTCTCAGCTACCTCTATAAGAAGAGAGATTCCCTATGTGTGCATTCTTTCCAAGAATTCTTCAACCACCTTTCCCTTGAGGTGAGTCTTTTCAGCTTTCTGAATGATAGGGTCTTCAATAGTAACAGCCTCAGGAGTCACTGATTAAGAGTTCAAAGTAATTTTCCTCACCACTACAGTCAGTTTTTCTACCATTGCTTTATAATAATCTTTCATCTCTTTTTCTTTATCAAACTTTTGGATCAAAATATCCATTGTTGATTGCATGTCGGTCTTTGCACTCTCATAGGTGATTTTGCCAAGTTCAATTCTAGAAATAGAGTAATCATTCATACAAAATTTTTCTATGGTAGCACCCTGTGGAGGTCTTGCAATCTCCACAAATTTGTGCCCCTTATCTCCCAACACCCTAGAAAGAACTTTTGGATTCTTCGGAGTCTTAACCTTGACAAGCACCAGCTTACCAAAATCAAAGTCATCTGGGGAGATGGCTTATTTCTTCTTTTCGGTGTATAAGCTGACAACCAAGGAGGAAGCACAGAAGTACTCACATTCATATTAGATTCTATTGTTGGTGTGATAGGAACTGCACGGACACTTGAAGTAGAAACAATAGGAGGAGTATTAGTAAAAATTGCACCTGACACACCCACATTGGAAATTTTCTCAGATCCCAATACAAAGTGATCAAAAATTAAAGAGTCTCCAATATCAAAAGATGACGAGGACAAACTAGGGATTCATCCAGAAGAACAGAGAACATTATTAAAAGCAACTTGAGGCTTATCAAAAATTGTTCTTGAAGATGATGGAGATTGAGAAGACAGAATGTTAATAGGCGAAACTAGGATAGTAGGCAAAATAGACACAGGAACAGAAACAGTTGCATCAAGCAGAGGAGAAACAATTTCAGCTTCTTATAGTACATCCCTTTATGGAGACATAACTTCACCTTGCAAACCTTCTTGTTCCACTCCTATCTCTTCCTCTTGTCCTTCTCTTTCCTCTGAAGACCTATTCTCAACCTCCATCTCTTCTGTAGCTGGCTCATCAGTATTATGTTTCTCAACTTCCATTTCTTCTACCTTGGACTCTTTCTCTGTAGCCTTAGACTTCTTAGACACAAATTTGATCCTTGGTTTGGAAACCTTGGACGTACTAGGGGTATCACTTTTACTCTTGGTTCTCAACTCAACCTTCTTACCAGTTTACTCCAAAACTTTTTCTTCAGACCCAGTTACAAAATCCTTCAATGTTTGTATTAGCCTTTACTTTGGAGCCACAAGTTTGTATTAGATAATACAGGTTCAAACCTTTTCCTCAAAGAAGTCAATTCTTTCTGAGACCATTGGATAGGAGGAAGAGGAGAACCAACAATCTGCTGAGTGTTGTACCTAGAATCAATCAATTCTTCATTATCAACCTTGTCTTCAGGAATATCAACCAAGCCTAGATACTCAATCTGATCCAAAGATAACCTGCTATGATCTAGTTTTCTGATTTCCTCCTCAGTCCTCAGATCAACCCAGATATCTTCTACCATTGGCTCATGAAACTGAGTCTTCCTTTTACTCTTATCTTTCACACCCCTGTAATCAAACCTTGGTCTCCGTTTGAACTGTTTCATGGTCACTAACTACATTTCAGTCTCCATAGCTCTAGCCTTTGCTGCAGTTGACACTGAATATATGCTGATTTCAATTGGGAATCTAAATCCTAGTTTCTTAAGCTCCATTTTTTTATTATGTATGACAATCATTTGTCTACATAACTCCATCAGAATAAGTTTATCTAAAGGAAATCTCAGTAACATATAAGGATAGCCTTGGAAAAAACAAACCCTTAAATATGAGAAAGTCTGAAATTGTAAGAACATACACCCATAATCATTTACAACTAACCAAGCTTCATATGAAACTCTTCTTTGCTCTAATTGTGGATCAAAAAGGCATAGAAACACTGCAAAGAAAGCATCATATACCCTCCTAAAGTGATGGATAGAGCCTTTCAATGTTAGTTGAGGATAGTATTGATACATAGGAACAACCCTCCTATCTCCATCAGAAGTCAAACCTGGAAAGATTCTCATTGAAGTTGCTATATACACAAGATAGGAAGTCATATAGAACTTAAAAGTAGTCGATACCTTAGTCAATTGCTCATGAAGAGCATTGCTGATTTGTTTACCCCAAAAGATGGCTTGCTTATTTTGAAGTATAACCTTGATAAAAGGGTACATCCATTCATGGAAAAGAGAGGAAGAAGCCATCCCCTTATCCTACTAAGAAGAGTTATGAGATCACCAACTTCTTCAATAAAATGACTTCTGGGAAAACTACTAGGCCACCTGGACAAGTTTGGCCTTGAAGTCTTAAGCCACTTGGTGTTAATTGTCTTCTTTACCTTCTCAGAATTCTTGTCATATTCTTTTTGAGCCTCAACAAAATCTAGTTTCACAACTTCTGTAGCAGCAGGACACATGAAAACTTTATCAATGAATTCTGGATCGAACCTGATGATCACATTACCACTCGCATCCACCACTACCCTAGTGTCTCTATTGTAGAACTGAGCACATTGAAGAACAAACTTTGTATTATGAGCTGCCACCGGGAAAGATGACACCAAGTGAATATTGCTATCAACAACCTTCTTCATCGCAGAACTAAGGTTATTAGATTTAGTTCTTTCCACAAACTTAGCCATGTCTACATGGCCAATCTCTGTATCCCGAATATCATCAACATTTGAAGTAATTGAGGTGCTTGGAAAAATGCCCTAATACTTATACTTCATTGCTTTCAACTTCTTTGGAGACAACTCAGTCATTTGAAAAACTAACACCAGAAGGATGTCGATGAATAGAGCAAATCTGCAAAGAAAACTGCAACAAAAAGCCATGATCATGCAATTAGGGGAAATACTGGTAATCTGGGAAAATTGCATGTTGATGATCACGACTACTGGGATAAGCTTGAAAGGGCTAGAGCGCAAGCGGGTCGAAAAACAAAGGAAAGCGGGCTTAGGAAAGTAATTTTGAAAGTATCCTAGAGTTAGAAAAAAATGAGGGAGTGAATGCACGAGCGGTAAATTTTGCCGCCCTTGCATGTATGGGATAGTTTACAGGTGTCAAGGCAGCAAAATTTGCCGACCCTACATGTAGGTTGAAATTTACAAGTGTATTGGTGGTGATTTTTACCGCTTTTGCATGTTTGGGAGTAATCTCAATGTATGGGCAAGGTTGGCAAAATTTGCCACCATTGCACATTGCTTTGAACAACACTTTTGATGGAGGAGTGGCAGAAAATGCTACCCTTACATGTGTTTGAAAACTCTATGTATGTAATAGAGGGGTTTTCTACTGCCAACGCATATTGTGGAAATATTATTGTTTTAGGTAACGGCGATGGTTTTAACCGCCATTACATGTAAAGGAGAACTATACAAGGCTCAAGTAGAGGTGGCAAAAAATGTTGATTTTGCATCAAGAAAGAACTATATGAAGGGTGCGCAAGCGGTAAAAATCACCGACTTAGCACAAACAATTCTTTACAAACATATGCATTGTCGACAAAATTTGCCGACAACACATATTTGGGAAAAAGAAAACCTAACTCAAATCTAACGAAAACAATCATTTATAAAACACAGGGTTCATTCGATTGAATCGGCAATTTCACTGAAAAAGAGGAAACTAGGGTTTATTTCAATGTTAGGGTTTTATGGAAACAAACTATTCAAAATATCAAAACAAAAAACATACTACACATGAAATATATATCACAAGTCATCAAAAATAAAAATGATTTGCAAAAAAGTGAAAGCTATTTATAGGGACAAAACATACGTATGCTTTCAAAAATTTGAAAAGAAAATAAAAGGAAACAACCACATACTTGAAAGAGACGCTCGAAAAACCCTAGACGTGAATTTGCAAACAATCTTCATGCAGACCCAAAATCTGTGCAATTGGAATGACTTTAGATAAATGCTACGAGGCAGGCAGATTAAAAAGATAGAAATAAAGAAAACAAAGAATGAGTTTAAACCTTTAAAAAGTTGAAGAAAAACTCATTAAAAATGACACGAGTGTCATTAATGAGACTCGAGTTGAATGATCTGAAAAGATTTTGTTTGGGCGGCAAATTTGGTCATCATTACACATTTAGACAAAAGACCTGCATGGGCGGCAAATTTTGCCGCCCTTACATGTGTTTGAAAACTCTAAAAGAAAACAAACATGTCTTAGCGGCGATTTTTGCCGACAGTGCACGTAAAACACAAATATATGTAGGAGCGGCAAATTTGGCCGTCACTACACATAAAAACTCAAAAAATTTCTAACACCCAAAAACAGTCAAAATTTCTAACGGCGATGGTTTTAACCGCCATTACATGTAAAGGAGAACTATACAAGGCTCAAGTAGAGGCGGCAAAAAATGTTGATCTTACATCAAAAAAGAACTATATAAAGGGTGCACAAGTGGTAAAAATCACCGACTTAGCACAAACAATTCTTTACAAACATATGCATTGTCGACAAAATTTGCTGACAACACATATTTGGGAAAAAGAAAACCTGACTCAAATTTGACGAAAATAATCATTTATAAAACACAGGGTTCATTCGATTGAATCGGCGATTTCACTGAAAAAGAGGAAACTTGGGTTTATTTCAATGTTAGGGTTTTATGGAAACAAACTATTCAAAATATCAAAACAAAAAACATACTACACATGAAATATATAGCACAAGTCATCGAAAATAAAAATGATTTGCAAAAAAGTGAAAGCTATTTACAGGGACAAAACATACATATGCTTTCAAAAATTTGAAAAGAAAATAAAAGGAAACAACCACATACCTGAAAGAGACACTCAAAAAACCCTAGACGTGAATTTGCAAACAATCTTCACGTAGACCCGAAATTTGTGCAATTGGAATGACTTTAGATAAATGCTACGAGGTAGGCAGATTAAAAAGATAGAAATAAAGAAAACAAAGAATGAGTTTAAACCTTTAAAAAGTTGAAGAAAAACTCATTAAAAATGACACGAGTGTCATTAATGAGACTCGGGTTGAATGATTTGAAAAGATTTTGTTTGGGCGGTGAATTTGGCCGTCATTACACATTTAGACAAAAGACCTGCATGGGCGGCAAATTTTGCTACCCTTACATGTGTTTGAAAACTCTAAAAGAAAACAAACATGTCTTAGCGGTGATTTTTGCCAACATTGCACATAAAACACAAATATATGTAGGAGTGGCAAATTTGGCCGTCACTACACATAAAAACTCAAAAAAATCTAACACCCAAAAACAGTCAAAATTGATATTTTGACAAGTTTGCAACCTAGTCAAACTTCACGAATTTCGAGGAATCAACCTAGGGGAATGTCAGAAACCATTTCAATGATGTTAGAGGACTTCACATGAGGCAAAGAGGACTTGTCTCAATTAGCAAACTTAGAGTGTAGTCTATGAAACAGACAAGTTTCATAGGGGTTGTCTACAAAAATGAGCGTAGCTAATTTTGAGAATAATAGTTGGCTCTATTTGGGGAACTTCCTTCGATCGAACTTTGAAATGATTGAAGGTAGAAGAATCCAGTCTCTAAGTGCCTTCATCCATGCCATTGGGCCATAGAGTCAAGCTACCAAAAAGAAAAATACACAAAAGACTAAACAAAAACAAAAAATAAAAACACAAATACAATATGTACAAATGAACTTATCTGATACTTCAAGGATTGAAGTGCTTCAGATGTTGTCCACTATGAGGTGACAAGAATGGTGTTCCATCAAGATACTCCAACAAGAAGCTATTTTCACCACAAAGTTGATGAATGACAAACGGGCCTCTCCATAGGGAATCAAACTTCCCATGCATTCCTTTTGGTTCTCTCCTCTTGTCCCATAACAAGACTTGATCTCCAATTTGAAACTCACGAGCCCTTGCTTTCTTGTCAAAGAGTTTCTTCACCTGACTTTGATGTTCAGCAATACGATCTACTACCATAGCCCGCTATTCTTCAAGTTCAGTGAGGTACATGATTCTTTTGTCAATAGAACTTTGAAAAGTTCTATCTTCTACTACCTTTGCCAACTTCAATGCCAGCAATTCCAAAGTAATAGGTATTTATGCATTCAAACCATATAGAAGTTGAAATGGTGACATACTTATTGCCCTTTTGGGAGTAATCATGTCTGCCCATAAAGCATCAAACAACGCTTTATGCCGAGTTCTCTGATTATCTTCAACCAGTTTCCTGATAATAGTAACTAGATTTTTGTTACTAGATTTCGCTTAACCATTTCCTTGTGGATAATAGTCTGAAGAGTGAGAAAGAATGATCCCATGTTCATAACAAAAACTAGTAATCTCGTTGGAAGAGAAACAAGTAACATTATCTGCCACAATTTTGTTTGGAACTCCAAACTGGGAAATAATATTTTCCTTAAGAAAATTACATACCACTTCAGAAGTAGCATGCTTTACTAGGATGGCCTCCACCCACTTGGTGAAATAATCAGTTGTGATGAGAACAAAATTGTGTCTCGCACTTGACGGTGGGTTCACAGCACCAATGAAGTCAATGCCCCATTGCTGAAAAGGTTCTTCAATTACAACTAGCTTGAGTGGTAATGCAACCAACTTAGGATTTCCAATAAATTGCTGACATAATTCACACCTACGTACCCAGTTGTACGCATCCTAAAATAATGTGGGCCAATAGTACATAGCCTGCAGAATCTTATGAGCTGTCACAGGCGCAGAAAAATGTCCTCCATAAGCCAAATTGTGAAAAAACTTTAGAAGTCTGCTTTGTTGTGCTTTATCCACACAATGGAGAAAAACTCCATCAAGGCTTCTTTTATAAAAACCATTGTCCCACAAGACATAGTTCGCAGCTTTCAATTTGATGGTTTGTTTCTCCTTATAGGATAGGTGAGAAGGACACTTGCCATAGGTAAGAAAATGAGCAATATTAGAATACCACTCATATGTAGTATTGACAAAGAGAACAGTTGGCATACCCTCAACTTCTTCTTCTTCATCTCCTGTTTCTTTTGGTACATTGTCGACAATCAACTGACACAAACCTCTGACATGCACAAGCTTGGTAGGTTTGTTATCAAGATCAAACTCTTGAATCTTGGCAATCCAATTGCCTCTTTTGGTTCCAAACTCATGTTGAGTCAAGATAGACTTCACTATTGTATCTAACACTAAAACAACAGTATGTGAATTCAAAATATAAAACCGAAAATGCTTTACCGCCTTAACCACAACATAAGCATGTTTCTCCATATTTGAGTATTACAATTCATGAGCTTTCAAAGGACAACTAATAAATGAAATAGGAGATTCCACATCTTCATTCTGTTGAACAAGAATGGCTGAAAGCGTATGATCAGAAGCATAATTGTATATTATGAAGTCCTTGGTATAATCAAGACAAACTAGAATCGAAGCATGAGCTATGGCCCTCTTGATGTCCTCAAATGTTGCTTTACCTTCCACACTCCAACGGAAAGTAGTCTTACCTTCATCATGTTGATAATGTGATGGGTTTTCTCTGTGAATTCTAGAATGAATCTCTGCAGAAAATTCACCTTTCCGAAGAAAGAGTGAACTGCAATCTTACTAGCAGGCAAAGTAAGACACTAGATAGACTTGATTCTTTCTGAGTCAATTTTAGTACCTTCTCTAGACACAACATGACCGAGAAGCTTACCCTCTGTAACCCCAAAAACTGATTTCTTAGGATTAAGAGAAATACCATTTTGTCGACACCATTCCAGAACCTGTCGCAAATGATATGCATGATCTTGATGTTGTTTGGAGAAAATGGTCAAGTCATCAAGATATACCACAATGAATTTCCCCATCTCATCTCTGAAAGTGAGGTCCATTGCTCTCTGGAAAGTAGCGCCAGCATTGATCAAACCGAATGGCATCCTGCGATATGCAAACATGCCCCAAGGTGTTGTGATAGCAGTCTTGTATTGATCTACTTCACTGACCTCTACTTGATTATAGCCTAAAAAATTGTCTAACATAGACAGCATCTCCGAACCAGTTACAGTTTATAACACTTGGTCCATAATAGGCAAAGGGTAGTTATCTTTTAAAGAAGACTGGTTGAGATTTCTAAAGTCAACACAAATACGGATTTCTCCGTTCTTCTTTCTCACAGGAATAATATTCGCAATCCAAGTAGAATGATGAATAGGAAAAATTATTCTTGCATTCAACATTTTCTAGATTTCAGAAAGAATAGTACCTGATATTTTGGGATTATATTGCCTCTGTTTCTGCTTGTGAGGCAATGACCCAACCTTGAGAGGGATTTCATGTTGAATCTCCTTAGGTCTAAAAGACTTCAGATCATCATAAGAATACACCAGAACATCAATGTAATGGCAAAGAAGTGTAGTGAATTTGAATTTCTCGTCAGCAATGCAACACTTCCCAATGTTAACCATTTTGGGATATGCTTCAGAACTCAAATTTACTTGTTCAAATTCCATGGATGAACTTGAATCAAGTTGTTAATGTTGTTTTAAATATCTATCATGCTTATCAAATAACTTTTCTAAAGATACCAAACCTTTTGGAATCTTATTCCCTTTTAGCTGAAGAAACTCCTCACTAGTTTGTGAATCTATTTTAGAAACATATTCACGTGGCGGAGAATCACTACCATCAAAATAAAGTTCATCAAAGTTATCTATTTTTTCTAAGAAGGCAATGATCTGATTGTCACCATTAAAGACCTGTCAATGATTAGCATTATCTAGCACACTTCATCAGAAAACCAACTCAATTGTGTACTTGTTACCTTTGAAGTCCTTATGGGGAACCACGAGGGTGGCAGAGATAGCTAATGAATCAGCATGATCATTAAACTCTCTCGGTACTGCAGAAATGTCGAAAGCATCAAAACCTTCAATGCAATCCCAAACACGGTTGTGGTAATGTCTCAACCTTTCATTTTTGGTCTGATAAAGATTTCTTACTTGACAAACCACAAGTTCAACATCACCTTGAGCATGAAGATTTTTAATACCTTTAACACGAGTAGCCTCCATTCTGAGCAACAATGACTCGTATTCAACGGTGTTATTGGTATTATCGAACTATAGCTTATAAGAGAAAGGAAAGATATCACCTTGTGGAGATATCAAAACAACTCTGGCTCTAGATCCGGTGGAAGAACAACTGCCATCAAATTCTAAAACCCAAACATCATTTGAATTTCTTACTTTGATGTTTCTGTTACTAGTAGATTCTTCTTCATCAGTAAGAGAAGATTCCGGCATCACTATGCTCTCATCTGAACTTTCATCTAATTTACTAGAAGTATCCTCTGATTCTGCATTTGAAATATCAAAACTCTCGTCTAATGAACTAGAAGTATCTTCAGTAAACAAGAAATAATTACCCATTCCCGAAGACTCAAACAAAATTTGGGCTTTCGGATTTGCAGTTTGGGTAACAATATATTTTGCCTCCTTCTCAGGAAGAAACTTTTACATGACACCTTTAACAAGTATCCTTGCTTCAGATAAGTCCATGTTTAGTTCTCCACCCACATCTTTACAAAAATTACGCCTGAGCAGAATGTCATAAGAACCTGGAACATCATCCACTAGAACAGTCATTTTGATCCTCTTATCTGGAAAGGCTGCAAATGCAAATTGGGCATCTTTGATTTGTCCCAACAATGTCACTTGCTTATTTTCCATGGAGAAACATCTCCCAAAGGTCTTGGTCAAAGTAAGACTGAGGGCATCTGCCACTTTGGCAAGCATGACATTATCAGAGGCCCCAGAGTCTATTATACAATTGCTCAACTTGTAACCATTTATCGATAGAGAAACATAGAAAGGTTCTATTTTCCCTAGGGCAACAAGGGGAGTAGTGACAAGATTATTTTGGGTGGATTTGTTCTTTGAGGAGTCATGGGCAACTTTGGAAGAATCTTTCCCTATAGGGATAATCTTGTTTTTAACGTATTTAGCTAACCTATCAAACTGTTCAGGATTAGCTTGTAAATATTCAACCTCAGACATTTGGATTTTGGTTTTCCTAGCATGATCTATTATGTCAAATAGATGAAATGAACTAGATATAGAGGAAGGAAATCCATCATTCTAGGTTTTATTCAGGGTAGTACTGGTCTGAGGAACAGAAGTAGAAGACACAGGATTGTTAGATGTACTTACTTGCATATCAACAACCGGGTCCTTTGGCTGAAAAGGCAACGGAGTTCCCCATTTGGCAATTGAGATCACCAGCTGAGGTTCCTCTCTTGTCTATCCTTTATCAGCTTGCTGATTTAACTGATTCTAGGACCTAGTAAAAACAACATATGCTCCATCATATACTTCTCCTTCTCTTTCGGCTTCATCTTGGTAATTCAGAAAACCAATGGTAGAGTCACCAACTAATTCTTCTTCCCCTTCTGTAAAAATATTAGCATCATTCTCCTGATCTAAATTAGGTTGGAAAGAACTGTCATGTTCTGCTTCATAATAGCCAACTGCTAAGTTGACCGGCGCTGCTTCAATGGCGAGCTTCCCCTGTGTGGGTGGAAGACGATTTTGTTGCCCTTGATTTCTGGTAGCATTGCCTTGGTATGAATTATTAGGAAATCTTCTCCTTGGTATATCCCTATAAGAAGGAGGAGTAGACATACCTTGAGACATTTGCCTTGTTAAAGCTAGAAACTCATTTGCTAACTTCTGCAACATAGGATCTATGGTGCTTGTGGAAGGATTATCAGTAGAGGATTGACCTCTATTTTTGTTGGAATAGATCTTCTTATCTTACCCACGAGGATAAGATTATCTTTAACTTTTGTAGCCAAAATTTGAGTTGCGGGAAGATTTGCAGAGCCAGCCCGTCTTAACAGAAAGCTTACCTCAAGAAGTTGAGTATTGATGAAGAAAAATTTAAGATTCTCCACTGTTGGCTGAGCAGTTGTAGGAATCCTATTTGACAATTTGTTAAACTTGGTGATGAAATCTCGCATAGGTTCATGTGGCTCTTTCTTCATCTACGTCAGCTGAGCTAACAAGGCATGTGCATCTTCCACAGGCTTGAATCTGGCTTCAAACTTGGTTTTGAGAGTATTACAACTCGTTATGGTTTGAGCTTGAAGATGGTAAAACCAATCTGCAGCAGCACCTTGTCGTGTTTCTACAAAAAGTCATATTGCCACATCTTCATGTTCCACCCCAATCACACCACAAGCTATACAAAAAGCTACAATGTGTTCATCCGGATGGACTTTCCCATCGCCATAGAATTTAGGGAAATCTTCATTGAACTATGAGGTAGTTCATGCAAAGGAGGTGTTAAATTCAAAGACCAAAAGTATTACCCCATGGACCTTGAGCTGCCATTATGCGCTAATTGAAAGGTGGGATGACAAACCTTTGAGGAATTTGAACAGACATAACTCTATTAGTACTGGAGCTGGAAGCTTCACCTGGTATTGGAGACCTGGTGTTAGTAGGAGGAAAACTCCTAGTTCGCTGAAGTCAAGGTCGTGGAGGCAAAAGACCGAAGTTATTTTACTGCATCAACTCAAATACAAGATCAATAACTCCTTGAGCTCTCTTGCTTCTTGTATACCGTGGGCCTGCCAGAATGCAGTGTACTCAACAAAGATTTGTAAACAATTTTAAAACAATGGAAGAGGATGAAATGCTTCAACTCAAAGCATGAGGATTTAAGTTGTGTGTTCAATCCCTAGTAGAGACGCCAAAAACTGTCGGGTGAATATTTTGTCGTCAACTAACTGACAGTAAAATGGTTATATCAACCACAGTGTGATGAGGTAAATCTCTCCTCTCAGCAAGTGGAGGTTCCCTTTTTTAACTACTTTCAAACTTATCTATTCTAACACTAATCTTGAGGGTGAATCCATATTATCCATTTCTCTTTTTTTTCAGAAATGATGTTTACAATTTAAAATAGCAACTTCACAATTCAAATCAAATATAACAAAGAAACCCACGAGAGAACAAAGTCTATCATTGCTCCTTTTGCTGATTTAAAATTTAGAAACAAATAGGATAAGGTGCAGCCCAAAGTCTTCACTAAATACTATAATGAAAACACACGATCATAAAAGATAACAACATCTCAAAGTCTTTCCAATATCTTTTACTCCAAAACATAAAATCACAAACCCAAAGATAATTATTGCAGCACAAAGTCTCCAATATTAGCTTTAGAACATCTCCCAGATTATCCAAATTCACACTACAATTCGATCAAATAGATAAGATAGTATAAGGAAAAGGACATAAGAACAATTTCCAATAAACCACAAGTTGTTCCAATGCAAAGATTGAATGATCGATTGCTTTTCTATTCACTTGATAAAATATGATTTACAATTTGAACACAAAGTCTCAAAATGCTCTTCAATTTGGCAGGGTTTTCCTTCAATAACTAAAAGATAAGAAATTACAATGGGGGGTCCTTTATTTATAGGAGAGACTGAGAGCAAAAATAGGAAAAGAACAACTAACTATGATTTATTCAACAAAGGAGTCCTTTTTGATTTGGGACTTCCTATGTTTTTACATGTAATTACATATGAGAAAAGTACATGTAAATATGTCCAAAACTATTTCAAAAGTACATTTGAAAAATAGAAAATAAACTAAGTGATGGAAAATCTGCTTCAACTTACACCACCTTCTTTCTTCATGTGGCAATCATACATGGTAAACACAGCGTGCATCCCCAAACTATCCGAACTGACTGTGTTCCTAAAAATCATCTGGGCTCTGACTATTGCATCTCTGACTGTTGTAATTGATTTTACATGGCTAGTTAGCTTGGCCTTGAGATTCTCCAAAGTTAACTGGTTGTCAAGAATATTATCCATAGAAGCTACTGAAAAGGTTTTGTCCTCAAACTCATTCAGAAACATATTCTCAAATTCTTGGGTCATCTCCTCTACAGAAAGAAATTGATTATCCTTTGACACCAAATAGCATGGCAGCACCTCCAACTTGTGTAAGAGACTAACATCACTTTGGTCACTCAGATTCCTTGTAGTTTATAAGTCATTGATCAGATCTTTTAACACACAGCTCTGATATGTCAATGCCTCCTTAGTCTCAGTGTATGAATCCCAATTTGGAATAACACCGATTGATATCAAAGCACTTATCTTTAACTTCCTCATTTCGATCCACTTATCATAACTCTGATCCAATTGCTCAATATTCTGAGAAATAGTGTCAATCACATAATCAAGTTCTGCCCTGATTTTTGCCATTTTGCTTGTTTTCTCAGCTACCTCTATAAGAAGAGAAATTCCTTGTGTGTGCATTCTTTCCAAGAATTCTTCAACCACCTTTCCCTTGAGGTGAGTCTTTTTAGCTTTCTGAATGATAGGGTCTTCAATAGTAACAGCCTCATGAGTCACTGATTCAGAGTTCAAAGTAATCTTCCTCAGCACTGCAGTCAGGTGTTCAACCATTGATTTATAATAATCTTTCATCTCTTTTTCTTTATCAAACTTTTGGATCAAAATATCCATTGTTGATTGCATGTCAGTCTTTGCACTCTCATGGGTGATTTTGCCAAGTTCAATTCTAGAAATAGAGTAATCATTCATACTGAAGTTTTCTACGGTAGCATCCTATGGGGGTCTTGCAATCTCCACAAATTTGTGCCCCTTATCTCCTAACACCCTAGAAAGAACTTTTGGCTTCTTCAGAGACTTAACCTTGATAGGCACCAACTTACCAAAATCAAAGTCATCTAGGAAGATGGCTTGTTTCTTTCTTTTGGGTGTATAAGCTGACAACAAAGGAGGAAGCACATAAGTACTCACATTCGGATCAAATTCCATTATTGGTGTGATAGGAACTGCATCGGCACTTGAAGTAGAAACAATAGGAGGAGTATTAGTAAAAGCTGCACCTGACACATTCAGATTGGAAATTTGCTCAGATCCCAATACAAAGTGATCAAAAATTGAAGAGTCTCCAATATCAAAAGATGACAAGGACAAACTAGGGATTCATCCAGAAGAACGGAGAACATTATCAAAAGCAACTTGAGGTCTATCAAAAATTGTTCTTGAAGATGATGGAGATTGAGAAGATGACATGTTAATAGGCGAAACTAGGATAGCAGGCAAAATAGACACAGGAACAGAAATAGTTGCATTAGGCAGAGGAGAAAGGATTTCAGCATCCTTTAGTACATCCCTTTGTGGAGACATAACTTCACCTTGCAAACCTTCTTGTTCCACTCCTATCTCTGCCTCTTGTCCTTCTTCTCTTTCCTCTGAAGACCTATTCTCAACCTCCATCTCTTCTGTAGCTGGCTCATTAGTATTTTGTTTCTCAACTTCCATTTCTTCTACCTCAGACTCTTTCTCTGCAGCCTTAGACTTCTTAGATAGAAATTTGATCCTTGGTTTGGAAAAATTGGACGTAATAGGGGTATCACTTTTGTTCTTGGTTCTCAGCTCAACGTTCTTACCAGTTTGCTCCAAAACTTCTTCTTCAGACGCAATTACAAAATCCTTCAATGTTATGCCTTTACATTGGAGCCACAAGTTTGTATTAGCTAATACAGGTCCAAACCTTTTCCTCAAAGAAGTCAATTATTTCTGAGACTATTGGATAGGAGGAAGAGGAGAACCAACAATCTACTGAGTGTTGTACCTAGAATCAATCAATTCTTCATTATCAACCATGTGTTCAAGAATATCAACCAAGCCTAGATACTCAATCTGATCCAAAGATAACCTGCTATGATCTAGTTTTCTGCTTTCCTCCTCGGTCCTCAGATCAACGTAGATATCTTCTACCATCGGCTCATGAAACTGAGTCTTCCTTTTAATCTTATCTTTCACACCCCTATAATCAAACCTTGGTCTCCGTTTGAATTGTTTCATAGTCACTAACTGCATTTCTGTCTCCGTAGCTCTAGCCTTTGCTATAGTTGACACTGAATATCTGCCAATTTCAATTGGGAATCTAAATCCTGGTTTCTTAAGCTCCATTTGTTTATTATGTACGACAATCATTTGTCTACATAACTCCATCAGAACAAGTTTATTTGAAGGAAATCTCGGCAACATATAAGGATAGCCTTGGAAAAAATCAACCCTTAAATATGGGAAAGTCTGAAATTGTAAGAACATACACCCATAATCATTTACAACTGACCAAGCTTCGTCTGAAACTTTTCTTTGCTCTAATTTCAGATCAAAAAGGCATAGAAACATTACAAAGAAAACATCATTTACCCTCCTAAAGTGATGGATGGATCCTTTCAATGTCATTTGAGGATAGTATTGATACATAGGAACAACCCTCCTATCTCCATCAGAAGTCAAACCTAGAAAGATTCTCGTTGAAGTTGCTATATACACCAGATAGGAAGTCATATAGAACTTAAAAGTAGTGGATACCTTAGTTAATTGCTCATGAAGAGCATTGCTGATTTGTTCACCCCAAAAGATGGCTTGCTTATTTTGAAGTATAGCCTTGATAAAAGGGTACATCCATTCATGGAAAAGAGAGGAAGAAGCCAACCCCCTTATCCTACTAAGAAGAGTTATGAGATCACCAAATTCTTCAATAAAATCACTTATGGGAAAGCTCCTCGGCCTCCTAGACAAGTTTAGCCTTGAAGGCTTAAGCCACTTGGCGTTAATTGTCTTCTTTGCCTTCTCAGAATTCTTGTCATATTCTTTTTGAGCCTCAACAAAATCTAGTTTCACAACTTCTATACTAGTAGGACACATGAAAACTTTATCAATGAATTTTGGATCCAACCTGATGATCACATTTCCACTCACATCCACCACTGCCCTAGTGTCTCTGTTGTAGAACTGAGCACATTGAAGAACAAACTCTATATTATGAGCTGCTACCGGGAAAGATGATACCAAGTGAATATTGCTATCAACAATCTACTTCATCGCAGAACTAGGGTTATTAGACTTAGTTCTTTCCACAAACTCAACCATGTCTACATGGCCAATCTCTGTATCCCGAATATCATCAACATTTGAAGTAACTAAGGTGATTGGAAAAACACCCTGATACTTATACTTCATTACTTTCGACTTCTTTGGAGACAACTCAGTCATTTGAAAAACTAACACCAGAAGGATGTCGATGAATAGAGCAAATCCGTAGAGGAAACTGCAACAAAAAACCATGATCATGGAATTAGGGGAAATACTGGTAATCTGGGAAAATTGCATGTCAATGATCAGGACTACTGGGATAAGCTTGAAAGGGATAGAGCGCAAGCGGGTCAAAAAACAGAGGAAAGCAGGCTTAGGAAAGTATTTTTGAAAGTATCCCAGAGTTAGGAAATTTGAGGGAGTGAATGCACGGGTGACAAATTTTGCCGCCCTTGCATGTATGGTATAGTTTGCAGGTGTCAGGGCGGCAAAATTTTCTGACCCTGCATGTAGTTTGAAATTTGCCGTCATTGCACATTGCTTTGAACAACACTTTTGATGCAAGAGCAGTGGAAAATGTCGCCCTTACATGTGTTTGAAAACTCTATGTATATAATAGAGGGGTTTTCTACCGCCAACGCATATTTTGGAAATAGTATAGTTTTAGATAATGACAGTGGTTTTAACCGCCATTACATGTAAAAGAGAACTATACAAGGCTCAAGTAGAGGTGGTAGAAAATGTCAATTTTGCATCAAGAAAGAACTGTATGAAGGGTGCACAAGCAGTAAAAATCATGGACTTAGCACAAACAATTCTTTACAAACATATGCATTATCGGCAAAATTTGCCGACAACACATATTTGGGAAAAAGAAAACCTGACTCAAATCTGACGAAAACAATCATTTATAAAACACAAGGATCATTCGATTGAATCGATGATTTCATCGAAAAAGAGGAAAGTAGGGTTTTTTTCAATGCTAGGGTTTTACGGAAACAAACAATTCAAAATATCAAAATGAAAAACATACTACACATGACATATATATCACAAGTCATCGAAAATAAAAATGATTTGCAAAAAGGCGAAAGCTATTTACAGGGACAAAACATACGTATGCTTTCAAAAATTTGAAAAGAAAATAAAAGGAAACAACCACATACCTGAAAGAGATGCTTGAAAAACCCTAGACGTGAATTTGCAAACAATCTTCACGCAGACTTGAAATTCGTGCAATTGGAATGACTCCAGATAAATGCTACGAGGCAGGGAGATTAAAAAGATAGAAATAAAGAAAACAAAGAATGAGTTTAAACCTTTAAAATGTTGAAGAAAAACTCATTAAAAATGACACGAGTGTCATTAATGAGACTCGGGTTGAATGATTTGAAAAGATTTTGTTCGGATGACAAATTTGGCCGTCATTACACATTTAGACAAAATACCTACATGGGCGACAAATTTTCCCGCCCTTACATGTGTTTGAAAACTCTAAAAGAAAACAAACATGTCTTAGCGGTGATTTTCGCTAACACTGCATGTAAAACACAAATATATGTAGGAGCAACAAATTTGGCAGACACTACACATAAAAACTCAAAAAATTTCTAACACCCAAAAACAGTCAAAATTGATATTTTGACAAGTTTGCAACCTAGTCAAACTTTGTGAATTTCAAGGAATCAACCTAGGGGAATGTAGCAAACCATTTCAACGATGTTAGAGGACTTCGCACGAGGCCAAGAGGACTTGTCTGAATAAGTAAACTTAGAGTGTAGTCTACAAAAAGGACAAGTTTTGTAGGGGTTGTCTACAAAAACAAGCGTAGCTGATTTTGAGAACATGTTGTCATTGATGTCAATTCTGTAAGGTTCAGGAAGGTTATCAACAGTGCTATAATGAAGAAGGCTAGAAGTCAAGTGAACAAGAGGTAATGTCAAAGGAAGTCTATGGAAATGTGATCAGAGAAGAAGACAAATAAGATGGATTAGAGAAGTTGTGATGAGATGGGTGAGGTGATGGATGTCATATACTATGTACACAATTGTACCCTATCTCCTGAAGTTCATAGACAAAGATTATGCTAACATGAAGATTCTTGGTTTGAGAAAATAGTTTGTTATTGTTAAATGAAGTTGAGAATGAAGTCTTTGATGTAGTAAATAATGAATTCATTATTTCCTAAGCAAAAGAATTACTTTAGTTTTGAAAGAAAGATTCAAGTTGTCTAGGGCACTGGAGTTTGCATAGAATAAGCTTGAAAGAATGTTTGATGCATTCCTTCGCATTTCAAGGTACAAACTTGCGGCTTGAGAGTTTGTCAAAGAGATGTTTGAAGATCATATGTTCTTGATTTCAGAGCTTGAAGGTTAATGCAAAAGATTCTAGAGCTTTTAGAGTGAAGACAGTTGTTTAGAGTTGTTGCAGTCAGGATGCGTTTGGGAAATGCTTCGCATTTCTCTACTTTAAAGTTGAGGTCCTGCGGTTTGAAGGATGATCATTTATAGTTGAGAAGATGATAATATTCAAGTTTTAGTTACTAAGGTGTACCACAGAGGTTCTTTGGGGTCAGCAAAATAAAGACACATCTTGCTGCTGACTAGGGTTGTCTAGAGGAGAAAGTAGAATCCATCGCATTTCACAGCAATTATCTTTTAGTTTTGATGTTTGGAGGATGAGTTCAGATATTCAAATGGATGATTCAATTCAAGATTCAAGTATTGAAGGCACCGCAAGTTGGTTGTTCAATGATCTATCTCGAGACTATGTATTTAGTGTTCATTTGTGATACCAGACAGAGTTTCTGTTTGTTTGCGCCATAAAGAAAACATACATTTTAGAGGAAGGATTGGTTGAGAAGGTTTGTATAAGTCTTATGTTGCTTGTGTTATGATCCACATGATGTTAATTGATACCTACGATATTGCTTTAGGTTTGGAGCTATTGTGTGGAAGAATAAGTGTTTGCTAGGCTGACTTCATGTGTTTTGATGTTCCCGCCAAATGATTCGAAGTGTGTGCCTACTTGGAAGAATGTGGTAATGAAGAATAGGTCCTGGTTATCACTTGGCTTGAACCACATTAGTTTTCTACATCTTTTGGATGCCGACTTGGTGTGGCCTTGCACTTTTCATGATCATCTTGGCCGACATGGGAGAAAGATTTTGTAGTTTACAGAAGGTATAAATGAAATATCTTGTTTGTTGAGGAAGGTATGAGTGTATGAGAGTGTGCGAAGATGTGTGAATGGATGTGAGGGTGTGTTGGAGGTAGCAGTGTTCGCTAAGAAGAGAAAGTGAAGTTTTATGACAAAGTGAAGTGTGCGGATGATGCAAAAGTGTTATGTTTAGTAAGATCTGTTGAATGTAATATCCAAAGGTTGTAGCCTCATTTTGTAAGTGTCATTGCTTTGTATTTAAGGGAGTTACAACTTCCTTTGGGTTGTAGCCCATAAATAATATTGTAATCCTATTTTATATATATATTTTTAGGCTGGATTTGGACAGTAGATCCAAGCAGCTGCTCATTGTGGTTTTTCCCTTCTTGGGTTTTCCACATAAATTTGGTGTTGTGGCTATGTACTTATGTGTTGTGCTTTAGTTGGTTTAATCTGTTGATCTTCTGGTTAAAGTAGTTAGAAGTTTTGATTGTTAATGTTAAACTGGAATGAGTTTTGATATATATTGATTCACCCCCCCTCTCAGTATATCCTTGTGTTCTAACACTAAGAGGAGCCACAAAGTAGAATATCCTAGGGTGGGAGGGTGGTACATCCCTTTGTGGAGACATAACTTCACCTTGCAAACCTTCTTGTTCCACTCCTATCTCTGCCTCTTGTCCTTCTTCTCTTTCCTCTGAAGACCTATTCTCAACCTCCATCTCTTCTGTAGCTGGCTCATTAGTATTTTGTTCTCAACTTTCATTTCTTCTACCTCGGACTTTTTCTCTGCAGCCTTAGACTTCTTAGACAGAAATTTGATCCTTGGTTTGGAAACCCTGGACGTACTAGGGGTATCACTTTTGTTCTTGGTTCTCAGCTCAACATTCTTACCAGTTTGCTCCAAAACTTCTTCTTCAGACGCAATTACAAAATCCTTCAATGTTATGCCTTTACATTGGAGCCACAAGTTTGTATTAGCTAATACAGGTTCAAACCTTTTCCTCAAAGAAGTCAATTCTTTCTGAGACTATTGGATAGGAGGAAGAGGAGAACCAACAATTTGCTGAGTGTTGTACCTAGAATCAATCAATTCTTCATTATCAACCATGTGTTCAAGAATATTAGCCAAGCCTAGATACTCAATCTGATCCAAAGATAACCTACTATGATCTAGTTTTCTACTTTCCTCCTTGGTCCTCCGATCAACCCAGATATCTTCTACCATCGGCTCATGAAACTGAGTCTTCCTTTTAATCTTATCTTTCACACCCCTATAATCAAACCTTGGTCTCCGTTTGAATTGTTTCATGGTCACTAACTGCATTTCTATCTCCGTAGCTTTAGCCTTTGCTAAAGTTGACACTGAATATCTGCCAATTTCAATTGGGAATCTAAATCCTGGTTTCTTAAGCTCCATTTGTTTATTATGTATGACAATCATTTGTCTACATAACTCCATCAGAACAAGTTTATCTGAAGGAAATCTCGGCAACATACAAGGATAGCCCTGGAAAAAATCAACCCTTAAATATGAGAAAGTCTGAAATTTGAAGAACATACACCCATAATCATTTACAACTGACCAAGCTTCGTCTGAAACTCTTCTTTGCTCTAATTGTAGATAAAAAAGGCATAGAAACATTGCAAATAAAACATCATTTACCCTCCTAAAGTGATGGATAGATCCTTTCAATGTCAGTTGAGGATAGTATTGATACATAGGAACAACCCTTCTATCTCCATCAGAAGTCAAACCTGGAAAGATTCTCGTTGAAGTTGCTATATACACCAGATAGGAAGTCATATAGAACTTAAAAGTAGTGGATACCTTAGTCAATTGCTCATGAAGAGCATTGCTGATTTGTTCACCCCAAAAGATGGCTTGCTTATTTTGAATTATAACCTTGATAAAAGGGTACATCCATTCATGGAAAAGAGAGGAAGAAGCCAACCCCCTTATCCTACTAAGAAGAGTTATGAGATGACCAACTTCTTCAATAAAATCACTTATGGGAAAACTCCTTAGCCACCTGGACAAGTTTAGCCTTGAAGTCTTAAGCCACTTGGTGTTAATTGTCTTCTTTGCCTTCTCAGAATTCTTGTCATATTCTTTTTGAGCCTCAGCAAAATCTAGTTTCACAACTTCTGTAGCAGCAGGACACATGAAAACTTTATCAATGAATTCTGGATCCAACCTGATGATCACATTACCACTCACATCCACCACTGCCCTAGTGTCTCTGTTGTAGAACTGAGCACATTGAAGAACAAACTCTGTATTATGAGTTGCTACCGGGAAAGATGATACCAAGTGAATATTGCTATCAACAATCTACTTCATCGCAGAACTAGGGTTATTAGACTTAGTTCTTTCCACAAACTCAACCATGTCTACATGGCCAATCTCCGTATCCCGAATATCATCAACATTTGAAGTAACTAAGGTGATTGGAAAAACACCCTGATACTTATACTTCATTGCTTTCAACTTCTTCGGAGACAACTCAGTCATTTGAAAAACTAACACCAGAAGGATGTCAATGAATAGAGCAAATCCGTAGAGGAAACTACAACAAAAGCCATGATCACGCAATTAGGGGAAATACTGGTAATCTGGGAAAATTGCATGTCAATGATCAGGACTATTGGGATAATCTTGAAAGGGATAGAGCGCAAGCGGGTCGAAAAACAGAGGAAAGCGGGCTTAGGAAAGTAATTTTGAAAGTATCCCAGAGTTAGAAAAATTGAGGGAGTGAATGCACAGGCGGCAAATTTTGCCGCCCTTACATGTATTTGATAGTTTGTAGGTGTCAGGGCGGCAAAATTTTCTGACCCTGCATGTAGGTTTAAATTTACAAGTGTATTGGCGGTGATTTTACTATTTTTGCATGTTTGGGAGTAATATCAATGTATGTGCAAGGTCAGCAAAATTTGCCGCCATTGCACATTGCTTTGAACAATACTTTTGATGCAAGAGCAGTGGAAAATGTCGCCCTTACATGTGTTTGAAAACTCTATGTATGTAATAGAGGGGTTTTCTACCGCCAACGCATGTTTTGGAAATAGTATAGTTTTAGGTAACGACGGTGGTTTTAACCGCCATTACATGTAAAGGAGAACTATACAAGGCTCAAGTAGAGGTGGCAGAAAATGTCAATTTTGCATCAAGAAAGAACTATATGAAGGGTGCGCAAGCAGTAAAAATCACAGACTTAGCACAAACAATTCTTTACAAACATATGCATTATCGACAAAATTTGCCGACAACACATATTTGGGAAAAAGAAAACCTGACTCAAATCTGACAAAAATAATCATTTATAAAAACACAGGGCTCATTTGATTGAATTGGTGATTTCACCAAAAAAGAGGAAACTAGGGTTTATTTCAATGCTAGGGTTTTACGGAAACAAACAATTCAAAATATCAAAACGAAAAACATACTACACATGACATATATATCACAAGTCATCAAAAATAAAAATGATTTGCAAAAAGGTGAAAGCTATTTACAGGGACAAAACATACGTATGCTTTCAAAAATTTGAAAATAAAATAAAAGGAAACAACCACATACCTGAAAGAGACGCTCGAAAAACCCTAGACGTGAATTTGCAAACAATCTTCATGCAAACTCGAAATCTGTGCAATTGGAATGACTTTAGATAAATGCTATGAGGCAGGGAGATTAAAAAGATAGAAATAAAGAAAACAAAGAATGAGTTTAAACCTTTAAAATGTTGAAGAAAAACTCATTAAAAACGACACGAGTGTCATTAATGAGACTCAGGTTGAATGATCTGAAAAGATTTTGTTCAGACGACGAATTTGGCCGTCATTACACATTTAGACAAAAGATCTGCATGGGCAGCAAATTTTGCCACCCTTACATGTGATTGAAAACTCTAAAAGAAAACAAATATGTCTTAGCGGCGATTTTCGCTGACACTGCATATAAAACACAAATATATGTTGGAGAAACAAATTTGGCCGACACTACACATAAAAACTCAAAAAAATTCTAACACCCAAAAATAGTCAAAATTGATATTTTGAGAAGTTTGCAACCTAGTCAAACTTCACGAATTTCAAGGAATCAACCTAGGGGAATGTCGCAAACCATTTCAACGATGTTAGAGGACTTCACGTGAGGCCAAGAGGACTTGTCTTGATAAGCAAACTTAGAGTGTAGTCTACGAAATAGACAAGTTTTGTAGGAGTTGTCTACAAAAATGAGTGTAGCTGATTTTGAGAACATGTTGTCATTGATGTCAATTGTGTAGGGTTCAGGAAGGTTATCAACAGTGCTATAATGAAGAAGGCTAGAAGTCAAGTGAACAAGAGGTAATGTAAAAGGAAGTCTATGGAAATGTGATCAGAGAAGAAGACAAAGAAGATGGATTAGAGAAGTTGTGATGAGATGGGTAAGGTGATGGCTGTCATATACTATGTATACAATTGTACCCTATCTCCTGAAGTTCATAGACAAAGATTATGCTAACATGAAGATTCTTGGTTTGAGAAAATAGTTTGTTGTTGTTATATGAAGTTGAGAATGAAGTCTTTGATGTAGTAAATAATGAATTCATTATTTCTTGAGGAAAAGCATTACTTTAGTTTTGAAAGAAAGATTCAAGTTGTCTAGGGCACTGGAGTTTGCACAGAATAAGCTCGGAAGAATGCTTGATGCATTCCTCCGCATTTCAAGGCACAAACTTGCGGCTTGAGAGTTTGTCAAAGAGATGTCTGAAGATCATATGTTCCTGATTTCAGAGCTTGAAGGTTAATGCGAGAGATTCTAGAGCTTGTAGAGTGAAGATAGTTGTTCAGAGTTGTTGCAGTCAGGATGCGTTTGGGAAATGCTTCGCATTTCTCTGCTTTAAAGTTGAGGTCCTGCAGTTTGAAGGATGATCATTTATAGTTGAGAAGATGATAATATTCAAGTTTTAGTTGCTAAGGTGTACCACAGAGGTTCTTTGGGGTCAGCAAAATAAAGACACATCTTGCTGCTGACTAGGGTTGTCTAGAGGAGAAAGTAGAAGCCATCGCATTTCACGGCAGTTATCTTTTAGCTTTGATGTTTGGAGGATGAGTTCAGATATTCAAATGGATGATTCAATTCAAGTTTCAAGTGCTGAAGTGCACCACAAGTTGGTTGTTCAATGATCTATCTCGAGACTATGTGTTCAGTGTTCGTTTGTGATACCAGACTAAGTTTCTATTTGTTTGCACCAGAAAGAAAACATACATTTTAGAAGAAAGATTGGTTGATAAGGTTTGTATAAGTCTTATGTTGCTTGTGTTATGATCCACATGATGTTAATTGATACCTACGATATTGCTTTAGGTTTGGAGCTATTGTGTGGAAGAATAAGTGTTTGCTAGGCCGACTTCATGTGTTTTGATGTTCCCGCTAAATGATTCAAAGTGTGTGCCTACTTGGAAGAATGTGGTAATGAAGAATAGGTCCTGGTTATCACTTGGCTTGAACCACATTCGTTTTCTACATCTTTTGGATGCCGACTTGGTGTGGCCTTGCACGTTTCATGATCATCTTGGCCAACATGGGAGAAAGATTTTGTAGTTTACATAAGGTATAAATGAAATATCTTGTTTGTTGAGGATGGTATGAGTGTATGAGAGTGTGCGAAGATGTGTGAATGGATGTGAGGGTGTGTTGGAGGTAGTAGTGTTCGCTAAGAAGAGAAAGTGAAGTTTTATGACAAAGTGAAGTGTGCGGATGATGCAAAAGTGTTTTATTCAGTAAGATCCGTTGAATGTAATATCCAAAGGTTGTAGCCTCATTTTGTAAGTGTCATTGCTTTGTATTTCGAGGAGTTACAACTTCCTTTGGGTTGTAGCCCATAAATAATATTGTAATCCTATTTTATATATTTTTTTAGGCTAGATTTGGACAGTAGATCCAAGCAACTTGCTCATTGTGGTTTTTCCCTTCTTGGGTTTTCCACGTAAATCTGGTGTTGTGGCTATGTACTTATGTGTTGTTTTTTAGTTGGTTTAATCTGTTGATCTTCTAGTTGAAGTAGTTAGAAGTTTGATTGTTAATGTTAAACTGGAATGAGTTTTGATATATATTGATTCACCCCCCGTCTCAGTATATCCTTGTGTTCTAATACTAAGAAGAGCCACAAGGTAGAATATCCTAGGGTGGGAGGGTGGTACAAAAGATAAAACACAATGTATAACCAAACCCTAATCAAAATATAAAAACATATAAAGGTTAAACCCTATAAAAGTTTAGAAGTAGATGATTAATCAGAGTTATATCAGATCTAAGAAAATGAGAAACTGTAGAAGGAAAATAGATGTTGTAAGACTAGAGAAGTTCACCAAAATGTAAAGGAGACTATATTTTTCTTTTAGCTTAATTTAGGCTAACTCAATAAGATGCAAACAAATAAGCATACATTAACCTTGATTAATACATGATAGATGTGGGTATAGATGTTAAGAAATAGGAACATTAAATGTTAATTTTATGTAAAGTAAATGTGATAAATAAAGACACTTAGCTCTATGAGTGAAGAATGAATGCAATATGGTACAACATTGAAATCTAGATGCCTCAAGATTAGAAAAAGATCATGAAAATCTATAACTTGCCTCAAGATTATAAATTATTATCTACTTCATGGAGAGTCGAGTCCATGGATTTGGGTCAGATATGTACATGTATAAATGTTCAACACTTGTAGAAATGATATGCTAATCTATACAACTTTACTTTTGGATTCACTTGATTCAATTCTATTTTCTTTGCCTCATCTGATATTTGAAATTCATGATATTTAAGAAACCTTGGGAGGATTGCCACTAGTCTCACAAGGGGACATGCTCTCGTAGGTCAACCCTCGAAAAACTTAGGAATGTGATTGAAGATAGCAGGCAAGGGCCTTAGAATGATGTATGCATATTTGTTACTACTTTTAGTGCACCAAATCCAAATGTTTTGCTATTGATTGCCCCTTTAATGCTTTTGAATGAAAGAGGACTTGTAGATTCTAGATGATACTTGAGGATGATAAATGAATGCTAATGAATGCCTTTAAATACAAACACATAACAACAAATTTCACAAAATGTTTACTTAGTTGGCTTTAGTGTGGGAAAATAAAGGGCGTTGGTTAACCAATATTTGAATTTTATTTTAAAAAGGCATTTAAGGGTGCAATTTGTGACTGACCTTGCAACTACAAAAATGACGCTATGTGAACAAACAATCATATCCAAGTGTCTAATACATATATCTATGTAGATGTATAAATAAATATAATAAATGCATAAAATACAATAAATATATGAAAATATTTATATATAAATAAAATATTTTTACATATGTATATATAAAAATAAGTAAAAATTAGAAAAAAAGTCAAAAAAAAAAAGAAGGATTAAATATATAAAGATATGTATATATAAAAAGGTAAAAATTAGAAAACAAATCCAACTTGACACAAGAATATATTTACCAATATATATCAAAATAAATGGGAACAAACTAAATGGAAAATTAAATAGATATGCAAATTAAACTAAATGGGCTGAAGCGAGTTCTTTCTCGTTGGAGGCGTCAGCTTATAATACTTTTAAGCTACTAAAAAAAGGTGGAAAATATGGATAATTACTGTTGGCCCAAAATGGTGGTGGGGGAGAGGCTTGACCACAAGAAAAAGACGTGGAAGAAAAAAAAAAGTGTGTTAGATAAATTCAGGACTGCCATGTGGTCAAATTAGATTGGCCGAAAAAAAGAACTTTATGAGTTCAATCCTTCGAGGGAGCATGGTGAAAAAGAATATGTGGGCTCTCTTAGGGGAAGGACAAGGATTTTAGTGGCTCAGTTGAGGACCGGGTCCCATCGTCTTAGATGTGACACAGGTAGATGGACAATTCCCAAAGAAGAGTGAGCTGAAAGAACATGCATTTTTTGTGACAAAGAGGTGGTTGAAACTAAATGGCATTACATCACCGAGTGCGCTGCATATGCGGATATTCATAGTCAGTTTGATAAGCACTGGAATGTGGACAACCTTAGTGAGTTATTTGAGGAGCCTCAGATTCTCGATACGACTAGTTTATTGGTTAAGATCCATAGTAGAAGATCGGTCTCGAAAGAAGACTGAAAATATCTCGAAGGGTCATTTCCTTGGTCCCTTAAGCTGCTTGGCCTCGTGGACGTTAATAAAATCTTTCATTCATTCACACATCACATGTAATAATATACTTTGATATTAGCTTTTCAAGTGATTTGCTTTTGCCTCTACCGGGGTCCACAAATTACACCTAACATCCAAGTTTGTTGCGCAGGACCCAATAATATAAAGGAAATCAGCGAAGGAGAACAAGGATGATCTTATTTAAGTCTAAAGCGATCTCATAAATCCGCAGTTTAACAATGGCGTAGAGTGCTGGGGAGAGAAGGGGTGCGATCGGATGAGCTTGGTGGGCTGAGCTGAAAAAGATTTAAGACTCATTTGAGGTTTTCGAAGGAAAGGGAAATGTGAAGCAGAAATCGAAGATGGCAAGCAGTATAGAGTCTCGTTTCCATTCTTTGGAGCTAATTGGCAAAGGCTCCTTCGGCGATGTCTTTAAAGGGTATGTATTCTTTTTGCTTTGCCTCTCTCAAATCATCTGCATAGATTTGAGCAAAAACATGTTTTTTGGGCTGTGAGAGCGCCACACAGAAATCAGCCACTAGCTTCACTCAGACTTTCAACGCAAAAATACAAAACTACTCGCGTGGGAACAATTCACCAGGGCACGGGTAAAAGTCTAATAGCCTCAGGCCCAGAGTTTGACAACATGAAACTATTAGATCAAAGAACGCCTCGTGCCCGGTGTCTAACATTTGCTAAACGACATCATGACACCTTAATCACGACTTGAGCTGATGCCTTACAGCAGCCATCCCGGCAAGTGCATGGCTGTATCGTTCTGCAGCCAGGCGCAGATCTTTCTTCCCAAGCTCCTCCTCATTTCTTCCAAAGTAGCCACTTCTCGAGCCTTCCTCTATTCAGCCTCTGCCTTTGTTGGTTTCCCACGCTTATGTTTGACAGCGTTAAGTTTAGGTTCATATGCCATGAGAGGGGTAGGTGGGAACTTGATGCAGTCAGTGGGCAAGAGAGGCATTCATTTCTGATGGGATTGTTAATAAACCAGTCTGCCACAATTCTGACCTTCCGGGTGTGATCCTGCACATGGTTCAAAAACTCCTGACTTGGCAAAAACTCTGGAAAGCCTAAATTTTCACTAGAATGAGGGACTTGGCAAATAAGATGAATTACATAAATTTGTAAAATAAACTTAACTAATGCATGAGAAACATAATGAATGAGTTTAGAGAACATGTAAGTGTATTTTAATCATGGTAGCATTAATCGGAATCAGGATTGATTCTCAAACCAAAAGTATAAATGGAATTCAAAAGTATAAATAGAATTCAATTCCTCTGGATTTAATTGGGAAAAATTAAGGAAACACAAATTGCTGAAATATTTAAAATTTCAAAACAATGGGGTATGAAGGTGGCAGTTCCCAGTGGGGTTAAGGGGCAGCCATTTTTCATAAATTTTCATAAGGCATTCGAGGGCACAGGGACACCTTCATGGCACATGCCATTTTTCATAATTTTATTGCTTGTAACCAATTGTCGATAAATAGATGCAATGTTGTCAAAGAGTGGATAGGAAAACTGAGGTTTTTTCAATTTTCTGCCTACAACCTGTACTTTTCCACCGCCACATGAGTTTTTGGGTTGGACTCGCCAAGTACTTGCGAATTTCCAGGCAAGTGACCCAATGAGTACATGCCTGAAACTTGCTTGCGAGTTTACAGGTGAGTGACCTGGCAAATACACTTCTGAAACTCGCCTGTGAGTTTATAGGCAAGTAACTTGCCAGGCCCACTTGGCTCACGAGTGTGCGAGTTAGTCACCAAGTTTTGATACTATGATCTTGCATGTCTGCATTTTTTTCCTTCCATTCTTCAAAGTCCTATTTGCTGGAAATTTTATGTCGCAACTCCTCTATCTCAGTTTCACATCACCACATACCATCCTCAGCTTCATTCTGACTAGACCCCAATGATACGTGTCTCACTTAGTAAAGTGTTTGTGCTTTTCACCCTCTTTGAAACACAATCACTACAGACTTGTGCACAACTTCCTTCCAAAACTTTTAATACACAATGACACTTTTTAGGCCTGAAGGAGGGCTTATATATAACTACTTTCTACCAATCTAGACACATTGACCATATGAAACATTTGTTGATCCATATCCTAGAAGGTGCGTACTTACATAAATATGTGAGCTGGTGGACCCATTGTCTAAACAGGAGGATTGGCTTATCACGCCAAAAGTTATCTCGTTTGCAAATAAAAGGTCAGTTGGGAACACTACATAATAGGTATATTATTATTGGCCTACAAAAGGTAAAAGGTTAATTGCAGTTCCCTCCTTGAATAGCTTTTCCTCAAATTGATAGAAGAGCTAGATGCTGAATTTTTTGCTTTTTTAAAGATCCTTCTTCTCATGGCGAGTGTTGCCTCTTGGGTCAAATGGAAATTGTAAGGTGCTGTAATGTATTCTAGCCATGTAGGACAATGTAGAGCTCCAACTTGCTCCATTTCAGCTTACAAGGTATTCCCTCCTAATGTCTCTCCTGTTATTCGTAAAGAATATGTTGTTAGTGAGTTTACTTGTTGCTTTGGACCAGGTCATTGAACATAGATACCTGGAGACTCATCTCCCATATCAGAAATGCATCTCTGTCTCAAAGGCCCAAAGGGGATGTCTCTAGACACCAGAGATTTCAAATTAAGTTTTTTTTGTGTCTCTATACATCTCCTCGAAGAATCCTTTGAAAACCGGGAAACTTCTTATAGAGGTTTCTCATATATATCATATCAATTACAGTAGGTTTACCTGAAGTGTTAATATGTGGTTGACAAAAGCTAAAAGAACTAAAGAAATACATTAATAGACTTGTAATTTTTTATTTTTGGCACAAAAATTTACTAAAGTCTTTTTCGTAGCCAAAAACTGCATAAAAATTTACAAGTTTTTTTGAAGCTAAAAACTTTCTTAAATCCCAGAGAGGGAATCATACAAAGAGAAACAACAATAAGGCTTAAGATGTGTACATGCATTGAATTTTTTTCAATTGATTGAAAATATAGTCATCTCCAAGGAACCCCCATACCAAGTTCTTAAAATTAAATTTTTTGTCATGATGATGATTATTAAATATTAATATAATTAATCTTTGCTTCCATGGACATCTATTTCAACACTTTAAAATGTTAATTATTTTATTTTAAGCATTTTAGTATTTTGTATTCTTTAAAGTTCTATATCCATTGCAAGATTATTTTTTTTCTAATTATTTTTGATACGTGAGTGAGGGAAGTGGGTCCCTCTCCCTTTATATTAACTTGAGAATAAGAAAATTTACATATACAGTAATAAGTTACAACTACATGTAGGACGAATTCTTCAGATAGGACAAAATGGAAGGATGTAACCAAATACCAAAAAATTGCTAGCCAGTTTTCAATTAGTTAGAGAAGAAGACTCATGCGATCAGGGTTCAATTTGGAGCAAATTTGGGCTAGAAATGGAAGAAAACAAGCATGTTAAAAGACGACAAGGTCGCCCCTTTCAGAAAGTGGGTTGCCCCTTTCACTAGGTCAAGTCGGCCTTGGAGATCCCGCTTAAGTTGCTGGGTCACCCAGGGAGATCTTGAAGTCATAGGGGGCGACCCATAGAGGAGGTTTTGTGCAAGTGGTTTCCGGGGTGGAGAATGATCTAGGAGGTGTAAGAATGGATTTGGCATCCCAAAACTGGCCATAGGATCTTTGCAGGGTGGGTTGCCCCTTTCACCAGGGCAAGTTGCCCTTGGAGATCTTGATTTAGCTGTAGGGTCGCCCAGGGAGATCCTATAGTGATAGGGGTGACCTAGAAAGGAAGGATGCGACATGAAAATTGAAGCCAGGGATGGAATGGGGAGGTTGATTAGATGATTCTAAAGGGATGAAATGATGCAAATAACCCTAGGGAACATGAATTTCCTCTCTTGTGAAATGGATTGATGTGGTTATCGGGGCTAGAAAGTGACAAAAAGGATTTGTCAAACTTTGGTCAAAAGGCAAGCTAGAAGGTGTGCAGAACTATAGAAGGTTAGTCTAGAGGTTAGGATAGCACAAAGAAAGTGAAAAATGAACAAAGACACGTAACCAAGAGGAATACTATTGAGAGGTATGTACATATTCACACTTACATGTATGTGATTAGGACTATAGCCCATCCTCGGGCTGCCATGTAAGCATGTGCATCTTTTTCATACTTACAAACACCACCTTCATCTTTAGTAGAACAAATCATATCCCAAGCTATGAGGGGAATTCTCTTCTAATCCTTAGGGCTCTACCATAAAAAACATTCTCATAATCTTTTCCAAGCATTTGATGAACAAGCTAGAGATTTGAGAGCTAACATGAGGTAGATAGGCAACACCACTAGAACTGATTTTAATAATAGAATTCATGCAACCAAAGAGAGCCATTTTCCTTTCCAAGAACTCAGTTAAGATTTAAAAGAATCAACCAAATTGTACCAAAGCAAAGATCTATCAGCTCCAAAGAAGAGGGGAACTCCGAAATACTTGCTTGGAAGGGATCCAATGTAGAAACCTAAAAACTGATCGATCCTTTCTTGATGCACAAGAGAGATATTAACAAAGAAGATCTTTGATTTTTGTTCTTTTATAATATGACCATATGCCATAGAATAAGACCCCAAGGGCTATCTTATCTCCCGAGCCTTTATCATATTAGCTTTCCCATATAACAAAGTATCATTAGCAAATTGCTGATGAGTGAAAGCAACCATATTCTCAGTTGTTTGAATGCCTTTCAAACTTACCATTTGAAAAGAATTTGAAAGGATCTTCCAAAGCTTTAGCCATTAAAATAAACAAAAAAGAAGAAAAAGGATCCCCTTGGTGAAGATTGCAAGTAGATTCAAAGAAGCTCACATGGCTGCCATTTGGTAGGATAGAAAATCGGGGCCTTGAAATACAATTGAAGACCCATGTCCTCCATTCTAAAGAAAATCAAAATCTTTCAAAATTTTTGAGCAAAATGTGCTAGTACAAAATATTTGGTAAATAATCGAATGAATTCTATATAATACAGATGTTCATAAATATATAAAGTATAGATGTTTCTAAAATAGATTACAGGTAATCTAAACAACAGAATTAGAGATAGTCTAATATGTTACACTATTGACCATTAATATAAACTATCTAATTTTATTTTAATACCCTCCCTTAATGGTCAATCTATTAACTACACCAAGATGCCCTCTAAATTTGACAAACTTATCCGGGCTCAGAGACTTGGTGAGGATATCTACAGTCTAATCCTTAGTTGGAACATACTACAACACCATTGATCCGTCTTCGACAAGCTGGCGGATGAAATGACAATGAAGGTCAACATGCTTTGTCCTTTCATGGAAGACTAGATTTTTGGCAAGTTTCAACACCTCTTGATTGTCACAATACAAGGGTGAAGGTCCTGCTTGAGACATTTGTATGTCAGAAAGCATCCTTCGAAGCCAAACTGCCTCACATGCTGCTTTAACAGCTCCCCGATATTCAACTTCTGTCGAGGAGAGAGCTACTGCCTACTGCTTCTTGCTAGTCCATGTGACTGCACCTGTGCCCAAACTGAAAACATACCCAGAAGTAGACTTCCTGTCATCAACACAGCCTGCCCAATCTGAGTCTGTAAAACCGATCAGCTTAGGATCTTTGCACCTTCCATATAGAATGCCAAAGTCGGAAGTGCCTTTCACATATCTCAGCACATGCTTCACTACAACCCAATGTTCAGATTTAGGAGTTGTCATGAAGCGAGAGATGTAGCTCACTGCAAAACTGAGATCAGGTCTAGTGGCAGTGAGATAGAGAGGCTGCCCACTAGTTGCCTGGATGCTGATTCGTTCTCCACAGGTGAATCAGAGTTGGCTGAAAGTTTCAGCCCTTTTTTTATAGGTGTGGATGCAGGTTTGCAATCTGTCATCCAGAACTTGTCCAGTAGGCTTCTAGCATACTTGGACTGAGAGATGAAGATGCTAGTAGCTGTTTGCCAAACCTCAACACCTAGGCAATAGTGCAGAAGTCCCAAATCTGTCATGTCAAAGGATTGACCGAGATCATGTTTGATCTCATCAATCAACTGCTCCGAGCTGCCAGTAATGATCAGATCATCAACATAGACAACTATAAAAAGACTATCATCAACATACTGTTTGACATACAAATTGGAATCAGAAGGACTCCACTGAAAACCATGATCCACCAGGTATTTATCAATCTTCGTGTACCCTGCCTGTGGAGCCTGCTTAAGGCCACAGAGTGCTTTCACCAATCTGCATACCTGGTGTTCTTTACCAGCAACCTTGAAGCCAGGAGGTTGCGTCATGTAGACTTCTTCCTGCAAATCCCCATTGAGGAAGGCACTCTTGACATCCATTTGATGGACTTTCCATCCAAACTAGGCTGCGATAGAGAGGACAAACCGAATGGTACTCATTTTGGCTATGGGAGCAAAAGTCTCCTCATAGTCAATGCCCTCTTTTTGTGAGAACCCTTTGGCTACCAATTGAGCCTTATACTTATCAAGGGTTTTGTCAGCCTTGTACTTAACTTTGTACACCCATTTGCAGCCAATGGGCTTCTTCCCAGGGGGAAGATCAGAGAGGACCCAAGTGTTGTTCTTCAGAAGGCTATGATGTTCAGCTTCCATAGCCTGTTCCCACTCAGGTACGCCTTTAGCCTCCGAATATGTCTGAGGCTCCAAGATGCTGTGAAGGTTGGCAATAAGAGAAAAATTGACTGTGTTCTGTTGCTTGCTCTTCTTCCGAGCAGATCTACCCTCGATCAATTCATCAACATGAAGATCACCGATGGTCTTAGCCCATCATTTAGGCTGGAGAGTAGATGTACCAACATCTGAATCATGAGGAACAACATCAACTGGGGCAGTTGGAATCAAATCATCTGGAGGATCCAAATCATCCTGAGGAGGGGCGAGTGGTGGAATAACAGGCTGAGGTGCCTGGACAACTGCAGAATCCCTCCCATCAGGTGGAGCTAGGGGAAGGCGAACACCCAAATCTGAAGCCTTCAAAGGCTGATCCTTAGGGCTAACAGGAGTAGATAGAATAAAAGGCCCAGTAGCCTCATCAACCACTACATCACGACTGAATATGAGATGATCAGTGTCTACATCAATTAGCTTGTATTCCCTATGATTTTCATTGTAACTAGTGAACATGAGTTTCTGGCTTTTGGAGTCCAGCTTGGTGCGTTTGGCATTTGGAATCTAGACATGAACAATAGAGCGAAAAACTTTCAGATGGTTGACCGGAGGCTTATGTCCAAACCAGGCTTCTTCAGGTGTCATCTTCTTGACGACATAGGTAGGAGACCGGTTCAGAAGATAGACAACAGTGTAGATTGCTTCAGCCCAAAACTTCTTAGGAACACTTCTATGCTCCAGCATAGAATGTGCCATGTTAGTAATGGTACGATTTCGATGCTCAACGACACCATTCTGCTGAGGGGTGTAAGGTGTGGTAAGCTAGTGTTCGATGCCATGTGCAGCACAGAAACGAGAGAAGTCATAAGAACAAAACTCCCCCCATTATAAGACCTAAGAGTGACTATTGGACAATCTGACTCTTTTTCAACTAAGGCCTTGAACTGCTGAAATATACCAAACACATCTGATTTGTTTTTCAAAGAATACACCCACATCTTTCTGCTGAAATCATCAACAAATAGCAGGAAATATCTGCACCTAGTAACTGAAGGAGTGTTCATTGGTCCACAGACATCAGCCTGAACCAACTGCAATACCTTGGATGCTCTCCATTTGTCACCATCTGAAAATGGAGTCTGATGTTGCTTTCTAGCCTGACATGCGTCGCAAACTCCATGAGTCTGAGTCTGAATCTCAGGAAGACCACTGACCAGACCCTCCTGAGCTAACTGAGAGAGATAGTGCATGTTCAGGTGCCCATAACGCTGATGCTAGAGTTTGTTGATGGATGTACTCTTGGCTGCCATGGCGTGCTCTTGAGAATCACTAGAATCAATGAGTCTATACAGACCATGATCCTCAAGTCCTTGGGCAACGGTGGTGCGTGTCTCACGAGCCACTATGCTGCATGTGTGCATGCTAAAAACAACATCCAGATGAGGAGAGTGCCGCATAATCTGACTGATTGGGAGAAGGTTCAGCTCCATGCCAAGTACAAAGTATACATCGAGAAATATTAAATTTCTCCCACCAGACTGAATCTGCACGTTGCCCTTTCCGACAACAGTATACTCTTCGCCTCCTCCAAAGATGACAGAATCTCTGAATGGCGTGTATTGAGTGAATCAATCCCGATGACGAGTGAAATGTCGAGAAGCATCTAAATCAATGTACTAGGCAGAGGATTTGACATGATCTGCAGGTCTCTTGGCCATAAAGGCATAGAACGCAGACTCCTGCTCAGTGTGCTCTTCCAACATAATATTAGATAAAGATGCCATTTTCACGCTTTTCGAGGCACACAAAACGAAGCAACTTGATGGCACAAACTCCGAGATTTGAAAAAAACAAGCTTGAAACCCTAACATGAATTTCGAGGCAAAAATCTCGAGAGCATGGAAAACACAGGCTCAAAAAACCCGAACACGGATTTCGAGACACAAATGAAAATATTCCTACAGAACCCTAGCATGGTCTGCACAAATCCTGAGGTTTGATTAATATGACCGCCGAGCGCTAGTCCTTGGTCTTCACGTGACCGAAGGCCAAAACTTGAGTGCTGGTTGATACTAAGGTCAACAATATGACCACGTGCAAGGCAGAAAGGGGTGCTTGAAGCAACTCATCTTTTCACATAGTGATTACTCAAACCGCTAAAAAAGGCAAACAAAACACTGCATACACTGATGAGGGTTTGAGCGCAGATGCCAAGCAAGAAAATTGCCGGACCACACAAGGACTACCGCCAAAAAGAATTGCGACCAGGAATGGTATAAAATGCGATCTCAAACACCAAACGACGATCAAAAAGCTAGTCAACAATTGTTGCAGAGGTTTCCAACGACCAAGCAAACTGTCGAAGAACTTGACCAGGCTCGATAATCACAACGTGGGTATAAAACCCCGAATCCTACCTAAACTGTCTTACACAACGACCAGAAATGGGAAGAGATCGTGATAAACGGCTCCCAGAACAAATTGCGACCACCAAAGCCTTCAAATCGTGGCCAACTGTCGGAGAAAATCCGTTGACAGAAATACAGACAAAAACCCGCGTGATTTTATAGAGCAACGACGCGATTTGCACAGAGAAATGACGATTTCAGAGATTGAAATCTTAAATCGTCCTCTAAAAAGGTCGCGACTGTAGAGTTTGCGAGTTTTGTGTAATGAAACACAAATAACAGAGGAACGAATGGTGCGATTTAATCGGATGCCTGAAGCATAAAAACACGACCTTGAAACACGCCACGACCCTTCAAAAGAAAGTCGTGAACCAGGGAGCTAGGAAGATGCCGTTTGTACGTCGTACAGAAAAAATAGAAGGCGCAAAAAAAAATTTAAAAAATCACTTCCCGCTCTGATACCATATTATGGTAAATAATCGAATGAGTTTTATTAACAAAGAGCAAAGCTCTATATAATACACATGTTTCTAAATATACAAAGTATAGATGTTTCTAAAATAGATTACAGGTTATCTAAACAACAGAATTAGAAACAGTCTAATATGTTACACTATTGACTATTAATATAAACTGCCTAATTTTATTTTAATAAAATGCCAAGCTTTACTAATGCCAAGCTTAATCAACATGCTTTTTGACTTGTTTTGAATGACAAAATGCAAAATTTTATGGGAAATGATAATACCTTTGTAATAGCTTTGTCAGGAATGAACCCTCCTTGCTTAATAGAGATGAGAGAAGACAAAATTTTCCTAAGCCTCGAAGCCATCGCTTTCGAAATGATCTTGTGAATGGTATTGTAGAGAGAAATGAGCCTAAATTCAACAAAGGTAGAAGGAGACGTAGGAATTAGAGCAATGAATGTATTGTTAAAATCTCTTAGAATGGATTTGGTGTTTTGGAATCCTTGACAACACCATAAATGTCTTTGCCAACAAGATGTTAGAAGTTTCGAAAGAACGCTATTGTGAAAACATTAGGATCAGGAGCCTTGACTTTCTGCATCTAAAACAAAGTGAACCCAACTTCCTCTTCAGAAAAAGGGGGTCATAATTGCATTGTTCTGTTCATTGGAAACTAGTGAAGATATGGAAGTTAAGAGGCGATTTTGTTCCTCCAATGCAAAAGCCTCCTTTGGGCTAAGAAGATCTTCAAAGAAACAATAGCCTTTTCCTTAATATTAAAGAAGGAACCCACCATCCTACCTTTCTAAGAAAGAATAGAGGAGATTTTGTTACAACTTTTGTGCACCTTAATAGAGTTGTGGAAGAATTTTTGTATAGCGGTCGCTGTCCTTTAACCATAACTCTCTAGATTTTTGTTTCCAAAACATTTCTTCTCTTTGCTCTACTTCAAGTAACTTGGCTAGAAGAGATTTTCCTTGTAGATAAGAAACTTGGTCCATACCCATAGGCCGAAACTAAGCATTTAGGGAAACCAAATCTTTTTGAGTTCTCTCTCTTTCAGAAAAGATATTTTTGAAGTGATTAGGTGTTCTAGTTCTTTAGACATGATTTGATTCAAGTTAATTTCTTGGCAAGGATAAATATGTTTTCACCTTTGACATTAGGAGCTTTGTTCCACCACCTTTGCATGAGATTGTCCTAAATTGGATCCCTTAACCACATGAGCTCAAATTTGAAAGGACAATTCAGAGGAGGAGAATCTCTAATGATAGAAAGATTGATAGGGAAATGGTTAGAACCAATAGGGGAAGAATCCTAGTCTTTAGGACCCTAGTTTTGATTAAGCTAGGTAGAGGAAAGGAGAAATCTACTAATCTTTTAGCAATGTAGCAAAAACTAAATCTTCTGTTTGTCCAAGTGAATTACCCATTTTTAGGTTCAGCAAGGAAGAGGCCTGGAGCAAGGAGATCTTAGTTTCTTGCTGCAGAATCACATCAGCTCTTTGCTTAGAAAGTTGACGCTTTACCAAGCATTTTTGTCAGGGGCGTTTAAGCCCCTAACATTCAAGAAAGGATAATCATTGCTGAGGTGGAGAGGTTTTCACCCTCCTAGTAGTAGAAACAAAGAACCCTGGAAAACTCTTTTGCTTACCTTCTACAATTGATACTTGCAATTTTTCCTTTTCTATTTTTCTATCCCTCTTAACCTTTGAAATTGTGCTGTCAAATTGAGAAATAGTACAAGCGAAGCCCCTCCAACTGGTGGAGAATGAGGAGAAACTTCTGCTTCTAGGGAAGGAGGGATAGGTTCTGCATCCTTTTTTTCTAGTGATCTTCCGATCCTCAGAAAGGAAAGTGGGATGAGTCATGTCATCCATGGATTTTCTTTGCCAAGTTTTATTGGAAGGAGCCAAACCAGAACAATTAGTATTTCGATGACCTTCATTGTGATAGTGGAAGCATTTTGGTAGGGGACCCTTTGATTTTACTCTTTGTTTCCATACTCCTTTGTCAGAGATCAAGTTGATGAAATCAGGGATTGATACAGAAAGTTCAAAATTCGAACTGAAAGTGAAACTTAAATTGAGCTTAGATTTTTTTTGAGATTGCTGAAAAGCTAAGTTACCGGTTTGGGTTTGGGTACGTTGGTACGACAACAGTTTTTTTGGAGTTGGGTTTTTTTCCGTACAAAAAACATATAAAAATCATAAATAAATATGTATTTGCAGCCTAAAATCAGGAATTAAATTCAGAATACGACGTAGCATGCATCTAATAAACAAAACCACCATAAAAATTAAAAATACTTCAATATCAATTTGTAGAATCATGAAATTCGTGAATACAAAACCTTTAGTTTTGCAAATCAAAGGGTCTACAATTGATGGGACAATGTCACAATAAGGTTGTTCTCTGAATGCTAGAGACCCAAAACATTGTTTACTGGTAATATGGTGTTTCAGACCAAACTTGGAGTAAACGGAAATATACAGCAATACTATAAAGCATATGATTCATACCGGAATTGCACAGGATAAAACATTGTTCCATTCATTGAATATATCAGTATCACACTACAATGTCACAATGCTCCCCCCTACATTGGAATGACGATACATATATAGTTTGTCGGATGGTTGCCAACCGTTGCCAACGACACACCTATTCGGCAGTAACTACTTGCCGATACCAACTAACAACTATATTTGCCCATACAAAGTACTTGCTAATACAAAATAACATGATACTTAGAATTTGCACCTAACATCATTCCCCCCCCAAAAAATAAGTCGTCTTCCAGATGACATTGCCTCTCCACACTATTTGTCAGGGATGAAATGGTGCCCAAAATACGGTAGAGGAATCGGTGGGCCCTCATGGCTACCCCAACAAATATGTGTTTAAGTCAATTAAGGAAGTTCCTGGTTGACTTATTGCAAGGATCATCCCCTTGGCCCCATGCCAATTGAGCAACTTTCCCTGCTGTTCCGAACATATCTCAGTCTTGTGGATTTTGTTCAATTTGTGTGGTCCTCATGGCATTGGGAATCTAACTCCATTTAAAATGCCGATAAACCGACTTATCTTAAGGCACTGAACGTGACCGATTTTCCTCTCTGCTAGGAACTATTTTCTTGAGTGCTTATTGAGCCTGCAGAGAGATACTCCTATCTCATTATTTTCAACAATGCATGTGTCTAAATTTCATTTACGAGTATACAATCTTTTCCTTGTCCATCATTGCGCAGCGGCGACACAGAATCAATCTCTTCTTGCTAGCAGTCAAACTCTAGTATTCTCCCTCTGCTCGTTGCAAGTCTTATCTTCTCGTCTTAAGGAACTGCTGATGATTACTTATCTCCGTTGATTCCCTTCCTCCTTTAGCCGTACGGTCATATGTCGTACGGGGGAATAGAAGTCATACGACATCAATTGATTTCCTTGTATACTCGTACGACATCAGCTTTTGATCCTTTGGTGGTAATTAACCCCTCCAAATATATTGATAAGTGTCATTCTGCATTTTAGTGAACTGAAGTTATTTGAACTAAAGTGTATCATTGTTCAAGCCTGTGAGGATAAAAGCTTTGAGTGAATGTATTCTGTTATGAAATGTTCGCCACCCTCCAATGTATATGCTTCGATGACTCTGTTTGTATTCCATGCTTCAAGGAGATAGGAGTGATGTCAAGACTTGATCGGGTCTTTCAATGATCGCAATCCCCGTCCAACGACCTTCCTGTCGATGCTTCTCCCGTCAATGCCTCTCCTGTCGATGTCTTCATTTCTTGATTCTAATTGCACGGCTTGTAGAACTGTCAATTGCCTTTCATCTTGCAATTTTCCATCTTCAATCGTACGGCCTTCTCCATACTATATTCTCTACAGAGGTGATTAGACTCTAGTATATGCTTCGATGCCTTAGATTAGATTGAAGTTTGAGATCTAGACACCATGTACATTGACCAAGTAGCGGCAACCATTGCCATTGTTATTGTGGTCGAATCCAGTTTGACGCTAGAGCTCGTGGTAATGACGTCTCACTATCAACATCGACTACGATCTGCCTGCGCAAAATGCATTCCTGTTGGAAACAAGGTAGATAACTGAGAGGGGGGGTGAATCAGTTATCTTATATATTTTAACTTTCTGTTCTTCTTTAACAATTAGTGCAACATCAAAACATATAAGCATACATAACCATGAGAGCAGAAATAAAATCAACACATATAACACAATGATTTTGACGTGGAAAACCCTGCTAAGGGAAAAAACCACGGGGTGACTAACCCAAGATTGTATTCTTTGTTAAAAGAATAAGAAGTACAAAATGGCACTTGCCAATTAAGGCTCACTGCCCGAGCACACTGCTCACAAGAGGCACACTGCCTACAAGAGACTCACTGTCTACAATGTTTATGGAAGGTAACCAAGTGTTTGAACTGAGAAGAAGCATCCACATATGTTGAGGTTCAGTTCCGGTTAGGCTCAATATACTGATCTACTGCACTTCATTCTTCCTCTGCTTTAGTGCTGTTGTTCTGTCACATACCGGACCTGTATTCCTATTTCCACTCTGCTTTCTGCCTTTCTTCGCATACTGTCACACCACACACACCCTTCATGCCGAAATCCATCTGGTATATATATCCGCACCAAGGATTTCAACCTCTTTCTAGTCGGCAACCGGAATACTCAAGATATTTACTAAACACTGATTTGTCGGCTGGATCCATGCTCAATATGTGATGCGTATCCAAGACAGAGTTAGAAGTCATCAATCAAATCAGCCAACCATGTATGATCTCTCAATTAGCTTGACCACCATCAATTCTTCATCCGGATTAAAGTCTGATGCTCTGCCGATCAGTTCTTCCTCAGTCTGCTCTGCCTGTCAGGAACCCAACACTTAGATGCTCATCGCTTTTCACTCTTTCATCACCAGAGGCTCAATCTCTGGAATGTAGCAGTCATGGTACTCCTCTTGACTTCCTCAAGTCCGCACTTTGCTGAGATACATCTTCTGAGAGATCCAGACCTGATTGTCGGACCTTGTTGCATGCTATGTTCTTGTTCACCGGACCAAAACACTCTTCAATCTGACTTCCGGTATAGACATACTATGTGCTGCGGATGTGTGGGATAAACTTAGTTGCCATCATTGACAACAATGATGAAGCCACATAGTGTCTCTTGCCAATAGTTCCATACTGACCAAGAGAGTCGATTGATTTGTCCTTTGATGGGTGAGTCTTCTGGGCTGTCGATATTTAGAAACATTCAGCAGCAGAACTTTCATATACTTCATGAATTGGGTGGGAACAGGTTTTCTTTCACTTCTACCGCCTGTGACACTTTGTGATTTAGCTTTCTCTCTTTAATGGTGACCCTTGTTGGTGCTTTTGTTTGTTTAAGCTTGTCGACATGGCTTGAGTTCTAGTCGACGTCTTCTTCCATTGCATCTGTAGTTGGCTCCTCAATCATACCTCCCTTTCTTGTATCGCACGATTGGCTCCTCCATCGTACGGCTTTTGAATGGTACGATAAAACTTCCAAGTTTTCCTTTTGATTATATTGCTTCATATAATATTTTAATTTATTCATTTTGTATGCCAAATATTAAAGCTTCATTGCACATGAAGTTTTCTCTTTAATCGTATGTATGATGGGGGTGGGGGTCGTACGGCCTAGTCGTACGATCCTCAACTTGCTATTTATTTTATTTTTATTTTTCTCTTTCTCTTTCTTTTTCTCTCTTTTTTTTTTCTCCAAATTTTTTGACAATTATTTTTTCCATTTTTTCCAATTTTCCATCCATAGCCAACTGAATAGAGTTTTTTTGTTCTTCTCTGACGGGGTCCACCTTTTATCCGTCTCTCTGAATGTATGACAAGTAGCTTCATTATTCCGAGACGTACCTTTATTGATTTTGTAATCGTCGTCGGAGTTGGGTGCCTTTCTTGGGACCGGAACTGTTGTCTTTCGGGAGCGGTGTCCTATGTTCGGCAAAAATAAACTGTCTGACTTTTTAACATCATTTTTCCTCTGTTGCTTCTCACCGATCGTCATAACTTCAATAAAATTACAAGTCGACAAAAATACTGTATAGTCCTTATTCCTTTGGTATGGTCTCTTTTTGGCTGGTGTTTTCAATGCTGGGTTCCCGTCGTTAGTTCCATCACCCCGTTTCACCTTGCTTACCAATGGTTCTTCATACCTGATCACCTCGTCTGGTTCAAATTTATATGCAAGTGTATCATCTATCTTGGCATCACCCTGTATATATTCTTCATGTGTCTTCTCTGGTCGACTTGCCTCTTGTGGATGACCTGTCTCTGCCACTAGTTGCTTTGGTGTATTGTCTAATTCAATATCTCCTTCTTTGTATTCCTCATGTGTCGTCGGAAAGCTATGAGCCACTCTCAGCTGATTATTACCTTCCTCTAGTTTGTGACTCATCAACGAAGATTCTCTCTTGCCGAGTGTTTCACTCGTCGGCTGAGAGTTTCACAATTGTCAAGTGTTTCACTCTTTGACCGAGTTTTGCCAAGAATTGCATTGCCATGACTTGTGTTGCCAGGACTTGCACTATGAGGACTTGCACTGTTTGTCGGAGAGCTCTCGCCGACTTCTTTTATTGAAATCATATTACATTTTGGTTGAAAGAACTCGTAATCTTCCATCTGCCAGTGGAAGAGCCCACTAAAGGAATTAGTTTCATCCTCAGAACATTCTTGCAGTTTTAATACTCCTTCGTCATCAGGTTCTATTGGTCCTCTGCCAACTGACTCCCCTCCGTCTGAATCAGAATCCAATGCTAGTTCCTCACTTACAACCTGTGTTCTCAGATCTATGACAATCTTCTTACCTTTGTTCTCTATTGACAATGTGTTCCTTTTCCAGTTATGGTTGGCCTTGGCGGCTATCAGCCACACTCGGCTAAGTAATGCATCGTACGACGCATTTTGTGCTGTTATGACTACAAAGTTTAACTGAAAGAGTTGGGTGCCAATCTTCACTTTTTGAGCCATTAGCACTCCCAACACTTTAATTCCGTGCTGGTCTGCTCCCAGTAATTGGAAATTTTGTGGCCATAATGTAGGTTTTCCCAAGCACTTCCACGTATCTTCTGTCAACACATTCACTCCCGATCCACCGTCGATTATTGTGTTCGTCAGGTAACATCCACCGATTTCCATGTGTACGACTAGATTCTTGCCATTGTTAATTGCCAACAATCTCGGGTCGATGACTTGTTCTCCTTCTAGCAATGGCTCCACTATGACATCTTCGTCCTTTGTTTGCCCGTTTGGGTTCCCTTCCATTGCCTTCGAGATTGCCATCCTCAGTTGCGGCATGCTCTATAGAAAATCCGCTATTATGACCGATACAGTGGTTTGTAACACCTGATTCACAATACTCTTGTTTGACTCTAGTCGTACGGTAGTTATTTTTCTGTTCTTCCCCCTCCGTTTCCATTGCCATCTCTACTTCTTTTCTAGCCTCCCGAAGTCTAACCTTCTCGGTTCTGGGATCTGGATACGTCGCTTTTTTCCATTGTGCTCGGGTGACCGCAAGGATCTCTTCATCATTTCCCTTGAAACTGATGAGGTTCACCCCTTCTACTTCGGGCAATTTTTTTCTTCGTGATCCCTAGGCCCACACCACTTGCATAATGCATTTATTTTGTTCTGATTATTGTTCGGGCATTCCCTTGCAAAGTGTCCCCATTTGTTGCATTGTTGGCACTGTATCATGGGTCGCCCCTTGCTGTCGTATTGTATTCTGTTTCTTAGACTTCTATTGCTTTGGTAACCTCCAGGGGATGCATGGCTATTGTACTGGGACTTCGGTGGTGTGTTCGGCGGTGTTGACGGTTCTCCTTGAGTGAAGAGTACTTGCGTACCCCTTGCTTTTAGATTGTATGGGCATTCCTTGATGGAATGTCCCATCACTTGGCAAATATCACAAAACAATTTTTTCGGACAATTTGCCTTTGTGTGACCTTCCCTCTTGCAATCTGTACACCACAGTTCTCTAGCTTCCCTCGTACTCTCCTTGTCGGCCTTCAGTTCTTTCATCATTCTCATCATGTCCTTCCTAAGTGCTTACATGGTCTTGGACTCACTGTCGCTGTTGTCGTCTGTACTCTCCTTGTCGTCCGTCTTCCTTTTCCCTCGGAAGGATGTTTTATTTTCACTCTATATCCATTGTTCGATTGTACGCTTCATCATACGATGACGGAGGCACGACTTTCATTTTCTTTCTCAGTGATGGGCGCAACCCTTCGATGAACCATCGCTTCTTCAGCGCGTCGGCCGGCTGAGTCTCCAGTTTTCCCAACAATTCTTTCAGTCTTCGGTTGTAGGTTCGCACGTTCTCGTGCTTCCCTTGCTTCATATTGTAGATCTCCACTACAATTTCACTGTTATCCCTCAGGAGTTTGAATTCGTCTTGGAATGCCTTCTTAAGTAATCTCCATGATGCCCTGTGTGCTTGGTCCAACTCTGTGTACCAGTCGATGGCACTATCTCTCAGTGTCGCTGGAAATGTTTTCAGCCAGTAGTCCACATCATCTTGCCCATTGGCTATCCAAATCGTCTCGCACGTTTTACAGTGTTGTACTGGATCTTCTGACCCATTCCCCGTAAATTTTGGCAGCTTCTGCCTCTCGGCTGGCAGAGTCACCATCCTTCCTCGATGCCCTCCTTGTGCGTTGGACTTGACTGGACTGGTTCTCTCGCAACGTCCTGGTGCGTCATTTGCACTCTTGGCCACGTTCGAGTCTTCCCCGCGTCCTTTGTCAGCGTCCTCTACACCTTGAGTCTCCTCGGGTTCGTTCTGATACTCCCTTTGCCCTGGGGTCTTAGGCTCAGATCTTCCAACTCTCGGCCTTTCGTCGTCCGATATGGATAACTCTCCGATGCGGCGTATGCTGTTTTCAATTTCTTCTGTCAATTCATTTTTATTCTCTTTTTCTTTATTTGTCAGCGGTGTCTTGAAAATTCCTTCGTCGGCATGATGATGTTCATTGACAATTTGTCTCAGTGTTTTCCTTCGTTCTTCTTGTTCTTTTAATCTTAATGATCTTCGTGTTCTTTCCTCTGGTGTTTCATGCCCACTTGGTACTCGGTTCTTATCCTTATTGAGTTGTATGGGCATTAATTGCTACTTGATTGAGGAGATGGTTGACCTCTTGGTTGACGTGCAATTGATCCCAGATGACCGACTGAGGGATCTCTCGTCTGAGAGCCTCCCTCCGTACGTGGTCCTTTCAACGAGGTTTCCCACAAACTGCAGAGGTCTTCCGTCAGAACGTCTTCACGATCCTCGTTTGCTTGTACTGGCTCTTCGGTCGGCTGCCCCATCACGATGCCATCTTCATTGTGTTTTTTCTCGACCCTGAGTATACCCGACGGTTTGCTCGTCCCTGACAACACCACTTGTCCGATGGTCTCTGACGACTCAACTTGTCATCCGATGGTCTCCGACGACTCAACTTGTCATCAACTGATAATTCCTCTTGTCATCCACTGACCACTCCTCTTGTCATCGGCTTGTTACCCTTGACCCGTTTCCGAACAGGCAATGGCGCCAAATGTTTATTGGCAGTATGGTGTTTCAGACCAAACTTGGAGTAAACGGAAATATATAGCAATACTATAAAGCATATGATTCATACCAGAATTGCACAGGATAAAATATTGTTCCATTCATTGAATATATCAGTATCACACTACAATGTCACAATGCGCCCCCCTACATTGGAATGACGATACATATATAGTTTGTCGGACGGTTGCCAACCGTTGCCAACGGCACACCTATTCGGCAGTAACTACTTGCCGATACCAACTAACAACTATATTTGCCCATACAAAGTACTTGCTAATACAAAATAACATGACACTTAGAATTTGCACCTAACAAACATGAGCCATGGAGTTCCATAGATTTGAGATTTTACAAACTTTTTTTTTGATCGGTAAGAGGGGAGAGGGCCCCTACTGAATTAATTAAAAGAGAATGAATAAAAACAGATGAATACGCTCCAGACCCTTGACAAGGGGAGCAAGGACAAATATCTCGTTAACAAGAAAGCCAAAATGAAATCTAGACTTTACTCTCTCCCATTGATCCTATTTTATCATGTGATCGGAGAATCATATTATGAGTAATTTTCCCTTTTTGGATTGTTTTCTTGTAGACTACAGTCCAGTCATTTTTATCCAAGGATTTGTGGATGAGCCATGAGGTTGACTTCATTGGAAGCTTAGCTGTCTCAAGATATGTGGAGATTGAACAACCATTAGCATCCGAAGCAGCAGATTAAATCAGAACCAAGGAGATTTGTCCATCGAGTGGCTAAGATGAAGGTGGCGCTGAATGAATCTTAATTGGATCAATGTAATAATGATGATGTTCAACACCTTGCCACCAAGTAGCATTCTTCTTGCTCTGTCGATTTGAAGCACCAGAAGTCTTCCTTGGGCATTGAGCAGCAAAATGGCCATATTTGAAGCACCCATGACACCTCAAGGGAATGTTGAGATAGTCAAGAATTTGATCCCAGCACCATCCATTCTTTTTCAAAGATGCTAACTCTAGAAGACCCTTGTCTAAATCCATTTCTATGCAAATCTTAGCACATGCAGTGTGGTAATGTTCTTAAGTGTTCTCAGAGGCAAGCAGAAATTTACCTGTTGAATTGCCAATTGTTCGCAGGCCTGAGTTGTGCCAAAATTGTAACGGCAGGTAGGGGAGGTTATAACAGAAATCAAACACAGAATGATTACGAAGATATTCAATAATGAAATACGAAGTAAACACTTTCTTATATAGGTTACAACGAACTAAAAATAGACTAAGCTAAAAATAGCAGCTAAGCTAAAAATAGTGAAAACTAATTAAAGCATAACGTCTAATCTAAGACTAACCTATTTAAAGTCGTTAAAATGACTTTATTACAAAAGTAAGTATTAAATATCTCTAATACTCCCTCTTAAGACTTATTGCACTAAACAAAACAAACTAAAAACACTCGGAATCATAAATCTTCAGAAACTTTTCTTTGAAAACAGTTCTTCAACCAAGTAGACCTCCATCAAGCTGCCTCGTAACCCTCGTAAAGGCATAGCACCAGAGCTGAATTCCTGAGTTCCCGTATTTCCACCTCCCCAAACTCCCGAATCATGAATACCTTGAACCATTAGACAACAATCCATGCTGAGCTACAGTCACAGAGCTCCATCATGTTCTCTCGTGACCCTCGTAAGGGTATGACTCCTCAGATCCACAGACTCCCAAGCTAACTAGGCAACTATCAATACTAAGCTTCAACTATACTGGATTCCTTCCCGTCTTCAAAGAACTGTCCTTTTTTAGAATGCATAAAAAGCAACTTCTTGAATCCGGAGGATTTTCAACAATGGCTATATTAGCCTCTCTGATCTTTCCCTTGATAACATCATTTGCCTGATTCTATAGTTCCAAGCTGTGTGACTCATTTTCTTGCAACAGTAGCATTCTATCCCCTTTTTGTCCTTATCAAATCTTCTACGATTTGTGTATAATGCTACCTCAGTTTGATGTTCATCTTATGCATCTCTTGCAATAGTCCTTTTTTCTTCAGCTATGTGCGCTGAAATCATATCTTCTAGAAGAAAGTTGACTGAGTAAAGATGACATTGCTGAATTTTGAAGGCAAACAACTCAATAAAATGGCTTTAGCATCCTCATCATCTATTGTAGCATTGACTTTTTGTAATGTCCCCTTTTAGGATATTCTTGATTTCTTTACTTGCATACAAAGATATCACTAGAAAGGGACATTAGAGATATTAAAGATCAATAAACTAAGATAATATTTAGTTCAATTCATAACACTATTCAGTATCGACTATGTTCAAGTCTTTATTTCTCTTTCTACTCCTCAACTTTGGATGGGGAATTACTTGTCTAGGGCGCGCTAAACCTTCTCCAATGTAATTGGGATGGGATTACTCTGCCTCTCCCTAACAACCTTGTCTAGGGCGCGCTAAACCATCTCCAATCCATCGGGATGGAATTACTCTGCCTCTCCCTAACAAAACCACCTACCCTAAAGTTAGAGGCAATAGAAATAACTTAACTATGTTTACATCTCAATCTTATTTCTCTTCTAATCCTCAACCATGGATGGGGAATTACTTGTCTAGGGCGCGCTAAACCTTCTCCAATGTAATTGGGATGGGATTACTCCGCCTCTCCCTAACAACCTTGTCTAGGGCGCGCTAAACCATCTCCAATCCATTAGGATGGAATTACTTCGCCTCTCCCTAACAAAACCATCTCTGCAAGCAATAGAAGTAATGAAATGAACATGCCATCACTAGCAAGTTTCATATGGTATATTTATACATGTGTATGATATTATTGATAATTCTCTATTATATGTCTTTACTTAATATATGTCATTCATCATAAACATGGATAGAAATATTCTTGTCATAATTTGGAATATCATATTCTTATTCATATAATTATTTATTATCATTTGATGAGATGGTTCTCCTATACTTCGTAATGGTATCATATTGACATCACTATCTCAATATGCATACATAGTTGCACATATATATATCCAAAAGAACATATTATTACTTACCTTTCAGTTGCCTTTATTCTTTTATGCAGATCTGTATTTTGTTGCTGATTATATGCCTGATATCTTTATTCACTGTTTGCCTTGGTACTGCAGATTAAACTTTTATTTCTTTTGCCTTTAAACTATTCCTACTTGATCCCTATCGAATTGTCTTCTTCTCTCTTACCTCCCAATCTTTATTAAAGTCAGATCTGTAGGTGTCTTCATTGATATTTTTAAATGCTTGCTTAAATGGCTGGATTAGAACTTCAATATGTTTTCCTTATTTTCTTATACCCCTCATAGAACTTGAATTCCATTTCTTTTCCTTAATATCTGCTATTTGTCTTCTTTAAATCTGCTTTTATCTTCTTTTAAATTCCCTCCTATATTCCTTGATACCTTTTCTTCGATGCCTTTTAAATGATGAATCGATCCCTATTTAAATATTGGAAGGCTGCATTGACCAACGGTCACCTCTCTTAATAGCAGCCATTATCCTTAAAAGGTTCGCTGCCCTATATTCATTTAGTCTTTGTTTATCCTTTAATTGCTACTTTTATTTAAACCTAATTATATGTTTTGTCATTTTCTCTTTTGTGAATATTGGTCAACATGCCATACGTAAGTCTTATATAATATATTTAAATATATTTATAATGAATTTATATTATTTTTATATTATTATAATAAATGATTATAATAATATTTAAGTTATTAATATTTATATTTATAGTTATATTATATAATAATACTAATAATAATATATTATATTTATATTTATATTGATAATTATAACAGTATAACTTATATTTTTATATAATAATAATAATATATTATATTTATATTTATATTGATAATTATATTTGTCAACTAGATTAGAATATTTATAATATTTAGTTTATAATATATTATTTAATTTATAGTATCAAATTAGAATATATATTATTTTTTTTAATGTAAGGATAATCGATTATAATATTTAATATATAATCGATTCAATATGGGGACATGACACTTTTGCTAGTTGTCAAAGAAGAGATCTCAAATTGTTTATGTGGCTTGACATAGTGACTCCGTTAGTCATCTTGAACTTGAAAAGCTGAAGCTTTAAGGAAAATTTAGCATTAATCGCTTTTGCTCCAAACAACGTGTGCAAATTTTCCTAGATTTCCTTAGATGATTTTGCGAGATCTATATGATGTAACTCGGAATCCGAAAGAGGAAGACCAATAATTGCTTTAGCTTTATCATCTCTGTTTTGCCATTCCAGTAACTGACTAGCATCTATAGGATGTTTCTCATTTCTGTTTACGATTCCCACAGATTTTTGTGCATTACTTGCATCTGGATTTTAACTTTCTAGGTGTGGAAGTTGAAACCAGAATATTTATCCAATGGAAATTCCATTTCCGGAAAACAAACAAGCCCAAACAATGAACCTGAAATTTTTCAAAATACCTACAAACTCTTTCCACAAACAGAATACAAATTCTGCCCTAGCTCTTTGGAAACCCTGTTTTTTTATTTTTATTTTATAAAACCCTAGCAGAATTAAAATATCTTTTCAAGCCCTACCAGAATTAAAACATGTGACTTGCTCTGATACCATATAACAGAAATCAAACACAGAATGAATACCAGGATATTCAATAATGAAATAAGAAGCAAACACTTTCTTATATAGGTTACAATGAACTAAAAATAGACTAAGCTAAAAATAGCGAAAACTAATTAAAGCATAAAGTCTAATCTAAGACTAACCTACTATTACAAAAGTAAGTATTAAATATTTCTAATAGAGGTGAACCCACACTGGAATTGAGGCAAAAGAGTCTTTGTTGGGGTTGAAAGAAGGGTGCTAGGGCTTTAGACATAAGAAGTGCTTGTCCCAAAATAGAGGCCCTGAACTCAGAATCGCATTCCTATCTTCAACCGTCCCATAGTAAATGATGAAAAATCCTTTTGTGCAGGGGAGCAGGTCAAGTGTAGCCTTGATCCGATTCTTCCATTCCTTGGTCAGCCATTTGGCTGCAAGCTATGAAACTTGCCTATGATTGCCAGGTGCTTCAGACTGGTTTCCTTTGAATTAGCATCTGGAATTGAGTCAAATATTACTTCTAGGATGTGGTCTGATTTCTTGATAAATCCGTATGATTTGATGTGCAGCCCACAAGAAGAATGCCCTTGTGTAGCCTCCATCTCAGAGGTCGCCGTCTTCTTGTTGTCCCAGAATCTGCGGCACACACGAACCCTTTTGGTGCAGCCAATAGATTTGGATTTGAGAGGATGTCTTTGAATGATCAGAGTGCTGTATGAGAAGTGTTTGAAACTTGCTTCAAAGAAGAATCAGAGGGGGGTTGGAGACAAGAGGAGGGTGATATATGGCAGCCTTGAACTGGAGATTTTGATGCCCTAGAATGTGCTTGCACACCATTAGAGATCTCCATGCCATGGTGGCCGTCTCCATGGCATATGGACGCAACAATGGTTGGGGTTTCCATAGGCCGGGAAGAGTTTGGTAGTGCCATTCATGAAATATTTAATTGAGTTGGATATAATTCCAATCTTATGCATATATAACACAAGAAATAGGTACATTTGTAGAAATTTTACAAACCTAGTCCCCACGCTAACCTACAATTCCATCCAACATTCTTGCCAGCGAATATACCACATGCACAAGGTATGATCGAACGTTGGTACATTAAGGAAATGATATCAACAAAAAAAAATTAAAAACAACTGTCCATACAATAATAACACGTGGCCAAAGCACCACAAGGCAAGTGGGTCCCAAAGTCCTGTTTTGGCACCGTCACTAAAACCTTGGAATTTCAGCCAGTGGGTTTATCTTCTGCCTATTCTCTGATTTCTTAATTCTGCTGGTTTTATCAATTGATCCCCCCAAAAAATCCCAGAAGTAAATTTTTTTCTTTCTTTACCTATAAATTCATTCCAATCAAACGCTACACATCATCATTCCCGAAGCTCCTAATTTGGAAGAGCTTCTTTATGAGAGAAACATTTTAAGCTTGATTAAGTAGAGGTTTAAGAGAATTTTATCAACAGAGAGAGAGAGGTAAGGAAACGAATGTAAGAGATGTAAACTCACAGTGACCTGAGAGCAATGATGTGTGATGTCTGGCCTGCAACAAGTCTGTAAACTGCACACTGCAGGGTGCTGCCAAGGTGGCAGGGGCTGCCACGTTTGGGCACCACTTGGTGCAGAGGCTTGTCGAGGTGCGTGTGCATGACATGTTCTCAGTGCCAGGGGACTTCAAGCTGATGCTTTGCCCTGCGAAGCAGAACCAGATTGACATGGCAGCAGACCCAGCCCAATCTGGGTCTGTTTGGCAGGACCCTGGACAGCCCTGCAGGGGATCCAAACCAGGATCTGGATTTGGGGGTTTTGCAGACCAGTAACATAGCTGAAAAGAAGCCTGAAAAATGAAAGTTCCTACTAAACTGAAAATCTAAACACTCAAGATCTGAAATCTGGAAACTGAATTTTTGTTTATCAAAAATCATGAAAAGAACTGAACTTCCTAGTCTTGGAAACTAGATTTTGAAAACTCTTCTATATTTGATGTGCTTCTTCCACTGGGCCCAAAAAATGCTCTGATATCATTGTTATGAATCATGATCCTAAACTATCATGGCTGTGTCAGCTAAAACAGTTACTAATCAGTTCGCTTGAAGACTCGCAAGCTCGAAGACACTTGTAAGACCCAATCTTGCGAGAAAACATCTGAAACAGAGTTGCAGGGTAAATTGACAGAGCAGGATGGAAAGAGGGGTCATCCAAGTGATCCAGACATTCAGGAGGCTGATGTGATCACAGAAAACAGTCATTGATGAGGTTTCATACCCAACTGATATAGTCATGATACTTTGGTTGGGAGCAAAATAGTCACTGCGCAGTTTGAGTTTTTAGGATGTTTCTATTGCAGCTGAAATTGCTCCATACCTGACAAAATTTCAGGGTCCATGGGATCAAGAGGAGCTGAAGTGTTTGGAATCCAATTGTTTTGGGTTATGAAGATAGTTGTTTTCTCTTTGAAGCATTCTTGCATTCCTGTTGATAAACAGACCCTGAGGGCTCGTAAGCCAATGAATGAACATGTGTAGATCAAAGTGTTTCCTTGTTAAGCTAGTGCTTAGGGAGTTTGGTGCACATAGGAGTGTGTGATTGAGCAAGTGATGGAGCTGGTTTGCAAGAGTTGGGATGCTGCTGTTGTTGTAAAGTGTTGATAGAGCCCTTGGGGCAAGTCACTTGTAAACATTTTGAGAAGATAATGCCTGAGAATGTTTATACCACCTCTTCCTAGAGTTGTTTACCCACCTTGGGTTTTCTCCAGACCATATTCTCTGTTATGCTCTATTTTCTGAGATGTTTTCAGTCTTGTTCATACTATTTAATCCTCTTACATTTCAATTTTCAGCACTTAAACAACTCAATCTAGGACACATAAAGGGCTGTATTTCTTGAGTAATCTTTATAAAAAACAAGCAACCTTATAACAAGTTTGGAAGATTTGTGTTGAGAAATTATGTAATGGAGTATCCATATTAATTACAGATCAGGGCCGATATACACCTAATTTCTCCTTGTAATGTGTCCACTTTTGTAGTGTGACAATTACTTTTAACACACCTACCAAATCTGACCAAACTAGATACTTTGACCAAAAGGTGGGTTTGTTGACCCACATCCCAGAAACTGCCCAGTTACATAAAAAGGTTGGTTGGTGGATCTATTTCTTAAGAGGAGGGTTAGCCCATAAAAGTGGGCTTACCATTTAGAAAGAAACGGTGGGTTGGGCCCATGACAGAATAGTTATATTAGTATTAGCCTACAAAAAATAGAAGACTCTTTATATCTCTTTGAAGTTTTCATAAGGCTTTTGGTATCATCAAGGATGCCATCGAACTTCCAAGTGGGGATTGCTTCAGTAAGTAGGGCCATGATGATGATCGGAATCTCATTCAAGTCAAGGATGTAATGAAAATCCTAAATTGAAACAAGGAAAGAAAAACATATTTGATAGAGAGCAATGGTATTCAATGAAATTGCACACAAAATTCAGAATAACAACATCAAGGTCATCTAATATCAAACATTCATCCAAAATTGCAGCAAACCAAGATGTGAACAAAATTGTAGAGTGCATCAGGTCTGAAGAATGGGTTATGGTGCAAGGCCAAAAATACCAAATAACAGTAGTATGAAAGCAATGCTACTTAAGGGGGCAACCTACAGAAATAAAGAATTGTAAACAAATAGAGATAATTCTATAATTGATGCCCTATAATAACCTATGTAACTCCTATATATACCTTTCATTATGTTGGGGCATCCCCAAAGTTTTAATGAGAATGAATACAAGAAATTAGCAATTTAGAAACTGCCTTTAAAGAGTGAAAGGTTATATGTGCACATGTTGACTACTCCATTATCACATATGACACATGATGACAAGATAATAAATAGGGGTGTAACAAAAATCTTCTAATGACAAGGCTGTTTGCCAAACATAAGCTTTATACTAGGCCCATTGCTTTAACATGATTATTTGTATTGTTGCCCAAATTTATTGAGAAAACATTTATGAGTTTACCTTCCTCATCTCTGGCGATATATCCCTTTTCTTAGGTTTATCATTTATGGCTGGCCCATTTATCATGGGGTGGGGTGGGTGATTTAAGCTATAGGCCAATTGGATGCTATTTTCTTGTTTTTGTTTGGAAAGGTTGGTCTCTTTGGTTTGGAGCTTCACTAATCTGTAAGCTCTGAAGTTTATCTACTTGCTGAAAAATTACAAAACTTAGTTTAATGTTACTTGAATTCATGCTCTAAATGATAGAATTATAGTGCCATTTGTGCTAAATATTAGTGTTCTTAAGTTGTTGGGAAGTGAAACAAATACTTCACTTGTTCATATTGATTTGAAGCAAATATGAAGCAGCAAGAATTGACAGCCCACAACAAACTTGACACAATTTTATATTGAAAAACACCAATGTGGGGAAAATCAGTTGAAAGTGGCAGCAACTCAGCTTCCTCTCCTTATTTTGGCCAAAACAGTTACAAAGAGCTCATATAAAGAATGCTACAACATTTATCCTATTGGTGTACTGTATGCTCACCCAGACTACCGTCTGCACAATAATTTTTCTAAAACCAAATGAATTCAGTGACCTCTCATTCTCACATTCTTTTATTTGCATAAAGACTTTTGCTTGTCCTTTCATGCACTAAAGGATTCACAGTCAACCTAAAATAGGAAGAAACACCCTTTTCTGCAGTTACTCTTTGGATCTTAATATCAAATGATGATATTCTATGTATTTCAAAAAGTTAGGCTGATACAAATAAAGTAAAAGTAAGTGGAACAGTTGTAAAGGTAGATCGAAATAAATATTTGGCAGACATTAGCCCTAATGGATAGATAGAAATAAGTACAATTATGTAGATAGCTAGGATCATTAATTGTTACTGTAAGATTTTTAGCCTATATATAGAGGCTTCTCTTATATAAAATAAAAAACTCAAAATCACATTCAGGTATATAGTCATACCAGTTGGTATCAGAGTCTAACTATCAGGCTTTTCCATATCTGATTTTTTTTGCATTTAATATTACTCAGCCTTTGATATACTCCTTGTGTGTTTCAGCCACCCCGCCTAACGATCAGGACATTTCCATTTTTGAAATTCTTTGTTTCCAAATTTCATATTTCTACTCAGAAATCTGTATCCTCTTGCTACAACAAGATACTTTTCAACATGGCTATTTATCAGATATCAAATCAAAGATGAGGCCTTCTTGATTGCATATTTCAGACATTCGGATCAGCATTCATCTACTTCAAAAATCTGCAGTTAATTTTCTGCTTAAATGTTTTTTTTGGGTTAAAATCTGCAGTCAATTTTCTGCTGCCTAATGGTGATTCCTTTTCTGAAATTTTCTTTCTTAAATTTAGAATGCCAGATTTGTGATTTCAAGCTTTATTCACTGTTTATTTGTCTGCAAATCTGGGTTCTGATAATCTTTCTTACATTCTACTTTAAGCAGGGAGAAATCCAACTGGCTTTGTGTTTTCAGAAATTGTTATGATTGAGTTCTAGACCATGGGATCCAATGCTATCTTCATGATAAGAACATTTCCTTAATACAAAAATATTGTGCGGAGATCATCAATTTTTGGAGCTTGGATCTTTATGCAAGGATCTTCTCGGCTTTGACAAAACATTTCAGCATCCTAGATATTGTAACCCTAGGTGTTCCGACTCCTCCCATTTGACATTTATATAATATCCATTTAGAGACTTCCACGACATTGATGTGGGTTATGTTCACTTCACACCCCACAAGATTCCATTTCTCATGGCTCATCTTTGCAGCTACTAGGTGGTTCTGATCTAGCTGGTGAATTTGGAGACAAATTACTCTAAGTTGGGAGGAAATGGTGAGGATATCTCATGTAGTTAGAAAGTTAACTATAGTCTATATACAAGTGGTTTGAAAGAAATAAAGTAAAAGTGGTACAACTATAAAGGCAGCTAGAAGTAAGTAGTTGACAGGTGGTACACCTGTAAAGGATGGATAGAAATAATAAAAATGTCCAGACAACTAGGAACATTAAATGAAGCTGGAATTCACCTATTTTGTTGGCACTGCACAGAAAAAACACCGTTACAGCCACGCAACCCTCCACATTTCCATTATACAAGTATTGGAGATTGCCAGTGAGAGCCAGATGGTTTCAGAATAGACGCTAATGGTGGAGGTTTTGGAACAGGATTTTGGAGATTGGTAGTGACAAAGGGGCAACGGGCAGAGATTTTGTACTTTTGCTGAGGGAGAACAGAGGTTTTCATGGCCTTTCAAGAGATTTGTGGGCTCCTCTCGTAAAGGTGGAAACTGGGGCAAGGGACAAGGATAACTAGGAACGACCAGTACTGGGGAACATGTGAGCCCCATCCTGCCTTTATCTGGCATTTTCTAGCATTCTCTGGCACTCTTTATTTCTTTTTTGCTTGTTTGTTATATTCTGCAAATCAAAATGACCCTTCTCCCGAATCAAAACGGGATTGCCATACACAGTGGGTTCCACTACAAGTATCAAACACCAAATAGTTTTCAAAAACAAAACAGGAACCCCATCCAAAGTGGGTCCCACTTCAAACCACAAATGTCAAATAGAGTTCAAACTTATGAAAGGAGTTTGTGAAAACAGTGGGGGTCTGGAAGACTCGGGGGACACAAACAAAGATAATGGAGAAAGAGAAACTGCAAATATAATAGTTCAAACGGAGTTAACAGGTGCGGTGGAATACACAATTGGTAAAATTGAAACTTTAGGCAAGTTTCAGGAGGCTAGACAGGCTTAGAGACCTATGATGGCAATACTACCTCGGGGGTTTTCTAATCCCTTTTAACTTCTCAATGCGCTTACATGCGGGCTCTTCAACTGCTCTTTCGTATCCCAGTTTCAATGCTCAGGTAGGAGCAACAACTGACACGTGGGGGGCATGCATGATAGGGTATCCTCAAGCTAACTTGTCAAGCACTGTGGAAAGGTGTGTCTACGTAAATGCAAAATAGTACAAGGGGATTTTGAGATGTAGACAAACTCGAAAACTGAAGCATGCTAAAAAAGGTAAATTCACAACTATTTCACCTAAAATAGCACATAAGACCTTGGTAGGCACGACAGAAACCCAACAAACGCGAGAAGGACAAAACGAGCAAAAACAAGGTAAAGGAAAGGAAACAGTGAGCTTAGCATGTCTCATCACATTAGATACAAAGCAAACCAAGGCTGAAAATCACCCAACATATAAGGAAGAAAGTGTTGCAGTTAGTCAAGAGCACACAGAGGTATATAGCCCTACTACAACACCACTATTGTGGTCATCAGAATTATATGTCAATGAGCTAATGAGCATGAAACAGAGACTTCAATTCTTGGAAGAAAAAGGCCAAATGGAGGACAACAAGGTGAAAGAGGCCACATAATCTATTTCGAAATTAACAAGAGAGAACAAATTGCTCAAGGAGCAGGTAAATAAATTACAAAACACCATGGCAAAAGGTGAACAAGAATTGATCTCAATAAATCAGGCTCTAGACCAAATGAAAACAATACAAGAAAATAGGACAAGCGTAGTGGAGGGAAGCAACGATTCACAAATAAAATAGATCCAATCAGCAATGGCAAAAATTGAGATAAAAGAAAACCAATTAAGAGAACAAATAGAGGAAGCCAAATCCTGGGCTCAAGTAGGGAAGGGACCATTAGATAAACAAAGGGAAATCATAGAAAAACAAGTTAGAAGGCAGATAAGAGAAGAAAAGGACAGAAGTGATAAGGCTGTGAATATCTTTATTAAAGGACTAAAAGACTATGGCGAGAAGTAAGTCACAAAAGAGCTATTTAAGGATTTTTTTCGAGACCAACTGCAATGGACAAGATTCAATGAATAGGAGATGGAAAGAGCAGGCATGTAAGAGTTATCTTGAGGAACATAGAAGACAAGAACATGATACTAAGGATTAAAAGATTCCTGAGAGGTACACAAATATACTTCGATGAAAATCTAACCATAGGTCAACAAGAAGAAAGGCGGAAAGAGTGGGAAAATGTAAAGACAGCAAGAGAGGCAGGAAGATGGGCTTGGTTACAAAATGGAAAGGCCCAAGTTAGTGACAGAATGACACACAAGAAATAGGAATTTGGGGCTCCCCAGGAATATTTGACATTGGTAAGTTGGAATTGTAGAGGTTATCCATGGAGAAGAGGACTTGGGTTGGGGCCCATAGCAAAAGGAAAAGATATTATCATTGTTATAGAGGCTCTTGAGCATGACGGATGTAAAGTCCCAGAATTTGAAGGGCACAAAAAATCTTCAGTTTGGAATGAAAGGACTGACAGTGGCAAGGGACATGGTGGGGTGACAGTTCTAATCAAAGAAACATGGTCCAAAATTATAAAAGTGGAGAAAGAAGACCCAAACAAACAATACATATGGCTGAAAATAACAGAAACTCAGGCAACATTGAGGATGGCAACTTGCTACTTCGCTCCAAAAGGTTCAAAAACATACAAGAAAAGGAATCTAGATCGGGAAGACCCTTGTGCATCGCTTAAAAAAGACATTTCGGTTTTTAGTACCATGGAGAAGTATTAATAATAGGGGACTTTAATTTAAGGACAGCAAACACACAAGCCCTCAATTTGAAGAACAATTACAAAGAGGCGACCCGCTATGGTTGGAGGAAGAGAACAATCAACTTTGGGAAAGGACCTCACAGGATAGTAAGGGAAGTGTCATACACTACGGGGTAGAATTACTAGGACTATGCAGTTTATGCAACATGGTCTTATGCAATGGTATGAGGACATGGCTGAATTCAGGTAACATCACTTGCAAAACACACAACGGTCAAAGTGTAGTGGACTATGTTATTTGCTCATAGAATTATACCTTGAGGTTAACGGAGTTAGTGGTTGGAGGTTGCTCAATAGAGTTGAAGTTGGATCATAATCCAATTTATGTAAAGCTAGACATCCAAATAAATAAGCAATAGGGAGACCAAGTACACTTCAACCAAAAGAAGGAAACCTCACAGGGTAAAGTCTTCATGAATCAAGAAAACTAGAAAATCTTCAAAGCTGCCCTGGAACGACTTTTTAAGGAATATGGGAATAATGCAGTAGGCATAGAGTCCCATCATATAAGCAAAGGTATGCTGATTCCTGTAATGCACAAGGCCTTAAGTGGATGTAAGAAGACAAGATGCAAGAGGAATAAAAAATACTTTTCCGACAAATCCTTGGTTCGACGATGAATGCAAGATAGAAAAAAGAAACCTGCGGGAGTGTGGAATGGACAAAGAAAATAAGAAAATGTACGAAAAATTGTTACGGTGTAAAAAAGAGAAGTATGTGAACACAAGAAGAGTGGAGCTGATTGCCCTTGGAAAGCACAGTCCCAAAAGCTTTTGGAAGGAATTACAACAAAAGAGAAATCAAACAGAAAACAATAGCACAGGTTATCAATGGCTTGAATATGCGAAGTTTCTATATGAGCGCAAACATGATAAACGTAGATCCGTAATAATTAATGCAACTACTGAACTTTTCACTATTGAAGATATCAATCAACGGATAAAAATGTTGGTAGGAGGGAAAACCCAAGATATTGATAGGCTGCAAGTTGAACACTTAAAATGGGGTAGTGAGGCCCTTGCACCCCATATCAAGCACATCTTCAATAATGTCATTCAAGAAGGATTCCCAGAAGAGTGGTCGACTAGTGTGGTAATTCCTCTCTACAAGAACGAGGATATCAATAATCCATCCAATTACCGCACTATCATGGTTAATCCCCTCTTTGGTAAACTTTTTGGCAGCATAGTTGAGCGTAGAATCAGTAGTTGGATAGAAAAAGGGGGAAAAAGAGCTAAGGGGAAAAAGACCAAAATATTCCACTATCGACCATGGTGTTACCCTTCGGTTCTTGATTGAAAAAATATGGAACACCTAAGGTGGTGAGGCTTTTTGCTGCTTTGTTGATTTTAAAAAAGCCTTTGATATGGTTTGCCGTGGTAAGCTTTGGACTAGGATGGAGGAACTTGGAGTTCCAGATGTGTTTAGAGTAGTTGTCCATAGGCTTTATGAACAAGTCAAAGCTAAAATCAGAACCAGTGATGGAATGTTAGAGTGTTTCGGCAGTGATATTGGCATCAAACAAGGTTGCTCGCTTTCCCCAACTTTGTTTGGGTTGTACATTGATAAATTAGAAGAATGGAGAAACAAGTCCAATGGGGAGGGAGTTCAGTTGGCTAAATATGTAATAAAGTTACTCCCATATGCGGATGATCTTGCATTAATTGCTAAAATGGTTCATAGTCTAAGGGAGCACTCTAGGGCGCTTAAAACCTTTTGTAAGGAGGTTGGGATGCAAGTGAACATTAGCAAAACCAGAGTGATGATCTTCTCATTGCAAAGAAAAAAGAAGCAAATTAACTTTCTTTTTTAAGGCAGGTCGTTGGAAATAGTGGATGAGTACAAATACCTTGGGCTAGACTTCCACAACAAACTCAATTGGGAAACATGCAGAGCAAAAATGATTCAAGGGGGCTGGAAAGTGCTTTACTCTCTTCAAAATAGATGTAGGAATGCAGAACTTTGGGATTGGAAAACCAAGAGAACACTTTTTGGCTTGCTTGTTATTCTAGTGATTTTATATGGGTGTGAAATTTGGGGCAACATGTCAGATCAGACATGGAGGCAAGCAGAAAGAATTCAGAAACATCTAATCATAAGCAGCCTCGAAATTAAGATTGCTGTTCTGTATGAGATTCTATTGGCTGAAATATGTACGTTCCCTTTGGAAGCATCGGGGATGGTCAGACTGTTAAGTTATATAAGAAAGACTAAAAATATGGAGAAACACTGTTGGCCTAGGCTAATTATGGAGGAAGAGCTAACTGGAAGAAAGAACACATGGATGAAACAAAATGTCAAATGGATGAAGAAATGGGACATTAAAATGCAGGAATGTCTAAATACTAATAAGGAGATAACAAATTATGTACAGAAAAAATTTAGAAATGTCATGTGGACAAAGCAAACGAGAAGGAAAAAAAAAAAAGCTTACTATATCAAAGAATTTAACCCCACATAAGACCATGATGAAAAAGCCTACATAGGAGCGGATATTAAGTGGAAAGCAAAAATGTTGATAGCCCAGTTGAGGACTAGTTCACATCATCTTAGATGTGAAACAGGTAGATGGGTGATACCTATAGAGGAGTGGGAAAAGAGAATATGCCTATTTTGCAACAATGGGGTGGTGGAGACAGAATGACACTTCGTTACGGAGTGCACAACATACAATGACATCTGCATCAGCTATGAAGACATCTTGAAAGTCGGCAATTTAAGCACCTTGTTTGAGGAGGCAAGGTTGGGCAAAGTGGCAAACTTCTTGATCAATATTCACAATAGAAGATCTGATCTCAAGAAGAGATTACAAACTATTTAAGGCGTTGGGCCTTGTTCTAGGTGGTGTCTTGTGTTGCTTTTGGTCCCATAGGCTGCTTTGGCCTCGTGGACATTATTAAAATCTTTTATGCATTCATTCAATGCCATTGTGAGCTTTTTACCCTATATATACATGATCCTCTTATGTAATAATAAAAAGTCAGAAACTCTGTCGGCAATCTAGTCATATCAAAGAAAATGGGAAATAAGATGGAGAAAATGCTACTTGCGAGCAAAACTGCTACTGACAATTCCAAAACTGCCTTTGACAATGCGGAACTATCATACGCAAAACTGCTTGTTGAGAACGACGCAATCAACACTGACAATGATGCAATCACCACTCATTGTATGTGGAGGGTTTGCTACTGTGCAAAAATCACTAGAAATGTTAATAAAGTAGTTGACAGCTGGTACGCCTATAAAGGATAGATAGAAATAAATAAAACTACGTAGATAAGTAGGAACATTAAATGTCATTGGAAGATTTTTAGCCTATATATACACGATTCTCTTATGTAAAAAAAAAATCAGAAACTCCGTCATCAATCTAGCTATATCAAAGAAAATGCAAAACAAGACACGGAGAAAATGTTACCTGTGACCAAAACTGCTATTGACAATTCCGAAACTGCTTCTGACAAATGTAGAACTGCCATATGCAAAATTACTTGTTGACAATGATGCAATTGACATTGAAAATGATGCAATCACCACCCTATTGTATGTGGTGGGTTTGCTATGCAAAATTCGCTTTGTTTATAGGTCTTATTTTACATAATTCTTCGTTGGGTTGTTGGAGGAGATTTAGTTATGATCTTTGTAGATCATACCTCTCATTTTCAAGAGGCATTTGGCCTCACAAAAGCTTAGTGGTTTAGGAGATCTGAGAAGAGTTCTCCCACTTTCTACTTTAGGTGCTATGTTCATGAAACTGCTGTTGGAGCAACAATATTCTCAAGAGAGTATTGTTGGTGTTTTAATTTGTCACTTTTGTGACAACACAAAACAAAACAGTGAATACGGTAGAACTTTTATTTAAATTAGAAGGGGAAGCTCCCTGAGACTTAACTAAACTTAAACTAGTAGAATCCACAAATATTTACGCTGTACAAATCATCAATGGGAGTTTTGCATTCAATATTAAATATTACTTTGACTATGTTTTTGCCCTAGATGCAGCACCGAACCATCAATAGCTAAGACCGCAATGAGATTTTTAGATTAAGGTGGACTAACAACTCAAGCACGAATAAACACAACTTCCTACTAGTTAAAACAAAGACTAATGTTCAACGGCAAACAAGGCGTCGATTACTTAACAGTAATGGACACTACTTATTGGCTAAATTAGACACCACTATGTTAGCATCGGCACAAGAAATGATAAAATGAAAGAACATCACACGATTCCATTAAGTAAATTGTTAAAGGAATACACAAAGTTTTTACTTCGATGAGCAATGAACATCAACACAAAGTTTGACAAGATTGTTCAATTCAATTCAACTTATGGAATTACAAACATGGGATTAACATTTATTGAATAACATTAACAGTTGGATGGTTTCTATAGCATGGGCATAACATTCACAAACTTTCGTTGTAGACACTTAACACATTAACTTGACTTCATGAGCATAACATTCACAAACTTTTGTTGTAGACACTTAACACATTAACTTGACTTCAACCTTCGAATGACTGTTTCTCCAGCATAAGCCTGACATACACTCTCATTGCAATTTATGTGTAAAATGACACATTTATAGTTTTCCAGTTGTAGCTTCTTGAAGCTTTAAAAACTATTCCATTTTCATCCCTTAGAAAATAATATAAAAATGAGTTTCCAACACTTACTTTCCATCTTACCCTTCTCATCTTGGGTGTCACTTTGAAAGGAGGGCTCAAATTCATTGATTTTTCTCCTTTATTTCGCTTTATTTGCCTTTCATCCTTGACTTGGGCCCATAGGCTAACTTCGGCGTCATTGTTGCTTTGTTTTGTTTGAAAAAACATACTATTTTGGTGCTTGGTTGGTGCAGTCACGGTTAGGAGGGTCCACAAAGTGAACTGTCCAGGTCGTGCAGCTAGAGTAAACACAACAGAAACAACTCAAAGATATGAAACAAATGCAGATTCAGTCATTCAGTAATCATAGAATTCATATACAAATTGGGTGGCAACATGCGAGCTTACAATTAGGGCTCACAAGCCTGATTCAACAGTTAGAGAATATGAACAAGATATGGCTTTGAAGCTCCTTTGCAAGAAATTCAAACTATCAACTATCTCTATGTAATTCACTACTTTCCTAGGCATCTATTACATCAATATATATCATCTTCGGAATAAAAGATTCCTCCGCGTAGGCCAAGGAAGATCACAAACTCCAATGAAGAGCTGTAACATGTGTACACGGATAGGTTGGATCTAATCATGTAGAACTCCTCCGCAAGTGAATGGAATGGTGTGCGGATCTCAGGGAAGGTCGGCCATGAACCAAACAACATTGAATGACGTGTCATTTAGCTCCACAAGTCGTGAATTGCTCCACAGGGCTTCTCCTTTAGCTGATTGTCTGAGATTGTTAGGATGCTCTGTTATGAGAAAACAGTTGATCTTTTGATAGCGATAACTTTCCTGTAACTGATCCAAATGATCTGAGATTTGGATATGATTTGTATGAATGTGTCTAGATGCTAAGTCTAGCTCCGCAAAGTCTGAGATGCAACTGCGGTAGAATGCAGACCAAAATACAGAAACTGCTACTGACTGAACTGAACTGGAAAATGAAAGAAAACAAATTGAAATGCAAATATTTTTGGTTGATGCAAGATTGCTCTTGAACCAGGGATGCTCATGCATCACTGGTGGAGCTTAGGCGCCTATGTTGCTTTTTGGTGGAACTTTGGTTCATTAACGCCAAGTGGAACTTTCAATTGGTACGTGCCAAAAAGTGGAAATTATTTACATAGACGCCAAGTTGTGGGAGTTACACATGGCAATGCCAAGTAGAAAGCTCACTTAAGTGAAAGTTGGGTGCCCATGTTGCTTTTTGGTGGAGGTTTTAACATGGCAAGCCGAAAAGTGGAAGTTTAGACATGGCAATGCCGTCAGGAAAACTCCATTGCTTGGCGTGTAGTAGAGAAATCTCCACTATTCGCCAAGTTAGAGGAATTTTCGAATGATTATGCCAAAACTTTAAACTATTTTAAAATTTCTGCCATTTTTCATTTTCAAACACTGACTTTGATGAATTTTGCTCTTATTATTGCCTTTATTCTTTTTGAATTCCATTTCCTCGTGATGAACCGTCAACTTACTCTGTCAACCTTTTGCCCCTGCCATCCACTGCCATTCTTAAAAAGAAAAAGATAAAGTAAAAAGTAAAAAGCAAAACGCAATTTAAAAAAAATAGAAATTTCTATTTATGAGCTTCTCTCCTCAATTCGGGAAACAACAAAAAAGCAAAAAGCAACTTTTTCTAAAAATAGAAAGTTTGATTCTGGTAGACACTGAAACTTTTGTCTTGAATCATGGATTTTCTATAGTGGCAACTTTATGCTTGAAGGATGACCTCCTTATTGTTGGCAACTTGGCAAACATCATTGATGAAGACACTGCTAGCATGACTAGGATTGATTAAGCATGATATTTGATTAGTGTTCTCATTGATGGCAACAAGGATTTAGAAGGGTTGTGAGGTTATAGTAATCCTCAGGAAGTCATATGTACAGAGAATTTTGGTTCGAAAAGAAGACTTAGGCATTTTGGCTAAGTGTTGGCAGAGTACAGAGAGGACTGCAGAGCTACAGTGTTATGGCCTGCATTGGTCCATGTTTGCAGATCAGGTCTTGCGGTTTTGATATGATGTTGGTGATAATTATATGTTTTTAAGTCCAAAGTTTTATCTTCTGATGAGCTCTGGAAGTATAGTTTCAAGTTGGACAAGTTTGGCATAGCAAAGTACAGTGTTAAACAGGGCAGAACACCCGTTTGGTTTGGTTCGTATTTCTCCAGTATTGGATATTTTCTCCTGCGGTTTCAAGGTGTTGTAAACACATGTTTGAAGTCTCTAAATCCAAAGTTTCAAAGGCTGAAGTCCATTGGTAAGACAGTTGTGAGGACTTATGTATCGCTACATGCATTTACAGTGTTTGACAGAGACAGAGTCTAGCTTTTGATACTCCACATTTTGCCGCATGTTAATATTTTGTTCTGCGGTTTTGAAGTCATGTTCTGGGATGTCTAAGGAGTCTTAGTTGTGAATTTGAGGAAGTTTTGTGGTCCGCATTGAAAGTTATGATCTGACAGTTGATCTGAGTCTGTGACAGTCAGTCTGTGAGGCCGACCTGATAGTATAATCTCTATGCGGAAGAATCTGTTGATTAGAATCATGTTTTAAGTGATTCTATAGTTGGAGCCAACATTTGAGAATGTGTTTTAAGTGTTGTTTTGGTTTGCGAAGTATTTTGGTGAATGCATTAGGCCGACAAGCTACACATTGAATAAGTACACGTTTCATCCTAGTAGGTCAACCCAATTGGAAGTTTGTAAGTGTTGCGGATATATATAAGAGAGTCACTTTGGTGTTTGATGCGAGTGGTGTGCGAATATGAATGTGTGTGTGCGACATGAAGAAGTTTTGTGATCCGATCAGTGCGACAAGTGTTTTATAGAAAAAGTTTTATGAAGAGCAGAGCAGTGTGACAGAGCAGACCAGGTTGAAGAGTTTTGAGATAGTATTTTGAGCTTCATTGGAGCTGTACCCCATGCATTTGTAGATGCAATTACAACAGTTCATTTTGGCAGTGAGCCACCATTCAGAATTCTCTTTCTTTTCTTATGGTAGTGAGCCTGTATGCAGTGAGTATCTTTTTGGCTAGTGAGTCCTTAGGGTAGTGAGCCTCCTTGTAATTCGGTATTGATACTACATAATATATTGTGAGCTAACACTCACCGTGGTTTTTCCACGTAAAAATCCTGGTGTTTGTGTTATGGTTTATGGTTGTGCTTTCTATGCTTGATTTGCTTTACAGTTATTGAATGTGGCAAATGGATTAATGGTTTAATAAGTGAATGGTCTAATAGAATACTGATTTAGTCCCCCTCTCAGTATTCTGGGTGTTCAACAATTGGTATTAGAGCTTGGTTCCTTGGAAGAAGTCTAACAGCTTGAGGAAGATCTTGGAGATTGAACACATGGCAGCTAGAAGGTATCCTACTCCTCCAGAAGAAATTCATCCAATTGGAGTTACAGAAGAGTGCATGTTTGTCAATAATGAAGAACTCAAAGTTTCTCTTGAAGACCTTGAAAGGACCGAAGAAGAAAACCAAGATCTGAAGGAAAATGTCAAGGAAGTAGATGAGTGCATCAGGAAGTTGAGGGAGCAAGTCAAGCAGTTCAAAGAAAAGCACAAGGAAGTTAGTGAACAATTGAGATCATCAAATGAAATCTTGGATGATCTGAAAGTGCAAGTTGTAGATAAGGCAAAAGCAGAAGAAGACCTAAATCAATTGGTGAAAGGCAAATCAGAAGAATGTGCAAAACTTGAAAAGGAAGTTGTGAACTTGAAGTCAGTCTTGGAGAAGGCAAAGAGCTATGAAGAAAAATTCAAGATAAGTTCTGCAAAACTTGATGAGATGCTTGCTATCCAGAAGAACCCTGATGAAAAAGAAGGCTTGGGATTTGAGAAAGGTGAAATCAAAGTTCTAAAACAGGTCAAGCATTGAATGTTGAGAACAAGAAGGACAAAGGCAAGCATATCCAGAATCAAAGGAATAGACCTAGAAGACCACTAGTGAGGCAATCAAATGCTCAAAGGTATCCATCTTTCAATGGTTATTATCATTCATGCAATAAGTTAGGTTATAAGGCTACTCAATGTAGGAGCAAAATGAATCAAAATGTTCCATCTTTTTCCGGTTAGTGCTTTACATGCAAGAAAGTTGGTCATAAAGCTAGTGAATGTAAAAGTCAAATAAGGAATAGCTATAACAATGGAAGGAATGCTCAATCTTTCAATGGTAATTGCTTTACATGCAAGAGAGTTGGTCATAAAGCTAGTGAATGTAGAAGTCAGATAAGGAATGGCTATAACAATGGAAGGAATGCTCAATCTTTCAATGGTAACTGCTTTACATGCAATAGATTTGGGCGTAAAGCTAACCAATGCAGATCCAGAATGAATGGAAGGAATAACTGTCAGAGGAATGCTGTGTGCTATAATTGCAATAGGCCTAGACACATTGCAAGGTTCTGCAGAAGTAGGAACATGAAGGATAATCTGATAGAAAAGAAGAAACTAGTGCAAAAGGTTGATGTGGCAGAAATCAAGGAGATGAACAAGATGTGGATCAAGAAGAATGTTATCGAAGACAAGAATGAGTCTGTGCCAGACTCTGGTGCAGAAACTTCCTCCGGGAAATGAATTGGGAGCTCTGGCTCAGGGGGAGCTTCAATGAAAAATCCTGTTCCCCTAGCTAGAAAAGTAATGCTGACATCCAACACGAAGATATGAGTTGAAGAACAGTATGGCAGATCTTTTGAAGAAAATTCCGATAGAAAAGAATCTAATGCGGAAGATTGCGGAGCAATTTCTATCGATTGTAAGTTGCAGGAAAAGTGTTAACATCTTCTTGAGGCATAGCATTTATGACGGTCTAGGTTTTGATGAAAAGGGGTTATAAGCTGATTCATCCAATGGAAATTCATGTTGCATTCAACTTTCAAGCGACCAAGGAGATCTGAGCAGCAAAGCAAAGGCGAAATCAAAGCGATTGGCGTGATCAAACCCTAAACGAAAGCGAAGAACAAGGTATTTATAGTCATCACTCTTGAGAAGTTTTATTGAGTTGCAAAAATGTACTCCACAAGTTGTTGAGATAATTGATAGGCCCTGACCTAAATTCAAGAAGCATCCATTTAAGTCTTTGGAAACAGACCCTAATGGTGCGTTTTTCGATGTACCCTATGGTATAATGCATAATGAGGATATTAGGGCCTACATTCATGCAAATATGGAAGAATATGATCATGTAAAGTTAGGGCAAGTCTATTTGGATGAGTTGTCGGGTGATAAATTTGAATTGAAAGAAGAATTCAGTGCTTTGCATGAAAATAAATTGGACACATGGATAGATTTTCCCGTTTTCTCTGAAGATGCCTGGGTTAGGTATGTCCTAAGTAGAATCCATGATGAATTCTTTTGGTTGGATGTGCCTCATATGATAACCAAGGATGCCATTAAGGCAGTTATAGGTTTGTGTTCCTTTGGAACAGTTCCAGCGCTGAAATCAGTAAAGAATGATACTGTGATGAAGCTAACAGGTGCAAAGTTCGACAAGAGAGCTTTAACTGTCAATAATATAGAGGACCCGACAGTGAAATTTGCTTCTATGGTCATTGGTTACAAGGTGTATTTCTCCAACAAGGAGAACTCTGTTTCAGCCACAACCATCTATACTGCATATGAGATGGTGAAGAAGAATATTGATTATGATCTGTGTCAATTGCTCCGGCAACAGTTGATGGAAAATTTGAAGAGTACCAAAGACACCAAGTACCCATTCAAGTACGGTACTCTTGTCATCTGTTTGCTATTCTATTTCTTGAGGGAATTGCTAGGTATGAACAATATTGTTTGGTTGAATCATACTCTTGTAGTGGTGCAAATCAGGAACCATTTGTAGAGTATTGGAAATGATAGTGCTCAAAGTGTAGCTCTGTGGGATACTTCAAAGTATTCCAGAAGAAAATGCAATCTAGGGTTAGAATCCCTAGAAGTATAGTAGAAAAGTATAAAGATGATGTGTTTATGGTAACAAAAGATCAATGCCTCATGGAGGCAGTGGAACCAAGAACAGTATGGATCCCAGCAATGGGATATGAGGTTACAGAGGATGTTTTGACCGGTTTGGCAGATCTGATGTTGAGCAAACCCAAAGACCCTAAAGAGGAAAGGTTTGGGACTTATGAAGAGAAGTTTGTCAAAGTTCATCTAGAACAAACATAGCCAGAAACACATAGAAGAGTAAGAAAATGGGTGGAAGATTATGCTATGAGCAAAGGTTTCACAAAAGAACAAATAGATCAAGCTAGAGTTGAGGCTCAAGCTTCTCAAGTTGTAAAGGCTCTGGAAAGGCAAGAGGAGAATACTGAACAAGCAAAGGCTTTGGAGAAGCATAAAGAAAAGACTGAACAGGTAAAATCTACTCCAAGGACAAGAAGCACTACAAGGACCTCCTCTTCTAGTGCAGGTACTTCTAAGACCTCTAGACCCATTCCTACAGTTGATGTGGAAAAGGAAACCCCTGAGAAAACAGAGCCTGGTGTGGAGAAGAAGAACAAAAGAGTGAAAAGGATGGCCGCTAACAAAATGTATGTGAGCCATGGTTGTGGTAATGAAGAAGAAGAGGAAAAGGTATTAGATAAAGAAACACCAACAAAAAGAACAAAAATTGATGAAGCCATTTCAAGCATAGGAGTGAAGCCCTCCGAAAAGGGAAAAGTTAAGGGGAAGAAGAAGAATAAGGAGAAGAAAAATGAGGCCACTATGAATCTTGAAGCCACAATCAATGCAGTAACTGAGCATGGGAACTTAAAACCAATTGCAAACCTTTATGATGAGAGCTCTGATGCTTATAAGGATGTAATTAAGACCACTATGATAAGATTTCTAAGTATGTTCAATAAAGCATTGATTGAAGTAGTGACTGATCTACCTGACAGTCTAGCTAGTATCCTAACTGCTAGAAAAGATGAGGCCATGGCAAAAGATGCAAAATTGAAGGAATCAGTCTTGAAGAAGTTGTGTTCAATTCTCATTGGAGAAAACAGAGTCAAAGCCACTCAAAGGCTTAATGAAGAGTTCAGAACCAAAAGGAGAATTAATACTCTGATGTCTGGGGACAAAGAAGAAATTGAGAAACTAAAGCAAGAGACTGAAGAGAAAATTCTGATGGTACTCAAAGAACTTCACATCTAAACTGAAGTAGACACAAATAAAGAAAAACAAAATTTTGATATTGACAATTTGAAATGCAGTTCCGGATGTGGATGGAGAGCCTTTAAAGTATGGATCACGATGTAATTACTCCTCCAGAAAACTCAGGGAAAGATGAAGAAATGAAAGAGTCTACAGAGGAAAAGAACACTAAGGAGACAAAAGTGACATTTGAGGAAAGAGTCTCTCAAGGACAAGATGAACAAAGAGAAGAAACCAATGAACAAATGATTAATGATTCAGCTCCGGAAATAGGGGGCGATGAACAAGAGTTCATTCAAGAAGATCCTTCGGAGAGTCCTGATGCTGAAGTGCCTCTTGGTGAAGGTAGAAGAAACACTGCTGGAGAAGATTCACTTGACTCCCTAAGAGAGTTTTTGGCAAAGCAGAGAGAAACTCAGGTTTTGGACACATCTGAGTTACTGCAACGGCAAATTAATTTGGCAACTATGTCCCCATTGCAAAAGCTAAAGTTGGGAACAATTTTTCAGGCCACAACCCAAGAGGGGATTCTTAAATCTCATATGGAAAACAATGAATTGATTGGAGAGGCAATAACAGTTTTTGAGAAAATCATGCCCGATGTAAAGAGAGACACCTCTTTGACTCGGGTACCGATGAAGAAACTTATGGAGTGTATCAACTCTCATTTTGAGTCCTTTGAACAAGCAGCAGGAAAGAAAGTAAGGGCTGACATTGACAGTAAGAGGTTAGTGGAACTTAATGACAAGTACTCTAATGACAAAGTTTTGCTATATAAGAGTATTCAAGATGTAGAGACAACAATGAAAGATGCTAGTAATCTTTATCAATTTTGCCTAACTTGGCCTGCAACCACCAAGGATTTGAGCGATAAGATAGATGGTTGGGAAGCATAGCTGACCAAGATTTCCCATACTTATGACCCTTTAAAGGATGCCAATGGAAATAAGAGGGCAGAAGTTGAAACCATACATTCCATAATAAACAAATTGCAGAGTCAAAAAGAAGCTATCAAAAATAGAATGAGTTAGCTCAGAGAAATAGTCAACTTTAAGATAGCATCTATAACAGCTCTTGTAGCAGAAGCGGATAAAATAAGACAAATCACTGAAGCCCCTACTACAGCTGATAAAGCAGAAGAGTTGGTGTCCCAAATTAATGGGCACATACAAGTTTTGAACAATGCTAAGGCAAGATGAGATGGAGATGCAATATATCTGAAGAACATCTATAAGGATATTCTTCCTATAAGTCAGTAAGTCATTTGATTTCACATGTATATATGCGGATAGTACAAATAGTTTTGAAGTTTTGGTATATATAAGAATAAAATACTTAGGGGGAGCATATTCAGTTTGTGCATATCTTATACATATCCTTTGCCATTGATGTCAAAAGCGGAGAGTGAAGCATGTGAAAAACATAAAAGGAAAAATAATTGAAAAATAAAGGGGGAGAGTAGCATGTGAAAGAGTACAAGTAGTTAGAGGGAGAAGTGTGCAAAAAGTAAGGGGGAGCAGTGTGATGGTTTTTCACATCGTGTGTCGCCATCAATGCCAAAGTGGGAGATTGTTGGCAACTTGGCAAACATCATTGATGAAGACACTGCTAGCATGACTAAGATTGATTAAGCATGATTTTTGATTAGTGTTGTCATTGATGGCTACAAGGATTCAGAAGGGTTGTGAGGTTATAGTAATCCTCAGGAAGTCATATGTACAGAGAATTCTGGTCCGGAAAGAAGACTTAGGCATTTTGGCTAAGTGTTGGCAGAGTACAGAGAGGATTGCAGAGCTACAGTGTTATGGTCCGCATTGGTCCATTTTTGCAGATCAGGTCTTATGGCTCTGATGCGATGTTGGTGATAATTATATGTTTCTAAGTCCAAAGTTGTATCTTCTGATGGGCTCCAGAAGTACAGATTCAAGTTGGACAAGTTTGGCATAGTAGAGTACAGTGTTAAAAAGGGCAGAACACCTGTTTGGTTTGGTCCACATTTCTCTAGTATTGGATATTTTCTCTTGCGGTTTTGAGGTGTTGTAAACACATGTTTGAAGTCTCTAAATCCAAAGTTTCAAAGGCTGAAGTCCACCGGTAAGACAATTGTGAGGACTTATGTATCGCTACATGCATTTACAGTGTTTGACAGAGACAGAGTCTAGCTTTTGATACTTAGCATTTTGCTGCATGTTAATATTTTGTTCTGCGGTTTTGAAGTCATGTTTTAGGATGTCTAACGAGTCTTAGTTGTGAATTTGAGGAAGTTTTGTGGTCTGCATTGAAACTTATGATTTGATAGTTAATTTGAGTCTGTGACAGTCAGTATGTGAGGCCGACCTGATAGTATAATCTCTGTACGGAAGAATCTGTTGATTAGAATCATGTTCTAAGTGATTCTATAGTTGGTGCTGACATTTGAAAATGTGTTTTAAGTGTTGTTTTGGTTTGCAAAGTATTTTGGTGAATGCATTAGGCCAACAAGCTACACATTGAATAACTACATGTTTCATCCTAGCAGGCCGACCCAATTGGAAGTTTGTAAGTGTTGTGGATATATATATGAGTCACTTTGGTGTTTGATGTGAGTGGTGTGCGAATATGAATGTGTGTGCGACATGAAGAAGTTTTGTGATCCGATCAGTGCAACAAGTGTTTGAGAAGAAGTTTTATGAAGAGCAGAGCAGTGTGACAGAGCAAACCAAGATGAAGAGTTTTGAGACAGTATTTTGAGCTTCATTGGAGCTGTACCCCATGCATTTGTAGATACAATTACAACAGTTCATTTTGGCAGTGAGCCACCAATTCTCTCTTTCTTTTCTTATGGCAGTGAGCATCTTTCTGGACAGTGAGTCCTTAGGGCAGCGAGCGCTCAGGCAGTGAGTCTCCTTGTAATTCGGTATTGATACTACATAATATATTGTGAGCTAACACTCATCGTGGTTTTTCCCTTTTTGGGTTTTCCACGTAAAATCCTGGTGTTTGTGTTATTGTTTATGGTTGTGCTTTCTATGCTTGATTTGCTTTACAATTATTGAATGTGGCAAATGGATTAATGGTTTAATAAGTGAATGGTCTAATAAAATACTGATTCACCCCCCCTCTCAGTATTCTGGGTGTTCAACACTTATATGATCTTGTGTCAGTGTGTTGGAGAAGATTTGCCTTAACCTCAATCCTTCCTTCCTTTGCCTATGTTGGAGTCTTCTTAGAATTCAGAGCTTGATAATCTTCATGATGGATATCTTGTATACATTATTAGTGGACTTAGCCACCAACACCTGGGGACTTAGCCATTTGATAGGAAAGATAACATAGTTGACATTGATGTGACAAGAATGACTTGGTCTTTGGCAATAAACATGATTGGAAACAAAGTTTTCAAGGGGTACAAAATTGGTATCAACAGGTATCACATCCCCTACATTGTTAAGTCATGAAAAAGAGTGAAGATTTTGCCTGCCACATTGACTTTGCTCCTATTTTTTGAGATGGATGAAGGATTGTTGGCTGAGGAACAATGTATCCTTATACCGGACAGAAGTGAAATCACACTAGTAGTTCATATGTTCACTGTGGAATACAAGAGTATACAAGCATCTATAGATCAAAGTTGTGTTCTAGTTCATACTACTGTGGAAGAATGCCCCAGCTGTATAAGGGATGATGTGCAATGCCGCCTTAAAAACCAGTCAACTCTAAGTTTTGGTTTAAGATAACATTACATGTGAATTTACCACATTTCTTAACATAATATCAATCTTCACTTCATGTTGCTGTTTTTAAATTGCTAACTCAAGTCTAGATTTCATAAGATCTTGTAGTTTAGAAAAACCCTAAATGATAATAGTTCAAGTACCATAATAGACTCCTTAGTCTACAATCATGCTCATTTTTTGTTTTATATTCATCACCACCTCAATCAATTCACAATTTAACCTTTTTATGAAGAAATCATTTACTTAAACTTTAGTAACAATTCGGTTCTAATCAGCTGAGGATTTAATCATTTAAACACAATTCATTAATGCATTACATCATACCTCACTTTGTCATACCACTCGGTGATTCAAGGGATCCCTTGTTCTGATTTTATAGCACTAAGGCGCCCAGTTGAATGTCAGTGAGCTATCTGACACCCAACCTTTGCTCTCAATGCTGTTAGCATGTTCAAATAGTTCTCACTATTCTTACCCTACAGCGTAGCCAATCAGACGTTGCACAGCAGGCCCCAGGACATCTGATCATGCAACACAATAATGTAATCACTATGTAGAGTATTTACAAATTCAAGCCGCCTCATATTGGAAGAAGCATTTACCTTGAACAATGATCTAGGAATAATAACCTATACCAGACATTGTTCCAATATCATAAGACTTAATTTAAGTTTAACTGATAGACTAAACCACATACATCGTTCACTAGATTTGATCATAAGGTACAAGTATTAACTACTTGGCCTAAGTACTTTACTTATCATTAGCCACATAAGAATCTACCAATAATCGATAAGAGCTTCACAAATCAATTACTCTTCTTTCACATTTTACATGGAACCAAGAGTATTCATGATATAGTTAATCTACATTGTTCGCTATTTAGAAGGCAGTATTTCATTCTTAAGCAGTGTATTCAATTCAAGTTTCTAATTGAGAACTAGTTATATTCCATACCTATCCAAAATGTCAAATACTATCACCATTATTTCTTGCAATCAATATTCAAAACACCATTGAGGTATTCAAGTTTAGTTCCCAGTCAATATTCAGAGTAAGAATGGAACTGATATATAACTTGACTCAAAGCATTTACTATGTTCACATTACTGCTTTTTGAACTTAAGATATTCAAAGCACCATTGAGGTATTCAAGTTTAGTTCCCAGTCAATATTCAGAGTAAGAATGGAACTGATATTTATAACTTGACTCAAGGCATTTACTATGTTCACGTTACCCCTTTTTGAACTTAATTATAGCTTAAATCTCTAAATGAAAGATTGGTTACAACTAGGTCCAATCAGTGGCCTTCAAACAATGCCACTAGTCAATTAAATTCGTGTCCTCAGAGTATTGAGAAAACTAATGCATATCCAGTGTACGTTCATCATTGTCAGAACATACTTATCTTGAGATTGTTCATGGCTAGGTCAACGTAAAAATATCATATAATCAAAGGTTAATACTGAAGAATAACAGTCATAATATTCTAATTAAACATAAGGATAATACATCTCATCAGTATGTTCATTATCAACATATGTACATTGCCTTTTCTTTATTACAATCAGACAACTGTATTTGAACTTATAGATTTGCATTTGGTAGTACTCCACGGTAAGGTCAACTTCTAAAAGCTTTGACTATTCCTTGCCTCAGAATTCGCAGAGGTTGAATGATGATTCCACTTCAGCAGTAGTGTACAACTGTATCTTGGTCACATATGAATGGGCGTAGTCGTGCAATATGAGCCAACCTAGGATCACCACCCAGCTCGCAACCCAAGGCTAGAAGAAGAGAAAATTCACTTACACATATTGTGTGAAGACCCCAGGATAAAACAACACTTACAAACACCATAAATAGACCTAGATTGATTAGTGTCTCAGGTAAGATAGGACTGATCAGCTATACTTACTCTTAACTGCCACCATCCAGGTCATAAATGGCCTAGAGAGTAAGTGCTCAGATTAGCAACTAGAGTGGTCATCATAAGTTCAATGTGACACTGCCCAAATCATGCTTGACTGACACAATACAAGTCAAATGGAGCTTCTACAGTCACCACATTCAGAAGGCCAAACAGATAATGATACTTTATAATAAACAAATCTGAATCACAAGGTCAGCAAATATGTAATGTCCCCATTTCCGGCATGATCACCTAGCAGGGATTGAGTTAGCATATTCACCATTCTTGTAGGCTAATTCAATTGGAAAAGGAATGTTTTGGTTGAGCTATGGGTTTTGAATGTCATAGATATTTGGAAAGTTGGTCTGGCATAGATATTTGGAAAATTGTTTTTATATGGCTCAACTATTTTTCCTTGGCATGGCGAACTTGGGAGATGACTCGATATATTTTTCTATTAATTTTGGATGAGTCAAAAACAATTAAATATTTTTCCTTAAAGGTGAGCGACCCATTTGGAGGTTTAAAGGTGGTAAAAAATAAACAATAATAATATTTTATTATTTGATTTGGTGCGCTCAAATTGGAGAATAAAATATTAATTAAAATCAAATCTTTAATTTGATTTTTGGCGTTCAAGGTTAGTGGAGGTGATTGGCCTATTTGGAGGGAAAATAATGTGAAATTATCATTCCTAGGTTGGATTTGGGTGAGAGTTGGCATTGGTATAAATATGAGTTGCTTGGAAGGCATTGGGATATTTGGAGCATTATACATTTTGATTTGAGTTTTACTCTCTTTGACTGCAATGAAAGTTGAGCAACAGACTGAGGATGAAAACCCTTGTGTTCACGGTGAGTTGGACAAAAACCTAGCTCATCCCTTGGTGATTCCATGGCGGGGATCAAAAGTGCATCATTGTTGTTCATTGATGAAGAGGAGCAGATTTTCATATCAGATTTTCAGATCAGATTTGAGGGAGGGTTTTTGGCAAGCTTTGAAGGCATTTGACCTAGGGTTTGAGCTCCACCTTATATGAGTGGAGCTACCTCATCCTTGAGGCGATTTGTGATGTTCTTGGCTGCTAGGGTTTGGAAAGTGCAATTGGATTTGTACAGCAGCAGATCAGTCCTTCGGCATTGATTGAAGAGTGAAGATTGGTGCTTTTGATGTGGTTTTGCTAGGGTTTTATCATTCCATTGGAGTACCTAACATTGAAGGAGATTTTGGTGATTTCTTTGCATCCATTTGGCATCTTTGGCATAATTCTTGGAGCAGCGATTTATTGCAGACCTGAGCGCCCACTTTGGATCGGCCTTTGGTGTGTTGTAGTTGCATTGCCATTAGGGTTTCAAACCCTAAACCTGAGCACCACACTTGGGAGGTTCAATATCATCATTTGTAGGTCGAATTTACATGTAATTGGTATGTATAGCATGTGATAGCTGGGCATTGTTTGGCATGTTTGCTCATTGCATTTGATGTAATTGAAGACTTCATTATCTCTGATTTATGACAGCAGACTTCTGTTTTGAGTTTCCCATCATTTTGGTGTTGGATCCATGTGTATTTCATTGTGTAATTCATCTAGGGTTTTGGCATATACTTTGGCATGATGATTATGATATTTTTGACATGTTAAGTCTGAAACAGAAAATCAAAATTGCAGAAATTAGGGTTTTGGATCGATTTGTAAATCAGAAAATCAGAGCAAAAATCAGAACCCTAAAATCAGAATAATTAATAAATATCCTATGTAGGATATTTCAAAATACTACACACTTACTATACATGACTTAGTTAACGAGAAATACAACTGAGTCATATTAGCACTCTAATCAAGACCAAATTCATAACACAGTGTTCACTATCATGATACAGAGACCAAGTTCTCAGTTCATACCTGATGATCATGACCTAGGTATCAGAGTCTGCACAAGAATTGAACTCATAATGCACCTATACAGAAATCAGGGTCTGCAACATATCTTCATATTGCCCTCATAGGTACAATATTAAGTAATTAGGTCTGGCAACACAGTAGACAGTGTTCAGAACTTGTATCCTAAATGGGTATGTATATGTGGGTAAGGTATGCTGGTACAACAAATTTATTTTTTGGGATTGGGTACGTACTGGGTACGTCTGTACAAAACACACAAAAGTCATAAATATATACATATTTGCAACCTAAAAACAGGAATTAAGTTTAGAATACCACACATCATGCATATGCTAAAGAAAACTACCATAAATAAATTTGAAATACAATAATACTAATTCAGTTTGTATTAACAATTGGTCAAACTTGAATGTCATGATAGATATTCATTGTTGAATATTAAAATAATACAATTAGTAATCAGCGTCATATGGGTTATTATCAAGATCAACATCATCATCATCATTGACATTAGAAGATGTAGGTAGATTAGAACTGCATGCAGCTCCACTGCCACTTGCAGTGAAAGTATGGGTATTTGACTCCTCAAAATATGAAGATTGTGTGGCAGCAAAAACATCCAAGTCAGCTTGCTTGGGTCCACATCCCACAACTTTGTTGCCCATTCCTTGTAGTCATTCTGTTTGTGTGAATAAGAAAGGTGCAAGTTGGAATGCATGTAAATTGGCGCCTTTGGTTTACTTGATGCCTATTGGTTGTGCTTCAATGAGTGGATGGAGGAGTATGCACTCCAATTCCATTCAGATGAAGATGAACTAGCAACCTATTGAGGTAAAGTGAGAGAGTTAAACGTTATTAAATTATAGATCAAACTTCAAATTTGAAAATATAATAATTTTAAAAGATTTTTTTTTCAAATTTAGAGAGTGCAATCAAAATTAGGAAACTTAATTGTTATAAAATTTTGATCTCAAGAGCTTGGAGGTGTGGCAATTTATGGTTATTGAGGTACCACCAAGAGTGAGCATCCTTCCTTTACTTGTCATGAAGAGCAGAAACGTTTTGACCAGTGGAGGCTACAAAATTAGGGGACCCATTTGTAATTACATCCTCCATATCATGATTGGGGAAGAGTTTAGTAAATGCTTTCTTGTGCTCTTCATTGACTTCTGCATCATTGTATGGTGGCACCCTTGTTAGCATAGCAAGGATCTCATCGGTGTAATACCGGGAGTCAATGTAAAGGCAAGATGATGTAGTGGGGTGGTCATTTTGTTCCACTGCTTAACACAAATTGACTGCACCTCTTTGAAGAAAGTTTCTTTTGGATCTTACTCCTTTCCATGTATGAGCCTATGAGGGACTTCATCTTTTCAATCATTGAGTTAATGCCATTGTATACTTATCCCAAACATGGTTTATCCATGTTGGTAACATTGATTATAGTCATGATGGGCTTGGTGAAACTAAGAAGATATTCCACCTGATCCCAACAAGTGTCATCTAGGATCATTTTGTTTACATTTGTTGCCCTCACGGTCGGATTGCCTCCATACTGACTAAAGTTGGCTGATGACCATGTTATAAAGTGCCTCCTGCACCTTCATAAGTCATCTCAAGACGATTGTGTTGGATGCAAATCGGATCTTAGCACCCTTTCCAAAAATTAAAAAAATTAAAAGCAAAAAAAAATATTGAAATTTTAAAAATAAATTACTAAAGTGAAACATAAAATTAAAAAAATGTATTGTTTGAATTGAACTACCTTCAGCAGCTCCAATTGCGAGAATGATCTGAAATGGTCTGTGACGTGGTGGTTTGTGATGAACATTTGGATCTCTTCAGCCTTAGTATAGATTTGTTTGACTGAATTTATTTTCCTGCCCAACTTTTGTAATATGAGGTTGAGTGAGTGGACAACACAAGGTGCCTGTAAGAACCCTTGCTAAATCTGACCCAAAAGTTTAGTTTTGATTTTTTGAAAATAATGTTTTGAAAACCTTCTGAATTCTAATCTGAATCTGATATACTGATGTTGTGTGTTTGTTTCAATGTTTCTCAATGCAATTTTGACAAACAAACAAAAAACAAATGTTTCCAAATGTATAACAACAATATCCCACTTCAAATGCAACTTTATTTCTCAAAATACGATGACTGACTACAATAAAATCAGGTCTGATATAACTCAGATCAGACTGATAACATCATATGACAGCGATTACAAAGATGATTCAAGTTAAAGATTTGAATTCTAGACTGATTACAACATACCCGATTGAGAATGCATTAATGATATGATGTTGTAGGAGATGGAAAGTTTGATAACAAGAAGACATGACTGCTGTGATGAAATCCCTGTTACAAACAGCCTATTACAATCTTCCTTATGGCCACAAACTCCTCCAAAAGGGCAGCGATCAGTTTTGTGAGGGAGCGCTCAAACCCTAGTTGTGAGTGGAAGATGCCACCAAAACACCAATCTACCAAGTCTGAAATATCTGATATGAATTGTCTGATGTAGTAATGACTGAAATCTTTATTTGCATGCCATGAATCCTCTCCTATGATGAATCGCTTAACTCCAAATGAGGTCGCCAATCACTAGATGGTGAAAGAAACCCTAGGCAATGATCATAGAAGTCTTTCTACTTCAAACAAACCCACGATCTGCCTATATGACTGCCCAGAGCTGCAATTCACTTTTTCTGATGACAAATGATGTTCAAAACCCTAGCGGCCAGCATGAATGAAACTCAGATCTGCCTTCAAAAACATATCGATTCCATCATAAAACCATGAGATATCAATGCCAATTCCATCACAAATGACCTGCAATCTATCATCCTCCAATCTTCACATATCAAATTGACAATTTGGCACAAATCATGTCAATTTGTCCTGCAAACCCTAGCTGTCATAAACCTGCAGAAAATGATATGTCCTTGTAGCTCCAAAAAGATGCAAAACCTGCAGTTATGCTCAATAGTAACCCTAGGTGGATTTACCTCTCAAGTGGCATTAGGTTTTTGTCCAATCCACTAATTTCCTAAGGGTTTTTGTCCTTAGAAAACTGCTGAATCAATGTTGCAGCTCAAAGGAAAAACCTTCAATATCAAATACCAAATTCACAATGATGAAAAATGATCTCTAATGCCTTCTTTTATAATGCCTAAATGGAGCGCTCAATTTCATATTATTTTATTTTTATTTCATGTCCACATCCATAATAAATAATATTTTATTTCTTTTTTTCCATCCTCAACTTGGGCGGCAACAATTGAGGATTAAAATATTAATATTTTATTTATTTTCTTTCCTCAAGTTGGGCAGTCACTTTTGACAATTAAAATATTATTTCTTTTGGCATATTTTTTTTTCCTTTTTTCCTTTTGTAAAATGACTTTCCCTTCTCCAAGCTTTAAGTTATCTTTATCAACTTTCCATTCTCCAATCTTTAATTTATTTTTTTAATCAACTTTCCAAATTCCAAGTCACTTTTAGCTACAATGGCTCAACAAATCATTCCCTTACCAAACGAATTAGCCAACGGGAATGGTGAATAGGCTAATCATCCTCTACAAGTGATCACGTCGGAAACGGGGACATTACAGAGCCTAAAATATATGTGAAAATTGTGCCTCAACCAACATACTGGCTACTTTGCTATTCTTTGCATTGTCCATTATGACTTGACCAACATTTTGAGGATCCACTTCCTGAATGTAGTGTAAGGATGTTAGCTATAAATTGTGCATTTTTCACTTGTTCCTCAATCCATGGCTTTCAAAAATATTGCCCCTTTAGAGTACATTGCAATCACATTGATTGGCAGCTAAGTTCTAGCATACTTCCATCCATCGAAAATGGACACCCCTGTTTGTTTCCACGAATGCCTAATGGGAGCCAATGGAGCTCCTATATTTTTGACCTCCTTTGACAATAAGTTACTGTGCACCTTCTCATAACTTGGGCTCGTGTGCCTTTTTGGAGCCTCATTACTTTTCTCAACATATCTTGCTAATATGGGGATTGAACAACATTGAAGCATAAACTATTTGCATAGAGGCATCTTGCAATAGTTTTATCGATAGGCTCTTTGGCATCATTTTGAAATACTCGCTTTGATGGCCCCTTCCTTCTTTTCACATTAGTAGACTCCTCTCCATTCTTGCTCAAAAATAGGTGGCTCTCTAGCACAACATTAGGGATGACATAATCAGATGGAGAAGTAGGGGGCCTTTGTGACTCCCTTCCTCTTCTTAAAGGATGGCTTGTTCTAAGGACAATTCTTGCATTTCTAACTCCCGCTCTCTGATGTATTCTACTATTTTATGAGTTGGCACAGATAGACCATTCTTCCTTGGACAAGCTTTGATTTCCATGCTATGAAATGAAATGAAAGATTTTAGTAACGTCCATAAGGCCAAAGCAACCTATGGGACCAAGAGCAGCACACAGTCTTGCTGAGAAACAGGGCACCAAGGCCTTATAAAGTTTGTAATCTCCTCTTGAGATCAAATCTTCTACAATGAATTTTGATCAAGAAGTTTGCAGTTTTGCCCAACCTTGTCTCCTCAAAGAAGTTGCTTAAATTGTCAATTCTCAAGGTGTCTTCATAATTGGTACAGATGTTGCTGTATGTTGAGCACTCCATGACGAATTGCCTTTCTATCTCCACCACTCCCTTGTTGCAAAATAGGCATATTCTCATTTCCCACTCCTCTTTAGGTATCAACCATCTGCCGGTTTCACATCTAAGATGATGTGAGCTAGTCCTTAATTGGGCTATCAACATTTTTTGTTTTCCAGTTACTATCCGCTCCTATGTAGGATTTTTCCTCACGGTCCCATGTGGGTTTAAATTCTTTGATATAGTAAGCTTTTTTTTGTCTAGTTTGTTTTGTTCACATGATGGACCTAAATTTTTCTTTTACAAACCTTTTTATTTCCTCATTAGTAATTGGAAATTCACAAATGGGCTTTCACCCAACTATATGAACTTGTATACCTCTTACTACACCCACTGCAAATCCAAATATATGTCCCACCACATGAAATTTGCTGTATCATTTCTACATGCCTCCATAAAGGTGAACTTGGGTCAAACATGAAGGGTTGTTGGCCCACGGAGCTAGAACTGGCTGCCATTATAATCCCCACAACAAGAAGTTCAGAAAAAAACATTGAATGACATGTTTTGGAACCCAAAACATATGAAATACTTTATAGACTGATAATTTGTGACTAATAAATTAGATGTTTGTTTATATACAAAAGAAACAGGCTATTGTTTGTGTTGTTATCCTTGTTTGGAAAGGAACAATTTATAATTTTATATAGAAAGGAAACACCTTTTAATTTAAAATTTTAAAATCATAAATCAGGGTTTAAAAATTAAAAGAAAACAGCATGATTTTATATATATTTTTTGATATTTATCAGACAAATTTGTTAGTTGAATATTGTAATGAAATACTTCCAAGTCATATTTGAATGAAATACTTCACTTATTTAAAAATAGCTTAATAAACTTATAAAGGGATGGGAAGTTGAAAATAGTTTGATTTTCATTTATTTAAAGTTAAACCTTAGGCATTTTTCAACAATTTTACATTGCAGACTACCTAATCTAACTTTCTTGTTTGGGTTTTGGTCGAGTACAGTCAAATCGAGCAGCATAAATAAATACTTTGTAACTGTTTGTTGAGGCTGGTTCGAGTAGAAAGAGGGCAAAAATTTATTGCTATGGTGACCAAGCAGCAAAGGGTGGCTTTTTTCTGAGACGTTTGAGCAGAGTAGACACTAGTTTGTTTGCTGTTCCTGTGACTCCTTTGGCATTTTCGGCTTCTTTGTTGTACCCACGGCTCGTCAAACTGGTCATTTAGGGTTCCTTAGTTGTCAATAAGTCAAAAAATGTGTCAAAAACTTCTCCTGCCTTTGGAATTGTGACAGAAACGTTTTTGAAACACCATGTCTAGCCTGGAATTGCCTGGGTTCGATCCTTGACAATTCCACATGATTTTGACGTAAAAAATTGGAACCCTGTGTGATTCCATAGGCGATTTTATTCCAAATCTGATTCTAGGACGCATTGTACCCAGAAACACCCTATTTCCCTTCGAATTTGGTAACTCAGCTTGTATCATGTTATACAATGGTATCAACATCATAATAACCATAAATTGCTATTACAACATTTCACACAATGCTTAGGTTTGTATGCAATTATATAGTGATATCAGGCACAAAACTCAATGACTCTTCTTAATGGTTGCAGATTAGAGAGCTGTGAGTGGTATCCCCACTTTGTTTCTATGCCCAGAGACAATACCATTCCACAAAACCATTACTTAGATTGATCCAGTAGTTCTCAGGGATCATACTAATAAGAATATACCATTATTAGTTAGTCAACATAATCAGCAAGATTAGGGTTCAATCCCTTAAGTAAATACAAGTTCTTAAGATTATTCCTACATCTTAGTTTCTTGCTCTAGGTATCATGACCAAGAACATGTGTTTGTTATTTGAAACCTTACTAATCTTTTAACCTGTTCCAACCATTAAACCATGTTCATGTTCCTTGAAGGCTCAACAATAGTTGGAGACTGAATGAAAGCACAAGATATTTCTCTTCTTTTTCACTCAACCTTAAACCCTATTATAAACCTGCATAACTAGAAATGATAAATTTGCTAAACTCACTCATGAGGGTCCCTAGGAACTCATCCCTTTAGATGAAGGCATAGCAGGGTTCAACATTCCATCTAAAATCTTGGGAAAACCCTAAACCAGAACCTCACAGACTTCCCTTGTAGATATCAATATAATAAACAACAGGAATATAAAATATATCAAAACGTTGAAAACACCAATGTCCATAGTTTATAACTACAGAGACAACATTCAAGTAATTCTACAAAAATTTTAGATCTACATACCAAATTGAGTATTTACCATAAATTTCAGATGATAGAAGGCTGTGAGCTTCACCAAATCCTTGATTCTACTGTAGTTCCTCCATAGACTCCAGACTTCCAGATCCTTGCTCAAGAAGCCGATCCTTTCTTCATACACTCCACTCATATTTATAAACCAGACTAAGCAATAGTTATTCTCATGCAGAATAATGTATGCATCAAAACTAGCTTTCTTTGCCTGTTGCATGGAGAACAATTCCCATAAAGCTTGGCAGAGTTCATCACAACATGTCTCTTTTGTAGAGTGGCAAGAATACAAAAATAAAAAATAAGAATTAACTCCCCATTCAAATGATAATTTCCTTTTGACTTGTGTTAGGTAACCTTACTCAAGAGTCAAGTCAAGATTTGGCAGTAGCATGCATTGAAAATCCATAAATGACTATCCAGTGGTCATAAATAGGATTGTATCCTTTGCCAGATTTTGGATCCTGCGTAGCAAGTGGATAAGTCATGCTTATCCCTTTTTAAATTTTCTCAAATATTTGCTTCCCTCCAGACTTTCGAATAATCTAATCAGCAAGCATCATACTTACCATGCTTTATTTTTAGGTTTTAGACTTTAGAATAATCTAATCACCAAGCATCTTACTTACCATGACCACACACATTCAACTACATAACTGCACCACCATCCAAGATACTTCAAAATGGGCACACTGACACAAAACACATTACGTTCTAGCATAGTTAATGACATATTCAAAAACAACCAACAAGTGAAGTATAACCAGGGACCATTCAGATAGTGTATCAAGTGACTATTTCTGCTCTTTGTAGCCCCCCATTAGAATGCCGGCACATTCATAAAATGTGATTTCAGATTCCTGAGCCTGCAGAAGAACCCAAATTCTATCAGCAACATCCATCTGATTGAAATTTATACAAAATAAACATCATCATAAATTGTTAGGGTAAAAAACTAACCATCATAGTCAATATTAATCAATAATATTTAATTTTCAATAGAAATAAATGTAGTCTAGAAATGGGGATATCACATCCTCCCCTCCTTAAGAAAATATGGGCCCATATCAATAGTTACTGTTTAAACAGTCCAACATTTTAATTAAACAAGTGCAGAAAATGCAATTTTATAAATCCTTCATCCTCCCAGGTGGCACTACATTCATTCATTTGATCCCATTGGATCAACATCTTCTGGACATTTCTATTCTGCAGATTAAGTCTGCGACTGTCTAGAACTCGAACTGGTTCTAGATTGACTTGGCCGTCTTCTTACACTTGTAGGTTTTGCCAATTCAAGACTGGTACATACTTTCTCAAGAAGGCAAAATACTTTTGGATCCTTCATAGGGAAGGAGGTAGAGCTAGCCCATAAGCCATAGGACTGATCTTTTCTAGAATTTCAAATGGGCCAACATATCATGGAGTTTATTTGTAAGCTTTTTCAAATTTTATAAAACTCTAATGAAGTTTACTCTCAAAAATACCTTTTCTCCCACTTGAAAACTGTGGGCTGTTCAGTTAAGGTTTGTATAACTCTTTTGTTTATCAGATGTTTCATTAAGCCTTTGTCTAATAATGTGGATCTATTCATCATATTCTTGTAAAACTTATAATTATCGGGTATTTTGGATTCAACCATACCTTTTATCACTATTTTCTTGGCTGGGGCATGCATACCATTACGTTCTAGGGGATTATCTTCATTGGTCGGATCTGCATTTTTTGGTCTCCCTAGAACACTGTCCAAGAGTGCTTGTGAGCTGTTTTCTACCTCTTCCATTCTTTCCTTTTGTATCTTGGCTTGCATTGGGTCTTTTCCTCTCTTACATTATCTTGTGTTTGGGTGCTTTTTTTTCACTGGAGAATTGCACTATGGGGCTTGGGATTTCTTGTCTGCTCGGCATTGCTAGGAGTGTAGTTTCACATTCTTCTTGTTGTTAGATCTCCTTCTGATTCTACCTCCTTTTTCAGAACATCCATATACTGTTTTGTTTTCTGTTTGGGATTCACGCTCATAGTTCATTAATTGATGCTACAAGGAGATACCTTGACCAGAAGGTTTTACTCCTATAATCAATTAGATTTAAAAATAGTGAAATTCAGGTGCATCTTAAATAGAGGATTGGATCTAGATTTAACGCAGCATTTGAAATGTAGAAGGCTATGCCCCAATAAGCAATGGTTGGATTGCCAGCACATATGACTTAGTTGGGCATATACTCCAAATATTTTGTTGTCTTGCACTATTGGAAATGGAAGAGCATATAGAGTGCTGAAAATTAAACCATGATTGCACAGTAAAAAACACCAAATGATAACAATAATATCAAGTTTGTACAGGACTTCAATATGAATCTCTTTACAATGAACTTGCATTGGCTTATAAAGCCATTCCCGCAACTTCCCCAAACTACCTTCAACAACCCTACGGCAAACTCCCAACTAATTAAATAATTTATTGCTAATACTAAGTCACTAAGATGACTTTATTATAAATGTAATCCTTAATTTTCTAACACCCCCCCCCCCCCCCCACCCCCTTAAGGTTTACATCACAAAAAATGAAAAGAAGAACATAAACATTGCAACATGGATTGACTGCAGTAGTCCAACTGGAAATTTGTAGAAGCGTCGTCTTCACTAAATAATTTAATGCTAATACTAAGTCACTAAGGTGACTTTATTATAAATGTAATCCTTAATTTTCTAACACCCCCCCCCCCTTAAGGTTTACATTACAAAAATAAAAAGAACATAAACATTGCAACATGGATTGACTGCAGTAGTCCAACTGGAAATTTGTAGAAGCGTTGTCTTCATTAAATCTCCCTGCTCATCCAGAACATCCCAATTTACTCATGTCCAGGCAAATGTCCTGATTGACCACCAAATCTCCTTAGAATACCCCAAACTGCTCATGTCCAGGCCAGTGTCCTAGCTGACCACCAAACCTTCTCAGAACACCCCAAACTGCTGGTGTCTAGGCAAATGTCTTTATTATCAAACAATACTTGTGAATCAAGACATACTCAACTATTCACAAGTATACCACCTTTCTTGTGAATCGAGACACACTCAATTATCCACAAGAAAAAACACCAACCAACTGTGAATCAAGACTTACTCAACTATCCATAGTAACACTCCTCCCTTTGTGGGTCGAGACATACTCAACCATCCACAAATATAAACATGCAAGTCTATGGATCGAGACATACTCAACTATCCACAAACTATAAAACTGCCAAGCCTCCAACTATCCACAACCCACTAACCTTACTGACTGCCTGGGGACACTTTCTTCAACCCGAGCAACCTGTGCTGATGTCAATGTTGCAGCGCACAGAGGGATTTTGGATGTTTCTCTGAACAACAACAGAACCACATTGATCTTCAATGCTTCAGAGGACCTCCTAACTGTTCTGATACCATACGGGATGCTTTCTTCAACCTGAGCAACCTGTGCTGATGTCAATGTTGCAGCGCATAGAGGGATTTTGGATGTTTCTCTGAATGACAACATAACCACACTGATCTTCAATGCTTCACAAGACCTCCTAACTGTTCTGATACCATATTAGAAATGGAAGTGCATACAGAGTGTTGAAAATTAAACCATGATTGCACAGTAAATAACACCAAATGATAATAGTAATATTAAGTTTATTGTTATAACACTAAATGACTTCAATATGGATCTCTTGAGTCTTTGCGATGAAACTTGCATTGGTTTACAAAGCCATTCCTGTAACTTCCCTAAACTACTTTCAACTACCCTACAGGAAACTCCCAACTAATTAAAATTTTAAATAATTTAATGCTAATACTACTAAAATCACTTTATTATAAATGTAAACCTTAATTTTCTAACATATGGTGTCAGAACCACATGCATCATTTCACATCTTGTTCATTTATATTATATCCTATGTATTTCATTTTAATTATAGTTATGGTATAGTCCATAGAAAAAACGTGCTTACATGTCTTATGCAGTCTGTAGTGATGTTTTCAACTGTGACAAACTTTTTAATCCCTTTGACTTCTTTGCCTATACATCTTATTTTTTGTCCGATATTTGTATCATACCTTTTATTTGATTTGATTCATGGTTTGGCGGTTTACTAATTTTTTTTTTCAAACCATCAAACGTTTTTGCAGCCCTGAGCATTCTTAGAAATGAAAAAGATTTTTTTATTTATGACATAGATATCATTTGAAATTTTAAACTATAAGTGATTGGCTTTACTGAATCTATTTGATTGACCGAGCATCCCGTTTCTTTAATGGAATAATGGTCCTTGCTTTAGTTTATACTAAATGCTTATCTTAGAAATTTTCTGTCTTTCTGTTCAATGACTCTCACATGGCTATGTATGCTGCAGGTTTGATATGGAATTAAACAAGGATGTTGCTATTAAAGTTATTGACTTGGAAGAAGCGTAAGTAACTAGAGTCTATGCATGGATTGATTTTTTCTTTTGATTTTGCATTTTATTTGGTAAATGTGAAGTAAGGGTGACATTGAAAACAAACATTTCGTGTTGGAACGTGGTATTCTCTAATGTTTCTAAGCTAATTCTGCTGGGTAAAAACTGGAATATGTGAATAATATTAAGTAAAAAAAATTCTGGGGATATATTTTAGATGAAGTAACAAGAGAGGATTTAGTACTCAATGCACATTGCACTTTGTCTAAGACTAGGGACTGTATCTTACAAAGTTAGAATCTTTTTTTAAAAACTTTTTTCCCATGCCAATAAGTTTAGGACCCAGACAAATTAGAAAACAATCTGGCCTCACCAACAAGGAGTGTTTATGTTTGAGAAAAATCATTCATCTCCCGTTTCTGTGCCAGTGTCAAGGGTTAGGAATCACTTAAATGTTCCTGAGTATGTGTAAGATCCCTAATAAGATCTGCCCTAGAATTCTGATTTTATTTCTGCTCAACCCCTAATTTCTGAATTCTGATTTTTATTTTCTGATTTACAAACAAATATAACAGTGAACATACAAGTGCCAATATCGCCAATAAGCATGCCAAATAAAGCCTCTAAATGAGGATCACATCAAACATGAATTCCACCATGAAATATACAAGATATAACTATCCAAAAGCAACACAACAAGTCTGATTTTCTGAATATAAGTCTGCTGCTATAAATCAGATTATGATGACTGAGAATTACATCAAATCATGGACTTCAAACATGACAAACATAGCCCGGAATGCTGCTGTCCAAATCAGACCTAAAAGTTAAAACATAGGTTTGTACATACCAAATGATGAAGAATGATGTTCAACAAACCCTCCAAAAACGGTGGTGCATGCAAGAATGAAGGCGGCTGCTATGGTTAAATCACCTCACAAATGCCAAAATTGCCCTTCTTCAAAGGTGGCACTCCAAATTAGGGCAAAACCCTAATGCAATATGCACACAAAATGCCACAAGGAATGATCTTCCAATGCTGATCTGAAAATCTGAATATGCAATCATGCTCCAAGTCTCCAACGTCTCCAATGAAGTGCAAATTGAACTCCGTGATGAATCCGCCTCAAGATGAGCTAGGGTTTTGTCCAACTCATCGATATTCACAAGGGTTTTCGTCCTTGGAATAGTGCCGAACAAATGTTGCAGCCAAGAGAGAAAATCTCAATGAAAATTATGAAATGAATGGATGATGAAATGACTCCAAATGATCCTTTATTTATAGCCAACTTTACCTCCTCTAATTGGGCCAACCCAAACATGGCCGACCTCATGCTAGGCGCCATAAAATAAAAAAAATGTTTTTATTTATTTTTTCCTCATGTAAGCAAACCCTTTTTGGCACATGTTAATTCATTTTTGGTCCCCTCCCTAGGTCGTCCATCTCCAAAACAATTTTAATCAATTTATTTCTTTTTTTCACATGGCTTCCAAAAATAGACAATCATTTTCCATCATCAACTCATCAAAATTAGTTAAATGTATTATTTAACTAATCAGACTATTCCCTTGCCACCTCGACCTAGCCCACGGGAATAAAATAGTCTAGTCGACTCCAATGGGTGATCACTTGGAAAAAAGGGACATTACAGTATGATTAAGTATGTTTTGTTTTAGCCCATGGGAATTTTTGTAACAGTTTGTGGCAGTCCATACTGAAATTTATTTTGGTCTTTAACAATCTTTAGACAGATCTCATGTAAGAGGTACATGCGAATATGTGACTATTCAATATTTGTAGGTATTATTACAAGTATGTTTGCTAACATTTAATCTTTAAGAATTATCTTTTGATATTTTGAAAGGTAATTATGAAAAAGCAATCACTTGTAATAGTTTTCTGCCTAAGTCGAGAAGTCATTGCAAACTAGTTTAATGGCTTGAATGAACCTTTATCATACATAAAGTGTGTAATTTTGATTGCTTTCAATTGTAAAACCATAATGTCTATTCCTTCACACTAGTATCTGAACCTGATTATATATAAACACTATGCAATTTAATATGCTTTTAGGTGTAAAACTTCACAACCTCTGCACTGAACTGATGTTCTTATTTCATCAAGTTTGTTTATTTGAAGATCATTCTGGGTACCGTGTGTCGTATAAATGGTGCATTATGGCTTGCTAACCAAAGGCAATATTTAACTGCATGCCATCTTTCAAATATTCTTGGGGAATCTAATTACAAAAAAACATCAATATCTTGGCAATTATAACGGAGACCAAACTCTTTTGGTTTCTTTATACTTTTTCATTATGTTGTCTTGCTTAGTTGTTCTGCAGGTTAATATATTTGATCTTCCATATTCGTTGATATTTTGCTAGGCAGTTCATGGTAAAACAATGCAACTGTTTTGTTAGTTACTGCACATTTTGTATATACATACATGTGTATATATATACATGTGTATATATATACATGTAGCTATATATTAAATCTTGAAGAATACTAGAATACGAATGAAAAGGTCGAGGTTGACATGGAAGAGCTCTTCCAAGTTCCAGGTAAACTTGCCTTAAACTTAGCCCAGATACATGTATCCACGTATCAAACACATACAGATATAGCGTAGTACTATATTCAGATGCACCTGAAATTGAATACAAGCCCATATCTAGGCCTCTTATCCCATTGGTACTCATATGGTTCCAAGTCATCCTGAGCTGTATCTAGTTTACGGCTAAGAAAAAATAGAAACTGCAAAGAAATTGAAAAATATATACAGCATCTGGAGGGGTGAGATGAAGATAAAATACTGATTAACATATGCAGGAGAAACAATTCTAACAAAGTCTTAAAATGCAGCAGAAAGAAATAATGGCACATCCCTTGTATACATGAGATTTTACCTTGGGAAAAACCTAATAAAACAACATTGCTCACTGTATTAATTCAACCATTCACAATGCAGTAATGTATATCATATTAGTGCTCAATCCTAATCTACGTGCAAATATTTATGGACACATCAGTATAGGAGAACATAAAGCATTACTACAATACAATGGGTACAAAACCATGGGTTGAGAAACCGGCCATATAGGACCCATGGGTATAAAAGACTCGATTGTGGTGGGTGTACAATCTAAAAGGGATGCAAAACATGCAAAGTAAACAATATATATCCAAGAATCCCTTTGAATAATTTGTATAAGGGGCCACACATACTTAAAAATCAGCTTCTAAGGGCAACCATGCCTATTAATTTTGTGCACCAAGAAAACTTCCTAGTACTAACAAATTTTGTCAATGAGTCAACAATGTTCTCCAAGGTAACAACCTTCTCCAACAACATGTTTTTGTCTTGAGCCTTATCTCTAGCAAAATGATACCACACATCATTATGCTTCTTTGAGCATGATAAGTAGGGTTCTTTGCTAAACAAATTTTGCTTTGATTGTCACAATCTATCCTTTTAGTTTTAAATTTTCCATAAGAAACCAACATCTGAACACAATATTTGTATATGTACAACTTCCTTGCATGCATGAGTGGCTGTCATGCTAAGTTGCCGGTTCTGGTATGGGAATGGGTTCGGGAGCGGGGTTTTGGTATGCCGGTACGGTGATTTTTTTCTGTGGGTACGACTGTACTATATATATATTTATATACTAAAAAAAATAAAAAATATACAGAATTGAACATACTAATACATAATTGAAAGAGTGTGTGCTCCAATATCAATGATAGTAATAATCATAACAAATAAACTTTTGGAAGTTTAAAATTAAAGTCTAAAGATAATCATAATATTAATATATAATTGTCAATTGATAATTTAGATGACCGTTGAACAATGAAAATCATTACAATTACTCAGTACTGTATTACAAAATTTGAAAATTCAAAATACTATAAGTCTATAATCAAAAGTCTACCTTTCGCTCTTCAATCTTCATCGAATGGATCTAGATCTAAGTCATCATCATTGATTGGTTCCAAATCATTTGAAACGCAAACATATGGAGTGCCACTCCCACTAGGTACATCATGTAGGAAATTCTCCTCATCATCTACACTGATTGTAGCAAGCTCTGCAATAGATGCATCCAAGTTGGCACACTTAGGGGCTATATCCCAATTCTTCACTGCCCCATCCTTGTACTCAACTTGCTTATGTGATAGAAGACGCAAGTTGGAGTGGACATAGACCAAGTCATCTGCTTTTTTAGCAGCCAATCGATTACGCTTCATTGAGTGGATAAAGGAGTATGTACTCCAATTCCGTTCAGCCAAAGAAGAACTTGCACAATGCAACCTATTGAAATTTCAAATTAGAGCTCTAGTCAATACAACTTCAAAATGCAAAAAATGGTAAGTACTAAGAATGTTAAATAATAAAACATGCTTACTTGTGATAGAATTTTGATTGCAAGAGGTTGGAGCAAAACATAATCTTGCCCATGGAGGTACCACCATGTATGAGCATCTTCCTTGTACATGTCTCCAGGAGCACACAAACTATGCTCTCGTCCTTGTATGAACCTGCCAAACTCTTTCCTAACACCATCCACTATTTCTGGATCTGAGTAGATTCTTCGAAATGCTTTCATGCAGCCATTAGCAACTTCTCTAGCTCTATATGGTGAGGTTCTCCTCGGCAAAGCAAGTATCTCAGTGCTATAATATTTGGGAGACAAGGCGTATGCAAGGAGGTGCAAGGGTGTGTTCATCTTATCCCAACGGTCATCAATGATTTTTTTGACACTTAGGAAAGATGTTTCATTGGGGTCATTGTCCTTTTGTGTTATTATGCTCTTTATATTTTCTACCATGGAGTCAATGCCATCATAGATTTCCCCCAAACATGGATGATTTGTATCAGCAAACCTAAGCATACTCATGATAGGCTCCGTGAAACTCAAAACATATTGCACACGTTCCCGGAACTCATCAGCTAGGATCAATGACTTCACCTTTTGAGCCCTCTTTGAATTAGCTATCTTCCATATACTCCATTGGTGGCTAGTGACCATGAAGCCTAATGCCTCTTTCACCTTCACAAGTCGTCTCAAAACGATTGTGTGATGCATATCGGGTCTTAGCAACCTAATGTTATGTAAAAAAACAAGTTAATAACACATTAAAAATTAAAATGTAATCTTAGAATCTAAATCAATGAATCTTGTAAGTAAATAAAAATATGGCATAAATTAAAATTAAAATAAATTAAATTTACCTTCAACAACTCCAAATGCAAGAAAGACCTGAAGATGCCTTGTGACATATGATGGTTTGTTACAAACATTTGAATCTCCTCACCCTCATTGTATGTAGTTTTCACCCAATCTATTTGAGTGCCAATTGCTTGCATCACCAAGTTAAGGGAGTGTACGGTACATGGTGTCCAAAATATGTGTGAGTATTTTTCCTCAACCAAAGCACCTGCTGCCCTACAATCTTTTGCATTGTCCGTAATGACTTGGACAACATTATCAACACCCACCATCTCTATGGACTCAATGAGGATTTTGGAAATGAATTGTGCATCCTTGATTTGCCCCTCACAAGCAACCGACTTGAAAAACATTGCCCCTTTGGGGGACACTCCAATAACATTTATTAAAGGTCGGTTTTTGCAATCTTTCCATCCATTAGAAACAATGGACACTCCTATTTCAATCCATGAATCTCTAACTGGTTTTAGTGATTTCTCTACATAATTTTTTTCTTTTGCCAATAAGGTGGTTCACACTTTTTCATAACCAGGACCTGTGTAATCAGAAGGTGCATTACTAATTGCTACCACCATTTCCCGCCAATATGGTGATCTCACCAAGTTGAAAGGAAGACCATTGGCATAAATGCAACATGCAATCTTTTCATCTGCAATATCTCTTGTTTCATTTTGAAATGCCTTTGCCAATGGACCTCTTTTGCGGGAAGAAGAAGAGAGTATCATCTTGGATAGACGTTGCCTCCAAGTCCAAGAAAGGATGTTGGGGCATGGAAAAAGGAGCTTCTGTAGGTAGATTGGTTGTTGTTTTCTTTGTTAAAGGATGAGCTCTTGATTTTGCTCTTGTATTCTTTTCATCAACTTCTTCTTGTTCTTTAATGTATGCCATAAATTGTGCTTTTGGCAATCCCTTCTTGTTTGGCCCTTCACATATTTTAATTCCTTTTCCACTTATGGCACATAAGTGAGTTTTCGATCGAGTATACGAGCTCTTATATGTGACCTTGCACTCATTACAAACCCAAACAAAGCCCTACCTCCTGCTAATTGTTCAATCATGTTGACATGTCTCCAAAGAGGATATCCTTGATCATATTTAAATTGTTTATTCTTCTCGAGACCCACTGAACTTGAACTAGTAGGCGTAGCCATTTCAATTTCAAATAGATTGTTGTTTAAGAAATTACAAAATTTAAATTAAAATATAATTAAAAAATGCAGCCCTACACACTAATAAAACACCTAAACATTCAAGAGACACTAAAATAGGTTTAAAAAAATGTTAAAACTTGTTTTTTTTTTCAAAAAAAAAAGTTGAAATTTTTTGTAAAAAACTTGAAAAAATCCTTAAAATTTTTGAAAAAATTCAACAAAAACTAGAAAGAATAGGTTAAACTACTTACCTTAGATTAGTAGATGACCTTTGTGCAAGCTACAATCCTTCCTTGGCGCTTTGCAATCGATTCCCTTCGAAAAAATTGCCGTAGCCCTCAACAATGCAAAAATGAAGAAAAGATGAAAAACTCGTCAAATGGAGATGTTGCAAAATAATGTATTGTATGGGGGCATTTTTGTTATAAGCTCCTTTTTAGGGTCTCGGTTTTATGTTTTTTCACTTTTAAATGACTTTTAAAAAATGTTTTTTTTGTTTTTTTATTTGAAAAAAATTCGTTTTTGCCGCTGGGAGCACACGGGAGCACATAGGGAGCGCCCCGCTTGCCTCGGGTTCCTTGTGGGTCCGCGGACCCACAAGGAACTCGGGGCGAGCCGGGCGCTCCCGTCGCCGCTCCGGGACTTGCTGCCGAGCGGTACGGACCGACCTCCCGGGACCAAGTACCCGGTATCTTAGCTGCCATGTATTCAACTTTTGTAGTTGAGAGTGAAAGGACCCATAGGGAACCCGGGGCAAGCGGGGAGCTCCCGTCTCCGCTCCGGGACCTGCTGCCGGGCGGTACGGGACCGGCCTCCCGGGACCAAGTACCCGGTATCGTAGCTGCCATGTATTCAACTTTTGTAGTTGAGAGTGAAACAATTGCCCACTCTTGTTCATCCAGCTAATTGCTCCACCAAACAAGTTAAATACATAACCATTTGTAGATATTTGACAATCAAGATTAGGTCTTCCTTGGTAGCATATTGCATAATATGAAGTCCCATGCAAATATTTGAAGACCCTCTTAATAGTAGTCGAATATTCCTTCCCTAAGTTTGACATATATATGCTTAGAATTTTCATTGCACATCTAGTACAGACCATGGCATACATTAAACTTCTGACATCACTTGCATACAAATCATGAGACATGTCCTCAATATCCATTTGTGCCTTGGGACACTGTTTAAGAGATAACTTTAAAATGGAAGGAATAGGAATATTGATAGGTTTACATTACTAAATAATGCAATATTATCTCAATAGACCCCCAAAACTTAGGAATAGGAATAGACCCCCTTCAACTTTTTTAATAACTGAACCACAATCCTCTGTATGAAATCAGCAAACTTCCCCACTGAGTGCTTGGCTCTACCACGTTTCTGCTGCACCACTCTAATATAATCTAGAAGTTCTGTGTGGCAACTCTCTGTTTTCATTTGTTGAAGCCCAAAACAATAGCTATTCTGATGAACCAAGCCGGGACACTTACAAGTTTTGAATTCTACCTCTATAAAATAGGACATCTCATACTCGAGTGTCTCACTGCAGATAATAGCTTCAACCCCATTGCCAATCATGATCTTGGGCATTAGAGAAATCAATCTGTTTGACAAGCAAGCATGATACTCAAAACAACTCATTATGGATCTCCATAAACGACATGAATTAGTTTGAGCAGAAAAATAATTTTGACCACCGTGGATCATTTGACTAACCGAACACCAGGATATGTGAGCTGAATATTTCAATTCGTTCAGCTGAAACCCTTCACACAGGTGCTTCCATGATTTGGTGGCCTTTAGAGATCTAATCTTACATCTCCTCCAATTTGAAATCAACAACTTAAAACTAGCACCACTGCTGCAACTATGAATTATTCTTATAGGTAATGAGAATTGCTTTTACTACAACTGATAAATCATCACAATCAATCACCATTTGAAATGTGCTCTTTCCCTCATCCACAAGTGGCTGCCATAACACCTGTAAATACTCAAATGTAACTTTTCGGTGGCTGGACTATATCAAAACAGCAACGTTAATGAAAAAATTCAGACTTGTAGATCTCTGTGCAACCATCTCTCTGTCACTACCAATCTCTAACACCATTAGATGATGTTCTCTTGCAAGAAAACTGAATATTGAGGCAAAACAACCATGTTTTTGCTTCCCCAATTTGTTAATCACTAGGACTTCTTCAAAGATAGTTAAAGTCTCAACACAATTCCTCATCTCACAATAGTGATGCTGTTTCATCCTTCTTGGCAAACTCAAACTTGTAAGTTTAAACATCGTGCAAGGTTGATACAATACAGAACAACTCCCATCATAAAAATGTGCCTTAGCCAAATTCAGAACATTGCATACCTTGATTTCATACCAGAAGTCAACTAGAGGAGATGTCTTCCAGATGATGAAGTCTTCATGTATCATAACTGTTACACCCACTTTAATTTAAAAGAATAGAAAATTATCTATTAACAGAATTTCAGCAGAAAGAATGACTAACTATTTATGAAAGCTGTTGGCGTTTCAATTCGCACCTCTGGAATGCGAGTTGGAAATGGACAGCTATGCACAGATAAACTGCTCTCCTATTGTGAGGGGGAGTTCCCTTTTTGCTGATGTGCGCTTGAAAGATAAATAAAACAAATTTGCCTATCTTCTTTTTGATTCTCAGCTGCGAGCACAAGGTTATAAAACTTTATTTCGCTGCAGAAGAGGTTTTTCCTTTTTAAAACATCTAACTATAGATAGGCCTAAACTAAATGACGCTTTTAATCTCCTAAGTAAATTTAGAGCAAAGGGATTAAAAGTGGACAAGGAATGAATTGTTGTAACACAAAAACATAAATGAATTTCTCCCAGATTCACATCACAAGACCCATTGTACTTTAATGATGAAAGCTGAAATAAAATTTACATAAGCCACACATCTGACGACAAAACTTGATGATTAGTGATAGAAAATCAGAGCAAAAGGCAGGCATGAGACTTCTATTCCAATATCATAAAGTTGTACAACTCCAGGACAACAGTATTGTAGCAAAAGGTAGGCATACAATAAGCGATCAAACACTGGAGAACAGATAACACAGTGTGAACAAGTAGCTGAAATAACAATTTCTGCAGGCTAGAATAGGTACAACAAATTTGCTATCACAATTACCATTCCTCCTCCCTACAATGGGCAAGGCTGCCCTTATTTATACTAAATCAAAGGAATAGGGAACCCTAAAATCTTCTTGATTTACCCTACTAACTTGCCAACTCGCAAGCTTTATTTCTATTCTAAGACAAAGATTACAACTAACAAATGCTTTAAAACAATTTGCTTTAAAGCAAAGAAAGCTCCAACTAATACAAAGTGATTTCTTTCTAAATAAAGAATGGATGAGCTTAGGATGAAAGCAAATGCTTTAAAACAAAAAGCATCTGATTTAAAGCTGCTTTCTTTTGAGTCACATCCTCATCTACATTCTTGCTTTATGGTGATGTCATCCATTGATATAAATATATTGCCGCAACTGCCTATTTTCAGCCTTGAGGGCGGCTTCATCTTCTCCATCATTCAACACTCTCTCTTTCAGATTATCTGTTGCAACTTCAAGAGATGCATATCTGTGTGTCAGGTACTTCTACCAAGATTGGCTCTGAAAACTTTGAAGACATCCACATCCAATGTTCTTTAGCAAAACATTCTGCTTTTCTTTCAACCACTTTTGAGCAACCTTTTCTGATATTTTTCTTTATCATTGTGCCACACCCTCAGGAAAATAAAATAATTAAATATTATTTTCTTTTGGCGGACTTCAAAAATAATAAAATAATGCTTTATTTGGGTGCCCAAGTTGAAACGTATAAAAAGAGGTCATTTGGAGCATTTTTCATATATTTTGATCATTTGGTATTTTGCATTGTGAGAGTTTTCTCTTGGCTGTAATTGATTTTCAGCTTGTTCAAAGATGAAAACCCTTGAATTTTAGTGGTTTGGACAAAAACCCATTCCACCATGAGAGATGAATTCATTTAGAATTCATCATTGGGCATAAAGAATTTGAACAAATACAAATGAATTGGTTATGAATTGATGTATTTACAAATGAGCGAAAACGCTCAATATATACAAAGTACAAAAGAGCAAGTTTTCTAAAAATAGAAAATTGCCAACATAGATGAGCATTAACTAGAAAAATAGTCAGGCCGACATAGATGAGTATGAAAAAATACTAATACCCTCCCTTAATGCACAATCTATCAACAACACCTATAGACCCCCTGAAGTTTACAAATTTATCAGAACCGAGGGGCTTGGTGAAGATATCTGCTGGCTGCTCCGAGGTAGGAACATACAGCAACTGAATGGATCCGTCTTCAACCAGCTGTCGTATGTAATGACAATGAGTTTCCACATGCTTGGTTCGTTCATGGAAGACTGGATTCTTGGCCAGTTTTAGCACTCCATGATTATCACAGAACAAGGGAGTCGGACCTGCCTGAGGAACATGCATATCCGCAAGCATCCGTCGAAGCCAAACTGCCTCACAACCTGCTTTAACTGCTCCCCGATACTCTGCTTCTGTCGAGGAGAGAGCCACTGCCTGCTGCTTCTTACTAGTCCATGTGATAGCACCAGATCCCAAACTAAACACATACCCAGCTGTAGACTTACGGTCATCAACAGAACCTGCCTAGTCGGAATTTGTGTAACCTCTGAGTATAGGATCAGAACTCCGAGTGTACAGAAGTCCATAATCAGGAGTGCCACTCACATAATGCAGCACACGCTTCGCTGCTGTCCAATGATCAGCCTTGGGGGCTGTCACGAAGTGGGATATGTAGCTCACTGCAAAACTAATGTCAGGTCTAGTAGCGGTAAGATAAATGAGGCTGCCTACTAGTTGCCTGAACAAAGATTCATCTACCACTGGTGAGGTGGACTGAGTTGACAATTTAAGCCCAGGTTCCATAGGAGTAGAGGCAGGTTTGCAATCCTGCATTCTGAACCTGTCCAAGAGGCTGCGAGCATACTTGGACTGAGAAAGAACGATACTGTGCTTAGTCTGCCAAACCTCAACTCCTAGGCAATAATGCAACAAGCCCAAATCTGTCATATCAAAAGTACGACACAAATCCTGTTTGATCTCAGCAATCAAATGTGCGGAACTGCTAGTAATGATTAAGTCATCCACATAGACAACCACAAACAATATATCATCACCAGAAAGTTTGACATACAGATTTGAATCAGATGGACTTCGCTGAAAACCATGATCTGTCAGGTACTTATCTATTTTCATGTACCAAGCCCGAGGGGCTTGTTTCAGACCATAGAGAGCTTTGACGAGTCTACAGACCTTGTGTTCTTGACCAGCAACCTTAAAGCCTGGAGGTTGCGTCATGTAGACTTCTTCCTGCAAGTCACCATTTAGAAAAGCACTCTTAACGTCCATCTGATGGACTTTCCAACCAAACTGGGCTGCTAAGGCAAGAACAAGCCGGATGGTACTCATTTTGGCTGTAGGAGCAAAGGTCTCCTCATAGTCAATGCCTTCCTTCTGTGAGAACCCACGAGCAACAAGACGAGCCTTATACTTGTCGAGGGTTTCGTCAGCTTTGTATTTCACCTTGTACACCCATTTGCAGCTAATGGGTTTCTTCCCTGGAGGAAGATCAGAAAGTGCCCAAGTGTGATTCTTCTGAAGACTCTGGAACTCAACTTCCATAGCCTGTTCCCACTCAGGTATACCTTTAGCCTCTGAGTATGTCTGAGGCTCAAAAACACTATTAATGTTAGCCATGAGAGCAAAATTGACTGTAGGCTGCTGTTTGCTCTTATTTCTGGAACTTCTACCCTCAATGAGCTCACCATCCCGGAGATCACTAATGGTTTTAGCATACCATTTAGGCCGGAGAGTAGAAGTGCTAACATTTGGAGGAGCTGGAAGAGGTTCAGGATCAACAACAGGAGCAGCAGGAAGAGGATTATTTTCCGGAGGAAACTCAGGAAGTGCATCATCAGAAATAGATTCTGCATCATCCCTCCCATCAGGTGGACCTAGTGGAAGAAGAACACTTCGAGGCTGATCCTCAGAACACTGCTCAGAAGAAGAAGACTGAAAAGGTCCTCTATCTTCATCAAAGACAACATCACGGCTGAAAATAAGACGATCAGTGTCAATATCTATTAGTCTGTAGGCCTTATGGTTGTCACTGTACCCTGTCATCATGAGCTTGACTCTTGGATGCCAACTTCGAGCGTTGAGCATCTGGAACCCAAACATATGCAAGAGAGCCAAAAACCTTCAGGTGGCTGATCCTGGGCTTGCGACCAGACCAAACCTCTTCTGGAGTCTTCCCCTTAACAGCCTGAGTAGGAGAGCGATTAAGGAGATAGACGGCAGTAAAAACTGCTTTTGCCCAATACTTATTAGGAACACTCCTGTGCTGTAGCATAGAACGAGCCATCTCAACAACCGTACGATTGCGACGCTCAACAACACTGTTTTGCTGCGGAGTGTAGGGTGTAGTCAACTGGCGTTTGATGCCATGGGTATCACAGAAGTCGGAGAATGCAGCAGAACAAAATTCCCCACCGTTATCTGTCCTAAGAGTGATGATGCTACAACCAGACTCTTTTTCAACCAAGGACTTAAACTTCTGAAAGATACTAAATACATCTGATTTTTGTTTGAGAAAGTACACCCACATCTTTCTACTAAAATCATCAACAAGAAGCAAGAAATATTTGCAACTAGTTACTGAAGATGTATTCATAGGACCACAAATATCAGCATGAGGTAATTGAAGTACCTTAGACGCACGCCAAGAATCTCCATCCTTGAAGGGAGTCCGATGTTGTTTGCCAGCTTGACAGGCACCACATACTCCAAGATGCTATGTCTGAATATCAGGTAGGCCAGAAACAAGTCCCTGCCGGGACAGCTGAGAGAGAGAATGGATGTTGAGATGGCCATATTGCTGATGCCACAAAGTGCTGAGAGAAGAAACACGGGCTGCCATAGCTACTTCAGGAGAATCACCAGTGTCAATGAGCCGATAAAGGCCATGATCCTCTAGACCAACAGCAACAGTAAGACGGGTCTCTTGATCAATAATAGAACACTTGTGAGCACTGAACACTACATCCAACTGAGGAGCATTCCTCATGATCTGACTCACTGAAAGTAGGTTGAGTTCCATACCAGGAATATAGTACACATTTAGGAAGATAAGGTTCCTTCCACCAGACTGTATCTGAATAGTGCCTCTGCCAACAATTGTGTACTCCTCACCTCCGCCAAAGATAACTGAATCACTGAAGGGAGAAAAGTCGGAAAACCAATCACACCTGTGAGTAAAGTGACGTGAAGCACCAGAATCGATGTACCAAGCAGAAGTCTTGGCAGGATCTGAAGACCTTTTAGCCATAAAAGCATAAAAGGCAGACTCCTTCTGCTCAGAAAGTTCAGCAACATGCGCCTTCTGATGTGACCCTCCCTGCTTCTTCTGTTTAGAAGCTATCCTCTGACGGCAATCTTTCTTCATATGGCCGAATGCGTGACAGTAATTACACTGCACATTCTTCTTCTTAGGGTTGCCCGAAGGTTGATTTGAACCTTTCGGCTGTGATGACTGAGATGACTAAAATTTGCTGTTATCCTTCTGAAAAGAATTAGCTGCAAATGCCTGCTTGGAAGAGGACGAAGAAGCACTGCTACCAAACTGTTGTTTCCAGCGATCCTGCTGCAGGAGTTTGTTGCATAATTCAGGAAACTTCAAATCAACATTCGTAGACGTAATGTTGAGAGTCTCAACAAAGTGCTCCTAGGATTTAGGTAGACTTTTGAGGGTGATGACTACCATATCCTCTTCCTCCATTTTTCGACCAATGGCCTCAAGCTGATCTCGAATGTCCTTAATCTTCGTGAGATGCTCCTGTAAGGACATACGTTCATCCATCATGATGGAGAACAATTGATTCTTCAAAAAGAAAGCTCGGCTTTTATCAGAGGTCTCATGAAGCTCCTTCAGGTGCTTCCAAATCTCAGCAGCTGTCTTGCCTGAAGGAATCTGCGGCAACTGGTCATCTGTAACAGAAAGCTTAAGAAGCATGATAGCCTCTCTGCTACGATCATCAAACTTGTCCTGATCAGCACCAGCGGTGGGAGGACGAGTTTCTTTGTCCAAAACCAATTCATCAAGGCGGCGATACTCAAAAATAGTCAGCATATGCTGCTTCCAGATATTATAGTTTCTGCCATTAAATCGCTGACTGCCCTCCAACATCAAGTTGGTCAAAGACGCCATTTGCACGTCTCCCAATGCAGGAAAACGACAAAAAATTGAACAGCGTTTAACTGAGGAGCAGAACAGGATTAGGTACAAGATCCGAGACATGTACGATTGCACGAAAAACGAGGCACGAACTTCGAAGTACGAAAAAAAAATCTGACAGGTACCCATGAAAGGTCTCGAAAAACCCACCTCAAAATTGGTCTCGGAAATTTTTTTCATCAATGTCTTGAGGGTCAAAACCCTAGACGAAAAATGGCAAGAACCCTAGGCGAGCAATAAAGCACAGAAGTTGCAGAAAACGACTTCAAGGTTTTCAAAACACAGCATAAAGAAGACGTCTTCAAAGGACGAGCAGAAGATTTGTTGAAATCACATCCAACGATCTGAAAATCGCGAGCAAAATACACAAAATCGCGTCCAGAAAACAAGAGTTCGCGCAGGCTTCCACAAATTAGAATGTCGCCCAACAGAGATGAAATCCCGCAGGGACAAACGGTTAAAAAACGCGTCCTCTACTGGCTCGAAATCGAGGGCAAAAAGAAAACGTCAGGCGTCTGAAACAAACGGGTTAAAATCCCGCGTCTGCACAAAAACGGGATACAAAAGGCTTCGCGACCACACAGGTTTGTGAAAGAATAAACCCGTCGCCTAGGAAGGATTTTCGCGCAGTGGAAGAAGGAACACACGACGCCCAGAAACAACCACGAGCTAGAAGACGAATCGCGATTTTCAGCGAGGAAACACCTCTGCTCTGATACCATAAAGAATTTGAACAAATACAAATGAATTGGTTATGAATTGATGTATTTACAAATGAGCGAAAACGCTCAATATATACAAAGTACAAAAGAGCAAGTTTTCTAAAAATAGAAAATTGTCGACATAGATGAGCATTAACTAGAAAAATAGTCAGGCCGACATAGATGAGTATGAAAAAATACTAATAGGGCATAATTGCAGGTTTATGATGGAGAATTGGTTTCAAACAACTGGGGTTTCATGAAGATTTCATTTCCAGCTAGGGTTTGAAGGTTTTGTATGTAGATTGAAGGAAGAATAAGGCAGATCGGAGGTCAAATTGATCATATTTTCATGTGTTGATGTCATACAAGGGTTTCTAGGTGGATCGCCCTTCAATTGGAGGCATTTTTGAGGCTTGGTTTCATAATTTGATGTTCTGATTTTTATTACAGCGGGTTGGAATTGTGTTTCAGAGATTGATATCATATTTTGGCGTCTTTTGAGGTTTACAAGCTTGCTGGGTCAAATCGCACCATTTCTAGGCTTAGGCAATTTCATAATTTGGCATAATTTGACACTTTTTGGCATGATTTGTGAAATTTGGGTTGTGATCAAGACTTTCAGACTTCGTCAGCGTTTTACCAGCACTCATTTAGAGGGTTTGATCATTACTTTTTGAAGGCATAAGGGTTTCTAATCATTGCAAGGACAAATCACTTCGTTCCTAGCATCTAGCAATTCATTTTGGAGTTTTTGACATTCATTTGGCTGGAATTCATGATCAGACTTTGCATCAGTCATATCAACATGGTTTATCAGTCATATCGGTCCAATATTGATCATCTATAGGTGCTGATTTGGTCTTATATCATCAAATTGATCATTATACCTTGGCTAGGCGTCATTCTACATCAAGTGGCTAGGGTTTGGAGCAATATTTGGGCTTATTTGCACATTGTTTGAGATCTGATTTTGAAATCAGATTGCTCTGATGTTATCTACAACCAATATCATTTGTAATCAACTCTTGAATTCAATAAAGAAGTTAAGCTTTCATTCTGGGTATGTGATATGTACTTTGTGTGAGTTGTTTGGTTCAATAATTTGATCATTTTGTGTTTCATTTACAACTCTATTTGCATTCTTGACTATCATTTGTCAAAACTATGAACACTTTCAAGCAAAAGCAATCAGAAAAATCAGGGCAGCAAAGGAAAAAATTTGGTTTAGATAAGACAAGGTTCTTACAGTGGTATCAGAGTTCATTTAAAAATAAAAAAAATTATGGTTTTGAACAAGAATCTGGTTTAGGGTTCTTATAGAGGGTTTGATACAACATTTTCAGTCATTTACTAATGTCATCAGCTTGCAATTAGTTTCTGGTTTGCTGTTTCAGTTTTGTATTTTGTTTCCAAAATAAAAAAAAAAAAAAAATTCAGCAAGTTACAAAATTTATAATTTGGGAGCTAGATATAATTTGGGAACATTCTAGCTCTTGTCCTTTTTCCCTTGTATTGCAAATACCTTCCACTATCATGTCGTTTTTTCTTGACTAAAATAAAAAAAAAATATTTTAAGTTGGGCCCAATAATTTCTAATTAAAGGGGCAACTTAATAATAAAATATAAAAAGTGTTTTTCAACATTTAAAAATAAAAAGTGTTTTTTAATACTATAATAAGAAATAAAATAAAATGTATTTTTTCAAATACTTTTTATAAAAAACATTTTATTAAATGCTCGGTGTCAAAAATAAAAAAGGTAATTTTAAATGCTAGGGCCCAATTTTTGAAAAAAGGCAACTATAAATGAAGTGCTTGGCTTCTCACTTCATCATCATTCAAGTTATCCTCTTTACATACAATTTTTAGATTTGAGTAGTTTGTTCAATCTAGGGTATTCAAGGATGAAAACCCTTGGTTTGTTTGGGGTTTAAGAGGACGAAAACCTTCTTGGATTCTACATTTGGGATCAAGGATGAAAACCCTTGCTTCTAATTTTGGGTAATTCCATTCGATGATCACAATTGTGCTGATTTGTTGAGGATTCAAAGACATTTTTTAGCTTGTTACAGTCGTGCTATAGTGTTTGTTGTTGATTTTGTGAGGTTTCAAGCAAGATTCTAGCGTGAAGCGATTTTTTATTTGCAGGCAAATGCCATCATTTTGTTGTTAAAACATGATTGAGGGTTTTAAAGTTGATTTTCAGAATTTTGGTTAATTTTCCAATCATCATTTAGGGAAGATCTGATTTATTTCCATCATCATAGCTGGTCGCCACACTTGGATGGAGAAAATCAGTTATTTTGGCATTGGATCAGCCAAACCAGCTGCTGATCTGCAAATGGAAGTGTAGTGCTAAACTTGGAGGAAGGAAAATTGTGATTTTTGAACATTTTGCATATGCTATCATGGTGGGTTTGAGTTGATCAGCATTTTGTGAATTACTACAGCCAGCCATACCATTCCTAGCCAACTGTTGTACATTTTTAAGGCCGAGAAAAATCAGAAGAAATCATTGCGAGTTGGTTTCAGCAGCAATAAGATTTATCATTACATTTTCATTCATTATTTTCATCTTTGGAGTGGCTGTATCAGGTCCTACAGCAGATTGTAAGTACCAAAATAATTCAATAGAAGTTTTGTGATGTTATAATGAGTTTGTACATTTAGATTTGCATTGGCAGTAATTAAAAAAATATATTTTGAGGGTTTCATTTGGCTAAAATTGAGCATTTAATAACCTAGGTTTTTGTTGGTAAACATATTTGTCACTGCAGATTTTAATGTGACTCGCCCAATGGGTAGTGGCAAATGTACCGACAGTTGGAGAATTTATTATGATTTAAGAACTTTGGTTTGAAAGGGGAAACTCCTTTGTATGATATAAATTGGGGCTTTTTAGGGTATGCTTTTGAATAGAAAGCAGAAAAGGCATCTAAACTAAAATTGAAATAGAAAAGATAATTAAAGACTTCATGAGGGAAATAAATTAATACCAAGATTCATTTCCCCAGAAATAATAGTTTGGAAATGCAACTAGGGTTTTTAAGAAGAAATGCCATTTGACATAAGAAAGATACATTTACAAGTATTTCCATGTCTCATTGATCAGGAAACTACCTATAATTCCATCCCAGTTGCATAAAGGAAAACATTTGAATTTCACACATAACAGAAAAGATATAGAGAGGTTGCAAATTAGACACACAAAAAGCCTTAAGCATAAAGAGACAATATATTGGCTCTACGACCAACCTCATTATTCTTTATTCAATCCAAAAAGCAGAGCTGACTCCCTTGCTTTTGTACACTATGTAAGAATCCCTATTTTCTCCCCCAAAAAAGAATCCCCTCATTACGTCTGAAGTCCTCTTATTTATAACTTTCCTCCCATAACTAACTAATAACTACTTCTTGAAATACAATAATTTAAAAAAAAAAAAACCTTATTTTGGTTATGTTTTGCTCTCATTTTTGAGAAATAAGGCTTGCTTTCTAACCTAAGTTAGAAAAAAAATTGATTTAAGTTAGTTTTCAAAAAGTGATGAAGAATTGAGATGAGGAAAGAGAAACCATTGTGATATTGCATCAAAGCACCCTTGAGAGACAATTAGTCACTTTGCTCAGGTTCTGCAACCATTGTTGTTCAAGAGAAAACATCCACTTGAGACATGTTAACAAATTGTTAGTGTTTAAATTCTCAACTTTCGGTGTGACATTACCAATAAGGGCGTGGTTCGGTGGTTAAGTCGCTCGGTTGTAGTGGCGGCCACCAGAGTTCAAACCCTCGCTGGGCCAACGAGCTCGCAGGCTTTACGCCTTCGCTGGGCCAACGAGCTCTCGGGTTTGAAGTGTTCTTGCTAGGGGATGAGGTCCCCTGTGTTGTGGCCTCAGCGGTTCATTGCTCCAGGCAAAAGCATTCATGTGGAGCCAGAGGGCGTGTGGCACCAGCGTCGCCGGTCACGTTAAAAAGTTTACCAGGCGCATTTAAAAAAAAATAAAAAAACTTTCGGTGTGACACTAAACGGAACAGCATGTACAGTAGGACTGTTCTTCAAATTAAGAGGGGAAGCTCCCTCAAACAAAGAAATTTTAAAAGACGATACAATTTAACCTATCTTTTTGTTTCTCAGAGCACGGGCATAAGGCAATTGAAGCTCTTTTGCAATGCTACAAGACTTTTCAGAGTATTGCAAAAGAAATAACTAAACTTTAATGAAACATACTTTAAATTTCTTCGAGTAAATCCAGAGCGCAAAGAAATTGAAGGAACAATTGGCGATTGATTTAACACAAAGGAACAACAAAGACCTAACAACAAAGATCTAACAACAAAGATATAAAAACAATTGTTTAAGCATAAAGTCATAAACAATTCTCCTCAACCTTAACAACACGAAAAGTTTCCATGAAAACGATGCATATTCTCATTCTCAAAGTAATAAAAACACACAACACTGTTTGAACAATAATATGCGAGCAAAATAATAGTTTCAACATTTACCATTAAGAAGTTTAAGTGTATAGAATACACTTATTTATACCCTAAAAAGCAAAGATGCAAGGAAATAAAAGGAAGAGTTAACTAACACTCTCCACCCTAACCCTAATGCTGCATGGCAAAAATGCAAGCTTATTAGCATTTAAAATAATAAAATATCCCTCATGCAATTCAGTTAACTGAACTTGCATGTTATTACACATTGAGTTCCACTCAAAGATATTTTGCATGATTTCCAAAACAAATCCAAAAATAGATTTATCTTTGAAAAGTAAAGTCAGTTCTCAAAATAGAAATTGCTTTGGAAATCTCTCCAATTCCCCAAAATAGAATTCTTCTGTAGATAGTGAAAAATGGCTAAGTCTGAGAATTGAGATTTCTATCGAATTCATCAACTGTAGCCTCATTTGGTATGATAATAGACTCAAGGTGAATTGTCCTCATTTGCAGGTTGACACTTGCATCATCAATGGTCTTTGAAAGATCCACATACTCCTTTTCAGCCTCATCAAATTTTACTGTGATTTCGACTAAATGGTACATATTTTCCACGTGAAGATCTCCACAAACCTTTCCCGAATCAGCCGCACAAACTAGTTCTGCAAGTCATGAACAAGACAATTTACGCCTTCATTGCTGAAATACCCGCAAGGAATGTGTTGGACAAAATTAATAACATACTTCTCAATATTGAGAAGCTTTTCCTTCCACGTAGCCAACTCCGAGGCTATGTCCTTCGAGATGTGAATCAAGAAAGAATACTACTGTGTCCATGAAAAGACTGTGGACCTATCATCCGCTGACATAGGCCTTAAACCAAGATCCTGCAATCTCACCAATAGCCTATCATAGATAGGCGTCATCTCTGTCATGCACTCCAACATGTTTAGAATCCCAAGTAGAATGTCCTTAGAATTAGACATTGCTGCAGTCAATTTTGCAAGAAAAGCAACACCTTTCACTATGAAATCTTCAATCCAGTCTTGCGTGTGCTTGCCATACACCACCAACTGGCTCAATTGTCTCTGATCATCAGAAGACTCCATTACTTGTGGCAACAAAAGTGAAGCCTGTGAAGGTGTATGTAGGAGTTGTGAAATATACTGACGCAGCTGCTTATTTTCTGATTTGAGGGCAGCCTTGTCCTCTCCATCTTTCAACACTCGACTCCTGATGGTATCAGTGGCTACTTCCAAAATGTTCACAACGGCTTATGGAGTGCTTTGGCCCAAGTTAGCCTTGACGATATGAAAATCATTAGGCTCAACATCTAACACCGTCTTATCCTGAGGAGGGATGGCGGTCTCTACAAATATATCACCTTCAGGAGTCCTCGAAATCCTTGATTGCTTCTTTAGCTTATTTGCTGAAGGCTCCTTGAATGATTTGGCTAGAGCGCTGAAATCCAATTGGTATGATGGTCTTTTCTTCTTCTCACCAATCACTGTGCGGAGCCAAGTAGGAGTAGCCCTTTCAGGCAGTGGCTCTGGATGGTCCTCTACCTCCCTTCGGGATTGGGTGTGATCTCAACCTCAGGAGGTGGAATATGTGGCTCTATCTCGAGCCCAACCTCTGTTACTGTCTCAGGCTCTACCCTTTACTCTTACTTCTGGCTCTCCGACCTCCTTGACTCCTGATGAGTCAAATGGTGTAGAAGTGATATGTATAAGAGACTCATGCGGTTTCGGTATCCTTGGTGACAATGAAGAATCCTACTCCTTCGAAGATGATGATGATGAAGAAGAAGAAGAAGAAGAAGAAGAAGTGGAAGAGGAAGTGGTCGGTGAGCTCGGTTCTGCTGGTGATAAAGAGACTGCATCTGGTTGCCGTTGAACCGGAGCTCTAGACTGGGTTCTGATCTTCTGGATCACCCTCGAGGGCTCTTTCTCAGGAATATTCACCTCCTTGACCTTCTCACTTTTATCTTGGATTTTGGCCGTGTGGCTAAGTGAGTAGATGAAGATGGCGGCTCTACTGTAGAAGTCTTGTCCTTTCGGGCTTTGGCTCTCTTTTCCCTCTGAGAATTAATGAACATCCAACTTCGTTTCACCACTGCTTGAGTTCTGTCGGTGATAGAAGTTGACTCCTTGAGGGACCAATCAATTTGTTGCAAAGGTTGCAAATCTATCTTCTCCCTAATGAATTTAGGAGAAAGAATACTATTATCTTCGCGCAAACCTCTGGTGTCTTCATCAAGAAAAGCCGGTATTCGCTCGAATGAGAAGCGACTGTAACTTCGTTGGCGAACCTCAAACTCATCTTCACAATTAGCCCAAAAATCCTCAATGGTTGGCATATGAGCAAATTTGCCACCAACTCTAGACTTCATTACCTCCTTAGGATCATAGGTGCATTTTTCTTTGAAGGTCCTTATGCCAAACTTAGACATCTCCTCACCAATTATATTAACATCTGAAGCACTCTTGCATTTGAAGAAACTGAGCTAAATAGGAAAACCCACTGCATGATTATGCTTGCTGCATAGAAAATTATGAACTTCGGCATTTTGACGCAGGAACTTCATGAAAACTACCTCATCAGAAGGGTATCTCGGAAGTATGTATGGATATGAAGTGAACCCATACACCCGGATGTATGAAAAAGTAGGAAACTGAATGTACTAGTCCGACCAATCCGAGATCACTGCCCTTGCCTCCTCTGAAATGTGAAGATGCATCTGGTTCTCCAAGTCTCGTACTGTAAACATTAGGAATGCGTCATTGACCTGGCGGAAATGCTTCAGGGACTCTGAAAACTCCAACTGAGGATGTAGCCTGGTAAATCCCGAAGTTTTGTGGAGAGCTCACGAAATTCAACCCGGCAAAATGGTGCTGCTTTGCCTCCATGAATAACAAATATGATGTCATCCTGAACTCACGAGTTCGGGGAAACTCTTTGATTTGTCGGTGAATACAGTTACTTATGAGGATAGACCAATCATAAGTAGCACTTCCATTGACCACTGTGCTGATGATGTAAAACATCCAGGTTCTGAAGCTTCTTCCTTTGGCTTGCCCTGTGATGCGGTTAAGTAGTGTGATCATGATTGCATATTCATCTTTGAACTCTCCTCTACCAACATTTCTAGGGAGTGTATTTCTTTTATCTTTTAGCCATTTGGAAGCCACCTTCTGACATTTATCAACATTTGAACTCCACACACTCACAATCTTCAAGGTCTAAGGTGAGTGATTCTTCAAATGGAGGTATCTCAAAAGCAAATTCAATATCATCCAGTTTAAGGCTTGCAATTACCCTTCCATCCACTGCTCTGACTTCTCTTGATTCTGGATCATAGTGTTTTATGCAAGCTAGCACAAATTCCAAGCTTTGAGTGGCTATAGGAAATGAGCCTGCCTGGGTTAGCCCGGAATACATCAGGTTCTTTGCTGCAACACTGCCTGTCTTTACCAAAGAGTCCAAGTCAGAACCCTTGGGTGAAACCTGGCATAAATCCGTCTCTTTGACTTTAGAATATTCATGGACAAGTGGGGATTTAGCCTCTATGGTAATTGAAGAGTATTGCATGATTGCTTGTGGCCTAGAGAGGCTTTCCTTGATGCTGTTCTGCCTTGAAAATGACAAAATCAGACCTTTTTATGCTTGCTGTCCTAAAAAATCAGGCTTTTTTTCTCACTGTCCAACTTTTGGTTTTTTATGAAAAAAATGTATTTTTGCCCTTGGAAAGTGAAAATATGGAGCTGTACCTTCAAAAATCAATCGAATCTGAGCTCTAGATGATCAAGATTGATTGAAAATGCCGTTTCCCGAGGTGGGTATGTGATAGAAATAGAGAAAATGGACAAAGAAACCTTGAAAACTCGTTTTCCTATGGCTGTAGGTGGTGATTTTGGCCTGGAACAGTCATAACCAACAAAATAAAAAGCTTCAAATCTTCAAAAATGGCTTCCTAGGACTGAGCGCTGCCCTTCAAGCATGCAAATCTGCCTTTAGATGATGAATGATGAAGAAAATCGTGCTTTGGCATGGCAAATCCACCCTCTTGTTGAAGTGCTGGCCCTAAATACTCCTCCAAACTGCCTTGAAATGCATAGAATCATGAAGAAATGGCCTCCTCGAGCTGAGCACAGCCTCTAAGCCTTCCTCTTGTCTTTGGAAATGACAATAACAATGAAGAAATACCTCCTTTATAGTTGGGCGCCACCTCCTTAGGGTTTGAATGAGCTTTTTCCTAAAAATAGGGTGCTTTTTATTTGCTCTCCATGCACAAAAGATAAGTGAAGTTGAACTGAAAATATCTTTTATTTATAACTTCTTATTCTCTCCTCCTTTTGGACGCCAAAACCCTAAAATAGAAGTTGCGTTTTAGGTTTCTTTTTCTTTTTGTGAGGAGGTGTTTTTTTGCATGGCGTTTTCCCTTGGAGCACCTTTAGGGAAGGCGCGCCTTTCCCTTGCAAAAATTTGCCTTCAAAACTTTTTCAATTTGCCCTTTGTCTTCACCAAAACTTCGATCTCTTTCTCGACTCTTTTTTCATTGCCATTTTCACAAATTCTTGCTTTGGAAAACTCGGATTCTTGCCTTGGAATTTTGACAAAGATCTCCGCCTTTGAAGCCTTTTGGATTGGAAGTGTGCTTCATGGTGAGAGTGCTCCAAATCTTGTGTTGGGTGTCTTGATGCCTTTGAACCTTCAATCTTCATTTGGAGCACTTTGGAGTTGGAGCGCGCTTCGCAAGAAAAGTGCTCTTTTTGACTTAACCTTTTTGATGCACTTTTTTCAACGAATTCACTCTGAGTAACAAGGAGACGCCTTGAAAATAGAAATTCGGGCTTTTGAATTTTGGAGCCTTTTCTCCTTGGCGTGCGTGCCAAGGGGAAAACGCTCCAACTTTGCCTTAGAAATTTTTAAATTTTTTTTCAAATAGTCAAAATTTTCAAAATTGAATTTTGAATTGCCAAATGCTTTCTTGATGTCCTTCGCAGTTCCTTTGCGTCGTTTTGATCCTCAATCCATCACTTTGGCCTTTGTTTCCAGATGATCTTTCACAGCTCATAGCCAATTTGGCTTCTTTGAATCCTTCTCCATTTAGGCCTTGTATCAATCTTCTTTGATGTATCTGGTACTTGCAGGGTTAGCAAATAGTGACAAGGCGACATGGTGCTTGGGAGGTGTGTTTAGGCATCTTTTTAGGGTGTTTGTATTCATAGACGAAAAATTTCGTATGGGTACAACATTAGGCTCTGTCTGGGGACTATGATGTATACATGTGGCATAGGAGAATATCAGAATCTCCGGTTTATGGTGTAGATCAATGTCTTTTCAGTTGGGCAATAGAGTCAATACATTTATCTAAATCCACCTAAAGGTGGAACTCTGGTCTACCTAATGGAACATGACAAATAAATGATACATAAAGGGGAAACACGATACTACATAACGAGTACATTACTGAAAGGGGGAACACAATACGACATAAAAGGGAAGACCCCTTCAAACCTTAAGGAATGAAGTGCTTCAGAAATTGCCCACTATAGGGCAAGGGCAATGACGTACCTTCCAAGTGTGAGAGGAAATATGTGTTGTCTCCGCAGAACTCGCGAATCTTGAAAGGTCCAAGCCACAAGGAGTCAAATTTGCTGTGCATTCCTTTAGGCTTGTGTCTCTTATCCCATAGTAGGACAAGATCACCAATGCTGAAGTTGCGTTGACGAGCCTTTTTATCAAAGATCTTCGCCCGCTCTTGATGATAAGTGATTTTGTCAACCACTTTTGATCTTTCTTCTTGAAGCTTTGACAGAGACATGATGTGTCTCTCAATGGGATCTTTGAATTGACTATCTTCGACCGCTGTTGTGAGCTGCAAGGCAGATAGCTCCACTATGATAGGCAGAATGGCCTCCGTGCCATACATAATAGCAAATGGCGATGTGCCGATTGCTCTCTTCGGTGTGATCCTGTTTGCCCACAAGGCGTCATACAACTTCTTGTGCCAAGTGCGTTGACTGCTGTCAACCAACTTGCGGGTTATTGTGACTAGATTTTTGTTTGAAGATTCTGCTTGCCCATTACCTTGAGGGTAATAATCTGAAGAATGAGACAATGTAATTCCATAGTCAAAACGGCCACCATGCCATACATAATAGCAAATGGTGATGTGCTGATTGCTCTCTTCGGTGTGATCCTGTCTGCCCACAAGGCGTCATACAACTTCTTGTGCCAAGTGCATTGATTGTTGTCAACCAACTTACGGATTATTGTGACTAGATTTTTGTTTGAAGATTCTGCTTGCCCATTACCCTGAGGGTAATAATCTGAAGAATGAGACAATGTAATTCCATAGTCAAAACAGAAACCCAATAGTTCTTTCAAGGAAAAACTTGTTGCATTATCAGTCACGATCTTTTGAGGTACCCCGAAGCACGACTAAATGTTCTCCTTTAGAAAGTCGCACACCACCTCCGAGGTAGCTCGCCTAGTAGGAATGGCCTCAACCCACTTTGTAAAATAGTTGGTAGCTGTGAGGACATAAATATGTCCTTTGCTTGAGTTAGGGTTGAGAGGCCCAATGAAATCTAACCCCTATTGCTGAAAAGGGGCTTCGATGACAACTGGCTTGAGTGGAAGGGCTGCCAATTTGAGTTTTCCAACAAATTGTTGACAGGCTTGACACTTCAGCACCCACTCATATGCATCCCTGAACATAGTAGGCCAGTAGTACTTTGCTTGTAGGATTTTGAATGCAGTGATCCGTGATGAAAAATGACCATTGCAGGCTTTATCATGAAAGCCTTATAGCAACCTCCTTTGCTGGTTCTTGTCAACACACCTCAAGAATGTGCCGTCTAGACTTTGGTTGTACAATACATCTTTCCATAGCACATACTTAAGTTCTCTCAGCTTCAAAGTCCTCTTTTGCTGTTTGTCTAAGTAATCTGGACATTCTCCATAAGTCAGATAGTAGGCTATGTCTGTGTACCATTCCTTAGTGGAGTCAATGAATAGTACCAAGGGGAGCTCCTCTTCTTCGTCAATAAAATTGACGGTATCTTCCTTTTCTCTATCTCCATCCTCGGCTATGAGCTGGCAAAGTCCTCAGCCATGTATCAACTTGGTAGGCCTGATCTCTAGATCGTATTCCTGGACTTTAGTTACCCAATTCCCTCGCTTAGTGCCCATCTCCTGCTGAGTAAGAACACTTTTGACCACTGGATCAGGTACAAAAACTATGGTGCGAGAGTTTAGGATGTAGAATCTGAAATTCTTTACGGCTCGAACTACAGCATATGCGTGCTTCTCAATCTGTGAGTATCGCATCTCATGATCCTTGAAACTGCTGCTCATGAATGCGATCAGAGATTCAGCTTCTGCGTGAGAATGGCAAACATAGTATGCTCCGAAGCATAGCAGTATAGAATGAAGCTTTTGTCGAAGTCGGGATGGACCAAGACGGGAGCTTTGCTAATTGCTTCTTTGATTTTTATGAAGGCGTTCTATCCTTCCTCTGTCCATTTGAAAACCGAAGTCTTCTTCATCATAGCTGAGATGTCCTTTGTGAGCTCTAAGAAATCTGGTATGAACCTTCGAAGAAAGTTCACTTTGCCGAAGAAAGAATGAACTCCAGTCTTGCTTGTTGGCAAAGATAGGTTACGAATTGCATCGACCCGATGTGGGTCAATCCTTGTACCTTCTTTGGACACAATATGGCCTAGCAGCTTTCCTTCGGTTACTGCAAAGACTAACTTCTTTGGATTTAGGGAGATGCCGCGATATTTACACCTCTTGAACACATGGTTTAAGTGTTGAAACTTGAAAGTGCTCTGCACATCTTTTGGAAAAGATAGTGAGATCAGCGAGGTATACCACTATAACCTTGTCCTTCAGATCACCAAAAGCTAAATCCATAACTCTTTGAGAAGTGGCTCCAGCGTTGATGAGGCCGAATGGCATCCGCTCATAAGTAAAGGTACCCCATGGGGTAGTGAATGCCGTCTTGTATTGATCTTCAGCTGCAACTGCAATCTGATTATACCTTGAATATCCGTCGATCTTTCTTGACTTGGAATTGCTCTTTGATTTGCTTGACGATCAACTCGGCATCTCCTTTGACTTTTAGTAACTTGATTCCCATCTTGCGTGCATTCTTGAGATCTAACAAAAGCGCCTCGTATTCTGCAGTATTGTTGGTGCAATCAAGCTGCAGACGATATGCAAAAGGGTATAGCTTACCCTTGGGAGATATTAATACTACCTTGGCTCTTGATCCGGCTGTTGAACAACTACCCTCAAACTGCATGGTCCATAGGTCGGTAGTATCTTCTTTATCTGCTTCTGAACAGATAATGGCTTTATCTTTAGTCTCGTTTTCAGCCATCATCATGTAAGTGCTAGGGCCGGTCTCTTGGTATAGAATTTGTGCCTTTGGATCTTGAGACTTCACCACCACGGGACTTGGGCTTAGGTTCTAACTTGATTTTGCTACCTTTAACGGGGATGGTTGCCGAGGACCAATCCAATTGAATTTCTCCACCTAAGTCTTTGCAAAAACTTCGACTTAGCAACATTCCGTAGCTGGCCGGAATATCTGCTACCAAAATAGTCATCATAATTCTCTTCTCTGGACAGGCCGTCAAGGCTACTTGTGCATCTTTCGACTGTCCAACCAGTGGCACCGATTTTGATTCAAGTAACACTTGCCTTGGGTCTTGGTGCACGATAGTCCTAGCGCATTCATTACTTGCAAAGGCATGACATTATTTGAAGCGTCGGAGTCTATGATGCAATTGCTCAACTTGAAGCCGCCTATGTATAGAGATATGTAGAAAGGCTTCGGCTTGTCTCCTGCTGTTGCTTAAGATTCAAGAAGGGTAGGCTGGATTGGAGTCTCCTTCCTTACAAATTTGACAATTCTTTCCAGCTGATCAGGGTGATCTTGGAGGTACTCCAGTTGAGAAATCTGGACCTTCGTCTTCATCATGGAATCAACAATATCAAAATTTGCCGTAGATGAATCCAAAGTGCTAACTTTGACATTTTCTTGAGGTAGCTTGGCCACTTATCTAGATTTCTCTTTTGCTTTCAATTTTTCTTCTTCCTCTTTTTGAGCTTTCAGATGCTGCCACTGAGTGAAGACTGGCATAGAGTAATGTTCGGCATTGACCGCAAGAGAATATTGTGAAATATTATCATGGTCTTCTTCAAATATGGATTCATTTTGAATGTAACCTGTAGCAGAGTCACCATCAAGGTCATCCATCTCGGGATGAATAACGCTTGAACTTGAGGGTCCGGCATCAGCAAAGCCCATGATTTGATTCATTCTTTGACTTTTAGGGCATGTAGCTCGATTGTGTTCACTAGTTTCATGGGAAGAGCAGAAATACGCTCTAGGTGGTGGAGCTTCAGCTGTCGACTTTGTTGGAAGTGCTGGTAACCTTGGCCTATAATTGTTATTATAGGGCTGGAAATTATTTCTTCTATGACGTGGTTGGTATTGTTGCGGGGGCTGCGCCTGCTACGACATTTGCCTCTTCATGATTGTGACATCATTCACTGCCTTTTGAAGTAATGGATCTGCGGAATTCTGGATCAGAGGCCCGATGGAATCCTTTTTCATTTTTCCTGGAGTGATCATATGATCCTCCAGTTCTATGGGGTGCTTTTGCGCTTTTGTCAATTCTGTCTCATGAGCTAATATGAGAAGAAACGAAATCTCAGACGACAAAGCATTGATGAAACTGCTCAGCAGGATCTTAGGTGAAGGGTTCAAAGTGACTGACAACCTTGTCACAAGACGATTGAATCTCGCGATGAATTCTCTCATTAGCTCATGAGACTCCATCTTTGAATTAGAGAGTTGCGCAAACAACATGTGACTATCTTTAGCAGGCTTGAATCTGGCTAAGATGGTTGAACCAATCTGCCACATTACCGGTCAAGGTCTCAACAAAGAGACGTACCACAACATCTTCGTGAGCTACGCTCAAAACAACACAAGCCATAGTGAATGCGGAAATATGTTCGTCTCGATGCTGACTTCCATCTCCATGAAACCTTGGAAAAGGCTTTTGCGATCCATTTGGGAGATCATGACTGCCAGTAAGTGCAAGGGGACCAATTACATTTCCCCATGGCAAGGCAGGTGCATGCCTTCTACCACCATTGTTGCCGTTGTTGCCATTATTGCCATTGTTGCCTACTCCACCATTATTGTCACCCATGACTTCTCTTGTTGGATATGATATATCAGGGTTAGTAGAAGATGAGCCTTCGGCATCTGTGGTATCAAATGTTTGGAAAAGTGGACCGGCAAGACCTCTTCTATTTCACCTTTGGTAGACTCGGTATGCTATATTTGCTTAATCCCACATAGGAGGAGGCAATATTGGTCTTCCTGCTGCAAGATCAACTTTTCTCTCTTCTTCGTCAAGTATTGTGGTAGCTGCTCTCCAATGTGCCCGATTCTTTCTTTCAACGAACACAAATCTCCTTAAGCTGTCGACAATATCTTCTTGCTCCTGTTGGACTAGAGTCACGTGCAGCTGCAAAACAAGTGCAGTAGGGTGCCAAATGGTCATGTCTGCAAAGAGGTAAAGCGTTAGCTTCAAAGTAAAATTCTCGTGCCCCACGATGGGCACCAAAAACTGTTAGCGTTTAAATTCGCACCTTTCGGTGTGACACTAAACGGAACGTGTATAGTAGGACTCTTTTTCAAATTAGGAGGGGAAGCTCCCTCAAACAAAGAAATTTTAAAAGACGATACAATTTAACCTATCTTTTTGTTTCTTAGACCATAAGCAGAAGGCAATTGAAGCTCTTCTGCAATGCTACAAGACTTTTCAGAGTATTGCAAAAGAAATAACTAAACTTTAATGAAACATACTTTCAATTTCTTCGAGTAAATCTAGAACACAAAGAAATTGAAGGAACAATTGGCGATTGATTTAACACAAAGGAACAACAAAGATCTAAAAACAATTGTTTAAGCACAAAGTCATAAACAATTCTCCTCAACCTTAGCAACACGAAAAGCTTCCATGAAAACGATGCATATTCTCATTCTCAAAGTAATAAAAACACACAACACTGTTTGAACAATAATATGCGAGCAAAATAATAGCTTCAACATTTACCATTAAGAAGTTTAAGTGTATAGAATACACTTATTTATACCCTAAAAAGCAAAGATGCAAGGAAATAAAAGGAAGAGTTAACTAACACTCTCCACCCTAACCCTAATGCTACATGGCAAAAATGCAAAGCTTATTAGCATTTAAAATAATAAAATATCCCTCATGCAATTCAGTTAACTGAACTTGCATGTTATTACACATTGAGTTCCACTCAAAGATATTTTGCATGATTTCCAAAACAAATCCAAAAATAGATTTATCTTTGAAAAGTAAAGTCAGTTCTCAAAATAGAAATTGCTTTGGAAATCTCTCCAATTCCCCAAAATAGAATATTTCTGTAGATAGTGAAAAATGGCTAAGTCTGAGAATTGAGATTTCTATCGAATTCATCAACTTTAGCCTCATTTGGTATGATAGACTCAAGGTGAACTGTCTTCATCTGTAGGTTGACACTTGCTTCATCAATGGTCTTTGAAAGATCCACATACTCCTTTTCAGCCTTATCAAATTTTACTATGATTTTGACTAAATGGTACATTTTTTCCACGTGAAGATCTCCACAAAACCTTTCCCGAATCAGCCGCACAAACTAGTTCTGCAAGTCATGAACAAGGCAATTTACGCCTTCATTGCTGAAATACCCACAAGGAATGTGTTGGACAAAATTAATAACATACTTCTCAATATTGAGAAGCTTTTCCTTCCACGTAGCCAACTCCGAGGGTATGTCCTTCGAGATGTGAAGCAAGAAAGAATACTGATGTGTCCATGAAAAGACTATGGACCTATCATCTGCTAACATGGGCCTTAAACCAAGAGCTTGGAATCTCACCAATAGCCTATCATAGATAGGCGCCATCTTTGTCATGCACTCCAGATGATCTTTCACAGCTCATAGCCAATTTGGCTTCTTTGAATCCTTCTTCATTCGGGCCTTGTATCAATATCCTTTGATGTATCTGGTACCTGCAGGGTTAGCAAATAATGACAAGACGACATGGTGCTTGGGAGGTGTGCTTAGGCATCTTTTTAGGGTGTTTGTATTCATAGACGAAAAATTTCGTATGGGTACAACACAAATGATTTTAGGGCTTTCTCAAGAGATCCATCATGTGCCAATCCATTGCCAATACGTGGTTCCACAATGTTTCTGCCTGTCAAAATTTTGAGAACAATGCCACAGCTGCATATTTCTTTGTGATGTTCATTTGTGTAGCATACATAGGAGTAAAATAACCATAAGAACCAACAACTTCTGGACATGGCAAGGTGAAAATCAGAAGCATTCATCAACTTGGCAAGGCCAAAATCTGCAATGTATGGCTTAGACCTTCCATCCAAAAGTATGTTATTGCATTTGACATCTTTGTGCAAGATTGCAGGCACACAATCATGGTGTGAACATAAAAGTCCTTGAGCTGCTCCAAGTGCAATTTTGTACCTTGTATCCCAGTCAATAATTCTATCCTCATAAAATAACTAAGCCAGATTCCCATTTGGTATGTAGTTGTATAGAAGAAGCTAGATTTGACAATTAGTATAATACCTTAGGAGCTTCATAATGTTGTGATGGCAGATTTTTCCAAGGATCTCTATTTCTGAGGGAAAGGCTTTTCGTTGTTCTCTTTGATCATCAATTGTCAGAAAAAGAACCACTTTCAATTACATCAGTTTGCGGAGAATAGGGTATAACAGTTGGAGGACACCACTGATCAGGAACGGTCGGAAAATAATGTGACATTCCCTTGCGGAAGTGCTTCTTGTATTGCTTTGGAGAAATAACTGTAGCTGATGTGGTTTTAGGACCACCAAGAATACCAGAGGCTTTTACCCATGTCTATAAGTGTTTTTCCCATGTATCCTCATTAAATCAATAATACCTAAAACCAGCTCTCATCATTCTTCATCAACTCCAATAAGCAGTGAATAATCCATGACATCAATTGATGCTAGAAATGAAGTATCATTCTAGACAGCTCTCCCCAGAAGGCGCTTGGCTTTATTCCCAAGAAATATTGGAGTGGTTGGCATAGCCTCTAAAAGGTTTTGGTCCAAAAGAACTTTATTGCTTCCTGTTGAATCTGAATTGTAACAGGAGCGACCGGATCTTTTGAAATCATAAACCCGTATGACATTCCTTCCAAACAAGAGATTCTCCATTACCATCAGATCCATCCTAATCTTTTTGCCACCTTTTGCATGCTTCTTGATGACTTGATAAATACCAAGGTGTAAGATCCCTAATATTCTAATTTTATTTCTGCTGAAACCTTAATTTCTGAATTCTGATTTTTATTTTCTGATTTACAAACAAATATAACAGCGAACATACAAGTGCCAATATCACCAATAAACATGCCAAATAAAGCCTCTAAATGATGATAGCATCAAACATGAATTCCACCATGAAATACACAAGATATAACCATCCAAATGCAACGCAACAAGTCTGATTTTCTGAATATAAGTCTGCTGCTATAAATCAGATTATGATGACTGAGAATTACATCAAATCATGGGCTTCAAACATGACAAACATAGCCTGGAATGCTACTATTCAAATCAGACCTAAAACATAGGTCTGTACATACCAAATGATGAAGAATGATGCTCACCAAACCCTCCAAAAATGGTGGGGCATGCAAGAATGAAGGTGAATGCTAGGGTTTAGGGCTCCAAAGCCCACCAATGAAGAAATCACCTCACAAATGCCAAAATCGTGCTTCTCCAAAGGTGGTGCTCAAAATTAGGGCAAAACCCTAATGCAATATGCACACGAAATGCCACAAGGAATGATCTTCAATGCTGATCTGAAAATCTGAATATGCAATCGAGCTCCAAGTCTCCAACGTCTCCAATGAAGTGCAAATTGTACTCTGTGATGAGTCCACCTCAAGATGAGCTAGGGTTTCGTCCAACTCACCAATATTCACAAGGGTTTTCATCCTTGGAATAGTGCCCAACAAATGTTGCATCGAAGAGAGAAAATCTCAATGGAAATTATGAAATGAATGGATGATGAAATGACTCCAAATGATCCTTTATTTATAGCCAACTTTACCTGCTCCAATTAGGCCGACCCAAACATGGCCGACCTCATGCTAGGCGCCATAAAATAAGTAAAATATATTTTTTTAAATTTTTCCTCATGTGGGTGAACCCTTCTTGGCACATGTTAATTCATTTTTGGTCCCCTCCCTAGGTTGTCTAGCTCCAAAACAATTTTATTTAATTTATTTCTTTTTTTCACATGGCTCCCAAAAATAGACAAAGTCATTTTCCATCATTAATTAGCTCATCAAAATTAGTTAAATATATTATTTAACTAATCTAAATATTGAATATTCCCTTGCCTCGACCTAGCCCACGGGAATAAAATAGACTAGCCGACTCCAATGGGTGATCACTCCGAAAAAGGGGACATAACAGTCCTCCCTTCCCAAAATTGCTTGCCCCTGAAGCAATTGCACACCTGGATGCTAGAAAATCTGTTCTCCTTCCCAAGTAGCATCTTTCACAGGCAAGTCCTTCCATCTCGCCAAATACTCCTTGATCAACCTACTCCTCAATTTGCGCTCCCTGATATCTAGAATAGCATCAGGAACAGGGACCAGTTTCCCCTCCTCATCCAATGGTGGAAGCTCAGGAGAAGTAACATGCTGGCCAATTGCCCTTTTGAGTCAAGATACATGAAACGCATTATGAATCCGGCTACCTTTGGGCAACTCCAACTCATATGCAACCTCTCCAACTCTCCTCACAATCCTGTAGGGGCCATAGAACTGAGGTTTTAGTTTCTCTGCGCCACTTCTCTTCAGTGTAGGCTGTCTAAATGGTTGAAGGTGCAAGAAAACAATTCACCAACCTCAAAATTCCTCTCCACCTGGTGCCTATTTGCATAGATCTTCTACTGATTCTAGGCATGGTGAAGATTATCCTTAAGTGCCATAATGATATCCTGGCTATCCCGCATCATCTCTCTGCCTCTGGGAGCTTTGCTGTCATCAAGTGCTAAGTCTACAAAAGACTAATGTCATAGCCATACAAAGCTCTCAAAGGAGTCATGCCAATCGACATGTGATAGGTGGTATTATAGCAATGCTCCCACATATACAACCACCTGATCCAAGCCTTCTGCTGCCCGACAACATAATTGTGTAGATATCCTTCCACCCATTTGTTCACAATGTTTGTTTGCCCATCTGTTTGAGGGTGGTAGCTAGTGCTCGGGGTCAACTCCGTACCAGCTAATCTGAATAACTCCTGCCAAAATACACTAAGAAATTTGCTATCCCGATCGCTGAGAATGGTCTTAGGAAGCCCATGGAGTCTAAACACCTCTCTGAAAAACAACTTTGCAATCTGAGGTGGCTTATACTCAGATGAAATAGCAAAGAAATGTGCACACTTAGGCAATCTATCAACAACCACAAATATGCAATCTTTGCCCTGGACCTTCGGAAGACTTGTAATGAAATCTATAGATATACTTTCCGACTTCTGTTCTGGAATAGGTAAAGGCTGAAGCAAACCCGTTGGGAAAGTATGCTCTAACTTGTTTTGTTCACAAGTCATACAGTCACGAACATATCACAAGACATCATTCTTGAGACCCTTCCATGAGAATCTCTCTCACCTGCCTATAGGTTTTGAAAAACCTTGAATGTCTTGCTAATGGAGTATCATGAACATCCCTCAAATTCTTATCCTTTATCTTAGATTCGGGTACCAAATAGATTCTATCCTTATAATAGATTACATCATCAATCACCTTATACCTGTCATCCTAAATCCTGTCGTACATGAGCTCGCAAGCAAAAGAATTCTTGGAATACTCAACCAAAAGGTGAGCCTTCCAATCAGCTGAAATCTTTGACATAGAGCAAAGAGTAGTTCTCCTGGAAAGAGCATTGGCAACAACATTATTCTTATGCTTGACATAATGTCAAAATCGTATACCTGAATCTTGCTCACCCATTTTTGCTGCCTCTCATTCAGATCCTTCTACTCTAGAAAGTATTTCAGACTATTGTGGTCAGTCCTTACCACAAACTTACCACCCACCAAGTACTGTCTGAACTTTGCCGACACATGCATGATGGCAAACATCTCCTTATCATAGGTGGAATACAGTCTCTTTGCATCTCTTAACTTCCTACTCTCATAGGCTATTGGAGGTCTATTCTGCATGAGAATTGCTGCTATCCCCTCACCTGATGCATCACACTCCAATACAAAGGGCTGAGAGAAATCAGGAAGTGCCAAAGCCGGACAAGTGCTCATTACCTCCTCGAGTCTATCAAATGTCACCTGAGCCTCATCTGACCATCTGAATGTGCCCTTCTTAGTGAGATCTGTAAGAGGTGTTGCCAGCTGTGAAAACCCCTTCACAAACCTTCTGTAGTAACTGTGAAGCCTGAAGAAACCTCTCAAATCTGAAATGTTCTTCGACAGTGGCCAATCTAGAATAGCCTGTATCTTCTCTTGATGAACCTTCACTCCATCAGTTCCAATCACATGTCCCAAATAGAGAATCTCTGTCATTTGAAATTCACATTTGGAAGCCTTGGCAAACAGGGACTGTGCCTCCATAATGCCCAACACCTCATCAATGTGCTCGAGGTGATCCTCCCATGTCTTACTGTATATCAAGATATCATCAAAGAATACCAAAACAAACTTGCGCAATTGTCTGTTGAATATGTGATTCATACAAGACTAGAAAGTCGCAGGAGCATTAGTAAAACCAAAGGGCATGACCAAGAACTCATAGTGCCCGTAGTGACATTTGAATGTTGTCTTATGAATGTCCTCACGAACTCTAATCTGATGGTACCCTGAGTGAAGATCAATCTCCGAAAAGTAAACTACACCATGTAGCTCATCTAGTAGCTCATTGATCCTGGGTATAGGATACTGGTTCTTGATGGTCTTCTTATTTAGGGCATTGTAGTCAATGCAAATCCTCATCGTGTTGTCCTTCTTTACCAAGACCACCGAAGAAGCAAAATGACTGGAACTAGGCCTGATGTGTCCCATATCCAATAACTTTTTAATCGTCTTCTCTATCTCCTCATTGAATCTTCTGGGATGACGATAGGGAGTAGTGATGACGCGCTTGGAGCCCTTCTCTAACTCTATCACGTGCTCAAAGCCGCGATCTAGAGGTTTTCCAGGAGGAATCTCTCCAAACACCATGCTGTGCTTGTCCAACACTGACTGAATGTCCACATGATACTGCTGGTCACTTCCAGAAGAAGACTTAGAAGATACAAAATACTAGGCTGCCCATGCAATTTCAGTTCTAGTTTAGATGCTTTTTCTGTTTTCTAGTAAAAAACATACCCTAAAAACCTCAAATAACATCATACGAGGGAGCTTCCCCTCTCAAACGCAAAGGAAAGTTATTAAATCATAATAACTTCAACTATTGGTACATTTGCCACTACCTGTTGGGCTAGTCACATTAAAATCTGCAGTGAAAAATCTGTTTACCAACAGGTTTGTAATCAATAAATAGGGTTTTGAAAATTGTAATCAGAATTGTGTATTGGCTGTTTGGTTTCAATTTATTCTATAAAAATCCGAAAGTTGCACAAAATATTGTATAATTTTAATTGGGGACATTACATCCTCTCTAAAAATTTCCTTTACCAAGCTCAAAGTCCTAATGTCTTGAATGCAAAACATGCATCTTAGTCTTCTATTAGAAACTGCTGCGCTATAGGGAGAGTCACTAACAAAGCGACAACCTCTTTCCGTTTTGCTAGTGCCAAAACTTTTGAGACACCAAAATTATATTGCAGCCTTGCATGCATATGAAAATAACGAATTACTTAGGGAATGAAAACTTACAAAGCACTAATAAAATCCTTTGCACAAGTCCAAAATAGGGCAGCGTGCCACATCACACACGTGGGAACCTTATATTTTGTGATTTTACCATGAAATACATGGTAATATTGGGATGATTTATTCATAACACATGAAGAATATTTATACAAGTTTAGATGGGTCATCGGGCTTCTAATTTATAGGATGCACATTTCAACAAACCCTATATCTACGCTTCATATCCTTCTTTTTCCTCAACTATAATTTATGTAAGTGGTTTAATCAACCTCTCAACATACTAACTAAATACCCAATATAAACTCTTTATTTAGTCAATAGGTTTAAATAAATATGTAAATCTATGTGATAACCAGTTACCTCATAACCAAGTATATTGGCCGTATGCTATGGTGTGATAAACTTCCTAACATTTTCACCTTTATTACACTATTTTTCTAATATTCGGAGAGAAACAACTACATGTTTGAACTGTGACACACTCTCAGTGCAGAAATTTACAGCTAGTAGTGGGAATGGCCTCACTACACCTTCATAGTGGGATAGCCTTGCTAAACTACTCCTCTGGATGGAACTGAATCTCACCTCAACCGTTCCTTAAGTGGGATTTACGTCATTGAACAACAATAGTAATCTTCAGTCAGTGTGGACCTTACTAAAGAATTGTTCCTTAGATCGGACTTTACCTCATTGAACCTCTCATATGGTATTTTACCTCATCATCCAACAACACTGGTCTTCTGTAGGTAAGGAAAACTTTTTGTTGAACATGATTGTTACTAAACCGTCGATTGAATCTCTAAGCTAGCAGCCAGCTCAAGATTGGAAGTTGTCTTCCAGCCTCCTGCAATTTTCTGCTCACTCAACTTGTTTGATGCAGATCGTCATGTGGACCACTAAATGCTCCATAGAGCTCTCTAAAGGTCCTGTCGAGTTCTAAGACAACTCTAGTAAGATGTTTTCTGGGTCTTGTTTCCTCCTTGAGAATGTACTTCCCCACCCTTTCCCCTTTGTGTCCAAAATCAAAATATAATTTTTTACAGGTGTTGGGTACCATCTATAATGCGCGCCATTACAAAAACTTTGTTTTCCAGGTTCAAAACAATGACTTTTAATGAAGCTGAAGTGGGAAAGCAATTAATTCTCACAAATCGTGAGAGACTAAAATCCTTTTTGAGGGATGTTTTATAATGTTGTTCTGCTCAAATTGGCAGAGTTTTAGAAATCCCACCTCCTGAATAAAAGGTTATGAATATATAAACTTTTTAAGCCGCTGTAGAGGAAAAATACAATCCTACAATAAAACAATTTTTTTTACAGACAGTAAGAGCTGTAGTAAACTGCTTCTGCAGAATGGTGGACAATGGAATCGACATAGTGGCAAAATATCGTCAGATACAATGTCTTGTCATTAGAAGTGGTATTTTGGCACCATTTGTATGCATATCTATCTATTGTTTCAAATAAACAAACTAAAAAATAAACAAAATCGGACTTCATGCCAAGTGTTTGACAAAATGTCAAACTACCAAAACTGAAAATTCAGGGCAGATTTGGGTAGGGAATCTTACAGTGGTATCAGAGTTGGTTTTCTTGCCAGCCTGTTGGAGTTCTAACATTTGCTACAGTTCTTCAGTTACAAATCAGAAAATTGCAGTCGTTGACTATCAGTTTCAGTGGCTTCATATCTCTTTGCATATTGGTGACGAGCATCTGCATGTCCATTCAAGTGCCACTCTTTGACAGTTGTTAGAAGTAGAGTTAAAAAGATGTCTACAGACAATTCTATATCTGAGTTGATGCAGGAACTGTCTAGGCTAATGAAGGACCCTGACATTAAAAATACATTCAAGGATTGTTGTAGAACCCAAACATTTGGATGGAGGAGATGAATTAATTTCTTGTGGTTTACATGATACAGGATCTCCTAAAATGAGCAAGAACCAATTGAGAAGAGAGTAGCGCTGTTTCACATGCCAGGAAGCTTGGACATCTAGTCACATATGTGGGAACAACAAAGAAGGTGAGCTAATGATTGAAACGATAGAGCTTGAAGAAAATGTCTTATCTCAGGAGGTATGTATAACAGAGCTTCAGGATGACTTCAACGAAGTGCATGCAGCTACAGATAATGAGATTGTGCTTAATGGCAATTTCATAACAGCAGTTTCAGTTGCAATTTCAGATCAAACCAATGAAGTTTATGGGACCTATGGCGACATTGATGACACCATTGACAGGTATGCTGATTTATGTATGCCTCCTAACAGCAGTTTGCTAATGCATGATTATGTCATTCATAAAGAAAAATTGGAAGCTGAAATAATGGACTATGAAGATCCCAAATTTGATGATGAGATCGATGTAAATGAGGATGTATGGACAAACAATCAAAAGAATGAATCCCACCATGTTTCCTTCCAGTAGAGCAAAATCATGGACACTGAGGAAAAAGAGTCACTTGTTATTTCTACAAGTGAGGTGTACACGAGTCTCTATGTTGGTGAGTTAGAAGTGGTTATTGATAGGCCTTGTGAAGAGATGAGTTCATTGGATGATATTGGGTTTGTTCATGACACTGTCCTATCATTCTTACTCTAGAGTTGTAAGGCATCAACTAGTGAGACAAGTGATTTACAAGATGATATGGCTCCTTCAAACAAAGACAAATCAGAAAATGTAGTGTGTGGCAGCCCAAGTCACTTTAGTGAACTTGATCAAAGATCTCTAGCATTGCAAGATTTGAAGAACAAACTTGTGGTTATAGATGAGAAAGTTGTAAAAGTGTTAACAAGGGCAGACAATACTCACAAATACATTGAAAATCTCATTGAGGAAGCTCAAATTGAAGAGAGGAAGAAGGGAGTTGCAAGTGGAGTCACCGTTATTCAATTGTACACCATCAAAGAAGCATTGGAAATGATGAAATCAGATTACTTGCAATTGCTTATGGACAGGGATCTTGCTTTCAAGTATATTGAAGACCAAGAAAAAGAGGCTGATGATCTTTTCTTACAGTTGAGTATGGCTCACTTTTCTTTATACAATGTAGAAGGCTCAATTCCTATTGCAACCACATCCAAGTAACAAGAAGATAATACAAGGATTATGGAGACGAAGCCAATAGTGGAAGAAATTGATGAAATCCATAGGTGTGAAACATTGCAAAATGATTCCAGCATTCCTCATATTAGGGGAATTCAATTAGCTGATAGGGATGGGAACCCACATCAAGAATTTGAATTCTTGAATCTTGAGGATCAATTCTCACTTGGAAATGCAACTTGCAACCATGAGATAGTAGATATAATAGGTAGTGCAGGCAGATTTCAATGTGATGCACTTTTTGAATTGGTAAATAATGATGAACATCTAGAAATGGAAGAAGATATGCATGAAATCCATGAAGACATTGGTGAAAGGTATGAAACAGATGCTGATTTTATGATGGTGAACAACAGTCCATTAACTTTATATGATTTTGTCCATCATAAGATGGTAGATAAAAATTTTATGGTTAACATTATTAAAGTGCCTCATCTTGATGATATTCAAATTTTTATGGCTAAGCATGAAAGGTTGTTTGAGTGCCCAAGTTATTCACGAGACATAATGTTTCATAATGGATTCACTATTCCTTACTTCATTAAAATGCATAACAACAATGTGCATCAAATTGGGGAAGAATGTTAAGACTTGGGTCTTTGGTTTCCAACTTACACATTTATGTTTAAGGGCTGTTCTATGGTGCTGATTATGGTATTTTTAGACTTTTCATTGATGATAGCAACTGATTGCATGGATTGGTGTGCACATTTTTGTCACTATAGCACTTGGAATTGGACTGCTGAGATATTACCAATTTATGACAGTAGAAGCAATTTCAAGGGGGTTATAGATCTGATTTTCAGATTTAACATCACTGTCATCAATTGTTGCAGCAGTCATGAGGATGTGTGTGAGTATGATTGGTGATGATCATACGATTTGGGATCTAGGTACAGTTACCAAGGGTGTGATGTTGATTCAGAATTGGAGGGGTGGACAAAACTTCAGAGTTGGTACCGCTGTCCACTTTTTAATTAGCCTACATAGGACATTGAATGATAGTATGGAAATGGATTGGCCAATACCTCCAACCCAGCAGTGGAGTGATGCTTAGTTGGTGTTGATTAGGAGTAATTTGGTTACCGGAGGAGTTCCTTTGGTCATTCCCACACTCGCATTTCCTATGTTTTCAGGGCTCATGATTTATGACAACTGCTGCCCTAGCATTTCCACGTTGATTATGGCAACATTAGTTTATAGGCAGACAAACTTTGAGTAGTTACATGCTCTTGGCAGCAAGTTGTGGGAGGATTAACAGATTTAGAGCAATTAGTTTTAGCTCCCACCAATATGAGGGATGGTTACTGCAATCAGTTCGAGATGTTGATGGATATATCTACAGAGGTTGTTGTGATGATTGCAGTTGATTGGATGAGTTGGTGTGCTCGATATGGGCATGTTGACACTTGGAGATTAGGTGTCGGTGAGGGGTTATCAATCTATGATCGGGATGGCATTGTCAGGATGTATGATTCCAGGGATTGTATTATTGTTATCGGCTCACGATTAGGGACTGATTGGCATCACTTCCGGGATATTGTTAGGGAATATGGTGAGGGTTATTCTTTGGGGATGAGCAGATTATTTTTTTATTTGTTGACCAGGATCGAGCTAGGTAGTGGGATTTTAGATATGGACCTCACTGTGGCGCCTTGGCATGACACTTTTCATGATATAGATTTCAGTCCTCGCAGATATTTCAGTTTGGATGTTGATGATGATTACATTTTGGGGTTACTGGAGGAGAGAGCGCAGACTTGGTGCTATGGATTAACAATTTTTATCAGAGTAGTGCAACGATGACATGATGGATATTTCCATAGGTTGATTTGGGACCCCGGGATCACTCTTGGGTTCAGTTTGGATCAGTCTGACGATTATGGGGTTGTTTTGGCATTGCCTGAGGACATGCAATCTTTGGGGAGGGCGGATTGTAATGTCCCCATTTTGGGTTCTCTTGCATTGCAGGAGTTATTTGTTGTTTCTATTGAGCTCAGGTGGTTTGGAGGACTCATGTGCCACTATCCGAGGTGATTTCCGGCTTCGGGTGTGCTCTCCAAGAATCTTTGAGAGGGCGTCTATTTATAGTAAGTCGCCCGATTGGCTCTGTTTATCATTATTCTTCATCGGGATCACTCTTGTGCAGGCAATTTTTGATTCCGATGCATTTTGGCGGTTTCCGCAAAATGGGTGTATTAATGGCTTTATTTTAATTATTTTACTAAGGTCGCTAAATATTAAATAAAATAATTTAAAAGCACCTTAGTGTTATAGCTCGTCGGAACCGGAATGAAAAGTTTTAAATCATGGACATATAATATTGGGACCTTGCGAATCAAATATTATCATTATTTTGATTAAAAAAGGTCTTTTGGAGCAAAAAAGGAGTTTTTAATTAAAAAGTGAAATAAAAAATTAAGCTTCTAGAAAGGTCGGTGGGAAAAAGGTATAAAAGAAGGTTGTGTGAACTCATTTGGGACATTCAAAAGTTCTGTTTATTTTCTCTTGGAGATTTGGAGATTGTGCCTGTGGCCAACTATTACCAGTTGGATGAAAGCCCCAATGGTTTCTTGAAGCTGAGGACGAAAACCCTCTGTCTTCAATAGTGCGGTTCCATACAGGGATTGATAGTGTGCTGAAGATTTGGAGTTTGACGACGAAAACACTCGGATTCCACATGAGCAATTTTATTCAGAAGTTGCCCTTTGTGCTGAATGCTGCCGGTTGATGGAATGTTACAGCTGAGACAAATTTATTGAAGATTTCATGGAAATAATAAATTTGGTATTGTAGGGTTTGATGGAGTATTTCATTGATGTTATTGAAAGGTTTTAATGCTATATTTTTTCTAACTCATAATGCTGAAGATTGTGTTAATGAAATACCACTTTGGAGTGGTTCCTTGGTGAAGCCGCAACTTTGTGTTAGCCGCATCCCTCTAACTTGTTAATCGTTGCCAAATTGGATACTATTGATTAGAAATATATGTTGAATCTCCCACATTTGGAGTCGCCTCATATAACACAGCTAGTGTAGCCCAAGTTGTTAGCTGCTGCCTTTTGTTAAAGGTAATATTGGGTGGGACCGCCACCTTGTGATTTAGGGAATCGTGGGTATAAGGAAAAGAAAAGCTATGTGAGGATTTGGAAGCCCTGGTTAAGGAGGTATAAGGAGATTAGAAGATATTTTGTTGGGAAAAAAGGAGTGCAGCCTTTGGTGGTAGTATTAGAGGTGTAGAAAAGGGTTGGATCAGCTTAAGCGAGTTGTCACTCTACCATTCTTCCTTGCATTCAAGCATTTTGAAGCTTTAGGAGTTTATGGGGAGCTGCTATAGCAGTATATGGATATTGTATGCAATTAATTTTGGTATGTTAACATTTCATTTGATTGTAAATCTGATTTTCTGAGTATTCTGATCATAAATTGCAGTAGTTTGTGTTCAAATTAGTGTTGCAGGATATGGCAGCCCCTCTCCCTTGATACGCGTACCAGCGTACCCGGTACGAATGCGAGTACGGTACGACCAAAATACGGCCCAGATACAGTATTGGCCCGTACCCAAATTTAGGGCATCTTTAGAGCCGCGCCGGGCACGTCTAGGTTCAGCATTCTGAAAATATTGTGCCGTATCCAGGTATAGTGTTTTTAAAATATCGATTTTTATTAATAGCAGTTTATTACTAATAGTTGCACCCATAGGAGGTTCAAGGAATACGCCGATAGGAACAACGGATGAGTTTAGAAAATGTTCCGGAATGAAATTTTTTTCGGCGTGAGACAATTTTTCGATAAAATGGACGAGTTTAGAAAATGTTCCGGAGTGAATTTTTTTATGGCATCAAACAATTTCTCGATAAAACAGACATTTAGAAAATGTTCCGGCGTGAATTTTTTTATGGCGTCAAACGATTTTTAGATTTAAAAAACGAGTTTAAAAAATGTTCCAGGATGAATTTTTTTACGGCGTCAGACAAATTTTCGATAAAACAGACGAGTTTAGAAAATGCTTCGGCGTGAATTTTTTTACGGCCTGAGATTTTTCGAGCATTATAATGCTCACATATAAAAGCCTATTAGCTAATTATTTACTATAAATTTCTTTTTTATAATTATTACTTTTTATTAATATTTAAATTTAAATATATTTCTAAATTATATTTAGTTTATTTATTTTATTTTTTTATTTAGTTAAAAATATATTTCTAAATTATATTTAGTTTATTTATTTTAATTTTTTATTTAGTTAAATATATGAAAGTATTTAATTATTTGTTTTAATTATTTATAGAGAGGTTTTTATATTTATTGTTTTAATTTAAAAAACAAATAATTAAATACTTTCACATATTTAGCTAAATAAAAAAATAAAATTAAAAAACTAAATATAATTTAGAAATATATTTAAATTTAAATATTAGTAAAAAATAATAATTATAAAAAATTATATATATATATATATATATATATATATATATATATATATATATATATATATATATATATGTGCCGTATCCAGCCGTATTCGAACTAAGGGTCTCAAAAATTAGCCGTATCCGTATCAGATACCGTATCCGTATCTGTACCCGTATCCGTATCCATGCAACCTTGGTTCAAATCTTTAATTTGAACATATCTATTTTATCATACAAATCTGAATTGTAAATTCTGAGTTTAGTTACAGCCACCTGGATGTTTGTATTTCATTGAATTGGATCAAATAAGGCAGATTGGAATTGTTATATTGTATGCCGACTGTTTGATATAATGTCTTGTCATTAGATGTGGTATTTTGGCACCATTTGTATGCATATCTATCTGTTGTTTCAAATAAACAAACTCAGAAATAAACAAAATCAAACTTCATGCCAAGTGTTTGACAAAATGTCAAACTACCAAAACTGAAAATTCAGGGCAGATTTGGGTAGGGGATCTTACAGAACTCACATGTACAATAAGCTTCTAGATCAAGGAAATTTCTAGAAGATCGATGCATAGAGATACGTGCACATAACAAAAGTATACAATAAAAATACAATATAGGTCATGTAACTTGTGGGGACAAATTTGGTTAGACCTTAGTTGAGGTAATCATTGCAATTTGGATACATGATGTGGAATGTATAGATAGTAACGTGTGGTCTTGGATATCCATTCTATCGTCCGGGCTTGATGGACAAGGTGTGTTTTTGAGTCCCAAAGTATTGATGCCTCATGGCATTGGTGAAAGTATAGAGATCGGGCACCAAAGTATGCAGCGGCTGCAGCCAGAAACTAGTTTGCAGCTGTGAAGAAAGTGGAACTTTATAGACATACATAAAATTGAGTAGTGATTCAAAATTAGAGAAACTATATTCTAATCAATTTGAACGTTTGTATAACATTCAAATAATTAAAAAGGTACATTTTATATGTGTTACCCCAGACCATTTAACATCTATGACTGAATTTTGGAACTTTTCAAAGCTCATCCTTAATTGATTTGAATTTGGAAATTGAAGCTAAACCTGAATTTTTATGATCTATAAATGCATAAATGTATAGAATTTAGGAATCATAAATTACGCTAACATATTGTGCTACTTGTTATTCAAATGACAGTGTTAGAGAGAGGGAATTGTTGATCAAAGAAAGAAGAACTGCAACAAAACAATTCCATACAAGAACTGAGATTTTTATCCTGGAAACCCTCCTAAGAGTGAAAAACCAGACTGTGGTAGTGGCAAATACCATACTACCTATATTCAAAGTAGTCATATTACCAAGTACAATAGATTGCTTTGATGGAAGCTGCCCCTTGCTCCAATAACGTGGATTCTATTGTCCCAGGTTTTCTATCACACTATGAACAGCTAAATCCTCTTTAACTTTGGTCAGTACAACTTTATTTTTCCTCTCATTTATTTCAAATGCTAGTTTCTACCTCCTTTTGTAGATTTATGTAAGTTCCAAGGTTCTCCTTGACCTTGGAAATTTTGCCTCATGAACTAGAAGGTGAAATGGTGCTTGCTTAGTTTACATTCCAAATTTCTTGGCTTTACGATCAAGGGTCACTACTGCAGTCGTGGTCCTGTCCTAGATGTTTTCTCTGACATCTTTTGTAATGTCCACATTTTCGGGTTCCCTTGTAGTGTAGTTGGCATTGACCTTGTGGATGTGTGTCAACGTTATCAAAGGAGTTATTTGATGATTCCAATGAGCTCAGGTGGTCTGGAGGACTCATTTGCCACTTTTCGAGGTGATTTCCGGCTTCTGGTGTGGTCTCCTAGAATCTTGGAAAGGGCATCTATTTATAGTAAGTTGCCTGATTGGCTCCGTTTATCATTATTCTTCATCGGGATCACTCCAGTGTAATCAATTTTCGATTCCGATGCATTTCGACATTTTCCGCAAAATGGGTGTATTAATGGCTTTATTTTAATTATTTTTCTAAGGTCGCCAAATATTATTTAAAATATTTAAAAAGCACTTTAGTGTTATAGCTCGTCGGAACCGGGTTGAAATGTTTTAAATCATGGATGCATAATACAGGGACCTTGCATGTCAAATTATAATTATTTTAATAAAAAGGTCTTTTTCAGAGCTAAAAACAAGTTTAAATTAAAAAGTGAATTTTGAGTTTGGCGGAGAAGTATAAAAGGAGGTTGTGAGAGCTCATTTGAATATGCAGATTATTATATTGTCCTCTGATGAAACCCTCATGGTTTTGGGAGATTGAACTTGGTTCATCTCAGCCTTCTTGAGGACGAAAACCCTCTTGGAAAAGAATAGCTGTGGTGGTGAAAGATCCCCCTGGGTTATTACAGTGTGACTCATTTAGAGTTACAGTTTGTGCAGGAAAGGTTTGCTGGTAGATTTATTCAGAGTCTACGCTTGTGTTGAATGTTGGTCGGTAATGGTATTTGTGCTGAATATCTATATTTTTCTAGTGTTGAAGGTTTTACTGGAGAATTGATAAATAATAAATTTGTGGAGACTAATGCTGATTTTCCTTGAGAATAGTATGATGGATTTGATAGGTGATTTGTAGTGAGTTCTTCTATATTAGCCGTGGGATTTTATGGGTTCTTAAACTTGTCTTGGTATATGGTGGGTGTGACCCATAAGCATTGCATTTAATAAGGTTTCAATCAGATTTGGTTTGTTTCTGAAGGAGTTATCTACAGCTACAACAGTTCACCATTATTCAGCTCTGATACACAAGTTTTGACTGCATTTTGGTGTGGTCTTCAGGCAGATTTCTGAGTATTATCAGTTATTGGATTCATTTGTGTTATGCTACAGCAGAGTGCTTTGTATGACAGCAGCTTATTATCTTGTAAGTCATCATCTTTTGGGCATTATATAACAACTATTGTAATCTGAGCCTGTATAACATTGAAGATCAATACATTGCTGGAGTTTGAGGTCAGATTGTCATTATTAGTTAATTCTTTAGTGCATGCTAAGTGTTTGTTGAAATGCCCATGATATTTCTATGCATTGTGGATTTACTATCTGAGCAAATATTGTCTCAAAATGCATTTTGAATGATCCCATACCCAAACACATTGAAACAATTACTATACAAAGTGTTTGACAGAATGCCTGCATGATAGAAGACAATTCTTTGTGGGTGCTGAAAAAAAAATGATTTAAATTTGGGGTGGAACATTACATGTTTACGGATCAACCTTCTTTGTTTTTAGTCTATTTAATGAACTCATTTTACTGTTCATAAAAATACATCTCTGTATACATTTTTATTGCAATTTTCATTGTCCATACAGATCAATTTATAAAAGATTTAATAAATAAAAACAATAAAATACATTCATCATGTACACATTCTGATGGACTATCAAATATCTATCATTAGAAAACTATAGCAAAAGTAAGGAAATTTTTTGTAAAAATGTATTTGGAAGTGGGACAAAAAACTTTACACTGCTGTAGACATATTGGGCTTTAAATATTTATGCTATTTGTGTGGGTGCAGTTGTAACGAGTAATTGTTGTTTTTTATTTTGCTGTTGTGTGCAGCTATCCTAATGAGGTGATTCGTCATTAAACATTTTGACATGTTGAGACAAAATTTTAATGATTTCAAATCTCTGTTTGTGATGGCAATGCCATGGAGTTTGGACCACCTAGGCAAGATTGCACACTGGAAAAGTGACCCTTGTATGGCTGGTCAGGTCCTGCTGAAAGACTCTAGAAATAGAGGCAGAGCCATGGGCAGCAATGCAAATAGGTGCATCATTTCTCCCAGCCGCCCAAAGCCTGACACAGACACTTGCCAACCTGATCTTCCAAGTCAGTTTTGCTAGAGTGGCATCTTTAACCTTGGATGTTGGGATGGCCAAACTAATTGCAACAAAGCTCCAAGCATCTGATTTAGAAAGCCCTTAACATTGATCCTCTAATTTTTTGAGGCTCACATTGGCTCGAGTGCTGCTCACATGATCCAACGAGTAATGATGGTTTGGATATGGCAGCCTCTAACGCTGAAGCCCAAGTTTATAGGTGTGGGTTATCAATGGTAATGGTGTTTATGATCTGTATCATTCTGTTGTACTTCTAGGCCATGTTGTATAGGGAGGTGGCTCTTTTGCATGTTGAGGATATCTTGACTGCCCCCAGTTAGGGATTTTTGTGGCATTAATTCTCAGCTTGGGCTTCTTGGCTTTGTGATTTTCTTACATATATGCTCTAATGTTTTGTATTAGATCTTATCGCTGGTGGAATTTGTATTTTGTACTTTCCAGCCATTTTCCATTTGCTGTTTTCCATTTGAGGACTGTGAAGGGTGTGTTTTCATATTTGCTCAGACTTTTTGTAATATAGTTTTGTAGATATGACTGTTTGATTAATTGAAAGCTTTAATATTTGATTAATTGAAAGCTTTGTTAGGAAAACAAAACTAAAGGGTTCTGAGTAAAATATGGTTGGATTATGTACGAGTTTTGTGGAATAACCATCCAATGAAGGACTCATTAGAATCAGTAATGCTGTACATAGTTCATGATCTTGCTCGGTTTATAATTTAATCTCTATTAAGATTCTACTTTCATGCCTTTTGGGAATCGAGGTTAGCTTTTTCTAGAAATTGTTATGCTTCTTGGGAGGTTTTTTGGCTGTTTTCCTATTCCTTCATTGGTGAAAAGGTCAAGTGCAAAATTATTTGAGCTCACTGATACTTAGGTGGTTTCAAGATACATTTTAGGAGTGCTGTATTTGTTTAGAAATATGAGTGCCTTTTGTCTGAAACTTTGGTTTCCTGTGACAAATTTTCAGAATTGGTCATGATTAAGGTTGCTGTTCAAACAAAATTTCTTTCTTCCTTGTTTTCATTGTGATGTTTATGCCTGTAATTGTGTTTTTGCAGTGAGGATGAAGTTGAAGACATTCAGAAGGTGATACTTCAAATATTTGAGCGATGAGTAGTGGAAGAATTATTTCTTAGGATTGTGCTTGTAAATTGTCTTTATTTAGATCTAGAACCGAATCTCAGTAATGATGGGTGGCATATATTTTGCTATTCTCAGGAAATCTCAGTGTTATCTCAGTGCCGATCTCCTTACATCACTGAATATTATGGCTCATACCTTCATCAGACCAAATTATGGATAGTTATGGAGTACATGGCTGGTGGCTCTGTTTCAGATTTGGTAAGTGAATTTCACACGCAAATGTAAGAAGATTCTCCATATTAAAGATGATAATACGTAATTCCAGTGCTCAAGAGAAAACATTACAAGTTTTTTAAAAAACTTGAAGCTGTTTGTGCATAGTTTTTAGCAAATAAATGAAAGCTTTCAATGTTAAAATATTCTGCTTAAACTGATAGACTACCGTATTTGGACAAAACAAATCTAATCACAAGCTTCGTCGAGGCTAGAGACTTTCTGTGTTTTCTATTTGAATTTTAATGTACTCACTCCAAAATTCTGAATGTCAATTGGATATACGAGTCTTATATATGATAGAAAATTTGAAAAGCTTCTAGAACTGTGACAACAAGAACTTCAGACCTGCAACTTAAAACTCCTTGAGATTACAGAAGTTTGCGGAGTTTGTTAAACTTTATGAGTTGGGTCACTGTCTGTCATGGTATTAAATGGGAGTCGGGTTGGCCAATCTGCCATTTCATTTAGCAAGGAATTTAAATGTTGAGCTCTACTTCCTTTTCCTCGAAGTATGATTAAGGTATTTGCCAGATATAAATTGAAGTGTAGCTCTACCTTTTTTGTGCTTAGTCTACCTAAACTTAAATGACCCCAGACCTGCGAAAAAAAGGGAAGTAATTAAATTCTCCCAAAATGTTACCTTAATTGTTTGAGTAGTGTGTTGAAAAGAAGATGGCCTTCAAAGCCAGATATCAAAATCACAGCCTTTATTGAAAATGAAATTTCACATGCAACTGTTATCAGCCTTAGATCAGCTAAAAAAGTAATCAATCTTAGATCTTTCTTCAAGCACTGTGAACTGGACAAGGAGAGAAACTGAACTACAAATGTGGATGTTGCTTTATTGTACACAAGCCTCTTCCAATTCCCAATTGATATGAATTATTTTTTAGTCAGAACAAAATTCAAACCTTTTAATACAGGAGCACAATGAAGCACACAGCAATTCGTTGCAGGGCATCATGGCCAGGAACCACCAAAATAGCTTTTTTTTATCAAAAACAACTGCAATCTTTCATCCACAACTATGCTCATGCTCTATTCATTTTGTCTCCTACAATTCCTCTCTACTTAACTCACATTATGAATAAGAAGGTGCCCCTTTAATTCAGAGCCTCATGGGCTTAGAAAACACATCTCACAGATATAGAGCCAGAAAATTGATAGGAAAATTCAAAATTGAGAACCATATTCCTGTCTTATAGGAGTCAACTATGGTCATCAACTTCTCTTTCATCTTATTATAAAGATTGAAATCACAAAGTGATGTGGAAAATTAATTCGTCTGAGTGCAGGGCATCTTGGGCCTGAAAACCCACCGAGAAACAGAATATATGCTGTAAATAGAAACAATCATGGCACATAAACTCATCAGCTTCATAGGAATATTAAGGTTCTGTTTAAGACTGCATCAAACTTGCACCGCTACCTATGGATAGCAATTCAGTTCTAAAAGCTTCAAGCCTTTGCTATCAGTCTTAACAGTTTTATCAAAGCTGCAATTCGGTCGCGCTTCCCTTCCTCAACAGAGAAATTTTTGTAAATAATGTGGGAACAGCAAGTCATAACAGCTAATTAGCATCATTGCTCTTTGATGAAGTGATTTCATCAAACAATTGAACCCTCAATATCACACTGTTTCTATCCTTATGTGAGAGATTTCTCCAAGCCAGGTTGATGGCGGTGTGACTGAGGGTCAAATAATCAATAATCAACCGCAGCTGGTCAGATTAGATAGACAGAATATGGAATCAAAAACATGAACACATCAAAATGGAATATTATTCATTAATTTCTCATACAATTAAATACATTAAGTATTTTGCAGAAATACATAAATACACTACTCCTGACCACTCGAGACTCTGAATAAAATTACAAAACATACTCTACACCTATCTTGACTCTTGGATTTTTTGGGGTTTTCACTTTCAAGCTCCACTCACTTCTTCACAAGCTTGCCTCACTTTGTCAACTTCACTCTTTCCATTTCTAAAAGCCCCAAAAGTCCCGAAAGCCCCTATCTCTAAATTGGACCGAATATATTTATTATTATCTGTTACAAGAGGGAAGAATTGCCAACATAGGGGTTGAAATGATTCACCTTTCAACTCTTACAAAATCTTGAGTGCTGAGTGAAAACCCCAGCTATAGAACAGCAATGAGACTAAGTGAACTACATGTCAATTTTGATATCTTAAGCATAGATAAAATAATCGCCTAAAACTCACAAAACTTGCGAGTCAAAATGGCTTGCAAGTTACTCACAGTATAACTTGGTGGTGTGTTATTGGGGAGTTTTTGGAGAAAACTCGCCAAATACTTGTCAATAGCTTGCCAAAAACTTGTGACATTTGATCAAAAACTTGCCTGTGCCTGCATAAATTCATTTCGTCCAGAAGAAAGTTCATTTGACATTATTTTTGAGCTATGGTGTTGGAGCATTTGACAACTGTTTGCAAGCATTGAGAACAAGAAATTGGTTCTTATCAGCTCTTATGCAGTGGCATAACAAGGGTATGTAACAATTAACACCAAGACATACCCAGTCTTTTTGTTTGTTTTTGTGCCTTTATTCTAAATGCCTTGTGCTAGGGTTTTAGTAATTCGTTATTTGCTGTTATATTTTTTATTTGCTGCTAGGGTTTATTAATTACTTTTTGTTCCTTCATTCTAAATGTTTTGTGCTTAGTACTAGGCTGCTAGGGCTTTGTTCGATTTTTTTGTTGTTTCTGTTTCGCTAGGGTTTGTATTTCTCCAAAAAGAAAATGGCATTGACTAGTAGGAGAGGTGGAGACAAGCCTAGGGACTTTGCTTGGAAACATGGGGCAATAGGTACAACACAAGAAATGGTAAAATTTGCAACTATTGAGGGACATATATGAGAGGAGGCTTTATTCGCCTCAAATATTACCTTGAACGTATTGTTTACTGGGATGTCCTGCCATGTACATAAGTAGCTCAAGAGGTTGAGAACGAGGTGAAATCTTGGCTCGCATATTATGATTAGAAGAAAGGAAAGAAAAAGAAGACAACAAAGGCATTGGTATGTATAAGTTTTATAGGGTCAAAGGGAGATTAGGGACCTCAGCTTTTTCCTTTAGGCCATGGATATGGGGATTAGGCAGTGTGGGTAGTTGTAGTTCCAATTTTTTTGCTCCTTATAACACTCATGGTGCACAACCTTTGTTGTAAGGTGCTATGTGGAATAGGGAATTGCAGCATGAGGCCAAGTTGGCTTGTGCCAATTTTTGGTACTGCATTCCTCTTAGTGTTGCAACGAGTCCTTATTGGGAGCAGTTGGTCACTACATTGACCATGGCAGGTAAAGGGTTCAAGGCACTGAGCTGTTATGAGTTGAGTAGGCCATTATTGCAAGATGTGCCCAATAACACAAACCTGCTAGTAGATGAAAAAAAAGTAATTTGGAAAAAGAAGGGGCTGCAACATTTTATCTGACGGGTGAATGGGTGGTTGAAAGTGCACCTTAATCAACTTCCTCGTGGCTTTAGGGTGATGCTTGAAGTTAGTTGATGCTTCTATTGAAGTAAAAAACGCTGAGATCTTGTGGAACTTGTGGGGATGAGGCTGAGAACAAGGTGAAATCTTGGCTCGCAAATTATGATTAGAAGAAAAGAAAGAAAAAGAAGACAGCAAAGGCATTGGTATGTATAAGTTTTATAGGGTCAAAGGGAGGTTAGGGACCTCAACTTTTTCCATTGGGCCACAGATATGGGGATTAGGCAGTGTGGGTAGTTGTAATTCCAATTTTTTTGCTCCTTGAAACACTCGTGGTGCACAACCTTTGTTGTAAGGTGCTGTGTGGAATAGGGAATTGCATCACGAGGCCAGGTTGGCTTGTGCCAATTTTTGGTACTGCATTCCTTTTAATGTTGCAATGAGTCCTTATTGGGAGTAGTTGGTCACTACATTGACCATGACATTGACCATTGATCCATCATCATTTGTACCTGTAACTACAATATCCAACACATGGTTCATACCCTCATGCTGAAATAGTCTGAAAGAAGAACTAATTTGATTGGGTGGTCCTAGCAGCCCCTTATGAAACTTGATGCTTGGCAGTAGCTACTTTTTGAAGGCGGAGGTCCAAACAAACCTGATTTGAATAATGGAATAGTTTTGCCAAAGATGCTTTTCAAAGTTTGTATATACTGTGATATCTCTTGTGAGTTTTGTAACATATTAGACATTAAAGATAAAACATTTCTTCATTTTTATTCTTTTAGAGAGAAAAGACAATAAATCCTATCAACTTGCAAAATTGTAGGTGCATGTAGGTGCGCAATTGTAATCTTTCCTTGTGGGGATTTGATGACAATTATGTTTTAGTTGGCCTAATTAGTGTACCTTGGGATCCATAATTTTAGGGCATATGTAATGGTGTAGAACATTGAATGAGCCAGTCATAGTATATGAAAAGTTGGGGATATTGCCCTATCATTCATTATTCAAGTGCTAAAGTGATAATTATTACACTCTTTGTGCCCCCGTATCTTTTGCCTCTTGCTTTCTCTACTATTGCATCTTCTTGTGTATGCTTGTCAAATGGATGCTAGGAGTAGTTATGCATCTAATCTCAATAGTCTTTGAATGTGTTTATGTAGGTCTCTAGGATGAAAAGTAATGTGTTCTGACATGGTATCAGAGTTGAGGGGTTAGTCCCTCAAGGCTTTGAGAGTTGCAGATGTGGATTGGTCAATTGAAAATTTGAAGAAGAATGTTTTAGATCTGGTATGGCCTATGGTAGATAAGTTGAGGTACACCTGTGGTTCAAACAATTACTTACAAGTAATTGAATATTAGGGGTTTTTATCACAGGATTTGAATTGTGAGAGTTAACATGCAAAATCTTATGAAGCTGTTTAGATCCTAGGAAAAATCTTAAAAATTAAAGGGGTTTTAAGTTCTTTTTCTTGATCGATAATTTCACCAATGAATTTGTTGTTACATAAGTTTTCTGTTCCCTGCTAATTTGTCAAAATTTGAACTCAAGTTTCATAATATTTCTATCTTCCATAAGCTTTCCTGGTTGAATTTGCATGACAAATGTTTTGTATTTTAGTGACTAAGCTGAGTTGTTTGGGCCATATGGCTGTTGGCGGCAGAGGTTGCTTTAATAAGAAATTACATAGAGGTGTGTAATGTCCCCTTTTGTATATGCCCTAGTTTTTGCCGTAAAATCACAATTCCAAGCAAAGCAGGAAATGAAATATAGTTAGCGATATCATTTACCAATTTAAATTGTTGAACAAGATAGATCCTGGTTGAGAACCTGCAATCATGTTTAATCATTGAAAGCATAATCCATAAAATAGATCTTTCATACTAGGGTTAGGAACATTATCTTAATCATATGGGATTCCCTTTAAGGTTCTATCCAAACAGCCCATCGTCATTGTGGAGCACCACTTGGGAGATCATACAATGCGCCTCGAGCTGTTCCATCCAGCCCAGAAGCATGGAATGACACCCGCCATTCGGCCTCCTAGCCCCACTCGGGGTGTCCTTACCGGAATGGACTCCCTAGCTACTTGCATTCCTTATATGTACCATCTCCGCTCCAAAATGGACTGACCACTTGGATGAGAACCTTAAGGAAGTAATTATATTGATTCTATTGTTTGCTGCTTGGATCTGCTTAAATATTCAGAAGGTATTGTATCCATGATGCCCTTCATATATCTGCCTATATTCGCTTTATATCTGCATATATATATTTTCATATTTATCCGTAAATATTCCTAATAAAGATTTACATTAACCTCTGTTTTATATCTGCATTAGTTCCTCTTCTAATAAGCAGATCTGTAGGTGTCTGATATATCTTTATATCACTACATACTTCTCTCTTTCCTCACCTTCGATGTTATTCCTTGTCTTATATTCTTCCAAAGGAGGCATCTACTATGAATGGATGTATTTCTTAATAAAGAGACAGCCTTCCAAAGCAAATCATACCTTTTGATAATGATCACTGCCCAAAAGCTTCTTAACAAATTAAGCATGAATCGCAGCCCTTCACATATCTGAATCGCATCACATAGAATATTAATCGCTGCCTTCAAACAATAGTGATAGCCCCTTAACAAACAGTTTTCCTTTTATTAATCACACCTTTATCTTTTGTCTTTTTCACAAATCAGCAACTCTTGTCTTATTCTCATATCTTGTCTTATATGATATAAGACTTGTCTTATTCACTTAATCGTTTGAGTTCATTTGTTAACTGCTCCTTCACTGTTTAAATATGATCTTTTGTAGTTTATTTCATAGCATCCTTTTTGCACCATAAATCATAATTGTTGCTGCCTTCATTAATGATCATTGTATAACATCCTTTCTTTAATCACTCTTTTCTCTTGTCAACCTCATGACATATCTATGATTTATAAATAAGACTTTGTCTTATATGGTATAAGTCTTTTGTCTTGTTCTCTTTGTAAGGAGGTTGGCCTTATTAGAAAAGTGTTTATTTTAATGAATTCCTTGCATAGTATGGGACATTACAAGGTGCCATTGGTAGCAGAGGAAGAAGAGCAGAGACAAAGCCAGTACGTTTGAAGGAGTTGCAGCAGTAGTTGCATCAACTGGGTGGAAGCTTTGGTGATCATGGAGAAGTTGTTGCAGCAGTAGCACCACCTTTGGGGCGGGGCGGGGCGGGGGGGCATTGACTACAGAGGACTTCCCACCACTATTGTGGAAGGAAGCCCACAAAGGAGGGAGGTTGAGGGTTAAGTAGAGCATGGCACTGCCATCTATGACAGCTGTGTTGGAGGAGGTCGAGGCTGTGGGTGGACAGAAGGTGTGCTAAGGAAGTAGTAGCTCCGTGAAGGAACAAAAGGTGCATAGCCCAAAGGCCACACAAGAAGAAAAACAGCACGGTTGGTGGAGGAAGGTCATACAGTAAGATCTAAGACTGAAATGTAGAGCCCAAAAATCTCGCAGGTCAATGGGTGAAAAGAAGGAGCTTGGGTGGCATAGCAAATCTAAATTGTTTGAAGCCTGGGAATCTGTGTTGTGGAAAGAGAAAAATAGAAGAGGTCATGCAAAGCAGAGGCCTTGCAAGTCAACGGGTGAAAAGGAGCTTGGGTGGCATAGTAAATCTGACTTGTTTGAAGCCTGGGAATCTGTGTAGTGGAAAGAGAAAAATAGAAGAGGTCATGCAAAGTAGAGGGCCTTGTTTCAAGGTAGGTGGCTAGCCCACTTGTCTAAGCTATTGACCTGTTAGAATCAAGGTCTTAGGTTCAAACTCCTCTTGAAGTCTATCTGTTTTATAGAAACAAAAAAATATTAGTATTTGTGTTTAAATATTCAAGGCTTTAACAGGCATTTTTAGTTAGAATATTAAATTTTTGTGGGGTTTAAATGGTGTGAATTTTTAAGTTGTCTCAAGATGGAAGAGCTTAAGCAGCCAGCACATTGTTTTTATTTAGGGTTTGGATGTCCCAAACAGAGAACTTACTGGCTCTTTACTTTTGGCCTGTCAAGATGACCTCCACATTATTATTATTTCCTTATCTTAACCAATTGAAGATTTACAGTGGCGAAGGCTCATTGAAGTTATTTCTACAAGTGGCCGAGGGAAGAGATATCATTAAGCTGATATCAACAAATGGCTATAACCGGCAGAGGGGATATATGAAAAACTAGCAAACAAAGTACTAAAAAAAACATATTGAGGTTTGTTTCTTGTCAATTTTAAAGCAATAGTGGAAAAGTTTAAAAGGTCATTTTTAATGTCTGGGTTTTCATTTTCAAAAGGTTTGATATGCCATACAACCCTGTTTGTGATCTTTGATTGGATGTTCATTTATTGTGGGACCTTGGGCATACCCCAAAATTGCATTTTCATTACCATATTTATTGGAGGAAGAAAATTGAAGAAAATCTAAGAAATTAAGAGGTTTGGGAATACGTCAATGAGGATGAGATAAACGTCACAGATAAAAGAAAAAAAGAGAGCTGGCAAAAGAGCACTAATCAAGTCCAAGAATTTATTTAAGCACATTTCTGAACATTGGCGGTCCCATGCCGAACCTGAAAAAGGTCCAACTGTCTTATGGAATACTCTTGAAAGAATCATAGGACATCCAAAACGATGTGCCAAAGGTAAGGATCTTAGCTTTGTTAGATGGTTGCCTAATTCGTTGATACAAATATCTACTCTGATGATGGTTTTGTGGAATTATGTGCAGATTTAATGCATGGCTATGCACATTTGTTGGTGGAGTGTTTACATTACAGGATTCACATGCAGAATTGATAACTGATCATGAAAATTTGAAAAGGAAGCATGTAATAACACACACACACACACACACACAAGTAAACACATAGATTACCCTGGATAAACTTGGTGTAGGGAAACACCAGCAAGTGGGCTGTGGCTCGAATCCACTATCAACAAGAAATATGAGGTTAAAAACTCACAAGGCTAAGGCATATAGCCAAACACCTATCTCACATGTTCTGCATCTTCAATTTTTGTTCTCTGCCATCGTTTCCTTCCTCTAGCTCTACAAACTAAACTTAACCTTGATTGACTGTTCATCTTCCTCCAAAGGCTCTCTTGTAAACAAACCAAGCTGAAAATTCAACCCAAAAAGCTCCGGAAGATGAACCTAAGAGACAACATATCAATGGATCCACATTCCAGTTGGGCTTTTTAGTTTGAAGTTGAACTGCCTGTCTTATTCGGCAAAGTTTCAATCCTGACCAAATCTATAACTGTGTTTTTGTGACCATTTTGTTTGTTTCCAAAATCAATTCTATATTTCTTTGTTATGGGGGCAGTTTAAGTAATGGATGGATTCATTCTAAATTCACCAGGATGGATTTCTATGATATTATTGTTAGAATTCAAAATGTTTCAGAAGCTTTCCTGAGCCTCCCTAGTCCTTCCTAGATTATTTCTAGGCCTTTACAACATGTTTTGAACAGTTTGCAGTTTTACCTTCAAGTCATGTAGAGATACATAAGTGAATTACATTACAAAATTATCCAATTCAGATCATGCATGGGCCATCATTTTTAGGATTCATTGCAGGAGCTAGCTTGTGAGTTTATTGTGAGACTTGTTGGATGTGGTGTTTTCCAGAGGGTTGTTGCTTGTATTAGTCTTGTGGAAGGGACCTCTCTTCAGGGGACTTGTGGGAGCCATCTTCCCTTATAAATTGGCAGGTGTGAACATTCCATTGGAGAGCCATCTTCATTTTGTCAAGGCCAATGTGCATCAAACTTCTCAAGAGATTTTGCTGGCACAGTCTTCTTTCTTCTTCCAACTTAGGATTAATGGGGAACGGTAGTGCATGAATAATTGGCCAAGGATAAAGCAAAATATACTCTCTATATAGATTGAGATATTGTTCATTATTTATTTGGTAAATTGATAATTGGTACACTCCTCTCTCTCTCTACTATTGCATATTGTTGTGCATGTTTAGCAGATCTAGGAGTAGGGTAACTATGTATTTTTCTCAATAGTTTTGGAAATGGTTGAGTAGATCTTGAGGACTAAAGGCAACTTTGTTACAACAAGAATTTGGTGATCTGTGTCAACTCATAGTTGCTAATAAAATAATCTCAGGTACGAATTGGAGATGTCCTAAGTTCACGTGATGTATGATGCTGGAGAGGATGAATAATGGCACCTTCTACAATCTGTAAGGAGTGTTAAGCATAGATTGTCTTTTTGGGGTTTAGAGGTGATAAATGTCCTCTCTAATGACTCTATTAATCATTTCCTTTGTGGGAAGATGGGAGGGATTTAAAGAGAATTCAAGGGCTAAAGCCGAGGTACATGTATGTTGATAGACTGAAGAAATATATTGGTGGTCCAAGAATACCAACATCCTCGTTGTCTAAAGGGTGAACCAAGGAAGAATTCCATAATGAGGAACATATGACTACTTACAGATATCACTCTTGTCCTCAAGATGAAATGCCAAGGGACTCGAGTTTGTGAAATACAGAAAATATGCTTGAAGATACTGTTAAGACGAAGAGGCTGGGAGGCAAATTCAGCTTGACCATTACTCTTAGGTATCATCCTTTAACAATGGATCATACATTGAAGCAGGATAGTCTGCAGTCGCAGTATGTGTTAGTCAACAAAGATGCATTTGGGCCCTATCTTACAATTCATTTTGAATGGTCAGAATGATAGCTCAAAATTGAGGAGGCATATCCCTTACAGAGTTCCAACTAAAGAGGTGGTGTTCATGTTGAGAGATTGATCTGTAAGCTGATCTTCAAAATAGGTATAAGATGTTATGGGCTCCATTGGCTTGCCTTTGTAGAAAACCTGAAACCTGGAGGGAGTGCCTGTAAAAGTATTGGATATCATAACCATATTTTTATTAAGGTTATTGACTACTTGTGGAGATTGTAAACCCAAGAAATATCACAACATTGTTTCTGAACTCTGTTAGGAGAATGAGCAAGAAGGACCACAAAGAGTAGTGAAATAATCAAGATGTGGACATGAGGTACATCAATCCCCAACATGAGTGTTCTCTGTAAGAAAGGTCTCAACCTTATATGTAGCTTATAAAGAGATTCAGTGAGATAGGAACCCGATTTGTATCCAACTGTACTTTTAGTAAAATCAGTTTATCATTGATCAGTGCAGAAGCAGCAAACTACTGCCTTGCAAAGCGTCATTATGACATACTAAAGTAGTTGGGATACCAATACCATGTATCCTATCTCATCCATTCATTGAAAATAAGTAAATCAGAGGGACGCGGTACAAGAATACCACCTCACGGGAGCTGCAGAACTTGCACTGGCTTCCTTAAAGTGCTGTCTGGTTGATTTGCAAGTAATAAGATATGATATTGCTTTAGTGGCTTTTGTTTTGATATGCATACTCACTAGCTTTGAAATATAACTACCTGTGATTATGTTGGCATAGGTTGAACATGCACTGAGTTGAAAAACAGCACTAATAAGGGGAGCACCATAGGGTGAGCGCACACTGAATTGAAAAACCTGGGGACAGCACTAATAATGGGAACACTATAGGCTGAGGGCACACTTAATTGAAAATCTTAGCGGCAGCCTAAGAATGGGAGCTGGTGCTATGTTAGAAGAAAAATCTAGGAGTTTTCAATATTTGGGGATTAGGATGCCAAAGGTAAAAGTGCAAAGAAAATAATTAAAACAATGAAACAGCACATATGCATATGTATATTCAAACCTGTAGGCAGTGGGGTATTAAGGAAAACAAAGATGATGCCAGATCTGTAGTCTATTCAGAATCTTGTGCACTGTGATACTGATTCATTGTCAGATGTCAAATCTGCATCTTCGGTAATATTTCAAAGTCTAAATCAAGTTTGCAGTTTGCAGTAGCATAACAGTAAGATTTGGTGTAAAACAAGATTTTTAGTAAAAATCACATAGCATGCATCTTCCTAAACATTTCCTTTTTGACTCTTGAATGTTAATGCCTGTTTCATTGACACAGCTCTTTGAAGTTGTGATTTGTAGCTTTTTGAAGTTGTGTTTTCATTTTGCTTTGGTTGTTAACTGAAAGTGAGTTGTTGATTCAGTTGCAGAAGAATACTTATATGCCTGTTAATACAGCTTGAAACAGGTCCACCTTTGGATGAAGTGTCTATTGCATGCATCTTACGAGATCTGCTACACGCTGTGGATTATCTACATAGTGAGGGGAAAATCCACAGAGATATCAAAGGTATTTACATTCTAGTTCCTGCATGTGCTATTGCCTGGTTGTAATGTCAGTTGTGATGCATGTTTCAGCTACTGATAATGTTGTATCTTGCTGTCAATCTTTAGTTTGTTGACAGTATAATATTTTTAGCTATTTTCAGTTTGAATTGCCAATTGAAATCTGCATCTAGTCTGTTTTGACAAAATTATAATTTTCATTGCGACAGCGGCTAATATCCTTCTCACAGCAAATGGTGATGTTAAGGTATATAATGAGTTCTGATCATTGAAACATTGTTCTTGACTGTGCTTTCATCTCTGCAAATTTTCTATGGGAGGCTTGAGATTTCTAAGAATGTTTGCTTTTTTCCATAGGTTGCAGATTTTGGTGTCTCTGCTCAGTTGACACGGACCGTTTCAAAACGGAAGGTTATTTTCTGACCTTAAAAATTATTTGAGTGAACATGTCTCATAGTCATTATGAAGGGAAACGATGTACCCTTGTTATTCTTTAGTAGAACACAATGGCAAGAGGGGCTCAAACTGGACAAATTATACCTACTTGCATTTTGAAATTCCAGTTATCTTGTAAATAATATCAGTATTACAACTGTTTCTGTGCCAGGTTAGGTTTTGGGTTTAGAATTCTAGGGAGCTGCAGCATATTAATGTTTATTGCAGAATATTTGTTGCAAGTTGTAGCTTTTTAAGGCAAAGTGAGTTGATGCTTCAATTGTTAGAGTGTAAGTGTTATCTGGATTTTGTGCTATATTAATATAATGGCATGTTTGTTTTGTGCAAATACTTTCCTCCCACAGTGATAGATTGTAATGTTGTGGCTCTTCCAATGCGTGCTGAGGTATAGACACCCGATGTTATTTGCTTCTAGCCTTGGTTGCCAGCTTTGGTCTTCATCTTCTCCCGCCTCATCGGGGGTCATCCCCTTGCATAGCTATTTGTGCTCGTACCTGTGTCGGGGTTATTGTGTTAGGTTTAGCCCCACTTGTCCATTCCATCATTTTCTTGCTTTTCTTTGCTTATTCTTTAGCTTTAATATAGGGCCCTTTTTTCTCTATTACTTCGCTACTGTAACTGTTGTACATTTGAGTCCCATTGAGCCATTCTTGGTCATTTGTGGATATAAGTATAATTTCTTTCTTTCTTTCTGTTTGTTTGTATTTAGGTACGTACGTTGTTTTTTCTCCTTGTTTCGTTCAAATGTTTTCATACTTCTGATCTCTGTCTTTGTGTTTGAAACAGTTCTTTCTCTGTATAGTCATTTTAAATGTTCATAATTGTGGAGACAATTATAATGACACCTCACAAACCGTACCTTTTTTCTTTTTTCTTTTTTCAAGAGTCAGTTCATTAGGCTATTACTTGTTAACATCATTGCATGATACTTATGGGACTTAACGACATTGTTTGTTTTGTTGGACATCTAGGTTCATTTTATTTATAATAATAAAAGTCATAACCTTTTCAAGTTTATTGCCTTACTCGTCATTTGGTTACAAGGACTTGGGTACCAATTGACTAACTCAAGTACAGAATCAGGGTTACTTTTTTGCACTCATTGTTATTATGATTGGAACAGGGTGTTTCCTAAAACTTATGTTCAAGAAGCATTTTATCAACCTTAGAGGTTTAACATTTCCCCTTTAAATTAAAAGGGCGGACTTGGCATTTAGAATATAGCATATCAATATAGGAACCCGAGTTTGGATCAAGGTAACCTGTTCATGGTTGCTTCCCATCCCCATTTAATAGGCTTTTCGCATTACGTTTCACAATGCATAAGCGTTATTTCACTTAACACAATAGGATCATTGAATCCATTAATTACCAAGTTTGCTTAACTTCTTTTTTTATACTCAGGGTTGTCGCTTAGTATTATTTAGTTCTCATTCTACTCTAGGTATACATCAATAATTTCATGCAATGTAAGCTATACTTTTTCAAAATTATTTTTACTTAGGTATTCTTGTCAAGCTTATAACCATTGGATGGCGAAGATGGTAATGTTCGCCTTGGGCTTGGAAACTTTTCTCAGCAGCTTCTTCCTTAACGGGCCCAAGGAAGGCCATTTGTCTCTTGCTTGCAATTAAATAGACGTTGGTATCCATTGTCTAGAGAACCTTGGAGAGACAAACACTAGGTGTTGAATGAAAGCAACTTAGCCTCTTTAAGGAGAATTCCATCATTCGTGCCAATTCACTTAATGTTGCATTGACTCCTATACTTTCATTGTTTGATATAGAGATGGGGATATTTGCAAACAATCAAGCTGTGCCACCACCACCAAGTTTAATGAATGTTCTCCTGTGTTGTAAGAACCCCTACCAAGATTCTTGCTCAAAACCACGAACTTTCTAATTTTTATTGTGTAGAAAGTGTCAACTTTGCTCAAAACTCAACATGGGAGGGAATTTGGTAAAGTGTCAACAACAAATGATGGACACCTATATGCAATACTAGTGACAATTCATGACAGCCATTAGACTACTTGCACAAGAAGAAGAGGGGAAGAGCAAAAATCAGTTGAGGAAAAAAGATGAATCAGTGATTACAGGTTCATTTCAGTGGAGTGTTGATATAGACAAAGAAAAATTAGAAGTTATCAAGGAGATCATTGAGAAAGAATAAGAGCCATTGAAAAGAGACATTGTTCATACATATGAATGCCCTACAAAAAGGTATGATGACAGTTTTGATTTTCTGATTAAGAACAACAGTCCTTTGTCTTCACATGATCATGGTGGTAAGACACCTTGCTTTGTTGGTACTCACGATTTGATGACCAAGCATGAGGGAAAGGTTATGGATCCAAGCCACAAGCAATCTGATTTTGTGCATCATAGCATAGAAGATATAAGGAGGACTCAAAGTATGTGTGACGGTTGGTTGAAGAGAACTAAGGAAGCCAAGTTATTGGCTGCTCAAGCAAGACAAAACCTACAAAGGGTCAAGGAACAACGCATTCACATGGAGCATACATTCCTTCATCAATCTCTATTACTTCCAAGGGAAGAAACGAAGATGGGTGAGCATGAACCACTCATGATGGCAGAGCATGAAGAGCAATCAGATTTGCATGAACTTGTTGAGAGGTATGCTTTTGAAGACAAATCAGGAATTTCATTTTGGGCAAATGATTTTGATCATTGGGTTCATGAGTCACGCCACTTAGAGGACCAATTGAAGGCTCAAGACATGATTGAAGAAGAGGATATTGTGCATAGACTTTGTGGACCAGCAGAGAATGATATTGGTACGTATGTGGGGAAGAGTATTCTTGAGTCAGATTTGAATGAGTCTACTTGTGTTTTGACTCTATATCATTATGGGGATGGTTCTGTAATGTTCCCCTTTTCAGCCTAGTCAACTGTGGGCCCGATAGCCTATTTTTCGGAATCCTGATAGGCTGTGGTATGTTAAGGGGTTCCCCTTTGTGAAGATCTTTGGTTTAGTATGCTAATACTGAGAGGGGGGGTGAATCAGTATAAGGACAAATTTTAACACTTATTTCAAATCTGAAAATACAACTTCAAAAACATCAAGCAAGATGCACACGCAAGAACACAGAAATTACGTGGAAAACCCCTAAGGGAAAAAACCACGGCAAAATATTGCTTTTGTTAACTTCTTAACAAACTGTAGACAACAACCCACATAAGACACCGATCTTACAAATGTGAGCTCCAACTCACTGGAAGCACCAACTCCCTCTGAGCACCGACTCTGTAAGAGACACCAATCTCTCAACTCTGGTTATAGTTTTTCTCTTCCTTCAAATCTGGTCAAAACTGTCCTCTGTCTCTGCATAAACTTCTTTTTTATATCTTCTCAAACTCTTCCTTCTTCTCTTATATCAGCATACTCTTCTCACAAACCTGCCATAAACTCTTTTATAAATCTGCCATCAAATCTCTTACAAATCTGCCTCTTTTTTATCTTTCAATTCCTCATACTTTATCACACATATAGCTTCTTAAAATAAATCAGATTTGCACTTCATAGTGCTGCTCCTTCTCTTCCTTATTACACAGAAATATATCTTGGAAAAACTCTTTAATATGAAGTCACTGCAATTACCGCATTGATCACTGTCTTTTTCTATATTAAACTCATGGCATTAATCATTCTTAAATAAGACTTTATCTTATTTTATGTAGCGCCTTTAAAAACAGTTGTAAAGCTTCCAAAAGAAGGCATTTTAAAAACAGATATAAAGCTTTAAAATAAGATATAAAGCATGGTATTTTTTTGCTTTCTATCTTTTTTTTTTTTTTTGCTTTCTTTTTGCTTTACTTGCTATATTTTTAACTTGCTATCTTTTTCACTTGCTATCCTTTTCACTCGCTATCTTTTTTTTTAGCAATAAATCTGATTTCTTTTTGTTTTTCCTTTTCTTTTTATTGCTTTCTTTCTTTTCATATTTAGCAATAAATCTGATTTCTTTTTGTTTTCCTTTTTTTATTGCTTTCTTTCTTTTTCATATTTAGCAATAAATCTGATTTCTCTTTGCTTTGGGGAGTATGTTTAAATCTTTAATTTAAACATTTATCGATGCATGAACGTGGTATATCAACAACATAAATAACATGGGCGTTGGAGTGTCCTTTGATATCAATGACAATATTCTAACAAATATATCCAATGGATGTCACACACATCATTATATGTTTAGGCATGAAGAAAACATAAAGGAAACATGAAAACAGTGATAAAAACCTGCAAAGAACACACACACAAAAGATTGCAACAAGTTTTTTTTATCATGGAGAAACCCTTGAAGGGTGAAAAATCCAGCAAGTGTGAGCAAAATGCTCTTCATTCCACCATCTCAGTCAATCAGCATATGCTACAATGCCTTTTGGAGTCATGATGTAGTGTCAACAAAACAACCCTTATCCACCTGCAGTGTCTCTGCAACCTGGAACCGTGTTTTACACCTTTGAATCCATGCATGAACATAGAAATGAAGGAATTTCTTGAGAGACAATCCTTCCTGTTTTGGGGAAAAGCAATATAGATAATTCACGACCCTTGTATGGTGCCAGAATGAAAGATAGAACATCCAAAAAGTGACTTCAATTGAGAAAACCCTTCAAAGTCCACTCTCTGACTGCCTAGTACTAAAATTGCCACTTCTGACAGAGTGGCAATTGCTGATTCATTGTGGTGTTTGTGTTTTCACTGTGGTATTTGCATTTTCTTTGTGGTATATGATGCTTTCGCATCATCATGGTATTTTCACTTTCTCCGACAACTAGCAAAAAAAATCAAATTTGGTTTGCTTCCTTGTTTTGAAGTCTGCAACTTGTTTCAAAGACTCTTGAGATGCTCTAGATCACCTCAGACACTTCCCTGACATGTTCACAACCTTTCATTCATGTTAACATGAAATTTTTATGATGATTCATTGGATTCAAGTTACTTAGACACCTTCTTTGACTGAAGTGGTTCTTCTTGACCCCATTGGTCCAACTAGTTTGACAGTTGACCCAATTTTCAGATCACTGGGCATGTACTGTGGTTCCCCACTTCCACTCCTTAGCTTATGGATGAGACAACATCAGTAGCATCTTTAGCTGTTTTAGTAGTTTTTGTGTCCTTTTAGGCTTGGATGTTTAGGAAGTTTCATCTTCCTCTCGGTCAACTGCGAGCATGATGATGTCCTTTTGTATAGCTTTGTAGGTTTGTCTTTATCAGAGCCACTCTCTACACGTGGACACTTAGATTTATTTTTTGTTACTATATTGATGATAGCCAGTGTACCCCGAGGACGCGCCCCCGAGGGTTTTCCCCTGCTCGCACTAGGTAGGACTTTTTGGGGACGCGGGGACGGGGACAGAACATCCCCCCGTGTCCCTGTTTTTCTGCAGGTTATGGGACATCCCAGGGACGCCCCATGCAAAAGGAGAACGCTCCTTGGGAACGTCCCAGTGTTTGGGGACTCCATTATGTCCCGTGGACGTCCATAATATCCCGCGGTCACCAAAAAACCTAAAAAAATGCGCCAAAAATGAAACCTCCAGTCAAAGATAAAAAGTTTTGCTGCATTAGGGCACATGATTTCAGAAGAGCTCGTGCTCTCACTTTCGAATTTCCACCATAACGTTTAGAAATTTGTGCAAATTTGGTGATGTTGCGATAGCTTTCTATAGCCCGTGTATGTAAATAGTTAGAATTAAGAATATTAATAAGTATTAATTTTACATTCCATGCCATTATATAAGCTTATAAAATATTAGCGAACGAATCTATGTATGCCTCGCGAGATATTTTACCAAAATTTTATAGAAAATAAGTGAAGGTATTTCCTTCTGGACTGGTTTTTTAAGTTGTTCCCTATAACAATGCTTCTTTAAAAGTGAAGCTTAACTAAATAACGCATCATCCAGTTCCGTTTCACTCTCATATATATATATATAATATATATTATAATATTGTAATATTATTTATTATTATTTGTATTTATAATATTATAATATATTAAAATAAATTCTAATATATTATAAATATTAATATATTACAACACCTAATATATATATATATAGTCGTCCCCTTGCCGTCCCCAAAAAAATTGAAAAAAATTGCCGTCCCTGGAAACCCGTCCCTGCGTCCCCCCATCCCAAAAACCTGGAGAAACACTGATGATAACACTACAGTCTCTCCCTTCAATGTGGATGGAAATTAGGTATTTTTACATTACCTCTTCTATGCTTTATCATTTTCCTTTTGTAGAAGAAAATCTTTGTACTTTATTTCATCTTGTGGTTACCATAGACTTATTGCGGGTTTGAAGTATTCTTTTAGGTTTTTGTTCTAGGATTTACATTCTCTTGGTAAACCCCGTGCATCCTTTTCATTTATATCACTGTTGTCTTTACTTTTGAGACCCAATGACCTATTTTGGTCATTGTGTCCAAGATTTGAACAAGCGAAAAACAGTTATGAATGTTGCTAAAAGTGATTAAAAAATGATAGACCATAATATATCAGGATTACTGCATGTGTTTCTAGGTTAAATACAAATAATCTGTTCATACTGAGAATCTTCTTGTGAATGTTGTGACTTCCATGTGGTATGTATTTTTTCCTGACTGTATAATTTGATGGGGGCTGATCTAGACATTTGTTGGTACTCCATTCTGGATGGCACCAGAGGTTATTCAGAATTCAGATGGATACAATGAAAAGGTAAATCAACTATGAAATTCAGTAACCTTTGTATAATGGGTTATTATATTGCAATTGCCTCAGTTTAACCGGATTTAGGTTTTGACTATGCTGACATGATACAGGCAGACATATGGTCTTTGGGAATTACAACTATTGAGATGGCTAAGGGGGAGCCTCCATTTGCAGATCTTCATCCAATGAGAGTTTTATTTCTTATTCCTAAAAATAGCCCCCCGCAGGTATTTCTGAATTTGTTTCTAGTTGTTTTTTTGTTTATCACATATTTGTGGTTTTGTATCTTAGAAAAATGGTTCCACATAGAAAGTTTTATGTATCAGAGAAAAATGCTTGCACTTAGAAAATTTTAACCAGTAATTTAAAATTGAAACTAATGTGGATGAAGTCAATAGTACATTTTTGTTTCTATGAACAGCTTGATGACCACTTCTCCCGTCCTATGAAGGAGTTTGTTTCCCTCTGCCTCAAGAAGAATCCTACTGAGGTAGGTGTATGAAATCTTACAGTGCCTTTTGACTTTTGTGGCAAATGAGAAAGGTAAATTCTATTGTTATTTAGAGACCGAAATTCTTTACAAATTGTTTTGTTAGATATGTTGACAGATAATGTGTGTCTAAGATTTGACATTTATTACTAGTTCTTCTTTGTATAAACATAACCTCCCATTTTGGAATGATCATCAACTATTGTTTTATATTTTGGTACAGATGGTCTGTAATAATCTTACATTTCTTCATATCTGGTAGCATTTCTGCGTTAAAATTTCAAAATAATTATTGAAGTTTGCTCACATTTTAGATGATTGCTAGTCATTGCACATGGGCCTGGAATTTGAGATTTGAATGCCACAAATACATTTGGTGGCACTCTAAGATATAATATGGCTGTCAATTGGCATTGAAATTTAATTGTGAACATCAAAATAATATTACAAAATTTAACAGTTTTACCATTGTTTTCCTATTGTAATCTTGACAAACTTTAACACGAATCATTTACAAATCTTATTTAAATTATGTAGCATGTTTCCTAATAGGAATTGTAACTTATGTACACTAAATATATACCAGAAATAAAGATTTCAAATAAAATTAAAAAACCCTTAATCTATATTAAATGCAACCTCCGATAAAGCGAGAAATCGAAAATGAAAGATAAATAAACACAAATTTACCAAATTTCGATTCTTGTTGCGCTGTGAAGGTGGATTTGCTCAAATTGATATGAATGTGGTTGCTCGAACCGGCAGCATGGTGTTGCTTTGAAGGTGATTGATTAGAATGACTCTTGAAAGGCTAATTTATAGACTTTGAGAAAGGCTGATCAACAGTGGATATTTGATTCGAGATGGATGGTCCAGATCAAGTTGGTTAGGTAGTTGGAGGATGGAGGGAGGAGATAAATTGAGATTTTTAATTGATTTAATTGATTTATGGGAGATGGTTATAGAATGGGTGGATGAGAATAAAAGAGATTTTTATTTATTTTTATTCATTTTCAGGTAGTTATGAGTGGGATTTAATTAATTAATTTAATTAAATCACGTGGGAAGGGGATTTAGGATTTAGAAAAATGATTTAGGACTTAGGGAAAATGAATTAGGATATAGTAAAAATTAGAGATAATGAGGATAATGATAGAATCAGGTCCTGAAACTAGGATAATTGGGATAATGCAATAAATCAGGATGATGAGGGGATAATTGATCATGATTAGGGGATTTGATCAGGATTAGGATGGTTTAGGGATAATTTGGACGATTTAAGGAATCATGTAAAATCCCTATCCCGAATTTCAACTCAAATTCACAATTTTTTTGATTTTCGGTATGTTGGCATTTTGTCAAACACTGCTCATAAAACTGAATTTTCTTAGTGTTGTAGAACAGCTTGTTTAATAGTTTATATCTCAAATCATTCACAAATCCATCACAAAATGCAAGGATGATAAAGAGGCATTGTGTCAAATAGTTGGCAAAAAGACCGAGTTTATGTATATTTCATCCAATGTTGACAAATAACACAAATAAATTCAAATGGACTCAAAATGCCAACATCACTTTATTTTCTGATAAAATATTCATAACATTCCAGTGCTTATGCAAAGTAATAAAACTCAGAAATACAAATTTAAACAGGGACTGATGATAACAAATCAGAAATATATGATCAAAGCTGACCTGTAAGAGCTGTCAGAAGTCTGAGATTTAATCAGAATTAAATCTGATTTAAAAGCTAAGTACAATCCACGTGGTACGGACCCCTTCATATTGGTATGACAGCTTTAGAAAGGTACAAACCTGTTTTTTAAACATTGAAATTACTTTCCAATAATCACCAAATGCTGCGTTGGGGAAAATAAAGGCTATTAAGGCCTTCTAAGAATCTAATATATGCATCTATCCTTTTCCTGATGAAATAAGCCTCTAAAAGCTGCAGCAGATTTCTAAAGGCTTTCAAACATTAAAATATCAATGAAATTCCCCTTTTATGAAGCGCTTTAAACTTTTGTCTTTGTACGGTCAAGCTTCGGAGCTAGGATGGTACGAGTAGGTCTAGGATTGGTAAATCTGCTTCACTTCAGAATTTTGTACGGCCAACACTAAGAGACCTTCAAGGTGTACAAGTACAACCCACCTTTATGGGCTTCCAATGGGACTTGAACCCTCCCAAAAATGATTTTTGATTTATTTGCAATTCACACCTCACACACTGCACTTTAAATTTCTGATTTTTAAATTAAATCCTTTGCACACACAACACTGCCAACTCACAGTAACATAAAATAATTCTGATTTTCGTTCAATAATACCACTTCACACACAACACTCCCAAAATTCGTTCAATAATTCTGATTTTTTTTCAATAATACCACTTCAGACCTGCACACTTGGGAAGTCTGGAACAATAAGCCCAATTGTGAATTCTGAAATGAATTTACCTCAATTTGCTGACTAGGGAGACTCCTTCCATCCTCCAAAATCAACCTTCGAACCAGCTGTTCAAAGTATTTCTGTAATGGAAACATATCAAATGAAAAATAATCAAATGCATATCAAAACCTTTTCTCCAAACCTCCTTTTAAACTTCTCTTGGGTTTCTTCTAGAATCCTCTTTTCGCCGACACTGAAAAGCTTTTATTATTTTTCCCAAAAAGTAACTTTTTATTTTTATTTCCTTTTTGGCTTAAAGTAACTTTTTAAATAAAATAATTAAACAAATATAAGTTAATTTTAAAATATTTCAAAGCAACTTAAATTATTTTAATTAATTAATTATTTTATGTTTTTTTGCCTGCAAAAAGGGACATTACAAATCAGGACTTGGTTTTGAGCGAATTAGGTCTTTGTAAATTTTTAAGTGTCTACACAACTTATAGGCATTTATTAATACATAGGTGGTTACCATAAGACCCTTGAACAATGCAAAGTTAAATTCCAAATCAATCATTTTTCAACAAACTACTGCAAAACCCACATCTTTGATCTTTCAAGAACGAAACATTGTTTAGGTAAAACAAAAAAGAAAAAGAAATTGTTTTAAGATCAGTAAAAGTTTGATACATACATCATCAGAGATAACATTGTATAGATATGGGTGTAAAGAAATTTGAAAGGGAAATGGAACTAGCCTATTTACAATGTAAATAACATGAGGGTTTGTAGATCTAAGAAGACAATATGGTTACTTTGTTGTGTAACTCAAGCAACCCATGATGTGTAAAATGTTGTGAAACCCAAATCCTTGATTTTAAGAGTAAAAAATGTCAAACCCATGATTGTAAGGTTGTGAAAGCACTCTTAGAAGCAAGGGGTCATTGATTTCAACATCTTGTGGAATGGAGTGAAGTCAACAACATTTTATTTTCCATTGTTAGTGAGGTATGGAGAAGATCTATGGATTCATTCTTGTAGGGAGCCTTATATGCTACTTGTTGCAGTATGTGATGTTGATGTACTTCTGTCTAGAGGGTGCAAATGTCAGGGTTTTTAGTAGTTGGAAGGGAGAGTTCATATGCAAATTCCATTCTTGATTAAGAAGCTCATGGTTGATCAAGGGATGGAGGGGATTGTGATAGTTGGCGAAGCATCTTGGGTGGTGAGGTGTCACAGGAGTAAGGTCAACTAGGTCAAAGAATAGGTAGTAGGCATAGAAGAAAGAACATCAAATGGGGAAGAGTACATACAAAGAGTATAAACTTTGAGAAGGTTTATGAAAGCACACACATTGGTGATGAGAGGAGAGACCTTGACTCGACAAGGGAAGGAAGTGATAGGCTTCGAAGAGGTTGAGATTGCCAAGAATAATCTTGTTTGATGGGATAGGGGATGTTCAATTAGCTAGTGATGATGCACATCCATTAGGAAAAACAGAAGGGTTTGATGGAGGCGATATAGAGGATGGAAGACTAGATGTTGATCCCTTACAAGTAGCATTACCTCACTCACATTTATTTGGGGAGGTGGGAACCTTTGTGTTTGATGAAATTGGCAATTTGGGAATGTGAATTTGTGAGTGGTGACTTGACATAATCTAATAGAAAGTGTTTCTTTTTGTATTCTAGCAGGAATGGAAGGATTGAACATGAACCAAAATGGGCCACCACCACTAGCGTCATTGTCAATTCAATATGTGTTGGTGATGGGGGTTGCCAGATTTCCTTTCCCACAGTACAAATGATTTGAAGAAGAGGAAACTTATGTGAAAGGAAATAAAGCCTAAATCCACAGTAACCTTAAAGAGAAGCAATGAAAGTAATAACATATCTAAAATTCAATAGGGTAACGATACGAGACACAAGATATAACCTGAGAAAAGCAATGAAAAGAAAAAACCCAACCTCCAAAGCACACACAATGTAAGAATCTTTAAACAATGTTACAATACAATCGTAGAGTTGTGCTTCAATGGAGATTAAGACTCCATATTGTCATGTCCCTATATTTACAATTGAATCAATTATTCATACGATAAATCGAATATTCTTACATTAAATAATAAAGATTAAATATATTAAAATAATAAATTAAATATTATATTATATATCAAATATTATTTAAATATAAATATAATATATTATTATTATTTTATTAATAAGTATCAATATATATATATATATATATATATATATATATATATATATATATATATATAATATTAATGATTTTATTAGAACTATAATAATTATAATTATATTATATAATAATATTTATATATAAATATAATATCTAAATATAGACATAAAAATAAATTATAAAGACAAACGAACCATATTAAAGATTCCATAAGGAATTGAGTCTAAGGTAAGGGCAGCGCTAGTAAAGACTAAAATAGAGAATCACTAAAGATGGTGTATTAATCCTTTAGATGCCTTTACAAAAAACAAAGGGAACGATTCATATACTAAGGCTGCGATCATATAACCTGGCAGCGACTATAAGACAAGGTTATTGATTAGTATATGCCACGGAAGATTAAAAGGAAACAACGAATATACTAATCAAAATGCAATGAACAATGGTTATTTGAAGGAAGATTTGTTAATAGGAAATGCAAGGGATAATATGTGAAGGGGCAACAATTATAATAAGAGGTAATTATTGTTAAGGACAGCGAACTAACCAAAAAGGGAGAGTCACGTCTATTTGAAAGGGGGCAACGAATAAGGAAAAGCATCGTCTCAAAGGTATAGAAAAGGAGGATCGATGGGACAGTAATAACCATCAGCAGCAAGTAAAACAACTCATTGAATTATTACTCAGCATCCAACATCATTCAATCATATCTATTCGTTTAAGCATCAAAGAACATTTATTCACAACATTTAGCATTCAAATGGTATATTAGCCATTACAACAACAAGGCAAAATTAATATACATATCAGATTTAATATATATAGGCAAACTACCATATGAATATCTATCCATAAGTGGTAGAAATACTCTCAATTACAATAGTTCCTATAAGGAACATCCTTGCATAAGGAAATCTGATTTGATAGCAGCCTTGTGAGGAATCAAGGCAATCATCATCTTAGTGACCCACAAGATCACTTGTACATCTCTAAGGAGAGCAAATCTACAAATCGATATGATATTTCTAACTTATATATAGCTATGCTTATATAACGATACGTAGTCTTGTCCATGATATACAAGGGACGTTGTGTGTCTTGCCGCGTCATTAATCTTATCTATTGCCCTATGAGGATGGTTGAGTAGTTAAGGAAGGGCGAATTTATTAATAATTGATTCTCGCGTGGTAGGTGACTCTCAAGTGGTGAAGTATGCCGGGCGAGCATGAAGCCCTTGAGCCAAGTGGTGAAGTATGCCGGGTGAGCATGAAACCCTTGGGCCTATGGCAGTGGAGAATAGTACTGATATATTATTAATTAGTCTTAGACAGTAGGTGACTCTCAAATGGTGAAGTATGCCGGGCGAGCATGAAGCCTTTTGAGCCAAGTGGTGAGGTATGCCGGGCGAGCATGAAACCCTTGGGCCTATGGTAGTGGAGCATTGTTATCTAGCGCCTTAACGAGTATATACCTATCCTCCGCTAGGGTTGACAATTAGGTTAGATTAATGACCGTGCACGACGATAGCTATTCTCAAAGTATATCATGAGGCAAAAGACATATCAAGTATAAGTATATTAAAGTATGAAGAAATACAATTGAATATATGCTCTCTCCAATAATGTTATATTCTTGTTCATTGTTGTTGATTATGATTATGATGTATTGATTTCATTACTAAATTGATCTTTAATAGTATTAATGTCCTTTTCTAGTAGTTATTATTGTGTGTAGGTTAAGAGATCAAGGATATCCTAGAAGAGGACATTACACATATCTAGAGAAATTTTACAACTTAAGCTTGCATAAAAGTAACCAGACACTCTCCATTCCAAGCCCTCAATTTATAGGCCAAGGAGACCTAAGAAACCACAAATGGTTTCACTGAAACCATAGGCTTAAACCATGAATCAAGTCTTGGTCCAACTAGTCCAAGTTGGACCCATGCGCCCCATCTTAAGGCACCAAGTTCGCCAGATTTTATCATAGAAATTTGAAATTTGGCAAATATTTAAAAAACCTTAAAATTTGTTTGAAATCTTCATTGAAATTGTCCGTACACATTTTATAGGGCACAATGATATTTTTGTTTATAAAAATTCTCTACCTACAAAGCCATGTTTGCAATATTCTTGAGACCGTCAAAAGAAATGTTGAAGAATGTGGCAAAAGTCTTATATAGAAGAACCCGATTGAGATTTGAGAGATGACGATGGAAAGAGTCTTTGAGAGCATGTAAGCAAGATAGATACACGCTCTCTCCAACTGAGATTCCATTTGACCCCATGTAGAATGAAGGGATGGCAACATTTGGAAACACAAACATGAACTCCAAGCCCGTCGAGGATAAGACGACCTTTGTGTGATGTTGACCCAACAAACTCCTTGTCATGTCCCTATATTGATAATTTATAATTGAATCGATTATGTATTATTCATTCAAATTAAAGATATGAATGACATTAAAATCCATATTAATATTGTAAGTCGAATATGCTTACATTAAATAATACAGATTAAATATATTTAAATAATAAATTAATTAAGTATTATATAAATCATATATTCTAAATCAATATTATAAATTAATATAGTCAAAATATAATGCATAATATATTTATTTAAAATATATTATTAAATATAAATAACAAATATGATTATTAATATAAATATAAATATTAAATATTATTATTATTATATTATTATAATTTAATACTATATATTTATTTTATAAAGGTGTTGATTACACATCATTAAGAGCAGCGAATATAATACGATCAACTCCCTTATGGTGGCCGACCTCTTAATAGAAGTACGCTGATTACATACACAGCAGGAGTGAATTGTAATAATAAAAGAAGTGCTCAAAGTCAAGACTTATGTAAGGCAAAGAGTATTAAAATTTAAGAGTGATTTAGAGACAGCGGTTAGTGTTGGAAGACAGTTATAAAAGGCACGATTGATATTTACAAGGAGCATCGATTGATATGATTTATCAGCAGCCAAAGACTAGACAGCATCGAACCAAGTTTTACTAACAATTAATAAAGGCAGACAAAGACCGTATAAAGCATTTAACATATTTGTTAAGGCAGCAGGAAGTATAGGCAGCGATAGTTAAAGAAAGGGGCAGCGCTTGGTTAATGGAGGGTTATGACTCTTTTGAAGAGTCATCACCCTTTTAAGGGGATGCCCTTCTATCATTAAGGAAGGATATATATATGGAGAAATATGGTGCAGCTAAAGATAGGAGAAAAATATAGAATTAAGAAGAATAAAGATATTCAGAAAACTGATATACAGGGCTCCAAGAAAGAGATATAGAGGAAGGCATTAAATTAAGAAAGGATTTATTAAGCCACTTGTGGTAGGATACTCATATGGGAGTATAATGTACAATTTAAATAGTTTATGCTTGTTATTATCATATGGCAAATTCATAAGTTATTATTGATGTAATTTTAATTATTTCATTCTGCACACACCTCCACCATGATGGAGAAGGAGAATTGCAAAGGGGAACGATGCGAGGGCTCTCTTCTAAGTACGCCACCCGGGAGGGGACGCAATGAGCCCACATGGGCTAAAGGGATACTACCTTCAGCAGTAAGGATACTTGTCTCTGGGCTTAGAGAGTGGCTACTAGGACACGTTCGTAACCTCACTCCTATCATGGTATAACAATATAGGGAGAGCAATCATGGGGAAATGGAAAAGATGACAAGATGAGGATAACGGACTTCATATGAATGGCATGCGCCACATGAATCTGGGGTGACCTCATATGAATGGCATGTGCCACATGAGGCCGAGGCGATCTATTATGAATGGCATGTGCCATATTAGATCAAGGGCACATTATATGAATGGCATGCACCACATAAGGACAAGGACACCTCATATGAATGGCATGCACCACATGAGGACTAGGGAGGGATGGTATATCCACCCTGAGACCTAGGAAGATTAATTACACCCATCAAGTCACTCTAGTCCATGCTCCATGGTTGATCATCCCAAGGTAAGATTTAATTAAGTTTATTAATTTGTTATGGACTTACTGATGTTTAAGATTTCTAACTTGTTGTAGGGATTAAGTCAGGACAAGGTATTCTCTAAACCCATTGTTTGCTTAGAAAGTTGATAGTATGGGATAAAATTAGTGTAATTCTTATTAAGGACACTACATAAACCAGGATCTCTCTTGCTTACAACATTTGATTAGTAAGTTGTAACCTTAACTTGTAATTTTAGGGCAAGGTTTAGGGAAGTCCCAAAAGGGGACATTACAAGTGGTATCAGAGCTTTGATCTTGCCAACCTGGGGATCAAAGATAGTTAAATCTCGAAAAAATTAGAATTTGAGAACAATAAATGACTAAGGTTCTTTGATGAGAGTTAATTTATAGCAAGGAAGGAACTGGAGCATGTAGATCTATAACAAACAATGCGGATTCAATTACGAAAATCAAATTCAGATTCTTGATTGCATCCTTCATCAACTACATTCAATTCTAATACACTTGCCGATTTGTTTCATCCTTCGTGTCTCACATAAACTTTCTTCAACATCATGGATCTTCTCTCTTCTAATAATCTTATCTGTCATAGATTGTCTCCACGCTATCTTATCATCAATTATTAAAAACTTCTACTATTTGTGAAATAATCTAAGTCTTACTTGAATCTACCTTCTCTACAACATCATTAGATTCATCTCTCCGAATTTTCAAGATGTCTTCATCATTCATTGGAATCTTGGAATCTCAATACTCTCAAAATCTTCTTTAACATTGAAAATATTTTCACTGTCTAAAACCACATCTTCATCTACGATACTTGCATTATCTGAATCACATCGTTGTTATTCAAAATATCAAACAAATGCTTACGTATACATTTGTCTTTCATTAGACCTTTCAAGTATTCTTTGGTCACAAATTCTCTTTCATGAAATCACAATCATTTTCTCTTCACTAAAGCAATATTCATTCTTGATCAAAACCACGATTTCATCTCAACACATCGGAAGGTAGACGTAAAAAGTGCAAGGTAATGAAATAACTCGTTGTGATTACTTGAGGACAAGTAATCTTGAGTGGGGAGGGCTGTCATGTCCCTATATTGATAATTTATAATTGAATCGATTATGTATTATTCACTGAAATTAAAGGTATGACTGACATTAAAATCCATATTAATATTGTAAGTCGAATATACTTACATTAAATAATACAGATTAAATATATTTAAATAATAAATTAATTAAGTATTATATAAATCATATATTCTAAATCAATATTATAAATTAATATAATTAAAATATAATGCATAATATATTTATTTAAAATATATTATTAAATATAAATAACAAATATGATTATTAGTTTTCTGGGAGCGATGAGCGGGAGAGGGAGCGTGAGGATGAATAGGGTTTCAAACTCTGTTCTGGGCGAGAGCGATACAAATGGTGGTGACGATGAGGATGACGAAGACGAAGGATTTTTTTGTGAAGACTGGGAACTACCCAGTGATGATGAGGATGTGCGGATTATGGATCTTTGGCTAGAGGCCCAGCGCTCAGTTTCTCGGGCACGGTCGGTGTTTTTAGGCCTGCCAAAATCTCTTTCTACTGCTGGTGATGGCGGGTTTTGCTAGGCCCTTAAGCAGGGTTTTCTCTCCCCCAAGTCTGGCTTTGGGGTTGCTTCTAGCGGGAAGATTGGGACTTCCCCTACTGCGGGCTCTGCCCCTAGCATTTTGGGGCACTTTGAGATTGGTTACTTGGAGGAGAAATCCCCAACAACCCTGAAGAAAGTGTGTCTGATGGATTCCCCTCTGGTGAGGCTTGCCCTTGGCCAGGTTGGTGAAGTTTCTGGTGGGTCTTCTATGCCGCTACCTGAGGTGGTTATGGAGACGTGTGTGACTGCTAGGAACAGTTCTTCCCGGGCTACTGGTGATTCTTCTGCTGGGCTTGTATCTCCACAGGCCCAGGGGCTTTCCACTACCCAGAAGTTGGAGGATCCGTTTGGGAATGCCTCTGTTCCCCCCCTTGTGAATGGGGTGGATATGCTTTCGGGGGCCCCTCATCTCAACCTTGTTTCAAGTTTTGGCTTTGGGGGTCAGAGCCCAGTCCAGTCACCTATGTTGGGTCATATGCCAAAGGCCTCGATTTACAATGGTCTTCCTGAGACCCAAGTTTTTGGGGCTTCTTCTGGGGATTCTCACATTTGCATCCCAGACTCTATTATTGATAGATCTGTTGCTTGGCTTTGGAGCTCTCTTGTTGGGAGATTCAGTGGTAGGCGCCCTAGTATTGATGTGCTCAGAAAATGGGTGCTTCGAAAATGGAAGGTTAGGGGATAGGTCGAGGTAATAGATTTACCTAGCAATTTCTTCCTATTTTCATTTTCTAACTCTGAAGATTGTTCTAGGATCCTCTTGGGAGGTCCCTGGTTCCTTGGGCAGAATGGCCTTTTCCTAAAAAATTGGTGTCCAGGCTTCAACCCCGAGCAATACTGCATCAACATGTTTCTGATCTGGGTTAGGTTGCCAGGGTTGCCTTTAGAATACTGGGATGAGGAGATATTTATGAGCATTGCTAATACTTTCGGGCAGTATAGTGCATCTAATGCTATTACGAAGTTCAAGAGACGTTTGGTTGTTGCTAGGTTTTGTGTTTTTGTGGAGGTTGATAGAGTGCTCCCTTCGCATATTACTCTATCTTCCAAGCTGGGAAACTGGGTGCAGCAGATTGTTTTCGAGAATTCTCCAGTTATATGCGATTGTTCGAGCCTCAACACAAATCATCTTGTGTGGAGGAAAAAGGTGCAAGCATCTGGTGATACTTGCAAGACCTCTCATGAGGATGAGAGAAGTAAGGAGAAGGATTTTGAGGACCGAAAAGCTATGTCTGAGACTCCTTTGATGGAGGTGCCACGCAAAGAGGGGGTTTACAAGAAAGGTAGATTTGAACAGAACTTGAACAGGTTGGGTGATTTCACTCAAACATCTTTGGAGCAATTGGCTTCAAACCTCCTTGAACTTAGATTGATTGTTTTTTGGGGGTTTCTACCTCTTGTTTGTCTTGATGTAGTTGTGCAGTTCTTGTGTTGTTAGTGTCCTATGTTTGTTCCTTGTGGTTCTGCAGGCTTCATTGTTTTATCTCTCTTTTGTACAAGGGTCTGGGCCCTTTCAAAATCCCTGCTTGCCATAATAAAAAACAAATATGATTATTAATATAAATATAAATATTATATTATTATAATTTAATACTATATATTTATTTTATAAAGGTGTTGATTACACATCATTAAGAGCAACGAATATAATACAATCAACTCCCTTATGGTGGCCGACCTCTTAATAGAGGTATGCTGATTACATACACAACAGGAGTGAATTGTAATAATAAAAAGAAGCGCTCAAAGTCAAGACTTATGTAAGGCAATGAGTATTAAGAGTGATTTAGGGACAGCGATTAGTGTTGGAAGACAGTTTTAAAAGGCACGATTGATATTTAAAAGAAGCATCGATTGATATGATTTATTAGCAGCCAAAGACTAGACAACATTGAACCAAGTTTGACTAACAATTAATAAAGGTAGACAAAGACCGTATAAAGCATTTAACATATTTGTTAAGGCAGCAGCAAGTATAGGCAGCGATAGTTAAAGAAAGGGGCAGCGCTTGGTTAATGGAGGGTTATGACTCTTTTGAAGAGTCATCACCCTTTTAAGGGGATGCTCTTCTATCATTAAGGAAGGATATATATATATATATATATATATATATATATATATATATATATATATATATATATATATGGAGAAATAAGGTGCAGCTAAAGACAGGAGAAAAATATAGAATTAAGAAGAATAAAGATAATATTCAGAAAACTGATATACAGGGCTGCAAGAAAGAGATATAGAGGAAGGCATTAAATTAAGAAAGGATTCATTAAGCCACTTGTGGTAGGATACTCATATGGGAGTATAATGTACAATTTAAATAGTTTATGCTTGTTATTATCATATGGCAAATTCATAAGTTATTATTGATGTAATTTTGATTATTTCATTCTGGACACACCTCCACCATGATGGAGGAGAATTGCAAAGGGGAACGGTGCGGGGGCTCTCTTCTAAGTACGCCACCCGGGAGGGGACACAATGAGCCCACATGGGCCAGAGGGGTATTGCCTTTAGTGGTAAGGATACTGCCTCTGGTCTTAGAGAGTGGCTACTAGGACACCTTCTAACCTCACTATCTTATCATGGTATAACAATATAGGGAGAGCAATCATGGGGAAATGGAAAAGATGACAAGATGAGGATAACATACCTCATATGAATGGCATGCGCCACATGAGGCAAAGGCAATCTATTATGATTGGCATGCGCCACATTAGATCGAGGGCACCTTATATGAATGGCATGTGCCACATAAGGACAAGGACACCTCATATGAATGACATGCACCACATGAGGACTGGGGAGGGATGGTATATCCACCATGAGACCTAGGAAGATTAATTACACCCATCAAGTCACTCTAGTCCATGCTCCATGGTTGATCATCCCAAGGTAAGATTTAATTAAGTTTATTAATTTGTTATGGACTTACTGATGTTTAAGATTTCTAACTTGTAGGGATTAAGTTAGGACAAGGTATTCTCTAAACCCATTGTTTTCTTAGAAAGTTGATAGTATGGGATAAAATTAGTGTAATTCTTATTAAGGACACTACATAAACTAGGATCTCTCTTGCTTACAACATTTGATTGGTAAGTTGTAACCTTAACTTGTGATTTTAGGGCAAGGTTTAGGGAAGTCCCAAAAGGGGATATTACACTACTCAATTCAAATGTTCTGAGGAAGGAAAAGGCCATTCCTTCATATCTAAGCTCCTTTATCTTCATCTAGAAAATGAGTAAATTGAATACCAACAAGCTACCTACTAAGCTAAACCACCACATTTCCTAGCATAAGGTAACCCATGGATGTAAAGGACAAGAGGTTTGTGAAACAAAAAAGTAGGGATCCCTACCAAAGTCGATGGAACCATGCATGGAGTAGATACACCCTTGTTGATTTGCCTAGTTGAAAGTAAATCCTTTACGCTTTAAATGTAAAATTAAAATCTTTTATTAATATTTATAATTTTGTGAACTATTGTTAAAATTTATTATATATAGGTTTACTAATTAGAAAGCGAATTTAATATATAGGTTAAATTTTAATTTTAAATTTATTTATATTTCAATATTTTTAAATTTAATGAAATTTTAGTAATTTTAAGCTTATTTAATTTTTTTTTAAATTTTAAATTTAATAATAATATAAATAAAAATAGAAATTACAAATTTATATTATTTGAATTTAAGCATGATTTTTTCCTAAATTTTATCAATTGGTAAACTTGTTCCAAATTTTTTTCTTCATCAAACTTGAATACAAAACACAAATCTTGTGACATAGCCCCTATCCACATGTGAAGCTTCCCGAAATAGAGTATAACTTCTCTCCAAGGTATCTTTGACCCCTATGATCAAGGGTGTCATGTAACTCCCAAGTGTCCCTATAATAGCACTAATTAGCTCTTACATCCTTTTACACATGTCTATTATTAGTGGGTCAAAAGATGCCTTGACTAGTCCACTAGTAATCCCCTCTAACAATGTTTGTATATGCTCTTATGCATGTCATAGATGTACACATCTTACATGACATAGATGCTCTTACATGTGTCATATAACAAATACCAAGTGGCGGAGAGTGTTGCTCAAGGAATCTTGAGATTCCCTCCATGTGTGGCACCCTTTTCCATGAAGGCCCAAACATTAAAAATTATTAAATAAATACAAAACATTATAAGTTGCAAAGTTTACAATACGTAGTCCTAACAATCTCTCCCTTGTATACATTGCAAACGAACATAAGGGGATTCCAACAAAGTGAACTAAGTGTTGGGGGCTGAAATTTCCATAGCCATCTTGCACCATTTGTACTTCTTTGTGGTCATGGGCTTTGTCAATGTTTCTACAACATTCACTAATGTATTCACCTTCTCAATCATAACTCCCTTGTCCTCCACCATATCACGAACAAAATGGTACTGCACATCAATGTGCTTAGTTCATGCATTGAAAGTAGGGTTCCTTGCCAAAATGATGGTAATCTGAATGTCACACAAAATCTGCGTGACTCCTTACAGGCATGAGTAGTTGCCATGTACTTTGTCTCTATAGTCGAAAGCATAGTTGAAAAACTCGGACTCGGCGCGGACTCGGCAGCCCAAAATAGGACTCGGACTCGGGTCTCGGCAAAAAACTCGGCTAGGACTCGGCTAGGACTCGGCAAAGAAGAAAACCGTAGTTTTACAAAAAAAAAAAGAAGAAATTAATGCATTTAGAGAACATAAGAGCCATAATTCAAACATTACACATGTCATATGATCTTCAAACACTCAATATTTGAAATTTCATCATTCATGAACCTTAATCATACGATTCATACTCATAGTTTCAAACTTTCAAATGTATAACAAGTAACAACATCATAAGTTTATAAATGTTTACATATAATGATGTCAAAATGAGAAAAACAACCAAATAAAATCTACATCTTCCTCTTTCCTCTCCTAATGTAACTCAATTGAGGCCTCGAACTAGGTGCTACAGTTGTTTCTTGTTCTTCAAAATCAAAATTGTCTTCGTCATCCTCCATTTCATCCAATTCTGCTGCTTCTGCTGCTCCTCTCTCCAATTCTGCAAGATCTTCTTCAGTAAGGAGGACATCATCATTTTGTTCATTGGTAGTCCATTCACCATATGGATCAATATCATCTAAGTCGATGGACTCATGTGAAATGCCCTCCACCTTTCTAGTTCGAAGGCGAAGGTTGTACCGGACGAAGACAAGATCATTGAGCCGCTGCTGGGTCAACCTATTTCTCTTCTTCGTGTGAATGTTTTCAAATAAACTCCAATTTCGTTCACACCCAGAAGCACTACATGGCTGGGACAAAATATGGACGGCTATCTTTTGAAGATGAGGCGTGGCAGCACCATAATTCTCCCACCATAAATCTACAAAAAATATTTAGAAATATAAGAATTAAGCAAAGAAATATAAAAGTCAATTTTCTATTTTTTTCTTGTAGTATTGAACTAAATTTTTTACCTGGTTGTTGTTTTCCTCTCCTATCAATTGCTTGAGATGAAGAAAAAAGTCTCCCCTCTGCTCCCTTATAGACCTTGAAAGGATAAAAAATAAAATTAAATCAAACATAGAAAATTAGTTACTATGTAAAATGCATGTTTCTAGATAGTCAATGACTCAACATTGCCAAATTCATAAATAAGATATAGCAAATCTCACCTCCAACTCATCAAGAACCTTGTCTCTCAACTCGGGTTCAGGTGCCATCTTATCAATGCATGTAATAACACCTGCCATGACCTCCTCATCAACCTTAAGTGAATCAGAGAAGTAGAATTTTGGATTCAAGAAGTAGGCCAAGGCATGTATTGGCTGGTGGAGTTGGTTTGTCCATCTACGATCAATGAGGCGCCAAATGATTGCGTATTTCTTCTTGTCTCCGCCGTAGAAATGTGAAATGGCCTCTTTGGCCCTATCCATGGCCTCATAAATGAAACCCATTGGCATGCCCTCTCCATCCACCATACGAAGAACCCTTACCAAAGGTTCTGTCATCTAAAAAAAATGAAAACAAATTATAAATCATTACAAAATTAACCTAAAGGAAAAAACAGAAAATAGACTCTAGAGTATCTTGTTTAAACTTATAAAGTTTATGTTTGTGTTTGTTACTTACCCTAACCAACTCCTCTGCATTTTTCTTGAATGCCTCATCAAAAACAATTTTTACAATCTTCTCAGCTTCAGGTTTTTTGTAAAATGGAGACTGCATCCAAGTATCAGACACGAACATCTGTATGAGATGAGGAATGGCACCAAGAATGCTTTGCAATGTGAGGAAGTGACTAGCAAATCGTGTCACTCCTGGTTGCACAAGATCCTTGCCATTTGTGTGTTGTCTCATCAAAGAAAGGACCCAAGTATGGTTGTAGAGGAATTTGGTGATATTTTTAGCATCTTCAACCACACTTTTCACCCATCCAATCTTCCCAATGTCCTCTAACAACAAGTCCAAGCAATGTGCAGCACAAGGACTCCATGAAATTGTAGGATGCCTCTCCATAAGCAATCTACCTGCAGCTACATATGCAGCTGCATTGTCCGTGATAATTTGGACAACATTCTCAACACCAACCTCCTAGACCACCCCATCTAATAAATTGCACAAAGTCGCAGCATTTTTGACTTCATAGGAGGCATCTACAGACTTCAGGAACACCAATCCACCATTAGAAGCCACTAAGAAGTTCAGGAGAGTTCTATTCCGTCCATCTGTCCATCCATCTGATAAAATGCTGCATCCTTTTCTCCTCCAAAATTTTTTTTGTTCCTCAACCACAAGCCGTGTATTTTTTACTGCATCCTCTAGCAATGGCCCACTCAAGTCGTGTGCTGTTGGGGTCTTAAAACCCTTGCCTGCAACTGTCAATGCATTCACCAAACCTTCCCAATATGGGCTGCTCGCCACATTGAAAGGTAAATTATTATAGTACCAAAAATTTGCTGCTGCCATCCTAGCTTCCTGATGTTTTTCTTTATTCCAACCGGTACCTTCAAGTGAAGGTTGTGCTCCTGGAACATTGCGTGGAATAAAGTAATTCGATCCTGATGGAGGCATCTGACTAGCAGTAGAAAAAGAACCACCAGGAGTCTCACCAAAAGATGAATGTGCTTGACGGATGGTTTGACTTGGATCCGATTGCGTAGAAGTGTGAGACGGAGACATCACTGCTGCTATTGCTTCCTTTGTTTTTTGCCTTTCTTCTTTTCTCATCTCAAAACTAGAAAGAAGGGCCTTCATCTCTCTAACGATCTCCGGAGTTGACTCAGTGCATATCTCCACATTTTGTCCAGGTATTTTGGCAAGGTGGTATTTTAATCTATTGATTCCTCCTGTCATTGATTTACCACATTCAGTACAAGTGACACCACCCTTTTTATTTCCCTGTACTCCATACTTCCATGCTGGGTCTCTTCTTGATGGCCTTGAAGTTGACATTGCTGTTTTCACATGAAGAAAAAATCAGTAGGGTTTTCAATTTTGTGAAAAATCAGCAAAAAAATGATAATCAATCATTTGAAAAAAAATAGAATTCAAAAACAAGCTAAAACTACTAAGAAATACATTATGAAGGGAAATGAAAAAAAAATTGCCAGCATTTCCCCTTATTTTTGAAGATTTTTCGATTTTCAATCAATCAAAACAAAAAAAAAAGAGAATTAAAATCACTTACTTGGCTCTATTTCGATCTCCTTAGCTCGTAATCTTCTCTTCTCCAGCTTCTAATCCACTATGCAGACCTGTTATGTGCCTCAAAGAGTGTTAAAATGAAGAAAAAAACCAAAAAAAAATAGTTTTAAGTGTTTCTGGGCATTCATTTGCCAGGGCGAGAGTCCAGGATCGGGACTCGGGAGTCCTACCCTAGGACTCGCGCGAGTCCTAGGATAGGACTCGCGAGTCCCAGGATAGGACTCTTTAGGACTCGACTCGCGAGTCCGCGGCGAGTGGACTCGGCCAGCCTTAGGACTCGAGAGTCCGCCGAGTTTTGGAGTTTTGGAAGAGTTTTTAAACTATGGTCAAAAGAGCAACCACAACTTGTCTTTTTCTCATCAAACTCACTATACCATTGAACAGGTTGAAAACATAACCGCTAGTAGACCTCATGCTATCCACAACTTGGTTTGGTGGTCCCCTATTGTTTTTGTATATTTTATTTTTGTTTTTGTCCTTCCCCCTGGTGGGACTTTTCGAGGTTCTCTTCCTAGAACTCTCTATTGTATATTGGTGTTCTCTTGAGTCCCATTGACCTACTTTTGGTCATTTGTGGACATTAATAAATTTTCGTTCTTTCTACCCAATTAGAATCCATGAATTCTTTTATATCCACTATCCTACTCAAATAATGTCCTTTGTGGTAGCAAATAGAATACTCTAAGGTGCCACAAACATATTTGATGACCCTCTTCATTGCGGTGTAATGCTCCTTGCTCAGATTGGACATATATTTGCTTAGGATTTCCATTGCTTGGGCAATGTTTGGTTGGGTGCAAAGTCTAGACCATAGTTTACAAACTTAGACTTGACTCTTACTCTACAAACCCAAAATTTTCGACTTGGCGAAAACTCGACAAAACTTGACAACTTAAAATATACTTAAATTTTTGAAAAATGACATAAATTTTATGCAAAATAAGTTACAAAACGTATCAAATGAGTTTTGTAGGGGTTGGGGGGCAATGGCCCTAGTGGGGTTCAGGGGTAGCACCTTTGGTTCTTTCCCTATCATGGTACAAGGTGGGGGTCAAGGGGTAGAGCCCTTGCCACCAGGCCCAAATGAAAACCTTCAAAACCACATAGACCTTAATGGTGCATGCCATTTTCATAATTTTTGAAAGGCAAAAAACCATGTTTTTTCAGCATTTGAATCATGTCCAAAACGTGTTCCACGTCATTTCCGCATCCATGCAAGTTTTTCTGTTGGACTTGGCGATTTTCTTAGAACAACTCGCAACAAACTTAGTGCAGTAAGTCTCGTTAGTTTTTATTGGGAGTACTTGATTTAAAAAAAAAACCCATGAGTACCCAACAACTCGGCGATTACTTAGCGAGTTTGCAAACTATGGTCTAGACTATAGCATACATAAGTCTACTAATTGCACTCGCATAAGGGACATGGCTTATGTCCTCAATCTCATTAGCTGTTGAAGGACACTGCTTAACTGAAAGCTTCGGTCCCACATATATGGGAACATTCATTGGTTTGCAATCCTACATACTAAATCTTTGCAAAATAGAGTCAACATACTTGCTTTGACTTAATCAAAATTTTCTATTAGCTATATCCTTCATGATCTCCATCTCTAAGATAAACTTAGTAGCCCCAAAGTTCTTTATATCAAACTGCAATGAATGTTGGAATTTCAAAACCCTAATCATTTTCTTATTGTTATTAATTAACATGTCATGAACATAAGAGAATGATAACAATAAATTGATCACCTATTTGCTTGTAATAAACACAATGATATTATTTAGCCCTAACAAATCTCAACTTCAAAGCATATGAATTGAATTTATGATACCACATTTGGGGAAATTATTTTAGATCATAAAGAGACTTACTAAACTTGCAAACTATGTCCTGCTTACCCTTAACCATTAATTGCTTTGATTGTTACATGTAGATCCCCTCCTCCAAATCCCCATGGAAGTAATTTGTTGCAACATCCATTTGTTCAACATCAAGGTCAAATGCAACAATGACAAATGACAAGAATCTAATGGATGTAAGCTTTGCAAGATGAGAGATCTCACCAAAATCAATTCCCTCTACCTAGTAATAGCCTTTAGCTACTAACCATGTTTTTATTTCTCAATCTGGCCATCAAAAATGAACTTCTAAAGATCCCATTTACAGCCAACAGGTTTCCTATCCTTAGGCAATTGTACAAAGTCCCACGTGTTTTTTTTTTCTCTAGCATAACCATCTTCTAATCCATGGCCTTCTTCTAGGACTTATTGTCTTTAGACTTAATTGCCTCCCTTATAGTTCTAGGCTCATCCTCATTAGTAAACAAAGCAAAAATGCAATGGAAATTAGGTGGGCTAGACCTTTCTGTTTGCTTCTTTTTTGTGTGGATATCTTCAAGCATGGGGTACGAGGTTCTTCTTCTTCCTTTGATTCCTCTGAATACTTGTCTGAATCAACCTCCTCATCAAGTCCAAATTACACCTCTAGTTCATGTTGGTAAAATTGAAGAAATGAGATTGAAAGAAATTGGCATGTTTACTCAGAGAGATAGAGAGAGAGAGAGAGAGCAGAACCTTATATTATTGAAAATAGTTTAAAAATATAAAGTAGTTACAAACTAAAAATAGACAGTAGTTACAAAAGACTGCAATTACAACAAATGGCAGTTACCCACTCATAACTAAAGATATCGCTTATTGTAGCAATAACTAATATTATTCTAATATTCTAATACCCCATCTTTAATGACTAAATTGGAAACAACGCCAAGCTTGTCCCGAAATTTGATAGGATCAAGAGGTTTAGTCACTAAATTAATACATTGCTCTTGAGATGTGCAAATATGGATAGAAATATCTGCATGAGCAATTTTCATCGTAGCTGACACCTGAAAATGATTTGAGAAAAGAGCAAGCTGAACATGCTTGGTTGCTAAATCATCAATTTGGTTGCCTGTCCTCCAAGGTAGTGCATTTGAGTGTTAAAGCTCATCCTTCTGCTCACCTTCTAATGTGGAATAATACCACATAGGTCTTTGATGCATCATAGGTGAATGCTAAGGAAAGGTGAAGTCTCAGTTGGAGTCTCAGACAAACATTTTATGTGTGGAACCTCAACTAGAATGGATAGACCCTTAGTCATGCGTCTCTGATAAACAAGTGGAAGCGAACTAGCACTGGAAAGTTCATCTTTCAACGACACCACAATACTAGATTTTGCAACATCATTGACATCTTGATCAGGAACCAAAGTAGATATATCTGAAGCAACAATATGCCTTGTAGCATGATCAACAAGTTTGTACAAGCTGCCATCACTAATGCCTAGGGCAGTTGTTCTGTCCCGTTTCATACTAGAAACAATGCACTCCTCACTAAATTGAGCTTGAATGTTAGGATTTTCTGTAATTTGACTAGCAGTAAATTTTTGTTCAATTCAAGGAACTTTACATTATGGACTAAAATTTTGATAGCATCATTTAGTACAATTGTTACTCACTTATCTCTTCAAACATATAGGAAATGCCATCACCAAGCCAAACAGAATCTGTGTGACTAGTATAAACAGTAAACCTCACATACCAATCCTTTTTTACTTGTGAAGCGTTTGGATGCTCTTGAATTAAAGAACCAACAATTGCTTTTATCACTATCTTTAGAAGATGCCAGTAATGCAAACTCTGCATCTGAAACTAGTTTTTCCTCAACAACAACCATATTAGCCTCACCACATGGATTGTGGAATAAGGCATATTGTCTTTTTCTACATTCTTTCTTGACATGCTCAAATTTGTTACAATTAAAACACTTCACCTTTTTCTTTGACTATGAAGTATGAGAAGTAGTTTGGCCCTTAAACCGTGCAACAAATGCACTTTGTGAACTCCTTGATGTAGACTTTCCTAGCCATGTTTGTCTACATTTATTCTGTAATAAGTATTTGTTGATCTTATCAAAAGTTAGAGTTTGAGTTTCAAACAATAGGTTGTGTAATGTCCCCTACTGGTACTTAGCTCAATTTGCCCTAGGATTCTTAATTGAGGTATGGATGATGTTGGGGAATGCAAATTTTCAACTTAATATCTTGATTTAGAGCCTGCAGCCATGTTAGTTATTCAACGATGTTACAGATAGAATTCTAATCACTATTATAATATTCAGAATGTACATATAGGATTCCTTTTAAGGTTCTATCCAAACAGCCCATCATCATTGTGGAACACCACTTGGGAGATCATACAAGGCGCCTTGAGCCGTTCCATCCAACCCAGCAGCACGGAATGAAAACTGCCATTCGGCTTCCCAGCCCCACTTGGGGTGTCTCTATCGGAATGGCTTCCTAGCTACTTGCATTCCTCATATGCACTATCTCCCCTCCAAAATGAAATGGCAAATTGGACGAGAACTTTAAGGGAGTCGTTATATTGATTCTATTGTGCATAGGCAAAATCATAGCAAGAATGACAATATATAGAAATATATATAACAGTAGCAATGTGTTATCTATGTAACATACCACTTTCTATCAAATGGAAGATAAATATCAATTCAGTCAATTAGAACACCATGCAATATACTTCATACCAAAATGTTGACCAATATGTTAATTGCTATCCGTTTATTAACAGTGAGACTACAGATCTCCTATTTGATCCTTGCTTATTCCCTTTGCATATTTATCTCTGCCAAGTTATATATTTCCTCTTATATCTGCTCTAATATTCCCATGATATTCATTACCTTCCTTTCTTTTATTATACTCAGAAATATTCATTCCATTCCTTCCATGATGATCCTACTCCGTTGGAAGTGTCCCTCCTTTTATATCCCCACGGTGGAGGAAGAGACATAATTGTTCAACATATTTGTCCCTTGGTAAGGGACACGTCCCTCGTCAAACTCAAGCGCTGCCTTGTCATGCTTTCCCAAGCGCTACCTTTTTACTTCTGCATAACTGCTGCCTTAACACCAACATAATCGTTGCAATGAATCGTCGCTCCTCATAAGATATTCGATACACTTCATAGAATATCAATCTTTGACTTGGGCGCTATTACTAAAGGAAGTCGACCAGCATTTTTAGAGTATATTAACTGCACCAAAAGAAGGTTGGCCAGCAAAACTAATTGTTCTTCATAAAACACAGCGCTCCCATACATATGAAGTCGGCCAACAAGATATACTAAACGCTTCTTACAAAGTCAGCCAAGGATGTGAAATGAATATTGAGAAAGGGACATTTTAGGTTGAGACTACACAAATGTCTCAAATGAACAAGGCAGAGAATAAAAGAAATAAATAACCGCGACTTTCTCTACTCATGATTGAGGAAGGCAAGACACTTTTGAAAGCGCACTTCTATAAAAATCATGAACCACCTAGAGGTTCATTACCTTCTGGCCTTGATATCCCCTTTTTATCTGTGAATTGATCTTTCATGAGTTTCAAGCCTTTCTTGTCCCCTTTTTTTGCAAATAACAATCTTACTACAAAAACCACAATGCGTGAGCTCTTCAAATGCGATTTTTGGAAGGAAAAATGTGTGGGAAGGTTGCACAAAAGTCCTTTTTGACATCTGGGCTGAATGGTTCATGATCTGTGTGCAGTGATAGATAGGGTTCCGTGATTATGAAAACTTCAGCCTATTATGTAACCTCTGCAAGTACCAGGCAACCTGAGACCTTTGCATTTGACTTTTTCCTTATCTTCTGACTTTCAAGATGGCCTTCTGTAATAACCCACCCCCTTATTGTTTTCTGTGGTTTAGTTGAACCTGGTGCGTTTTGATGTTTTTTGCATATAACATAGAACTTGCATGCATGTGTAATTCAAATAACAACACAAAATAACAATACCTAGTTGCTTATAACATATATAAATGCATTGTATTTCATTAATAAACAATACCCATGTGGAATATAAGCAAATACATCAGAATATTAACATACCCATTTGCTATCCTGAGAAATACAGACTTGTAACAGCAAGGAACAGTCTACAGATTTATATCTGGTACAACAATGGAGGTACAAACTCAGATTTTTGTCGAAGAGCTGATTCACAATCAAACCCCAATGTAGACACCACCAAAAGAATGTCAAACTGAGTGCTTTTTGGCACCCATAAACCCCACGCCTAGGATCCTAGTGGTACGACTTGCTGGGTATTAGCAAACAACAATATATCCAACAATAAATGTCCCAAATGGTGGCTGAAAACTCTGTGAAATAACAGCAGCAAACTCACGCCTAGCTTGAAGAAGGAAACTCAGCGAAAAACCCACCCTCAAATCATCCTCCATGAGGTATGGCCCTGCTGGAGAAAGGTACGGCCTGTTTAGGGAGCTGAAACCACAACAAATGATCTCCAAAATCAAGACTAAACCCTGTAATGCATTCTCAGATATTCCACCATAATTATCATGCCAATAAACTCAAGATTTGTCAATAAAAATCCTTCCGTGACAAGCGTGCAATCCGCCACAGAAGCACAATGTGATCTCTGAAGTAAGACCACCAATAATACCCTAGAGATGTCTTCCAATCCCGCAGATATTAAAACGTTGTGAAGGTTTTCGTCTCCACAAGTTGCAGCTCAAACCCTTGGCTCAGCCAAAAACTCTATTTTCATGAAAAATGCAATGGTAAGAATGAAAAATGACTTCACTTTTTTCTTTTATTCCTCCATTACTCCCCAACGCCACTTTTGGGGAATGAATATTTTAATATGACCTTTTCTTTCATGACTTGGGCGCTCACTTCAAGTAATATAAGACATTATGAACATTAATATATTTTAAATCCCCATATATTAATAAAGTCACTTAATAAAAGATAACACTAAGTTAAATATTTTATTTAACTTAGGTATATCGATTAATTAATATTAAATCAAATGGTCTCTGAAGGTGAGTTTCCTAGTACCGCCAAGTTGGCCAATTGAAAAGGAATTAAGTCCAAGACCGTTACACTGACTCGCACTGAGTCTCGTGAGTCCTTGCTAAAAATAGAAAGTTTGGCCAAATGGCCCAAATTCACTCTAGAAAGTGCCAGGAGTGACGTCCCGCCAAAAGAAATCCAAATCACCCCTCCGGAAAAGCTGACTGAGCGTCGAAGAACCAAATCATCGTGGGTCCCCTAACCATCTTCGTTAGTCTACGAGAACCCGGGTAGTAGACTAACCACATGAGTTGTGCTGCTTAGGAAGGGGACATTACACCTTCACACAATCTCTGTTTGTGAGTGACTGTGAAAACCCACGACAAACGTTGCAAGCTTGTGGGACCTCTGTTTTTTTTACTTCTCGTCTGTATCTTCTTCAAACTCCGTACAATCAGTGTTGTACCCATTACTGGGTGTCCTCAACACTCACTCTGATACCAATGCTGGTAAAATTGAAAAAAATGAGATTGAGAGAAATTGGCGCATTTACTTAAAGATAGAGCACAGCCTTATATTAATGAAAATAGTCTAAAAATAGAAAGTAGTTACAAAAACCCCAATTAGGAAGTTGTTAATAAATTACTGGTGAGTCGCAAAAAGTACTTATGAATAGAACAAAGTTTTAGATTGAGATAAAACTAGAGATGACAACAAATACATATCGTTATACTTATGCCAAAAGAATACAGATTAGTTGTTTGAACATGGAAAACTAAAAGAGAAAACATTAAGCATATCCCCTACTATTGATGTTTGTGCCTCTATACTCTTGGGAGTATTTCTTTCTTTCTTCAAGTTCTTGCTGGTGTTACTTGCATGCAGCAGATTCTGTCTTGGGCTAGGGGAAAGGCTAACGGTGCCATTCATCACTTCATTGTGGTGCAGCAGAAGTGAAGCATATTGGACTGTGTAATAACCCTTACTAGGATTCTAAGAGATTTCTCAGTTTTGCTTTAATTCCAAAATGTATTTCACCAATTGTTTTTTTTGCTTTTCAGATTCTTGGTATTAAAGTGAACAGCCAAAACAAGATTTACACAAATTTCTATTGCTAATGAGACAATGAAACATTCACATTCAATAATTGCTGAGAATAGGTAACAAATTGGAAGGAATTTCATTCATTTATTAGCATCTGAAATACAAAGTGATATGTAATGAATAACCTGAATTAGAGCTCCTCCAATGCTTTTCCAGAAATAATCAGATTGAAACATACAGCTGTTCCCTCAAATAAATGTTCTCAATACAACTAGCAATGACATCAAATCTGAAGCAGATTGTCTTAGCTAATTGCAGCGCCTCAAAAATATGATTAACCCTCAATTAAGTTATGATTTTACCTTCAAAATCTCCAAAATCGTCCCTCCAAAAAGGTAGCACTCAACTTGGAAATGTGGCAGCAGATTTATGTGTCAATATCTCCTTCAAGAAACAATGATTTCTCTTACAAAATACCACTATTTCGCCCTTGCTTGCAGCGTCCTAGCAATTGGAAGTATAATCTTCAATGATAATCCAAAATCTTATTTGCATGCAAATACCAAGATTTTTCCTTTAACCCCCGGTAAATATATTATCAGAATTTATATTTCGTTCCTTCAATAAGCTCACCTGTGAACCTTGAATAGATTGACCTCCACTTTGACCAGGAAGAAATCACTTCTCCAAAGCCAAATGCCCTTAGGGTTTTGTCCTAGGGTTTGAGTTGAACAAGTTGTCCAAAACTTACAATAAGAAAATATCAAATGATCAAAGGATGAATAATAATCTGTTTCCCTTTCGATCCTTCTTTTATAATCCACTTTGCCTTTTTATTATTTTAATGTTCACTTTCCCACCAAACATCCTCATTATTAAAATAATCACTTTAAATAATAAACCTTATAACTCCTCATTAAAGTGACTTGATATTATTTTACTTTTAACCCACTTAAGTCACTTTTAATTCACCTTTATGAATAATTAATATAAGTTGTCTTTTAATTCACTTTTTTGACAACTTAAATATTAATTACTTAATATTTTAATTATTTTTCCGCACATCCACCCAAAGTTGTTCAAAATATAAAAATTTCCCCAATGCGAATTCTGATTATGCCAACATACTCCAAAGCTCACTGGGCATCCAACTTAATGAAAATTGATTTTTTCCAAAAATTGAATCCTTCTCCAAGAAGTGTGGAAAACGCCCAAAACGTCGAAACTACTCCCAGAAAGTACCAATAGACTCATCTTAATTCCCTGAACACAATGTCTCTATCTGAACTCCAATCTGGAAAGGCTAGTGCTCTCTTAGAAAGTTGGAGCTCCCAAAGATGTTGGAAAGGTTATTAAAAGGTGGGACATTACAGACTGATTTATCTTCTGAAGTGGTTCATTATCAGCACCTTTGGTTTGTATGTTTGGGTCACTCTTGGTTTTATTTCATTTTCGGCACAGTTTAAGGCTCTCGAACTAAGAAATTTGTTGAAGGAGTTCAAGGTTTGTAAGTTCTTTCGAAAGGCACAAATATGTATTATAATGAACAGTTCAAATGTTTCACGATTTGCCGAAAGGTCGAATCTCCACAGAAGCACCCTGTGAAGACATTGAAGTATTTCGGTAAAGGTTTGAGTTGAAAAACTTCCTTGCACGTCGAAAGAGCTTGTCAAATTCTTTTTTGGTAACTTTTCAAGTTTTCAAACTTCATGTAATGGCGAAGGCAAAGTGTTTTGACGAACTTTTAAGTTCGCAAACCAAGTGTTCTGCCAAAACTATGTATTGGCTCTATGGACTGACCCAAACATACAAACCAAAGGTGCTGATAATGAACCACTTCAGAAATGCATCTCTCTTCTTGTCTCCTTTAGAACTGACAAACTTAGTTTCGGCAGAACACTTGGTTCGCGAACTTAAAAGTTCGCCAAAACACTTTGCCTTCGCCATTACATGAAGTTTGAAAACTTAAAAAGTTACCGAAAAGGAATTCGGCAAGCTCTTTTGACGTGCAGGGAAGTTTTTCATCTCAGACCTTTACCGAAATATTTCAATGTCTTCATAGGTTGCTTCTGTGGAGATTCAACCTTTCGGTGAATCGTAAAACATTTGAACTGTTCATTATAATACATATTGAACTCCTTCGATGAATTTCTTAGTTTGAGAACCTGAAACTGTGCCGAAAATGAAGTAAAACGAAGTGTATTTTTTTTTGTTTTGTTTAGAACTTGTAAATAAAGATAGTTCCTCACCTTTTCTTACAATGACTGACACAGTCTTTAATTCTGAGCAATGTTTGCAACTGCTAATTAGTTTTCCATGATGTTTATGCCTGATGAGCTTGACTGCTTGCTTGCCATCTAAGAAAGTCTGGATAACTAAGAACTTATATAGAATAATTGTGGTAGAAGGCATCACTACCAGCATTTGATAATAAATTTTTTACTAGGACTCTATTTGGAGGGAACAACAAATGGCAAATGGTAGAAAGCTGTTCAAAGAAATCACAATGGGCGATTGTGATGGAAATGACAGCAGTTACGTTGTTACCAAGTCCCTTGTGAATTATGGATCTGTTTTTGGCAATAGAGTGATGGATAAAGGTGTTAAACTTTTAACATTTTTTTTTATTGATCACCCCTCAATTTTTTGTTTTGTGGATTTTGTATATCTTCTGACTTTGAAGTATCAAGGGGCAACAGGGAGTGGTTGACGTGGAGGGTGCCACAAGGTGGCCTAAATGACAGAGGGTGAAAATCTTTTATTTCGTGAACTTGGTGAAAACTAATAGCTATATTAGTATGTTTATTCCTGCAAGAATTTGCCTCCTATGCACAACAAAATTCACTTTAAAATGCTAGATAAGTATATTCTGTCCTGGATGGAGTTTCCACATCCCTGATTGACCTTAACTTCTTAATAATGCTCATATTTGAGATTATTAAAAATAATGCCTTTGTTAAACCTTGGGGTTTGATGGCAGGCTTCAAATTTCACCATGTAGTCCTAAGATTTTTTTTTTTTTTTTTGGGTGTAAAGCCTGCTCATCTAATATGATTTGTTTCTAACAGGCTTATGACCATGTTTACATTTTATAATATATTTTCTCAACTTGGCAACAGGTTATCTTACTTTTGTGCTGTAAGATTACATGTATTGGATATCGGTACTGGTTGTTTTTCTTTTGCTATTTGCATAATTTTTATTTACCATTCTACAAACTAAGCTTTTTATAAACAAGAATATTTTATTGAATGTTTGAGAGTTTCCATCATAAAGTGAAGGTAGTACGTTTGATAATCTTTCTTTATATAAACCTATACATGCATGCAAGAAAATATGCATACATAGGCACATGTTGGCCTTTCCAAACAAGTGCCAGTATACCATAGTGGAGGGCTGCTATAGGGTGCTGGATACTACATTAGATGCCTTCTTCCAACTGTTAACAATACACAAAAATTGCAAGCCTATTTTGACTAAGTTTCAACTGTAAGTCATGTACAGTTGTTTCTTAGAGAAGTCATGCTGTAGGTGGATTGGCAAAGCTCGATTTACTCCAGAGCTTGGTCATGAGATCAAAACCCATGTAGTACAAGATCTAAATAATATATATGGTAAAGTTATAAAATTCCATTGTTCCACAAGGTGGGTTTCATATCCCAAAATGTCGTGGTGGATAGGCGTTGACATTAAAAATCAGCCTTAACTTCACTTTATAATCTCTGTACAGAAGTTCTCAATGGTTTTCCCCCTGAATGTGATACTTATTTTTTTTTTCATCAAACAGAGGCCCAGTGCAAAAGATCTACTAAAACTTCGTCTTATCAAGAATGCTAGGAAAAGCCCAAGGCTTCTTGAAAGAATAAGGTGTGTATGTTGGTTGGATTTTGAATTACTAAGGATTGCCAGTACTTCTACGATGTCTTACACAAAAGGAATATCAATTATATCATTGCTGATTATCAGGAATTTCTTGATTTAGGTGTGTACTAGGTTTAAAATGTTTGTATCAAAATGCTAATTACAATATGTTTTGAAAGTTTTAAGGTTTGCTGAGAATTAATTGTTTTTCTTATGGTCACTAGCCAGAAATACTTTACTTATAATTACTGAATCTGACATGCACTTAACTGAGTTCCCAGAGAGCGGCCAAAGGTTCAGATTAGAAAAAGTAAAGACATACAGAGGTTTGATCAAACATACATGGAAAACTCTACTGAAAAAGTGAAAGTTCCCAAAGTATTAAGAGACGACGAGTCTCTTCTTTTCAGGTGTGTCAGCTAACCCTGCCTGATATCTATTTTTTGTCAAACGTAAGAGGTTCAGATGTGTTAACCTCATATTTCATCTTTTGCAGTCGTGGAAAGAGTGCAAGAAATGCTAGTTGGGATTTTGGTACAGCAGTTACTCAGAGCACAGGAACAGTTCGCAGTGCAGTGAAACCTCCACAACTTGTTGGAAATAGAGAAAGAAAGTCAGATGGAATATTCAATCAAAATGTTGTAAAGGGCTCATTGGATAGAGAAAATGAGTGGAATACTTTCTCTAGTTCTTCTAATGCATCACAAGGAACATCTACAAATATTGATCATACAGAAAGCTCCTATGGAATTCCAGAAGAGGGAAGAGAAATTTTCTCTTTGGAAGATGTAAGACATCTTCTATCTATTTTCTGTAGTAGGCATATTAATTAGCATTTTTAGGAGCTGAATATCTTTATGTTCAGGGAAAACTATCTATTAACAGTTCTGGGACTATGGTGGCTGTCCATTTTCAGAGACAAGGCCAAGCCAATTCAGGTTTGACTGATAGGAGTTCTTCGCAGGTATGCATGTTATCCAGCATAGTCTTATAACTGTGGGACTCTTTTTTGTAACCTTTCTTCTTTTTATATCCCGCTTGAGTTGATATCAATTTGGTTCCCCAGTTTAGCAGCAGAGATACATCTAGTGAAGATGTGTCCACTAGTGGTACAATTGTTGTGCGGAATAAAATTGATGAGTTGGAAACCATTGTTCAAAATCCTAGATCTAGACTGGGGCATCAGGAAAAGGCTTCAATTTTTTCTCGCGAAGACAGTGCCACTAATCTTGCTGAAGTAAGGCCCTCAATTTCTGATCTCTACGAATGCTGGTAGATAATGTTACCTAATATAACTATATGTTGACTGAGGCCTCTATTTGTCAGGCAAAGGCTGCATTGCAGGCTGGACAAAAAAGAGGAACTCCTAGAGAAAGGAATCCTTTATCGAAGGTCTACATGGAAGGACAGGAGCCAAAATCTATAGAAAGATCAGCTAGTACAACTTCTATGCGGTATTGCTGCTTTACCCTATAAATCTATGGCATGTAGAGGTTGCACTTATTTTTGCTGCTGTTATTTGCTTAAGGAAACATGGTTTTACCTGCATGAAATTAAAATATTGGAGGCGAAAGTTATGATGCATACAACTGAGCACTGTATGAACAATCTTGTCCTTTATAGGGATACACGTGATGCTTGGGATGTACCAAAATGCACTTCAAAATCTACAGGAAGGCGATTGAGTGAGGATGAGGATGGTGCTCGGTCTGCTGCAGCTGCATCATCTCCTGCATTATCCATGTTGCTAATTCCTGCATTGAAAGAGGTGGATAAATATAATCATTCCAATAAACATTCATATTTATTGGTCTCAGGTGCTATTTTGATATAGAAGGTAGTTTCATTTGTTATCTAGTTATAATCAGTTCAGTCAGTGTAGGCCATGCTTTAGTTTTAAGTTGGTTATAACTGAATATCTTCTTAGAAGTAATCCCTCGTTATGGCCCATTCTAATTGCATAGAATTTGGAATGAATAGCGGGCTTTCCTTGTTTTCATGTGTGCTTAATTATTATGCTGATTCACTTTCATGTTTTAAAATTGAGTTATTGCATCTAAATTATAGATGTTGTGTGATTTCTATTGCAGTAAAAGTAGTTGAATACTTGTGTGTCTACTTTAACTTAATTTGGCTATAGGAATATGGATCCTGGTGGTTGTCAGACAAGCAAAGAGAGTTCATCCAATTGGTAACCCATTACACCTGCCACTCAAAGTTTTAGCTTCCTGTTTCCTTTCTAACATGAGTTGGTTCAGCTTCACATTATATGGTTTGAGCTATCAATAATCTGGAAGGAAGCATTAGTTTATTGGGAAGGAAATTTGGTTACCATGATCGTCAAATGCTTGTTTAGGGGTAATGCATCACAGAGTTGACGATTTACATAAGACACAGTAAATATATTATAGAACTAATTATAATTTTTTATTTTTGGCAACATAGGTTGCAGACTATTTTAATTTTGAATGTACAATCTGATCAAAAGACTTGTTGCTGAAGCCATAATTAAAGCATACTGCCAGGAGAAAAAGCAATACTTTCTGTAGTTGTTGCAACAGATAATCTCAAGCTACGGTTTGGAGGGATCTACTTTATAAAGGAAATGCGAGACAGATAAGCCTGTCCACATGGGCTTTTTTGAACCCATGCAAGCCACCATTCAAAGTGATCCAAAGGAAAAGGGTCCTCTAAAAGGTCCACCACTATGAGATTTTTTTTCCTCCAGTGGCTACTGTTGATATGTCATTTTGTACATACAGTTAAGGGAACAATGATCCTCTTGTTTTAGGGACCTGTCCAGGTAATCAATGCATGAGTTGACAAACACTTCCCAAGGGTTTGTTACAAACTTAGGAAAACAAAAGAAAAAATAAACAAGAATACAACAAACGAAAACATGTCATGTCCCATCCCCTAGGGGCCGACCTCCATATAATAAGTCAAAGGATGATATGAAAAGGTGTAAGAGAGATACATTGAAAATAAGACAAACGAGATTGCGATGGGTGTGAAATAAAAGTTAGCAATCAGTTTTGCAACAAAGGCGAATGAGATAGCAGCAAGTCCGACCAAAACACTCATGTGAAAGCGTGGATTTAAACTTATGAAATGTGGAGGATTTAAACATAAAGATTGCCGACCACCTTAAGACTGTTGGCGTTTCAATTCGCACCTCTGGAATGCGAGTTGGAAACGGACAGCTATGAACAGATAAACTGCTCTCCTATTGGAAGGGGGAGTTACCTTTTCGCTGATGTTCGCTGAAAAGATAAATAAATTAAACTTCGCCTATCTTCTTTTTGATTCTCAGCTGCGAGCACAAGGTTATAAAACTCTAAACGCTGCAGAAGAGGTTTTTTCCTTTTTTAAAACTTCTACTACAACTAGGCTTAAACTAATGACGCTTTTAATCTCCTAAGTAAATTCAGAGCAAAGGGATTAAAAGTGGACAAGGAATGATTGTTTTAACACAAAAACTTAAGTAAATTTATCCCAGATTTACATCACAAGACTCATTGTACCTTAATGATGAAAGCTGAAATAAAAGTTACAGAAGCCACACATTTGACGACAAAACTTGATGATCTGAGATAGAATATCGGAGCAAAGGCAGGCATGAGATTTCTATTCCAACATCACAAAGTCGATACAACTCCAAGACAACAATACTGTAGCAAAAGGCAGGCATACAGCAAGCGATCAAACACTGGAAACAAATTACACAGAGTGAACAAGCACTTTCAACAACAATTTTGTAGGCTAGAATAGGCACAACAAAATATGTTATCTTCAACACCGTTCCCTTACAATGAACACAGAGTGAATAAACACTTGGAATAACAAGATTTGCAGGCTAGAATAGGCACAACAAATTTGCTGTCACCAAAAGTAGTTCCATTACAATGGGCAAGGCTGCCCTACCCTAACTTGCCAACTCGCAAGCTTTATTTCTATTCTAAGACAAAATACAACTAACAAACGCTTTAAAGCAATTTGCTTTAAAGCAAAGAAAATTCCAACTATTACAAAGTGATTTCTTTTTAAAAATAGAATGGATGAGCTTAGGATGAAAGCAAATGCTTTAAAACAAAAAGCATCTGATTTAAAGTTGCTTTCTTTTGGAATGCATCCACATCAACATTCTTGCTTTTTGGTGATGTCATCCATTGATATTCTGGGAAACAATATCTTCTAAAAAGCGAGTGACCGCATCTTTGCAAGGAACACTGATACTCTCTAGAATGATATTCTGATTCTCTAACATTTCCTCACCGTTGGCAACCATTTGAAGAAATTCATGAACTTCGCCCACAGCCTTATCAAACTTCACTGTCATTGCGGCAAAACGACCCATCTTGCCAGCATTGATATCATCATTAAAATTGCTGCGGATGAGAGTCTGGAACTCTTCTTGCACTTCCCTGAGATCATACAGGGTACCATCTTTTTCATACGAACACTGGATCTGAGAAACAAAAGATCTCACAAACTTGAGAACATTTACTACCTTTTCTTTCCATTCTGCTAACTCTGAAATTATACTGTCATAAGTTTTTATTGTGAAAAGATATTGCGCTTTCCAAGTAGAAACTGTCTTCTTATCATCGGCTGAATCAACAGAATCATGTGCTATCTTCAAGTCGGAGATAATGATATCAAACACCGGTCTATTTTCTGCCATAGTCTGCTGTAACCGCTGGATGCCTTGGCGTAAATCATGAGCGTTGTACTTTAATTGATAAAACTCTGAAAGTACAACTCTCCCTTTAGTCACAAATTCTTCCACCCAATTATTCATGTGCCTCCCATAGAGGACCAACTGACTGAATTGCCGTTGATTGGCTGGTGATTCCAGATTTGGCGGAAGCAATAAATCAGCCTGTGATGTGCCATGGAAAAGGTTTGAAATATACTGCCGCAGTTGCCTAATTTCACCTTTGAGGGCTGCTTTGTCTTCTCCATCCTTCAACACCCTCTCCTTCAAATTATTCGCTGCAACCTCGAAGAGATTTACATCTGTATGCCGGGTACTCCTACCAAGGTTAGCTTTGACAACTTTGAAGTCATCGACCTCAATATCATCAGCACTTCTATCTTTTGGTGGCGTTGCAGTTTCAAGGATCATTTCTCCATCCGCATTCTTTTCAATGCGAACTTGCTTCTTCAGCTTCTTGTCTGGCGTGTCTTGGTAGACTCTTTTAAGCTCTGTTAAATCCAACTGATATGAAGGCTTTCTCCTCTTCCCAAAATATTTTCAAGCCAGGATGAGCCATCCTCTCTTGGAAACTCGGTTCTAACTTCATCAACTCCTGATGAACCAATATGTGTATCAGAGTTACGAACCGACGAATCTGGCTCTGAATCTATGTGGATAGGAGAAGTGCTCGGTGAAGAAGGTGAAGAGACATGATCTGAAGGTAATGCTTCTACATGCGATGCTGGTTCAACGGGAACTTCTGATTCGACTGTTGGTTGTTTCTGTTGGACATGAGTTGGAGACTCATCCTTTTTTCTCTTTAACTTAGCCATTTTTGTTCCTTCTAGAAGAACACTCATAGCTTGAACCCTTCGTTTTGGTTTGGAAGTGGAAGGTTTTGATGGTTGTACAACTGGCGGCTCTGCTACTATAATATCTTCCTTCCGCTTATTCTTCAAGAATATCAAACTGTTTTTAACAACTTGACTCGTTCTTTCTTCAATGGAAGTGTTCTCTTTTATTGACCAATTAACTGGTGGCAATGGTTGTTGCTCAACTTGGTCTTTGAAATACGTGGGAAGTAGAACTTCACCATTTTCTGTCAAACCCTCTACATATTCTGACAGGTTATCAAACATCCGTTGAAGAGTAAACCTGCTGTAACTGCATTCTTGCACTTCAAACTCATCAGCACAATTAGCCCAGAAGTCTTCAACTGCATGCGTATGCGCACAATTTTGACCAAAGTGTGATGCAAAACACCACGCGGATCATATGAAGTCCTCCTGTCGAAAAACTTGAGACCATACTTGGATGATTCATTACCAATTACCTTGGCATCTGCTCCAGATCTGCATCTGTAAATACCCATCCCAATTGGAAAATTGAAAGCTGCCTTGCGTCTGCTACGCAAAAATGTATGATCTTCATAGGCTTGCCTCAAAAACTCCATAAATGCTATTTCATTTGTAGGATATCTCGGCAACATCGCTGGCTCTCTTGAGAAGCCATATAGTCTGATGTAGGAAAAAGTGGGAAACTGGATAAACCAATCAGCCCATTCTGCCATTGCCATTCTAGCATCTGCTGAAAACCGTCTATGCAACTCGTTATCCATATCTCGCACTGCATGCATCATTTACGCGCTTGTAATGTCGTTCAGCTTGGGAAAATTCTAGCTGCAGGAAATGGTGATAAACGTGCTGAATACCCAGAGTTCCAACAACATTCAAACCTCTAAATTGACCTTGAAAAGCCATCAAATACACAAGGTATGACATCATGTGGAATTCATGAGCCCTTTGAAAATCAAGTATTTGTTGGTGGAGACTATCATTGCTGAGTGCTGACCAGTCATAGAATTTGGTTCCATCAACAATCTGGGACATGATGCAAAACATCCAAGGCTGGAACTTGTTAGCATTTGCTTGACCTGTGATTCGGCTCAACAGAGTAATCATTATTGCATGTTCTTCCTTGAATTCTCCACGTCCAACATTCTTTGGCATGACATTCTGCTTTTCCTTCAACCACCTCTGAGCAATCTTTTTCCGGTACTTTTCTTTATCATTGTTCCAAACCCTCTTGCATTCTTCAATTGAAATAGTTAAGTTTTCCCTCCAAACTGGTATTGAAAAACACTTCTCAATGTCGTTCGGTCTCAGACTACAGAGCACATGTCCATCTCTCGATTGAATTTCTCTTGTGACCGAATTGTAATGCGTCATACAAGCAATTACAAATTCGATACTTTTCACTGTGGTGGGGAAGGATGCTGCTGCAAGCAAACCGGAGTGTCCTAGATTTCTGATAGCATTATTTCCTGCATCCTCCAAAGAATGTAAATTGATCATTGGAAGTACTTTAAGCAAGTCTGTCTTGCAAGTTCTCAGGTAATCGTGAACCAATGCCGTTTTGGGCTTGATTTGTGTTGGAGAGTATTGCATACTGAAAGATTTGAAAATTGACTGTGAACACGCCTATGTCGGAAAAATCTTGGACAAATGGCTGAAAATTACTTGCTGATTTTTAGGAAAAAGCAGAAGGTGAGCAAAAACGCTGGCACATGCATTTTGTAGGCAATTCCGTTTTGAAGCAACCCAGATTGTCAGATTTTGAAAAAGCGGAGGATTTCCCGAAAAAGCCGCAAAAAAGCAGATTCCCGAAAAAAGCAAAATTCCCAATCTTCAAGAGGATGAAATTTTGGATGGACCCATCTCGACGAAAACTGAAAAAACTTTGGTCCAATTTCTGAAAAACGATCTAGAAAAAAAGACCTTGAAAAAGCGTGCCTCCTTGCTTTCTCAACCCGAAACTATGAAGAATGCTGAAAAAACACTACGTTTGAGCCTTAGAATATTCGTGGAAAGAAAAATATGTCTTCTTCTTCTGGATGCAACCTGCAAAAGATAATGAAATAAAGAAGCCAAATGCTTGTCTTTATAGATCTTTAGGGTGAAAAAGCAGCTTTCTTTGTGAAAGAATAAAACTTGGATCTCATCCATGAAGAAAGCATCTTTTAAAGCACAAATCCAAGTGGATGTCTTCGAATAGAAAGAATCTCTATTTTGTAGCTGCCTATGGCTTCATGTGTAATATGACGAATAATATCTTCTTTTGATGATGTCATCGAACACGCGAGTTGCCAAAAGTGTTAGCCATTATTCTTTCGTTTTTGACACTTTTGCACTCGTTCTGACTCCAGTATGGCTTGTCTCTGACTTCAACAAGATGGTAAAATGTCACCGTTGACTGAAAAAGTTGACTGATCCTGGCATTTTGGAGATCTATCAACTGTGATTTCATCCCCAGCCTCGGACAGACGATCTGATGTTGTTCAACTGCGAATCTGGCTTCTGGAAACTGCCGCCGGATGAAGTTCTGGAAATGACTGTTGGAAAACACTATCAAACACAAAAAAATTCTAACTTTGGTGAACTTGGGCTCCCCTAGCCTCCAGGGGCGTCTGATTTCTCATGCCTTAACCATTTTTCTGAAAATTTCAACTTTTCGATTTGCGTGCGCGTTCTGGTGGTTGTGGACCCCTGTTTGACTGTCGATTTTTGTTTGCTGGGACAAAACTAAGTCTGATGATCTGGCAGATAGGTAGGCCTGATAAAAACTAAGTTGACTGTACTTTCTATTTGCCTCGGGAAACGTGCCAAACTGACCTGCTGCGAACTGGACCAGGCTGACGTAGGAAGATTTTCATTTTCCAAAAAAAAAACTCAGAAAATATTATAAGTCTGGTGGATTTGGGCGCCCCATAGCCTCCAGGGGCGCCTGACTTTTAATGCCTTAGAAATTTTTTGGAAATTTCAAATTTTATTGCCATTTCTCATTTTCCGTGCCAATAGCTCTTGTTTGATCCTCGTTTTCGATCGTCTGGATGACTGCCGAGGCAGGACGAGGATGATTTGAGTAGCCTGAACACATCTGTGATGAAATCCCAGCTTTTACTGACTTTTTACTGAGTTTGACCACCTGGAAATGAGTTGACGGAGGCATTTTTGACGTTTCTAGAAAAACGCGTAAAAAATCTAAGGCATGAGAAGTTGGGCGCCCCCACCCTCCAGGGGCGCCTAGAATCCAATGCCTTAGCCAAATTCCTGATCCTTAACCTTTGTTTGCAATTTGCTTTGTTTTGCGTGCTGACAATTGCTTTTTGATGTCGATTTTGATGTTTTCGTCAGTCAACTGCCACTGGATGGTGAATGAACTGAATAGCCTGGGTACATCTGACGTGATTTCCAGCTTTTCGGGGCCTGATGACCAAAATGATTGCTTTTACACTCACTGGAACTAACCGATGGAGACACTTCTTGCATTTTCTTGAAAAATGCGAAAAAAATCTAACACTGGTGCAATTGGGTGCCCCTAGCCTCCAGGGGCGCCTGGATGACTTAGTCAAATTTGATGATTTTCAACTTTTCTCCTCACTCCGGATTGACCCTACTCCGTTTTGTGTTCTTCATCGAATCGATGACTGTTCGTTGGTTCTGCGTCGTTGGAATAACGTTGAAAACTTGAAAACGAGCACTGATAGATGAACTTACTCCATTGACGACTTCAGAGCTCATGCTTCGCCTTCCGAAAAAGCAGAAATGACCCAGTAGGGAAAACTTGACCTTTTGTAGATTCCGTCTGGACCACGCTGATCGTGAAGCAAAATCGACCAATCAAAATTAGGCACGACCCCTGAATCGGAGATTCTATTTTTAGAAACTTTCTATTTGTAGAAAATTTTGCTAGCATCCGCTTCTCAAGAACCCTAGAAAACCTAATTTGACGTCTATTTTTAGAAATTTTGCTTTTTTGACTTTTTGACTTTTTGACGAAAAATTTTCTAGACTTGCTCAAAATGCCTTAATAAAGCAATTTTTTTTGATTGGGTACAACAAAGACATCATCCAACTTTAAAATAATATAAATAGTTATAAATAGTGGCCGACCCTCATATGAAGTCGTCCCACACATATTAAAGGAAGCACTTAGGTTTAAAGGAATTTAAATAAGTTAAATGCAGGCTGACTTATTTGTGAAGGACGCCTCCTTTGGAGAAGGCAGGATTGTTGTGAAGAGTGGTGTCTCTAAAGGAAACCACATTATTTCAAGAGGCATAGAAAGGTATAAATGATGCTTGTGATTGGTGGAAAAGAGGGAGATGGTAGGAAATATTTTCTAAGAGCGAGCAGAATTAAAAAGAAGAAAGGAATATATACTTTAGCAGAGATAAATCTGCAGACAGATCAGCAGTGATATATATGTGTGTGTGTAACAGTAGAGAATTATCTATTGCATCCATTCTACAATGCTATTCTTCTATCATCCTAGTATTCCATCCCCCTATTATTATATCCTTCTACTCTTCTATCACTCTATTAATCTATTATTCTATCATTCTAATATTCGAGTATTATATCACTCTTTCTTCTATCATTATATCATTCATTCTTCTACTATTATATCATTTTACTCTATCAATCTATCATTCATATTATTCCATCATTGTATTATTATCTTATTCGTCATTCTATCTTCTATCATACAATCATCCTATCATTCTATCATTCGATTATTCTATCCTTCCATTATTCTATCATTCTATTGTTCTATTATTGAATTAGATCAGATTCAGATATTTGCACTCAGTAGACAAAGGCAGAATCAACAGTCAATACATTTGCTCATGAGAATATAGCAGTCTTATGTTTAAATAAATATTGTGGTATGCTTTATCATGATTGTTGTGTATAATGATATATTTATTGTTGTATAATCTCTATGAATCTGGATGTATTTAGTGTTTGTAATTCTCATCAAGCAACCATGAGGAGGAATATGAGGAATACAAGGAAGGGTTGGATGGTCCTCTTTTAAGCATGCCATCTCATGGTGGAAGACTGATAGTCCCATGAGGCCAAGGGGGTGCAAGGTGTGCCCTGCCCTTTGTAATGTCCCCGTTTGGGACATTTCTAACTTCATGGGAAAACTCCAATTTTCTCGAGAAAGTTGGGTTGTTCATGTTGAGTTTCTGATAGTAGCAGTGAGTTGGGGAGAGCTCCAAACTTCTTGGAGTACTTGGGTTTGGTTATCAGTGATTTTGGTTCTTGCAAATGAGCTCAGTAAGCATCATGGATCAATTTGACACTTTTAGAAGTTAATTCTGACTTCTGGTGGCTTCTCCAAACTTCTTGGAGAGCATGTTTATTTATAGTAAGTCACCCAGTTGGCATCATTCTTCATCCCAAACTTTCAAGATCATGTTGATATGATTTATTTTGCAATTCACTTCAGTTTGGGATTTTTCGTAAAATTGGGTGAACTATTGAGCTATTAATTATTAAATTCACGTAAGTTATCTAATGTCATAAATATTTCAAAAGATGACTTAGTGTAATAGCTCTTCAGAAATGAATTAAGTGTTTTCAAAGATAGACACTTAAAAAGGGGACCTTGCACATGAAATATTAATATTATTTCAAATAAAGTTCTTTTGGAGAGGAAAAAGTGCTTTTTCGAAAAAGCAACGAAAAGCAAAAAACACTTTTTCGAAAAAGCATTGAAAAAACAAAAAATGCTTTTTCAAAAAAGCAACGAAAAAGCAAAAAAAAACACTTTTTTCGAAAAAACAACAAAAAAACAAAAACTCCTTTTGAAAAAAAGCAAAAAACCGTTTTTTCCTAAAATAGCTCCAAAATGTTATAAAAGGGAGTTGGAGCTCATTGTTGAGGGTTATGTTTTGGATTTGATATTGTTATGTTGCTGGATTGAACTTGGAGTTCTTCCATTATCTCTTGAGGACGAAAACCCTCTTGCAGATTCTCTTGAGGACAAAAACCCTTTTGTAGATTGGGTGTGGTTTCATTCAGAAACTACCATTGTGCTGAAGGCCTATTGGAGCAATCTCATACAGAGTTTGCCTTTGTGTTGAATGGATTTTGTTGTGATTTGCATTTGTTTCTCTTTTGCGAGATTGATGCCCTTGTCTTGAGGTTTTGCAGTGGAGTTTGGTGTGTGGAGTTTGATGGTGATCTTGGCATTGGATTTTGGGTTGAAGTCATATGTTCTTTCCTTGCAAATCTTATGGAGAATCATCTACATTCCTAGGCACCATTGATAGTTGATGACTTTGTCATGAGACTGGAGGTGGAGAATCTATGATTTGCGACTGATCTAAGGTTTTGTTCATTGCTGTCATAGTATTTTCTGACCTGCAATAAAGTTACACCAGTGCCAAAAGGGAGTTCAATCAGAACTTCTTTCATAGTTTCTTGTATGGTATATTTTGGTGTTCATATTGATCAATGAGCATGTTTCCTTTCATCATTTATGTGATTTGCATGAGCTAACTTGTTTCATCAATTCAATCAAGTTGGAAATCAGGGTTATTGCAACCTGTATTTATATTGTGAATATTTAATTTAGTTGCAATATTTCATTGTAACCACTGGAAGGTAGTACCGCCAATGGGATTGATAGTTTAATGTTGTGGTTTTCTTACCCCACTGAATAAGTGGAAGTTGTTCTCAGTTGTTGGTTTTGGTTTTGAATGCTAACTTAGAAGCACTTGTATGCTCTCACCTTGCCCACATTGGGATTTGGGTGATCAAAAGAGTGTGGAAGAATCATTGTTGCACTTAACTTCTGTATAGTTGTTTGGTTTTCAAAAACAAATCAGGGCAACTTATTACACCCTTGGGCTTAGAAGGGAAGGATACTCTAGAGACCCTATTGTAGTTTCTCCTCAAACCTCTACCATGGTTGGCTATTGGGTTAATGTAATGTCCCTATTTTGAGTTTAAGTGTTTTGGTTGAGCTTGGTCATATGGAGGCTTGGAAAAGTGAATATTGCTATACCCTTGGAATTTGGAAAGTTGGTTTTTTAGTGGCTCAACTATTTTTTATTGATAAAACAAAGTTGACAATTGACATTTTGTATTTTTGTAGTAATTATGGAAAAGTCAAAATTGATTTAAAAATTAGCGAAGGAGAAAAGCAACCCAATTGGAGGAAAAAGAAAATTAGAAAATATGGGAAAAAAATGGAAAATAAAATAAAAGGCAAAAATATAATATTTTATTAATTAAAATATTATATTATTTTGCTACAAGTGAAATAAAATAAAATATTAATATTTTATCTCTCCAAGTTGAAATAATAAAATAATATTATTTTATTATTTTTATTATTTTCCCATGAGGCCGTCCAAGTTGTGGAATTAAAAGAAAAATTAAATAAAAATATTTTATTATGGCGGCGGACTCCAAACATCATAAAAATATGTTTTATTTGGGTGCCTAAGGGAAGGGAAATATGAGGTGAATTGAGGCCATTTTCATCATTGTTCATTTTGACATTTTCACTCATTGGAGATTTTCTGTTGGCTGCAACTTCGTTTCAGCGATAAGGATGAAAACCCTTGGATTTTAGTGGTTTAGACAAAAACCCATCCCACTTTGAGATATGGATTTACCTAGGATCCATTATTGAGCTTAATTGCAGGTTTTCATGGAGTTGAAGACTTCAAACAGCTAGGGTTTCAATGGAGATTGCATGATCAGCTAAGGTTTGATGATATCTTGCATGATTGAAGGCATATGAATTCAGATTTGAAGGTTATCGGAGCATGATTTCACCATTTGCATTCATGGCTAGGCTTTGTTGATGATTCTACATCATTTGGTGGCCTCATTGTTGGTGGAATTCACTATTTCATACTCATAAATTTATATCAGATTGCTGTAACTTTATATCAGACCTCTAAAATCATCATACAGGTTCAGATCGAAGAGTTTCCAACTACGGCATTGGTGTTAGATTGTCATATTTTCATCCTAGACCCTTAGCGCTTCATTTTAGGTACCTATGTTAGGGTTTGGAGGTGTTTTGGCTTGGTTTGCCTAGGGTTTCATGTTCTGATTGCATAACAACAGCTACAGGTTCATTTTCAGACTTCTAAGGTTGGCATTTGGCTTGGATCTTCATTGGCATTCATCATCCACAAGGCGGCTAACAATGTTACAACATTGGAGGAGTATTTGTACATCATATTGGTCACTTTTGGGTATCATTTGCATGTATTTGTAAGTCTGATTTTTATATCAGACCTAGACTGTTGTAATCAACCACCTATAATTGAATGGAATAAGCCAGTCTTCAATTCCAGGTATGTTACATTTGTTGTCTAATTCCATATCTTTAATTTGGAATTGAATGTGAGCTAGTTCAATCTATTTTCAATCATATTTTGTTGTCATATGAATGTTAAATTGCCATCTTTCCATCTTCATATCATATCAAACACATGTGAAAACGAAACATCAAAAGCCCAAGTGAAACTTCCGAAAAACAAATCAGAAATTTCAGGGCAGCAAGCAAAAATTCAATTCAGATCTAGACAGGGTTCTTATAATGGTATCAGAGCAGTGTATTCTGTCAGCCTGTTTGGGTTGTGAATTATGGTTTTTTAATTTGTTAATGATATAATGGTTTCTTATGATGAGTACCTTACACTTCCTTATAAGGTCAAAGCGGATCTAACCTTCAATCAATATATGAAGCATCGAAAGGACAAGAAAAGAGCAAGGGTGGAGCCAAGACCTAGAAGGCAAGAAAGGCAAAAGGTAAGGACTGATTTTCTGATGTGTAACAACAGTCCCTTATCTTCACATTATCATGATATGACAACCAAGAGGATCAGCCTTGAGGCATGTAATTTTTCAGTTGGAGACTCATGTTGGATCGACACCTCATGGAGAGCATGCAACAATGAAGGAGGAGAAGTTTGAGGCGGGTGAAGTATCTGATTCTCTGTTTTATGACAGCAGTCCTATTTTTCCTCACATAATCATGAGATAGGAGCCACTTCACATAAGGAAAATGCAGTGGAAGAGTCTTCCAATGTTGGCACCTATGACTTGGGTGTTAAGCATAAGGAGTGCATTGAAGATTCCAGCCACAACAAGTCTAATTTTGTACATCATACCATGGGGGACGTCAAGAAGACTCGATACATATTTAATGGATGGGTACAAAGAGCTAGGAAGGTAGTTGTTGGTTGCCCAAGCAAGACAACACTTACAGGACATCAAGGAACGTTGCAATCAACTAGATCATGCAAGGCAACAAAGGTAGTCACTTGTACTTGTTTGGGTTTGGTATGAACCAAGGGATTTGTGTGCATGGGATTGTCACTACAGCACTTGGAGGTTGAGTAATGATGAGTTTGCATCAGTTTATGACAGCGGAAGTAGTCCTAGGATGAGTTTAAATCAGATTTGTAGTTTTAACATTGATGTTATCTTTTGCACTAGCAGTTTTGAGGTAGTATGTGTGAGTATGATGGATGTTCCTCATTTCATGTTGAGTATGTATGGTGATACAAGAAGGGTATGGGATCCTGGTATATTGTGAAAGTGATCAGCCATTCATATGTGATTGCTTGAGGGCAAGCAATCTCGGGGTGGTAGGACTTGTAATGTCCCTATTTTGAGCTTAAGTGTTTTGGTTGAGCTTGGTCATATGGAGGCTTGGAAAAGTGAATATTGCTATACCCTTGGAATTTGGAAAGTTGGTTTTCTAGTGGCTCAACTATTTTTTATTGATAAAACAAAGTTGACAATTGACTTTTGGTATTTCTGTAGTAATTATGGAAAAGTCAAAATTGATTTAAAAATTAGGCAAGGGGAAAAGCGACCCAATTGGAGGAAAAAGAAAATTAGAAAATATGGGAAAATATGGGGAAAAAAATAGAAGGCAAAAATATAATATTTTATTAATTAAAATATTATATTATTTTCCCACAAGTGAAATAAAATAAAATATTAATATTTTATCTCTCCAAGTTGAAATAATAAAATAATATTATTTTATTATTTTTATTATTTTCCCATGAGGCCGTCCAAGTTGTGGAATTAAAAAGAAAATTAAATAAAAATATTTAATTATGGCGGTGGACTCCAAACGTCATAAAAATATGTTTTATTTGGGTGCCCAAGGGAAGGAAAATATAAGGAGGTGAATTGAAGTCATTCTCATCATTGTTCATTTTGGCATTTTCACTCATTGGAGATTTTCTCTTGGCTGCAACTTTGTTTCAGCGATATCTAAGGACGAGAACCCTTGGATTTTAATGGTTTGTACGAAAACCCATTCCACTTTGAGAGATAGATTCACTTAGGATCCATTATTGTGCTTAATTGCAGTTTTTATGGAGTTGAAAACTCCAAACAGCTAGGGTTTCAATGGAGATTGCATGATCAGCTAGGGTTTGATGATATCTTGCATGATTGAAGGCATATGAATTCAAATTTGAAGGTTATTGGAGCATGATTCACCATTTGCATTCATGGCTAGGTTTCGTTGATGATTCTACATCATTTGGTGGCCTCATTGTTGGTGGAATTCACTATTTCATACTCAGAAATTTATATCAAACTGTTGCAACTTTATATCAGACCTCTGAAATCATCATACAAGTTCGTATCGGAGAGTTTGCAGCCACGACATTGGTGTTGTATTGTCATATTTTCATCCTAGACTCTCAGCGCTTCATTTTGGGTACCTAGTTTGCAGCCACGACATTGGTGTTGTATTGTCATATTTTCATCCTAGACTCTCAGCGCTTCATTTTGGGTACCTATTGCTAGGGTTTGAAGGTCTTTTGGCTTGGTTTGCCTAGGGTTTCATGTTCTGATTGCATAACAGCAGCTACAGGTTCATTTTCAGACTTCTAAGGTTGGCATTTGGCTTGGATCTTCATTGGCATTCATCATTCACAAGGTGGCTAACATTGTTACAACATTGGAGAAGTATTTTTACATCATATTGGTCACTTTTGGGTATCCTTTACATGCATTTGTAAGTCTGATTTTTATATCAGACCTAGACTGTTGTAATCAACCACCTATAATTGAATGGAATAAGCCAATCTTCAATTCCGGGTATGTTACATTTGTTGTCTAATTCCATATCTTTAATTTGGAATTGAATGTGAGCTAGTTCAATCTATTTTCAATCATATTTTGTTGTCATATGAATGTCAAATTGCTATCTTTCCATCTTCATATCATATTAAACACATATGTGAAAACGAAACATCAAAAGCCCAAGTGAAACTTCCGAAAAACATATCAGAAATTTTAGGCAGTGAGCAAAAATTCAATTCAGATCTAGACAGGGTTCTTACAGTTAAGGAGTCCCAATCATAGGGTGGAGAATAGGGGTGGCAAGGAGAGGGAGAACTGCTATAGGATTCCTCACTAGGTACACCCCCTCATATGGATGGCGGAAGGCCACATGAGGCCAAGAGGTATGGTATATCCGCTCTTGGGCCTAGGGTAGAGGATCGCTTCGGGCACCCTATCATGGCCCCCTTATCCTAAACCTTTTTGGTTGGACTCCATTAATGAGTTAGGTATATCATATGATTAAGATAATGTTACTAACCCTAGTAGGAAAGATCTATTTTATGGATTATGCTTTCAATGATTATCTAACATGATTGTGGGATCTCAACCAAGATCTATCTTGTTCAACAATTTAAATTGGTAAATAGTATCGCTAACTTTATTTCATTTCTTGCTTTGCTTGGAATTGTGATTTTAGGGCAAAAACTAGTGCATTTACAAAAGGGGACATTACAAGACACCACTACTCTATTATATTTCAAAGTGATTCTTGATAATTGAAAGAAAGAGAGGAGGGGAAAGAGAGATAAAGTTTTCAATCAGGATTAATAGTTCAAGCCTACGCAATGTGATGATTTTCATTTTCAGGTTCCACAAAACCACCATTAATAGAAACAATGTAGCCCAAATACATTAATGATGATGCAAATTTATATGATATCGAGATGACTCCAATTAAACAGTTATCCTAAAGTAATAACAATAATCTCAATATCACTTTAATGTTACTCTTATGAACATGTATAAACCCATCTATTCAAAATTACAACACAATACATAATGCATTAGTACACATAAAGTTAATCAACATTGCAAAGGACAACGTTCATCAATCCTTGAGCTTTTGATGCAAGAGCATCCAGGTTCACAAGCAATCTTGCATCAACCAAAAAGATTTTCAGGTTTTCACTTTCAGTTTCAGTTTCGTTTTGTTGTGTCTTTGTTGGTTTTGGGTAGTTTGCTTTAGGGGAAATTTTCATACTTAATTTGATCAAGTCAAGGGCCACATCTTATAGAAGAACATAATGGGTGTTTGCCATTTTGCTTTGTTGAAGTTTGGAGAAGTTGGTTGAAATTTAGAGCATTTCGGCAAAACCAGAGGTTCTTGAATCTCTCACTATGCCGAAAGACTTAGTTCTCCTTCATTTTCAGCGAAAGCAAAGGTTTGCGAACTTCACAGCGCGTCGAAAGATTTGTTTTTTTTCGATTTCAACGAAAACCAAGGTTCATGAAGTCATCATCTCGCTGAAAGGCTTGGTTTTATTTCATTTTGGGCACAATTTCAGGTCCTCGAACTAAGAAACTCGTTGAAGCAGTTCACGGTTTGTAGGTTCTTCCGAAAGGCACCAATATGTATTATAATGAACAGTTCAAATGTTTCACGATTCGCCGAAAGATCGAATCTCCACAGAAGCACCCTATGAAGACATTGAAGTATTTATGTAAAGGTTTGAATTGAAAAACTTCCCTGCACGTTGAAAGAGCTTGTCGAATTCTTTTTTGGTAACTTTTTAAGTTTTTAAACTTCATCGAACCAAGTGTTCAGCCGAAACTAAGTTTGTAAGTTCTAAAAACCGTCGAAATGTCAAACGAGTATTTTGGTTCCCATTCTCATGTCTAGAATCCAAAATGACTTGGCCATCTACCTGATCATCATGATTATCCCTCTTTTAGGAAAACTATAGGGTCTGATAGACTGATCCCAGAAAGAAGAATTATCCGTTGAATTGAGGACAATAATTAGAGGGCTAAGGGACAAGCTTTCTTTACAACTCAACATACTACTTTTGATCACTTGGTCGTGAGATTAATAGCACAGGTCCATGATTGAACAAATAATAAACCCCACAAGCATAAGAAAGAACATCAATATGTGGTAGTGTCAAGAGACACCAAAACAAAAATAAAATATAAAATGATACCAAAAATGGATTGTGAAATTAGTTAGTGTAAAGGTCTCAGGAGAAATCATTGCTTCTTTTATACATATTTGAAAAAATTATGTAAGTGTAGGCCAATCCATTAAGGCACTGATTTCAAAAGCTATAAAGTGGAATTTACAAATGGAAGGTACACTTTTACAATTTGCAAGGTACACATAACCCCAAGGTATACCATGAGTATCGTTAAAGGGGCCAAATGTAAAAGGTTTTTATTTATAAGGAAACAAGGTATAGCTATGGTGTAATGTCCCCATTTTCCGAGTGATCACCTAGTGGAGTTGGCTAGCCTATCCTGTTCCCGTAGGCTAAGCCGGAGGGCTAAAGGAATAACCTAATTGACTAGATTTCATACTTAAGTCAATTTTATTAGGGCAAATTGATGATGTGAGATGGGTATTTTTGTGAGCTTATTGGTGAAGTCAAAATAAATAAGATAATTTGTCCTAGAGATGAGCGACCAAGGAGAGAGAAAATAAGAATGAAAGGAAGGAAGAAAAAGATGGAAATGCACTTGGAGATCTTAAGGAAAAATACAATAAATCAAAATAAAAACCCTTTTCAGGTGGACGACCTAGTTTAAGGTCAAAAGATGAAATATTATATGCAAAAGGTGGGTTGCTCCTCTTGGAGAATGGAAGGACAAAAAATAAGAAAACAAAATAAATATTTTATTTTTCCATTTGGGTGCCTAAAGGGAGGTCAGCCCTATGGGAGATAATAATAAAATAAAATAATGGAAAATTGCCAAGAGGAGGTCGCCCTTGAGAGGGATAATTTGGAGGGCTATAAATATAAGATGTTTTGGAGTCATTTGATCATTATTCACATTCATATTTTCTCGAGTTTATACTTTTTGGCTGCAATTTTGCCAGCCTTCATTCCAAGGACAAAAACCCTTGTGAATGTTGTGAGTTGGACGAAACCCTAGCTCATCATTGTGGAGGATTCATCACGGAGTCCTATTTGTGCTTCATTGGCGTCATTTGGAGGAGAAGATCATCATTGAAAAATCAGATTTGAAAATCAGTTTTTGGAGCAGCACCTTGGTGGCCTTTTGGAGCATTTTGCATTAGGGTTTTACCCTAATTTGAGCGCCACACTTGGAGCAGATTTGGAGCGCCCATCTTTGAGAGCAATTCCACTTGTTTGGAGGGTGATTTGGAGCAGAAAACCCTAGGCACACTTCATGGAGGATTAACCCAGCTAGGGTTGATCATTTGCCTTCTATTTTGCATGTATTTGGTATGTGCAAACATATTTTATAGGTCTGATTTGTAGTGCAGAAATCTGGGCATTGTTTGTCATGTTTATGCCCTAGAATTCATTGGAAAAATCAGATCAGAATAATCAGATTTGTAGCAGCAGAGATTTCTACATAAAATCAGATTTGGCTGCTGCATTTGGATGCCCTATGTTGTGTATTTCATGGCGGATTTCATGATTGTTAGGAATGTCAACTTGTAGCATCATTTGCCATGTTTGTTTGCCATGTTTATGCCCTAGAATTCATTGTCAAAATCAGATCAGAATAATCAGATTTGTAGCAGTGGAGTTTTCTTAAAAAAATCAGATTTGGTTGTTGCATTTGGATGCCCTATGTTGTGTATTTCACGGTGGATTTCATGATTGTTATGAATGCCAACTTGTAGCATCATTTGCCATGTTTATTTGTCATGTATGGGCATATATATGTTCTCTGTGATTACATGTCTGAAATTAGAAAATAAAATCAGAAATTAGGGTTTTGAGCAGAAAACTAAATAGCAGAAAATTAGGGCAGAATTCAGAAATTAAAAATCAGAATTTTAGGGCAGATCCCATTGGGGATATTACATATGGGCTCACCTCTCTCCACTATTTTCACAAAATTATGTATGGAGAAGTTTGAGAAGGTGATCCAATCTGCACCCCTAAAACTGGGTTGGTAATATTCTTTGTAGATGATACCAATGTTAGATGGCCTTGTGTCATTGAGACTTTGAAGAAGTTCCTAATACAACACAATTGGAGCACATACAATTTACCAAGGAAGCAAAAATTGTTTGGGGAAAAAATCGGCAAATCAAAAGTATAAGATTTTTTCAAAAAATCGTGAAAAAATCGAGTAAAAAAGGGGAAAAAATTGGATATATATATATAAAATTTTAAAATATATTAATATAAATATTATATTTTAATATTATAATATATAACTATTAATAATAATATTTATAATAAATATTAATAATATTATATTATGATATATTAATATAATATTATATTTTTATATTATAATATATTAATAGTATAAATATTATATTTTAATATTATAATATATAAGTATTAATCAAGGAAGCAAAAATTTGTTTGGAGATAAAATCGTCAAACTAAAAGTATAAGATTTTTTCACGTAGAAAAATACAAAAAAGAAATTTTATAATAGAATAATAAATATTATATTTTAATATTATAATATATAACTACTAATGATATAATATATAAATGTCGATAAGGGCGTGGTTCGGTGGGGGGACCTTCTTGCTAGGGGATGAGGTCCCCCGTGTTGTGGCCTCACCGGTATAAAAAAATAATAATAAATAAATCAATGATATAAATATTATAATACAATCATAAGTATTATATTTTAATAATATAATATAATAATATTTATAATATTATTATATTTAATAAATATTAATAATATATTAATGTAGCAAAATATACATTAATGATATAAATATTAAAATAGAATAATAAATACAAATAATTTATTATATATTAAAAATATTAATATTATAATATAGATCTATTAATAATATAATATATAAATATAATAATATAATATAAACATATTATAATAAATATTAATAATATAATTTATAATATTATATTTTATAGATTAATGTCATAAATATAATAAGCAGGCCGAACGAAAAAATATTAATAGTGATTAATTAATATATACAATACATCCCATATATAAAAAAGCTAAATTAATATGAAAGCTTTCTGATGGGCTTTTATCCGAAAATTGTCTTAGCCCTAAAAAAATTCACACTGGAAAATTTTCTAAACCCGTGGGTTGTTCTCACGCGGGGAAAAAATTGTATCACGCCGTAAAAAAATTTCACGCCGGACAATTTTCTAAACTCATCGGTTGTTCTCACACGGGGAAAAAATTGTCTCACGCCTGTAAATAAATTCATGCCGGAAAAATTTCTAAACTCGTCGGTTGTTCTCACGCGGGGAAAAAATTGTCTCATCCCTGTAAATAAATTCACGCCGGAAAAATTTCCGAACTTGTCGGTTGTTCTCACAATTAGCAGCGAAAGCAAATGCAGAAAGATGAATACAGCAGGCGAAAGGAAATGCATGAAACCCTAGACGCCAGATTTTTGGGTAAAAATCGTGATTTTTTAAGGGTAAAAATCGCCAAACTTGGCGATTCGCGATTTTTATAAAAAATCGCGATTTTTTGGCGATTTCTGCTTCTATGCAATTTACAATGGAAGTAGAGAAAAACAAATGCATCATTTTCCTTGCTTTTCTTGTGTCCCATAAAATGGACGGTTACCTTCCTTGACAAATTTATAAGAAAAAGACACAAAACGGATGTTAAGATGATTCATGCAGCCATCTGCCAAAGAAAAATGGAGGGTTAAATACTCTATTAAATCGATCCCTCAGCAACTCTGACTCAAAGCGCCTTAGGAATATAGGAAAAAATCATCAAAGATGACATCTCTCAAAGTAATCTAGCTCTCAACAAGATCCTATAATCAACAGGTTTTGAACTCTTTTGAATAGATCATTATGATGCAATTGCAGTTCTTAGGATCAAGCTTCTTCCTCTTCTCATCTAGAATGTAGACCCAAGCAACACTAGCAAACATTTTGTGGTGAAAAGCAGTCTGCTTCCTACCACACCATTTTTCATATAGTGTCATAACTCAACCAACTTCCATATGAAACCTATCATGAATCTAAGTAGCACAACGAATTGCTTTGACCCAAAATATGTCATGCTTACTTCTTGCTTGTAGCATAAATCATTCCATCTCAACCAAAGTTGCATTCTTCTTCTCTATTAAACCATTCTACTAGGAAGTATAGGTAATAGTGTGATGCCAAAATGAAATGCTTGGAAAAATACTTTTCCAAAGCATAATTAACATGCTTCCATGATTTAATCTCAAACATTTGAAAGGATGTCCAAATTGTTTGTCAACTATGGATCTCCACTCAATCAATTTTTCCAACGCCTAAGATTCAGATTTCACAAAATAAGTCCAAGTATATTTCAAGAAATAATCTTCGAAGGTCAAAATATACCTCAATTTTGTAAGAGATGGATAATGCAATGCATAAATTGGAATAAACAAGCTTAAGAGCTCCTTAACATGCCACACTCGTCCTCAAAGTCCTCTCGGTAGTGTTAGTCAAATCATATCTTTTGCATACGTCTTTGGATGAAAAAATAACAGATAACCCATGAACCATATCCTTAGGACCCATTAATTGCATTCCTCTAAGATGGAATTGTCCCAACCTCATGCCATAATCAGCTTGCATCATCTACCTTAATTACTAGTGCTGTAATGTCCCTTTTTTTGAGCTAAAGTGACTTCAAGCTTGGAAAATGGAAAGTCGGCAAATAACTAAAAGCTTGGAGAATTGAAAGTGAGTTTTTAGTGGCAAAAATGATTTTTCCTTGGCAAAATGAAGATTGGAGATGACTTTATATATTTTAATAATATTTGTGGAAAAGTCAAAATTAATTAAATAATTAGCCAAGGAGAAAAAATGTCCCACTTGGAGAAGAGAAACTTGGTGAAAATAAGGAAAAATGGGAAAAAAAGAACAAATGGCAACAATATAATATTTTATTAATTAAAATATTGTATTTTATCCCATTAAGTGGGCGCTCAAGGTGAAAAAGTGAAAATAATAAAATATTATTATTTTGTTATTATTTTTTCTTTAAGTTGGCCGCCCAAATTGTGGAAATTAAAAAGAAAATAAAATAAAAATACTTTCTTATGACGGTGGACTCCAAATTGCATTAAAATATATTTTATATGGGCCAAGTGAGAAAATATAAAAGGAGGTAATTGGAGGTCATTTGCATCATTCATGTTATTTGGTATTTTGGATATTGGAGAGTTTTTCTTGGTTGCAACTTCGTTTCAGCTTGCTCTAAGGACAAAAACCCTTAGATCTTGGTGGTTTGGACGAAAACCCATCCCACATTGAGAGATGGATTCATTTGGGATTTATTGAGCTTATTTGGAGGTTATTTGATGATTTGAAGCTTCAACCAGTTAGGGTTTGGAGTTTGTTTGCAGATTGGGAGCATTGTGATTCAGATTTGAAGGTCTAATTGCCATATTTCCTTCGTTTTCATCCACGGCTAGGGTTTGGTGTTGGTTTGCTACATTATAGAGGCTTCATTGGTGAAGGGTTTCATCTACTTGTACTCAGAATTTCATATCAGTCATCATCAATTTTATATCAGACTGTGTATTTGAGGGTTTGAAGGTGTTTACTGATCATATGTTTCATACAAAACCCAATCGATCTCACCCATAATGGAGTGCTAGCCTTTGGAGGCATAATCACCACTCTCTAGGGCATATTTTGGAGGGTTTTTGTGATCAGAATTGTAATCAATCATTTTCAGATCTGAAATAAGGGTTCGGGCAGTGAAATTCAGTCATATTTGCCATTGGATCTTCATCATCTTTGGTGGCTACATTTGGAGAATGTCATCGTTGCATGTTTGAGGTTGATTTGTTGATCATTGGTTCATAATTGTATACATCTACAAGACTGATTTTGATAATCAGTCAGGACTGTTTGTAATCAGCTTCATCCTATGATTGTATTTGGGAAGAAATCATCATCCGGGTATGTCAATAAAGATACCTATTTCAAATCTTTAATTTGAAATTGATTTACTAGTTCCTATCATTTTTAGTCATTTATGTTGTGTGATTTCCATGCAATTATGTTTCAATTTCATTACTATATCATGGCAAAACCCTACATGTATTGAAACAAACAAAAACACAAGCAAAATCAATTCAGAAAATCAGAACAATAGTGTGAAAAACGGATCAGAATTAGTAGGGGTTCTTACAGTGGTATCAGAGCTTGGATCTTGCCAGCCTGGAGGGTTTTCATGCATTGTTATCTTAAGGTTTGAGAAAAAGACTAAGTTAAATCTTATCCAACTATAGCGTACATGATTCTAAGACCAGCAGCTACTTCCTCCTTCATTTGGAAGTTATTTGGCTCGGCTTTGACTTTGAATGTTATATGGAAAAGGGTTTGATCTAGTTAGTGGGCTAGTTGAATCTTCATATGCAGCCACCCGAAGTTGGTCCACACAGGTATCATTATCATCGTAGAAGAACAGGTCAACAAGATAATCAAGGAGAAGAGAATACAACTGTAGGTACACAACCAGAAATGGAGAGAGGTAGAAGTGGAAGTCCTAGAATACATGATCAATCAAACATAGATGACTTCTTGCACACTTTTGCTCAACAACAACAACAAATGTTTCAATCTTTTCAACAATAATTGATCACAACCATTGGACAGTTGAGGGTAGATCAGCCTAATCCAAGAGATGACAGCAGTGCAGGGAATAACAATACAGGTAGATTGGCTACTAAGACAGGTAGAGCAACCACTACTGTTTCAGATAGGTCAATTCGTCCTACATTTGTGCAAAGCAGAGAAGAATAATCATCTGAAGAAGAAGAAGAAAACACTCACATAACCGATGATGTGATGGTTGCTTATGATGAGTACTGCACACTTCCAATAGAAGTTAGGACAACGTTGACTCTGAATCAATTTGTGAATCAACGGAAGGATAAGCATGAGAGAAAACCTAAGAAGAAACATAAGGAATTCAAGGATGCTTTGAACAAGGTTCCTCTTCCTAACTTTGATGGCAGCGGGAAGACAAGTGCTAGAGCATGGGTACACAAGCTAGACACATCTTCACACTCAAGCCAATGAGTGAAGACAAGGCTATACAGTTTTCTACTATGCATCTAGAGGGAGTAGCATATGATTGGTGGCATCATGGACTTGTTTCACAAAATCCATGCAATGATCAATTCTTATGATGAGTTCACACACAAACTTATTGCTAGGTTTGACAGGAACAATGTAGAGGTCTACTACAGGGATTTGGCACAATCGAGACAAGGTGGTAGAGTGGATTCCTATATCAATGAGTTCCAAAAGATTGCTGTTATGGTTCTCGATATGTTAGAAACGAGAGTGACTATGTTGTTTGTTGAGGGTTTGAATGATAGGATGAAGAGTTTGGTGAAGGCTCATAAGCATAGTACACTTGATGATGCTATTGAGCTTGCACATGATCTTGACACTACTCATTCATTTCAGTCTCAAAAGAAGAGCTTAAAGAATGAAAATTCAGATCAGCAATCTCTTGAGCAACCCACTTCTTCAAAATTTGAAGCTACATCAAAGATGGACCTTGAAACAAAGAATGATCTTCACAGAAAAAAGCTATGTTTTCTTGCAAAGAACCATGGGAACCGGGCCATAGGTGTCTTGGAAAAGATAAGGTGCATTACATATAGATTCTTGGTGACGAAGATGATGATAATAGTTCGGAAAGTGAACATGGACAGCCAACACCACATATTGTTAGTGATGGTAACAAAGGAATTAGGATCACTTATCTTTCAGGAGCTCCAAGGTATAATCCATTCCTATTTGAAGGTCATGGCACTTCTTGATAGTGGAGCTACGCATAACTACATTGATGAGAGTTTGGTGGATAAGAGAGGATTGCATAGTGATGATTTTGAGGGCTTTGATGTGACTATACCCGGTGGTCTAACTATTCCATGCAAGAAGAAAGTCAACAAGCTTAGCATTCTATTTGATGAGTATACACTTTGTGATGACTTCTATGTTCTTGATTTAAAGGATAATGATATTGTACTTGGTATGCAATTGCTACATTCACTACAAAAAGTCATTCAAGATTTGCAAACTATAGAGTTGAGTTTCCAATATGAAGGGAAACAAGTCAAAAAGAAAGCACTCAAATACATGTTGCCACACCAAATCTCAGCTAAGTCTATGAGAGTTTTGGACAAGGTATCACTTCATGAGGACATCTATGTGGATTTTTCATTGTATATCAGCATGTGATAGTAAAGGCATGATGGAGAATTGCACACATTTGACAAATTGACTGGATATTATGGTGCTGTTGGTAAGAAGGTTGCATGAACTTCATTTTATAAACCTTAAGCAGCAGGGTATAGCACATGAGCAACCATACCAAAGGCCTAGATTGATTTGGGATCCAGGAATTGATTGGTATGCTTGTTTCTAATGCAGATTTGGTACTTGTGATTGCTTGAGGGAAAGCAATCTCGAGGTGGGAGGACTTGTAATGTCCCCTTTTTGAGCTAAAGTGACTTCAAGCTTGGAAAAGGGAAAGTTGGCAAATAACTTAAAGCTTGGAGAATGGAAAGTGGGTTTTAGTGGCAAAAATAATTTTTCCTTGGCAAAATGAAGATTGGATATGACTTTATATATTTTAATAATATTTGTGGAAAAATCAAAATTAATTAATCAAGGAGAAAAAATGTCCCACTTGGAGAAGAGAAACTTGGTGAAACTAAGGAAAAACGGGGAAAAAAGACAGATGACAATAATATAATCTTTTATTAATTAAAATATTGTATTTTATCCCATTAAGTGGGCGCTCAAGGTGAAAAAGTGAAAATAATAAAATATTATTATTTTATTATTATTCTCTCTCTAAGTTGGCCACCCAAATCGTGGAGATTAAAAAGAAAATAAAATAAGAATACTTTCTTATGACGGTGGACTCCAAAATGCATTAAAATATATTTTATATGGGCGCCCAAGTGAGAAAACATAAAAGGAGGTAATTGGAGGTCATTTGCATCATTCATGTTATTTGATATTTTGGATATTGGAGAGTTTCTCTTGGCCGCAACTTCGTTTCAGCTTGCTCTAGGGACGAAAACCCTTAGATCTTGGTGCTTTGGATGAAAACCAATCCCACATTGAGAGATGGATTCATTCGGGATCCATTATTGAGTTTATTTGCAGGTTATTTGATGATTTGAAGCTTCAACCAGCTAGGGTTTGAAAGGAGAAATTGATATCAGCTAGGGTTTGGAGTTTGTTTGTAGATTGGGAGCATTGCAATTCAAATTTGGAGGTCTAATTGCCATGTTTCCTTCATTTTCATCCACGGCTAGGGTTTGGCATTGGTTTGCGACATTATATAGGCTTCATTGGTGAAGGGTTTCATCTACTTGTACTCAGAATATCATATCAGTCATCAGCAATTTTATATCAGACTGTGTATTTGAGGGTTTGAAGTTGTTTATTGATCATATGTTGCATACAAAACCCAATCAATCTCACCCATGATGGAGCGCTAGCCTTTGGAGGCATAATCACCAGTCTCTAGGGCATATTTGGGAGGGTTTTTGTGATCAGAATTGTAATTAGTCATCTGCAGATCTGAAATAAGGGTTAGGACAGCGAAATTCAGTCATATTTGCCATTGGATCTTCATCATCTTTGGCGGCTACATTTGGAGGATGTCATCGTTGCATGTTTGAGGTTGATTTGTTGATCATTGGTTCATAATTGTATACATCTACAAGACTGATTTTGATAATCAGTCAGGAATGTTTGTAATCAGCTTCATCTTATGAATGTATTTGGTAAGAAATCATCATCCAAGTATGTCAATAAAGATACCTATTTCATATCTTTAATTTGAAATTGATTTACGAGTTATTCCTATTATTTTCAGTCATCCATGTTATGTAATTTCCATGCAATTATTTTTCAATTTCATTACTATATCATGGCAAAACCCTACATGTATTGAAACAAACAAAAACACAAGCAAAACCACTCAAAACCAATTCAGAAAATCAGAATAACAGTGTGAAAAAAGGATCAGAATTAGTAGGGGTTCTTACAAGTGCGCAATGACCCTAATTCTATGGAACATTGGTGAAATCTGTAGACTTATAATCCTTTGCTTTCTCATCAAACATATCACTAATAGTCCTCTAAAAATTGTTTCTTATTTGTTGTGCCAAAAATCGACCATGTTACCTCGCTAAGTTACTTGATAAAAATAAGCAGACTCATACTCAAATGAGATATGTGGTCAACATCTATAATTGTATCACTAGCAACAATAAGAAGAGTTGAATCATCTACTTGTAAACCATTTCGTCATCAGCTTTGCCTAGCTTTGGAACAGACTACCATACCTAGCCATATGATGAATATCCATGCATCTAGAATCCAAAATAAAATTTCACATTTGGATGTCTGACCATGAAAAGCATGAACAATATGTGCCACAAGAACATTACTCTTACGCTTTTCAATGTGCTTGCCCTGGTGCTATTTGAGTTCCTTGACTTCCTTCATAAGATACTTCATCTTTTCGAAGCATGTATCCTCAACATGTCTTGACTTGCCACAATAAGTACACTCATTGTGCTTCTTCCTTGCCATTGTGACCACTCTTCAATTCACCATAATGAGAACTTCGCCTCCCATTATCACCACCTCCCCAATCTTTACTTGAACATGCGTTCCTTTCTTACTTCACCTTTAAGTTCTGCTCCACCTTTTTCCTTTATTCAAATGAGCATGTTGCACTAATAAAGTGCACTCATATTAATGAGCTGCTATTTTTGCCCAATCAAATTGGAATACAATCCAACAAAAGATGGTCTTTCTTACCTCCCATGTAATGGAATTAATTGTAGAGAAAAATACAACATATAAGAGCTTGAATCTCTCAAGGACAATCTCGTTGATGTTACCATCCTTGTCCATCTACTCCTTGCCACACTCTAATTGAAACAAAAGATCCTTCACATGAGCTAGATAATCCTCAAATCTGTCAAACACCAACGGATCAAGTGCATGCAGCTGAAGATTTATCTTGTAAACCATTGATTCATCAATTCGATCAAACAACTTATTTAGCAGATTCGACATACACTTTGGAGGTTTTGACTCCTAAAGACAAAATGAAGCTAATGAGCAATATGGGTCAAGAAATTCCCTATACCCTGATGCTCTCATTTGTAGTAGGCATGCTTCTTCTCAATAGAAGAGACATTTTCAGTCCCACGTGCAACCCACCACAAACTTTTGGTCCTAAAAAAGATCTCCATGAAGAATTCCTAACTCTTCTAATTTTGTCCCATCAACAAAATGATCCTTAAAATCTTCTCCATCTTCAAAGAAACTAGGACCATACAAAATTCCTCCAAATGCTGATAAACATAGTACCGTAGCAAAGAACTCTAAAACTGCTTTTGACGGTTCAAAACAGGTTCAAATGGAATCTATATGATCAAGTTACGGTCAGTTGATGTTCATATACAAAAGGCCAAATTTCCACCCTCGACACAAATTTCAAATTTAAATTTTCACAGAAATTCAAAATTTGAAATTGGCTGGAATTAACATGATCACACCACTTGTCACCACCTAATCTATTGAGTGTGCAGATTCCTTTTGTCCAACTGTGCACTAACTTGATGCACTACTAATGTGTCATTGCCACATTGTTTTCACTAATTTATTTGAATTGTTTGCTAGAAAGTTCCAAAAATATGCAAAACTTTATCCCAACACCAAGCACACATGTCAACTCAATTTTTTCAAATTCTTCAATTTCTTAATTACCAGATCATCTGGATAGAACCATTCCGAGGTAGCAACACGGAACCTCAGAATAATACCAAGTGTCATGGACTGTAGAACACCAATTGTTAAGTCTACACCACTGTTTCATTAAGCCAGACTGCTAAGCGCCAACTACAATTGCCATCAACAAACCACAAAGTTCAAACAGCAACCACTGATGAAACCTAGTTGTGGATGGGTTGGGGAATTGACCACTTAATTCTACTCACTGTCTTTGTTGTCAAATGGAGATAATATATATAAGATATATTACAATATGTTATAATAGACAAATAAATGCAATAACTATTTGTGCGGGCGACTGCTTCAATATCTTCTGACAATGTAGATGTGGACTTTGATGTTGCCAAGGACTTGTCTTGTAGTACATGTGGCACCCAATGCAATGATGTTTATAACCCAATGTTTTGCAATGTTACCCAACATTATGCAGGCTGTGAAGTTGGTAATATTTTAGCTGGCACAAGTTATATTTAAATGGAATCTACTCAAAATCTAACTTTTGTATGAAGATCAGGTTGTTCATTTTTAGGTTTATGGCTTTAGGAAGACCTTTAGCCAAATTCACTTCCATGCATATATGTGCAACAGAAAAGTTTATATCATTTGGTTCTGCCCATGACTTGAAGACTCCAATCTTGTTTCCAATGGCTTTAATGCCTCTTCATGCCAGAGGTGCAGAAGAAGGGAGTCTGTCCCAAACAGAAACTTTTGAGGGGGTCTCTTCTCGCGGAATGAAGTTGGGATTCCAGTTGTTCAGATAGAAACTTCACTGTCCTAGGAACTAGGGTTTACTTCTGAAAATCAGATCTTTCTCCCCTTTATCAGAACATGTGCAGAAAAAAAAAACCTCTTCTACGCATGGCTATTTTGATGTTACCTTGGATCTTAGAGTGCTACTCTCTATCCACCCACTGTTCCAATGTTTTGGGGGGAGGCCAAGCTCCTGTAAACTTTTCCACCAAAGCCAGCTCAGAGCAATTCATCAGCAAATCAGTTGTGTGGTCCTGGGGTATGTCCACTATGGGGACTTCTTCCCAATGCTTGACAACAAGTATGTCAGCCCTATCCTTGACTGGTTTTTGGTTGGTCTCTCCATCTATTAAAATCTGTTTCAGCAGTGTCTTCTTGACTTCATCAGAGAGCTTCGGGAAACTGTCTCTGTAGGAATGGGAAGCTATTGGGGGATGAGCACAGATACCCTCAATGGAGGAGCAGTGGCAGCTGATCGGTGTGATCTGTCCAGTCACAGCCCTAGCAGCAAAAAACCATTAGGGAGTATAGACTATAAAGAGTCAATAGCATCACACACACACACATGTAACGTATGTACATGAACGTATGTGAAGAGGTGTGGAACTTCTTTTGTAAAGAAGAGTGCTGCACTGATGGTAAGAAGAATATGACACTGCTCTAGGTAGTGATAGAAATGGCACCGGTGTTGAGGTCAGCCTTGGTGCAAATGTGGGTACAACAACAATATTGAATCTAAGAGAAAGGACTTTAGTGCATATGAAAGTCATCCTGCCTCTGTGGCTTTAGTGTTTTGGTTATTTTTGTAGATGCTGCAATTAACTATATAATTATGCCAGTATGGTAGTCTTCTGGAAGAAGCGTGAAACTTCTCTCTATTTTTCAGTGCCGATAACTTAAATTTGAATGCCGTCTGTTCTGTGTGTCTATTATAACTGTTATGGGTTCGGATCGTGTAATAAAGATGCACTGGATTTGATTTTATTGAGAGCTATAACTGAGGATGGCAAAGATTATTATCATCTATATTCGATAACCATATATGTATAAATATTTACTTTTTTCTTTTTCTTTTTGATACTGCAGACTGCTGCTGAGCATTCTGAAGGACCAGCCCTTCGTGCAGCAGCAGATGCAGCTGACTCATTAATGGATTTAGAACGTCAAGCCCCTGGCGCTTGTGAAGTTTTAGTGAGTAGATTACTTCAACGGCTTGGCAGGTCTGTTATATGTTTTTACACTTCAGTCTGTAGTTTAATAACAAAACTGACTATACATATATTTCTTTCTTCTGATAAAGTTGTTTTCAGTTCATAAATAATACAGAACTCAGTTTGTATTCATTGACTGCAGTACCAAAGAACCTTCTGTGAAAGGACTTCAAGAATTAGCTGAGCGTACCCTCACAAAAGTTTCCTCGCAACCAACTACACAGATATCTGGGTCAGGGAAACTATCACATTCAAACAGTCAGACCAACATTGACCCTCCTGAAAATTCTGGTTTGAGTCCGCTTGCCTCCTTTCTTCTATCAAGGTTTGCCTAATTCACCGAGTTTAACAATTATTTTTCTGTTTTCTTTCAGAATGTTTGATAATCTAAAGCAGATTATATCTGAAGATAGGTTCTGTGCTTTATATATTGGTTCGTTGTGATAAATAGTGATTGCTTTTGGTCCAGGTGGCGGAGTCAGGTTTCTCAAGATGTTAGCTTAAAATAATGGTATGTTTATGGACCAGAATTCTTTTTGCTCCAAGATTGGACAGAAAATTCATTTCCACAAGTGGCTTCTGTTCTTGTTTTGGTCTTGGAAAGAAACTACATCGCATGACATTTATGTCCTTCCTGTATAAAGGGAGTGGTTATTATGTATCCCTATGGTAGTTGATTGCTCCTGAACTGTAATTTTTAAGTCAATTCACAGATTAATCTTGAGATTCAATGTAATTTAAAGAGCGTATTGATTCACAAAAGGTTTAGTATATTGAAATATTCTAGTAATATTGATGAGATGACTGCCATCAGAGGATACGTGGAGAAGATGACATTTTGAAGGCATTGTGGGTTACTTCCTTCTGCAGCAAGTGCAATGAAGGCATTATGGTATACTCTTTCCCTTTATTTCTCGACAGTCATTGGTAATAGGTCACATGAGTTCATACTTGATATGCAAGGTACAAGGAAGGTACACGAGCTTTAAACAGGTCTTAAGTGGCTTGCAGCTTCATAATGTCTTGCAAACTGAATGGGTTATGTAGTATGTGGGATTTTTGCCACTGTGCCAAAAAGTGGGCAATACAGCTGTGTGAATGTGTTGTATGATGTTCTCATAAATCACTTGTTTGCCCAAATATCTACAATGGGTCAAAACATGGATGTATGTCAGCCAACTGTTCATAGTAGCAGAAGAATTGCATGGAATGAAATTTAATTGTTGTAACGGCTATTCTTGTTACAATTGCATTTTAGGTTCAATAAATTCATCTTGCAAATCTTTCACACAAATGCCATAAGGTTGAGAGTTTTTTTCTTATTCCATTTGAAGCATCTTCCAAGGATTGTTTTTTTGTATTGTTACATGTACCTAGGGTTAAGGGACCCTAGCCTTGGAGTGACTTCTGACATTATGCCTTGTTCCAGTTGGTGTTAACTAACAAAATCGTGAAAATAAAACTGAGATAAATTTTAAAATTGAAATCTTAACATCCATTTTTCATCCACAGGGCAGTCTACATTCTTCAGCTCCAAGCATATGATGACTGCTAGAAAGTTAGCAAAAGTAAAAGTGGACTTAATCATCTATCCATTGTAATATCCCAAATAGGATCTGCCCTAGAATTCTGATCTTCTGCCCTAATTTTCTGATTTCTTTTTCTGCTCAAACCCTAATCTGATATCTGATTTTTATTTCTGAAGTAAACATAATCATGGGCAGAGAACATATATGTGCCAAACACTCAAATAAACATGCCAAACATGTGTGCTTATGAAGACAACATCAAACATGAATCCAACCACGGAATACAACCATCCAAATGCCAAACATGTGACAAATAAATCTGATTTCTGAATGTAGAAGTCTGCTCCTGCAAATCTGAATATTCTGAATTGAATTTACCATACATTCATGGGCTCAAACATGCCAAACATAGCTCAGATTTCTGCTATGACAAATCAGACTTTTACATTGACAAATAATTGTTCATACATAGCAAAATAATGAGGGAGGATGTCTATGCTTCAAACCCTAGAAGGGCGAACTGATTTAGCACTTGACCTTGAGACCACGAACTCCAAAATGATCCTCAAATCCTCCAAAATAGGCAGCGCATGCAAGTATGAAAGGTGGCGGCTAGGATTTGGGGCTCCAAAGCCCTCCAAGCATGAAATCGCTCCACAAAATGCAAATCGTCCTTCTTGGGAAGTGGCACTCCAATCTGGGGTAAACCCTAGTTCAACCTCCACACAAAACCGTCCAAAGGTGGCGCTCCAATATGCTCTAAAAGCTAAATATGATCTTCCTTCTCCAAATTGTATTTGGCCACAAATCTCACAATTTGGCCTAAGGATTTCTCCTCACCAAAGTGCAGAAATAGATATACCATTGTAGCTCAATATCCTTCTCCAAAATGCCAATGAAGTGCAATTGTGAACCTTGTGATGAATCCACCTCAAGATGAGTTAGGTTTTTGTCCAACCCACCAATATTCCTAAGGCTTTTCATCCTTGGAATATGCTGAACCAAAGTTGCAGCCAAAGAGATAAATCTCCAAATGAAATATGATACGAATGAATGATGATAATGACCTCCAACTTGCCTTCTTTTATAGGCATCCAAATAGACTTCCTCATGGTTGACCTCCCTTAGCAAAATATATTTTATTTTATTTTCTATCTTCTCTCAACTTGGCCGACCACCCTTGGTATTTTACTTTTTATTCTTTTAATCCTCAAATTGGTCGCTCACCTTCTTGGCCATTTCCTTTTATTTATTTGATTTCACCAAGAGGGTCACGAAAATAGTAGAAGTTATTTCACATCATAAATTGGTTCAACAAAATTAGTTAAATATAAATAACCTGAAATGATTAGGATTACTTAGTATTTAACTAATAGATTGTTCCCTTGCACTTCTGACTTAGCTTATGAGAATAAAATAGGCTTGCTCGTCCCTTTTTGGGTGATCACTCGAAAAAAGGGGACATTATATTCCTCCCTTCTCGGATTTGCTTGCCCTCAAGCAATTGCAAACCTAGATGCTGTAGAATATGTTCACCTTCCTAAGTAGCATCCTCAAGTGGCAATTCTCTCCATCTCATCAAATACTCCTTGATCACTGTACTCCTCAACCTTCGCTCCCTAACATCCAGTATAGCATCAGGAACCAGAATGAGTTTCCCCTCCTCATCCAATGGTGGAAGCTGTGGAGATGTAATGTGTTGCTCAACTGCCCTTGTAAGGCAAGATACATGAAATACATTATGAATTCAGCTACCCTCCGACAACTCCAACTCATATGCAATCTCTCCAATTCTACACTCAATCCTATAAGGGTTGTAGACGCGAGGCTTCAACCTTCTTGCACCACTCAATGTAATCTGTCTATACGGCTGTAGGAGCAAGAAAACCAAATCACCAACTTCAAATGTCTTGTGCATGTCCTGGCTATCCTACATCTACTCTCTCACTTTGGGTGCTCTTCTAACCTCAAATGCTAAGTCTACAAAAGACAAAGCGTCATACCCATACAAGGCTCTGAAAGGTGACATGCCTATCGACATGTGATAGGTGGTATTATAACAATGCTATCTAGAATACAACCACTTGATCAGGGCCTTACACTGTTCCACTCTGATACAACTGTCATCCAACCAAACATTGTGAAGCAACTTACCAAGTTTCCGTTGCTCCACTCTGATACAATTGTCATTCAACAAATCATTGTGAAGCAATACACCAATCATACAAATGCCTAGATCCCAAATTATTGCATCATCATATAAACTGAAAATGAAAGGATAAGTGTCTCTTATCAAGTCACCATCACAAGCTATCCATCTAAATCTAAATTGTCTCATATGGACTTGAAAGGTGTTCATCATGTGTGCATAACCAAGCATGCATACCCTCTCTATATTGCTAGAACAAATAAAGACATCATTGTTAAAACTGAAAATCAGATCCATAATCATCCTAGGAATGTTGCCTCTGTCATAAACTATTAAGAACTCATCGTCATTCAACCTCCAAGTGTTGTAGTGACAATCCCATGTACACAAATCCATGCAATCAGCGGCCATTATCAATGTAAAGTCTGAAAATTCTATAGTCAACATTATAAGACAACCACTAAAGATCAATGTGTAAGGTGGAAACCATTGAAACAAATCTGAAAATCTTCTGCTCATGATTTCCTCCATGCCTTGGTTTATAGTCCAACTAAAACCCAAAATCCCTATGCATATACCTCTCAACAAGTTTACGCAAATATGATTTTTCTTCATGCTCTGTAAGGAACTACCCCCAAATTTTTTTCAAAAATATATAATGATTTAACAGTGTTAGCACAAATGCATAACCAACTAATTGCCTCACACTTTTTGATCACCAAGATCCGAGGATGGGCAATGTGAGAGCATATAGTGATTGACTTACAATGAGCAACTTACATCAAGAAACTACAATTCATCTGCTGCGGCGGACATCCACTTATCGTGAGAATTCACCACTTTCCAGTGGGTATGAAAGCAAGAATGAAATGAAATATAAAACCATCCACTTGTTCAGTGGGTAAGAATAAGAAAGAAGAATCCATTTCTCCACATTGGCGGTAAACCATCTAGGGGTTATTATGTTTCCAATAAGGAAAGTATTACAATGAGATTCAATGTCATAGTAACTTGGAATTTGAAGATTATAGCTTAATATGATTAAACCCTTGAAGTTCTAGAAGCCCATGAAAATTATACCTTGTATTGCATTAATCCACAAGACTTATTGATGACAATTCAAAGCCAATAACTGAATTTTTATTGCCGATCTGACTATTGTAGACAAAACCAGTCTGCTACCCTTTGTATGGCTGCCAAAAACCCATTGATGAATGCTTATGAAGACACATTCTAAAACCAGTTCAAACACCTCAAATTCAATGCAATTAAATCATAAATCACTGCATACTATAACTGAAGTCAAACTGTAGACTACTGATAAAAGGCAAATTACAACCTACAAGATTGTATGGCCCAGCCAGTACAAATATCCTTGCATGATCTCCAAAACACCACCAATCACCGCAAAAACAGTCTCAGATGATTTGCATATACACCCCAATCAAAATGCTAACAAAAGATGGATACAAAGAGACCAATATTATTTTCTAATTAGACTTCCCAATTTTCAGCATGTACGGCCCTGATATGGTATGGATGCCTTAAACAAATCATTAAATGCATTAAAACTCTTGAAATTGGTCTTGAATGAAATGGTTTAAACATACAAAGACACCCCCAAATGCTTATATTAAACATACATCAACATTTAATACAATCTTCATATTGAATTTTCAGTTGTACGACCCTCATATGTATGGATTCCATCATAAAGTATCCAAAATGCAATGAAACCAAATAAAGTCTCTTGGAATGGTGACGCCCAGAGAATACAAATGCACTCCAAACAAGATTGAGTCAAAAAAACACTTCCAATTATTTTTATTTCCAATCAACCTGTTTGCTTGATACGGCCCAGCAAAGTACAGATATAAAGGAACTTCACTCCAAAATCACAGAAAATAAGATCAACTTCACACACATCATCTACAAATGATTTTCATCAAATAAAAATGCATCACAATGCCAAACCCAATAGAAACTATCAGCTCCATGTGGTTTCTTGAATGAAAACCATCATCACCAGCTAGGGTGGATATCTCACCACCAAAACTGATCCTCTTCGAGTGGGTTTCTGTCCACAGGAAGGTGGAATGAATCTCTGGTATAATCCTAGTAGAATAACAATATCATCAACCAAGCATACCTTCACAATGAGCTCTTACTTCTCTTTTATAGGCATTTTGGGAGTTACACAAGAAATTAATTCTTTCTTGGAAATAATACTTTTTTCCTCAACTTATAATAAATCCATTTTAACTCCACTAAAGTGCTCACTTTTAAGTGCCTAGATAAAAGAATATGATTTCCCCTTTCCAATTAGCTATAACACTTAAATATTTAATAATTATTTTCACCTTTAAGAAGTTAAGTGAATAATAATTAAACTAGCTCATTAAATATTACTTTTTTGCGGAAAATCACCAACTGCATCCGACTACCAAATAAACTGAACCATTATGCTCTGAAATGTTTGGGATGCGAAATGATGTCTTCCGGTTGACTTTCCAAAAATAGACGGCTCCTCCAAGAATCTTGGAGCCTGATCAAATATCAGAAAGCATCACTGTGAACCTAAACATCCAATGAGCTCAATGCCAAGGCAAAATTAGTCTATTCCCATCTGCAAACTGAACCGAGACCGCTCCAAGAACATTGGAGTTCATCCAAACATGTCTAATAGCCTCTGAGGGATTAGGAACAAGCATAATGCGCACAAAAATCTATGCACCAAAAAAGGGACATTACATGCTCTACCATCATAATTTCTTCCCTTTGAAGTATTGAAGTGAAGAGATGTATCTAGTTGTTGTCTTTCATGATCCATGTGAACAAATTGTTCCTTAATCTTTTGTAGGAGTTGTTTTGTTTGAGTTGTTTTGTTCATCACACATGTTTTGGGTCCTCACCACATCTTCTATGCCATCATTTTCAAAATCAACTTGTATGCAGCTTGGATCCACAAACGTTATCTCATGCTTAGCTATCAATTCTTGCCTATCAATAAGATAATGCTTCTTACCAATGTCATCCATATAGAACTTATGTATCACCTTACGAATAACAAAATCATGTGAAGATAGTGGACTGTTGTTTATAATCATAAAACCATCATTTTTTTCATACCTTTTGATGGTGTCTTCATAGATCTCATGCACATCTTCTTCAATTGCTGGACGCTCACCATTAGGTGTTGGTCCAAGAAGTGTATCCCACTGAAAATCACATGTCTTACTTATATCATTTGTTCCAAGTCTGGTCCGAACCTCCATCCTTTTTGCTATCACATCTCTTGGTGCACCATTATCTGTAGCTCTCAACACTATTTGTTTTCCCTTTGATGTGAATTCTAACTCCATCTTTTGGAAATCCTGGATATACCTGCCAAGTGAATGTAACCACTGCATTCCCAACACAATTTTGGTCTCACCAATCCCCACGACATAGAAGTCGTCAATAAATGTATAATTATCCAACTGAATGCTCAATTGTGAAATCTTCCTAGTGCAACTCATTTTGAATCCTTTAGCCAACATGACACTAAATCCAAGAAAATCCTCTACCTACAATCCTCTTGACCACAAAACCCTTATCAATGAATTTATGTGTTGCACTGCTGTCAACCAAACATGAGACTCGTTACCCCTTCACAACTCCTCTCACTATAAAATGATGATACTTAGGAACACCTGATAAAAAGCAATGGTACGATGTGCCATGGTATCGATAGCCTTAGCATCAAGCTCCAAATGTTGCTCCTCATTATCACTATCCAAACTAGTGTCTTGAACTCCATCCTCAATGTTGGAAGTGATCTCTAAGTAATGAGCTTTGCCTTTCCCAAGGCATTAGTGACCAAGCTCCCAAGGTTCCTTGCATGAGAAGCACAACTTCTTCCTCCTTAGTTCATTCTTGGCTTCTATTTATGGATTTGGTCTTCTGGGCCATTCTGAAATTTTTCTTATGGTTCTTTTTTGAAGCAGAGAAGGGTTTGCTTTGAAACTTCGACTTGGACAATGCTGAAAATTGCATACGTCTAGCCCTCTTAATAGCATGATGTAGTGAAGGTGGATCTAGGGTTTTCACCCAACCAAGAAGAGGCTCTTCTAGACCCTCAATGAAGAGATATGCCAATCGGATATCTGAAACATTCGGAACCAAGACTACAAGCTTTAGAAATTTTGATATATATATATTCCTGAACAATTTTTCTATATATATATATATATATATATAGAAAAACTGTTCAGGATTGGTATTGTCAAACCTATCAATCAGCCTCTGAGTGAAATCGACATAAGTAGTGATAAGGCTATGACCTTGTGTGATCATCCCATTGTACCACCAATCCTGTGCATCTCCCTCCAAGTGTAAAGTAGCAAACTAAATTGCTTCCTTCTCGAACATAGGGTTCAATGTGAGGTAGTTATCCATCTTCTGGATCCATCCATGTGTCGTGCATCTACTTGAACCATTGAAAGATGTAATGGTTACCTTTCCCAACTTCCTTTGCAAATCATGGTTGTAATTGGGATTTCTTTCTGCTCTAGGCTTGTTCCTGTAATTCAATTGAGAAAATTCTTGTAGAGACGTAGCAACTCGAAACTACTCACCTAAAAAATGTCATTCCCTCATTTAATCATTGAAGCTCTCCCCTGCAATTTGTTGTCCACTATCTTATGCTTCTTATTGATCTAAGAAAGTAAGCATGAGAGGTCTACTTACAGAAGCTTGAGTATTTTTGGTGGCACTATTTTCATAATTGCTAGCATCTCCATTGTTTCTATTGCTTCCATTGCCTCCATTATTTTCATTGTCTCCATTGTTTCCCATGTTATGCCGCATAAATTGGGACATGAGTTGCAATAGGTCATGTTGTCCTCTAGCAAGGTCATTGAGGATGTCTCTAGTGCTAGACTCTTCATGACTCCTATCACCCATGGTGTCTTCTCCTTCAGAATCTGAACCACCAAACTGTTGTCTTTTCCTTAATTTGATGTATTCTCTATTCTCGGGATTCATGAGTCAAGATTTGTCATAGAAAACCCTCCAGGATGGCAATATCAATAGCTCTGATACCACTGTAATATCCTAAATAGGATCTGCCCTAGATTTCTGATCTCCTGCCCTGATTTTCTGATTTTTTTTTTCTGCTCAAACCCTAATCTGAATTCTGATTTTTATTTCTGAAGTAAACATAATCATGTGCAACGAACATATATGTGTCAAACACTCAAATAAACATTCCAAACATGTGTGCTTATGAAGGCAACATGAAACATGAATCCAACCACAGAATATAACCATCGAAATGCCAAACACGTGACATAGAAATATGATTTCTGAATGTAGAAGTCTGTTACTACAAATTTGAATAGTTTGAGTTGAATTTAAAATACATTCATGGGCTCCAACATGCCAAGCATAGCCCAAATTTCTGCTATGACAAATAAGACTTTTACATTGACAAATAATTGCTCATACATACCAAAATAATGAGGGATGAGGTCTACGCTTCAAACCCTGGGAGAGCGAACTGATTTGGCACTTGACCTTGATACCACGAACTCCAAAATGATCTTCAAATCCTTCAAAATAAGCAATGCATGCAAGGATGAAAGGTGGTGGCTAGGGTTTTGGGCTCCAAAGCCCTCCAAGCATGAAATTGCTCCACAAATTGCAAATCGCCCTTCTTGGAAAGTGGTGCTCCAATCTAGGGTAAACCCTAGTTCAACCTCCACACAAAACCCTCTAATGATGGCGCTCCAATTTGCTCTAAAAGTTGAATATGATCTTCCTCCAAATTGTATTTGGCCACAAATCTCACAATTTGGCCTAAGGGTTTCTCCTCACCAAAGTGCAGAAATAGATATGTCGTAGCTCAATATCCTTCTCCAAAATGCCAATAAAGTGCAACTATGAACTTTGTGATGAATCCACCTCAAGATGAGTTAGGTTTTCGTCCAACCCACCAATATTCATAAGGGTTTTCATCCTTGGAATATGCTGAACCAAAGTTGCATCCAAAGAGATAAATCTCCAAATGATATACAATATGAATGAATGATGATAATGACCTCCAACTTGCCTTCTTTTATAGGTATCCAAATAGACTTCCTCATGGCCGACCTCCCTTAGTAAAATATATTTTATTTTATTTTCTATCTTCTCTCAACTTGGCCGACCACCCTTGGTATTTTATTTTATATTTTTTTTAATTGTGAAATTGGTCACACACCTTCTTGGCCATTTCCTTCTATTTATTCTATTTCACCAAGACGCTCACAAAAATAGTAAAAGTCATTTCACATCATAAATTGGTCCAGCAAAATTAGTTAAATATAAATAACCCGAAATGGTTAGGATTACTTAGTATTTAACTAATAGATTATTCCCTTGCACTTCCGACTTAGCCTACGGGAATAAGATCGGCTAGTCGTCCCCTGTTGGGCGATCACTTGGAAAAAGAGGACATTACATCCATACACACTTTTTGCTTATATTATTCTCCTCCAATTCAATCATGAACACACTACCAAGTGCACATAAAGATGTTTTACGCACATACGTATTTCCTCTTTCTAATCATGAGTTTTTTTTTTTTTTTGACAAAGAGCAACCTGCTTTACCATCAGAGAGGGAAATAAGAATAAACCATCTTGTCCAACTTCACCCCTCAATTGGCATGAGATCTTACCTACTTACATCTTAAACCTTTTAGATGATATTGGCTTGATTTTAAATGTTATAGATGAAATTGGCTCTTTTTTTTATTTGTCAAATAACTTACATCTTAAACCTTTTAGATGATATTGGCTTGATTTTAAATGTTGTAGATGAAATTGGCTCTTTTTTTTTTATTTGTCAAATAATTAGAATTATCTTTCTACTTGAAGTTTTCACTATCGCTTTTCCTTAACCAATCTTATTCCTTCTAAGAAAGCTATTACATCTGCCTTTACTAGTATTCAGTTCCAAGTGGACCGAAAATATTAAGAGGTTCTATCATCATCTCTAAGGATCCCTTTGTTAATCTTGCATTCAACATCTCCAAACAAATTGAATTTCACTGAACATCTAGCAATTTTCACATACATCCTTAGGCTCTTTCGGTCCATTCTAATCAAACTCATCATTATCTTAATAAGTGTAGATCTTTTTGGAGTTCCCTAATCTTCTTTAGATGGCTTATTTTCTCCAAGCTTCCAAGTACTTTGAGTAATTAAAAGATTGAAGCCTTTATCTTCCCGTATACTTTTGCATCAAATTTGTTTTTCCTAAAACATCGAGAATTCCTTTCCAGCCGCATATTCTAAATTATAATGGTTGGACATATGATTCAAATGAAAGAAAAATCCCTTCCTGACATTACCATGCCAACATCCACTTCCTTCTTGATTGAAGGCCTACCCATCCCGTTGTTACCAAAACCAATAAATCTGAAATGTGACAACTAAACTGCACATGCAAACACGTGCACAAAATTTAATTATATATATATGATCAAGAAAAAAACATGTTACATGGTAAAAGTGTGAAACCACTTCCTATTTTGCGTGTGTGCACACGACAGTAATTGTATCATTGTCTTACACATAAATAGAGTGTTAAAACTCATTACACTTTGGGTTTTAAAATGTTATAATAACATAAAAAGATGGAGGAAATGTACAATGCCTTTTAATGAACATATTTGAATATATTTTCTTAATTATTTACTTAGGGAGTTGGTGGACCAACCAAACGAAGGTGCATGTTGTTTTATAACTTATCGAAAAAATGATTCTCTTAGATGTTGATGTTGAGGAACTACAAGTAAAAATTAAAGTCATAAATAAAATTTTTAGGTAATGATGTGCTATAGATATTGATTCACTTTCAGAGCAAACTTATAATGATATTAGAAAACAAAATAAAAACTAATGATAAAAAAATTACATTTGAGTATAGAGCAATTGTTGTTTTCATTTTTGAAGACATTTCAAGTAGGATTACGTTTCTGATATTGGTAAGATGGAAACAAGGGTGCATAACCCTATTACAAAAGACCCAGGGGTAGCAAAATAGGTCAATGGCCACGGACAACAAAACAACAACAGACTAACAGCTAATTAACATAACTGTATCATATAAGTCCTAATACCAAAAACAACAACATAAACAGAAATTATTTAAGTAGAGCATTCCAATCATCACTGAGGAAACCCAGAAGCTCCTCCTTACTAGCAATCTTGCCTTCCTTGTTAGCCTTATCATTTTGAGTGTCCTGCAGAATAGTCAGTGACGTGGCAGCACAGTAAGTAACCTTAGAGCACATGGTAGCAATCACTTTCACTTTGTCCTCCACAGTGAGCAACCTCTTCTTAACATCATCCAGGTCCTCATTGAGCTGGTTGCAATTGTCACGGTCCCTAACATTAGTCACTTCCTTCTCAGGGGTTTCCAAGATCTCAACTTCCTCTTGATCAGTTTCGTAATAGGAGTTATTTAACTCCTTGAAATGGCTGGCACCCTGCTGGCCATTAGGTTGTTCAGGGGTTGACTTAACCTCCTTTATCTCCACCTCGTCCTCCTAGTCTGAGGCCGAGGAATAATCCACAACTTTAGCACTAGAGTTTTACCCCCAGCCAATCTGCTTGACATTCGAATGCTCGGCCTCCTTGTAGTGCTCCCCTTGATCTCAACATCCTTGCCCTCCTCAGCAGCATCATCCCCTTGCTCTTGAAATTTAGTGTTCCCCTTGTCCACCTCTGGAACAACCAGACTCTCACCACCAACAGATTTTTTACCTTTCTTTTTTCCAATCTTTCCGGGAACATGGTGTTCATCGAGACTCCCTTTCCTCTTCTTACCTCCCGGGTGTGATTGGCTATTCTTCAAACCACACAAACCTTCGACAACCACTTTCTGGGATAGACCTGGGGACCCAACCGTACCATCCAAAGGAGTAGCTGAGTCGGAGGGGCCTTGCAGAGTAGGGTTAGGCATCTGGGAATCCAATGGGGGTCTTGGTGCCTTTTTTCTTGTTGGACCGGGAGCTAGGGTCATCGACAAGTTGGGACTTAGGGTTTTGGAGGGGCCCAGTAGGGCCCTGGAGATCTTTGACAAAGGGGCTAGTGGCCTTGTGTTTTCCAAGGCTACCATATTTTATGCTCAAAGGGATGTTATCATCTGAGTCATTATCATTGACTTCATCAGCAAGACTAGATTTTATGGGTTTAGGGGGGCAAAGGGCCAAGTGGAAGTGGAAAAGGCAGAGAATCAGGGCTTGATGAAGTGAGACAACAACAACATCAGGGTTACCTTCATGGGTCTTCTTGGCCACCTTAACAGAAGACTCTAAGGATGACAAGAGATAAAAAGGAAAATTCACAAGAACTTTATGCCTAAAATGATTCAGTGAGGCAAAGTGATTGTTACATCCCACTTGTGTTTTAATTATTTTGATAAGTATTTTAACTATGATGATGTGTGCCTAGAAAGTATGATGTGTTCTGAAGCTCTGAAATACATATTTTCATAAATTGTTAATCAATTGATGATAGAAAATATACAATGTATATATATATATATATGAGTTCAATTAAAGTACATAGATGGATGTTTTGTGATTATTTTAATACAAATACAAATTGTAAGGTGTTATCAGACTGACTATGCAAGTTTGACCCAGTGGTTGCAGGATAAATCTCCTTTGAAAGGGGAGGAAAGGTATCATCAGGTACGAGAGGCGAAAGAAGAAGAATCCAGTGCCATCTGAAACCCATCTGTAAGTTAAGAACTGTCATCACAATAATAGATAGCGATGTCTAAACCCAAAATGTTAGGTAAACCACTAAGTTGGCAACAAGTGCACGACTTCCCTCACCTAAGTATAGTAGCGTAACGTCATCGTATCAATTCCTATAGGAATGTTAAACGGTCGATTCTTCATAAATGGATTTGACTTTTAATTATCTCTACTTGTTTTCTTAAATTCAACGCTTTTAGTTTTTATAATTATTCAATCTCAAGACTCCTTATAATCATCAAACCCTTGAATGAGATTTTCGGTTAAAATGTGAATTAATTTATTTTCCTCTTTCAAATGAAATAACCTCCGATATCGAAATATTCTAAACTGAAGGGGCTCAATTCCATAACAACGTAATCTCTTTAGCGTTGAACTTTTAACCGAGGTCCACAATCACAAATGTCTTCATATTATTATACAAGGTTTGCCACTTAGATTAGAAAATCTTTGAAGTAAGCCGCTAGGAATTCCAATTTAGTTTGAGAGATGAATAAAACATATTAGAAAAGGATCCGGGGCCACATTCTTCACTAAACCATTTTTCGTCGAGTTTACCAACCTTATGTTTGGACACCACCGCTGAATTTGTTTTAGCATTTAAACATTATAATATTCCTATATCTTCTATCTGCTAAGGGGATTTTAAACGAAATCTTGGGTGACTTTGGAAAAAGCATTAAGAAACAAAAAGATTTAAGGGACGCATTGGGGATAATGGTGTCAAAGTCAGAGAGAAATTTTGAGTGAGCTTCTTCCTTTTGAACCATCATTTCTTGTTTACGGGCACACAATTTGAAAAGAGAACTTCATTCTGAGTGAGTGAGGCGAGAGAACTTCATTTTGAGTGAGTGAGGGAGAGAACTTCATTCTGAGCAAGTGAGGCGAGAGAACTTCATTTTGAGCAAGTGAGGTGAGACTTTTGGGCGAAGGAGTGATAGAATTGTTAATCACCATACAAGAGTAGAGTTTGTAGACGAAAGAGAGAGAAAGAAGTTGGAAGCTTGAAGTGGCATGTAGAGAATCGTTGAGCCAGCGGGATAACAAAATCGGGGAAACCATCGTAATTGAACAGGCATGTCTTCTTTTCTGTCGATACACTTTCCTTTCTACCTATACTTTTTCTTCTGAGAACAAAGGAAACTCAACCTGAGAATCTTTATTGAAAAAGAAAATAAGTTAGATTCTTTCTTTTATCGTAGAACCAAATCTTGAGATATTTTTCTAAGTTAGAATGTTTTCTTCCAACCGTCGAGCAAATTCTTTAAACATTTTCTTAAAACTTGAAGCTGTGGAAGAATAAAAGTTGTCGGGAAACCTCAGAGAAGTAACATTCTTGGACCCCTCTTAATGACAAGAAAATTGACCTACATTAGAATTGTGAGAACGAGTCTATAAAATGAAACTAAATAATGTGGAACATCTATGCATGCAACCTTATCTGGGTCTTTGCAGTTATTTTGTTCAATTCTTTTTGTTAAACTAGGAAGAATACTCTAATCAACCTTGGGCACCTACCTGAGTACAACGTGAGAATGTCTGTGTGAGTTCTCAATCCTTCGTAACAAGAAAGAAATGACCAAGAACACAGCTCTGGTTAAAAAACCTTTTTGGTCTTGCACTTACAACCATAAACACCATCAATTCTCTGTCATACAAGACAAAATTACTCTCAGTGAGAACCATAGCAAGATTGTTAGCTTGAGAAGACGAGAACTTGGGAAGGAATAAATTCCAAGATGATTACCAAACTTTTTCTTTTCAAGGCAGAACCAAAATTTATATTTTTCTGAATCTTAGTCTTCCTTGGGCAAAAATTGGACATAAGTTGAAAGTCATTAATATCCGTGAAACAAAATAGAGGTAAAATAGAAAACTAAAATGGCTAATTTCCTTTTGATATCAAGAAATCAGAAAGTGGGAACCAACCCTCGGAAATGGGATTTTACATGGTGGGAAAAATAGTTCGTGTGCAATAGCACAAGAGACTAATACAGAACATTTATTAATTGAAAAATAAGCCGAGAAAGGTGACAAACTGTACTACATGACCTGTCAAGTTGTGTTGCGCTCACTTGAAAAACCTTGGCCAAGGTGACGCTAATAACACTAAGTAGTGTCAGTCAGTTTCTTGACCCAGATACATTCTCAGTCAGATGGTCATACTAGTTAGGAATTACCTATAGTGTGTGATTGACTAGGGAAAATGTAGGTCAGTCAGATGGTCATTTTTTTTTCTGTATATAAGTTTTAGTTATATGACATATGGTACTAGAGCTATTGGGTTCGACACTGAACCTTGGGGCTCATCACCAAGAGAAAGCTTAGAACTATAAGAACTGAAACAAGTATTTGGTTTTTGCCAGGGTACGGGTCTATACCACAAAACGTAAGAGAACTCGGGAACCAGGTAACATCCCACTTTGGAAAACAACAAAAGCGAAATATGATCATTAGTGTTGTATCATACCCTCGGATAACGAAACTTTAGTTGATGCCATCAAACGACTTAAAGGAGAAAAACAAACTCGGGCAAATTCAAGAAAAAAAGTAGCGGGAATTACCTCCTTAGTGTCTAGTAAACCAAAAATTGTTAATCAACCTATAACTTCAATTGAAAACAACAAGTCTCATGACTTGAAGGAACTTTGTGAACCCACTCTAGTTACCGGTTAATTCCTTACTCTGAATTTGAAGGGCAAGAAAAGCCCATAACTGGTAGTGATGAAAGATCTTAGATAAGGGCTCTGTATTGAAACTTTGTTAAAAAAAAATTGTAATTAAAATTTTGTAGTGTGTAAATAAAATAAATTTTGTTGTGTGTAACTTTGTTATGCATTTATGTGGACAAAAATGAAAAATATAGAGGCTAAGAGTATAATTACTTTAACAGGTTTAGTTGGTGAGGAAAGGATGGCTCACATGCCTGAAGGCACGGGGAGACCGAACCTCTACCACCAAGTTAGATAGACTCTTACAGATGATGCAAGATACTCAGGCTAGACTCCAGCAGTTAGAACGGAGAGAAGATAGACACATCAGAAGTCGAGATGAAGAACATGAGTCTAGAATTAGAGACAGAAACTCTGAAAATGTTCACACCCATCAAACTGGAAATGAGGAATACACTTTAACCCAGCCTGGTTGATGTAGCCAACAACATACACTCAATAGAATTGTGCCATTAATCATATGTGAGAGCCAAATATTTGGAAAACTAGAAAAAAATAAAGAAAACTTCTATTCACCAACTCTGCTGCTACAATGAGAGAACTATCTTATATCCAAGAAAACAAAAAAAAAAAAAATTACCTTTTTTGGCAGATTTCGACAATTGTCAAATTTTGCCATTTAAGATAATTTTATATGCATATCTTGAGAATCCAGTTTTTTCCCAAAAACTTCCTAAAACTAAGGTAGGACGAAAAGCCAACTAACATCCTAAATTCAAAACATGAGTTTCGAGTTATTAACAAAAGCAACTTTAAAAAAAACTAGGAAAAAACATTAAATTGCCATTTTGAGGGCCAAGATGAAAGTTTGAAGCCCTGAAAAAGTGCCAAAACGGGGTCCAACCAACTAGGGTGGGATGGGAATCCACATGCCACCTCATAACGCATCCACCTGTAAAATTTCAGCCCAAACCCACATCTGAGTCAAAAGTTATGACCTCCGGAAGTCCCTGCATCATTCTCCTCTAGTTGAAAAGAGCACAGCTCTTGCAAGTGAGTGTCTTCGAACTGCTGCCACTTGACTGGATCTAACATCTGCACTTCCCACTCTATAATCCACGTGCTATCTGTTGGTGGCAATCTTTCCCACTGTACTAAATACTTGTAATGCCCTTGCCGAGTGTAGATAGTTTTCTTATCAAGAACCTGTGCAATCTTTTCCTTCTTCTTATGGGGAATGTGGTGGTGCCATGCCACTTCTGGTTGACTATCTTCAACATCATCCTCACCATGGAATGCATATAAATCAGAAATATTAAACACAGGAGAAATATCGAGATCATCTGGTAAACTGACCTCATATGCATTATCATTGATTTTCTTTATAATTTTGCAAGGACCAATTTTCCTATACTTCAACTTGTGGTATGTTCTAGTAGGAAACCGCTTTCTTCTCAAATATACCATCACTAAGTCACCTTCATTGAATGTCTGATGTTGCCTACTAGCATTCACTATATTCTTGTACCTCTCATTACTGTCCTACAACTTCTGTCTCACATCTTTCTGCAACTGTTGAAGGTGTTCTGCAAATGCTTCCCCATCATCACTGACCCTATCTTTCATTGGTAGCTGTACCAAATCTAGAACATCCTGAGGATTCTTGCCATACACAATCTGAAAAGGGGACTTTCCCATTGATTTGTTAACAGAACTATTATAGGCAAATTCAGCCTGGGGTAATGCCACGTCCCATTGTTTTGGCTTTTCTCCAACAATACACCTCAACAAATTTCCCAAACTCCGATTGACTACCTCTGTTTGCCCATCCGTTTGAGGATGATAGGCACTACTAAATTGTAACTTGGTCCCCATCTTCTTCCATAAAGTCCTCCAAAAATATCTGAGGAATTTGGTATCCCTATCAGAGGTAATAGTCTTTGGAACACCATGTAGTTGAACAACTTCTGAAAAAAATAACTCTGCTACCCTCGTTGCATCATTAGTTTTCTTACATGCAATAAAATGAACCATCTTGGAGAACCTATCAACAACTACAAAAATGGAGTCATTACCTCGTTGAGTAGGTGGAAGTCCCAACACAAAGTCCATGCTCAAATCTGTCCATGGTGCAGTTGGTACTGGTAATGGCATATACAATCCTGTATTTTGTGAATGTCCCTTAGCCACTTGGCAGATCCTACACCTTGTTACATACTTAGTTATATCCCTTTTCATCTTTGGCCAGTAATATTTATCTTCTATCAAGGCTATTGTCTTGTCCTTGCCAAAATGTCCAACCAACCCACTACTATGAAATTCTCTGATAATGTTTTCCCTTATAAAGCTAGTTGGTATGCATAGTTGTTTTCCTTTAAATAGATATCCATTTTGCATAAAATATTCACCCCTAAAGTGATCCAAGTTACTAGATACTGGTGCCTTTAATTGTTCCACAATCTCCCAAAAATCATCATCAGACTCATACAAATTTTTAATGGCATCAAAACCAATCACCTCAGTTTCCATTGTGGTCAAAAGTGCAACACGCCTACTTAACGCATCTACAACCTGATTTTGTTTTCCAGACTTATGCTTCAACACAAAATTGTAACCCTGCAAGAAAGAGACCCACTTGGCATGCCTACTATTCAACTTTTTCTGTGTTCAAGTATCTCAATGCAATATGATCTGTAAACAATACAAACTCCTGGGAAACTAGATAATGTCTCCAATGCCTTAATGCTTGAACAATTGCATAAAATTCCAAACCATAAGTAGAATAATTCTTTCTCACTTCATTCAGCTCTTCACTAAAGAAAGCTATAGGTTTTCCAGCTTGGCTAAGTACAACACCTATTCGCACATGGGAGGCATCACATTCTACTTCAAATACCTTATCAAAATTTGGCAATGCAAGTATAGGTGCTTTTGTTACCTTTTGCTTCAAGTACTTAAAGCTCTCCTCAGCATCCTTGGTCCATACAAACTCCCTTTCTTTGGTGCAATTTGTTATAGGAGCTACAATACTACTGAAATTTCGAATGAACTTTCGATAGAAAGTGGTGAAGCCATGAAAACTTTTTACCTCTGTGATGCTTCTTGGACTAGGCCATTCTAGAATTGCCCTGACCTTTTCTAGATCCATTTTGACACCATCTTTAGAAATGACAAAGCCTAAAAAAACTAAATTGTTCTGCATGAACCTACACTTCTTCAAATTGGCATAGAGCTTTTCCTTCCTTAACACACCAAAGATGATCCTCAAGTGTTGTAGGTGCTCTTCTTCGCTATTACTAAATACCAAAATATCATCAAAATAAACTACCACAAACTTACCAATGTAAGGTCGTAGTATAGTGTTCATCAATCTCATAAATGTGCTAGGTGCATTTGATAACCCGAATGGCATAACCATCCACTCATATAATCCATCTCTAGTCTTAAAGGCTGTCTTCCACTCATCCCCTTCTCGGATCTGGATTTGGTGGTAGCCACTTCGTAGGTCGATCTTGCTGAAATATTTGGCCACTGTAAGGACATCCATCATGTCCTCCATACGAGGTATAGGAAACTGATACTTGATGGTAATCTTATTAATTGCTCTGCTATTAGTGCACATCCTCCATGTTCCATCTTTTTTTGGGGTCAATAATGCAGGTACAGCACATGGGCTCATGCTCTCTCTCACCACACCTTTACTTATGAGTTCTATTACTTGCTTATTCAACTCTACATGTTGTGTTGGAGTCATCCTATAAGCTTCTTGGTTGGGTAGAGTTGCTCCTGGAATGAAAACAATATGATGTTGAATATCTCTCTTTGGCAGTAGACCATCAGGTAATTCATCAGGCAAAACATCAACAAATTCTTTCAATAGCTCTGCTATTTCTGGGGGAACTGAAATGTCTTCCTCTTCACCTTTTTTCACTACTAATGCATAACAACACCCTGTCACCTTCATTTCTTTAACAAGATCTCTTTCATACAACATGGTCTCACCTTTTCCTTCATCGTTGAGAGGCAATAAAATCACCTTAGAGCCATCTTTCCAAAAGGTGTGTGTGTTTTTCTCTCCATCATGCATAACTTTTCTATCATACTGCCATGGCCTTCCCAATAACACATGACATACATCCATTGGGAAACATCACACCATATCTCATCCTGATAGATCTTCCCTATGCTAAACTTAATTAGGCATCTTTTATCAACAGTGGCTTCATTTCCCTTTTTAAACCATGCAATGAGGTATGGATGAGGATGTTTTTCACAGTGTAAATTCAATTTTTCTACCATTTCTTTAGAAACCATATTTTCACAACTACCTCCATCAATAATAACTTGACATACTTTGCCACCTGAAGTGCATCTGGTTCTAAAGATATTGGTTCGAAACCATGAACCATCAGAGCTTTTGGCTTGTGTTTTCTCCTTCTCTGGAATCACCATTGCTCTTCTCATCATGAGACTTTCTCCCACATCTGGTGGAACCTCTAGTTTCATCCCTTCCACTTCATGCTGCATTTGAATTAGGTTCACCCTAGGTTGTCCTCCTTGATTTCTTTCTTGCATGTTATAATTTGAGCATTCAAATGCCCTATGACCTTCTTCTCCACATCTGAAACAAGTGAAAGGCCTTCTTTGGTTTTCCCATTGTCACCGCTACCATAACCTCTACCTCTTTGAAATCCCCTTCCTCATTCTTGATTCGAAGGATCTTGTTGAGTGTCTACTTGTTTTTCCAATCCATGGGATGACTCTCCCCTGCCATAATTTGAACCTCCTCGAAATGGGGTTGATGTACCCCTTCTTCCTCCTCTATTCCTCTGATGGTACTGTCTGTTTTGTTTTTCTTCAGCCTTTAGAGCCAATTGGTAAGCCTCTTCCATATTGTTGAGTCGATGCATGCTCAATTCATCTTGAATAGAGAATTTTAGGCCATTCACATATCTAGCATCATCAGTTTCTTGATGCTCTATACGTATAGACGACGTATAAAACTCATTTGTATAATCTTGCACAGAAGAGAGGTTTTGCTTTAAATTTTGAAACCTACGAAAAAGGGTTTGCGCATAATCTATGGGCAAAATTTTTTCTCTCAACTTCTCCATTTTATTCGATGTCCTGATCTTATCCTTGCCTTTCCTTGTTCGTTTCTTTTGAAGATGATCCCACCAAATCATTGCATGACCCTTTAATTTGGTGCATGCGAATTTCACCTTCTTTTCCTCTGTCATGGATTTCCATTCAAAAAAATTTCTCATGTCATTCAACCAGTCTATCAACTCCTCTGGTTTAAGACTACCTTATAATCTAAAACATCTACCTTGACCCCTTCATTTTTCCCTTCTAAGGCTCTGAGCATCCTCTCTTCAAAACTCATGCCTTCTAATTCTTCATTTTCATGTTTTGTATCTTGATATGCACCTCCTCGACCTATCTCTTCATCAGATTCATCTCCTCCTCTACCCAGTCTTTGGTTTTCCATCCGTGTTGTAAGTTCTGCTACTTGTCTTTGCAGATTTTGCATTTCTCCATGCATCTGGGCAAGACCGCCTCTTCCTCTTCCTCTCCCAGCCATCTTCCTGCTCTGATACCAGATGATGTAGCCAACAACATACACTCAATAGAATTGTGCCATTAATCATGTGTGAGAGCCAAAGATTTGGAAAACTGGAAAAAAATAAAGAAAAATTGTATTCACCAACTCTGCTGCTACAATGAGAGAAAACTCTCTTATATCCAAGAAAATAAAAAAATTAAAAATTTACCTTTTTTGGTAGATTTCTACAATTGTTAGATTTTGCCATTTTAGGTAATTTTACATGCATATCTTGAGAATCTAGTTTTTTCCCAAATACTTCCTAAAACTAAGGTAGGATGAAAAGCCAACTAACATCCTAAATTCGAAACATGAGTTTTGAGTTATTAACACAAGCAACTTTTTAAAAAACTAGGAAAAAACACTAAACTGCCATTTTGAGGGCTAAGATGAAAGTTTGAAGCCCCGAAAAGTGCCAAAACGGGGTCCAACTGACTAGGAAGGGTTGGGAATCCACATGCCATCTCATAACGCATCCACCTGTAAAATTTCAGCCCAAACCCACATCCGAGTCAAAAGTTATGACCTCCGGAAGTCCTTGCATCATTGGTAGAGACAAGACAATACATGGTATTATCTCTGATGACATGAAGAAAGTAAAACCCCCTCAATATGATGGATTTGAGGCAGGTGATGCTGTCGAGGCTTGGTTGACGGGTATGGAAAAGTATTTTGAAATAAGAGATTATACAGAAAATATGAAGGCTATGTGGGGAGCTTATCAGTTAACTGGAGAAGCTGTCGGTTGGTGGGAGAATAAAAAGGTAGAATTGGGTTGGTCATCTACGGACATGACATGGGATCAATTTGTGGAAGTCTTTAGATAATGATGGCTACCTCAGTTATTTTTCAAACAGAAGTTAACCAATTTCCAAGAGTTGAGACAAGGCAAACTCCAGTACATGCTTACTGGGAAAAGTTCACTCGTTTACTTAAGTATGTTCCCCAATTTCAGAAGGATGAGAAGTACAAGACTAGGAAGTTTATTATGGGACTTAATAACCGTATTGGTAGGTCAGTAGATGTATTGGCACCCACTACCATGAATGAAGCTTATGAAAAAGTTGTGAGATAGGAGCAAAAGCTTAAGGATGACTCCATAAGGGATAGAAATAGAAAGAGGCGAAATTGGTCATAGAGTTTTCAGCCCTTCAAGAAGAAGGGAAGTAATTTTAGCTACAGGAACAAGGATTCAAAAGGAAACAAAGGGAATCGCTAGGATCAGCCAAGAGATAGGAGAAATTTTTATAAGTCTAGGAGAAACAATGAAGAGAATAATAGAGGAACAGAGAAGAGAGGGCCCCTAGGAGGATGCTTTACTTGTGGAGGTGAACATTATGCTAACCAATGTCCCACAAGAAGTCAAGGAGGGCAACAACAGAAGAATCCTGTACCTTCCCAACAGACAACATTTCAGTAGAGAATTCATGCTGCAGTGGACAATAGGCAAGCAGAGTATCAGTTCACACCTATAGAAGTTCCAAGTATGCTATATGGAAATCCTATAACCATACTCATAGATGCAGGGGCTACAAAGAATTTCATTTCACCTAAATTGTTGAGTAGATTTCCTAAAAGAGCAGGATTCATGGCTAATTCTTGGATGGGCGAATATGCTAACCAATTGAGAGCTCAGGTAGAGCAGTGTTTATTTCAATCCAGGGTTGAACTTCCAGGTCTTGTTTTAGAGGTAAATCTATATGTAGCTCCTCTAGGCTCATATGATGTCATATTAGGCATAAGCTGGTTGGAAAAACATAAGGCCAAAGTTGATTGCTACGATAAAATGATTGAGTGTGAAGATGACCTAGGAAATAAAGTGTGAATGCAAGGCATCCAACATGAAGTCAAGATACGACGACTCTCCGCCATGCAATTAAAATGGAGTGGAAGGAAAGGTTGCCAAATATTTGCGGTAAAAATGGAGAAAATTGATGGAAACAAAGAAACCGATTATAATCAAAATGAATAGGCATATGAGAAACCATGGGAATCCTTTGCAGATAAATACCCCTATCTTTGAAACTATCAAGATGTATTTCCAGAAGAGCTGCCAGGTTTACCACCTAAGAGGATATTTGATTTTTCCATAGATTAGTACCTGGAGCCGCACCAGTGTTTAAAGCCCCTTATCGCATGACAACCATTGAACTCATGGAGTTGAAGGCCCAATTACAGGAATTACTGAGCAAAGGATTGATTAGACCAAGTGTATCACCTTGGGGGGCACCAGTGATTTTTGTCAAAAAGGATGGAACCCTTCGACTATGCATAGACTATAGAATGTTAAACAAATTAACTATCAGGAATAAGTATCCTTTACCTCGCATTGATCATTTGTTTGATCAAATGCGGGGAGTGTCAATCTTTTCCAAAATAGACCTTCGGTCAGGATATCAGCAATTGAGACTCAAGGAGGAAGATATTCATAAAACAACCTTTAGAACTCGCTACGAGCATTATGAATTCACAGTGTTACCTTTTGGGCTTACTAACGCCCCAGTCGCGTTTATGAATTTGATGAATAGTGTGTTTCATGACTGCCTGAATAAATTTGTTTTTAGTCTTCCTTAATGATATTTTAATTTATTCAAGGAATGAAGAGGAGCATTTTCAGCATCTTCAGTTTGTGTTGCAGCGCCTACGTGAAAACAAGCTATACGGAAAGCTATCCAAATGCACCTTCTTTCAGAAAGAAGTTCATTACCTGGGTCATATTATATCTGAAAAAGGTATTGCCGTAGACCCCGCTAAAATAAAGGCGATAACTAAATGACCTATTCCTAAAAATGTACAGGAAGTACGGAGCTTTATGGGTTTGGCAGGCTATTATTGAAAAATTGTAAGGGATTTTTCACATATAGCATATCCAATTACATAACTGCGAAGAAAAGGGAAAAACTTTGTGTGGTCAAAAAAATGTCAAAAAGCATTTGAATTGCTTAAGGAGAAACTAGTCTCTGCACCGGTACTAAAAATACCAGATCCTGATGGAAAATTTGTAGTTGTAATTGATGCATTAGGGGAAGGATTAGGTGGGGTACTCATGCAAAATGGACAAGTAATAGCATATGAGTCTAGGAAACTCAAAAATTATGAAAAAAACTATGCACCCCATGATCTTGAGTTGGCTGCCATTGTTCATGCCTTGCAAATGTGGCGTCATTATTTATTAGAAAAACCATTTGAGCTCCGATTTGACCATCAAGGATTAAAATACATATTTGCTCAACCAAATTTAAATGCCAGACAAAGGCGGTGTTTAGAGTTGATTTCAGATTATGACTTCGAGATCAATTACATTAAAGGGAAGGAAAACTAGGTGGCAGATGCTTTAAGCTGTCGTAGACATGTCAATGCAATAACCTCAGTGTATCTAGATTTTAGAAACAGGGTGCTTCATCAACTAAAAGATGACAAGTACTATCAGCAAGTAAAGGAGGCTCTTCAACTCAACCCTCAGGATCCAAGGTATGAAGGGTTCCAGATAGAAAATGATGGATTATTAAGGTATTAGGGTAGAATGTACATACCAGAAAATACCAAGATTAGGAATTTGATCTGGAAAGAAGTGCACTTTGCACCATATTCCGGACACCCCAGGGTTACCAATCTTATAGCAAACGTTAAACCTCTATATTTTGGAAAGGGATGAAGAAGGATGCGGCAAGATTTGTGGCAAGTTGTTTAGAATGTCAGAGAGTCAAAGTAGAACATCAGCACCCCGCAAGATTATTACAACCCCATGCAGTACCTGATTGGAAATGGCAAATAATCAGCATGGACTTTATCGAGGGACTACCCATGTCCAAAAATAAACATAACACCATATTGGTAGTGGTAGGCAGGCTCACCAAAGTAGCACACTTTATACCAGGAAATTTGACAGATGGTACAACCACTATTGCTCATAAATTTGTACAAGAAATATTTTGGTTACATGGAATACCTGAGAAAATAATATCTGATAGAGATGCTAGAATGACTTCCCGATTTTGGCAAACATTATTTTCAGCCCTGGGCACACAATTGAATATCAGTTCTGCCTACCATCCTAAGACAGATGGTCAAATAGAAAGAGTTAATCATATTTTAGAGGACCTTCTCTGAATGTACTATATGGATCAATAGTACAAATGGGAAGATTATCTTCCTTTAGTTGAATTTTCATACAATAATTCTTACCAATCATCCATAAAAATGGCACCATTTGAGGCATTGTATGGAAGGAGGTGTAGAACTCCTATCAACTGGGATAAGCTAGAAGATAGGATAACCCTCAATCCAGAAATGCTCTCCGAAATGGAAAAGCAAGTAAAGTTGATCAAGAAAAGGTTAGCGGAAGCTAACAATCGACAAAAAAGTTATGCAGATGCCAAATGAACTCCCAGACAATTTGAAGTGGGGGAGAAAGTGCTTCTACGTGTTAAACCACATAAAAGTGCCATAAAATTTGGAAAGTCCACTAAACTTGCACCCCGATATGTTGGACCATTTGAGGTCTTGGAAGTTATCAACCTAGTCGCTTATAAAATTGCTCTACCACTAGCTCTTGCTCGGTTACATGATGTCTTGCATGTTTCTTACCTTAAAAAGTATATATCTAATTTTACACATATGATTGATTGGAACTCCTTACAGGTTCAGGACCCCAGAGTAATCATGATCGAGCCAGTCAAGGTGCTCGAGGTACGTAAGCGTCGCTTACATAACAGAGAAGTGGCCCAGTGCAAGGTCCAGTGGGACCAGTATTTAGAAGACAGTGCCACTTGGAAAGATTACACTGAAATGCAGCAAAAATTTCCTCATATGTTCAATGTTTTTAATAGCTAAACTTCTTTTTATGTTTGGTTAAACAATGAAGACCTTTTTGTTAAATTTTGATACACTAAATCCTCAAGGATGATGATTCACAAGGGGGAGGATATGTTACATCTCACTTGTGTTTTAATTACTTTGATAAGTACTTTAACTATGATGATGTGTGCCTAGAAAGTATGATGTGTTCTCAAGCTTTGAAATACATATTTTCATAAATTGTTAATCAATTGATGATAGAGAATATACAATGTATATATATATGAGTTCAATTAAAGTACATTGATGGATGTTTTTGTGATTATTTTAATATAGGTAAAAATTGTAAGGTGTTATCGGATTGACTATGCAAGTTTGACCTAGTGGTTGCAGGATAAATCTCCTCTGAAAGGGGAGGAAAGGTATCATCAGGTACGAGAGACGAAAGAAGAAGAATCCAGTGCCATCTGAAACCCATCTGTAAGTTAAGAACTGTCGTCACAATAATAGGTAGGGATGTCTAAACCCCAAATGTTAGGTAAACTACTAAGTTGGCAACAAGTGCACGACTTCCCTCACCTAAGTCAATAGTAGTGTAACGTCATCATATCAATTCCTATAGGAATGTTAAACGGTCAATTCTTCATAAATGGATTTGACTTGTAATTATCTCTACTCATTTTCTTAAATTCAACGCTTTTAGTTTTTATAATTATTCAATCTCAAGACTCCTTATAATCATCAAACCCTTGAATGAGATTTTTGGTTAAAATGTGAATTAATTTATTTTCCTCTTTCAAATGAAATAACCTCCGATATCAAAATATTCTAAACTGAAGGGGCTCAATTCCATAACAATGTAATCTCTTTAGCATTGAACTTTCAACTGGGGTCCACAATCACAAATGTCTTCATATTATTATACAAGGTTTGCCTTAGATTAGAAAATCTTTGAAGTAAGTCTCTGGGAATTCCAATTTAGTTTGAGAGATGAATAAAACATGTTAGAAAAGGATCGGGGGCCACACTCTTCACTAAACCATTTTTCATCAAGTTTACCAACCTTATGTTTGGACACCACCGCTGAATTTGTTTTAGCATTTAAACATTATAATATTCCTATATCTTCTATTTGTGAAGGGGATTTTAAACGAAATCTTGGGTGACTTTGGAAAAAGCATTAAGAAACAAAAAGAGTAAGGGATGCATTGGGGATAATGACGTCAAAGTTAGAGAGAAATTCTGAGTGAGCCTCTTCCTTTTGAACCATCATTTCTTGTTTACGGGCACACAATTTGAAAAGAGAACTTCATTCTGAGTGAGTGAGGTGAGAGAACTTCATTCTGAGCGAGTGAGGGAGAGAACTTCATTATGAGCAAGTGAGGCGAGAGAACTTCATTTTGAGCTAGTGAGGCGAGAGAATTTTGGGCGAAGGAGTGATAGAACTGTTAATCACCATACAAGAGTAGAGTTTGTAGACGAAAGAGAGAGAAAGAAGTTGGAAGCTTGAAGCAGAATGCAGAGAATTGTTGAGCCAACGGGATAACAAAACCGGGGAAGCCATCGTAATTGAACAAGCATGTCTTCTTTTCTGCCGATACACTTTCCTTTCTACCTATACTTTTTCTTTTGAGAACGAAGGAAACTCAACCTAAGAATCTTTATTGAAAAAGAAAATAAGTTAGATTCTTTCTTTTACCGTAGAACCAAATCTTGAAATATTTTTCTAAGTTACAATGTTTTCTTCCAACTGTCGAGCAAATTCTTTAAACATTTTCTTAAAACTTGAAGTTGTGGAAGAATAAAAGTTTTGTCAGGCAACCTTAGAGAAGTAACATTCTTGGACCCCTCTTAATGTCAAGAAAATCGACCTACATTAGAACTGTGAGAATGAGTCTGTAAAATGAAACTAAATAATGTGGAACATCTATGCATGCAACCTTATCTGGGTCTTTTCACTTATTTTGTTCAATTCTTTCTGTTAAACTAGGCAGAATACTCTAATCAACCTTGGATGCCTACCTGAGTGCAACGTGAGAATGTCTGTGTGAGTTCTCAATCCTTCGCAACAAGAAATAAATGACCAAGAACATAGCTCTAGTTAAAAAACCTTTTTGGTCTTGCACTTACAACCATAAACACCATCAATTCTCTGTCATGCAAGACAAAATTGCTCTCACTGAGAACCATAGCAAGATTCTTAGCTTGAGAAGACGAGAACTTGGGAAGGAATAAATTCCAAGATGATTACCAAACTTTTTCTTTTCAAGGCAGAACCAAAATTTATATTTTTTTGAATCTTAGTCTTCCTTGGGCAAAAATTGGACATAAGCTAAAAGTCATTAATATCAGTGAAACCAAATAGAGGTAAAATAGAAAACTAAAATGGCTAATTTCATTTTGATGTCAAGAAACCAGAAAGTGGGAACCAACCCTTGGAATGGGATTTTACATGGTGAGAAAAATAGTCCGTGTGCAGTAGCACAAGAGACTAATATAGAACATTTATTAATTGAAAAATAAGTTGAGAAGGGTGACAAACTGTACTACATAACTTGTCGAGTTGTGTTGCGCTCACTTGAAAAACCTTGGCCAAGGTGACACTAATAACACTAAGTAGTGTCAGTCAATTTCTTGACCCAGATACATTCTTAGTCAGATGGTCATACTAGTTGGGAGTTACCTATAGTGTGTGACCAACTAGGGAAGATGTAGGGTCAAACACTAGTCTCAGATGGCATTTGATTCCTTTCATAACACTTCTTTGTGGCGGGTCGGGTCATTCCAGTAGGAATGACACGGGGGACTAGATGGTCCGAGGTTGGGCTGATAAATGCCCTAATGATATCTTTCCTCCCTAACAACTGATTAAGGAAGATTAAAAGTTCTATCAGATAGGACAAAAGGACTTATGGAGCACTAAATTTATCATGCCTTCATGAAATACAAATAAGGTGTTTTATCTTACTTAGTTATGTTTATTCCATTTCTAATCTTATGTCACACATAACAAAAGAAGTAATTTATATTACATGAGTTGTTTACTTTAAGGGAAATATAAACATATAGTATTTCTTTCTTACATTAAATACATTTCATGTTCAATGATTGCATACTCAAACATTTGAAGAATAGTGATAGTAGCACCTGAATCTGCCCTCCAAGGTGATATACTTCATGATGAGATAGCAGACTCTGTCCCAAGGGTTAACAACGCTTTCCCTTTTGAAGCCGCTCTGCATAATCACGGCGACTCCCTCTCTCTGAAGAATTTCTTCATTCCTTTAGGATCTTGGACCTTGGTTTGTTTCTTCAATCTTTTTCCTTCGCATCTCAATCCTGTAGCTTAGGCTATCATATCTTTGGTCACCTCGAACTGAACATGGCCAACCTAAACTTTACGTTCCTCATCCCACGACATAGAAAATTGGACCGAAAGATTTTCATCAAAGCCATTAAGGCTTTCCAAGAGTGGCATGATACCACCCTGATAACATGTACTCCACAGAGTCTGCCTTAAACTCTGCACAGGAAGAGGGTTCGGTTCGAACTTTATCTCCACCCATAGTTGTGTTCTTCGCAGTCTTGAAAGGGAAATCACACAACGCTAACTCTGGGACCCAGAAATAATGCAGCTACTCTTCTAATTGTCTAGAAACAATGATTTGGCTATCATCATTAAACCTGCTCTTGAGGCTACTCAAACACCCAAGTTCGTCCTTCAAATCACCTTCGCTTTTCAAATAATAATTACTGTCATAATGAATCTTGTGTGGACATTCAATAGGGAGAAGGGCTACCAACATTTGAGATGATCTTATGTGCCAGCAAATCAATTGCCCCAAGGTCTTGTTGATCTAGGTTCTGCCTATGTGGAAGTCCCCGCTCCTAAAGGAATGATCATACATCATCTCAACCATGATGACATTAACTTCTTTACATCTCTTCTGATGACTAAACCCAATCAAGAGAGCATTGAGGAGAATATATATGAAAATATATTCTATCCAATAATATTTACACTTTATAAAGCTCATTGGGCAAGATAGGGTTGGGCCTCCATCTAGAGGTGAGTTCTAACATTACCAGGAAGATTGATGAGCCTCCTCTAGCACCTAATAGGATAAAGGTTGATTCTCATGTTAACCATGGCATCTGCCTCTTGGTTACCTTACCTGTAGGTATGAATGATCTCAAGACCCTCAAGGCCAAAAAGAAGCTTCTTTATATCATGTATGATATCATCAATAAGCCATCCTGTCTTAGCCTTATCTTTGATAGCATCAATGATAATCTTAGAGTCACATACGATCAGGAGGTTTTTGATCCGAATAGCAAGAGCAACCTTAAGACCCCAAAGAAGAGCCATTGTCTCAACAATATTATTGGAATCAACCCCCAATCTGCTAGCATAGGCAGCCACAAGCTTTCCCTTCACAGATCTCAGGACACCACCTCCACTAGCCTGGCCAGGATTACCTTTGGCCACTCAATCAAAATTGAGCTTCGTCCAACCTTCAATAGTTGGGGCCCATTTGGTGTTTAACCGAGATAGCCTCTTAGAATTGTGAACTCTATAAATATGAGCCGAGACATTCCAATTGTTGATGATATTAGCCTCATGCTTGTAGGGGGAGGATTAGCAACTTTCAGAGTGTTGTTAGTGATGTTTTCCTACAACAGTTTAGTAATCATGTGAAAGACCTCCTTGGTGGACTTAGCTATATCTTTGAACAACCTATTTTTTTGTTCCTTCCAGAGGCCCCGGGCCAGGATAGGGGGGATCTGAACCCAAATCTCTTTGCAGATAGGGTGAACAAAGGGGGACAACCAACACCTCATAACATCAGGGAGGTCATGATTCATACACTAGGTGACCCCAAGATTTTGCATGGCTAAGCTCTACACCTCCCTAGAAAATTTACAGTGCAGTAGTAGGTGGGGCACTGATTCCTCTTCTTTCATGTAGAGAGCACAATGGTTAGGGATTTGGAAGCCTCTAACCTACAAGTTATCCATGGTGAGGATCTTATTGTGCATTGCAAGCCACTAGAAGTGGTTAATCTTAGAGATAAGGTTATGGTTCCAAACCCTTCTCCAGAAGCTTGGATTCTCGTTGGACTCCAAGAGCGGGCTGTAAGCATATCTGATTGAGAAGATTCCAATCTTGTCCTTGGCCCAAAGTAATTTATCATTTGAGGGGAAAATGGGAATCATGTACCCTCTGAGAGATAGTTACAACTCTTCAGTAATTGGAATTAACTCATTTTGTCCCTGATAGTAGTCTGACAACTGTTTCCAACCTCCACTTCCAGGTAAAAGGTAATCAGCAGCCAAGCACCCAAAGAAAGTAGAAGCCCTATTAACAAGTCTTTGGAAGTTCTAGATTTTGCAGAGAGGGTGGCATTTAAGCCAACTATTCTCCCAAAATTTTATGGTTCTGCCATCCCCCAACTTCCATTTTATACCCTGTAGCAACAAAGTTCTGCTTTTTAACACATTGTTCTAAACCACAGAATCCCTGGGGATACCCATAGAGAGGTACTTGGTGCTCATGATATTGCACCAATCCTTGCTATTACTCATAAAGTTCCAAGCTATCTTAGCCAGGAGGGCTTTGTTAATCAAGTGAATCCTTCTAATCCCTAGACCTCATTGCAGTTTGGGTCTGCAAACTTTATCCCAACTAACTAGGGCAATCCTCTTCTTTTCTTCCACCCCAGTCCACAAAAAATTCCTCTAGATCTTTTCAAATCTCTCTACAATATATTTAGGAATTTTGAAGAGAGAAAGAAAGTAAATAGGGATACCCTACAGGGAAGCCTTCAAAAGTTGGTATTTCCTAGCTTGACTCAATAGCTTACATTTCCACCCAACCAACTTCTAAATTCTTTCAAGAATGGAATTCCAATAGATAGGAGGGACATCTTTGATAGCCAAGGGGAGGCCAAGGTAGGTGCCTAGGAGCTCACCACTAGAACATCTAAGGATCCCCATTATTTTCTGTTGAAGGTCCATATTGGTGCTGGAGAAATAAACCACGCTCTTGTCATAATTTATGCATTGCCCAGAAACATCAACATAGTCCTTGAGCACTCTTTTCCACTTCCTGGCTTCAACCATCGAAGCAACTCCAAAAAGAATGGTGTCGTCCACAAACTACTGAATAGCTGCATGATCAACTATTGAAGCTGGTTTTATACCTCTAATCTCCTGAGTTCTAAGCAACATAGCAAAACTTCTACTGAGCACCTCATCCATGAGAATGAATAGGTAAGGGGATAAAGGGCCGCCCTATCTTAGGCCCCTCCCAGGATTGAAAATCCCCTAGGGACCCCATTAACAAGGATAGAGTACTTAACAGAGGTGACACAAGTCTTGATGAATTGCAAGATTCTATCCTAGAAACCCATTTTCTCAAGAACTTTAAAATGGAAGTCCCAAGTAACTCTGTCATAGGCCTTAGAGATGTCCATCTTGAAGACCATCCCTAGCAAGTTGTTTCTTTCTATGGAATAAATGAATTCATGTGTGGATATGGCGGCATCCAGGATTTGTCTGCCAGGAACAAATCCCTTCTAATTATTGTTGATCAAGCAGTCCATGATAGGTTGTAATCTACAAACCAGGATCTTAAGAGATAGAAATTTGTAAAGGTTGGCTTATATTAGATATTAATAGCTTGTTAAAAAAGGTGACAAAATAAGCTAAAGACTCATAAAAGGATGCATACTTTCTCAAGGTACCACTAGGAATGAATGGGAATTTATGTTTAGTATGTTTTCTCGTTTGGGTTTGTAAAGACCAAAACAACTATGGAAAACACTTATAAAATTCAATGACACTTGGTATTGTTATAACATAATGTTTGATATTACTCTAAATGGTAGATATCCGTGAAGAGTTAGACTAAGCAATGTTCATTAATATCTTTATGTCAATAAATTATCTAATTACAACTTTAATAATAATTTGCATGGATACAAGTCTCTATTATTGTCTTGTAGATGAGTTCATAAATGAAATATAGGAGAAATGTAAGAAAACAATAAGCACATGTAGAAATGGGAAGCATTCTCACCTAGAATTAAATTGATATACAAATTTATCTATAACAAAAGAGTACTCACATAACAAGGACTACTTGAATTACATACTACATGGTAAAGAAAACTTTAGTTACTCCATGAATTAACTATTTAGTAATGTTAAGTAAAAATATTATTCATATAATAATACTAACTTGGGCTAGAGGCTAAAAACCAAGAGAGATATTTTGTGCTTAAGTACAAAACATGACCTCTCCTTAAGAGAGCTTTTCCCCTAAAGCTAATAAAAGACTGACCTTGCCCCAAAGTTAAAAAGAACAATATTTTTAGTAGACTGGTGTAGATGTTGAAAATGGAACTGCTATCCTTATATTACAAAATGTCACTCAAACCAACACACTTAACCATACAACATAATAAAAAACCTATAAAAGAGGAAGTTTTAAAAAAAGCCCACTATTTTGTCACTTTCATGTTTTGGCAAGTTTTTCAAAATCAACACTTTAGATGCTTGTCTATGAATATTGTGTTGATTATCATTGTATTTTGCATAGATGGTCTTCCTCTTTATCTTCTATAATCAAATTATGTTCTACAACAATGATGATTTTGGACCTAGGACCATATTCTCTTTATCGTTCCTTCTTGTTTATTATGGGCCATAAAACTATGGTTGTGGCTTTTGATTTCTCTTCTTTAGTGTTGATTGCATGGTTATAACCAAACAAACACCATCTTCCCCACTTCAAACCTTTGCTTTGTCCTATGTTGATTTGTTGATTGCTTTATCTAGTTCATGAGCATGGCTCAATTGCCCTTCAATTATCATAATTTGGCCTACATCTTTTTCAATATTTCCTCAACTACATGGATCCACCCACTTGTATAACTTATCTAGTGGTATTGGGGCTTCTACCCATGACTCCCGAAAGGTAGACTTGCTTATTTCTTACATATATCCTTATGTGCGTGTGTGTGTGTCTTTATATATAAACTTATGGTGAAAGACTTCAATACTTAACAAGAACAATTTGCATGATTGGGTTGTACTTGGTTTAATCTCCACATTAGTTAGAATTGCAGTATATGGGTGACTTATATAGCATTACATGCTCCAAAATATTTCCTAATAGAGAAAGACACTAGAAGGTAGAAATCCCCAAGCAGTGATTGTGATTGTTTTGTAACTTTTTACTCAAGGTGGAAAAATAAAAGGAAAAAAAAATTATGGGGTAAAACATTTATTATGAGAGAAAATAAAAGAGAAAGGATTAAATAAAAGTATTTAACACACTTATTGAAAGGTGTAATTTGTTATGAAAAAGGTTTAATTTATTGTAAGAGGATGTAATTTGAATGAGTAGGAATATCAATTGATCAACTACTCATGTTATTACATATTGTAGACACCCGAAAATGACCAAGTCATCGAATTACCTGCATTTCAAACGTTAATTAAATAATCTAATTATTTAATTAATTTCATCTAATTCTTCCAAAACTCCTAAAATTTGACATTAATTAAATAAATTCTTTTTATTTAATTAATTAAATTAAATTCCTCCTTATTCTCCCATAATTAAATAATTTTAAATATTCAATTGAATCATTATCCCTTTTCAAATCTCAAGTCTGCATTAATTAAATAAATCTAATTATTTAATTAGTTCATCACAAAAATTCTCTCTTATCTACAATTAAATAATTTACATTATTTAATTAAGTCAGATTGTTCTTCCGAATTTAAATAAATCATGCAAATTTATTTAAATTATCTCAATTCTCTAAAAATAAAATATAATAAAATATTTTATTTATTCCTCAACCATGCACAATCAATTAAATAAATTAATTTAATTTAATTTCAATTCTATTTCCAATTCCTCTAAAAATATCATGTTAATTCATGTGCACAATCAGTCTTATTTTTAGAACTCTAAAAAAGACAAAACTAAAGTTAAGTTAATTGGCTTTAATTTATCTTGTTTTCATCAACTCTTAAATTAGAAAAAAAATTCTAATTTATGAATTCAAATCTTATTTTTATCAAAAATAATTATCTTAATAAAAATTTCTTTTTGGAGTGACACGTGTGCACATTCAGCATGAGTTATTTGTTTTATCTTAACCAATCATTCTATGGATTTATTTCATCTATTGATTGATCTTCATTGAAACCTATATAACCCCCCTCATCTCCTTCAAAAATCCTCTTCGATCATTTATTCTCAGGCATTCCTTAACAACGAATTGAACATGCATCGCATCGTTGAGCACCTTATGATCTTTTGACATCGATCCTTTAAGCATGAACACACATACATCCGCTTGTTGCAAACATGGTTTCGCAACGTTATTGAGCAATCCACATTTATACAAAGAGAACTATACAATCTAGGTGAAGGCTTTCTTGTTTGGTTATTTAATTTATTCATTGATATTAGCTTTTACTTAGATCGATCTCTTTATGTTATGGGTAATTGAGTTGTTATTATCATTGCTTTTGTGATTTTATCATTCGACCTCTTGATTTTTCCTATACACATTTTGGCACTCCCGATGGGACCTACTGATCACATTTTTTCTTTAGAAAAATTATTTTTTTGAAGTACACTACAGAAACACGTAGATGAACACATAACTGCACTTTTGCAACACAGAAAAGCATCTTTGATCTGCAGCTCAGCGCCTTCGAGCAAAACACAACGCTTTTGGTAGCACAATAGCACATTTTTGGTAGCACAGTACTACATTTTTGGTAGCACAGTACCGCGCTTTTGGTAGCACAGTACCGCGCTTCTGGTTACATAGGGTTTTTTATGATTTTTCTGATTTACAGGGTCTCTATTATCATATTTTCATCATTCCAGACAGATCTAACCTTTGTTCACCCTTCTACAATCAGAAAATCATCTATTAAGCTTGCTTTTTTTGACAAAATTGTGAGTTTATTGCATTCAGGGCAGTAGCATGCTTTCAGTATAACAGGGTCACGCTTTTGGTCAAATAGTACAATGCCTTTGGTATTACAGTTCAGTGCTTTTGGTTGACATCATCACACCTTCGATAGCAGAGTTTAGCGCCTTTGGAAAATAGGTTAGTGCCTTTGGTATGATAGTAAAATGCTTTTTGGTATTTTTTGATTGATTTTTGCTAAACTATTGAGTTTGGTGGAACTAATCAACTTTTTGTAGCCTCTTTTCACTCAAAGAGAGCAAATGGGTTTCTCTAACATGTTCATGCAGGACAAGCTTTGAAGAAATTGCCAAATCCATCAATTTCGGTCTTAGGAACATATTGCTTTCTTAAGGGACAATTGACCAAATCATCTTTGCAATCTTAAAAAACATATTGCTTTCTTAAGGGACAATTGAACAATCATCTTTGCAAATCTTAGAAAACATATGGCTTTCTTAAGGGGCAAAACATCTTTTTGCAATCTAAGTCTCAGGAACATATTGCTTTCTTAAAAGATAATGGACATGCATACAAAACACTTCAATTTCTTAAAGGACAATGGACATGAATGCATAAACACTTCAATTTCATAAGAGACAATTGACAACTACAATAATGTATGTGCCTAATCTAGTTGCACCTTATTTTTCTTATAATGGGACAATTGAACCTTTGTTTGACGTGCTTGATCTTACATTTCAGTTATTCCTTTAGAAGGGCTTGCTTTTGGATTGGACTTCATCCAAAAGGGATGACCCTAAGTGGAGTTTTCCTTTGAACCGCTATATAAGAGGGATAAGGTGAAAGCCAAGTCCTACCCGACGTCAGCCTTACCTTGTGGTGCCAAATCGAAAAGAGGTGTACTAGCTCTTTGTGGAAATAATTTTCATATTGAACGAAGTGTTTGATACTCTTAGTAGGATTGGTCAAAGCTTTTAGTAGCTTGTCACATTGCTCGTAAGGCATTGGTCTCTCAAAGAAGCTATGAACCATCTAGATGGTGACTATCCAATCTACCTCTGAACGTTGTGGTAATCATCAGTGTAAGGGGAATCAGTACAAGCCCCCAAGATACTCACCATTGCCTCCCTTGAGAAGAGATAGTATTCCCTCGACCATAAAGCTCTCGTGACCTACTTGAGCTTTCCGAGGGGAGGGTGAGATATCCCTACCTATCATCTCTCACAAAGATACAAATGTATGACACCTATATGGAATGACATTTGGTCGACAGAGAATTAAGTTGTGAGCTGATCTACCGTAATAAAACCTCGTCTCTAGGGATAAAAAGTGCTTGATATTGTTTGAATTATCTTATACCCATGGAAACATTGGGCTTTTTTGTGAGCCTTGAACATACACTATCTATTGTGTCAGTCCTCTTTTAGTACTTTGATTTATGTGTTTTCTCTTGCCAAAGTAAATCCAAAGCAAATCCAAATCCAAAACTATCAAAATTTGCCTTATAAAGAATCACTAACACTACTTCAACGCCATTGGTATAACAATAGCTCATTTTTGGTATAACAGTAGCTCGCCTTTGGTATAATAGTACCTCGCCTTTGGTAGCATAGTTCAGCGCCTTTGGAAAACAGGTCAGCGCCTTTGGTCAAATAGTACAACGCCTTTGGTCTAGACAACTGTTCATCAAAACTACCTTAGAAAAATCTTAGCAAAAGCTCAACACATTTTGTCCTAGTGCATCCCATGGTAACCACTAGACTCTAGTAAACTATGAAGTCTAAGCAAGTTGTCCCAAGGATTACAAATCGCCTCCTCATACACCTCAACTAGGCCAAACCAACATGCCTCCAAAGAGTACTCCAAAAACACTAGTGAATAAGCCAACTATTGTTCAAAACATGCCTAGACAAGACCAACCAAACCAACCTCAAGATACTAATGTCCCCTTGGTAGATGCCTCTCAATATACAACCGACATGCCTAAAGATTTTGTTCCACAAGGTTATACCACGGTCCAAGTCCCATCTCAAGAAGAGCGACACTTTGAAGAAGGTCAATCCTCTCAAGAAGATAGACAAGACCTAGATGAAATCATGCAAGATCCTAGAGCTATTGCCACATTTGATAAAATTCTTAATGAGAACCAAGATCATTTTTTCCACTTCCTATCTGAACAAGGAGCCAAGTTACCCTGAGATTTTGATCTATCAAATCTTAAAGAGCTAAACAAAACCCCTAATGCTACAATGGCGGTTCAAACCATGTCAACTGTGACCACACCTATACTTGAACAAAACTCACAAGGGAGAACGAACAAGTCTTTTTCCACTCAATATGAGAATCCTCTTTATCAAACACCAACAGCGGAAAGACCCCTATCACCCCTCAGAACTCCAATGGAGATCTATACACACCAACAAGAGACTATACAACATCAAAACCAACTAGCAAAAGAAGCAGCTCCAGCTAGACCAAACACGCAGCAACCTCCTATCATAGCCCAAATGTCCCCGTCAAATGTAAATGGAACATTGGCAATCCCATCAAGAGACGATTTCCCACCAAACTACAATCTGAGAAACACGTATGTCGCCATGCAACAAGGGTCACAACCAACACCTCCCCCAACATCATCAAACCTCCATATCGTTAAACCAACCAATGTCATACAACCACAACATTCTTCCACACTCAACCTAACCTATCCCTATCTTAGTCAACCACAACCATCCCAAAACACATCTACATACGTACCTCCGCCACAACGATCCTCAACACTAACCTTTTTCAACACATTTCTCAATCAACCTCAACCATCACAAAACACATCTTCTTATCTCCCTCCGCCAACAAGATCATCCACGCTTAACCTAACCAACACTTATCAAAACCCACAACACTCCCAAATTCAAAATAGCTATGTTCCACCACCACAACCAAATCCAACAAACTTTAGCTTTCCTCCATCACATTCTTTCTTCACACCACCACCGCAATATCAACGATAGGATTCTTTTCAACAACCATCACAAAGCCTACATACCTACCTAGCACCACCCCCACCTCCCCAAAATCAAAACAACCAATCATACGACCCTTACAACACCAATGCCTATGACTTACACTACGATCTCCCATATGGGCAACAACAACCACCACTAGTACAAATACCTCCAACAACTATGGAGTTACAACTTGCTGAGGTTAAACAACTAGTTGATCTGACATTTGGCCACACCAATGAAACCTTCACTTTAGAAGATGTGTGTCTTTACCCATTTGATCGGTCATTACCCATGATCCCTTTTCCTCACAATTTCACTATTCCCAAGTTTGATAAATACAAAGGAAAAGGAGACCCAAAAGACCATCTTAGAGAATTCTATCTCGCTTGCTTGGAGGTCTCACATATTGACACATATCCTATGCACCTCTTTACACACAGTCTTGGCGATCAAGCTATAGAATGGTTCTCGCACCTACCCACAGGTATCAAATCTTTTAACGAGCTTGCAAAGAAATTTGCCACCCATTTCTCATACAACACAGAACATGAAGTCTCTATGATCGATTTATGTAACAATAAATAGAAAAATGGGGAAACTCTCATCTCCTTCCCTCAAAGATGGGGACAAATGGCTAGCAAATTCCCATTCAAGATACCCGAAAAACAACTTGTGAGTATGTTTGTGCAGAACCTCAATCAAGAATTAGGTTTTCATTTGCAAATACTTAGTGCTACAACCTTCGACAAAATTACCTATAAGGGCATCAACATTGAAAAGGCACTCATCACTAAAGGAATGATCAAAATATTCAAGGAAACTAAAGACAATGCTCCTCAACAACAAACCAATGATAAACCCAAGTTTTGGAACAAGAACAAAAATGTGGTCAATGATGGTGTGGTGGATTCCAAGCATGTCCAAACACTACAAACACCCCTTCAACTTGCATTGAAACCGAGTCAATCTCTGCCTCAACAAAACCAACAACAACAAAGACAACCAAGCCAACACCAACAACAAAAACAACAAGAGCGACCTCCACAAGATTACCCTCAACGTCAATTCACTCCCTTGGGAGAGCCTATAGAGACTGTTCTACAGAAAATTATCAAGAATGGACTCCTCATGTTACCAGATCCTCCCCCATATGGTGAACCTATTTACAAAACCGCATGGTACAAAGAAAATAAATTTTGTGAGTATCATAGATCTAAAGGACATCGAACCATAGGATGCATGAAACTCAAACACCTAATCCAAAACTTTATTGATAGAGCACAAATCACATTCGATGACTCCCCTAATCAAAACACAAACAAGGATCTCAACATGTACAAGGAACCATTTCCTAACCATGGTCAAGGCCCACCTCAGGATAAAGGTAAAGTTGTTAACAAAGCTTCAACTTCTTATGACTCTATAGTGGGTCGTTTTGAAGAGAGTCATGTGTCTACCCTCACAATCAAAGGCAAATCTACGGATTGTGTTGTTACAACTCGTCGTGGTCGTGTCACTATTCATGGTCCCACACTGAGTCTCACACTTAAATCTAATTACAACCTTGTTGAACATCTAGGGAAAACCCCTGCTCAGATCTCCATCTTGGACCTCCTACGGTCGTCACCTGCACATAAAGCTGTGCTTGAAAAAGTCCTACAAGAGTCTTTGGTTCCTAACAACATAGAGGTCACAGATTTCCAAGCTATAATAGGTAACATTGCCTCACCCTACAATGTGGTCTTCTCTAAAAAGGACCTCCCCTCTCATGATCCATGTCACAACGATGCCCTTCACATTAAAATTGTCATCAATAATTGCAAGATCAAACACATACTTATAGATGGTGGTGCTGGTCTCAATATCTGTTCTCTAAAGTTACTCAAACAATTGGGATACTCTGAGGATCAAGTCAATAGTAATCAAAGTATTACAATCAAAGGGTATGATGATGCTGAATGTTGGTTAGAAGGTGTTATCCACTTGCCTATATAGGTAGGCCTTGTCATGCTAGAAACTAGGTGCCAAGTTCTTGACATTGAGCTACCTTATAACATTATCCTTGGATGTCCATGGATTCATGCCATGAAAGTTGTTCCTTCTACGTACCATCAGTCTCTCAAATTCCCATTTAATGGTATGAAGATTACTATCCCTAGAGATCCTAATCCCTTCAAATTCTACTGTGTCTTGCAAGGCAGTTATAAGATTTGCAACCAAGTGCCCAAAAATGACAAAGCCCATGCATCCCCATTATATGTTGATTTTGAAAATCTGACGAGAGCCTCTATAGTTGAACCCAATCCTATTCCTATTCCTGAAATCAAAGATGACATTCACGATATAGGCTATGGAGAATATGATCTCTCAAAATCTTATTGTGTAGGGTAGATGCCCCTATCTCTAAAATCCTACGGCCAACTGCCCATAGCCAAAGCAATTAAGAAAGTAGCTATTCCCACTCCAGCATCCCTAACTCAATTCCAAGAGGGAAAATTATTGGCAGAGGAAACTATTGAAGACATCTCATCTTGGCTCTACAAGGAGAAGGAACAAGTCACCATACCAGTTAAAAAGTATGGCAATGGCCTAAGAATTGTCAAAAACATGGGCTAGAAAGGCAAAGGCGGCTTGGGGAAACATAATCAAGGAACAATGGAACCCATTGTGGTGCTAAAGAAGCTAGACAAAAAGGGGTTAGGTTATAGTAGGAAGGTACCACACGCCTTGGACATTGAGGGTATTCTCGACAAGGTGGCACAAACTTCTCTAGCCAATTTGACGTCTAAAGAGGATATCATCGATGACTCTTCCCTCCATATGAATAACCTATTCACTGAATCCTCCATATTCATGCTATCATTTGTATCCTTCACATCCAACATAAACACGCAGAGCTTAACACTTGTCTACCCTGAACTTAGCGATTGGGACCAACAAGGGGCCCCCGTTCTAGATATATTTCAAAATGATGAAGCTATTGTTGAGTTCATGGGACTATGGGATGGCGTCCCTCTTGGTGATCACAAAGATGGTTTTGTAATGGAACTAGACCAAACTGCTTATTTTGGTGAGAATGCCAAATCCTCTAGTTGCAAAAGTAAAAATAAAGAAAGATCTCTAGGTGAAAACCACACTGTGGCACCTCCCGATCATAAAATAGTAAAAACAAAGGACGTATCCAATGGTGAAAACCCAATTGTGGCACCTAAGGATAGAGGATTTGACCTTCCCTTACCATCAAAGTATCAAGAGAAATCAACTCTCCTAGTGGAAGATTCTACAGAGATAAACCTTGGAACAGAGTAAAATCCTAGAGAAACATTCCTAGCAGTGTCACTATCAGAGAAAGAACACAAGGATCTTACCAACTTCTTCTTACAACACACCATCAACTTTGCGTGGACCTATGCTGATATGCCAAGGTTAGACCCTAAGCTAGTAGTTCACTATCTCACAGTTTATCCAACAGTTAAACCAGTCAAGCAAAAGCTAAGGAAGATGCATCCACAAATAGCTCTCTTGGTGAAAGTGGAAATACAAAAGTTGTTAGATGCCAAATTCATCAAGCCTATTGATTATCCAGAATGGGTATCAAACATTGTATCTGTGTCTAAACCGAATGGGGGCATCTGCATGTGTTCTGATTTTAGAGATCTTAACAAAGCATGTCCCAAAGATGACTTCCCATTACCAAACATTGATCTTATAGTAGACTTGACCGCGGGTCATGAAATGTTTTCTCTCATGGATGGATTCTCCGGCTACAATCAGATAATGATAGAAGAAGAAGATCAACATAAAATAACTTTCACTTGTCCTTGGGGTACTTATTGTTGGTGCATCATGCCGTTTGGTTTAAAGAATGCAGGGGCAACTTATCAAAGAGCAATGAGAGTGATATTTCACGACCTCTTTCATCACATCATGGAGGACTATGTGGACGACATACTGGAAAAATCTTCTCGTACAGACCACATATAAGTTCGAGGATAGATCTTTGATAGGCTAGAAAAATACCAAGTACGACTCAATCCAAAGAAGTGTGTCTTTGAGGTGACATCAGGAAAACTGTTGGGATACATTGTATCTCATAGAGGCATTGAAGTAGAGCCTGCAAAATTCAAGGCTATTGTGGAGATGCCTCCACCAAAGAACCTCAAAGCATTAAGGAGCCTTCAAGGAAGGTTACAATCTATTAGGCATTTCATCTCACAACTAGCAGATAAATGTCAACCATTTCAACACTTGCTCTGAAAGCATATCTCATTTCGATGGGATGACAAGTGTCAAGCAGCATTTGATTAACTCAAAGAGTATCTAGCTACACCTCCAGTCTTGGTACCACCAGTTGCTGATAAACCTTTGATATTATACATCTCAACTACAACTGCTTCCCTAGGGGCTCTTCTAGCATAGCATGATGAGTTAGGCAAAGAGCATGCTATCTACTTTATCAATCGAACCTTGGTGGGTTTTGAACTCAATTATTCATCTATGGAAAGAGCTTGTTTAGCTTTAGCGTTCGCTTCCCAAAAGTTGCAGCATTACATGCTAAACCAACGTACAAACCTCATAGCAAAAATTGATCCATTAAAGTATCTCCTAGCAAAAGCAGCTCTCACAGGTCGACTAGCTAAATGTGGTGTAGGAGCACCTATCCTACAATGGCCTACATGAGGCATTTAGTTGTTTTATGCTTAGTTTTATGTTTTCAATAAGGTCCTAAATGGACATTAAATGTAATAAGGTCAGTTTGGACCAATGCATATTTAGTTAGTTGTATTTAGGATCAAGTTGTAAGTTCCAAGATCATTTGTTGATCTGTAGTTTGTTAGGACAGTTAAGTTTATTGGATCGATGGAGGTAGTTAGCTCTCCCAGCGCTTGGAGACAAGTCTGTACTACCAGTGGTAACTAGATAAATACTCTCGTACAGATCAACTAGGAGAATGTTGTTGTGAGAAGTTGTATTAGACTGTTGGAAAATAGAGTACTGTAATTGCATTTTTGAAAGCAAATAAAGATTCTATTTGCGTTTTGATCATTTGATTTGTGTAATCAATTTCCTGTTTTGATAGGCCAGATGGATTTGATTATCAATTCCCCCGGTTGATTCTATGAATCGGAGGAATGGCTGTGTATATAGTAGTTAGGGTTTTGTTTTCCATGTTTGTCTGTGCTAAATTTTCCAGGATTGGGTCTGAGATGCATTGAAGAACCCTGGCATGGGTATGTGCTATGTTTAGCAGAGTGGAAAGGTCTATAGAATAGTTGAAGGGACAGACCAGAGCAATCGCTAAGTATAAGACGGATCAAAACTGTGAAAATCCGTGAAGTTCTCAAAAATATACAATTTGTGTATATATCGCTTTTGTATGTCAGTTTCAATTTGTGTGTATCCATCATTTGCATATCAGGTTTGGATGTTGTGGATTTGGTAAAGTGTCGATATACAATCTCTGTGTATATTGCAATTGTATATCGGGTCATACAAGTTCTAAGTATACACCTTTTGTATACATTTTGTGAGTATACTGCAGATGCATGTTTCTACATATCCGTCAAATGCATTTTATGGTTTGTATATAGTGAATGTGTATTTCAAATATACATTCGGGTGATACAAGGGAAGGTCAACGGTCAGTCGATTGCGGAAGGAATATTCCGAGGGATATTCGATGAATGCATATTCAGTGTTGTGTATTTGAATGTATGTCCAAACATACATTCCGCAGATACAAAGAAGTCAACACTGGGTCAAACATACATTGAGGGCATATCCGGAGGAATATTCGGTGATTGTATATTTTGGTTTGTATGTTGAGGAATGTACATTGGTGGAGATACAAGTGCCCGATACATTTGGTGACTGGTCGTGGAGGTGAATCGGTATGCAGAGTACTGTAGCAAACTAGTGATAACAAGTTAGCTTTTGCATGTTTCAGTGTGAGTAAGTATATCGGCGGAGGAGTTTGAAGTCAGGCCGATAGGTATTGTCTGGCCAACAGAGGTTGAAGTTTGTATCGCCGTGACAATGGTCATCGGAGTAGCTCGGTTAGGAGAGACCGATAGACGAAGTCTTGCCGATAAGCAATAAAATGAAGTGCACTCATCGACGTGAGGTGGAGATCGGCATGACAGTTTTCCTAAGTGCCGATAATTGTTATTTGGCCGATAGGGTATGTCGGTGAGATGAGGGGTTATCTCGCCGATATAGACAGTAATGGTCATTGGAGGGTTTTAGAGGGTTTTCACCCTATTTGTGAGCTTCTACATTGTGGCTCTGCATCAAAATGGGTCATGATCCTTAGTGAGTTTGACATCGAGTATGTAGACCACAAAGAAATCAAGGGACAGGCCCTCACAGATCAACTAGCGGAAGCACCTATGACAGATGTACATCCCATGGTCTCTAACTTTCTGGATGAGAATCTCCACTCTTTCTACCTTAATAATGTGGAAATTGCATTTTGATGGTTCCTACACATAGCATGGATCAGAGGCCCACATCTTATTCATTACGCCTCAAAATGACTATATTCCAAAGTCATATCGGCTTGCATTTCCTTGCACCAATAACATAGTTGAATATGAAGCTCTCGTCATAGGTCTCAACACAATAGTTCAATGGGACATCAAAGAAATACAAGTGTATGGTGACTCACAACTGGTCATTCGACAAGTCACAGATGAGTACCAAACCAAGGATGAAAAGGTAGTCCCTTAGAAGCAACTAGTGGATTCCTACAAACCGCAATTTTCTAGCATCACTTTTGAGAAGATTCCTAGAGAACACAACAAAGCTGCAGATTCTATGGCTTCATTGGGTCACCTATAGATATGCCTGCAAACACACAAAAATGTGAGTTCTTGATCGAGCAATTGTTGATACTAGTCTTCGATTTTCCAACTACTAAAATCATCTGCGAACTTGTTGGTCCCAATTCCCCTTGGTACAAAGACATCTACAACTACTTCAAACATGGTACCTTTCCCATTGACCTATCCACAAACCAATACAAAACCCTTATCCGTTGATCCTTCTGTTACACCATTCTAGGTGGCACACTATATTGTCGGAGTCTTGATGGTATCCTCTTACGATGTCTTAACGTGGAAGAATTTGATGCCACCTTACGACACATACACGAAGGTGTCTGTGGCACACATTCTACCGGGCCTAATCTAGCGAAGAAGATACTCCACACAAGGTATTACTGGCCTACAATAGAACAAGATGCTTTACAGTTTTCTAATAAGTGTCTACAATGCCAACAACATGGAGATTTGATTCACGCACCAACTCATGAATTACAACCCGTGACAACTCCATGGCCTTTTTCACAATGGGATCTCAACCTCATAGGACAAATCCACCTATCCTCCTCCAATGGCCATAAATTCATCATTACCACCACTGAGTACTTCACGAAGTGGGTTGAAGCCATTCCCATGACCTATATCACCGGTAACCAAATAGCCAAGTTTATCCTGAACTATCTCATTTGCCGGTATGGTATCCCTCAAGCCATTGTCACAGATAATGGGCGACCATTCAAGAACCAAGATGTTCGTGCCTTGTGCACCCAATACAATATCCAAAATCGCTTCTTCACTCCCTATTATCAACAGAGTAACAACCAAGCTGAGGCTTCCAATAAAACTATTCTCAAAATCCTCAAGAAAATAGTCAATGAAGCTGGTCATGATTGGCACTTGCAACTCAATCCCACCCTATGGGCCTACCGCACTAGTATTAGAACACCAATTGGTGCCACACCCTATGCCTTGGTCTATGGCTCTGAAGCCATCCTACCTATAGAGGTTGAGATCCCATCCCTCAAAGTATCCATGCAGGACCTGATTGATGGAGAGGAGTATCGCACTTCTTGATTAGCTGAGCTAGAACTGCTAGATGAAAGGTGCCTTGTAGCGCTTAATCATCTCCATGTCTATTAGAACTGCCTCTGACACAACTACAACAAGAAGATCAAAGAAAGATGGTTTCAAGTTGGTGATCTTGTCTTAAAAGAGAATCAGAGAAATCAAGCAGATCAGGCAAAAGAAGGGCAAGTTTGAGCCTAATTGGTTAGGACCCTTTGTCATCATAGCAGCTTATGGATCAAGAGCTTATAATTTAGCTACACTTGATGACATTCCTCTAGATGAGCCACTTAACAATGTTCATCTCAGGAAGTTCATTGCCTGATCCTCAGAGTATTCAAAATAAAAAACAAACAAACAAACAAACAACACAAAAATAATCCGTCCTATGGTGAAAACCTGGTAAACAGGCACCTTGTATAAGTACCATAGTGAAAAACTGGCAAGCAGGCACTATGTGTAGAGTCAGCATCCATCATCTATCAAGTTTTGTTCATTCCATGTCTCTTTCATAATAAACTTCATCTATCCATCCAAAATAAAAACATTGACCTTGTTTGCATTTCCATCTCCCTATCTAGAATAGCTTGGAAATTTGTCAATGTCCATCGTCATCATCCCATGTCAGTTGTCCATGTCAAAACGTCAGCTACTCTATGTCAACTATCTATGTCTTCCTCTACCATAATGGGGGAAACTCTTTCCTTAACCTACATCTAGGAACAGATCCTTGTTCATGGTTCACAAAACACTTCAAACCTTCAAAGCAAAGAACAAACAAAAACAAAAACAAAAACAAAAACACAAAACACAACCTTCAAAGAAAAGCACAAACAAAAATAAAAAAACAAAACACTTCAAACCTTCAAAGACAAGCAACCAAAATGAAAACAAAAACACCTCAAACAAATGCATCCTTACATTATCCTTTCAGCAGATGACACCCTTTAATATACACATTGTTCCTACAATAAGGCTGTTATCTACCCAACACTTTCCCCACATCATCAAACTTGCCAGAACTACATATATTCTCATCTCACTCTTAATGTACCTTGATTCCATGGACATGGGTATATAGGCAGTCTAGAATATGAAGGACATACCTAGTACTTAGGTACATGAGATGTTCCTTTTCCCCAACCCAAGCTCAAACACCTTGACCCTCTCATCACTCTATCTAGAACTACCTATTCTCATCTTCAACTTTCATCGTAATTTGCCTTCATCCCATGGACAGGGTATGTAGGCAGTCTAGAATACGAAGGATGTATCCAGTACTCAGGTACATACGATTTGTCATTCTTGACCCATCTCAATCCATTGACACTCCATCTTTCTAGTCTTTTGTTTATCAAAATCCATCCACCTCGATTTGACTAACTCAAGAAGTAAAACAACAAACAAAACGCATCCTTTCAAAGAAAAATTACTTAAACAAACTTGAAGAAAAGAAACCTACTTGTATAGTCATATGCTGACCTACATAGCGATTGCCAACATTAGCTAAATCAACTTCAACCAAGAAACAGATCAGCCAAACTTGTCTTATACAGGATGTTCCATGGTCGAAATCAGACTAAATGTCTTATTCGACATGTTTTCATTTACTGCAACCAGACATTATCTTTTAAATAGATATCACCCTTTAACAGACACATTGTTCCTACAATAAGGTTGTTATCTATCTTATCCAACTATCCTGAGCAACCTCTTTGGCAATAGAATATGTTGACTGTATGTTTACTTTGTAAATCAGTCAATTTGCTTTTTGGTTTATCTTTTTTGTTCCTTTTTCATTACCTATTCAAGACTACCTTGATTTATCTATAATCTTGGTATGTTGCGATGCAGTACGAAATGGGGGCGTAGTCATTGCTTTTGTGTGCTGTTGGTGCCTGCATGAGCAGTTAGTTTTCAAGCATTTAAACATGCAGGCACCTTCCCAAAAAATCCAAAGAAGTCCTAAGTCTTCAGCCTCCTCAGCATTTTTTTCAACTGTAGCATCATATTTTCTTAAGGAGAGGAGGTCATCATCATCATATTTCTAGGCATCACCCTGATGTTGCTTGCGAGGGTCATCATATTTTCTGCCTGCATGATCTTTCGCTAGGGTGATATTTTAACATCGGGTGATCTTAGTTAAGATCATCCTGATGATGTTGCTTTATCACTTCATGTTCTTTCATCACCCTGATGATGTTGACGTCATTCTTATGTCAGGGTGATATCCGCTTTTCTGCTTGTCTGCATCATGATATTTATGAAGGAGGGAGTGATATTTTCATATCCGAATATCACCCCGATATATGAACATGATGGTGACGTCATCAGGATCCGGGGGGGTCATATTTCTAACACTAGTCATCTTGTGGAGATCCCTTGATATTTGCAAATATGAAGATGATGTCATCTAGATATGAGGAGATGCACGGTATGTAGATATGCTGATGATGTCAGCAGGATATGACAGTGACGTCATCAGGATTTTTGTTGACATGCAGGATATTCATCGGCGAGACATTTGGTATCGGCTAAGCAGGAGGATCTTCCTCCGATGCATCAGGTTGTGCCAATGAAGGCGATTATCATACAGGTGATATTGCAATATGATGCTGACGTCAGGGTGATATTTTTACCAGGTAATGAGGTCTGGATATGCTTTCCCGCAGTATGATATTTGTGCATCAGGGTGATATTTCCAAATATCCGGTTATCTTCCAAATATCATCCTGATGTTGACATGGTGATGACGTCATCCAGATCCGACGGGGTCATACTTCAAGTTTTCAATCTAACCCAATATTATAATATGATGATGACATCATCAGGATATTTGTGGACATGAGGGGGATATTTCGCATCATGATGATGTGAAATATCGGGGTGATGTTTCTTATTGGGTGGACAAGCAAGTGGTCTGCTGATGAGGAGGGTCTGGCCGATAGGGTGATATCCTGCAGGAGGCATTTTGTCATGCTGGAGGATGATGATGACGGGACTTATGCTAGCATCGTCAGGAGCAAAAGCACTGACATCATATATGCTTACGACCTAGCTTATAAAGTAATGAGAAAGTTGCTGCGAGGTGCATGTGGGATAATTGGTTCCCGCATATTTTCAAATATCAGGGTGATGAATTTTGGTAGGAAAGGTTTGCGATGCACTGTCTACTGCATTTCCTGAGGCTGCAGGTCTAGTACGCCGTCAGTGGCGGTTGTTGTAGGGTATGGGTGAAGATTGGATGGATCTACCACCCGACAAAAGATGTGAATCCCCAGGTGGTGGCACAGGGCCCGAGGCCACTTCCTATCTCCTCCTCCCCCTACTGCATCGAATGTTGGAGTGCATTTTCTCAAGATGCGTGGTATCTAGTGAATTTTGAGTCGCCTAATGATTAATGCTGCTGAGCACCTCCTTGCTATATAAGTAGGGCTGTGTTGCTCATTTTCAGGTTGTTGAAGGCCTGGGGCATTTTTTTTTGTGTAAATAATGAAGAATAGGGCATGGTCCTGGTTGTTCTATCCCATTTTGGAGTTTATGTGTTGCAACATGAATGTATTTTGCACATATGTTCAGTTTCAATGTTAATTTTATATGAGAAATGCTTCATTGCATGTGTTTATCTACTTGTCTCCATTTGTTGCATGTTATTCTCCTTCTTCTGAATCTGGTTGCTAAGGGTTTCTCAGGTTCTAGGGTATGGTTTTTTGTATCACATGTTTGATCTCTAACTTTCATTCAAGGAGTGGATTAAATTGTTTTATGGTTGAGCATGGGGAAGGTTGCATGTCAGCAGGGATATCTATAAGTAGAGGCAACTAAATACCCATCCTTGGGTGATGTTTGTAAGGCAAGCATCAGATTCAACCCCCTGAAACTTGAGTGAAAGTTGCAAACCATCTGTTGTATACGTCTAATTGACTCCTTGCCCAATGGATAGGCACCAGTCTGCTCCTGGGTCAGTAGTTATGAGCCGAAACCCTTTGTCTTGCATCGAGGACATTATGTCCACCCATTTCATCACCTGCATCTGTTAGCTGTAGGAGTAGGATTAGGACCCATGCATACTCTCATACCCAACCAGACACATATGTCCAAGAACGTTGCCAACCTTGTGATCTGTCATGCAGATCTTGGTCCATACATGAGAGTATTCTGCCTGTTGTTGTCAAGTTAAATTTATCAGTCATTGAGCAAGTCAAGGTTACATCTTGAGTTATAGGGATACCCCCCTTGGTGCGGCAGAACCAGAAGTGAAGGGGAGGCAGCTCACGCAACCTCCTATATTTGTTGGCCAAATCAGCCTATGCATTGGAGCTAGCAAACCCTCTGCAGATTTGGTAACCAACAGAAATGGTGAATCTGCTGGGGAATGAACAGAAAAAGTGATATCTTACAGCCTCTGGTGAAGTTTTGCCTGGCTCTGCTGGTGGAATGGACCTAGAAAAATAGCTTTCAGCTATTGAAAATTTTGTCCTCTCTGGAGAGGTGGCGACTCTGCAAAAAGATTTAAGTGCACATGAAAGGTAGATGTATGTTATGTGATGAGAGATGTTCATATTTCTGCATCTGGATGAGAAAAGGTACCTAGCTTCTTCCCCTTTATATTTTCTGTTTACTACATAAGTTAGATGCCAGGGGAAGCCTTAGGTCTTAGGCAGACAAAGGATGTCTAAGAGTAGAATTTTTATGAACCCAAATATGTATTATCCCATACTCAGTCAAGAGGGGGATGAAATGTTGAATAAAAGAATAGAAGAGATAAAAAATAGGTTGATATTCTTAGAGGCTAGGCATGCCCAGTTAAATAGTGATAATCCTGTTGTGTCTGCCGGTCAGAAAGCTAAACCTTTTGACAGCCCTTTTGATCCTTTGTATGACCAACTAGATTTGTCATGGGTTGACTATAAAGTAGAAAGTATGCCTGCTAGGATGTACAGTCAGATGCCTAGATTTAGTTGTCACAATGTATGTGATGGGGGTGCACATATCCAAAAATTTTGCAGTTTTATGGAAAAACATTCATTTAGAGATGAGGATATGTGGATGAGGTTTTTTGTTAGATCCTTTGATGCAAAAGCCAAAGATTGGTATTTGAGCTTTCCAAAGAGATCCTTTGCCTGTTGGGATGAGCTTGCTGACTGTTTCAAAGAAGAATTTGCAAAAGAACCTGTTGATCTTGTTGCAGAATTAATGAAAATCAGAAAACAAGATGAAGAGCCCTGTATTGATTTCAGTCATAGATTTGCAATAGCCCTTTCACAGATCCCAGAAGCCTTCAGACCTGATACTTCAGCCTGTGTTGGCATATTCTTTGAAGCTTTTGAGGAGGGCTCTAGTGCAATACTGAGGGATTTCAAGGTGACAAGTATGCAAATGGCATACAAATTTTTAGAAAATGTACAAGAAATGAGAAATGAGCACCTACAGAAATCCTTGTCTCCAGGCCTTGGTGTGAGAAATGGTTGTGAAGCTACAAATGACCAAGAGATTAAGGCATCGTGTGAAGATGCCAGTGAAAGGACTAATGAGGACTCCCATTGCAATGATGAGGCATCTGGCTATGAAAATAATGATGAGGTTGTGGATAGCAATGAGCAACTTTTTGAATGGATTTGTGGAGATAATTGTGAGTATTGTACTCAAGATAGAGAAGTTATAAGCAAACAGAGCAGCAGTTCCATGTGTGAACCATTGCCTTCTTTTCAAACACATGGAGATCATGAAGAGCAGTCAGAGATTGAAACAAGTGCTAGTGTAGAGCATGATTGTGCTTCATTTGATGACTGTTTTGCTTATGACACACAGGCTGATACTCCTCCACAAAGAGAATCCATTGATGGTGAAGATGCATGTTCTGCTGCCCATGAACCAGTGGCATACCATGATGAGGCTAAGACACCTGGATCACCCATTTATGACACATGTGGTGATGAGGATCTATCTGAGTATGGTGAGGGGCTAGACATGGTTTTTGACTTGGATTCTGTTTCTCATCCTGATGAAAGAGAGGCCAACATACATCAGATAAGTGATTGTAAAAATGTGCCTGATTGTAAAGAGGTGCCAGAGCCTGATCTTTTCCAGTTTGGTGCTACTGCTGATTGTGTACATGATGTGTACAATTGTGAATTTGAAAGCTTCTCCTTTGATATGCCAGCTCATGAAGAGAGCCCTGATCTTCCTAGCTGTGTGGTGGACTCTGAGTGTTTCCTGTTTTCAGTCCAGCTAGGAGATTATTTTGCAATGCATAATGCTCATACAAATGAAAACATGTGTTATATTTCATATGAGTATGCATTGTTTGATAAATCTAACACCCACATGTCACATGATGCTAAAGGTTGTCTGCATAGGGGTAACAGTGACAAGCTAAATCAGAGGGTTGAATATGTAGATGACAAGGTTTGTTTGTGGGTAGGTCATGACAGTATCTCCAGGCTTGATCCAGTGCATGCAGATGAAAACAAGATATTTGACAAGGGGAGATACAAGTTTTTCTTTTCTTGGTGGCCTTAGGCCATCAAGTGTGTTTGGTGATACAGGTCAGTGTAGTATTTGACTCTGTGCCCAATGGATAAGGCACTGGTCTGCATCCCAAAGATCTGTGGTTCTCACCATGCCTGCAAGAGGCATGTGTCCCCAGACAGAGCCACTGTTGGTGCCTGCATGAGCAGTCAGTTTTCAAGCATTTGAACATGTAGGCACCTTCCCAAAAAATCCAAAGAAGTCCTAAGTCTTCAGCCTCCTCAGCATTTTTTTCAACTGCAGCATCATATTTTCTTAAGGAGAGGAGGTCATCATCATCATATTTCCAGGCATCACCCTGATGTTGCTTGTGAGGGTCAACATATTTTATGCTTGCATGGTCTTTCACCGGGGTGATATTTTAACATCAGGTGATCTTAGTTAAGATCATCCTGATGATGTTGCTTTATCACTTCATGTTCTTTCATCACCCTGATGATGCTGACGTCATTCTTATGTCAGGGTGATATCCACTTTTCTACTTGTCTGCATCATGATATTTATGAAGGAGGGGGTGATATTTTCATATCCGAATATCACCCCGATATATGAACATGATGGTGACGTCATCAGGATCCGGGGGGGTCATATTTCTAACACTAGTCATCTTGTGGAGATCCCCCGATATTTGCAAATATGACAATGACGTCATCCAGATATGAGGAGATGTGCGGTATGCAGATATACTAATGACGACAGCAGGATATGATGGTGATGTCATCAGGATTTTTGTTGACATGCAGGATATTCATCGGCGAGACATTTGGTATCGGCTAAGCAGGAGGATCTTCCTCCGATGCATCAGGTTGTGCCTATGAAGGTGATTATCATGCAAGTGATATTGCAATATGATGCTGACGTCAAGGTGATATTTTCACCAGGTAATGAGGTCCGGATATGCTTTCCCACAGTATGATATTTGTGCATCAGGGTGATATTTCCAAATATCTAGTTATCTTCCAAATATCATCCTGATGTCGACATGGTGATGACGTCATCCAGATCCGACGGGGTCATACTTCAAGTTTTCAATCTGACCTGATATTATAATATGATGATGACGTCATTAGGATATTTGTGGACATGAGGAGGATATTTTGCATCATGATGATGTGAAATATCGGGGTGATGTTTCTTATCGAGTGGACAAGCAAGTGGTTTGCTGATGAGGAGGGTCTGGCCGATAGGGTGATATCTTGCAGGAGGCATTTTGTCATGCTGGAGGATGATGATGACGGGACTTATGCTAGCGTCATCGGGAGCAAAAGCACCGACATCATATATGCTCACGACCTAGCTTATAAAGTAATGAGAAAGTTGCCGCGAGGTGCATGTGGGATAATTAGTTCCCGCATATTTTTAAATATCAAGGTGATGAATTTTGGTAGGAAAGGTTTGCGATGCATTGTCTACTGCATTTCCCGAGGCTGCAGGTCTGGTACGCCATCAATGGTGGTTGTTGTAGGGTATGGGTGAAGATTGGACGGATCTGCCACCCGACAAAAGATGTGAATCCCCAGGTGGTGGCGCAGGGCCCGAGGCCACTTCCTGTCTCCTCCTCCCCCTGCTGCATCGAATGTTGGAGCGTATTTTCTCAAGATGCATGGTATCTGGCAAATTTTGAGTCACCCAATGATTAATGCTATTGAGCACCTCCTTGCTGTATAAGTAGGGTTGTGTTGCTCATTTTCAGGTTGTTGAAGGCCTAGGGCATTTTTTTTGTGTAAATAATGAAGAACAGGGCATGATTCTGGTTGTTCTATCCCATTTTGGAGTTTATGTGTTGCAAAATGAATGTATTTTGCACATATGTTCAGTTTCAATGTTGATTTTATATGAAAAATGCTTCATTGCATGTGTTTATCTGCTTGTTTCCATTTGCTACATGTTATTCTCCTTCTTTTGAATCTGGTTGCGAAGGGTTTCTCAGGTTCTAGGGTATGGTTTTCTGTATCACATGTTTGATCTCTAACTTCCATTCAAGGAGTGGATTAAATTGTTTTATGGTTGAGCATGGGGAAGGTTGCATGTCAGCAGGGATATCTATAAATAGAGGTAGCTAAATACCCATCCTTGGGTGATGTTTGTAAGGCAAACATCAGATTCAACCCCCTGAAACTTGAGTGAAAGTTGCAAACCATCTGTTGTATATGTCTAGTTGACTCCTTGCCCAATGGATAGGCACCAGTCTATTCCTGGGTCAGTAGTTATGAGCCAAAACCCCTTGTCTTGCATCCAGGACATTATGTCAACCTATTTCATCACCTCCATATATTAGCTGTAGGAGTAGGATTAGGACCCCTGCATACTCTCATACCCAACCAGACACATATGTCCAAGAATGTTGCCAACCTTGTGATTTGTCATGCAGATCTTGGTCCATACATGAGAGTATTCTGCCTGTTGTTGTCAAGTTAAATCTATCAATCATTGAGCAAGTCAAGGTTACATCTTGAGTTATAGGGATACCCCCTTGGTGCGGTAGAACCAGAAGTGAAGGAGAGGCAGCTCATGCAACCTCCTGTATCTGTTGGCCAAATCAGCGTGTGCATTGGAGCTGGCAAACCCTCTACAGATTTGGTAACCAACGTGTGCCATGTTTGAGGAATGATCTTTAGTATCTTTCTTAGCAGTATATTTTATCTTGTGTGTGTTACGACCTAGCATCTTACATATTAATACTCTTCTTGCATTTATGTATTGAAGTTTATTTTAAGACTATGGCTCATTCACATGTCAAACAAGGTCATATGATGTCTAAGGGATCTAAGTTCAAACCGCTTGCTTGCAGAGTCAACGTCCACGCACTCGAATATCACAGCACCTTGGTCATTTATACCTTGGTGGTGAACTATCCATGTGCTATATCAAAAATAAGGATTGCTCTTTATAAACATTTGCAAAACTGTTGCTACAAGCTCAACCATTTACCCATCACTGGCCTCATATAGAATTTCAAGCAAAGATTGATCAACAGTCTTTTCTATCTTTCTTCTCTTCTATCTTCGTCGTCTTCTATCTCCAATTCTGTCTAATGTATATCTGCAAAACCATAGGTTATATATCGCATGTCATACATCTATTAGCATCATCATATATCTATAGTATCATCATGCCATCATATATTATACATCTATGAGCATATAACATCATCACATGAATACATAATCATAAGTACATGTCATCACATCCATAGCATATACAAGTACATCACAAAAGCAAGGCATGAACATCAATAAGCATAAAATCAATGTGGCATCATATATAATCATGTGTCTGGTAATCAAAATATAAAATGTTCATGTATACACCAATGTGTACATAAAAAATACATATGTACAAACCAAAAGTACATCGGATGCACACATGCATTAGTCACTATATACAAAGTGTGTCAAATATACAATGTCCATCATGATACAAAAATGCTACAATATCCAAAAAACATGCTCTAGTGGGTAGAGCTGCCCTCCTGCTATGATCCCGGGCCTCCACCTGCACTCTGTCAAGGTCCCCTTGCGGATCCTCCTCCACCTGGTGACACCAAGGGTCCTCTCATTGAAGACACTGGCTGCCCTAATCTATGTGACGCAGATGCCCCTGACCTGCTCCTCTCTCGATAGCTAGGTGCCTGCTGATCTGCTGACACTACCCCAACGTAGAGACCCCTATAATACTCGACCTCTCTGCTCGCTGGCACAAGCTCTGCCTATACACAGATAAGCTCACTATGCAATGTCCACTAGTCGACACCCAATGCATGGCGTGCCTCATCTCTCTCCCGCCTAACCCTCTATAAGGTGGCCTCTGTTGTCAAACGCAGTTGTACTACCGTGTCTCTCTCCAAAGTCAACTGGGCAATCTGCCCATCATCTACTACTAGTGTTGGCACGGCCTGTGCCGTTGCCAATGCTCTATGTGCTGCTACTACTGCCTGTGAATGTGCCTGAGCCTGGGCCTCAGCCTGTCTAGCCTCTGCCCTCACTGCATCCCTATCCCTCCACAATCCAACCATCCGGAGCTCTAGGCAAGTCCTCCGTGCAATCTCCTCTTGTAGCAGCCATTGTGTCTATTGCAACTCTATCTCTGCAACTGGCTCCTCAGCCTCTGCCATCTATACATCAGCTTGCTGGCCTCTGTCCTCACCACCCACCTGCTATCTGGCCTGTTGTCTGGCCTCTCATCTGACTCTTGCCTCTCCACCAGGCACCAATACCTCTCGTATTGCTCCTACCACCCTAGGTGTGGTCAGTCTCACTGGCTTGTGTGTCTGCCAGTACCTGTCATAATCTAGCAATGTCCCCAAATCTTCCAAGCCTGAATCCCAATCCCATCTCACTAGGGCAACTTCCCACAAGTCTGCTAAAGTTGTAGCTACTGGAATCTCAGCATCGTAGTCCCCAACCTCCCGCCGAGTCCTCGCATGTGTCATCTCTCCAATGGGCAACCCCTGTGGCTCACCAAACTATCTCAATACCTGCTCTGGCAGGTATCTCTCAATCGTATCTGTGTGTCTGCCAAACAAATATTGTGTCTGCCAAACATATATTGTGCCTGTCTGCAATACATTAGCTGCTCATGTTCATCCTCCCATACCCCACATAGTAGCGATGGTCTCCACACGAAGATATCATCTCATCAATCTGTCACCTCCAAAAGCTCATAGATTCAAGCCGCTTATGTGTGATGACTCCCTCATATAGAAATGCATACGGCTCTCCCCTCTTGTGGCGACGCCGAGTCATCAGTCTGATAATTGGGATGTGGTCCCACGCCCATACCTGTAACAAAGTAACACCGGCTAATAGGCTCCATCCTCTCCTGTATATACAGTCATGCAAGTCTCGGTATAACTGCCCCAAAACACAAGGGCCCCATGCATAACAGATGCCATGTGTAAACATCCCTGATAGTACAGTGCCCCATCCAACAGATAACCCTCAAGATCGCCTATCTGGGCAGAGGAAGCCACCAATCAAAGTATACACAATCCATCTAATCCTGTCACATAGTCTTGGAACATCAGCCCAACGAATCTCACCATCTTGTATCGGGAGGTCATCAGTGCAAAATACCTCTCTCATGCCAGCCTCACCACGCCCAGGGTCAAAGTCAACTCTATCTCCGTCAATCAGGATCTTGAGGATGCAATACACATCTTCAAGTGTCACTGTAGCCTCCCCTATCAGAAAGTGGAACAAGCAAGTCTCACTATGATATCTCTCTATGACAGTGGTTAAAAGGGTAAGATTCACCCAAATATGTGTCAAGTGTGCCACATGCCATAATCCCATGTACTCCAAGAATGCATCCTCCTCCCAAGTAATCTGTACTACCTCATCTGCAATGAAGTGGTGTCGCTCCCTCGACATTAGAGGAGGGACTCTCTACATCGACAAATCCACTTGTCAAACCTTTTGCACATTTTCTAAAGTCTACTCAAGTCACTAAGGACATCTACAAGCCCAACACTATGACGCAAACTCCTAGGTCAACCCTAGAAACTCATGTTCTAACACAACCTAAGTCAGACAATCTAAAAAGCCAAAAGTGCCTTGTTTTCTCCAAGAGCACTTCATTGTTCTACCATACGCACCTTATTTTTGCACAAGAGCGCTTTACTGTCTAAACCAAAGGCGACTTAATTTTCACAAGTACGCTTCACTGTGTATTAAACTGTACCTTACTGCGTTTGCACATGCGCTATATTTTTTTACAAATCCTCACCAACCGCGCTTAACTATTCTACCCATCGCGCCTTACTATGCTACCAACAACGTTTTACCTCTATACCAACCGCGTTGGGGGGTGCAACCCTAAAACCAAAGGCACTGCGCTTTTACCAGACATGCTTCATTGCACTACCAAGTGCATCTTAGCATGCCAAAAGCACTTTGCTTGACCACCAAAGGTGCGCTAGCATTCTGTAGCGCTTTTGGTTGACCTAAACTAAAACCTAGAAATTCAAACACACAAGAGGCTATCGAACACTTACCACTGCTAGTGCTCCCGCTGGTCTCCCGTACGTGCGTACCCACTCCACTCGATGCTTATGCATAGGGATCGATATCTCTACAAGCTACAAACTCTCTCCACTCAAAGCTCTCACAAACTAAGCTAGGAGACTACAAGCTCTAATTTTGACAACTCTAAGTGTGCAAATGAGGTATGTTAACCCCTTGGGACCTATTTATAGTGTCCCTCCCCTTTTTCTTCCCACCCCATGTTGTTTTCTGCATCATAACAAAATCTTCTAGTCGAGTGTCAACCCCTTCCTTTTGTCGCTTCCCTGTCTTTCCTCTCGAGGGGGCATCAAAAATTGTATCATGCCTTCAACAATTGATTTTTTTGATGCACCGCTATAAATTGCATTGCATCAAAGAGGGGAAAAATGTAGACACCCTAAAATGACCAAGTCATCAAATTACCTACATTTCAAATGTTAATTAAATAATCTAATTATTTAATTAATTTCATCTAATTCTTCCAAAACTCCTAAAATTTGACATTAATTAAATAATTTTTTTTGTTTAATTAATTAAATTTAATTCCTCCTTATTCTCCCATAATTAAATAATTTTAATTATTTAATTGAATCATTATCCCTTTTCAAATTTCAAGTCTACATTAATTAAATAAATCTAATTATTTAATTAGTTCACCACAAAAATTCTCCCTTATCTACAATTAAATAATTTACATTATTTAATTAAGTCAAATTGTTCTTCTAAATTTAAATAAATCATGCAAATTTATTTAAATTATCTCAATTCTCTAAAAATAAAATATAATAAAATATTTTATTTATTCCTCAATCATGCACAATCAATTAAATAAATTTATTTATTTAATTTCAATTATATTTCCAATTCCTTTAAAAATATCATGCTAACTCATGTGCACAATCAGTCTTATTTTTAGAATTCTAAAAAAGACAAAACTAAAGTTAAGTTAATTGGCTTTAATTTATCTTGTTTTCATCAACTCTTAAATTATAAAAAAAACATTCTAATTTATGAATTCAAATCTTATTTTTATCAAAAAACAATTATCTTAATAAAAATATATTTTTGGAGTGACACATGTTGTGTGCACATTCAACATGAGTTATTTGTTTTATCTTAACCATTCATTCTATGGATTTATTTCATCCATTGATCGATCTTCATTGAAACCTATATAAACCCCCCTCATCTCCTTCAAAAATCCTCGTCTCCTTCATTTATTCTCAGGAATTCCTTAACAGCGAATTGAGCATACATCGCATCGTTGAGCACCTTACGATCTTTTGACATTGATCCTTTAAGCATGAACACACATACATCCGCTTGTTGCAAACATGGTTTCACAACGTTATTGAGCAATCCACATTTATACAAAGAGAACTATACAATCTAGGTGAAGGCTTTCTTGTTTGGTTATTTGATTTATTCATTGATATTATCTTTTACTTAGATCGATCTCTTTATGTTATGGGTAATTAAGTTTTTATTATCATTGCTTTTGTGATTTTATCATTCAACCTCTCAATTTTTCCTATACACACATATATATTAATATAGATGTGATTTGACATTGTAGAGATTGTCTTGTGTGATTGATCATGATTAAATGGTGGACATCAGAGAAGGGGCATACATGGCATGTCCAACCAAGGATACATGGTATACCTTAGAAGGACCCAACCAAGGTAATTATTGAGTCATTGATATCGTTTCCTCTTGAAGTGTGGCCATAACTTGATAAGCTCTGCATCAGATCAAGAAGAGAGCAAAGTAGCCACACCAACAAAGAACATACACATTCAACTTTTGACATAATTTAAATATCTTTTTAAGATTTCAAATGCTTCTTTGCTATTCTCAAATATATAATGTTTCTAATGTATCATGAATAATTCAATATTATTAGTAGTTTGAATATCTATATATTTAATTACATTTAATCAAGTTATTAATAATTATTTTTTGAAAGTGTTCTAGAAAACAAGTCCAAAACATTTTGAATTAAATATTAAATCTTTTGAGATAATCTAAAAATTTGGCTCATCACATTTTATATAAAATCCAAATTAATTCTTTGACTAGAACAAAAAGTTGTTGAAATTTTTATCAGCATATCTATGGCGTAAATTCTAATGCCTAGTTTACATCTTAACATATTATCTTACATGTCATAATGTCCCACCAAACTTAGGCACTCCATTTTGTCATTTTCCTCCTTTTCCAATATGCTTTATGACATGCATCATAAATTGTCATAAACTTGATCTAGATTCTATGTCAAATTTGTAACCTCCATTTTACATGCTCTTACATGCGTTATAGAATCTCTTATGCACTTACAATGTCAGATGTTCTTACACATCTTACATGATATAATACTCTTACATATCCAAACATTAGGACTTGCAAGGTGTATGACACTCCTAATCCCAACATTCTCCCTCTTGTCATATCCTCGCAAGAGAAAAAGGGAAACAACAACGAATATGTGGACCATTCACCAAGGGTATAAGCATGATGCACCAATTGACTCCTTTGTGCTCATGGGCTTCAAAAAAGCATCTGCAACATCCACCAAGTGACCACCATCTTGAAAACAATTGTCACATCCTCCATTATGCCAAAGCATTAAAGATAAGAAGCCAAAGACAAGATGACATCCTAAATGTCACACAAACACACCATTCTATCCAACCTCAACTCGCTATTTAACACAAACTTAGAAGTGTAATCTTCACCATACCAAGATCAATTATGTAACACATACTCTTATAGCTCAAATGACCACAAACATTCACACACATCCAACTAACTACAAACATTGGGAGGCTTTTTTCTCTTGACATATCCAATCTAAATCATAACAAGCCCCTATATATCCATTATCTTGCATAACATCTACTCTAACACAACTATAGTTGACATGTAGAACCTCTATATATTAGCTACAAGTGATTTGTAACACCTCTATAGGTTAGCTATAGGTGACCTATAACCCTGTATAGGTTGGTTATAGTTAACCCAAAAATACCTCTAAAGACTTAATTGCAATCTAATGATCACCCATCCACCAAGGACACATATACTTCCTAGGACTCCAACTGCAAGGGCAATGCCTAGGTTTATGTTGACCAAAGCATCCAAAAGTCAACCGACAACACTCACATAAAGGGTGTGGTTCATGCAATCAAAACTAGTATCAAAGAACACACATAATGATCTGCACAACTAGTCACTCTCTCACCTTGATCTCCTAACTCTTGCAAGTTGTTATATGAATTGAACTTCTAGGAAGAAATAGCATACCATAGAGAGAAAAGTTGTAAACCATACCTCATACCATGTCCTTTTTCCAACGCCACCAAGTGCTCAAGCTATGACAAGTAAGATCCTTTCCTCCAATGCCCCAAATAGAAAATCCTTGACAACATGGACAAGAGTTTAACCTTAGTGTCAAACACAATAGCAATAGATCAATAAATCAACAATGATATAAGATTCTCAACTAAAGGAAGATCAAACTAACAATTATTTCCATCACCAAGGAATATGCCCAAAACCATCCTCTACACATCAAAATTATCCTCAAAACAAATTTATGCACATGAGGAGATAAAAGGAAAAGACAACATGCCATGTACTCCTCAAATAAACCCTTGAAAACTAATATCCACAACTTAAGACTCGTTCTCATTAAAAGATTTAAAAAAATGAATATATACGAGTATCTAGGTGGACAATACCTATCAAATTCTTATTTATTGAGTGTAACAAGAGGGGAATGAGATCATTCAATCCATGAACAATCTCCTCATCACGTCCAAGGAGAACTAACATCCAACTCTAGGTGAAGTATCCTCAATCTTAATGCTAAAACCTCATTAAAGGGTCACATAGTGTAATTTCTAAAACTAGAGATCTTCAGGCTCACCCAATCCTATCCAATATCCATGAACACCCAACAAACTATCACATGCTAATTAAACTCCAAATACACCATTACAATCTTTAGAAGCTCCCAAAGGATAATAATCAATACACTCACTACTAGAAGACTACATCAAATCACCACCAAAGTCCCCTTCTACATGATCAATACATAATCTAGACCATAATGTTGTTATTCACATCTCCCTCAATAGAAGATCATTTGTCTCCAGCAAAAATCATTTACTAAGAGCAACCATATCATGTCAAAACTCCAATTGCTAATCAAGAGGCATACTAACACATCATTGTCAAAGCCCCCACTAAAAGTGATCTAGAGTTATCCATGGCATCATTATAAACATCTCCTATATGAATACCACACATGAACCTCACACAATCAAAGAACTCAAATGTAACACTAGTAGTTCCTAAAGGGCAAAGTAAAAACCACGATATCCAAAATAAAAGAGAATACCTTTGTGACAAATATGCATGCTTGACCATGTTGTGCCAAAGCTCCAAAATGTGCACAGGAGCTTCCATGATACCACGATCACCATCTTCAATCCTAGAAGATAATCTACCATCATTGACTATGAAATCACATAGAGCTCCCACTAATCCAAGATTTAGATCATCTCAAAGCACGATAGTCAACTACTATAGGTTCCAAAAGTTCCACCGCAGGTAGGTTATAGGTAGCTTGAAGTACCTCTATAAGTTAGTTACAGTGATCAAGCGGCTCAAGTACCTCTACAGGTTAGTTACAAGTGGTAAAAATACCTCTATAGGTCAGCTAGAAGTGACCCATAATACATTTGCAAGTTAGTTATAGGTAACCCACACCTTAACCATCTACCCATATGTCTCTCTACTACAAAACATACTAATGCACCATAATAGGTGGAGAACCAACAAACCATAATTTGCAACTCCATGGTATTTGAACAATCTACAACAAAACCCCACTACACACAAGACACCAACACGCCAAAGATCTATGGGTATAGATAGCCCACATCTGAGTTTTCCATGCAACATGTAGTTATAGACAACCCACAAAAATAGCATCGACATGGCATATGAAGGTGATAGAAAGCATAGCTAGTGCTCCAACTAAAACTAAGGATACTAAAATCATGTAGATCTCAAAATAGTGCAATAGATTATCATTTGCATCAGTAACAAGTAAACTAGAGACAACATGTAGATTCTCTAGGACACTAACATTAGATCCAAACCTATATCCAACATGTAAATTCACAACAAAAGCAACCATAGTAAAGGAACCCAACAAGAACCTATGCAAAGATATTGACCAACACTTCTACACTGAGAAGATTGCAACCAACCTCCTCAAACCATGCACAAACCATGCAAGCAAATTTACAACAATCTGCATCCAAAAAGCCCCCATGGGAATCACAATATGAAAATATTTTTGTAGATCTTGAAAACCACAAGATTTAGTTAACATGCAAAACCTACAAAACCATACATAAAAATTAAATTCGTTCACATATTTGAAATAACCAAAAACTTGAAACCACTAGATCCACATTTCAAATGCCAAACTATCACAACTTCGTAACATGCATTGACATGCAAACTCAAAAATCCATGAATCTACGACATGAATTCATATGCAAACTCAAATCTTAATGAATTTATAACATGTATGTCCATGCAAATCTAAATGACCATGAATCTACAAAATGGAAGTAGAGGAACTAGGTTATCCAATAGCTTCTAGGTCACCAAAATGCCAACTCCACAACTTGCATATATCTAGGGGTTAATCATCTAGTGTCTTCCAACATTAGGGGCTAAAAGAAAGCACCCAATGTAAGTTCTCCAAACTATACTCAAAACAAATAGTGCCCTCCAATGTTACCAAAGAGCCTAAAAATAGGTACCCAACATAAGCACTATGTTGCACATTACCATAGGATAAAAGATACATAACCACCATGCAAAAGGGTTATTCTATTGAATGCACAAGACAACTGAGAGGGGGGTCAATCCGTTGTATCAAAAACTTCAAACCCCCACAAACATTCATATCCACATTAACCTGTAAACTTGTTATGGTGATTAAGTATGAAAAGCAAATAATAGACACTGAACCATAACAACACCAAAAATAAGACAACGCCAGATTTTACGTGGAAAACCCAAGAAGGGAAAAACCATGGTGAGGATTAGTCACAATATAATGTAGTAGCAATACCTAATTACAAAGGCTCACTGCCCAGAAGAAAGAAGTGCTCACTGCCAAAGGACTCACTATCCAGAAGAAAGAGATAGAAGAAGAAGAGGTTCACTGCCAGGGATGAACTGATATAATTGCATCTAACCTATGCATGGAGTTCAGTTCCAATGAAGCTCAACATTCACGACAACACAAACAACACCTTCACAACAACATTGAAAAATAGTAGACACCTTCTTCTCACTGCATCTAGTAGCCTAACACATGAAATCTCTCACTACATTGATCAAATTCACATCATAGACATCACATCCTTGCACATACCATCCACTCACAAATCCTTGACACTTATTTATACCATCATCAACCTTGAAAACATTCTCCAAGGCTAGCAACACATCTTTACCCATAAAATTCAAATTAGGTCTAGACCGAAACATTCCTGTGGAGAAAAGGGATGAACACGGACCACATCATGTCTTAGCATGGACCTAAATCCACTCTTACATGATTCATCACACTTTCACAATCACCAAAGCACAACCGCAATTAGTGTAAACAACCAAGTCAGCCAAACTTGTGTTAACACTATGAACTTTTAAGTGCACGCTTCCTCAAAACCAAAAGATGACATGTGGACCACACATTAAGCATGAACATGATCTAAAAACATCCACAAGCACTTGAAAGCCAACAAAAACCTTTGCAACATCTTTCACCTGATGAAAGTACACACTGGAACACTTAGATTACTCTGTCATCAATTTCTACTTAAGAATGAATGAATGAAGGCTTTTAATAAGATCCACGAGGCTAGACAGCCTATGGGACCATAGAAACCAAAATGCGCTGCAAAAGAGAGCCAGAACACATTGCAAAGAGAGCCCAAAACCCGCAGGAGGGCCACAATCCACAAAAGGAAGATCACACACAGTCCCCAACTGAACTCTTTTTCTTTTAGGATCTTATATCTTCTGCTATGTATCTTGATCAAATACACCGCGAGTTTAGCTAACCTCTCTTCTTCAAACAAGCTGGCCAAGGAGTCAACATTCAAAGAGTCCCTGTAATTGACCCTAATATCCTCATAGGCTGAGCACTCCATGATGTAGTGCCATTCTGTCTCCACTAAATCCAAATTGCATAAACAACAGATTCTTTCCTCCCATTCTTCTTTAGGCCTCGACCACCTTTCGGTTTCACATCTAAGCTGGTGTGAACTAGTTCTTAGTTGTGCCATTAACATTTTCTCTTTCCATTTTATGTCCGCTCCTAAGTAGCTTTTTTGCTTGTGGTCCCATGAGGGATTGAAATGTGTTATGTAATATTGTTTTTTCCTTCCTACTTGCTTTGTCCACATGCTTACTTTGACTTTTTCTTGCACATATTTTTTGATATCTTCTTTTGTATTTGGACATTCTTTTATGCTAATACCCCACTTATTCATCCACCTGTCATTCTGTTTTATCCTGTACTCTTCCTTCTTTCTAACTTTTCCTCCGCTGCCATTTTGGGCCATCGGGATGCCTCCATGTTCTCAAGCCTCTTTAAATAACTTAACACCCGAGTTAGCGCTGATGCCTCTATTGGAAAGGCCCCGGCCTCAGCTAGAGCAATCTCATAAGGGACCGATGCTTTAATTCTGAGGCTACTTGTGATTAGATGCTTTTGTAGCCTCTCTGTATGTCTCCACTTCAACTCTGAAGTATTACCTCCCCAAACCTCACAGCCATAGAGCACCACCAGCACCACTAACAACCCAAAAAGAGTTCTCTTAGTTTTCCAATCCCACAATTCGGCCCTTCTGTATTGGTTTTGCAAGGAGAATAGAGCTTTCCAGCCCCCTTGAATCCTTTTAGATCTACATGTCTCCTAGCTAAGTTTATTATTGAAATCTAGGCCAAGATATTTGTATTCATTGACAACCTATAGGGGGCTGCCATCAAAGACAAACTCCATCGAAACCTTCTTTCTTTTCAAGGTAAAGATCATGATCTTAGTTTTACTAGTGTTCACTTGCATCCCAACCTCTTGGCAAAACGATTCTAGAGCTTTCAAGTGTTCCTTCAAGTCGTGCGCTATTTTTTCCATTAAAATAAGATCATCTGCATATAAAAGCAGCTTTATAACATAGCTGGCAAAGCAAACACCCCCCCACCAAACTTGTCAATCCACTCCTCTAATTTGTCAATGTACAAACCGAACAGGGTGTGAGATAGCGGACATCCCTGTTTTACCCCAATGTCACTCCCGAAACATTTTGATAATCCCTGTTTGGTTCTAATTTTAGCACGCACTTGATCATACAACCTATGAACAACAGCCCTGTATTTTTCTGGAATTCCCAGCTCTTCCATTCTGCTCCATAATTTGCTTCTAGGAATCGTGTCGAACGCCTTCTTGAAGTCGACATAACAATAGAAGACCTCTTCCCCTTGCTTATCCCAAACCTTTTCAATCAAGTGCCTAAGGGTAATACAATGGTCGACTGTAGATTGTTTTGGCCTAAAACTTGCTTGTCCTTTTGCTCTCTTTCCTTCTTTTTCTGCCCACAAACTGATACGACGTTCAACCATACTCCCAAAGAGTTTGCCAAAAAGAGGGTTGATCATTATAGTGCGGTAGTTCGAAGGGTTATTGACATCTCCACTTTTGAACAGAGGAATGACAACACTGGTTGTCCAATTTGTAGGGAAACCATTTCTGATGACCCCATTAAAAATCCTTTTGATGTGCGGTGTAAGAACTTCCAGGCCCCATTTTATGTATTCTGCTTGTAAACCATCTATGTCACGTGCTTTACCCACCACTAGCTTTTTAATTCCCTCTTTAATGTCTTTTGTAGTAAAGAGCTTGACCATTGAGTTGATAGATGGGGGAACATCTTTACTTTGATTGCGTTCATACAGTTGTTTTGCATATTCTAACCATTGGGAATCTGTAATGTCATTTTCAGCAGTTGTGTTTTTTTGTTGCAATTCTTTCCAGAAGCCTTTTGGGTTGCTCTTCCCAAGAGAGATCAACTCTTTTCTTCTTGCTTGCATGTAGGCCTCTTTTTTCATTCTAACCAACTTTACATATTCCTTTTTATTTCCATGGGTTTTCAGCTTTCTCTTTGCTGTTTTGCAATCTTCGTCATACCATGGGTTAGCCAGAAAGCTGTTTTGAAAGCTTCTTTTAGGTCTAGATCTCTTGCACTTGTTGAGAGTGTTATGAATTATCAATGTCAACTTATCGCTGCCTATTGTTCTCTTACCTATATTGGCTGTCCTGGTATCTTTTATTCCTTGCATCTGTTTTTCAATTGTTGTTCTAAATATCTCTTGATTTTCTTGTGTTAGGAGGATTGTGCCTTGGGGTACCATTTTCTCTTGGCTATGTTGTGATCTATTTTGATGCCGATCTTGAGTGTCTTTTTGCATTTTGATCTTTACATGAATGGGATTGTGGTCTGAATTCATTTCTATAGGACACTCTCTTACTTCAATTTCAATTAGCCTTGCCAATAGGTTCTGAGAACAAATAACATAATCTACCACGCTTTGTCCATTGTATGTTTGACACGTAATATTCCCTGAACTTGGCCACATTTTGAGGCCATTGCAAATGATTAGATCGTACAAGCTGCATATCCCTAGCAATTCTGCCCCATACTGTAAGATACCACCTTTTCTATCTTGAGAGTCTCTTTCCCACTTTTGATTCTCTTCCTCTTCTAACCATAATGGATTATCTTTTACCCCTTTTTGGTTCTTAAGATATAGAGCCTGGCTATTTGTTGTCCTTGCATTGAAATCTCCTATAAGAATGTTGTCACCTACCACACTATAGCTATGTATGTCCTTTTTTAGGGCTGCATATGGATCCTCTTTATCTAGGTTCCTCCTCTTATAACATTTTGATCCATGAGGAGCAAAGTAACATGCATCAAGATATATTGTAGATTCCTTTTCTTTCACTTTTGTCCATATGTATTGTTTGTTTGGATCTTCTTTTTCAACATGTATGACTCTCTCCCAAGACTCTCTCACCAACACTGTCACACCACCATGTCCCTTGCCACTTTCGGTTAGTTCATTCCACACTGAAAACTTCCTATAACCTTCAAACTCTAGGACCTTACAACCCTCATGTTCATGTGTCTCACTGATGACAATGAAGTCATTTCCCTCTGCTATGGGCCCTAACCTAGGACCTCTCCTCCACGGGTAACCCCGACAGTTCCAGCTTACCATTGAGAGGTGTTCCTGGGGGGCCCCGCCTTCCTATTTAGCATGTGTTGGTTTGTTACTAAATTGGGCTTTCCCCCTATACAACCAAGCATCATTACCTGCCTTTCTTGCTGATACCACTTTCTCCCACTCCTTCCTTCTTTCTTCTAATTGTGATGGGGTTAAATCCTCGTCTATATAGTATTGTGTGCCTTTAAGGAACCTTTTATTTCTCAAAATTATGTTCTTGTCCTCCACATTTTTCAAGGTTACTCTTACATTCCTATTTCTGCCCTCTTTTGCCATTCTTCCAATTCTGTTTGCTTGATGAATGTTCCCTGACCACTCCAACTTGTCTACGAGAAAGTCCTTTATTAACTTGCCTGTGTGTTCCCCCCCCCCATGGTCTTTCAAACCTTTTATAATTATGTTTGCTACTTTGTCATGTCTATTTTTTTCTTCCCACATTTGTAGCTTGACATGCTTCTCTATGAGCTCTTTTTGGTTCACTGCTGGCCCTCTTGCTACTTGTGCCCATGATTTAGCTTCTTCCAGCTGCTCCTTTAGCTTAGCTTCTTTGATTTCCATACTTGTCATGGCTGCTTGAAACTCTTTTAACGGTGTAATGTCTTTCTCCTCTGTTACATTAGGAATATTTCTGATGCTGATTTGCTTAATTTCTTGCTTTAACATCAAAATTTCTTGCTGGCTTGTTTTCATGATCATTTGCAATTAGATAATTTGATCCTTAAGCAGTTTGTTTTTGAAAGTGATTTGTTGGTTTGCTGCCGTGATCTCTTGAAGTTTGTTATCTTTCATCAGCCCCAGCACCTCTATGTTTTCAAGCCTCCTCTTTTAGGCCCATTAGCTCCCTAACATACAAGTCTGATGACCATATTAGCGGAGTAGAGTCAGGACTATATTGATCACGCTTGTCCTCATTTTTAGCCTCTAGTTCTACCTCTACATCCAGTTGCTTCACATTCTCAATGTCCTTGTTGCGAAGGTTCTCTGATCGTCCACCTTTGGTACCTCTCTTTGGGCTAAGCTTACTGTCTAGCTGTGTCACTGATTGTGTTTGAGTTTCAAGGTTTTCTCTGTTATCAAGCCATGCCATGAGTGGCTCTACTTGCTCTCGCATTGCCTCAGAGTCGTCTATTGCCCGAATGAGGTTTGACAACTTTGGAAGGATTGTGATGAATTTATTGCTTTCTAATTGTTTTAGCCTTCTTGTTATTTTAACTTGCCTATGTTGTAAAATCCTCCTATACTTCTTGGCATTAACAAATGCAAGGGTTTCCCCCATGCCTATGTTCTTGACTTGAATATATCCCTAATTTTTAGGGTGCAGGAATGACTCCGAAACCCCCACAGTTATGAAGGATGGAGTGCCTTGCTCACTTACGGTATATGTGATGCCTGAAAATGGCACTATCAAATCTGCCTGCTATGCCTTTTTGGGCTCCTCTGTGGGCTCTGGCCCACATTTGCCTCCCAATTTCCCTACTAAAATCTCAAATATCTGCCCTACCGATGAATCCCTTTCTTGCAATAATATTCTACTCCCCATACGTTCCAGCTTGCACTATGTCAAGCTACACCGTGCCTAGTTTCTAGGTTGAAAATCCCCAGGACTGCTTCTTGCTAGTTTCTCAAGGCTTATATGCCCCGCAGTTTGAGAAAAATGTTTTCTTGTCTGATATGTCAATGTGCCAGAGAGCAACTGGTATAGGAAATAAGGAATAATAAAAAAAATAGCGAGTCTTTGGGGCTGACCTTGTTTTTTTCACCAGAGGATGCTGAGTGAGAATATTAGATTAAAATGGCCCCACCTTGCCACGCCTAGCTGCCTCCCTGTTGCATGCCTCCACCTTTCCTTGCTTTTCTAACCTCCGCTTGCTGATCCCTATCTGTCCCTGAAGCATGCAAGGATTGTAAGGGCGGTGGTTTTACCCGCCCTTACATGCATTTGGGAAAACTCTCAACAGATAGAGGATGGGGAAAAAGACCGTTGCTACAGGCCTCGAAGTTGAGAAAGGAAATGAATGATGCAAGAGCGGTTAGACATACCGCCACTACATGTCCTGAGAAAATCTTTGAACACGTATAGAGGACAGGGAAAAAGACCGCTGCTACAGGCCTCGAAGTTGAGAAAGGTAATGGTTGATGCAAGAGCGGTTAGAAATACTGCCACTACATGTCCCAGGAAAATCTCCAAACACGGTTAAAGCAATACGTGGTCGCAGGGCTGCGAGGAGATGGGTGACAGCATTCTGATGCATGTTGTGACTATTAAAAACTTTCTTTCACAGAATCAATGCAACAGCTTCGTGAAATCTGTGATTGAAAATCAATGCAGAAGCGCGCAGCGATTCAATGTGAAACCTGTGGATTTTGAATGAAGTAGTTGAGAGTATTGGGTGCTTACCAGTATTTGACCCTGGGGCTATGCCAATGCTGATAGTTGCCGTTGTCTTTTCTCCCCTTTTACCAGTATTGAATCAACTGCAACTCAAGAAATGTACTTGCAGAGCAGTAAACCATGAACCACTTGAACTAAAGAAGGATATAGACCTTATAAGCATGAATCAAAAATTGCAAAGCCAGAAACAAATCCGCAGAGAAATGTGGAGCAAAACAATTTCTCCCACGCTTTTGCACAACTTAAAAACATTGTCCGCACATTGGTGAACACAACTTTCTCTGTACAACGAACCAAAGCATCAATTCTGGAACATAGAATCTCTGAACCCCTCTAAACAACATATTCAAACTACAAAAGCAAATCTTCAATGGGGAAGAAATGCGGAGCAAAACTCGATCACAACTCTGTTAAGCCAAAACACATCTTCAACAAACTATTTCCTTTATTAATCAGATTTTCTCAAAAGCACTTGGAAACCAAACAACAAAACCATATTCTCAACATCTTCAACATATCTTCAAGGCAACCAAATCACCTTCCTCCAGCAATAGCTCATATCCTCATCTCTGCACAACCTTATCTTTGATCTATGCTCAACACAAACTACTCATACTCTTGACACAATTGACACCAATGACAATACAAGCTTGTTGACATCAATGACAACACCGATTAACACATACTTGCAACATGTTCTAGACTACCAAATAGGATATCTAGGTCAAAAAATATAAAACATACAACTACATGACCAACTCCAAAAATTCCTCCTTCTCCATCCTACAAGTGCCTACCATATTGTCTCTTGAAAAAAGAAGATTAATTGCAAGATCCTACTCTTACAAGGATTAATATTAGAAATAGATACCCTCCTACTACCAAAACAAGGTTCTATAACAACATGCAAGAGTACATGCAAACAACATGCAAGTACCTGTAAATCTCAAGTAAACACATGCAATCCATGTAACAAACTTGGCTTTGATACCAAATGTGAGGAAAATACCATATATGCACCTCTAGTACCAGAATATTTACAAACAAAAGATTGACACAAGTGCAAACTAACTATGCCCATAAAGTAGAAACATGACAAAAATTCATTTCCTATTGTAATGTCTGAATCTTTTGTCCAAAACAATAATGATAAAAACAATGGATGAACAATTTTTTTGTGATGTAAATTCAACATCATCATGCGCATTTCATGCCTATGCACTTCAAATGCTATGACAAAACATAATTGAAGTCAAGGTATGCAACACCAATGCACCAAGCATGGTGACACAACAAAAGACTTAACCCTATCATGTGATAAAGTTACCATGATGATTATATGAGAGGATGGAGTTTCCTCCACAATGAAAATCAAATACTATTCCACAATCTCAGTCTCTTACGAACACAAGGAATGGAATGAGAGTGATACCCATTTCACAAAAAGGCACACATTCCAACATGAAATATTAAATAACTTATAAAATACCATATACATCTCCAAAAAAATATGATAAGAAGGAAAGGCATATCAAGGGGAAATTTTTCATTTAGAAACTTTTACCAAAAATTTTGGGAAGTACTCAGTATCCAAGGGTCGCCTCTATTGCTAGTTAGGGTCAACCCTTTTGCCAGTCAAAGTCAATCGGGACAAGGAATAGTCACTTGAAATATCCTAGCATTAGGGTCACCCCTTTTTCCAATCAAAGTTTCTTGAGAGACCCTAGAGTCGCCCCTTTACTTGTCAAGGTCACCTGAGAGATCCACCTCTAGTAAAATAAGTGACCTCTAGAATAGGGCATAGACCATTTCTTGCTCTTAATAGTCCTGAAAGCTTGTAATAAGCTACCCCAATTTTTTTCAATTTTATACAATGATGTCACAGTAGGGTTAACACAACAATGTATGCAACTAATAGAATACCTCCACACTTTTTGATCACCAAGTTTCCAAAATGGGCGAGGTGAAAGAATGCAATGTTTTGTCTTACAATCGAATACTTTGCATATGAAAATAAATACAATCTTCTGCTATATAGCAGGCATCCTCTTATTCAGCAGGCATCTGCTTATAGTAGGCATCCACTTATTCAATGGGGATACTCCACTTATTTAGTGGGTGATTGAATAAAGAAAGATAAATAATATATTTCTCCACACTGGCGGTAAAACCATCCAAGGGTTACAAAGTGTTTGCAACAGAAAGTACAATTACAATGTAATGAATAAATTGCAAACCAACCCAACCCTCTAGTTTCACAAGTATCATTGCTGCAATCAGTTAGAGCATAGAAACTCCAATAAATCAAGAAGGAAGCATACATATAAGGTCATAGAATCATCATGGATATACCTCATGAGGAAGAATAAGAAAGAGAGCTCAGATTAATAAATGTATATCACCACTGTAGCTAATCCCAGGTTTGTAATCCTTCATGACAACCATGTAAACTCTTCATATCATATCTAGAACTCCAAAATGCATGCCCAAAACCCTTGCATAAAACATTAGCATCAACAAAACTCAAGATAACAACATCACAATTGATTGAAGTCCAAAGAAGAACACTGTTGATTAAATCTGCATACAAAAAGCAGACTTATTATGTTGTACGAACAACCCAATAGAGATAAAAACCCATAAATGCTACACAACATATTACAAAACCATCATCAAACTCCAATACTACCAAAGGCTATTCCTTGGTGCCAACAAAGGAAGAGATTATGGCCCAAACTAGAGAACAAATTGTGCTTAAGATTATACGCCCTCCATGGACATAGTATAGTGCCTTGGTAATGTATGATCAGCACTAATCACATCAAATATATATGAAAACTCAATGTAAACTATTTTTTATTAGGCCCCCATACATGGAATCTATTATCAATGCATCATCTAAAATCATAGCATAGATTTCACACTTCATAAATGCAATCTACCCTATATGCTGGTACGACCTAAGGATGTACGACCAACATAGGAAACATCCTTTCTTCACAAACTCCAACACAATCTCATCAGTACTTCATCAAAGGAAAGCCAAAATATAATAAAAATTTCATCTGAGCAATAATCTAAACAAATATCCCAAAAAATCCATGAAAGCACAATGTGATTTCTATGTGAAAGCACAATGTGATTTATATGTGAAATCACCATTACCAGCTAGGGTGGATCTTTCACCACCGAAACTGATCAACCTCTAGAGGGTTTTTGTCCTCAAGAAGGTAGGAAGAACTCTAGGTTCATTCCAGCAACATCAATTATAAAATCATCAAGCATAACCCTCCAAATGAACTCTCATTCACTTTATAAAGGCACTTTAGGAGTGACAAAGGAAATGCATTATTTCTTGAAAATAATAACATTTTCCCTCCAACTTAAATAATTTCTTTTTTCTCCACTTATGTGCTCACTTTTAAGTGCCTAAAAGAAAGAATATATTTCCCCTTTCCATTGAGCTATAACACTTAGGTACCTTTTTTTATTTTCACCCTTAGGAGACTTAAGTGAAAATATAATTAAATAGCTCATTAAATCCCTTGACTTTACGGAAAATCCCAAACTTAGGTGAATTGCAAAATAAATCATACCACTACTTTCTATGATGTTTGGGATGAAGAACAATGTCATCTAGGTGACTTACTATAAATAGACAGCTTCTCCAAGAATCTTGGAGAGCAATCCGTGAACCCGATCAAACTTCTGAAGCCATCATTGTAACCCTGGACATCCACTAAGCTCAATTCCATAGAAAATTAGTCCATTTCCAAAAGGAAACACATTAATATTACACTAAGTTGCAATACTTAAATATAACCTTAGGCAACCTTAGTGAAATATTAATTAATTATCTAAATAATGGTCCCAAGCCAAATAAAACAATAGAAATGTATTGATTAAGCAACTTCAACCATCCCTGATGAAAAATTAAGACTTGAGACACACAATTGTTCTACAGACTGAACCACGACCACTCCAAGAACATTGGAGTTCTCCCAAACATGTCAGATAGCCTCTTTTGGACTAAGAACAAGCATAATGTGCACAAAAATATATGTGCCAAAAAAATGAACATTACAGTCCTCGCTCAAGATTGCTTGTCCTCAAGCAATACATGCTATCCAAAAGAGATGCATGCATGATTATCAATAATATACCTGGATCCCAAATCAATCTCAATAATGTTCCACACCACTTCTGCTATGCTACTCTGATGTAACTGTAGACTACACAGCTAGAAATCTTCTTACAACTCTGAAACATTCTATCAATCACAATTCTTTTTGGATCCCAAACATCTATAACATCACTAACCCTGAAAGTGCAAGATTTAGCATCCTCCAACAAGTCATCGATACAATTTATCCACCCTGAAACTACTATTGGGAACCAAAATCTGAAATGTTCCTCCAAGGAAGAACACAAATCAGGTTGAACACAAGCTAAAAGTAACTCTGAACAGCCATGAATCACCTATTTTTTACCATCCAAAAGAGCAATATTAGCTGAAACACTCATCCTTTTTAGCTGAACCCTTCTGTCATCTTCCCACAAAGAGCTAAAAACAACAAAAAGATCAATCTCATGGCTGTAAAAATCTAAAATAATCTCATGAAAATTAGATTTCAGTAATTTGAAAATGGGACAACAACAACAAATCTGAGATCTTCCAAGAATAACCAGTGATTTGGGCCTTCTACAACCAAAATATTCTAAAGTTATGACCAAAATTTCTCTCCAATCCATAAAAATGTATGCAATTGACAACTTATGATCGCTGATAGGACTAAGGATAACAAATTCATGACATAAATTTGACTCCACAATCATACATGAAACATTCTTACCAACATCATTATCTTCCACTGAACCCTGAGGATAAACTCTATTATGAAAGTATGCCATCATTGCACTTAACTCATTACATACCTTGACCTCATGCCAAACTTCAACAACTAATGATAACCTCAAGTTGATGAAGTTTTTGTACAAATTAACATCCCATGAGTGCACCTCACCTGGATCCCATATCTTGTTACTATCCTCCTCCATGTTGCTAACATCAAATTGGTCCTCATCATTCAACACGAGGAGTGGATAATCATGAGTTAACTCAACTTCTATCATAAAAAAGAATTATCAAATGATTGGAAGTTATCTCCTTCATGTTCAAACAATTCGTCAATTTGCTCCAACTCTGCATCTACATACTTAGGAGGTTGTCCTAAGTCAAAACCTTCTTGGAACAAATCAAGCTCTTCAGTCACCAGCTTGATATCATATGTTCTTGCAACTTTATCTTCCTCCCTAAATTGATGTATATCATCAAGTTTATTTTCAACTTCTTAGAGAGCCATTTGGGTACTCTCTAAAGAATTCATAGTTGTTTTAAGCTTAGATGTAAGCTTATTAACTTCAACCTTTCTTCTTTTCAATGCATCATAGATCTGACCAGAAAACTCAAGAACGTGATCTCTATCAGAAAGCAGGTTCAAATAATATGATTTCACCATTTCTAAAGCCTCTCTGACTACACACCAATCTTCAAGTGAAGATCCTCTTTCCATGCCCATTTGTCTCCTTTCAATTTGTGCCATCCAAATGTGATCTTCAACAAACTTATGCATGCTATCCAAGTGGGTTAAAGATTGTACAACCTTATCTTCAGTGATCAATGTTCAATTGGTCTTTGAAAGAAAATGTTTCATCAACAATGGAGGTTGATCCAAAGATTTCAACAAACTCCCCATTAACCATGTTCATCAATTGACTCTTCTAAAAGGACACTAGGTTCTTCAATTTGCATAGGAAAAGAATCTTCTTCTTCATCACTTAGATCAAATGATATGGCGGCCTCATATTCAATCATTGAATCATCACCAATGGCTGATTTAAAGTCTTCATCAACATAATCTTCATTAAGGATCTTTGAGGAATCAATCAGTTCTTCACTTGGCATGGGAACTTCCCACTCATAATTTGAATTACCTTCACAAGCATGGTGAAGATACTCCTCATTAGGTGTTGTCCTAAAAATTTGAGCAGCATCAACTTCTTAGGCTTCTGTAGATACACCTTTCCTCATGCACTCATCAAGACTTTCTGCTTCAATGCTCTTAGGCTCTTTTGCAAAGTCACCTTCTAGAAATCTATCAATCATCTTTAACTCCTTCTCAAATGAAGTGGCATCTTCAAGGTCTTCATCAAATGAAGGAATTGCAAAGTCCAACACTCCAGGCTCATTAACTTTGTCAAAACAAAGCTCGGCTTCACTAATTTCTGTTGTAGTCCTCCCCAAATCAGCTAGCTCCTTTATGCATGCGTCTTGATTTGTAACCTTGTCTTCATCATATAGAGGCTGAAACTCATGTCTTTTAGCTAGTTCATCTTATTTGTTCTTGCATTGGTGATTAGGCTCCCAAGAATCTTTACATAGAAAACAAAGATTTCTTCTCTTGAGTTCATTCTTGTTGTCCTCTTTCTTTCTTGAAATGAGTGAGTTCTTGTTCTGTTGGCTGGAAGGTGATTTATTGGAATAGTTCTTGGCCCTTGCCATTAGAGTAGGTAACTCAAACTTCCATAAGACATTTTCTCCTCTTCCTTCCTTGTCCTTCGAATGTAATTCTATAAGGCATTTTTTGTTAGGACCCCCTCAATTATTTCCAAGAAAGCACCCCAAGAAATTTGATGCTTAAAGTCATCTGATAGTCCTTGGTATTCATCAATAAATTTTGAGGCCTCTGGTTCATACCTCCTTTGATCCAACTTCTCTTGAATTGCTCTTTCTAATTCATCTTGACTTTGCCTAAGTGAATTAGTCAAGACATATGTCTCAATTCTTCTCCTCAAGAGAGATGTCATGATCTCACCTACACTGCTCAAAATCCTTCAACTGCCTAACTCTGAACACACATGCAAGTGATGATCACCCACATGCCAGGCTGAAAACTGACTTGTATTTGAAGAACTGCAAGGAATGAGTAGCAACCCAAACAGGCTGGCAAGATCACCAGCTCTAATACCACTGTAATAAGCTACCCCAATTTTTTTTCAATTTTATAAAATGATGTCACACAGGGTTAGCACAACAATGTATGCAACTAATAGAATACCTCCACAATTTCTGATCACCAAGTTCTCAAAATGGGCAAGGTGAGAGCATACAATATTTTGGCTTACAATCAAATGCTTTGCATATGAAAATAAATACAATCTTTCACTATATAGCAAGCATCTACTTATTCAGCAGGCATCCATTTATTTAGTGGGGATACTCCACTTATTTAGTGGGTGATTAAATAAAGAAAGATAAATAATACATTTCTCCACACCGGTCGTAAAACCATCCAGGGGTTACAAAGTGTTTGCAACAAAAAGTACAATTATAATGTAATGAATAAATTGCAAACCAACCCAACCCTCTAGTTTCACAAGTATCACTCCTACAATCAGTTAGAGCATAGAAACTCCAATAAATCAAGAAGGAAGCATACATATAAGGTCATAGAATCATCATGGATATACCTCATGAGGAAGAATAAGAAAGAGAGCTCAGATTAATAATTGTTTATCACTGTTGTAGTTGATCTCATGTTTGTAATCCTTCATGACAAACATGTAAACTCTTCATATCAGATTCAAAACTCCAAAATCCATGCCCAAAACCCTTGCATAAAACATTAGCATCAACAAAAATCAAGATAACAACATCACAACTGATTGAAGTCCAAAGAAGAACATTGTTGATTAAATCTACATACAAAAATCATACTTATTTCTGCTATATGAACAACCTAGGAGAGATAAAAACCCATAAATGATGCACAACATATAACAAAACCATCATCAAACTCCAATACTACCAAAGGCTATTTCTTGGTGCCAACAAAGGGAGAGATTACAACCCAAACTAGAGAACAAACTGCCCTTAAGATTAAACGCCCTCCATGACATAGTATGCACCCTGGTAATGTATGACCAGCACTAATCACATCAAATCTGCATGAAAACTTAATGTAAACTATTTTGAATTAGGCACCCATACATGGAATCTATTATCAATGCATCATCTGAAATCATAGCATAGATTTCACACTCCATAAATTCAATCTACCCTATGTGCTTGTACAACCTGAGGATGTACGACCAGCATAGGAAACCTCCTTTCTTCACAAACTCCAACACAATCTCATCAGTACTTCATCAAAGGAAAGCCAAAATATAATCAAAATCTCATCTGAGCAATAATCTATAAATATCTCAAAAAATTCATGAAAGCACAATGTGATTTCTATGTGAAATCACCTTTACCAGCTAGGGTGGATCTTTCACCACCGAAACTAATCAATGTCTGGAGGGTTTTCGTCCTCAAGAAGGTAGGAAGAACTCCAGGTTCATTCCAGCAACATCACAATATAAAATCGTCAAGCATAACCCTCCAAATGAGCTCTCATTCACTTTATAAAGGCACTTTAGGAGTTACAAAGGAAATGAATTATTTCTTGAAAATAATAACATTTTCCCTCCATCTTAAATAATTTCTTTTTTCTCCACTTAAGTGCTCAATTTTATGTGCCTAAAAAAAGAATATATTTTCCCCTTTCCAATGAGCTATAACACTTAGGTACTTTTTTTAATTTTCACCCTTAGGAAATTTAAGTGAAAATATAATTAAATAGCTCATTAAATCCCAAACTTAGGTGAATTGCAAAATAAATCATACCACTACCTTCTATGATGTTTGGGATGAAGAACGATGCCATCTAGGTGACTTACTATAAATAGACAACTTCTCTAAGAATCTTGGACAGCAATCCATGAACTCGATCAAACTTCTGAAACCATCATTGTAACCTTGCACATCCATTAAGCTCAATGCCATAGAAAATTAGTCCATTTCCAGAAGGAAACCCATTAATATTACACTATGTTGCTATACTTAAATATAACCTTAGGCAACCTTAGTGAAATATTAATTAATTATCTGAATAATGGTCCCAAGCCAAATAAAACAATAGAAATGTATTGATTAAGCAACTTCGACCATCCCTAATAAAAAATGAAGACTTGAGAGACACAATTGTTCTGCAGACCGAACCACGACCACTCCAAGAACATTGGAGTTCTCCCAAACATGCCAAATAGCCTTCGAGGGACTAAGAACAAGCATAATATGCACAAAAATCTATGTGCTAAAAAAAGGAACATTACAATGCTTCGAAATGGATCTTTGAATTGACTAAATGTGTCATTATGGATGTGGTTACAATTTGTATGATTCTTTGTATGTTTTGATACCATGATATTTTTATCATCCCCCTATTGTATTATGTGTGTCTGTATGATTGCTCGATCACCCATCTCTTAGTATAGAGGGGTGGGCCTATGGGTTCCACATGGTCAATATTAGGTACCAATGATCTGACAAAGAAACAAGAAAAAGACTATTATGCATCAAATATAGAGTGTCATCAATAGTTTTCAAATCCCTATGGCTTGTTTTGAAGTATGACACTATCATAATGGGGGCTTCTTAATGACAATCATGCAATCTTCTAAGAATTGGAATGGTGTCCATCAATATCTTGTATGATTACATCAAGGCCTTTAGTGCAAGTAATGGATTTAGTTCTTGATTAGATACATTTTTAATGTTTGATTCCCTATTTATTTTATCTCATTAATGTTACCCTATACAACACTTCACATGGGTCTTCCCCAATTTTCAATGATAGGTATGGGTCCACTCTTTTCGTAGCCCTAGTATCCATCCTAAGTCAAAAAGTCTAGCTTGGCCCAAAAAGTTAAGGCATAGAACATATAGCCAAAAAACATGATACTCATATCCAAGAGGTCAGAAAACACATATCCAACATGAGACCTTTCATCTCACAAAATATAAATAATTCACATTGCCTACATTTCAAATTTTGTAAATTCATGTTTCAAGCAACAAACACTATTCACAACCACCATTAATGAAATCTTGGAATTTTTCAAAAATTTAAAACTCAAAATTTCTAAAATCTCATTATACCTTTATGATCCTAAGATGCACAAAAATCCACTTTTCACATTACATAAGATTTTGGAGAAATTTTGTTAGCATAACGTCACTAAAATGAGATTTTCAAAAGTAAAATACATAACATAAAATAAATGCAACATGTCTATTTTAAGATTCAACATTAACTTTCAACCTAAGGAATGAGATGCCATATGCAACCACCTAGTGTCGGCATGGTCAAAAGCATGAATCAACAAGTTGTTGCATGAAATAAATAGAAGAATACCTTTGTTCTTTTAATGCAATTTCACACTCTCAAATTGGAGAGATCTTCTTTGCTCCCACACACACACACACAAAACAAGATTTTCAAGATCCTTCCCTTCCAACAATTTAGAAATCCACCTAGCATTCACAATCTAGTTTCAAAATAAGTATCCAATAATCATAAGAAGGAGAGAGAATTTTGAATAAAAGGAATGAATCATATCAAAACACTTCCTTTTTCCTTTTCATTCCCAAAGTTCCCTAAACTCCCAAATACCTATTTCCTCCTTTTCCTGCTAACAAGATAATTCAAAAGGGATATTTCATTTAGATATTTACAATTAGAAATTTACCTTAGGAATATCAGTAACATTATTAATTAAATGCATATAGAAAATTCTTTTAAATGACTAACACATTTAATTTAACGAAATTGGATAATGCATTTAACCCGAATAATCCTTTAAACTTTATTCATATTCTAAATATTCATAATACTAAAATGCTTAAGTCCATTCCACAAAGGCAATAAAAACAATTAACTTCTCAATTTAAGCATATAGGTGTATTCACAAACACTAAAAAATAAGCATTGTGGAAACTGATAAAATGCAATGAAAATCAAGAGTCAAATAAATACACATAAAGACAACACACACTTCATGGGTTTATTCACCACACGTGGATTGAGAATCAACACCGATTTGGATCATGGTTTCATAGGGATACAAAAGATACATTTCACAACTCGAATCGAGTGAGATGTGGAAGCTTACACAACATATTTACCCAAATTGGCCGTCTCCAATTAACTATCATTGGGGAAAAACATGTGCCTACACACTCAATAAAACATCAAAAATACCTACCCTATACAAGATAGTCGAAGCACAACAAAAAAATCCAACATGATGTAATATCACTGAACTGTATCAACTGAAAATCATCATATAGCCACATGATCTAGATAACACGAATGTAGGAATCGATAATCATCACAAATATAATGTTGAACTAGATAACGTTATCAAATCACATATAACAAATATAGTGAAAATAGTGACTCTGAAACAATGAAATAGTCCAAACATATAGATTCACAATGTATGCATCCCATAATACATAGTCTAACACCAAATGCCAATACAAAACATCATTGATAAAGTACATTTATGGAAATACAAAACATCATGATAAGTATAGTATCATAATCAAAGTAGAATCAAATAGATATACAAGACACATACACTTGAGGTATCACACCTAGATTAATTATTTAAGGAGATAAATGTAAGATATTAAATGTAAAATGATTTTAGTAGCACAACATATGAACAACACTTAGAAATAAACTAGAATGAGAGAAGAAGAAATCAAACACACAAAGTAGAGAAATGCATAAATATGTGGTAAAAACTCTTTTGGGTAAAAAGCCCTAGCCTCTAAAGTAGTGAACCAAAGTATTTCAACAATAAATCTATCACAATACAATACCAATCTTATAGCCTTCCATGGAGATCAACATCATACTCCTTTGGAGGAAATTTGATAGCATAATCTATATGATTCAAATGTGAGGCCCACCCTTGTGTGACATGGTTAGTCGCACTTTTAGACCTAATTGTGATTGATACACTTGGAAGTGGTTTGTGGTATATGGACATAAGATCATATTCTTTATACTATATTAGTAGTAAGGTTGGATTAAAATAATTGATAAAATAGTTGTGTTATGACTCAATCGTGTGTGCGAGATACATTTTTGGACTTCATAAATCATATGTTGTTCGACTATGGTGATGATGAATTAGTTAGAAGTGTTTATTATGTTAATTCTCGACTTTAGATGAAAGATGATTTGCTTTGTCTTTGATTGTTTCAATTACGAATGTGAGTGAATTTCAATGATATAGGAAAATTGGAAAGGATAATTATATCTTTGAACATAGGGATAAGTTTGTAATGTGGTTGATTATGTTACTTCTTGATTACTATGATATGATTTGTAATTAAATTATAATATTCTAAGAAATATTGAATTGTTGCAATGGTTATTAGAACACTTGATTTTGATGTTTAGAAAAGGAATTGTGAAAAGGTCAAAATAAAACTATGCATTGATATTTGAAAGTGACTATATTGTGTTTGAAACACTTGGTTATTGAGTGACTCTGTGTGTGTTTGATTCTTGTTGCTTTGGCTATATATATGTTGGACATATTAATGTGTGTGTCAAAGTGTGCAGGCATTTCCATATCTAATGAAATTTTGAAGGTCTACTAAGTAATGTTGGCATTGGTATTGTTTGTCATTGATGTCAAAGGTTGTGACATGTTTGAGTTGTCATTGTTGATCAGGATGTTCATCATGGTCATTCATGTAGAGTGTAGATTTGATGTGATGTTTTCTAATGCCATGTTTCACTTTAGTTTAGTTGGATGATCATCATGGTTTCAGGTTTTTGAATATGGAAGTAGAATTATTTTGGTATAAATTGCATAAATTGTTTTGAAGGTTTGATAAGGAAGTATCCATTGACACTTTCTATCCCACACTTCATTCAAATACTTCTAAGTTCATGTTAGGTGTCTTGTCTTTCTGAAGTCATCAATGTTCCTGCGAAAGTTCTCACATCCTTTTGTTGATGAGTCAAGCTTATTTAGTGTCACCTTCCCTGATTAGGGTTTGCAGCTTTAGTCTTTAAAGACTGCATTTGTCTTAGTTCAAAGTTACAAAACCCTTGTTTACCTGTATGTGACTTTATATCTTTTTAATCGTTGACTTGCTATTGGGGGTTAAGACCCACTTAAGTCATGACTTAAGGGGTATTGGGTCATTGTTAAACCAGCCCCTTTGCCTATGGTAACCGGTGCTCTCTAGTTAAGAGTTTGAGTTTAAGTGGGGTTCGTTATGAGTTTTTAGATTGATGGTGCCAAAGGACATATTGATGGATAACATTTAAACTCTGTTCAAATTTTAACGGTTATCCTCCAAAGGCTTTGCATTGACAGTTATCTAGCCGTCATAACTCCTTGAGGTAGTTTTCAATTTTCATAACTAGTCTTTCAGACCCAAGTATAAAGGATGATCTGAGAGTCATTTTATGGTAATCCTTCGATGAGAAGAGAGGGAGATGAAGTATTTTGGACACATTATGCAGTGCTGAGTTGAATTGGTTAAATGGTGAGTGGATCTGATGCTTTAAGTAAGTTTTTTAAAACTTTGTTCCATGTTGTTAACAAAAATACCATTTTAATGATGCAATTATCATGATATATCAAATAGGCAGAGGGAGCTATGGATGTCATGTCTGCATGAGAGTTAAATTTATATTTATAGAACAAAGTTTTTGAAGGTAAAGGTAAGTTGTACTAGTTCATGATTTCCAAATGATGATGTAGTAAAGTTTTCAAGTATAAGCTGAATTGAAACTAAATGTACTTTTGAAGACAAAAGTTCTTGCAGATATTGATAGTGATTGAATTTGGAGCAGTGTATTGTTCTGTAGTATTTATTTCTATTCAAACATAAGAGAACTAAGATATATGTGTTTGGTATGATTGAAGGAGATACTTTTCCTTGTAATATTGATTTACAGAGATAGAGCAGTGCTATGTATGGAAACAGAGTGTTCCTCTGATATTATTTTTATTCATTCAAATAGTGATGCAATCAGATTATGTCAGTGAGACATCTAATGTACCTAGTGAAGGTTTTTAAATTGCCAGTGAGGCACATATTGTATCCAGTGAGTATTGGCCAGTGAGGCTTAATAAAATCTATCTTTCATGATGGTTTATTACCCTTCCAAGGTTTTCCACTCAAAACACTTGTGTCACCTCTCTTCTTTATGTTGTGTCATATGTTGTTTGATTAAGATCATCATAGCTTATACGGTCATGTTCAGATTATCATTGTTGTTCAAATTATCATTGCTTATAGTGTCATGTTTATTTATGCTTGTTATGAGGGTTTAATTAACATACAAATGCCCCAATGATTGAAGTGTCCTAGTTTCCTCTACATGAAAAAAAAGTGTGTCAATAAGAGAAAAAGTGTAAAAGTTTGCTTGTTTAATTGACCACTGATTCACCCCCCCTCTTAGTGGTCTTGTACTCCAACAAGTGGTATCAGAGCCTTAGGTTCCTTGTTCAAAGTTTAATCAACTTAGGAGATCCTGATAGTGGAGTACTATGGGAAAGTGTAGAAGAAATAGAGGAAGGAGAGATGCCAAGCAAAAGGTTGTAAAACAAGTCCTAGTCAAGTCAAGTAATGAGTTGTTGCATGAGTCACCCCTGAATGGTGATACAAAGTGTGATAAAGAGAATGGTCTTGCAGTTGAGAGTTTTGATAAAAAAGGAAGACTTCATTGTGAGTGTAGGTGAACAAGAACTTGATTAAAGAGAAGATGATTTTGTTGTTGAGATTGATGATGAAGGAGACCTCTTTGTGGGTGAAGATGACTATGAACAGGAGTATGATGAACAAGAGTGTGAGATTGATATAGAAGCTGAACTCTTGTGTGCTCTGGATACAATATAACCTCCTTGCCAAGGAACCCCAGAGGACAACACTAAACTAGGTTAAATTAATGGAATATTTTTTTAAAAGCAAATAACAATAGAATGCATAACATAACATAATAATCTAAACCTAGGTCTCTAAGGTTCCTCGACTGCGCTACTCACAAAGCAATAATTGTTACATCTTACAATACTTACAATGATGCTTCCCTTAGTACATGTGGGAAGATCACATCAACTTACTTTAAGAAATACAAACGGAGATACATCCTAGTTTACAATACATGATAGGAGATCTTCTCAAGCAGGAACAAGAACTGGAGTCCTTAGTGCAATGAACAATCTCTACACACCCGAAGATGCAGCAAGAACACCCAATAGAGAAACACCAACCTCCCGACCATGTGGAACCTGGAGGTCCACCAAGTATCTCTAATCAATGTTGGTGAAAGAATATTCCCTTTTAGCGCTTCCTACCAATTAAATAAAAGCTCAATGTACAAGGATGATAAATTCACCATAGTCAAATACTAGAGTGTTCTTATTTATGTTCCTAAAGTTCTTAACTTTTCTAAGTGGCACAAAAGTAACAAAACAAACCACTAACTAAGATATCTCAAGTTCAAGTATTGAAAAGGATACAAGTTACTAGCTGGATCAAACGACCCTAAGAACTCAACATAAGATAATGAGTCTAGGCAAAGAGCCATGTTTTCCATTAGATCTAAAAACAATTCTATAAAGACCACAAGTAATCTGACACTATCTTGGAAATAAGATGGTACTCAAGAAGTCTTAAAAAAATATTATTAGAGACCAAGGATACTCATGAGGAAGCAACATTAATTTTTTTGAAGAATCTGACAGGTTCTAAGCACTTTCAATAGTATCCCTCTACTCCAGTGCTTCTTAACACATAGATAGATCTATAAGTCTAGTACCACTTGAGATATAGCCCTCAAATAAATTCTAAATCTCTAAGAACTTAACAATCCCTTATACCTATTAATCAATGATTTAGTCCTTGATTTAATTATGAAACTATCATCTTTTAGACAGAGAAAATATATTTCCAAATGTTCACTATAGTAAATTCTCTTGTCATATTTCTCAACAACTATCTCACCGTCTACATATTATCTTTTACCAATTTCTTCTATATTAAAATTTAATAAGGATACATAATTTCATTTACCTAACAATTTACATAATTACTAATTTAAAAAAAAAATTACTTAGATCCTCTTAGAATATAAATAATTCTTGTTTACTACAATTTCAAAGTAACATCTAGATAAAAATCATATTCTTCTAATTACACAAAAATATAATTTTTCTATAAAACAGATAAATTCTATATGTATAATCATGATAATTCCATTGTATATATATAAAAGACAAGCCCATACTTATTAAAACAAGGTAAATTTACTTTTATATAAAATTTCATGTTCTAAGAAACTAGATAAATTCATATCTTCTTTTAATAACAAGATAAATTCCTATTTAATAAAATTATTAAAAGAAGATGTGATTATAAGGAAAAATCATTTAGTTTCAAAAAGAATAGATTCTAAATAGTTTCTTAAGATTAGATTAAGTTTCATATGCCGATAAGGGTGTGGTTTGGTGGTTAAGTCGTCGCTCGGTTGTAGTGGTGGCCACCAAAGTTCAAACCCCTGTTGGGCCAACGAGCTCGCGGGTTTGAAGTGTTCTTGCTAGGGGATGAAGTCCCTCATGTTGTGGCCTCACCGGTTCATTGCTTCGGGCAAAAGCATCTGCGTGGAGCCGGAGGGCGTGTCACACCAACGTCGTCAGTCACGTTAAAAAGTTTACCGACTCTTCATAATATTAGATTCTCCACAAGAGATATTATGAAAGGGGACACAAATCTTAGATTATGAGAATCAAGTAAAAAAATAAAAGAAATATATTAAGGATAGTAGTTTCTAAGTGAAAGATAATGTAGATTAGACTTCAAAAGAAGGTGCAGCCTTTCATGGGCCTAAGATAATGAAAACACATAACAATATCTATCGGCCCCTAATATAACTCAATCACTAGAGAATAAATAGAGCATGACTCGAAAAAGATGTTAATAATGTTTTGGAAGAGGGTTCGGATATCTGGATCAATTCATTAAGAATGTGGTGGTTTCAACACGGAGGACAAGTATGCCGAAAGTGAGAGTATTGTGGTAAGAAAAAGTCACTGCTGTAGAGATTGCAGCATATGCATAAAATGGATTTAGAATAATCTTTAGAAGATTTCAATCACGGTGAAAGATAAAGGGCTTGACTTAATATATATGTAGATGACTCACAGCACAAGGATTGGAAGAGTTAGATTACGCTAAAAAGCCTTTATCACTAACACGCAGAGTCTTCGTTCTGCAAAAAGAAAGATTCTTTTAAAAAAAAACCATGTAGCATCCCTAGGTGCACTGACAGTTAATAGCAGAGATATTTAAAAGATATCTGAAAAAAATATTATCTCATGGAATGAAATGATTATGCACAAAATGGATTTGTTGAATAGGCTTGAATACAATTAGAACGTGCTCAGACACGGCACGAGGATGTTAGGCAAAGCCGTAGCTTTAAATATAATAGGATTTGTTGAAAAACCTTGGAAACTTATAAGCAATAAAAGTATATATAAAGATGCAGTCATGGCGCAAAAGAAACAATCGCATTGGGCAAGAGTAAAGATCCTTTCCAATTCAATGCAAGTTCTTAACCAAGAATGTGAAATCAAAGATAATTCACTCGAATTGTTATACAGAATTCCTCAAAGAGGTATCATCTCAAATAGAGACTGCAGGCTGCACACAAAATGGGTTGTATATACATGAGGTAGGGATAAAGCCAAATTCAAATATCCTTATGAAAGGCATTTCCGCCTATGTCAAAATGGTTCCTTGAAATAGGATATGGACATTGAACATGATGCATAAAGGAGTAGAAAGTACTCTGGATGTCATATCTGCAAAACTGTGGTGTCCTACAACCGAGATGGGCAATTCCAAGCTTGCTCCTCTTACCTCTGCGAACTGGGAATTCACTTCACGGTGCACAGAGACAAGTAGTGATCTTCGATTATTGAATTGATATGAGTCGACGTGTAATGATGTTTTTTTTGCTATCAGATTCTGATGTATTCCCCCTTCCATCTCATGGAATGACTTCTTATATATCTTGTCTCATTATGAGACATAACCTTTCGTGTGTCCCTTGACCATTCCAAACTAATGGTTATTACTTTTTTATTCTAAATCGTCATTATGTTACTAGCGCCAAGTCTGCAATAGCTGAAGATTACGACAGTATGTGTAGCACCTCTTTCAAGCAACCTTCTCTGCAGAATGCTCAAAGATGGAAAATGTATGGCATCCTATGCATTTAAGCGCCAGGAATGTGTATTGATATTTAGTCTACCATAGTGAAACACAATTATGGTAGCGGTGATAGTGAAGCCATTTATATCGTTGTCTGAATTAGAACCAAATATAATATCCATAACCCTGTTCCTGCCAGGTTGCATTGTTCTTGGAAAATCACAGAATGACTTGCACTAAGATTTAACTTCCAATTGCTGGATCTCAAATTTCTTTGTCGCTTCTATTTCCACACTTCTTTTAATTAGCATCTTTCAATTTAGAACTACTCTTATATTTTGTAGTATTCCTTGGTCTGACGCGTACAATAAAGTTTTATGTTCTGCCATCAATGGTCATATAAATAATTTGCAAGGGATTCATTTATCATGTCGACTTCTACTTAGCACTATGACCCCAAGGCATCTGATTCATTCGACTACCATTGGCGATGCTTATGAATTTATACATTTACTATGTCTCCATCTGCAATAGACTCTGCTACACGGGCAATGAAGTCCATTTGAAGTGTTCCATCTGTATCACGACTTCAGATATGCAAACCAGTTAATCAGAGATGATAGGATTATGCTTTTCTAACATCTCGGTACTGTTTGAGGCTCTGGGTCCTTTATGCCAACTGATTCTTGCAACTCAGATTTGGTTGCATACGTCTTTTAGGACAAATACAAAAATCTATTTGCACCCACTTTTTGCAAATAATATCTTACTTGCCCAATACCTCTATGACTATTCACGGTGATCAAGGACCATAACAATATTTGTAAATTCATGAGAGCGACAGGCCTCCACAATTTCAGGTATAACCTGACCACCTTGGTTGATCCTTTGTGCACTAGGAAATACAATTTTTAGTTCCTTGACAAATTGTGTAAGTCGACTGCTTGGGTTACAAGAAGTACTCAACAATTCTTTGGATCCCTTTCCGATGCATTTGCACACTCATTTCTAATATGTGTTGATCATTTTCTCTCTGAAGCGTAGGATCGTTATTTCTCCTTTGACATCAATGACAACTATTTCCTTTAAATATGTCTCTTATTTTACCTTTATCCCTAAGTTCCAAAGCCAACTACCTACACATCCACGGTGAGAACGGAGGGGGCACTACATACAATCAAGCAACTCAAAAAAGAGAATCAGAGATCAGAAGACCAACTTCAACAAGAAAAATACTCCAAGGACAAGGTACTTTCAGATCTTGCAAAAGTTTTTTTAGATCTTGAAGAGTCTAACAAACTTATTATCAGCCTAAAGATAGAGATAGAAGAAGCAAACATGGTAGTTGATGTTACAAAATCTGATCTTGAAGTCAAAACTAATGAATGCACCTAAAACTAGAGTTAGAAATAGTCTCTTTAAGAAAGGAATTGGAAAAGGCATCTTCTAAATTCCACAAGAACCTACAATTTGAAAAGAGTACTAAATGTTTAAATGACATGTTAAGCAAACAAAAATGTCATAAGGATACTACAGGCCTAGAATATGAAGAAGGGCAGACCTCTAAAGTCAGAAATGCACCAAGGAAGAAGATAGATTTGAGTCATCATGCTATTGCCCCTGAAGATAAAACATAAAATAAAGTTGCTGATGTTGGAAGAAAAAGAACAAACAGGTTCTCAAGAGCTCCACCTGTCAGGCAATACCATTTAGTAAGGTACAACTATTCTCAATTTCATGGTTTTTGCTATTCTTGTCAGATTTTTGGTCATAAATCAAGTGAATGTTGGAAACATGCCAGAAAACATGGATGGAATAGGGATTATAGACTGTCAAACCAAGTTGTATGCTATAAATGCAATCAACTAGGTCATAGTACAAGATTTTGTTATGTTCAAACAAGAAATGATGTTCTTGGTTTTTCAAGATGTGAGGCCCATCTTTTTACATTGCTTTAGACATTATGACTTAGCCTTTTTGATTTTTGCTAGTTGGATTTTATACTGGATTTGGTTTGGATAATTATGGACTTTATACTAATTTATTAGACATTATGTTTTGCTGAACCTTTGGACATGATTATATTTTATGATTAATATGGTTGGACTATAATTGAATTTAATGATTTTTCAGAAAAAAGAATTGAAGTAATGGATATTTTGTTATGCTAGTGAATTAAATAAATTATTTTAAATTGTTAATCATGTGATTTTTAATGAAAGTTGATTATTTAAATGATGTTATATATTATGTTGCTTCAGTTATTATTATCTTGATAAACTGATATTTGAACTTGAGTGTGCAAGTGGGTGGTCAAGATCCCTTTAGTGGATTTCGGAGACTCCATAAACCCTAGGTCAGCCCAGTTAAGCCTAGCCTAAACCAGGGAAGGGGTCAAGGCTAATTTTGTGATGTAATGTTATTATTGTCTTTTATTTTAATTTTTGTGTGATTGTGGTAATTTTATTTATTTTATAATTTTTTTTAACTATGTCATTTAAGTGGTGAGAGAGTCATTTAATTATTTATTTCTATTATTTTGTGAATAATGTTATTTTTATTTAAATTTATTTAAATGGTCATTTGAAGCAAAAGTCATTCTTTTTTGTTTATTTTATTTTTAATTTATAGTCCTGGGATGAGGATAAATACTGTAATTCTATATTTTCATATTTTAAATTTTGGGGGAAGATTTAACTCCTTGTAATTTTAGAAAAAGGATGATTTTATGGGAAGAAAAAAAAAGTTGTTATTTGTATTTTGCCTTCTTCTTTTTGGAAGTTTTTGGGGAGTTTTAATTATGGGAATTTGGGAGAGGGTTTTGGAGATTTTGTTTTTTTTTTCATTATTCTGATTTGTGCATGAAGTTTTATGAATGGAGAAAATTGTGAGAAGATAGGAAATTCTTTTGGATTTTGAGTTGGAAGAAGTTCTATTACTTGAATGCCTTAGATTCACATGCAACAATTGGGAAGCTAAATTGGTTTTCAATTTTTGGGCTCACCCTAACTTGGGGAGCAGAGGTAATTTCTTAAAAAAATTTATTTTCTGTATCTGGTAAATCTTGTTTTTGTGAAAGATAATCCTTGTGAATGTTGAGTCTTTGTGTGTGTTGTCATATTTTGTTTGGGATTGGGTTGTTTATGGGAGAAGCCCTCCATCTGGATGAGAGCCTCCCTCGTGATTGGGGTAGAGAGAGGCATGAAGCCTCTCTTGGGGAAGGTATTTTGGTTTATGTATTCAGACAAAGGAATTGAAGTTACCTATGAAAAAAAATGTGGTTGTTGAATTGGAAGAATGGGTATATGATTGGATGTGGCAGTATGAGTTTATGTGGAGTTATGGATGTGGTGTTGTGTGGGAGTTTTGTGTTTTGTGGAGTAACAGAGGATAATATTTATTATGATTATGTTTTGGTTTATTTCCCCAAGAGAGATGTTATCCCCTTTCTCCCCCTATTTGGATTCTGAAAGGATCCTCATGTGTGAGTCTACCCATGGGATTTTGTTGTCTGTTTATTCTTGATTTGATGTGAATTTGTAAGAATTGCTTGTATTGTTTCCCAGTTTATGGAGTTCTCCTGCTCGGGGGTGGGATATGCTGATGCAATCCCTACGGTAGCGTGGAGAGCAGGACTTGGCCACCTATTTGGCCTTTGTATGTGTGCAGGTTGATACGTTCCATTGTGAAGTTGAAGTTGGAATAATGGCTTCTTGTGAGGAAAAAGTTAATTATGGGTTTATGTAATTCTGGTGAAAGTGCCTGGAAGTGATTTTTCCATGTAATCTGTTGTTGTGTGTTAAGAGATGGAAAAGTTATGCGGTGGGTGAAGAAAACCCCATTTGTACATTGTTATGTTAAGACAATCTGGGAACTGTTCTTCCCTATTGAAAAATTTGTTGTATCCCAAGAGTTGTGATTTCTCTTATTATTCTGAATATCATTATTTCTATTAAGGCATCCTGTTATAATCTTGTATGATTTCCTTTTGCAATCTAAATTAGGATTAATATTGTTTTGTATATGTACTGGAATTGTTTTTTTTATATATATATATTGATAAAGTAAAGAGTTATGTTATTTTGTTGATTTTCTGTATAGAAACAAATTCATTTTGTAGATGAAAATAATCTTCTAATATTGAAACTTATTGCTCTATATATCAAACACTTGTATCTAAATCGATAAATAGAAGGAATTATATTATTTCATTTTTGGGATTCATCTATTGTATAAACAGGAATTACTTTTATGTTTAGTAATCCATGTGGAACGAAAATTATTACTATTGCTGTTATATATATATTCTTTTAGTTATCCTTTGGAACTGTGTTTAACAACAGTAACGAGAAATCATTTTATGTATTAAAAAAATAAGAAATGTAGAATGTAGTTTATTTTGAAAACAGTTTGCTAGGGCTATAATATGCAATTCGTTGTCTGTTAGTTAATATTCCCTAATTATATATGATGTATTCGCTATTTATGTCATAATACTTCGGTTCTATATGTTATATTCCCTCTATAATTTGGTGGTTAGTTGTTCCTTGATTCATTGTAAACACTTCATTCTAATTAAGCAAAACACTGTAGTACTTTAAATTTCTTTAGCGTTGCCAATTTTGACACTGCAGACTTATATATATTGATCACTATACTCTCCATTTTCACGGCTACATTTATAATGTCTCCGTTGATGTGTATTTACTCTGAAAAAAAACATTCTCCCTTGCTATTATTGAAATGCAATTCACTGTCAATCTTAACTCTGCCATAAATGATTTATGACAAGCACTGTCAAAGAATCTTAATATGGTCAATGCAAATTTTATTTTATTTCGCTGGTATTCAGTATCATTCACTGTAAATTATTTTCTTAACTCAGTAGATTGGTATTCGCTACTATGTGATATTTGTTGCTTTAAACCTGCAAAAGAAATTTTAGTATGAACATCGTTGATTTCACTGAGTATATATTTATTCTATTCATTTGTTGTAGTCCCTGTAAGACAAATACCTCCGTATCAGTAAACCTGTATATATAAATAAAATCATCAGTTGAAATTATAAATCAACCTAGTATCTAATATAATTTAGTTAATTATGGTTATCAGAAGTTAATTTTACTTTCCATTTCGAATAGAAAAAAAAAAGAAAAGAAAACAAGAAACTAATATTAGTATTAGAATTTAAGTAATCATATTAATTTCCTTAAGATCATAAATGGAAATCATGAGGATATAATAAACTAAGTCTATTTGATTGTTAAATAAGAAAAGCAAGTTCTATTTTAATAGTGCATGCTAGAAAAAGCAATTAGTTTTACTAAGCTTTTATAAAAAGAAAGTTATTGCTTTAGAATAGTAATAGGAAAAAAGCAGGTTAGACATGGTATTAAACTAGATTTTGTTTTATCTTTGAGATTTATTAGAAAAAGCATTGTTTTAATGAGTAAGACAAGAAAATATATCAGTTGCTAGATTACTTTGGGAAGAATCATAATTATTAAATTATTTTTAAGAAAAAGGAAATTTAAGTTTGTTTAATTAAAAATAAATTTTAGTGTTATATCATTTCATATAGATAAATATGTAAATTGCTATTATCAAATTTAAAAGGGATAATATATTTAAATAGAGTTAGTTAATTTTAAAGGCAAAGGTGTTTTGTTAGTCACATTATTTAAATACTCTTATTTTTAAATGGTAGAAATAAAATTTGAATTGAAAGTTATTTTAAATTAACAAGGGAATTTGAATTTATCAGTTAAATTTTGGGAAATAGGGAATTATTTAATTAAGTTGTTAATATTAATATTGCACTTGGAATTATTATTTTTAAGGTGTAAAAATTATTTATGTTATAGTTTCTTTGATTTACTAAAAGATGAAATTTAGTTTATCAACTATAGCAACGACTCTTAATTATCTTAATGAATTCATCATAGTGAACTTATCTCAAACTATTCAAATATTCTAAAACTTTACATTTTGTTCAATAGGACATTTGTAAACCAAGGACCTTCAACATCTTAGCATTTATGTTTTGGTGTCGTCAACTACGACTATAGGTGAACTTATTCTTTGCAAGTTATTCATTGATGCATTCAAACTTAAAAAAAAAAAATTCCTATCTTTTTAGCCCTCTTGTATGGTGACATACAAGAGGTCTCGTCACAGGCATGACATTTGGTATTAGAGCTAGGTTTCCACACTTTGGGAACTCTAGGGATTTTAACATGTGGAACTAAAAACTTTTGTAACTGTTTGGTTTTTTAGGATGCCTTCCAGACGAAGACGCACTCATTCGGGTGCTCAGTTAGAGTCAGTTTGTCAGGACATACCTAGGGATCAGGGCCCCCAAAATTTGCAAGTGTTACAATAACTAGTGGATGTAGTTCAGACTCGGTTACCTCCACCACCACCTGAACATCTGCCTCATCCTCATTCTGAGGAGCATGGTTCAGCTCACAGAGAGTGTTGTAGGAGCCCCACCATAAATAGAGAAGAACATCGTGAGGAAGGGATGGGAGAGTCAGGACACCATGTTTCTCCTCATGTCAGTCGACAAGAAAACTTTGGACCACCCAGAGAACAGTTTCACATATAGGCAGATTAGAGAATTCCTTTACCTGCAGCCCCCATGCTTTTCTAGTACTACCGATGGCGTAGAGGTAGAGTCTTGGTTACTAAAGCTTGAAGATTGTTTTAAACTCAAATTTTATGGCAGCAATCTCAAGGCGAGGTTGGCCATTCACCTACTAGGAGGAGCTGCTACCACTTGGTGGCAATAAGAAGAAAGAAAGAACCATATTTTAGTTGACACTTTAGGTTAGGAGACCTTTGTAGAAAAGTTTGGGAAAAGATATATCTCTGAAGATTTTAGACAGAAAAAGATAGATGAATTTCATGAACTATAGCAGAGGGGACTTACAGTTGCACAATATGAGAATAAATTTCTAAAGTTACTCCCTTATGTTGATTACATTCAGGATGAGAAATTAATGGTTAATAGGTTTGTCAGAGGACTGAATCATAGCATAGCAGGACCTGTATGCTTAGCAAAACCTAAGACTATACAGGAAGTCGTAGAAAAGGCTCTTATTGGAGAAGAAATCCTCCCTAGGAATCAAGGTAATTGTGAGCAGTATAGAAACAATGAGCAAAACCAATAGAACATAAACTTTTCTAGGCCTCATGCACCCCAGGGGGGCAGTTACAGGAATAATGCTTTACCTCCTAGACCCCCTCGACAGCAACAGCAACAACAACATAATAAGGGATAGAAAAATAGGAACAATCAGGGTAATCAAGGGACACAATCTAGGACATGGCAGCCTCAACCTCAACGTAAAGACCAGAGGCCTCAAACTCAAAATGCCAGACCAATCTGTACTCAGCAGAACATTAGGGACAGTCAAGCTAGCTCCAGTAGACCGCCCTTCTAGCAACAGTCTCAGGCTCCCACTAGGGGTCCTTGTTACACTTGTGGTGGCATGGGTCACATTGTGTGAGATTGTCCCTGTAATCGCTCCTTAGTAGGAGCTCAGCAGTCAGCTTTTTTAGAATCGATAGTTGGGGATGTGGGTAAATCCCACAGGATTTTTGCTGTAGTTGATAACCGCCAGACAGAGCACCAGGCTACAGTAATTGAAACCCAAGGTAAAATTGGTAACATTCCTATTTCTATACTTTTTGATTTTGGGGCAATGGATTCTTTCGTATCCCCTCCTATAGTGAAGCGATGTGGTTTGGTGGCAACTAGGTAGCAGGATGACTGGGATGTAGAGTTGGCCACATGAGCCAAGATGTCAATTAATTCTTTAGTTTAGGGTTGCCAGTTAGAGATTGGAGCTTTCACTACTATGGTGGACCTTCGAGTCCTTCCGTTGGGATCATATGACATTGTTCTAGGCATGGATTGGCTCAATGCACATAGTGCCAAGTTGGATTATCGAACTAAGGTGATCGAGTGCCTTGATAGTGAGGGTAATCTGATTAGGATTTCAAGGATTCAGAGGCCAGTGTCTTTAAGAATGATTTCTACAAAGCAACTCAAGCGTAGTATGCGCAAAGGTTGTCAGTTGTTTGCCATATTTATCAGTGATAGATCAGAGGAAAAATTAGATACCACTATAGATGAACATCCCATTCTATGAGAGTTTGTTGACGTGTTCCCCTCAGAGCTTACAGAAATTCTGCCTAAGCAAGAAATAGACTTTCATATAGATCTTGTGCCAGGAGCTCAACCTATTTCTAAGGCTCCATATCACATGACCACTCAGGAGCTTCAGGAGCTCAAAGTCTAGTTAGAGGAGCTTTTGGAAAAGGGCCATTTACGCCCTAGCATCTCACCTTGGGGTGCACCTGTTATCTTTGTTAAGAAGAAGGATGGGTCACTCCGCCTGTGCATCAACTATAGACAACTGAACAAGCTTATAGTTAAGAATCATTATCATCTACCTAGGATAGATGACTTGTTCGATCGAATTCAAGGAGCTGAGGTGTTTTCCAAGATCAACCTAAAATCAGGTTACCATCAGCTAAGAATTGTAGAAGTGGATATACATAAGACAACTTTTTGTACCTATTATGGCCATTATGAATTCATGGTAGTATTTATGAGCCTCATGAATGGGGTGTTCTAAACTTTCCTTAACAAGTTCATAGTTATTTTCCTCGATGACATATTGATCTATTCACGCATAGAGGAAGAGCATGAGGAGCACTTGAGGTTGGTGTTGCAGTGTTTGAGGGATAATCAATTGTACACAAACCTAGCAAAGTGTGATTTCTTTCAAAGGGGGATTCAATACTCAGGTCATATCATCTCAGGTGATGGTATTGCAATGGACCTGGCTAAAATCAAGGCTATTTTGGAATGGCCTTCTCCAACAAATGTAACTGAGGTTAGGAGTTTCATGGGATTGGTTGGGTACTATAGGAGGTTTGTAGAGGGTTTTTTGAGGATTGCTCATTTGATCACTTCCCTTCATAAACAAGGGAAGAAGTTTGTCTGGATAGAATAGTGTGAAAGGGCTTTTCAATTTCTGAAAGAGAAGCTAACTAGTGCTCCCATCCTGGCCATACCAGACCCTACAGTGGATTTTGTAGTATGCACCGACGCTTCTATCAAAGGTTTGGGTGCTGTCCTTATGCACGAAGGATGTGTCATAGCATTTGAGTCTTGCAAATTGAAAGTACACGAGCTTAACTATCTGACTCACGACCTGGATTTAGCATATGTCGTTCATGCTTTGATGAGGTGGCGACACTTTCTCTTAGGTCACCAGTTTAAACTTCACTCCGATCACCGAAGCCTACAATACATTTTCACACAACCAAATCTTAATGCAAGGCAACGGCGATGGATGGAGTTCCTTTGCAAGTATGATTTCAATATTTAGTATATCAAGGGTAAGGAAAATGTTGTAGCAGATGCCTTGAGTAGAAGGAAGCACAGAGTGTCCTCCTTGGTCTTGCAGACAAATTTGCAGGGATGGATCTTAGATGTTTTGCCTTAGGATTCATGGTACAATGAGGTAGTTCAGGAGTTCAGATCACAGGGGTCCTTGAAGGACAAATTTGAGGGTTACTCACTTGATACATATGGTTTGTTGTGACATTATGGTTGTATTTATGTTCCTCTTGTGGGGGACCTTAGAGCTTTGGTGTTAGTAGAGACCCATAGAGCTCCCTATGCAGCTCACCTGGGGGTTAAGAAGATGCATGCCGACCTCCAAAAATTATACTTTTGGGTAGGGATGTGAAAAGATATAGCTAAGTTTGTAGCCAAATGCCTCAAATGTCAGCGGGTTAAGGTCAGCACCCGGTGGGGATGTTATATCCACACGCCATTCTTGAGTGGAAATGGGATGTAATCTTGATAGACTTCATAGTAGGCCTCCCTATGTCATCTCGTAGGCATGATGCAATTATGGTTACTGTGAACAAATTGACTAAGGTTGGACACTTCTCTCCAATGAGATCATCTTATAATGCAGCTTCTGTAGCAAAAGTTTTCCTTGACGATATTGTTAGATTGCACGGTATCCTTCAGAAAATCATTTTTGATAGGGACCATGTGTTCACTTCATCTTTTTGGAGAGCCCTACAGCAAGCTTTAGGTACACAGCTCAATTTTAGCACCGCATACCATCCAGAGACTGATGGTCAAACTGAGAGAGTAAATCAGATTCTCAAGGATATGCTTAGGATGTATGTGATGGACCAGCAGTCCAAATGGGAAGATTACCTCTATCTAGTAGAATTTGCATATAACAACGGTCATCACAGCTCCTTGGGCATGGCCCCTTTTGAGGCCCTTTATGGTAGGCCTTGTAGAACACCCTTGAGTTGGGAAAGGATTGAAGATAGATTTGCAGTAGGTCCAGACCTAGTACAGGAAATGGAAAGACATGTAACCTGAATTCGAGAATAGTTACAGATAGCTCAGGACAAGCAGAAGTAGTTTGTGGATGCCAAGAGGGTATACATGACTTTTGAGGTCGGTGACAAGGTTTTTCTAAGAGTTTGGCCACATAAGATCCCAATTCGCTATGGAAAGGGTTCTAAACTTGCACCCATATTTATTGGACCCTTCGAGATTCTTGAGAGGATTGGCCTAGTTGCCTACCATCTAGCGTTGCCACCCAGCATGTCGCGCATTCATGATGTTTTTCATGTTTATGTTCTTAGAAAGTATATGTCTGATCTTTCTCATGTTTTAGATTGGTGTGCCCTCCAGGTCACGCAAGACGGGAAAATGTCTTTGGAGCCCATTCGAATATTAGATCGTCAAACTTTGGCCCTCCGAGGGCGAATGCTAGACCAAGTCAAGGTCCAATGGGACCAGCTAGATGAGTCCACTACTACTTGGGAGGAGACTGCTCAGATGAGGTCCTTGTACCCTCACCTCTTTGAGGGCTTCCAGGAGGAAGCCTAATACAAGAGGGGGAGTATGTGAGGCCCATCTTTTTACATTGCTTTAGACATTATGACTTAGACCTTTTGATTTTTGCTAATTGGATTTTATACTGGATTTGGTTTGGATAATTATGGACTTTATGCTATTTTATTAGACATTATGTTTTGATGAACCTTTGGACATGATTATATTTTATGATTAAAATGGTTGGATTATAATTGAATTTAATGATTTTTCAAAAAAAGAATTGAAGTAATGGATATTTTTTTATGCTAGTGAATTAAATAAATTATTTTAAATTGTTAATCATGTGATTTTTAATGAAAGTTGATTATTTAAATGATGTTGTTATATATTATGTTGCTTCGGCTATTATTATCTTGATAAACTAATATTTGAACTTGAGTGTGCAGGTGGGTGGTCAAGATCCCTTTAGTGGATTTCAGAGACTTCATAAACCCTAGGTCAGCCCAGTTAAGCCTAGCCTAACCCGAGGAAGTGGTCAAGGCTAATTTTGTGATGTAATGTTATTATTGTCTTTTATTTTAAACTTTGTGTGATTGTGGTGATTTTATTTATTTTATAATTTTTTTTAACTATGTCATTTAAGTGGTGAGAGAGTCATTTAATTATTTATTTCTATTGTTTTGTGAATAATGTTATTTTATTTAAATTTATTTAATGGTCATTTGAAGCAAAAGTCATTCTTTTTTGTTTATTTTATTTTTAATTTATAGTCCTGGGATGAGGATAAATATTGTAATTCTATATTCTCATATTTTAAATTTTGGGGGAAGATTTTGTTTTGGCTAACAGATTTGTCTTAGCCTAAAAATGTTTTATTCTGACTCTATACCCCTTTCTTTCAAGAACAAATAAGTTAAACAACAAATGGGTGAACTATCAGGAATAGTTCCCCGCTGAATTAAGGTACAGCTCCCTCTTAGATCTTCAATGAATTCAAATTATTCTAATCATTCAGATACACTTTTAACCAGAAAGCATTAAAGGCAAACTAACATCCATACATCATCATTCTATGAAAGTGGTATCTTTCTTCTTTATAACATCATTCGGTGATAGAATACATAGATTCCATCTTCAATAATAATCAGATATATAAATATGTATATTACTGAACCAATAAATGATAAAATATATATGATGAGTTATCCAATGAAAGAACAATTACCACATGAAAGAAGAGTTCGCACAGAAACCCAATTTCAAATAACTTAAACACATAGATTTAAGACTGCAGCAATCATTTCTCCTTCTCATTCATAGATGAAAGTGTTTTAGACAAACATCACATATATTGTAAAATAGCAAAAGTTTAGCTCCAAAATTCCTTGTATCTTCTCCTTAACTTTCTGTATATCAGTTTTAACAACTAAAAACATATATATAGTTACCCTAATTAACCGTTCTTTTAAACCCAGAGTTAAAACCAACTCTAACCCACGCGAGATTTTAGTTTCATAAAAGCTCATTGAAAGATAAAGTTTTTGAACATAATTCCAACTAAATAACTAAATAAAGAGATTATGCAAGAAAGATCATGACTGTGGATTTTCTTTGTTCGACTGAGGAGACACGTTGAGCCTTCCACTCCTAAAATGCGGTAACAAATTCCTGGATTTTTGAGAAGTTAGGAATGCCAATGTGTTTAACCTTTGCTTTCCAAACATCTTTCTCTCTTCGAATCTTCGCCGCTTTCTCCGCATGCTCCGGGAATGCATCGACATAGAGGTGAAGAAGTGATTCTACCTTTGATATCTGAGAGAAACCTTCAATTAATAGGTTATCATTTTCTTTAACAAAACTATTTTTTTCTCTGAAGGATTGAACCATAGTATCGATATCCTTTTCTAGCTCCCCATCATCTTTTATATATTTCACATTGATGCATTCCAAATCATGCTCAAAATGAGGATCAATCACTTGTTCTTCATCATCAATTATTCCAGAGATATTCATACTCAGATTGAGTGTAACTATTTGCCCCAAGGAGAACTTGCACCAAAGCTTTCTTCTAACTTCAAATTCATTTGGACAATCCTCCCAATAGTCTTCTAACTGGGGAATATGTGAAAATCCCATTCCAAAATCAAGATTGTCCCTAGCAAAACCTTTGCTATCAAACTGGGGTCTGGCGTTATAGGACTAAAAATTGAACTTTGTTAGATCCACCTCCAAATTTAAAGCATCAAAAATTGACTGACATGAATAGTGTCCAAGTTCAACAGGAAAAGATATACTAGATTCTTTCTTCATTGGAAATTTCTTATCTACATGGGCTAACTGCCTACAAACGTCTATCAATACAAAGTGGTCAAAAACATATTTGGGTAGCTTCACTGGTTCACCATCAAAACCACCAACTCTGATATAAGTAAATTTGGGAAACTGAACGAAGAAACTACCATAAATACTGATTAGCTGCATAGCTTCATCAGACATCCTCTTATTAACATTGCCTACCAATTCATAAGTTATCCTACCAGTAAAAACATCGTTAACCCTCCCATAGTTTTCATAACAATTTTGCATCTACAAATGTGAATAATAATCATAAATTTTGTTGTTTTCAACCAAGGATGCATGAGGCAACCCTCTCCATTCTCTTGTAGATGCTAGGCAGTAAAAGAGATATGAAGACATAAAAATCCTTATTCCCCAAGTAATTACTCAAACCCAGATGCAAACATTCAGCTATGATTTCTGCCCAATCCAGATACTGTTCTCCTTGGAGGATCACCTGAATGAAGAAATACATCCAGTCCTCCCAATAAAATTCCTGGGAGTTACCCTTTAGCCTGTGTACCAATACCATGATATCCTTTACTTCCGGTATCATGTGTTCTCTTGTTAGTGGTCTGGGCAGTCTTGATCCTCCCTTTTGAAATTTCAATAGCCAATTTGTTGCAATTAAACTCCTGTAGTTTGATTTCTTCAATGAAAAATAGTTGTAAGAAGAAGTAATATTAAGGTCAGAATATGGCTCCTTAGGCGGAATTTTCATCACAACCATTACGGTTTGTCTATTGACAGGTAGTAACACATTGCCATCTGTATTTCTGATACACCTATTTTGGGGGTCATATCTGCTCATGCATTCCAGAACTAATTCAGGGCATTGTACCGCCATGGGAAAGGGTGCAGCTTCGACTAAACCACTTTCTACTATTTTCTCCATCATAGGAGTTGACATAGGATTTTTAACCCTCTCCTTAAAATCCTCTAAATCATATTGAGCTAGAGAGGTATCCCCAAATTCAGGAAGAGAACAAACAAGACTAGGACCGTGTTTGGAACCACAACAAGCAGATTTCATGGCTACAGATTGGATAGATATAATGAAAAATGCTTTGAACTTCTCTAATAATACCAGAAACTCAAAATGATTCTCCTTTCCAACAAAGTAATGGAATCAGCTTATAGGAAAAGTTGAACTCACCTTCAATGGATTAGAAATTATTGTGAAACTGGGCAATAAAAATCTTATACCTCCAGTACTGCTCTCCTTTTGAATCACCCTGTGTGTTTACTATTAAAATGGCCCGTCCTTTCTTGATAAAAGGCATGAAATTAGGTTGAATAATTGCTGGATCAATTAACTTGTGCTGAACTTGCTTGATAGGACGCAAATTCTGACAGGTGCATTATTTGTAAGTAGTTCTCATACACGACCTCAATATGTAATGATTACTCATGACCTTTCAAAGTTAGAACTTTTAATTTCATAAAATGTTCTGGATATATTTCCCTCTAAATGATTTACTTCTTTTAATATCTCCCACAAATTTTGACTTAAAGAAGACTTCGAGAAAAGTGGGACTAAAGTCACAGAATGTTGGACCTTTGAACCTTTGAACTCCTGAATGAGGTTCAACTCGCAGGTTTAAAAATACAAATTGAGTTACACGAAGTGACCAATAGTTCACAACTTTTCAAGAAACATTGAACCTTTGAACTCTTGAACCGTTGAACTCTTGAACCATTGAAATGAGGTTCAACTCAAAGGTGCAAAAATACAAATTGAGTTGAACTCTTGAACCATTGAAAAATGGTTCAAGTTTGAAGGTTCAATTCTTTAGTAATTTTGCACATAGGAAGAAAAGCGGATAAATTTTAAAAACAAAGAGCCGACTTAAGAAGTAAACACATGACTAATAAGGTAAGGTGGCGGGTCAACTTTTGCTTAGGGAAGGTTCACGAAAAATTGAATAAGGGTGAATTAAAAGTTAACATTGGCTCTGACTGAGGATTACATTTTATGACAAAATGCAGAGAACTCAGAAACTCTAGTTACACACAAACTGAAACACCGGGATAGAAGAAAAAGAAACAAGGCAAACCAAAACTGGAAAAGAAAACAATAGCACACGACAACAAAGGAAAGACTATGTACAAAACATGGGACACCTGTTTTACAGTCGATACAATTTAAGGTCATATCCATTATAGGATAGGGGTAAAATAGATCCATCCAGATATTCCAATTTGAAAGAATTAGGGCCTAGTACCTGATGAATTTTGAAAGGTCCTTTCCAAAGTGAATCAAATTTTCCATGTGCTCCTTTAGGTTCTCTCCTCCTATCCCATAGTAGCACTTTGTCTCCTTCCATGAATTTTCTGGGCCTTGTTTTTTAATCAAAAATCTTCTTGACCCTAGCTTGGTGAGTAGTAATCCGATCGACCAATTCATTTCTTTCCTCTTCAATCTTAGTTAAGTACATAACTCTTTTCTCTAAGGAATCTTGAAAGTATTGATCTTCAATTACATTTTGTAATTTGGCTGCAAATAATTCCATAGGTAATGATAACTGAGCTCCTAATCCATAAACCAGCTCAAAAGGCATCATTCCTATTGCCCTTTTTGGGGTTACCTTGTCAGCCCAGAGTGCTTCATACAATCTTTTATGCCAATCTTTGGGATTCTCACTTACCAATTTTCTCATGATGGTTATCAAAATTTTATTACTGGAATCAGCTTGTCCGTTCCCTTGAGGGTAGTAGTCTGATGAGTGAGAGGGATCTATGCTCATAGAAAAAAGAAGTAAGTTCAACTGAGGAAAAGTTGGTGGTGTTATCTGCTACAAGTTTCTAAGGGACACCAAAATGCACCAGTATATTTTCTCTGAGAAAATTGCACACTACTTCTGAAGTGGTTCTTTTCACAGGGACTGCTTCAACCCATTTTGTAAAATAGTTTGTTGCTATTAGAATGTGTGTATGTCCGGCACTTGAAGGAGGTGAGAGAGGCCCAATAAATTATAATCCCCATTGTTTGGAAGGTTCTTCAATAACGACAGACCTCAGAGGCAATGCTACAAGTTGTGGCCTTCCTAAAAACATTTTGCATTTTTCACAATTAGCTACCCATCTGTATGCATCTTTAAACATACCCAGCCAATAATAACAATTTCTAAGTATTTTGAAGGTTGTGACCGAAGAAGAGAAGTGTCCACCGTAGGCTTCATTATGAAAAACTTTCAAAAGCTTGTGTTGTTGTTCCTTATCTACACATCTCGGAAAGGTTCCATCTAGTCCCTTTTTGTATAAGACATCACCCCAAATGACATATTTTGCTGCTTTTAACCTCATATTTCTTTTCTCCTTTAGGGATAAGTGAGCAGGACAGTCTCCATAAGTAAGATAGTGTGCCACATTTAGGAACCATAGATCTTGTAAACTTACCAACAAGATAGTGGGAAGTTCTTCTTCTTCTTCCTTACTTTCAACAATCAATTTACATAGACCTTGACCTCTAACTAATTTGGTTGGCCTAACCTCCAAGTCATATTCTTGAATTTTAGCAACCCACGTTGCTCTATTGTTCATCCCAACATCCTGTTGAGTCAAAATACTTTTTATAGCCGAACTAGGCACAAATACATTTGAATGAGAATGTAGTATGTAATATCTAAATTGTTTGATAGCCTTTACCACAACAAAAGATTACTTCTCAGCTAAAGAATATTTAAGTTCATGTTTCTTGAGAGCAACACTCATAAAGGCTATTGGGGCTTCTACATTCAATTCATTCTTCTATAGTAATATACCAGACATGGTATGTTCTGAGGCATAACAATAAATAATAAAATCTTTTTGGAAATCAAGGTTTACCAAAGTAGGTATTTGTGCAATTGCTTCTTTAATATCTTCAAATGCTTTCTTAGCAGTCTCGTTCCATTTGAATGCCTATTTTTCACTCATCATCCCTACAATATGTTTTGTAATCTCAGCAAAATCAGGAATGAACCTTCTGAGGAAGTTAATCTGGCCAAAGAAAGACTTAACTCTAGTCCTATTAGAAGGAAGACTTAGTTGTTGTATTGCTCTGACCCTTTCTGGATCAATCTTGATTCCATCCTTTGAAACTAAGTGTCCCAACAACTTACCTTCTGTTACACAGAAAACTGACTTCTTAGGATTAAGAGATATCCCATGACTCTGACACCTTTACAAAATGATCTCTAGATCTTTCAGATGATCCTCCCTTTTTCTAGAGAAAACAATCAAATCGTCAAGATAAATGACAATAATTCTATCTTTTAGATCTCTAAAGGATGAATCCATCGCCTGTTGAAAAGTTGCACCAGCATTAATTAAACCAAAGGGCATACAGTTATAAGCAAAAGTTCCCTGGGGTGTAGTGAAAGCAGTTTTATGTTGATCAGCTGCAGTCACACTTATTTGATTATAACTTGAGAACCCATCTAACATGGACATCATCTCAGATCCAACAACTGTTTGTAAAATATGATCCATCACAGGTAAGGGATAATTATCTTTCAAACTAGCTTGGTTCAGATTCCTAAAATCAACATAGATTCTTATTTCTCCATTTTTTTTGCGTACTGGGACAATGTTTGCCACCTAGGTGGAGTGATGAATCAGATAAATGATCCTAGCCTTCAACATTTTATCGATCTCCTTAAAGATAGCCTCAGTAACTTTTGGGTTATAGTTTCTCAACTTTTGCCTGAATGGAGTTACATTTGTTTTTAAGGAATATGATGCTGAAATTGACCACTCCTAAAATCCTTTAGGTCATCATAGCAGAAAGCAAAGACATCCGTATACCTAATCAACAGATTAATCAATTTTTTTTTCTCCTCTGGCGAACAACACCTACTAATAGAAATCCATTTAGGATTAGTTTTACTTCCAATGTTTATTTTCTCATAATCCCCCAATTTGTCAGGATTCTGAACAAGCTTGCCTTTGGTATATTCATCTTGTCAAGTAAACAAGTGTTCTAGAGAGACCAGCCCTTTGGGGATTTTGTTTCCCTTTAACTGAATAACATCATCCTTTAAATTGATCCCTAGATCAGGACTGAATTCTTTACATTCTGCTTCAAAACCTTCAAAACAAGTCCCCAGGAACATCTCAACATTCTCCAAGAACTTTCTGATCTACCTATCATTCTCAAAAACTTGCCAATTTTTAGCATTATTTGGGGCATTAGGACAGTAGACCAGTTCTATTCTATGTTAATCTTTTTTGAAATTAGTGTGTGGGAGAAGAAGAGAAGCTAACACTGCTAGAGAATCTGCCCGTGTGTTCAAATCTCTGGGAATTGCCTCAATAGAAAAAGCATCAAAATATTCTATCTCATCCCAAACTCTGTTCCTGTAATGTCTCAATCTTTCATTTTTAACCGAAAAAATGCTTCTCACCTATTTAACAATTAATTCAGCATCTCCTTTTGTTCTGAGTATCTTTATACCTTTTCCTTTGGCTTCATTTAACCCAAGCAATAGAGCTTCATATTCTACAGTGTTATTAGTGTTTTTATCTAACTTGAAAGAGTAAGGAAAAATTTTACCTTCAGGTGAGATCAAAACAACCCCTACCCCTAAACCAATGGTAGCACAACTACCATCAAATTCCATGGTCCATAGATCATCTGAATGAACAGACTTTGGGACGGATTCTTCCTTCATGTCTTCAGAAGAGAGAAAATAGTTACCAAATTCACATTCTTCAAATAGAATCTAAGACTTAGGATCATCAGAAGGGTATATAGTAAACTTGCATTTAGGTTCAGGTTCTAGCTTAACTTTTTGCTTTCCCACTAGAATTGTAGCTTCTGACCAATCCAATTTAATATGCCCACCTAAGTCTTTGCAAAAGGTCCTGCTCAACAACATCCCATAACTAACAGGAATATCCGCTACCAAGATAGTCAACTTCACTCTTTTTATCAGGATAGGCTGCAAGAGCAAATCGTGCATCTTTAATTTGTCCGAGCAAAGAAATCTGTTTGCCATCCATGGAGTAACACCTACCAAATGTTTTTGTAAGGGATAGGCCTAGAGATTTGGCTACAGAAGAAGGCATAATATTATCAGAAGCACCTGAGTCTATGATACAATTACTGAGTTTATGGCCATTTATGAATAAAGAAACATAGAATGGGTTGGGCTTCATATCGGCCATATAAGAGGTATCATTAGATGAATTGAGGGCCATTTTAGGAGTATACGTGGGTGACTCAGGTGGAGAAGCAAATAATTGGGCAATGGGAGACTCAGCATTAACATTTAGTTGACTTTCAGGTTCAATTTGTGTAGGACCACCTTTGACATATTTAACCAATTTATCAAGTTCTTTGGGTTTTAACTTGAGGTATTCAGCAGGGGATATTTGAATCTTTGCAGACTTACAAAATTCTAAAATATCAAAAGAAGTCTCACGATCATTTCTATGTAATAATTTAATTTCTTGGGTCTTCAGATTAACATCAGAGGTTCTAATTAAAGGTTCCTTACCTTTAATAGGCACTTCTTAAGTATTAGAAAATCTTGGATTCTTCTGACTTCTGGTAAGCACAGCACATGAAGGATCTTCAAGAGTAACCAATATTTCACCTCCTCTTTCTGAATCTGATTCATATTCTAGGAAGTGTATTTCAGAGTCGCCAGGTTCCTCAAAGTTCCTTTCTTCTTCAGTAATCTCTCCCAATACATCTTGAGTAGCGACCATTTGAGCATATCTAAGCATCTCTGGACAAGAATTTCCATCATGATTAGTAGTCAAATGAAAGGCACACATATTCCCTCTTCCAAGAGGAGCTTCAATAGTTAACCTTGGTTGTTCTGATGTAAGTGGCAATGTCCTACTAGTATTTGTCTGTTGATTAAAATTTCTCCTGCCGATATCTTGATATGGTTGTTGAAATGAAGTACCAACCTTAGGCATCTGTCTTTTCAAAGTGATCATATCATTAACTAGCCTTTGAACCATGGGATCTGTAGAGGATGAGGGATGAGCATTAGGTACTTGGACTTCTCTCGTCCATTTTCCATCCATAAGAAGATCATCTTCTAACCCAACTGCCAAGGTTTGTGCGATCGCTAAGTCGGTAACTGCACCTCTTCTAAGATGGAAACTAATATCAGGGGGCATAGAATTGATAAAGAAACATTTCTGATTCTCAAGAGTTGGCCTCTTAGCATTTGGGATTTTGTGCACAATTCTATTGAATTTGGCTATAAATTCCCTCATGGGCTCTTGAATTTCTTTCTTGAGCTGAGTCAATTGAGCAAGAAGGTAATGTTCATCTTCTGCACTTTTGAATCCATTTTTGAATACAATTTTCATATCATTCCAGTTTGTAATTGAAGAGTTAGACAAATGATAGAACCATTGTGCTGTAATATTAGTTAGAATTCAGACAAAAAGCCTTATGGTTACATCTTGATGTTGCACACCTAACACACCACACGCCACAGCGAAGGCACTCAAATGCTCATCTGGTGATTGTCTTCCATCTCCATTAAATTTAGGTAAGTTTTCCCTTGCATTTTTAGGCAGAGGATTCAGGTTAGCCCCTAAATTTAGAGGTCTTATAGATGCTCCCCAAGGTTGATCCATTGGTAGAAAGCTTATAGCAGAAGGAATGATAGTACCATAAAGAGTTAAGGCTTGACAGACAGAGGATATAGAGAGCTTAGGGGGGCTAGGAGGTCTACTTATAGCTCTCCTAATAGGAGTAGGAATATAAGGAAAATTTAGGGTTTGCAACGTTTGAAAAGTAGGATCTTCAACTCCCTCTCTCCTCAAAGACCTTGTGTATCTTCTGGAATCCAGTTTATGATATTGTAATTGGATAGGTAGTTATTGGTTTCTAGGTTGTTCTTGACCTCTTCGGACTTCAGGGGCTTGATTTCTTACTGCATTTTCTGCTTGCCTCCTTCTTTGTCTGAGTAACAACAATCTCAAATTATCAACCAATTCTTCTTCCTTTTCTAATACTTGGCTTGCCCTTCTATAATCATCAATATTTCAGTGAGTGCGCCATGCAAGAGTATTTAACTGACCAATTATATCTTCCTGCTTGTCTTGAAAACCAAGATTAGGTTGTAGAATAGGAATTATGTTTTCATATGGAAGCACCATCATTGCTTCATATTAAGGTGACTAATCTTTCAACAAACAAATTCGATCCCCAGCAGAGTCACCAAAAACTGTTGGCTAACAGATTTGTCTTGGCCTAAAAATGTTTTATTCTAACTCTATACCCCTTTCTTTCAAGAACAAATAAGTTAAACAACAAATGGGTGAACTATCAGGAATAGTTCCCCTCTGAATTAAGGTACATCTCCCTCTTAGATCTTCAATGAATTCAAATTATTCTAATCATTCATAAATGCTTTTAACTAGAAAGCATTAAAGGAAAACTAACATTCATACATCATCATGCTATGAATGTGGTATCTTTCTTCTTTATAACATCATTTGGTGATAGAATACACAGATTCCATCTTCAATAATAATTAGATATATAAATATGTATATTACTAAACCAATAAATGATAAAATATATATGATGAGTTATCCAATGAAAGAACAATTACCACATGAAAGAAGAGTTCGCACAGAAACCTGATTTCAAATAAATTAAACACACAGATTTAAGACTACAGCAATCATTTCTCCTTCTCATTCATAGATGAAAGTGTTTTAAACAAACATCACATATATTGTAAAAATAGCAAAAGTTTAGCTCCAAAATTCCTTGTATCTTCTCCTTAACTTTCTGTATATCAGTTTTAACAACTAAAAACATATATATAGTTACCCTAATTAACCGTTCTTTTAAACCCAGAGTTAAAAGCAACTCTGACCCACACGGGATTTTAGTTTCATAAAAGCTCATTGAAAGATAAAGCTTTTGAACATAATTCCAACTAAATAATTGAATAAAGAGATTATGCAAGCAAGATCATGATTGGGGTGGTGGATTAGAATCTCTAGATTTGCTTTGTTCAACTGAGGAGACACGTTGAGCCTTCCACTCTTGAAATGCGATAACAAATTCCTAGATTTTTGAGAAGTTAGGAATGCCAATGTGTTTAACCCTTGCTTTCCAAAAATCTTTCTCTCTTCGAATCTTTGCCACTTTCTCTGCATGCTCTAGGAGTGCATCGACACAGAGGTGAAGAAGTGATTCTACCTTTGATATCCAAGAGAAATCTTCAATTAATAGGTTATCATTTTCTTTAACAAAACTAATTTTTTCTTTGAAGGATTGAACCACAGTATCGATATCCTTTTCTGGCTCCCCATCATCTTTTATATATTTCACATCGATGCATTCCAAATCATGCTGCAAAGACTGGGTAAACTCAGTTATTTCTTTAATCATTTTTGTAAATTCAGTTCTCCCTTGACGAGATACTGAGTTTCTCCATTCGATGTTTCTCTTGCTTACATATAGTGTATCATCGTTCAGACTTGTCAAATTGTTTTCTAATAAAAACTTTGTTACCCCATATTTCTAAACTTCATCAATTTGATTCATCACATTCATCCACTTCCCTTCATCTTTTACCCATGAAGCATTTTGTGTTTTCAAATCTTTGATGGTAGCCATGGTTTCATCATATATATTTTTAATTCATTAATGTATCTTGTACCCTTTTGGATGATACCATCCAACCAATCATCAAACACTCTGGTCACCATTTTGTTTCTGTGTATCTAATCTAGCATTTTCTAATTGGTTGGAGATTTTGGGTCAAAAGACAGAGGTAGTTGAGAAACAGGTTGGGGATTTGAATTATGAATGGCATCAATGTACTCTGCCATTGATCGTAAAGTCCATTTCAACTCCCTCTTATCTTTTTCATCCTTCCAGGTACGGATGACTATCCTCTTGGTAGATGCTTCTAGATGGTGTACGTCTGCGGCACGTGATGCAGTCCCAAGATCTATTTTTTCTATTGTGAAATCCTGAACCGTGGGATCTTGAACTTCTTCATTAGTTGTTGGCCAAGCTATTTTTGCACTCCAATTCCCTGTATTAGGGTCAATGTCCACTCTAGTTGTAGTTTTCAGCCTTTGGATTTAGGAGTCTTTCCTAGGCACTTGCTAACCATGTCCTCCAATGGCAATGAAAACGGAACTATTTTTCTTTTATCACTAATTGAACTTTCCAACCATTTTGGTGCAAGGGCCGGAACTTCTTTACCAGGGTTCAGTTGTTCGGAAGGCACATTTGATATCATCATCAGGTTGGCAGAATCCAAAGCAACCTCTACTTGTTGGTTTGCACTGGTCTCTTCTGCCATTGGTGAATCAAATTCTTTATCGCCCATTGCTTCCCCCGAATCTTCTTCAGAGTTTAAATCCATAATTATTCTTTCTGAAATCTCCTTCTTCTTCCTTCTTTTGGTCCTTAATCTGGTGGTACGAGAAGGTAGAATAGTTGCAAGGGTTTTCTTGGACTTTTTGATAACAGAACCCTTTCCAATTCTTGGCTCAGGAGTACCTGCATCACAGATAGTAATAGGTCGATTAGAAGAACTTATTGGAGATGGTGATTCACCAATTGGTGCACATTGCTGGGAATCTTCATTTTGAACCTCCTTCAGTCTACATTCCCTTAACCATTTCTCAGTTCTCCTTATCACTGGAAGGGTTTTGACTTCAATCCAATCCTATTCACCTCTATCCCAATCAACTTCTGGAATAGGTAGCTGTTTTATTTGTTCAAAATGAGGATCAATCACCTATTCTTCATCATCAATTATTCCAGAGATATTCATACTCAAGTTGAGTGTAACTATTTGCCCCAAGGAGAACCTGCACCAAAGCTTTCTTCTAACTTCAAATTCATCTGGACAATCCTCCTAATAGTCTTCTATCTAGGGAATATGTGAAAATCCCGTTCCAAAATCAAGATTGTCCCTAGAAAAACCTTTGCTGTCAAACTGGGGTCTGGCATTATAGGACTGAAAATTGAACTTTTTTAGATCCACCTCCAAATTTAAAGCGTCAGAAATTGACTGACATGAATAGTGTCCAAGTTCAATAGGAAAAGATATACCAGATTCTTTCTTCATTGGAAATTTCTTATCTACATGGGCTAATTGCCTACAAACTTCTATCAATACAAAGCGGTCAAAAACATATCTGGGCAGCTTCACTGGTTCACCATCAAAACCACCAACTCTGATATATGTAAATTTGGGAAATTGAATGAAGGAACTACCATAAATACTAATTAGCTGCATAGCTTCATCAGACATCCTCTTATTAACATTGCCTGCCAATTCATAAGTCATCCTACCAGTAAAAACATCGTTAACCCTCCCATAGTTTTCATAACAATTTTGCATCTACAAATGTGAATAATAATCATAAATTTTGTTGTTTTCAACCAAGGATGCATGAGGCAACCCTCTCCATTCTCTTGTAGACGCTAGGCAATAAAAGAGATATGAAGACATAAAAATTCTTATTCCCCAAGTAATTACTCAAACCCAGATGCAAACATTCGGCTATGATTTCTGCCCAATCCAAATATTGTTCTCCTTGGAGGATCACCTGAATGAATAAATACATCCAATCCTCCCAATAAAATGCTTAGGAGTTACTCTTTAGCCTGTGTAGCAATACCATGATATCCTCTACTTCCGGTATCATGTGTTCTCTTGTTAGTGGTCTGGGCAGTCTTGATCCTCCCTTTTGAAATTTCAATAGCCAATTTCTTGCAATTACACTCATGTAGTTTGATTTCTTCAATGAAAAATGGTTGTAAGAAGAAGTAATATTAAGGTCAGAATATGGCTTCTTAGGTGGAATTTTCATCATAGTCATTAGGGTTTGTCTATTGACAGGTAGTAACACATTGCCATCTACGGTTTTGATACACCTATTTTGGGGGTCATATTTGCTCATGCATTCCATAACTAATTCAGGGCATTGTACCGCCATGGGAAAGGCTGCATCTTCGACTAAACCATTTTCTACTATTTTCTCCATCATAGGATTTGACATAGGATTTTTAACGCTCTCCTTAAAATCCTTTAAATCATATTGAGCTAGAGAGGTATCCCCAAATTTAGGAAGAGAACAAACAAGACTAGGACCATGTTCAGAACCACAACAAGTAGATTTCATGGCTACATATTGGATATATATAATAAAAAATGCTTTGAACTTCTCTAATAATACCAGAAACTCAAAATGATTCTCCTTTCCAACAAAGTAATGGAATCAGCTTATAGGAAAAGTTGAACTCACCTTCAATGGATCAGAAATTACTGTGAAACTGGGCAATAAAATCTTATACCTCCAGCGTTGCTCTCCTTTTGAATCACCCTGTGTGTTTACTGTTAAAAATGGCCTATCCTTTCTCGATAAAAGGCATGAAATCAAGTCGAATAATTGTTGGATCAATTAACTTGTGTTGAACTTGCTTGATATGACGCAAATTCTGACAGGTGCATTAATTGTAAGTAGTTCTCGCACACAACCTCAATGTGTAATGATTACTCATGACCTTTCAAAGTTAGAACTTTTCATTTCATAAAATGTTCTGGATATATTTCCCTCTAAATGATTTACTTCTTTTAAAATCTCCCACAAATTTTGACTTAAAGAAGACTTCGGTAAAAGTGGGACTAAAGTCACGGAACGTTGAACCTTTGAACCTTTGAACTCCCAAAATGAGGTTCAACTCGAAGGTTCAAAAATACAAATTGAGTTACACGAAGAGACCAAGAGTTAATGACTTTTGAAGAAACATTGAACCGTTGACCTCTTGAACCATTGAAATGAGGTTTAACTTGAAGGTGCAAAAATACAAATTGAGTTGAACTCTTGAACCATTGAAAAAGGGTTCAAGTTCAAAGGTTCAATTCTTCAATAATTTCGTACATAGGAAGACAAGCGGATAAATTTTTAAAACAAAGAGCCGACTTAAGAAGTAAACACATGACCAATAAGGTAAGATGGTGGGTCAACTTTTGCTTAGGGAAGGTTCACAAAAAATTGAATAAGGGTGAATTAAAAGGTAACAGATTTAACTCCTTGTTGTAATTTTAGAAAAGGATGATTTTTATGGGAAGAAAAAAAAATTATTTTTATTTTGCCTTCTTCTTTTTGGAAGTTTTTGGGGAGTTTTAATTATGGGAATTTGGGAGAGGGTTTTGGAGATTTTGTTTTTTTCATTATTCTGATTTGTGCGTGAAGTTTTATGAATGGAGAAAATTGTGAGAAGATAGGGAATTCTTGTGGATTTTGAGTTTGAAGAAGTTTTATTACTTGAAGGCCTTGGATTCACGTGCAATAGTTGGGAAGTTAATTTGGTTTTCAATTTTTGGGTTTGCCCTAACTTGGGGAGCAGAGGTAATTTCTTAAGAATTTTTATTTTCTGTATCTGGTAAATCTTGTGTTTGTGAAAGATAATCCTTATAAGTGTTGAGTCTTTGTGTGTGTTGTTGTATTTTGTTTGGGATTGGGTTGTTTATGGGAGCGGCCCTCCATCTGGATGAGAGCCTCCCTCATGATTAGGGTAGAGAGAGGCGTTGAGCCTCTCTTGGGGAAGGTATTTCTGGTTTATGTATTCATATAGAGGAATTGAAGTTACCCATGAAAAAAATATATGGTTGTTGAATTAGAAGAATGGGTATATGATTGGATGTGGGAGTATGAGTTTATGTGGAGTTATGGATGTGGTGTTGTGTGGGAGTTTTGTGTTTTGTGGAGTAACAGAGGATTATATTTATTATGATTATGTTTTGGTTTATTTCCCCAAGAGGGATGCTATCCCCTTTCTCCTCCTATTTGGATTCTGAAAGGATCCTCGTGTGTGAGTCTACCCATAGGATTTTGTTGTCTGTTGATTCTTGATTTGATGTGAATTTGTAAGAATTGCTTGTATTGTTTCCCAGTTTATGGAGTTCTCCTGCTCAGGGGTGGGATATGTTGATGCAATCCCTATGGTAGGGTGGAGAGCAAGACTTGGCCACCTATTTGGCCTTTGTATGTGTGTAGGTTGATAGGTTCCATTGTGAAGTTGAAGTTGGAATAATGGATTCTTGTGAGGAAAAAGTTAATTATGTGTTTATGTAATTCTAACGAAAGTACCTAGAAGTAATTTTTTCGTGTAATCTATTGTTGTGTGTTAAGAGATGGAAAAGTTCTGCGGTGGATGAAGAAAACCCTATTTGTACATTGTTATGTTAAGACAATCAGGGAATTATTCTTCCCTATTGAAAAATTTGTTGTATCCTGAGAGTTGTGATTTCTCTTATTATTCTAAATATTGTTATTTCTGTTATGGCATCCTATTATAATCTTGTATGATTTCCTTTTACAATATGAATTAGGATTAATATTATTTTGTATATGTACTAGAATTATTTGTTTGTTTGTTTTTATATATCGATAAAGGAAAGAGTTATGTTATTTTGTTTTTGTTAGTATAAGGCAGAAAAACCAGGGGCAGAACCCAAAGAGGGCAAAAAAGGCTCAAAAGAAAAAAAGAGCCAGAACCACCACAAACAACTTACATACAACTGATATACAGCAAAAAGAATCTATCAGTAAAAAACTAGCTAACAAAAAGCTTAGAAAGAAGGCTAGGAGAGGGTGTCTTCCTAGCCTTTGAAAAGGAACTCAAACATTATGTCAAATTCTTTAGCCTTGTCATCATCAACACCATGAGTGAGAACTTCATGTTTCTACAGCAGAGAAAGATTAGCTATAGCCAGCCTACAAAGCATGCTGGTAATGAATCTACCAAGAGAAAAGACCCTCTTTCTAGAAAATCAACCCGCTCCTTCAACTGAGTCAAAACATCAGAATGATTACCTTCCTCCTCCATACCATCTTCAACATTGTTACAATCTTCCTGAATAAAATCAGGATCTGCAGGAACCTCAGTAGGAATAGAATGAACATCCTTCCCATTGTTATCATCAGTGTCATTAGCCTCCACATGAGTAGTAGTAGCTCCCACATCCATACAGTCACCGATGGGAGCAGAATTTTCAAACTCTTTATTACCCTCAGTATCAAAGGTCTCCGCAGGAATTTCTTTCCCATCAATCTCCTCAACACCACTTGAATCTTTAACAACTTCCTGAACATCATCACTCTTGGACTTATCCTCCCCCTCTTGAGGAGAGGCTTCAGAATTGCTTTCAGAGTAATCAATCAACTTCAACTTAAGAACCAGTTTTCCAACAATACGATTAGACCGACCGCCTAACAACAACAAATTTACCCTCTAGTTTGACTTTTTTCAAATTTCTTGAGGGTCCCTCCCTGACCAGTTCCTATTTATTCTGAGGCCCAGAATCCCCAATTTCCTCTTTGAAAGGGTTGGCTTCCACAGTAGAATCAGAGAGACATTTTTTAGATTTCAATTTGGATTTAGTAGGAGGGGTTTGTACATTTTTGATAGTAAAAGATTTAGGAGTACTAGAGGAAGGAGCACCTTCGAGAAACAACTTAGGAGTAGTATGACTAGTTTTCACAGAGGCAGTAGGGGTATTAGCAAGAGGTTCGAGACCAGAGGGCTTAATAGAAGGAGGGGACGGAGCCAAGTGAAACTGGTATAACCTATGGATAAGCCCTTGATGGAGGGGAATAGGCTTTTCATCAGGGTTTTTAAGCAAAATCTTCTTAACATGTTGAACAAGGCACTCAAGAGAAGAAAATAGAAAGAAAGGGAAACTAATAGTAGGATTCCTTCTGAAGTGGTTTAACAAAGGAAGGTGATAGTAATAGAACCTAGCAAAATGACCCTCCAGAGTGAAGTACTTCATCACCATATAGCACATATGCACCCACTTTTCAGGAAGTCTGGCTCTCTCAAATCCTCCCTGATAGGGCACCAACTCCTCACCTTCAACAAGGAATAGTTTCTAGTTCTAGACATCTGAAACCCTAGACTAGTTATGTTATTTTGTTGATTTTCTGTATATGAAACAAATTCATTTTGTAGATGAAAATAATCTTCTGATATTGAAACTTATTGCTCTGTATATCAAACACTTGTATCTAAATCGATAAATAGAAGGAATTATATTATTTCATTTTTGGGACTCATCTGGTATATAAACAGGAATTACTTTTATGTTTAGTAATCTGTGTGGAATGGAAATTATTATTATTACTGTTATTTATATATATATTCTTTTAGTTATCCTCTGGAATTGTGTTTAATAGCAGTAACAAGAAATTGTTTTATGTATAAAAAAATAAGAAATGTAGAATGTAGAACTTATTTTGAAAAGAGTTTGCTAGGGCTATAATATGCAATTTGTTGTCTGTTAGTTAATATTCCCTGATTATATATGATGTATTCACTATTTATGTCATAATACTTCAGTTCTGTATGTTATATTCCCTCTATAATTTGGTGGTTAGTTGCTTCTTGATTCATTGTAAACACTTCGGTCTAATTAAGCAAAACATTGTAGTACTTTAAATTTCTTTGGTGTTGCCAATTTTGACACTACAAACTTATATATATTAATCATTGTACTCTCCATTTTTGCTGCTACATTTATAATGTCTCCGTTGATGCATATTTACTCTGAAAAAAAAAAACATTCTCCCTTGCTATTATTGAAATACAATTCACTGTCAATCTTAACTCTGCCATAAACAATTTATGACATGCACTGGCAAAGAATCTTAATATGGTCAATGCAAATTTTATTTTATTTCACTGGTATTCAGTATCATTCACTGTAAATTATTTTCTTAACTCTGTAGATTGGTATTCACTACTATGTGATATTCATTGCTTTAAACCTATAAAAGAAATTTTATTATGAACATCGTTGATTTCACTGAGTATATATTTATTCTACCCATTTGTTGCATTCCCTGTAAGACAAATATCTCTGTATTAGTAAAACTGTTTATATAAATAAAATCATCAGTTGGAATTATAAATCAACCTAGTATCTAATAAAATTTAGTTAATTATGGTTATCAAAGTTAATTTTACTTTCCATGTCGAATAGAAAAAAAAAACAAGAAACTAATATTAGTATTAGAATTTAAGTAATTCTATTAATTTCCTTAAGATCATAAATGGAAGTCGTGAGGATATAATAAACTAAGTCTATTTTACTGTTAAATAAGAAAAACAAGTTCTATTTTAATAGTGCATAGAAAAACAATTAGTTTTACTGAGCTTTTATAAAAAGAAAGTTATTGCTTTAGAATAGTAATAGGAAAAAAATCAGGATACACATGGTATTAAACTAGATTTTGTTTTATCTTTGAGATTTATTAGAAAAAGCATTGTTTTAATGAGTAAGAAAAGAAAATATATTAGTTGCTAGATTACTTTGAGAAGAATCATAATTATTAAATTATTTTTGAGAAAAAGGAAATTTAAGTTTGTTTAATTAAAAAGAAATTTTAGTGTTATATCATTTCATATAGATAAATATGTAAATTGTTATTATCAAATTTAAAAGGGATAATATATTTAAATTGAGTTAGTTAATTTTAAAGGCAAAGGTGTTTTGTTAGTCACATTATTTAAATACTCTTATTTTTAAATGGTACAAATGAAATTTGGATTGAAAGTTATTTTAAATTAACAAGGGAATTTGAATTTATCAGTTAAATTTTGGGAAATAGGGAATTATTTAATTAAGTTGTTAATATTAATATTGTACTTGGAATTATTATTTTTAAGGTGTAAAAATTATTTATGTTATAGTTTCTTTGATTTACTAAAAGATGAAATTTAGTTTACCAACTATAGCAATGACTCTTAATTATCTGAATGAATTCATCATGGTAAACTTATCTCAAACTATTCAAATATTCTAAAACTTTACATTTTGTTCAATAGGTCACTTGCAAACCAAGGACCTTCAACATCTTAGCATTTCTGTTTTGGTGTCATCAACTATGACTATAGGTGAACTTATTCTTTGCAAGTTATTCATTGATGCATTCAAACTTTAAAAAAAAAAATTCCTATCTTTTTAGCCCTCTTGTATGGTGACATACAGGAGGGCTCATCACGAGCATGACACAAGAAGACATGTTACTTTTAACCCTCTTGTTGGGAATAATGTCACTTGTTTCAAGTGTCATAATTTGGGCATAAGGCATAGTTTTGTAGGAATAAATTGAAGACATCTAGAGTAGACACCTTGAGCAAAGAAAAGAAAAAGCTTATATAGGTTTGGAGAAGAAAACAAAGTCTAGGAGATGAAAACCCTAAACTAGTGCATGTTACACAAAATACATTACAAGTTGCATAAGAAGGAGCTTGATGATAGGGGGAGATAATCATGGTATTATTCATTACCCCAAGAAGTTAGAAGAATTATTTCATAAGTATCTTAGTACAATTATTATGATCTTGTTCAACATTGTGTACCTTGTGTCAAAACATCTAAAAGAATTATGGTCCTATGTGATGACTAGAAAGGAGCTTGTCTAGGAAAGGACAATAATTGGTTGCAGTAGTTGTTTAATGTTGTTTGAGATAGAGGTATGAGGTGTCATGGGAGGTATGGTCTTGTTTACAATAGTTAGTTAAAGACATTCACAAAGTTACAATACCATGAATATGAGAAAATACATGTTTCTTGGCAGACAACAATGAACTGTATTACAAAAATGTTAAAAGTAGCAGTGTTGCCTCCATTCAATACACAGAGTACTTGACATTGATATCAATATGGTGGTCATAATTTCTTATGGGTATGTCTTATGAGATTGTAAGTTGTAAGTTTCATTAGCAGTTGTAACAATGATTAGGGTTGGTTAAAGCTCTTTGTAATGTTTTAAATGAAATTGTACCTTACTCAGCATCCTTAAAGTTTTTTCACATATTGGAGCCTTGAAATAGAGTATAGTTGTCAAAATGCAAAAGGATCTTGGAACAGGAAGGATGAAAAATGCCTCATTGAAACTTGTAAGCAAATGTAATTGATAAGTCTTCAGCCTTCTCTGCAACTACATCATCAAGAGGCTTTGATGTTTGTTTGGAACATGCAGAAGGCTAGATGTCTCTAGTATTTGATTGGGACAGTCAAGGAGTTGTGGCACTATAGTGCCCCTCCAGTTTCACCTAGGATGTGCAAGTGGTCGGATTAAGGAGTAGGAGGATGAATGGAAATACTCGAAATATTTAGGGTAAGATAGACATGATGATGGAAAGTTTAACATGATGATAATGGTATGCTTTCGATATATTCATTTACAAGTTAATTGATTATATTGATTGGTTTTATGCGACTAGTTGACACCTAAGTAATTAGCTATTAATGAACTATTTATATGGATATTGGGATGTGTTGTGAAGGGATGGCGTAGTATTACTCATAACGAGTACCCTACTATGCTACAATTCCCTATCACTATGTGCCTATTTGGATGATGAGATGTATATATATATGTATATTTGTATTCGACCGTGTTGTTGGCTGCAGGTTACATGTACCAGGCATCGACTCCACCTGGATCAATAGGTCTGAGCATGCCTTCATACCAATGGAACTATTGAATGGAGATAACATGGGGTTCCCTCTATCAGCCAATGTCTTCAGTTTGTCGCTATTCATGTAATTCCATTCGTGGGTGTATTCGTTGTTCAACCTTTGGTATGGGGTTATCGTAATTGTCATATAATTGGTTTTGAGTTGATGACTTTTGTCGTATGGTTCATTTTATGAATAAGTGATCTATAAGTGTTAATATTTGATCATTTTTGGTTATATAGTTGATGTGTATTTGTTGGAGATGTATTATGTGATATAATAATAATAATATGGCTATATTTAGTACTCTATTGATGTTATCTGACATGTGAGATTTTATTTTATTAATTATTAATTTGTGAGTGGGTTGTTGTAAAATTCCTAGATTGGAGAATCCTCCGCAGATGGTGAATAAATGTAATTAATTTTGTGAGGATGGAGTGGTCTGTAACGGTAGAGAAGTAGTGGGGATTTATTATTTTGCCTATTTTTGTGTTTTGGAAGATTACTTGAAGGGGGAAAATTTTGGGAAGAGGTAGACTAGAAGGGATCAAGAAGAGCAAAGGATTTTCCATCATGAAACCATTACAATATGGAAGAACAAGTAGGCTACTATTCTTATGCAATCTATTATTCTAATATATGATTTTTGCCTGTAACTATGTGCATTCTGTTATTGTATAAGTTGTGATATGTTCTGGTGTCTATTGTTTGAATTCCTCCAATATGATTCCAATTATATATATTATGTCATCAAGAACCCTTTTGTCAAGGATGTGATTTCCAAGCTCTGTACTTGTTCATCTATGAAGTCAGCTCTTGACCCCTGCATCAAATCTTTTACCATCATATTTTCTTTTGCAAGTTAGGGTTTACCCTAAGATGTGATTTATTTAGACCATACAATAGTAGACAATGTTTGGTTTTCAATAGTCTTGTTGTCGATCCTCCCTTAAAACTTACTTTTGTGGATGGGCCGAGTCAGATGTTTTTCACCTTCTACCTTGTCGAGCTCTGTAACACTAGCTTTGGTAGAATCCATACCATCATCCTTAAATATTGCTTTGAGTTTTCTTGATCATTGCAGAGATATTAATGAAGGAACACTTCTTAAACTTTCCCATTGTCTCTTTATTGTCTGCAAATCTGCCTTTCAACATCTTTTCTGGGGCATCAATATTTTATGCATGTTCATTTGATCTTTTGATGCTTCCAAATTAAACCCATTTGTTTCAGTCCTTTTAATCTAAACAAAAGATTTAGAACTTAATCAATCCAAGATGATATCTCTTAGGATGGTGTCAACAATCTCCTTCCTAAGTGATAGGTTTTGTGTTAGACCGTGGTCTTAAATTTTGCCCTATTGCAAGGAAACCAAGAAGAACAAAAGAGGCCAACTTTGTTGCCCTTGTAGGAGAAAACTTCTTCATATTCTATTGTGATGAAACCCTTGTATATCAATCCTACCAAATCTTTTGTTAGTTGGACTCGCAGCTATGTCTCTTTTACATCATGAGCTCCACTTGAGGCATTTGTGCCATTTAAACTGTTGCAGCAAAATCACCGAGCCTTTAACGTAAAAAAAAAAAGAAAATGCAGCTTAGTCAGTCTTCTGCCTTGTAGAGCTAGTAAATCCTTGATTTCATATATCTGCAGTATCTCATAACCCTTTGCTTTGTGAACCACAAACCCAAGCTCACAAAATTAACATAAGGCTGTGTGATGGCATTCGAAACTCTATTATCATTCCTCTGACATCGTACAACAATCAAACCTCTGTTGATGTCGAAAACCCAAGCTCTGCATGCGTTTGTGATGGTATCTAAGATCACTTAGAAAGATTGCTCCTTCATTTAGCATGTAGATTCTCACCACCTTGTAGTCCTCTATCTTCTTGAATGATGTGATTTTAACTACTGCTAGTAATGAGAGTCACCTTATCGTGGGAAGGTAGATGTAGAGGTTAGAATGTTGTCTTTCCAACATAAGACTGCTAGAGTCATTTTAGGAAGCTTACCATTTGATTATGTCTAGTAGTCATTGCCCTTTCTTATTCGGTATTTCTCATGATTGGTATTTAGTAATTCTTTTAAATGTTACTTTGTGATAGCAACAACGTGATCTTATAGTAATGGGTTACATGTTATTAGATTTGAATTTATTTTGTTATATGTATCACGGGATAGAAGTCCTTATAAAGTTAATAAGAGCATATAGTTAGTGTGTTAATAGTATTAAAATTAGTTGTAGTTGTAATAAAATTAAAAGTAATTAGTAGAAAGATTGAATATTGGATAGCCTTATAAAGTGTTCAGGATGTTTTTGTGGAATATCATAATTATATTTATAAGTGTCATATTATTTAAGCATTAAACCTATTTTAGTGGTATTGGTGATTTCGTTGTGTCTTGACTAATTATAGGAAAATTCTTATATTAGGAGATTACCCTTAGTATAGAATGGAAATTATGAAACTTGTTTAATTTGATTTCATTAGAAGTCAACAAGATATTTTTTCTTTCATAATAGTGTTTAGAGTAATAATAATAACTCATGATGTTTGTTTTATGAAATTAGTTATTATGTTGGTTCGAGCATTGCTTGTTGAGAATATTTGTAATGATATTTTACTTTCCTATAGTGAGGGAACTTCTTTAACAGTGTAAGGTGATTTCTTTAGTATACTAATGATTTTAGAATTTTAGTTCTTGTTATTTAATCAATAATGTGTGGAAGGTAGTGTTTAAGAAAGGGATAATTAATTGGAATGATAGTTTTTATGTTTTGAAGTATTGATGAAGGACCTTGGTGTATGAGGTGCTTTGTAAGGTGAATATGAGGTGTGATCATTGCGTTATTTTGAAGCTATGTGTTTGTGTTGTTTGGGGAAAGTGTTTTCCAGAGGCCTAGGAGGATGTGTCTTGTGGGGTTAGCTTTATGTGCATCTTGCGAGTTGAATGAAATGTACTCTTGTAATATTGTCTCCTATGTTGTGTTAGTATGATACATGTGCAAGATGGGTAATGCCTTGCTCAGAGTACCTATTCTTGTGGTTTTGTCTTGAACTCATGTTGATGTAGAGTCCTTCTTGTAGTAGTTCACTATTATATTGAGCATGGAATAAATTATTGTGTTAGTTTATGTAATTATTTGAAATTTGGGAGCAAGATGACCCATGCCTTACTCTAGTTTCATGTTGTTTATGGTTGTCGTGACTGTTTCAACTAGAAGGATTGGGACAATGATTTAGGAGTTGGTCCTTGAGATATGATTTGTATGCAAGAGGATAGATGCCTTGCAGTGTCATTTTCATGCATGTCCTTTTGGTGATTTCTATATTTTTTTTGTTGGTTAGGGGTTTCTAGTTGCATGAAGGAGGGTTGCTTCCATGGTGGGGTCAGTGCCCACAGTGGCTCCCTGGGTAATCCCATGGAAGTTGTAATCAAGTGATAACTTAATAACTTATGTAGGTGGGATGGGTAGTAATTTACATAACAAGATAAGGTTGATGCCTCACCCATGCCTTGAGTGCTCTCACAGGCTAAGGACGGGATGAGAAGGCCTGGTTGGCAAGGTCGACCTCCTTGTCTCCATGAGAGGATGTGTCGGCTCCGCATGTGTCACCCTATGGGGCTGGTGCCTATAGAGAAGCTGCCAGGGTAACCATAGATGGGGTCCAGTTTCTAGAGAGAGATAGCCTGGATAAACCATGCTAGGACCATGCGATGACACTCTCCCTACTGTAGTCTAGTTACTTCCTCTTTATCTTTTGTTGTTGCCTCTGGAGTACTATCTTGTTTTGATGATTTGCGTAGTCTTGATGATCTGAGTTGTTTGTGTCAAGTCACTGTCTGTTTGCTTGTATCCTTGACTTGGTGGAACCTCATTGTTATCTCCTAGCTTGGGGGGTAGACCTCAGGGTTCCACATGGTTGGGTGGAAGAGTTTAATCCATTGGTTTTCTGGCATCGTGGCTCATGTATAAAGAAGATGTATCTCTCTTGATTCCATTTTTGCACCTGTATCAAAGACGGACATTTGTACTATATGTATTTAGATCTTTTGTATCAAAAGAAGTCATTATGTAATTGATGTATCCAGAAAGAGAGCTTATGTATCAATGAAACTATGTAATTCCTCTTGTAAGATATACTATTTTTTACTTGTAACCTTAATGTAAATTTCTTGATGTATTTGGATGTCGTAATGAAAGATGCTAGTTGGTGTATTTGATTAAACTATGTATGTTGTTGGTTGTTATATTTCTATAATGCAGCTATGTAATCCCTAGAGATGTTAGTTTAACTTGTTTCTATTAGACCCTGTTATGTTTTGTTATTACCACTTCTATAGAAATCAAATATATTTTGCCTTTGTATTGATTTGTTAAACTTATCTTTAGGGTTGCATGGTGGGGCATTATAGGCACTGCTGTTACAGTTCTATGTTGCAGTAGGTTTGTCAATATTCATATTCATCTTATGATAGTTTGAAGATGTTTCCATGGTGATACAATTGAGTCTTTAGACAGATGCCAGTGTGTCTTTGATGTTTTGTACAAAGAGATATTGAATAAAGTGCAAGGAGAGTGGTAGCATGAAGTTGTTTTAGAATTATATGGTTGTTTGTGTTTAAAATTGCAGTGAGCAAGGTAGTATTAGGGTTTTTATGGAAGAAATAGCAAAGGTTTGCTTGGCCCCTTTTCAAACAAGGTACAATATTCCTTAAAGCATAGCTGACAGACTTGTATTTGATCCATTTAATGTGGTTTTAGTGTGTTCATCTTACATTTAAAGGTTGAGATAGTGACAGTTCATAGTATGATAGTGGTTATGTTTTTGTGCTCCATTGAAATGGGTCTCTTGCTTGATTGCTAGATAGTCAATAAAGTGGGATGTTGACTGCATAGTCTTCTTACATCTTGTCACTACAGTGAAGTGAAATTATTTTCTCTATGGATAGTATATGGTTTTATGCTAATTTCTTTGATAAGTTGAAAGACAGTTGAACTGCAGTGGCTTTGATGACAATTTTAGTGATGAATGATGACGTAGTTTATTTGTATTGACAAAGGTCTTTCTTGATTAATAGTATCTTCTTTCTCTTTGACAGTGATATGTTACTTGGATATTAGTATCCTCTCAAGTGAAAACAGTAGTAGGCAAAGTATTGTGTTGTGATATGACAATGAATATTTGACAATATCTCTGTGTTTTGAATGTGACAGTGTTTTATGATAGCAGTGGTCTTTGTGGTTTGGTTACTCATACTCTGAGTAACAGTCCATTTATCTTGTGACTAGTGGCATGATGATAGACACTTAGTCAGTGATAGTCAGGTGTGATTAATGCTTTGATTGTTGACAAAAACTATTTTGATGACAGTATCACAGTAATACTACTATATACTTGATTGCTGACAATGATTACAATGCAAACATAGTACATTGTTCTTATCAGTATTCAGTAGACAAAGACTTTTTTTGTGATTTGACTATGTTCAAAATGGTCTTGGTGATTTAGTGACTATATCAAACTTCAGATATGATAGTGGTATCCATGTTTTTATTGGTTTGTTATTTTTTGTGATAGTTAGAACAATAGAAGGATCTTTGTTGGAAGCAGGACAATGGTTTGATCTGTAACAGTGCAGTCATGTTGCCATGTTTCTCTTTATGGTGGATTGTTGTCATTTGATGTATTCTGTACCAATGTAATCATGTTGCTCTTTGATTTTATTGTTTATTTGGTGCAGAGTAGTGTATTGGTCATTTGGTGCATGTTTTACGGATGGTGGTTTTTCATGACAATAATTTTCTTTAGCAGTTTCTTTCTACTCTATGTTGTAAAAACTCTAACTAGAAATGCTGAAAAAGAAGTATATCTCTGATATATATCCTTTGAAAATAATCTCTCCCTGAAAGCTGGAAAAAAGATCCTAATAACAAACCTCCAAGTCCATTTTTGAGCTACTCAGAAAAGCCAAAATAAAAGCTCTCAAGATGTGTCCAAACTATGAAAACAAGATGCCAAAAGACTCTCTCCTGTGGCCCCATCAAAAATTTGCTTTTATCTGCCCATGAAATCTTAGTTTTGTCCATATTTGGCTCAAAATAAAACAAATCAAGGAAGAATATTTTGATTTACTTTATTAGATTTAACTACCTAAAATAGTTTGATTTTAAAGCAATTTATAGATTATTGCTTTAAAACAACTTTACAATGCTTGCAGTTAAAACTAGACCCCTATTTGATTTGATTTTACAAAAAATAAATACACATGGCTCATAGTATCATCAATTACAATTACAATATTTGATTTTTCTAAAAAAATCATAAAAATAATCAAGGCATTATATGATATTTACAAAAATAAAATGAAAAGGCCTTTAAGCCTACCCTCCAAAAGGTTCTGCCAAATTCTAAGGCACATGGGGTATGTGGACTTGTCTCCTATTTCAAATGAAGTGTTTGTAGACCATTCCAAGGCATGAACTCCATCTCCATCTCCAAGGGTCTAAGGCATATATCATATCATCATGGTGACTAAGCATATTTTAAAGCATCAAATATTTGAGGGATCCATTAATGCTCGACCTCACCCTATGTCATGGAACCTAAGCATCACATTGTGGTCACTTAACACCACAAGGGTATTAACTTGTGCCACAAAAAAGAAAATGAATGAGATAAAATGTATTATTCGATTAGGACTTCATTTGTAACTCTAATGACAAAACAAACCTTGCCCTATTCTTTCAGGCTCATTTGTACTTTGTGTTTTGGGGAATTGGGGTTCTGCTGTCGACATGAAACCCTAGGGTTTCAAGTTTGAAAACTTGCATCTTTTTGTTGCTTCTGGTCATGGCCTCCATGGATTATTGCAGAAAGGAAAGGTAAGAGGGTTTCTGATGCAAACATAACTCTTTCTCTTTGATTCCTTTTATTTTTTGAGGTAAAAATGGCTTCAATAGCTGCGGCTTGTGCATTATTTCTTATGGACTCTTTTGCATTTGTTTCCATTGTCATTTATTCTTTGTATGCGCCATGACTACATTTTGAGATTCACCTAGAGCAAAACAAAATAATACACAGGAAGCAAAAACCTCGACCAAACACTTAGAAAGGTGAGTCTTTCATGAGCTCAAAATCTCTTGGTTGATTTTCCATCTCCATACATTATGTAGCTTTTATAGTTGAAACCATAGCCATAAGTCTTTATTATCATGTAGCTATGCTTACTCAAATGTAAAATGAAATGGGCTTTTGAGTCTTTGATGAAAAATGTATATTTAACCACAGTTGTGGCTATACATTTTTGTGCACTCTTTGTCTTCACACGATTTGATCCTCTAGCATGAATGAGACCTATGTAATAACTCTATGTAGGTATCTTTTCAAGAAGTCATGGCTTATATTATTTCTGAGTTTTATACCTTTGAAAGTCTTTACCTTCTGTATATTTGTTTTTTCTGTCACTATGGAGCTGCGGCTGGCAAAACATACCTCTGCATTTTCTGTCATTTGAAACCCTAAGGTTTGATCAAAATATAGTTTCATATTTCACTTTACCTGTGCATATACACTTGATGTTTTAGATACATATACTCCTGTATTTATAACATGCAAGGCTACAAACTGTAGATTAATCCTTGAGCACTTAGTTTCAATTAAAAACCCCAAAGGGTTATCTTGTTATGGAAAAAGGTATGCACTCCATCTCTTGAATGCGGCTATCATGTTGCATTTGTGTTCAAATATATATCAAACCTCCTCTATGTGGCCGCCGCTATGGTCTTCCATAAGACTTTGAGATTTCCTTCTTTAACATATGTTGGTATTGGTGGCCATGGGGCTGCAACTGTAACATTGTTTCTGAGTATTACATGCTTGAAATATTTCTTTCTGTAGGCTACTCTGTAACATGATGTATGGTTTGATATGATGTTTTGACAATGTTAATTAATAACTGTTCTTCTTCATGATGGCATAAACTTGGTGGCAACATATACAAATGAACTATGTGTATTGTTTATCTTTCAAAATGTATAGCCATGCATCCTCTAACAGTTCTATTTGAATAGTTATGACTCTGTATTTTAGTGTAATCATGGCCTACATACCAACAATATTACTTCATTGAGATAAATCAAATATTGTCACTGTATATGATTCCTACATATTGCCTCTCCTTTACATGCATACATCTAGTATGAGTAACATATAAACACTAGTTACATTCTTGAGACAAGAACATAAAACTCTTTCAACATTGGCAAGGCTTCTGATATGGGCTATGCTCTGGTATACACTTGCTCAATCCATGATGGAGAATCCAATCAAAGAATCTTGAGACTTTGGATTACTTTATAGTTTTATTTCTCATTTTAAGAATTAAGTCATTTGCATATGACTTAATTAAGACTCTTTTAATTTATAACTTTATCATGAACTTTATAACTTTTAATATTTCTTTGTAAGTTATAAGCTAGTTATGATTTAGTTATCACCAAAGGCTTATAAATATGTAGCTTTGTTGTGGCAAAGGACTTTTTGGCTTTCACAATTATTTTGGGATTTGTAAAGATTTCAAGATATACAGCTCTCAGCAATGAAATGAAAATATTTGAATAGTGCAATATTAGTATTTTCTAAGTTGTTTATTCCTCTTATGTTGAATAGATAATTCATTTGCATATCAATATGATCTATTTGTGAAGATCATTAAGTCTTAATCTGTTTCTAGTATGTAATATGTTGGGTCTCAAAAATGCAGGTTGTAGAATCTAAGGGGATGCCAAGCCCTATGGTCGAATCTACAATGTTTTTGAGCCAATGATTGGAGTTTGACCTTAACGATCAACTTCTCCCTGCGCTTTAGGTCCTGCTACAACCTAGGCGGGTGAACCTTAGATTATTAAAGCAGGTTGTATGATTAAATCAATGTTGGTTTGCTGCTAGTTTATCCAATTACACTGGCATACTTGTAAATCAGATGAAATACTGTAAACTATTTCTAAGGAAAGAAAATGATTTAATCTAAATTCTAACATAAACAAATAACAACTAACATGAAATGAATCTACAACAGAGTAAAGATTTTAAACATAAAATAAATCAATAGTTTGATTGGTGCTTTGTCTGTTTGGGCAATGGAGTCAGGATGTCAGAAACAAATACTTGTATCAGGTAATAATTCAATCTGATTGGCACATACAATAGTTTGCAACTTGTACAAACGTGCAAGGAAGAAATTATTAATTCATTCTTAATAATCCAAAGGACATAATTGTATTAAATGCAAAACATTAAAAGGATTTTAATCTTTTCAGAAAGAACCAATTTAAATTTGTAAATTAACAAATTAGATCAACTATGGAGACAAATTAATAACCCTAACCAATTAATCGTACTTAATAATCCATTCAATATTTTAAGATTACTATAATTGATGAGAAAGGATTTAATTCTCTCTGAGAAACCAATCAAATCAATTATACTGAATTATCAACTGTAATCAGACAATTTAAACATATCCTTAACACATTTAAATTGAATAATCAAAAAATGAATGATATGGAGATAATTAAATTGATTGAATTAAAACAACAAACAGATGATACCGTCACAATGTATCTCGAATTCGAATCCTCAAATGCTACCTCAGAACATATCATGCACCATAGCCTTTCTCAGAACGAAATTACATATAAACTTGCATCAGATATCCAAAAATGCTTCAATTTGTCTTTGTAAAGAATCTCTATTTCTAACTTAATTCTAACCCCATCCTCCGGGTCCTGGGATCTCCATTTAAAGAGATGCAACAAGCCTTAGACCCGTTACATTTATTTTGGTGACAATTAATAATTGGTTGAACCAACCATAAGAACCAACCTTATTCATTACATAAATTAAATGACTTGATTTGAAAGACTTAACAATCCTCCGAAGTTGGGATAAAATATTTAATCTTCCATGATGAGATCATTTAACCACCAGTCGAGAACCACTTCATTGCATTCAACACAACCCTAATCCTGCAAAGAAAACAAATTAATCATTAGATAATATATAAACCTATAATTTGTATAGATGTGAACCTTAGGATTTGTGCTGTGCCGTATCATTTCCTTACTTCCGTATATTTGCTCACGTATTTAGGGTTTTATCACCAGGACAATATATTTCATTCATCAAATGTCACTTTATCATACCCAAGTGTTAATAATAATTTTCCTTGATATTTCCTTTTAAGGCTCTAACAATTTAATCAAAACTTTTGGCGTGACTTTTGGTTTGATTAATTTTAACATTAATCTTTTGCCAATCACAAAATATTATCTTTGTTGCTCGGTATGTTCTTTGGTACAACTCTTTATTTAATTCATTTCTCAGTAAAATAAAATACTTGCCTTTGCCAAATTAAATATTTAAATTAATCTTCATAGTTTTCGATAACAAAATATTTAATCTCATACTTTTTTAATCTTCACTTTATTTCTTTATATTTACCCACATATTTTTACTTACGTTGGACAAAATTACTTCAAAAACTATTATTCCTCCTTAGCAAAATATTTACTGGCCTTTGTATGTTCTTCCGTAATATTTTCTGGGTGAAATAGTTACCTATTGAATTAATCCCTTCGATATCTTATTCCAAGATAAAATATCAAAAATCTTTCCTTGCATCGGATTAAATCTTCCAAAATAATTCACCTCTAATCTGAAAATAATTTCCCGTTTTAATCTTGTTGTATATGAAAGATATCCTTAAATTTAAAACTACAGCTTTGATGTAATAATTCTCTCAGGGATCTTGAAGGAGACCCTAAATGTTGGAATTAAAAAAAACATTAGACAGTTGTATCTAGGAATATGATATTATGTTTATCTTTGAAAATCTCAAATCTTCTGGAGTTTTGTTTTTCTTTGGGTGCCTTCACAAGTTTTCATGATACTTTCCTTTGCTAGAAAACCATATTTAAGTGAAAGTGAAAGTTACATTTGACAGGCATCCTCACAGAACATCCTTGTGGAAAATAGAATACTGCATATGCAATTATTGTATTGTGCATTCTCATGTGATGAAGTGTATTTAATGTTAGGGTACGATGTCGTTTGGTAAGCATTGTCTCACTGTTTGTTTTCCTTGCTTGCTGTTTGGAGTGAATGCAGAGATAGAACTTGAGTTTAGAATTTCTTCTGGGCTGAGTCCATACATCTGCAGTGTCATACCAACTGAATGCATGATTTGTAGTTTGCAATAAATATTGATAACAGTTTGATCAATGCTTTGGTGTTGTTTTAGTATGATCAGACTGCCTCATTTTAAACCAATAGCAGAGAGATTGATACATGCTATGATTTGTTTGAAGGATGTCCGTACATGTAATGGCCGTACTTACAGATTTAGAAGTTCATGAAAATAAATTCAATAAAGGTGTTTTGTATCTTGTTTGTTATTGTAATGTTATCATCTAATATAGGCGACTCAATCTAGAGGGATTCCCATTGTCATTTATGCAGTTTCAAATTAATGTGAGCAAGTCCATACCCTTCCATGCCATCCATACTGTATGGTACGACTTCCTCTAGTTATTATTGTTGGATGCTTTTGTAATAAAGATTAGTTGGAGTTGGATGGCTGTCCCAAGGCACCCCCATTCTGAGTATTTTCATAGATTTTAGTTGTGAAGTTTGGGGACTGTGAGTAGATCATACCATCCATGGCCGTATGGCCCAGGTCTGCAACAAATCATTAAAGAATGCAGTGATATCTCTGTCTCATCTCATCTGTATTTTTAGAATGTTATATGTGGTTTAGTAATTAGTTTTGAAGGTAGAATGAACTGTTATCAAGCAATTTGTATTTCTATGAATTTATGGCTACCCTATGACTGCCGTACAGCCTGAGAAATCTCTGAAGAGTGCAGTCAAGTGATCAGTTATCAGCAAATAATATTCTTTCTAGTTTGATCAGTTTTGGAAGTTTATTGATGCCTTTCCATGCAGGGTATGATCTTCTTGGAAAAAACTATGTGAATTCATTTACAATGGACTGTGGAAATATAAGATCTTTGATTGACTTTAATATTTTCCAAGTGGTGATTTAATATGGATGAATCACCAATCAACCAGAAAAATTGGTTGAATCTATCAAACTAGAATTGGAAGTTCGTTTGGTAATGTCAACTAAATTTTCATGTTGTCCTCTTTGTTGATGTTGTCACCCAATTCCTCTCAATTTGGGTTGCCAAATATTGCTGAGTCTTAATTAAACATCTTTGTAAATGTCAACAAAATGTTGGGCATGCCATGTGTTGTTGGGTTTTTATCCTCTCTATTAATATCGTCATTCTTATGACTAACAAATCAAGTGTTCTTTAGTTTTAATCCATCATCTTTATGATTGTTGCTGGGATTTTTCTCAAACTAGTCATGTAAGCATTCTCAATGTTTAGTTAATTACCACTATTAATGCTGCGGGGACTCTTAGAAGCCCTCCATTAGTATGTTGGATTCAACTCTTATCCTCTCTATTTATTATTGTTCCGAATTTGAGTTCCCACATGCTATTTCATTTCAAACCATCCTCTCGTTTAATGTTATCAACATTGTACTTGCTTTTATTTTTCTACAAGTTGTTGATTTTGAAGTTTTGCTCGCTCACAATTTTGTCGAAAATATTCTTGATCCAAACTTCTTTATTATTGAATTTCAATTTGTGTTATGTTACTTTTGTTTGATTTTTCCAATCCAAGCTTCTAAATTGTTGTTGAATTTCAATCCACACTCTTTTAATTTTGGTGGGCCAAATCTTGGTTGGACTCTATTAATAGTGTTGAGAATCTTTTGAATTCAAATTTCCAAGCATTAATGTGTTTGAAGTTACTCCTCTATTAATGTTGTTGGTACTCTTCTCAATTTGGTTTCCACTCGTTTGTGCAGCAATCATGGCTATTTGCTTCCTTTTTAATAGAACTTAAAAGAGAGATATATTTATGTTAGATTATTCTAATCAACTGGTTATTCACTCCCATGGTATCCTCTCTCCTCGCCTACAAGAAGATCAAACTAGAAGACACCTTAATACTAACGGAAGTTCAAATAAGAACAATCTCTCTCCCTCTTCTGAAATATTTCTTAAGCTGTATCTCTAGTGTATACTTGTTTGCCATCTGGTAAGATTGTGAAGTAAGATACAATGAAATGTCAAGTATTTTGAGATCAAGCTTGCTATTCACAGACTCACGTGAATGGGCTTACACAAGTTCAAAGGACTCAGATGGGAAACTCAATCACACTAGAATATGACACAAAGAATGATCACTCTGATACCACTGATCTGGAGCTCAAATGTGCCAGAAAACACACACTTAAAGAATTGATGTGTCATAAATGGAAACAAATGCAAGAATGATAGTACAATCATTAATCAAAGTGTTATTCTACAAGAGAGCTTCTAAAGCAAGAAAACACTGTGCCGGAACTCTAAATTGCAAGATGGTATTATGCAGCAGTTCTAACTTATAAGCAAGATCCAAACAATCAAACGTCTGCCACAAGATGTCTATGTGTGCCATTTTAAGTTTTCTAACTAACTTATCAAAGATTAGTCATATTATACTAACAGAAAATGGGGGGTAGAAAACTTTCATGGCAATTACCAGACATGCAACCACTCACTTTGGGGCAATACGCAGAGGAATTTCTTGGGCAAATATGGCTAGTCTCCAATCCAAATATGCAAGTACAGCTTCAGTCAGTGGTTTCCAAAGCTCACTTTCTCCAAGATTCCAGACATCCCCTAACTGTCCCAAAAATTTTGTATTTAGTCAGGCATTTTTTGAAAAAATTGACTAGAGATTTCCAGTTCCAACATAATATAAAAGAAATCTTGAAACTGTTATCAGTTTTCATTACTAGTATTTAATGTGTGTTAAAGATTAGTAAAACTTATTCTTTTCCATTGCATGTCAAATCTTTATGATACCCTCTATGATGATTTGAGAAGTAATATTTTTTGTGGTAAAGAAATAATCTTTCTATTTTTGAATCTTGTATACAAGAAACCTAAACTGATATCCTTAAGTTTATCTCAAGGGTTTCTTTGAAACTTCACTATTTTCATTTTATTTATTATCCTTTGGCATTCTAGGGTTAAAAATACCACTTAGAAATCAAAGTTTAATTTTATGAGGGAGATGCCCCTCTAAATTGTAGAGGTAGGTTGTGTGATTGGTACAACCTTACCAACTATTGGTATAGTTTATGCCACTATTGTGGGAAAAATAGAGTTTATTTAGTGCAAAATTTGTTTACCAATAGACACCCAAGGGTCGAAGGATAAATGAAAACATGGTCCAAATCCTTGAAATAAAATTGAAACCATAGATAAATTCATCATTACAACATAGATTTGAATGCGATAACTGAATACTAATCAAATTTAAACATTGATTTGTCATTGAAATGAGAATAAAGTAGCAATTTGAAAATCATAGACATTTCTTAAAACCAAGAAATGAAATAAAAATGCAACAATGAGAAAAACCTAGTTTATGATTGCAAATCTACCTAAAATAGAAATTAAATCTAGAAATACAAGATTTGTTATAAGTTCAAGTGAGCTAGAGCACCAAAAATCATGGAAGAAAAAGAAAAAAGTTAGGAAATATTTGGGTGTTTGAGAGTTTTTAACCCCTTCACAGGTAGAAATAAATGTTTGCCATCCCATCTCAGGGTCCAGAGATGAATTGCAAAAAGCAACTTTAGAGTTTTGAAAAGGAATGCAACTTTGACTATACTAGAGTTCAGAGTGTCAATGCAAGTTGAAAAATGTAAAATAAAAAGAGTCAAATAAGTTGATAAAACTTGCAAATTAAACCTCAAACTTTAGAACTTAGGAAAAATGAAAACAAAAGTAAAGCCTCCTTTTCCTAGCAAGGAAAATTTTCATATGAGATGATTACTTTTGAAAAGCATGTATGTCAAACTCATAAATAAATCACAAATGATTATTAAATGTGAATTACATCCCAACTAGGAAAGAAGCATGACCTTAGAAGTTTTAAAATAAGGGCCCATTTTTTTAAAAAAATTAAGGGCATGTTGTAACCTAGATAGTAAGACTACATGATTTGCCAAAGAGCATAGTTTCATATATAGACACTAAGTTTGTAGGATACTTTTGGATGACTTTATGGAAGAAGATGAAAATAGACTTGAAATTCAGCTCAGCATACCACTCGCAAAACAAATGGACAAATTGAAGTAGTGAATAGGATCTTGGGTAACTTATTGAGATGCTTGATTGGAGAAAAGGTGGGGAATTGGATCATGGTCTTATCACAGGTAGAATTTGCATATAATATTTTAGTGAACAAGAGTACTGGAAAGATGCCATTTTAGATTATGAACAGCAACAATCTAAAGAATGTATCAAAACTAAGAGACATTAATAAGGAAGACAAAAGGAGTGTAGAGGTAGATGAGTTTGCTAAACACATGAAGAAGGAAATGCAAATGTTAGGGATAACTTAGAGAACATTAATAGTATGTACAAGCAAGAGGCTAATAAAACTAGAATACAGAGATTTTTTGGTAGGAGATGAAATGATGGTATACCTCAAAAAAGAGAGATATCTAGTTAGAACATAACAACATGAAAATGAAAAATTTTAGCCCATGCAAGATCATAAGAAGATTTGACTTAGGAAATGCATATAAGGTTGAGTTACCAAAAAGAATAGATATATCTCCAATATTCAACAATTGCAAACCTATACTAGTATCATGAGGGGGACTTAGAGGGAAGTAGTGTAGAGGATCGAGGACAAAACCCCATACCACCAAAGCCAAAAGAAGAAATTGAGGAAATATTAGACAGTAGAATTAGGAAGAGTACCAGGAACAAGCAATATGAGGTGTATTTAGTGAAATGAAGAGAAAGGTCAAAAGAAGATTCAAGCTAGATTTCCAAGGTTGATGTGAACTGATTAGGTTTTTCTCTAGTGTTTGGGAAGTGAGAGACTCACTTTTCATTTATGTGGGGTATCTGATGTAAAAGGATCCTTAGGGGAACAAAACAATCTTGTATCACCTATGCTTACTTATTTGTAGATTTAATTCATCATTTAATTGTGGAAGAAGTCACCACATTTTTTTGCATTTTGCATTTGAGTATTATGGTTTTGATATAACATTATTTAGGAGTATTTTCAAGGTTATATCCATGTTTAAAAGAATTGGTATCACGTAACAAATTGTTTGGATTGATGAACCTATGTCTAAACTGTCAGATTGTCATAGTTGTAAAATTACTATTGATGCCAGAGAATTTTAAATTTGCAACAATCAAGGAAGACATGTGAAGACTTATTAGAATTATGGGAGAAAACATTGGACACCACAAAAATTTATTTTCCACTATTTTCATTTGGTTTGAGAAGTTAGTATGTGCTAACCAACTACATATTTTAGGGGGTATAAAAATTTGCACCACCTTCCAGTCGATGCAAATCATTAAGGATGTTGAAGAGTAATATATTGGTTGCCTATGAGCATTGGAAATCATCAATAAAAGTAGAAAGCATTTTAGCAAGAGTTAGAGGTATGAGTAGAGGCATGAACACGAGGGTTCTAGATGGAGTCTAAGAGTTTGGAGATTATTTGTTTTAGTTGTCATTTGATTGCAACCTAGTAAATACACCCTTGGAGTAGATTATAACTTAACTTATTTGAGGATTAAATAAAATAATGAGGAATATTTTATAGGTTGGGTTTTTCCCTCTTTGACGGTTTTCCCAAGATATATCTTGTGTTTTTTATTGTGAGTTTCTATTTTGTACAGGTGTCAATGAGTGTTGGTTGCATGGCTCGATAGACCTTTATCATTGGACCCTCCTACTATGACTGCATCAATTCATGCATAGACATGGAAAGTGAAATAAAGGATGGAAATGTGATGCTTCCTTCCTACCTTGTAAAGTCCATAAACTTTCCTGGATAATGAGTATGGCTTTAAAAATACAGAAGTATGGCTTTTCCTTGACATCTTCATTATTCTACATGATACAATTAGTTAATGGAAATATGGAAAAAGAAAAGTGTAGTATAGAAAATCTATTTAAATAATAATGCTCTTTGTTTTCTAAGTTAAACTTTTTAAGCCACCACTAGGATAAAACTAGCTCTTTGGAAGAAAATGTTTTACTACTTTTCTATAACATAAAGATTAGAATAAAACTAGAATATCCCAATATGTTATAAATTTTAAAAAATAATGTTTTTGGCTAAGCTAAAATGTAAATATGGATGATAAAATGCTTATTTACAAAAAATTGAAATATAAAATTGATAAACTAGGTTTACAACTATAAATGAAGGGAGAGAGGAAACTAGAGCTAAAAGATGGGGTCCTCTATCAAGGTCATTGGCATGATGCACAAATGTCTATGTGTTGCGTTATCATCCATATGGTTCACGTTGTAGTCCACATATGTTGCAAAATATGAAATTTCTTTAACTTTCAAATCTATTTGCACAACATAAACAACAAATCAAGAGATACCAAGTGATACAAAAATGAAGAAAAGTAATCATATATATGTATTTTGAAATAAAAATAGAAATGAAAATGGAGAGATGAGAGGATGAAAATGACCATGTGAGTTGATCCTTGAGAAACATGTAGCTAGAACAAGAAGAAAGGTTGGGTTTGCTTAAGATCTTGCCATGAATGGTCAAGCCCCTATTTTAGTCTTTCAACCTCCATGTATAGCTAATGTAGATAATAGATTGAAATAATGTGTGCCCTTATCCTATGTACATCTAGAAATTAAGAATAATGATAAAATACGATTGAGTATCAAATCCTAGGTCTACAAGGATTGATAAACTAGTGGAAGCGAGATTAGATGAGACAGAGTGAAAATCCAAGAGATGCCAAGAACACAACAATGGATTTTAAAAGTGATAAAATAGAAATGAAAGAGGAAGCTCAAAAACTATCACCTCATGCAAGATAGAGAGATGAAAATCTACAAAACCCAAGAGAAAGATCTTCTCAACAAGGTAGATACGCCAAGGGAAACCTAGATGGATGTAGAGTTTTTAAAACCTTACAAGAGTGCTAGTAAAATATTGTTGTTCAGATTCACATGATATCTCTTCAATGCCAAGAGATAAAAATATTGATAGATTGTGTTGGGTCCTAAAATTGTTGTCCACAATCCTAGAGTATCTTCTTACGTTCAGGGCTAGGGACTTATCGTCAAAAGGGTAATATAGGGGCCTATCAACAGACTATAGACAATTGAAGGCCAATTGTTGACAGTGGGTGATCTCTATTCCACTTTAGGCTCAACTAGACCTAGGAGGGTGTTCCTATAGGTATCCTTAATAGGGCATCTAACCTATTAAGATGATCCATGATTGGAACAACAAAACTAACCCAATGTACACTTGACCCCAATATTTGTCACTAGGTCAAAGACTAACTAGATGTATATAAAACCTCTGATTAATATAATGACTACAACCTTGTATATGTACCTATATATAACAACATAATTATAATCTACCATAGATGAATCCACTTAAATTTTCACACACAAGTGCAAGGTGTAGGCATGCATGACATGATTTTCTAACTTTCTAGGTACTTGAGGTTGCTTATGATGTTCCCTAAGTTATAGTATTGAATCATGAAATCATGTGAAACCCTAATCTACTCCTACAAATAAAAGGAGAGAAGGTTCTAAAATGAAATATGTTTGATCTCTCACTAATTAAACAGGTGCCTACTCCATTGGGCAACATAGTCACGGATTGCAAGGAAGAAGGAGATACACCAACAAAATATAGATGGAACAATATGTGTATTTACATACAAATCATATATCACACTTCATACAATGTACATACTTAATAATCAATCTTAGAACTACAAGAACCCACATAAAACAAAGGAAAGACCATAAAAAATGATTTGCAATGAATTAGAAGTTGTTACCTATTCATATAACCTATGTTACAACTTACATTCATATCAAAAAGTGTGGTAAGATAGGATCCACAATCAAGTTTGAGCATCCTCCTAAATAATTACAAACCACCATGGAGACATACCATTACATGCATTGTGTTCATTGAATACCATTCCTATGGATTACAAGACACATTTCATCCCCTTACAAACTATACGTGAAACATTTGTTGCTCTAGAACTAGCTTGAAGCACTTGCAATCAAGAAATTAGTTCAATAACCAACCCTTTTTACATCTTTTTTATATTTATATATAGCATTGTGATTTCTTCCATCCTTGGTCACCCGTGTAGGAAATCAATGTACTTCTGGAGGTTGAAGCATCGAATGTAAACTAGATGTGATCCCATGAAATATGTGTCTTAGAATGTTTCCTTCTCAAGATGAATGGTTTGGAGCTCATGTGAAGATTATCAATAGCTGAAATTCAACCACCACATACATGGCGATCTTACTTCCTTTCATCATCCACAATTGAAAATTATAAGTAGTATTATGCCCTTGAGATGAATTATGTTGTTTGAGAGGGAAAATAACATTTAAGTAGTTGTATGGGTCAAATCTAGTCATTAATGGCAACCTAGGAAGTGTTGAAGTGTTCTAGAGCATATTGATGAAGTTAGAAAAACTTGTAGATATTTTATGCAGGCCAAGACATGAGAACCAAACATTGGAATGGAAGGAAGAAATTTGAAATGCTTGGAAATCTCCACAAATAGAAGAAATTGAGTGAGTTGGAAAATGCAAGAAACTGAAGGATTTAGTTAGCTAGACAAATGCAGATATTCATTGTGGCACCAGAGGTGTGAAATAGGATTTTGTTGTAGAAAAAGGAGATAGGATTGGAGGAAAGGATGTGGAAATGGGGGGAAAATTTGTGAGAAAGGAAGTCAAGATGTGATATGATCATAGATGGAAGTATGAGGAAGATCTACAACTAGAAGGAAGTGGAAGACATGGTGGTGTAAAAAACTTATATATGACTACAGGTAGAAAATGGAGATGAACATTTCCTAAAGTCTAGGAGACATCTACATAATCAAGGAAAGCAAAATGTTAAGAAAAGGGAGCTTCACAAGAAATTGACAAAGAATCAAATGTGGGGAATGGAGGCAAGGAATGTAGGAAGTATGAATGATTGAAAATTTTCTACAAAAGGGATGAAGGAGTGCAGAGGAACAAGAGAGGTTTAGTTGTTTATATATGTTGTCCATTTTTCATCATCATAATCATAATCCCATTCTTGAGCCCCATCTAATCCATTACTTGTCAAAATGGTCCTGATAATCAATAAGCCTAGGTTAAACCCCCCTTCATCTCCAATTCAACCAATATCCCCATCATACCCAAATGAGCCAGATATAGAGGAACTTAAACACCTATATGAATCACATACCCAAGCTATATCTTCAATCATACGCACATCACTATCATACCAACCTCCATCATACACATCTCCTAGTACTCCTGAGGCATGGATACAAAAACTTAAACATGACTATAATAGATTGGATCCTATCAACAAGGAAAATTTTAAAGTGCTCCAAATTTCTGTAGCACATCTTATCACTGAAGATCCTCCTAATTCTATTGTATCAACAACATCATCTTATATGTGCATGCCAACTCCAAATCATCAAATCATGAATCCATACTTGGACATGCAAACTTCTTATTCCAACATTTCAACTCATCATCAAATCTATGTACAAGACTATCAAGTTCCTTCACAACAAGAACATGCAAGTCCAAGTTCCCCTTTGCACCAAGATCACATGTCCTTAAGTCCTCATAATACCTTTGGCAAGGGGAAAACGACTCTAGCTTATGCATCCTATGGGTATCCTCCATCATCATCCAATCAATTACCCATACAAGAGCCTCCTAGTCCTATCCTAACACCACCATGTAGTCCCTAGCATACTCCATTGGTCCATCAACCTTCTAATCCATCAATCCCTTCATTACCTTCATCCCCATGTTCCTCCAATCTTCCACCAAAGTGTTACATCCCCAATTTTTGTCTTGCTAATACTATTTACTTGTACTTGGACATAAGTAAATCTATTTTGATGTTTAGATTAATATCAAGGAAAGACATAGATTCTACTGAATGTCATTTATGGAATTATGGAAATGAATATGTTATATCGATTTAATAATTACATTATGAGAATTTGGTTATTATTTGAATAATGATGCACTGATCATAATATGTTAATTTCAAGTTTTATATAGAATTGCAGATTGTGGATGACTCTCAAAGAAAAGAGAGAGTATCTTTCAAGGAGAGGAATATAGACCTCGGGTTACAAGTGTTCATTTGCCAACCAGGTATAAGTGTATAACAAATCATGAATCAATATTGATAGAGGTGAGTCATGTTTTATCAGTATAACTCTTGGATCTATTTGACAAGTAGTCGATATCTTTTGATTCTTTTCCAGGCTTGTCATGTGTGTCAACATTATCATTCGTAAAAGAAAATGATGTCTTCAAGTAGAATAATGTCTGTTTACAATTAACGTAATCTTACGTCGACATTGTCGCAAAATTGTTGAGTTAGCATCCTTAAGTCTTAGAAGGTTAAATTTGTAGACATTAACGTCATATCATGATCTTATCAAGTCAGTTGACGTAATTTAATGAGAGTCTATGAAGGGGAGACAAACTTGACCCTTTCACATTTTTCGTAAGCCTTTCGACTTATTATTATTATCATATTTTGATCAAATCTTAAATATGGTCAAGGACTATTATTATTATTATTATTATTATGTTTATTATTTTGTTAGTAGGGGTTATTTGAGGTATAAGTGAGTAACCACTTTTTCTAATAAGGTTGTTGTCATCTTTGTAATTATCTTCCTTAGTGTCATTATTCTCTAAAGGAATCATGATGGGAGTTAGTGGTAATTATTATGCCATGATATCTTTGGCTTATAATTAGGAGTGGTTGTAGTAAGAGGTTATTAGAGTCCTCTCAATTCAGATGAATTGGTTTAGTAAACTTTTAGTTGATTTAATGACTAAGACTCGAATTCATTATAGCATCAGACTTTGTGGAGTGAGGATGGTATACATCCTCACGTAATTTCTCCACGATGGGCACGACTCGAGCTTCATAAATTCTTTAAGTGGAGTTTCCATGTCTTAGTAATGATCTATTATAATTGTCTTTTAGTGGGTGATTATTCTTGTTTTGTTATGCATAGGTGACTCATTAACAGAGTTGTGGAAGATTGTGAAGTAGGAGCTTAAGTCAGCACGTGTAGGGAATGCCACAGGAGTCGACTTATCTGTTATAATGAGTCTAAAATAAGATAGTTAGTCATGGCCAAAGATATAATGACTCATAACTAAGTCATGGAAAGTTTATGGGAGAAGGACATTATCTCTTGGAGTCAGGAGGTAATAGAAAGGACAAATAGCTGGGTTGTTTTGCTGTTTGGGATTCTTCTCAAGAAGGGCAACGTTATACTGATCTAAGGAATATACTACAATCCGCATGCTACCTGTGAAAAGGAGAGAAATGTAGAAGGTTCTTTTTCTCATTTGATAAAATTGCATTGTGTATAAAATGTGTTTCTTTACTTCCTTGAACTCTTTCGATCTATGAGTCGCTTTAGTGTACAATATGGTTGTGTGTTTCATACTATTAATATCTTTGTTGATGTATATAAGACTCTATATTAATAGATAAGAACACATCTTTTCTCTCACTATAAATCATTTTGACAACCTCTAGATATAATGAAGTCAAACAAGTTTATGCGATTTAAAGATTCATTGCTTAAATGACTTCATACTTTCTAGTTTTATAATAGATTTGGGTGGTGCAAAAGGCATTCGACTTCAATTTTATGTTTGTGACTACTTTATGTGATAAACTTCATAGGTCATAGATATGAGATAATAGTTTCTTATCTTAGTTTGATTTCATTCTTTAATGTCAAACCATCTTAGTCGATATCTTACTCTTTTTGGAATCATAAGGCTAATTCTAAATAAGTTTTTCATTGTAAAGGAGATTAACCTTGTTGTTAAAGATCGAACGACCTCATAATGTTAAGAACATTTATGTCAAAGGCAGGTTTAGCATGTTTAGGATAGCTATGGTGATAGTTTTCCTTCTATTAAGAAGAACACTTTAGTTCTAGGTAATAAGCTTTACCTTAAGAAGTATACTTTTCTTCTAATGGTTTTTCAAGGTGAGATGAACTCTCTATAATAGGTCAAGACTAGTACACTTGCATGTTTAGCTTTGTTATTGCTCATTTGAGGTAAAATAGAGAAACATAGATTTGATATTCCTTTGGATAGAAATGGAATTAGTCCATCATTATATGGAGTCAAACTATACTTTGGCAAAGTTTAGATTTGTTTTGAGCCTTGGGTAGATAAATCTAAGGAAATACTTATGTTAATGATCTAGTCATGTTTCAAAAGATATATACGACTACTTAGTCAAAAGAAGACTTGAGTATAATCATTCTTATGATATTCTTACTTTCAAGAATAAGTATGTTTGTTATCCCATTGAGTTGGATTAGGATAAATAAACCTTTGCTCATCAGAATTTAGTACAAAAGACATTGTCTAAATTAGTGTTAATCATAAAGACTTATATTATAGTTTCCTTGAATTTCTCAAAACAAAATAGCAAGGTTCATTGACTACATAGAATATGGTTGAAAGAGTAAACCTTTTGACATTGATTAATAATGGATAAAAAACCTAAAATAGACCTATCCACTTTTTGGTATCAATCGATCATAGTTGATGTGTAAACCTAATTGGAACCTTTTGGTTGGTTCTAACTAAGGTTTTCATGTAGAAGAGAAATGGTCTTGTTTAGAAAGTTTGAAATGACTTTTTGTTTTAGTCGAAAGAAGACTAGGGGAGAATCGATTACTTAAAAACCCCTTTCAAACTTGAAATAGAATGTTTGTTATTCCTTTATTATGGAAAAAGGAAAGACTAAACCCGAGTCTAGACCTGTTTTGGGTTAATAATATTTAATATACCTTTATGATTTTATAGGTTTGTTAATCCATTATGATGGAATAGGAAGGTCAAAAACATTAACTTGACCAAATAGGGTAAATATATATATATATATATATATAAAATCTGTGTGATCATTATATAGATCATGAATGAAGGGAAAAGTACCCTAACTATGTTTATTTATTCTTACTTTATGATGCGTAACCTGGGTAAGGTAACCTTCTTAGTTGTTTATAAATCAACTTAGATTCTTAAGTATCGAAAAGCTTAGGATCTCAGGTATTGCAAAGATGCAATGAGAATCCTAGTAATGAAAGGTAATCCATAAGGTCTATGGAATATTGATAGTTTTTGCAAACTTGTCTTACGTCGGATAAACCAAAAGTATTTTAGTTGTCAAGACTATATAAGTTGACCAAGTCAAGTTAGGGTGGATGAACATTACAACTACGTTCATTGTGAATGTCTATTCATATTGAATCTTTGGCCAAAGTAATGCATTTGTTTTCTGCATGCATTGTTGGCTCACTGTATCTGGATTGCATAACCTATTGGAAATCATACTTAGCTAGAGGGTATCTAGGGTTGTATGATTGAAAGAGTTGTGTAGGATACAACACTATGTAATCAGAAGGTAAATTACAACTGGTCACCTTTGGTCTATATTCCTCGTGAAGGGTAGGGCCACTTCCTATGTGGAAAATGTGTGGGAGAGCGCCAGTCTGTGGATGGAGGTTAAACACTGGGAAGATACTTTCTCTCTCTCCAGCAGAAAACATGCCAAGGTTTGTGATAAATATATCAGATATTCAGAAGCAGTAATTATTCCAAATTTGTTTATGAAATTGATTTACTATTACAAATATTGTAATTGAAAAAGACAATATGATATATTGTATTATGTAAGAAAATCTTGCAAATTGTTGTTACTTGATTATATGTTAAATAAAAGAAAATTTTTCTCTCAATTTTTACCTTCTTGAATTACTCTATGGTAAATTCTTAACTTTATTATGTTTTTAGAACATGGATGTTACACAAAGGATCCCTTGGAGATGACCCTATGACAATTGATCCAGACAACATTACTTAAGCTACATCCAATTCAAATACTACAACATCCACCCCTATTATCCCTCCACCCAATCCTAATCCTAATCCTACCACACCATCCACCATTATTATTCATCCACTATATGGCTCATCCACCCATACACTTATGAAGGATATGATCCAATGGCTATTAGCAAGGAATAAACCATCTCCATGTCATCAAACACCTATCAAAGAGCCTTCAAACATGTCCATTGCTTCAACCCCATCATGTAATCCACAACCCATCAAGCCTATTGAAGAGTCTCCCATGATGACTCCACGTCAAGATTCATTCTACCCTCATGTTGTTGACTGTCTAGAACCTATCAAGCTTATCTAAGAGCCTACCTCCAGTTTTGTTCAAGAAAATCAAGAGTTATGTCATGAGTATAATATAAATCATGTGGAAACATTAACCCAACATCCAAATCAAGATCAAAACACTTCCACTCATTCTCTCCATTATCCTCTTTATGATCAAGATATTATCTATAATCAAGTTACTACCCATGAGCAAGTAATCCAAGTTCATCCTATCCAAGCTCACTATTACATTATCCATGTGTTATCCTCAAAATTACTTGTGCTCATTTTGTAGCCTACAATTCTAAGCACGCAAATCAAGGTGAATCATCTTGTCCTCATGTGTGGTTCTCTATCTCCTGAGAATCCATTCAAGTATCTTCCCACCTTGGTTTCTTAAAATTTGTGCAAACAAATCAAGTGGTGAACTCACCAAACTTGAGTTTTTGGCAGTTTTTAGGAGTTAGAAAAAAATTGTTTTCATGCAAGGGCGGCATTTTTTGAGTCCCTGTGATATGCAAGGGCAGAAAAAATCACTACCCATGCATGTTGTTTATTTTTAAAATGACGCATATGCATCTTGTCTTCCCCGTGCTAAATACTTATAGAACTTCCCTTAAATGTAGGGACAACAATATTTGCTGCCTGAACATATCATTCCCAATCGCCTTAAATGTAAGGGCGGAAAAATCTATCGCCCATACATAATGCCCTACATATCTTTTTTTCCCATGTGCATGGGCTTTGATTTTCACCGTCAATGCATATATGTTATGCCTTATCAAAAAATGAATGGGCGGTAAAAATCACCACCCATGTCTTTGTTTTCTACGTTTTACCTTAAGTATAAGGGCGGTGATTTTTTCTGCCCCTACAAAAAGATTGTAATGTGAAGTTTTCTTTTAAAAAGAAGTATCAAATGCACAGGTGGGCATTTTTGCTGCCTATACACTTTTGTAGACATCTACCCCATGCTGGAGTGGCAAAATTTGCCGCCTTGACACAATTCAATATCCTCTACATGATTGAGCGAGCATTTTCGCCGCTCTTGCACAAAATGCAATATCTCCTACATGCAAAGGTGACAAAAATCACCGCCCGTGCACTCACTCCCTGAAAATTTTCTAACTCTGGAAATTTTCCAAGTTGTTAACTTTAGCTCGCTTTCACTCAGTTTTTTGCTCTAATCACACTTTAGCCCGTCAAAGCCCATGCAAATGCTCAGTTCTCCATTGCTACTGCAATTTCCAATCAAAGAGACCAAAAGTTTCTTTACATAGATGAAATGATAGAGGCATTCAATAAAATGATCCAAAGGAGTTCGAAGATCAAGCTTTCTCAATAGCTTCTATGGATAAGTTGTCGGATATACAGTTGACCTTGGACATTCTCAAGGTTGTTCTAGATAAGCATGAGAAGGCTGCTACCTCCGTGAAAGATTCAGTAACAAGGACTTGTGTCATTTCTGAGAACACTTCTAGACTGGATAACCTTGAGATGCAAACAATGCTGACAATGTTTGAGGATTTTTTGAAGAAGGATGGGGATGGGAGTTGATAACAATGATCATGCCTTAGTATATTTTTGTATTTTCATATGTACTTTGTTTTTAGTTTCAGACATTTTCACATTTACTTGTCCAAGATGTAATTACATGCATAAAAAAAGAAGTCCTAAGTCTATAAGGACTCTTTTGTTGAATAAGTCAAAGTAGTTATATTTTCCTAGATTATCTCATGACCTCTCACTATAAATAAAGAGGGCCTCTATTGTAATTTTTACCTTTTTAATCTTATGCAATGAAGTACTGTCGAAATTGAGACTCAACTTTGAGACTTTGTGTTCAAATTGCACGATCAATTCCAATCAATAAAGAAGGAGAATTTTGATATCAAACTTTGTGTTGAATCGAATTTGTATGAGTGAGGATGTTTCATATGGCATTTTTGTTGATTTCTCTTGTTGATTGATTGGATAAAGTGGTGTTTAGTTATTACGATTGGAGGATGTTCAAGATAAGTTATATAAAATTTGTGCTATATTATTTACTTGAATCTATGTGTGTTGAAGGTGTTTCTTAGTGGAGGATTATAAAGACTTTGAGCTTGTAGTTGTCCACTTTGTATATGAATCATGTTGAGAACTTGTAGACTTTGTGCTATAATTTTCAATTACATTTGTGTGGATCAGTGGTATTGTTAGTTGACAAACTTTATGCTCCAACTGGTGATATGGTTACTTTTAAAATCTTTCTGGGGATAATTTGAAGACTTTGTGCTTGAGATTATTCACTTGGTTCATTAATCTTTTTGTGAAGTGAGTTGAAATACTTTGTGCTTCAACTTACATCATTGATTACTATAAAACTCTCATTGAGGGCAGTGAAAAGACTTTGTGCTTTTGCGTGTCTTCTGGTCTCTTATCACATATTTATACTAGTACTCTTTGATTATTCACATGTTTAATCTAGAATATTGGTGATTACTATTTAGGTTAATATTAGAAGTGTAGAATCATTATTGAATATTACCATGAAACATTGTAAACATCTTTTTTGAAAGATGAGAAAAGGACAAATGTAACACACCCCCTACATGGTCAGAGCTAGTGTAAATGCTTTCAGCTTAAAGTAGTTTAATTTTGTTTCAATAAATAGTAAGAAGGGAGCCTCCCCTTGTTGAGAGGAGAGATTTATCTCATCACACTGAGGTTGATATAACCATTTTGTCTTCAGTGAGTTGACGACAAAATATTCACCCAACAGTTTTGGCGACTCTACTGGGAACTGAATGCGCAACCAAGAGCCTCTTGCCTTTGGTTGAAGCATACCAGTTTCATCTTTTGTAATATATTTTTGTTATATTTGCTCTATTGTTTGGTAAGAGTATGGCTTTCCCAGGTCCATGGAAAAATACATTTGGTCCTTTGAATTTGGCTCAGCCTCTACATGAACTACCTTGGGGTTCATGTAAGAACTTTCCCAAGTTCTACAAGGATGGTAAACAACATCTAGATGAGCACATTGCAACATTCTACATAGCATGCAGTGTTCTTGGAGTTGAGTATGAAGATATTTCTATGAGACTGTTTGTAGAGACACTCCAAGGTGTTGTGGCTGATTGGTTCTATCACCTTGCACTAGGAACTGTCACTGGATGGAATACACTTCAAACCCTGTTTGAAGCCAGATTCAAGCTAGCAGAAGATGTTTATGCCTTGTTGGCCCAACTTACTCAAATGAAAAAGGAACCGCATCAGCCCATGCGTGAGTTCATGGTAAAGTTCAATAAGCTAAAGAACATGATCCCAATTGTTGCTCAACCCATAGCTAAAAACCTAAAATGCTTCTTCATAAATTCAAAATTGATAGAAGTAAGTTTTCTTTTACGAAGAGTAGCACTAGCTGATCTTGCAATTGCTTAAAGTTTGGCAATTGAAGTGGAGGATAATTTGATCTTGGCGAGAAAGTTGAAGAAGGATTTTATTAGGCCTAGTGGGTAGTCCCCTTTAGCTTTACTTTCTACCAGCACTACGGATCCTATAGTGCAAAAGTTGGCTAATGAGGTGTTAGCTCTGAAAAGACAGATGTCACAGAGTTTGTCCATTCCCCTCTATAAGGATATACCAAGGGGAACTTTACCTAATGCTCTGAAATACCAAGGCCATGCTTCAAGGAATCAGAATCAAAATAGGCTTCCTCCACCACAAGGAAGACTTGCTTTAGAGGCACCACCTGTGAATGCAACAATCTTCTATTATGAATCATAGCAAGATGATCTTCTTCAATCAAAATATGGTCAAGGAGAATATGATGCTAATCTTTTCACGAAAGGTGAAGGGAAGTTAGCTGGTGACTCTACCATTGGGTTCCTGAACTTTGAAGGTGAAGTAGAATAAGAAGAAGTTACTTTTGGTGAATCTTATGTTGTTCTCACACGGTCATAGAATCAATCAAATCATAAAGATGTGGCTGGTGATAAACAAGTACACCAGATACTCTTACTTCATCCCCTTGTTCCTAAGACTAGTACCCCTAATGTAAACCCTCAAGATGAGAGTTTTCCGTCTTCTGTAGCAAGTCTATATCAACTTTTTGATAGCATAGATTATGCTGAGGAGACAAAGATTTAAATGTCAGAGGTAAGAATACATGTTAAGGGTATTATGCAGAAGGTTCATCCTGAAAGGGAGGTTGAGTACATAGTGACAAAATTTGAGGATCCGAAGGCTCAAATTCTTTTTGAGTTTTTTGGTATGGGTCCTTATTCCTTGACCACTAATGAAGATCCCAAGTCATTAGATAATGCTTCAAATAAGGGTCAAGAAATAGATGAATCATCCTCTTCAAGTGAAGACACTTTGCAGCTGAAAGGAAATAGGATTTCCAAAGAATTGGTTTTTCCAAAGAAATTTTTTGATAAGCATGATCACTTTATCAAATGGCGATGACAGTTGGGACCAAATTCATCAGTGGAAGTTGGGCGATTCAATCTAGGTGCAAAAGAAAATACCAGAATGGCAAGCACTAGGAAATGTTACTCTTTCAATAGTAAAAAAAAGAAGGAACATTTTCTTACTGCCTCATAGTAGACACCATCTAAATCTTTTCTCAAAGTGAAGCAATAGATAAGTTCATGATTTTTTGTACAGTTTTTGCGTCTTTTTCTTTTTATCTTTTTTGGGTCTTTTGTGTCACCTGACTCTATAGTCCAATGGAATGGATGAAGGCACTTAGATACTAGAGTTTTGTTCCCTTTGATCATTTCAAAGAACGATCAAAGGAAGCTCCTCAATTAGAGCCAACTGTTATCCACAAAATTAGTTGTGCTCCTTTTGTAGGATGACCCCTACAAAACTAGCTCGTTTTGTAGCCTACAATTCTAAGCACGCAAATCAAGGTGAATCATCTTGTCCTCATGTATGGTTATCTAGCTCCTGAGAATCCATTCGAGTATCTTCCCACCTTGGTTTCTTGAAATTTGTGCAAATAGATCAAGTGGTGAACTCACCAAACTTGAGTTTTTGGCATTTTTTAGGAGTTCAAAAAAAATTTGTTTTCATGCAAGGGCGGCATTTTTTGCCACCGGTGCATGTTTGAGTCCCTATGTTATGCAAGGGCAACAAAAATCACTGCCCATGTATGTTGTTTATTTTTAAAATGTCATCCATGCATCTTGTCTTCCCCGTGTTAAATACTTATAGAGCTTCCCTTAAATGTAAGGGTGACAATATTCACTGCCCAAACATATCGTTCCCAATTGCCTTAAATGTAAGGGCAGCAAAATCTGTCACCCATACATAGTGCCCTACATATCTTTTCTTCCCATGTGCATGGGCGGTGATTTTCACCACCAATGCATATATGTTATGCCTTATCAAAAAATGCATGGGCGGTGAAAATCATTGCCCATGTCTTTGTTTTTTATGTTTTACCTTAATTGTAAGGGTGGTGATTTTTGTCACCCCTACATGAAGATTGTAATGTGAAGTTTTCTTTCAAAAGGAAGTATCAAATGCACAAGTGGACCTTTTTTCTACCTATACATGTTTGCAGACATTTACCCCATGTCGGAGGGGCAAAATTTGCCACCTTGACACAATTCAATATCCTCTACATGCTTGAGCGGGCATTTATGACGCTCCTACACAAAATGTAATATCTCCTACATGCAAAGGTGGCAAATATCACTGCCCATGCACTCACTCCCTGAAAATTTTCTAACTTTAGAAATTTTCCAAGTTATTAACTTTAGCCTGCTTTCACTCAGTTTTTCACTCTAATTGCACTTTAGCCCCCTCAAAGCCCATGCAAATACTCAGTTCTCTATTGCTACTACAATTTCTAATCAAAGAGACCAAAAGTTTCTTTCCATAGATGAAATGATACAGGCATTCAATAACATGATCCAAAGGAGTTCAAAGATCAAGCTTTCTCAGTGGCTTCTATGGATAAGTTGTCAGATATACAGTTGACCTTGGACATTCTCAAGGTAGTTCTAGGTAAGCATGAGAAGGATGCTACCTCCATGAAAGATTCAATAACAAGGACTTGTGTCATTTCTGAGAACACTTTTGGACTGGATAACCTTGAGATGTAAACAATGTTGATAATGTTTGAGGATTTTCTGAAGAAGGATGGGGATGGGAGTTGATGAAAGTGATCACGCCTTAGTATATTTTTGTATTTTCATATGTACTTTGTTTTTAGTTTTGGACATTTTCACATGTACTTTTCTAAGATATAATTACATGTGTAAACAAAGGAATTCCTAAGTCAATAAGGACTCTTTTGTTGAATAAGTCAAAGTAGTTAGATTTTCCTAGATTATCTCATGGCCTCTCACTATAAATAAAGAAGGCAAATTTTGATATCAAACTTTGTATTGAATCAAATTTGTATGAGTGAGGATGTTCATATGGCATTTTTACTGATCTCTCTTGTTGATTGATTGGATAAAGTGGTGTTTAGTTATTACAATTATAGGACATTCAAGATAAGTTATATAAAATTTGTGCTATATTATTTACTTGAATCTATATGTGTTGAAAGTGTTTCTCAGTGGAGGATTATAAAGACTTTAATCTTGTAGTTGTCCACTTTGTATATGAATCATGTTGAGAACTTGTAGACTTTGTGCTATAATTTTCAATTACATTCCCATGGATTAGTGGTATTGTTAGTTGACATAATTTGTGCTCCAACTAGTGATATGTTTACTTTAAAATCTTTTTAGGGATAATTTGAAGACTTTGTGCTTGAGATTATTCACTGGTTTGTGAATCTTTTTGTGAAGTGAGTTGAAAGACTTTGTGCTTCAACTTACATCATTAGTTACTATAAAACTCTCATTGAGGGTAGCGAAAAGACTTTATGCTTTTGCATGTCTTCCAGTCTCTTATCACATATCTATACTAGTACTCTTTGATTATTCACATGTTTAATTCAGAATATTGGTGATTACTATTTAGGTTAATATTAGAAGTATAGAAACATTATTGAATATTACCATGAAACATTGTAGACATCTTTTCTAAAAGAAGAGAAAAGGATGAATGTAACACACCCCCTACATGGTCAAAGCTAGTGTAAATACCTTTAGCTTAAAGTAGTTTAATTTTGTTTCAATAAATAGTAAGAAGGGAGCCTCCCCTTGCTGAGAGGAGAGATTTATCTCATCACACAGAGGTTGATATAACCATTTTGTCTTCAGTGAGTTGACGACAAAATATTCACCCAACACCATGTTAATCTCTCTATGACCAAGAGCCTATCCATGAGAAAATTGATCCTATCCATAAGCCAACACTTATCCATGAGAAAGATATCCAAACTACCCCTATCAATCCTCCACCTAATCCTATCTCTGATCCTACATCCACTTCCATTGATGATACACTTGATTCCCATGTAAACATAGATGATCAAACAAATAGCGTGGATCTTAATGAGCATAATGATAATCAAGATCCTAATAATCCTTCCTTACTCACTATTGACCATATTTCAAATCCACCACCATATACCCTTGGTCTTGTTGATATGCACTGGACAACTGAGAGGCAGGTGGTGAATCAGTTGTCACAAAAACTTAAACACTTTCTGCAATTAAACATTCATCACTTATCCACAATTATTATAATTTAACAATGAGTGCATGAAATCAGAAACTTAACAACATCAAACACAAGAGACACCAACTTTATGTGGAAAACCCCAAGGTGGGGAAAAACCATGGAGAAGATTAACTCTCAATATATATTGCAATCTTGAAATAGTGATGTTCAGGATTGGTCACCCCATGGGCCTAAACATACTGGCTTACTGCCATGTAGAACAACTAGGTCTAGCAGGCGCACTGTCTCAACCCTAAACCTAGAAAGATTACAATAAGGGCTATTAAACCCTATTGGTGGCTTACTGCCAGATTCACCGTCATAATCAAACACCTTTCTTTAGTGTGAATAAACAATTCCTTAGTTCTACTCTTCCTCTGCTCTGCTCTTCCTCTTCTTTCCTATGCCTCTTCTATGCTTTGCCTTTTGACCTTTCTTAATATATTCTCATTTTCACTCAAGGACAACTTTTCCATGACTTAGTAACAAGTATTTATACACTACATCAACCTTGGAATGATCATCAAGGTCAGCATCAACCATTGGAACAATCTCCAAAGTCGGCATCAAACATTTACAAAATAGGTCCTGACCTATTGCAACATCATGCAAAGGGAATAAAATGTGGATCACGTCATGCCTTAGCTAGGACTCAAACACGATCTTCCATGCCACAACACACTTCCACAATCTTCTAGAGATCTTCGCAATCACTAGAATCAACCAGGTCAGCCAAGACTAGTTACATGCTATGTTATCTGGGAACAATCTTCACACACCATCTCAATTTCTTAACGTGGACCAAAGTCCAAATAGGAACATGATTAGGAGACATCCACAAGCATGCTATAATCATCAGGAGCAACCGTATGAACCTTAACCACTTTATTCATAGGAATCTTCTCACCAGAGTACATGAACTTTACTATCTTCAACTGTCATAAAAGAAAGATAGCTTGTAGACCACCAAACCATGAACCATTGCAAATGTAGGCACTTATCATCATCCCAGACTTCCCTCTAGAACCATATAGCAAAATACTTTCTTGCAGAGGAATGTGGAGCCAAATACTATCTTCCTGTCTCAACTGAACTTACAGAAAAAGTAGGCTTCACTCTGGTGAACACAACTCACTCAAATCTTCTTGTAGATGGCTCAGACCCAAAATGTAGCATCCTCAGACATACCTCTAACTTACTTCCAATCTGCAAACTATGATTTTCAAGCAGGAACAAATGCAGAGTAGTTTATCAGACTTTTGTTCAGCATACAACTCACTATCTGTTGAAAAACTACAACAGCCATCAAGACAAGATTCTCCCCCTTTCTCTTTACATGCCTATACTCTTTCTTTCTCCAAAATTCTCCCTCTTTCTCTTACACATTTGAACTCTAAGTTTTGCACATGACTTCTCTCCCCCTTTGACATCAATGGAAAAGGGCACATACTTGCACTTTTCTGCTCTAATCTAATCTCTCTTTTGAACTTTTTGACTACTCCCCCTTAGAAGTAGCCCTAAAAAGAATCAATCTAGACCTCTAAACACCTCTGGACTGATGCACCATTGTGCATATTAGTTTAGAGTAGGAGGGGTGATGACCCATAACTTTTCTTTGAGATACTCAAAAGTATCCTTGGGTAAAGGCATGATAAAAATGTCTACAATCTGATCCCTGGTCGAAACATACTCCAACTTCACTTCATTCTCTGTCACTTTTTCTCTCAAAAAATGATACCTAATGGATATGTGTTTGGTCCTTGAATGCATCATTGGGTTCTTTGATATGTTTATGGCACTTGTGTTGTCACAAAAGATTGCAATAGGTTCTTCATACACAACTTTGATGTCCTTCAAAGTCTGTTTCATCCATAACACTTGAATGCAACTGCATGCTGCTGCAATGTATTCTACATTTGTAGTAGATAGGGATATTAAATCTTGTTTCTTGCTCGACCAAGATACTAATCTTTTTCCCAAGAAGAATGTGCCTCCACTTGTACTTTTTTTGTCATCCACATCTTTGGCCCAATCTGCATTAGTATATGCACTTAGAACAAAGTCACTGTCCCTGGGGTACCACAAACCATAATCTATTGTACCTTTTAAATATCTCAGAATTCTCTTAATTGTCATTACATGTGATTCCTTGGGTTCTTCCTAAAATCTTGCCACAAGACACACTACATGCATTATGTTAGGTCTGGTTTGAGTCAAAAAAAGTAATCCTCCAATCATAGATCTATATTTTTTCTGGTCTACCATGGGTGAGTTATCATCTTTTCTCAACTTACAACCAATTATCATAGGTGTGCATATTGGTTTAGGGTATTCCATCCCAAATTTCTTTAACAACTCTTTCACATACTTGGACTAAGAAATGAAGATACCCTTATCTGATTGACTTATTTGGAGACCTAAAAATAAGTTCATCTCCCCAAACATAGACATTTCAAATTCATTTTGCATTTCTCTAGCAAAAACTGAGCACATACCTTCATTGCCTCTAAAAATAATGTCATCAACAAAGACTGCAACAATCAAGGTTTTTTTCATCATTGATCTTGAAGTAGAGATTACTATCTGTCATACCTTTACTGAACCCTATCTATATCAGGTACCTGTCCAACCATGCATACCATGCCTTGTGAGCTTGCTTCAATCCATATAGTGCTTTCTTCAATATGCATACCATGTCCCCTTGTTCTGATGACTGAAATCCTTTCGGTTGTTCAATATGGACTTCCTCTTCCAACTCTCCATTTAAGAAGGTAGAATTTACATCCATTTGATAAACCTTGAAATATTTGTATGCTACAAAATCCAGAAACATCCTTATTGCTTCAATCCTTGCTATGGGAGCAAAAGTTTCTTCAAAGTCTATTCCTTCAACCTAAGCGTATCCTTTGCATACCAATCTTGCTTTGTTTCTTACCACTTCACCATTCTCATTCATTTTGTTTATGAAGAGCCACTTTGTACCAATTACATTCTTGTCTACTAGTCTAGGAACAAGATCCCAAGTCTGATTCTTTTCTATCTACATCAATTCTTCTTCCATGGCCTTTATTCAATTCTCATCTTTGCATGCCTCCTCCATAGTTTTAGGTTCAATCTTAGAGATCAAATAGAAATTTACTTGTTCTTCTACATCTTTTCTTCTAGTTAAGATCCCTTTGCTCTTATCTCCTATTATTTGATTTTTAGAATGACTGATTCTTACATATCTTGGAGTTTTGGTAGCACTTACCAGAGCTTGTCCTTCTTCATCTGTGTTGTCTTCATGTTGCACCACTTCTAAAACATCTAGATCATCTGACTCATATCCACTTAGTTCTAAAGACCTTTCTTTACACTCATCAACTTTGACATTTGCACTTTCAATGATTTTATTCAGCATCTTATTATAGCACTGGTAGGCCTTAATCTTGGTGGAGTAACGAAGGAAGATTCCTTCATTGAACTTGCCTAAATCTTCTTCTCTTTTGATATAACATCTGCTACCAAAGACTTTGAAGTATTTCACAGTAGGAACTCTACCATGCCACAATTCATAGGGAGTTTTTGAATTGTTACCTTTTACTTGAACTTTGTTTAGGATATATACTGCGATGTGAATTACCTCTCTCCAATATGCTTTCAGAAGATGAGCTTCATTCATCATGGTTCTAGCAGCTTCTTGAACTGTTCTATTTTTCCTTTCAACAACTCCATTTTGTTGTGGAGTTATGGGCACGGATAGTTGTCCCTTTATTCCATGCTCTTCACAAAAGAAATTGAATTCATTTGATGTGAACTCTCCTCCTTGATCGGATCTCAAACATTTGATTTTCAAATCCATCTCATTTTCAACCATTGCCTTAAATGCCTTGAATTTATCTAGAGCTTTAGCTTTCTCTTTTAAGAAGGTGACCCAAGTCATTCTAGAATAATCATCAATAAGCAACATGAAATACCTGTCTCCTTGCAAACTTCTTACTCTGGTAGGTCCACACAAGTCTATATGCACTAGCTCTATATGCACTAGCTCAAGTAGTCCTCCAACTGATTGACCTTGCTTTTGAAACTTGTTCTTGTCTGTTATCCAAATTGACACTCCTTGAAAATTGGATTAGCAGGCTTCACAAGCTTAGGCAAATCTCTAACAATTTGTGTAATACTTATCTTCATAATATTATCAAAATTTATGTGACACAATCTTCTATGCCATAACCAACTTTCATTAATCTGTGTCAACAAGCAATAGTTCTTAGTTCCTTTCAAGTGATAGATATTACCTCTTGTCTTCTTACCAGATGCAATGACTGTTCCAGAGCTTTCCTTGATCTTGCATCCATTGTCCTTGAAGCTTAAGTTGTAGCCCTTGTCACACATCTGACCCACACTCAAAAGATTGTGCTTTAATCCTTTCACATACAAGACATCTTCAGTATTATGCTTGCCATCAAAAGAAATAGATACTTTTCCACAAATCCTACTAGTTGTATCATCTCCAAACCTAACCAGTCCACCATCATAGCTTTGCAAACTTACAAACTTAATTTTGTCACCAATCATGTGGTGAGAGCAACCACTATCAATAACCCATTCTTCTTTGTCCTTGATTACCCGAGCAGCCAAAGCACTTTCCACTGGTTTTTCTTCCTTCATATAGCTAGAAGAATTAGTAGACACAAGATCTTCCTTAATAGCAATGAACCAGCATTCATTTATAGAGGAATTAGAATTATCTGGTTCACCATTATCTAATACTCCTTCATCATCATCAAAGTCTTCAACATAATAACACTCCTTTTAGGTCCTAGGCCTGTTCTCATATCTTCTTCTATTTCTTTCAATTCTTTCAGGACATTTGGAAGCAAAATAACCTACTTTACCATAGGAAAAACATTTGAAAGGTAATTTGCCTTTATACTTACCGGATCCTCTTTGCAGCCTGTCCATAAAGTTGGCTTCAACTTCATCTATCTCATCATGGGACTCTACCTTATACTTTTTTGATCTGGAAGTACTTCCAAGAGTACTGGCTTTGAAGGTAGACTCAACTTTTGGCAGAGCATCATCTAACTCTCTCATCTCAAAAGTAGTAAGCTTACCAAGCAACTAATCCCTGTTAACTATTTTTACTTGCATGAATTCTTCAATCGCGGCCACCTTGTGAGAGTAGGACTTGGGCAGAGATCTGAGTATTTTCATGACAATTTCCTTTTCATTGAGAGTTCCACCTATGGCTTTTATCCTTGTAACAAGTTCATCAACTCTTTGCATAAACGTTGATATGTTTTCATCATTGTTCATCTTCAAGCTTTCATATTTCACTTTCAGACTTTGTAACTTGGCTTCCTTCACATAATCATCTCCTTCATACAGATTTTTCAACTTTTCCCATACCTTATTTGCAGTTTCAAGATCTACCACTTTCGTTAGTATTGAGTCGGTTAATGAGATTAGTAGAGCATCCCTTGCCTTGATATCTATCTCATATTCTTTGATTCCGTCTTCAGTCATCCGATCATTTTGAGGTATGGTGTATTCTATTTCTACAGCCTTCCAAACTTTGATACCAAGAGAAATAAGATGGCTTTTCATCTGAGCCTTCCAAAGAACATAATTAGTTCCATCAAAATGTGGTGCTTCCTTCTTGTAAGACATTTTGGATCTTCCTTAAGCTATTAAACTTTCTTCAGAGGAACTTGGCTCTAATAGCAATTGTTGATATGTACTAGACAACTAAGAGGGGGATAATTCAGTTGTCACAAAAACTTAAACACTTTCCGCAATTAAACATTCATCACTTATCCATAATTATTATGATTTAACAATGAGTGCATGAAATCAGAAACTTAACAACATCAAACACAAGAGACACCAGATTTATGTGGAAAACCCCAAGGTGGAGAAAAAATGCGGAGAGGATTAACTCTCAATATATATTGCAATCTTGAAATAGTGATGTTCAGGCTTGGTCACCCCACAGGTCTAAACATATTAGCTTACTGCCATGAAGAACAACTAGGTCTAGCCAGCTCACTACCTCAACCCTAAACCTAGAAAGCTCACAATAAGGGATGTTAAACATTGAGGGTTGTTAAACCCTACTGGTGGCTTACTTCTAGATTCACCATCACAATCAAACACCTTTCTTTACTATGAATAAACAATTCGTCAGTTCTGCTCGTCCTCTGCCCTGCTCTTCCTTTGCTTTACTCTTCCTCTTCTTTCCTCTACCTCTTCTCTACTCTATCTTTGGACCTTTCTTAATATATTCTCATTTTCTCTCAAGGACAACTTTTCCATGACTCAGCTACAAGTATTTATACAATACATCAACCTTGGAATGATCATCAAGGTCGGCATCCACCATTGGAATAATCTCCAAGGTCAGTATTACAAACATTTACAAAATAGGTCTTGACCTCTTGCAACATCATGCAAAGGGAATGAAATGTGGATCACATCATTCCTTAGCTAGGACACAAACATGATCTTCCACACCACAACACGCTTCCACAATCTTCTAAAGATCTCTGCAATCACTGGGATCAACCAGGTTAGCCAAGACTGGTTACATGCTATGTTATCTGGGAACAATCTTCACACACCATCTCAATTTCTTAATGTGGACCAAAGTCTAGATAGGAACATGATTAGGAGACAACCACAAGCACACTATAATGATCAGGAACAACCATACGAACCTTAACCCCTTTATTCACAGGAATCTTCTCACTAGAGTACATGAACTTTACTATCTTCAACTGTCATCAAGAAAGATAGCTTGTGGACCACCAAACCACAAACCATTGCAACTATGGGCACTTATCATCATCCCAGACTTCCCTATAGAACCACATAGCAAAATACTTTTAAGTGCAGAGGAATGCAGAGACAAATATTATCTTCCTGTCTCAACTAAACCTATGGAAAAAGCAGGCTTCACTCTGGTGAACACAACTCACTCAGATCTTCTTGTAGATGGCTCAAACCCAAAATATAGCATCCTCAGACATACCTCTAACTTACTTCCAATCCACAGACCATGATCTTCAAGAAGGAACAAATGCAAAGTAGTTTATCAAACTGTTGTTCAGCATACAACTCACTGTTTGTACTGCACTTCTCTATGGCTTACTTGTTTCTTTTAGAGAGGCTAATTTTCTCAATATCCTCAACATACAAGTCTTCTAAACAAGTAATGGAATAGGATACAATTGACACAAAATGACAACAAGAATATGTTGACATCAATGACAACACTGATTAGGCACATACTTGCAACATGTCTTACCACCTTCATCCATGAATTTTCCTCCTTCAAAGAGCAACAACCATTATCTACCACCTCACCTTCCCCATCAAATAATGAGCTTGCATAGACTAGTGTCCAAATCATCCATAATCCCATTGTCCACCCATACTCCAAAAAATGAACTATCAAGTTAAATGCTTAGGCCTTCATGAACAAGGTATTTTGGAGCCTATCCATGTCAAAGTCCCCCCATGATCATATGGCCTTGGTTATGTACCCCAAGAAAAACAATCTCAAGATGTTGGTATCACCTCCATGCCTTCTCAATCCACTCCTTTCCATCATAAACCACATCATACTCCCAAAACATATGTTGTCATTCCTCCTCCATTATCCTACAAATCCTAAAACCATGTGACCATACACCTTCCTCCATCCACTTTACCTCCACTACTTCCAACTCCTGATATCCCTCCATCCACTTTACCTCCACTTATCCCAATGCCTAATATCCCTATCATCTAATCCCCTTATCCATTTATCCACAAATCCACTTTTAATCTCTCCATCCATAAATCCCCTCATATTCCTAATCATGACCAACAAATGCACACATAGATCAAACATGAATCTTCCACCAAGTCCATGGGATTAACAAATAAAGTTTTGGTTGTCTGTACCCATAAATAAAAAATCTTGTAAATACTTATGCCTTAGGCATCAATGCAAAGAGTCCAAGAGAAATCTATCCAAAAGGGTACCCACACTCATACTTTCACAAGAAAAGTCCAAAAATAAAATGGTTTGGGTCCATAAGCAAAAACAAAGCAAGTCAAATGAAGCATCCACATCCCAAAAATCCCAAAAACCTCACTTCATCCAAAAATCTCAAATTCCTTCATCCCATAAATTCCAATGCAAAAATCATAAAAATCCTAAGTCTGTGTGGGTACCTAAAATCCTATATCGACCATTCCCTACGAAAATAGGTCCATTACTTCCTACACCTCCTAATCAAAAGCTTCAATTTTTATCATGGTGTGTGCAACCATTGGTCTTGATTCCTTTCCATTCCACAAAATTTCCACATACCTCCATCTCCTCATCTAAATTTAATCCATTATCCCACATATTTCACCGATCATATCCCTATGGTACATGCTTCTACATAATCCACTATCCTTCCATGCATAATCCACATCATAATCCACTATCCTTCCATCCATAATCCACATCATAATCCACTATCTCCCATCCATCCTTGCATAATCCTTTCATACATAATCAACATCATAATTCATTATCCACCTACTCTATCTCCCTCTCACGTAATTCCCTACTAACATCTATGAGCATAAAGACATTTGGCATGGTCCATGTGTGTCATCCATCTTTAAATAGGACTACCACCTTTCAAGGAACTAGATGCTTGAGTCCTTCTTGTCCATATCCACCTATTCCATCTAAGTATTCTAAAAAAAATTAAAAAATTAAAATAGTAAAGAGAAATCACTTCATCCAATGATGAAAACCTGGTAAGATAAGTACCATGATGAAAACCTGGTAAATAGGCATCATGTGTAGGTTGACTATCTATGTGTCTTACACTTGGGGGCACGTTGTCTCATCCAACCTATCATTTCCAACTTATCATTTCCTTCCTATCTACCTCATCCTATCATATCCTATCTTACCATCCTTAGCCAGTATACCCACATACCTATCCCATCTATCCATCCATCCTCCCTTCCTCCTTTTGATCTGGATAAAGACATAGGGGAAAATGTTGAAAAATGCTTTAGAAAATCTCTTGCTATACCTCATCCTATTCAACCAATCCAATCATCCTCTCGTCTTAAGTTTTGTCATGTAAAATCCTAAACATACTACCTAGAATGGGGCATGTTATTCCTACACGACATAGTGTTTGGAGATCATGTCCTAGCTCACTTATAAAACATACATCCATTCCATCCACTATTGTCTATCCTTTTATCCATCCCTCTATCATGAGCTTTCCATCCCACACACTATCGCCTATGCTTTTATCCATCCCATTATCATGTCTTCCATTCCATTTGTTATCACCCATCCTTTTGTCCACTTATCTCATCCCATCTTCCTCCTTGCATCTAGACTTGGTTTTCCCTTGTCATTGGTATCTAGGAACAAGGCTATCCAAACTCCAATACAATGTCATCCCATAAAACAAAAAATATCCAAAAATAATAAAAAAATACAAAAATATCCAAAAATAATAAAAATATCTCAAAAATATCCAAAAACAATAAAAATATCGCAAAAATATCCAAAAACAATAAAAAAATCACAAAAATATCCAAAAACAATAAAAATATCTCAAAAATATCCAAAAAACAATTAAAAAATGACAAAAATATCCAAAAACAATAAAAAATCTCAAAAAATCCAAAAACAATAAAAAAATCTCAAAAAAATTCCAAAAATAATAAAAAAAACTAAAAAATATTCAAAAACAACAAAAATATCCAAATTCAATAAAAAAATCTCAAAAATATTAAAAAACAACCAAAAAATCTCAAAAATATCCAAAAACAATAAAAAATCTCAAATATACAAGAAAAATATTCAAAAAATCCAAGCAATAAACCAAATGCAAGTCATCTGTAATCCATACCAATCTAGTCAATCAATCTAGCCAAATCATCCAATCACATCCTTTGGTCTTGATCCTAATCTTGTCGTAAACCAAACTCAATTAATCATCATCAATCAACCATCAATGGGATATATCATTCCCACATCCTTGTGTTGATCTAGGGATATATCCTTCCCTACAATGACAACACTATCATCATCATCATCATCATCATCATCAGATCAATCAATCAATCAATCGATCATCAGTTTATAGCTTGACAGGGGAAGTACCTTGTTTGTTTTTGTATCATTTGTGCATGCATGCTTGCTTGCTTGTGTGTGTCATCTTTTTTTATCTTGCATTTGTCTCAAATTTGTATCTTTCTAGCTAATATTCATATCTTGTATATGTGGGAATAGCTTATTGCATTATCCTTTGCATCTAAGGTCATATCATATCTTATGTGCATTAGGAATTTAATGCTCTAAGTATCCTTTGTCATACGTCTAAACAAGGTTATATTACACTGGGTGCACACGACACATCATCACGTAGGTCCTTATACCTTGGTGCATAATGTCTAGTGCTATATCAAACTATAAGATTGCTCTACTCAAGTCAGCATAACTACTCCCCATACTAAATCCATCATTCTATCATCCATCCTTTTATCTTCCTCATTTTTCTTTATGTTGTTCTCCATCTTCTATCTCCTTCTTTTCTTCATATCCATTCATTTTGAGAGAACACCCGTATTCTTCCAATTTGTCTGTCCTCTTGAGGGGGCATCATTCAACCTATTAATTAATCTACTAAGTACTTCTACCTGACTGGGGCATCATCATTGCTAATCCAATCATATTATACTTCTAAACTAATATCTTCTTCTATCCAACATAGCACTATGTTTTAAACTTCTTTGAAATGATGTTACTTCGCAACACCATCTCAAAGAGGGGCAAAATGTAGACACCTAAAATTGTCCCATTCCCAAATGAGGCTTTCATCTGCCATACTGAACTATTAAATAATTCTTAATTATTTGATTAAGTTCATCTATCGATATCCATCTTATTCCTCCATATTTAATTAAATAATTATGATTATTTAATTAAATCAAATTTTCTCCTCGCATTAATTAAATAAATAATTTAGATTTATTTAATTAAAGCTAATATTCCATTTCTTCAAAATAAATAAAATTAAATATTTTATTTATTTATCCAAGTGCATGAAATTAAATTATTTATTTATTCATTTCCTATTATTCCCTCTCATCCATAATTCACTCTCAACCAATTTAGATAACTAATCAATAAAATCAGTTAACATGTTAGTCAATCTAGTTAACTAATCAATCAAATTAGTTGACTAGTCAATCAATTGAGTTAACTAAGTAATCAACTCAGTCAACTCTCCAATTAAATCTGTTAACTCCCTTGATGCATGAGAGGACAAGGACACTTGTCACTCTCTCATTTGTACACATCCTCTAAACCATTTCTAACCATTCATCTCTCTGATCACTCTCCACCATTGATCTTCATAGTTGGAAGTCTCTATATTGAACCTTATTCTCCATTTCTGATCATCTCCAATCTTCTTACAACATCATGCCATTGAAATCAGTCTAGATCTTATCATCCTCACATCACAAGGTTATGCTAACAAATTGAGCAATCCACATATCAAAGTAGGAAAGAGAAATCGAATGGAGTTAGGTGCACTTCAGTACACTCCATCAATGTGGTTTGGTTTGTGTGCTTGGAAGGTAATTTGTATTGTTTTACATATTGCTTTTGTTCATATTTGCATTCCAAATTTTGACCATTACAGATAGGAAACTAAACAACTAAGCTTTTTTTGATAGCAAAATGAGCATTTCATTGCAATCTAGACTCAAGTAGCCTAATTCAATTTTCAATTTCCTTATGCTACCTAACAAGCTCATTGTTATTGTGCATAGATGCTTGATCATGTGGTAGAACACTATAAGATGATGGGTTGTTTGAATAGAAAGAATAAGCATCACCATAGGAATTATAGGCATGCTCTTCATAATAATATGTAGGGTTTGAAACATAAGAAGATGCATATGAAGGATTTACCCTAAGATGATCATTATCATACCAAGAAGACATGACCGAAGCACCCTACCATGCAAGACAAAAATTGAGGCCTTATAAATGTATTTTTCCTTATCATGAAAGAAACATTATCTCAAGAGGAAGGAAGAAAATCCTTATGTACCTTTGTTACCAACTAATGTAAACTTGAGATGTGTTCTTGAAGCACTAACAACAAAGAGGTAGCAGCAACAATAAATTTGAATTTTTGACAACAAAGTCACAACCTCATAAAATGAGAAAATTCATGGAATAAAAAGAACCACCAAGGCAAGATAATTTATGGGTTGTATTCCACTAGCAGAGTCTTCAATAATTTTCAACCCTTTAATACAACCCATCAACATACACCAAATGTATCCCTAACAACGATGCCATTCTATTGGATCCTAAAATCGTTGTCCATAATCCTAGAGTTTGTTTTTACCTTCAAGGCCCATAACTTATTGTCCAGAGGGTGGGATAGGGGCTCATTAATAAAAAAACGGATGATTAAAGGCTAATTGTTGAAAGTGGGTAATCTCTCCTTCACTTTGGGATTAGAAAGACCTAAGAGGGTGTTCCTAAAGGTATTCTTAATAAGACCTCTAACCTATTAAGATGATTCATGATTGAAACAATATAACTATACCCAATGTACACTTGACTCCAATATTTGTCACGAGCTCAAACACTAACTAGCTACCTATAAAATCTATGGTTAAGTCAATGACTGCAACATTGCATATGCACCTATAGATGACAACATTAGTATAATCCCCGACAAATGAATCCAATTAACTTTTCACACAAAAGTACAAGGTGTAGGCATACATGACATGATTCTCTAAAAATCTAGCTCTTTGAGGTTTCTTATGATGTTCCCTAAGTTATAGAACCGAATCATAAAATCGTTTGGAACTACTCCTATAGCTAACAAAGTCATTGATTGAAAGGAAAGAGATACACCAAAAAAACATAAATGGAACTAGATGTGCATTTACATACAAATCATATATCACACTTCATGCAATGGACATACTTAATAATCCATCTCAAAATTGCAAAAACCCACATGAAACAAAGGAATGACCATCACAAATGTTTTTCAATGAATTAGAAGCTATAACACATGCATATAACCTCTCTTACATTCATACCAACGAGTGTGGTAAGAGAGGATCCACAACCAAGTTTGAGCATCCTCCTGAATAATTATAAACTACCATAAAGACATACCATTACATGCATTGTGTTCATTAAATACCCTTCCTATGGATTATAAGACACATTCCACCCACTTACAAACCAAACGTGCAATGTTTGATTCCCTAAAACTAGATCAAAGCAATTGAAAGAAATTAGAACAACTAATCCTTTTTACATCTTTTTAAATGTATATATAGCATTGTGATTTCTTCCATCCTTGGTAACCCACAAGAACTTTATGTACATCTAGACGTTGAAGCATTAATGTGAACTAGGTGTGATCCCATAAAATTTGCATCTCAGAATGTTTCCCACTCAAGACGAATGTTTTTGAGTTGACTGTTTCTCATTTTAATTTGTTTTTAAATCCTAGGAAGATTTCCTTTTATTTTAAGGTGAGGGGGCATTTGTTGGGGCCTCAAAAACATGCCCCTACTTTTTCAAACATGGGGACCCTCTGTTCTAATCTTTGTTTCAATTTTTTTTTAATGTTTGTATTTTTTGGTCTAGGTGAGTTGAGCCTAGTGAGTGTTTTCATTGTCTTTGGGTCATTGTCAATGTTACTCATCAAGGTTCATAAATTTTCAAATGAGTGTCAAATTGATTTAATGAAATGTTTGAGTATTCACAAGTATATTGGAGAATGTGAAATTGAATATTGATTAAAGCCCTCTAAGTCTAAGAATCAAAGTTAGTTTCCTAAGAATTTTGGACTTCGGTAGGTTTTTTGCAAATTGTAATTTCCACTTTAGAGTTTGAACCTTGAGGTGCAAGAGATTTGAACCTTTCCTATCAAAATTTAGGTAGTTTGTAAATTTTGAGTTAGAATTTGAACCTCGTGGCCAAATATCAAGTTAACTCGAGATATTAGCCCAAATTTTTAGTGTGGGAAAACTTCACACATTGGCCATGAAAACCTTGAAGTTTGAGATAACCGTATGACAGTTCATTTCTCATTCATTTGTCTCACGTTGTATTTACTACCAAGTAATTTTCATTCATTGTAGTGATGATTGATCTTCTTGTGATCTTTGGAATCTAAATCTTGGCATATTAGCAATAGATTGTCTTGGTCCCATTTCAATCTCATTATTTTTACAGGTTATCTTTTTGTGCCTTAATCATCTTGGTTTCAATCTATTTTAGTATACTTAGGGTTTGCACAATTGTCATTTGTGGGCACTTGTCATTTGATTTTGTTTTTCAAGAATGAATTAAATTATAAACATCAAGTCACAAGGGATCTAGGGTTAGTTCTTATTTTTCCCTAAAATAATGTTAAACCCTAAAGATTCAACATAAAATCCAAAAGTATGAAGGTCCAGATTTTGCCAAACCCAAAACTTGGAGCTCCTGATTAAATTTTGGCATCTTACAATTTTTTATTCAAAACTCCAAACTCTAAAGTACTCTTACTCTGAGTTCCAAGACCTTGTTGCTTCAAACCTCAAGAATTCCTTTGAACTTTATACCCAATCTCCTCAGACCTCTTGTAAAAAATTTCATTTCATGCAAAATGTGAGATGAATGTTGAATCCTAGAAACCCAAGTGAACCTCAAGCCTTGAACAACATGAGTTCAAACTTCTATAATCAAATTTCACTTCATGAAGAATCTATTTTGGGCACCGAACCCCAAGTTTGTTGAGATTTGGACTCTTTGTACAAAATTTCAAGTTATGAAAATTAGGGTTGGAAATTCAAACCCCAAGCCCTTTGGTAAAGTAAGTCTTTCTAGTTCATTTTAAATTTGAAGCCTTGTAAATTGGGCTTGGAACCCCAAATTTCAACTTGAGAATTAACTTGTGAACTCCAAGTCTTTTGCAAATTGATTCTTATACTAAATTTCTTATGGAAAATGATTTCTTAGGGTTGATTTATACAAAAACACCTATTAACAAGCATTCGTGATAAGGAATGATAGATTTCTTGAATTTTCTAAGAACTTGTAAAAATTCTTAAGGCTCGATACTAAGACCTATCTTGTCTTTTGTAGGGCATTGATTATGTGTTCACTTGTAAGGATGAAGTGGAAGGATTGGGATGCTTCATTTTTGTTAAGTGAACAACACATTGTGATGATTTTAAGGGCTTTCATAAGAATGTTGATCAATTTTAGGTCAAGGTCAATGAGGGCGTAGATGCTCCTCGAAAGATCGATAGATGAACCATGATGTTGAGAGGGAGGTTGAGGGAAGAAAGGAGTGCACAAGGAGGAGTGGCATTCATATGCACATCAAATTTCAAGTGACATATAACAAAGGATTAGAGTGCAAAGTGCAAGTCAAAGTGATCTTTCACATCCTATTGTATTTTGTCTTATATGGGCTTTTGGAAGGAATGGATTTTGACCTTCACATTCCAAAGAGACCTATAAATATGCATTTGTAATTCATTGTAAGGGTTGGAAACCCTTGGAAACCACTTTTAAATATAATATACCAGATTCTGCTCAATTTTTGGGTTTTTATTTTTTCTAGTGTTTCCTAAATTCTAAACAAGTTTTCTTATCTTTTCATACACAAAATTCATGAATGTTCGATGAATTTGATATGTGTTTCATATCATTGATGTGTTACTGATGGTGAGGCACTTTGCATAGTCAACCTAGACATATTTGTGTTGTGTGAAATTTCAACATTAATCATGCATGTCAATTTTTGTTCCTTTGAAGATTGCACCTTCCTATGTTTTGGTTGTGGGAAATAGGTTAGGTGAGGAATGGGTTTCATCAAATTTATCCATTTGCTAGATGGTGTATGAAATGTTATAAAATAACTTTAGATTTCTTAACTCTTTTTCTTCTCCCCTTTCATTTTTGCATTTTTTTGATATCTATGATAAATAAGAATTAGGTTTAGGGCTTTATGATGATAAATTCCATTCACATAAGGCATAAATTACAATTAACTTTTTAACTTCTACATAAAATAAATTGTACCTTTAGCATGTTCATTGTTTCTATAAAAAATAAAATTGTATTCTTTTTGAAATTGTACAAAATAAGATGAATGTCTTTTCGAATACCAAGATGGTTAATTCTAATTTTGAAAATAATTAAATTGTCATATGATTTTAAATTGTTTCTTTTGTTTAAGTTAATGTTGGAAATCACTTGTAGGAAGTTTGATAATTTGAAATGGATTTCTTGTGAATGATTTCATATTGAATTACAGGGTTTACACTAGTTATTTGTGATTAATTTAACTATGTTAAACCACTAATTATGCAAACGGGTCTTGGTATTCCAACACAACCCCTTAAATGGACTAGCCAAAATGATCTCTCATTGGGATATTTTAGTAAACCTCTCCAATTTCAATTAATGAAGACTCTTGAGGCTAGCCACCTTTTGTTGTTCCACCCTTTTAGTGTGCCAAAACATGTATCAACAAGAGGAACATCCTCTATTGAAGGATTTTTTACTAGTTTTAAGGGTATTATTAATGCTCATGTGGTTGATAGCGTAGATGTTTGGATAATAGTGAAAAGGAGAAGCCAATTTCTTTAAAGAAGAACAAGACTCAACATAATGTGACTCTTCTTTCCAATGACAAGAAGGGCTAGTTGTTGCTCATGGATTGGCGGTTAGTAGTAGAAGGTTGTTTTCTTTTGGAGTTCCCTCTTATCAAGTGGCATCCTCATATTAGTGGTTGTTAATTTTTTCCATCTATCACTTGTTGAAAGCAATTTTCACACTTGAAATGTATTTATTTCTTTATAGTTAAAATAAAGAGTAGCGGACCCCTTTCAACCTATTGACACTATTTTCCATATTGTCAATTTGATGTGCCTCAATTCTCTTGTAGCCCTATGTTGAGTATCGATCGAAAACAACTTATGTCATGGTTTGATATGTACGTGTGGTTAGGGTCTTATCTAGCATTGGTCATGATCATTTGTATTGTATTGCATGGTGGCCTCCAAGTTGGTTGCATACACGTTCATCTTGCATGCCTTAACGTTGATCATACAACTTGTTCCATTGCATTGACCTTCTTAATTTTGTGCTTGGTGTGTCTTGGTTGTCTTTGGTTCATGGTCAATACTATTCTCACTACACCCAACAGTGAATTATTTCCTATCATGCATTGCCTTTGGCTACAATGGGCCCAAGCTTCTATTGATGTGTTGGCCTTGTGGTAGGCCAAATGATTTTTCTTTATGGTAGTCCCTATGTGTTGGCAACTTGGTATAATGATGAATGATTGTGTATGATATTTGAAGATGTTGTCATTGATGGTAACAAGAAAAGGAACAACATTGGAACATAAGTTTTGGTCCAGTGAAGAAGACTTAGTCATTTTGGCTAAGTGTTGGCAATACACAAGAGACAATGACAGAGAGGCAGTGTAATGGCTGGCATTGGTCCACAGTTGAAGACCAGATCATGTGGTTCTGGTATGTTGTTTGCAGTCCTTAAGTGATCTTATATCCAATATTTCATCTCTTGATAAGTACCGAAAGCATATCTTAAAACAACCTAAGTCTGGCAGAGAAGAACATAGTATTATTTAGAATAGAACACTCAAATGATTTGGTCTGCATTCCTTCGGTGTTACATATCTTGTTATGCAATTTTGAGGTGTTGTAAACACTTGTAAGAAGTGTCTAAATCTAGAGTTTCAGGTTCTGAAGTCCATTGGAAAGATAGTTACAAGCTGTTGAGTATCGCTACATTGTTTGATAGTGTTTAACTGTGACAGGGCATGTGTTCTTGGGGTTTGCATTTTTCCACAAGAAGATATTTTTCTTTACAGTTCTGGAGGTATCATTTATGATGGCTAAAGAGTCTTTGATATGAGTTTGAGCAAGTATTGTGATCCACAATAAAAGTTCCAGATTGACAGATGAACTGAACCAGTGGTAGTCTGTGTTGGAGGTCGACATGATAAGTGCAAATTGTATGCAGTAAGTTCTATTGCTTAGAACTTATTCCTAAATGGTGAAACAATTGAGGCTGACATATGAGAAGGTGTTTCAAATGTTGTTTGGGTTCACTATGAATTTTAGTGAATGAATTTGGGCCGACAAGTTACATAAGGCATGACTACATGGTACACCTTATTAGGCTGACCTAATATGGAGATTTTAAGTGTTGTGGATATATATATGGTATTGAATTCAGTGTTTGAGTGATGATGTTTGAATGTGAATACATGTATGTGCTGTTGAAATGCACAAGACAACTGAGAGCAGGGTGAATCAGTTGTCACTAAAACTCAACTTCTTATAGACATCAACACATCAAACAATTAATCACTATTATTATAATTTAACCATGAGAGCATGAAAATTAAAAACTTAAGAACAATCACACATTCAACACATGAGATACTAGATTTTTTACGTGGAAAACCCTATAAGGGAAAAACCACGGTGAGTGTTAGCTCACAAGATAATATGTTATAGCAATACCAAAAATCAAAGGCTCACTGCCCAAAATGCTCACTGCAAGAGTTAGGGCTCACTACCAAAGGTTTGTGAACTGATTTGATAGCATCTACATCATGCCTGAGGTTAGTTTTATTGAAGCGTAATACATTTACTCTGCTTTACTCTACCTTTACACTTTGCACTTATCTTCACATTTTTGTACTAGGGCATGTTTTTCACAACTTCATTTCATGTTTTTATACAATTCATCAACCTTGGAATGTACATCAAGGTCGGCATTACATTCACCAACCATTGGAACAATCTCGAAGGTCAACATTACAAACATACATAGAAATAGGTCTGGACCTAAACAAAATTAGCTATGGAGATGCATGCAAAACATGTTATGCCTTAGCTGGGACTCAAATGCAATCTTCCACACCACAACATGCTTCCACAATCTTCAATACATCTCTACAAGTAGTGAAAACAACCAGGTCAGCCAAGACTTGGAGTTAACACTAAGTCTTTTACGAACAGTCTTCATCCATGATCCAAATTACTCTTCGCAGACCAATCAAAAGGTAGGAACATGATCAGGAGACATCCACAAGCACATTGTAATCACTAGGAACATCCACACAACATCTAACCACTTTGTCAAGAAGATTCTTCAGACTGGAGCACTTAAACAACACTGTCAGCCACTATTATAAAAAGATCACTTGCAGACCACCAAATCATGAGCCATTTGAGTTGAAGGCACATAACATCATCCTAGACTTAAATCTAGAACCATAGACCATAATGCTTCAATGCAGAGGAATGTAGACCAAAATAATTTCTCCTTGTCACCACTAAATGTACAGAAAAATAGTTCTTACTCTGGTGAACAAAACTCTCTCAAATCTTCATACCGGAGGCTCAAACTTGGAATATAGCATATTTAGACATGCCTCTAAATGACTTCCAATCTGCATATAAGGATATTCATTCTACAAGAAATGCGGAGCAAATAACTGGACTGTTCTGTTGTAATCAAAGATACTCTTCAACACATTATTTCCACTGCGAGAACAAATTTTCTCAAAAGCACTTGGAAACATAATATCAGGATCACTTACTTATTATCTTCAGCACTTACATAGGCCAGTATAAAGCAACTAACTTAATACAAGAAAGCATCAAAACAAGAGCACAGTTGACATCAATGACAACATAGATATGTTGACATCAATGACAACACCAGTAAGGTACATACTTGCAACAATGTCCCCCTTTGTCATTGATGGCAACATATGATGTGAAAAAATGTAAAGAATGTCAAGAGAAATTCTACATTGAATACCTTCTCCCCCTTTCTCTTTATACATCTGCACTCTTTCTCCCCTTAAGTTTTTCACGTGATTTCTCTACCCCTTTGACATCAATGGCAAAGGGTACATACTTGCACTCTGCTGCTCTGATCAAACTGAAATTGCTTCTTTCATCAACACTACAACACTTACTATTCTTTATCAGGAACACATATCAAAAACATCTAGCTACTCCCCCGGAGAGGTAGCCTTTAAAACATCAATCCAGATCAAAGAATGAAGCTTTGGGCACCACTGGACTGATGCATTTTTATGCATCTTAGTTCAGAGTAGGAGGGGTAACAACCCCTAACTTTTCTCTGAGATACTCAAAAGTATCCTTAGGCAAAGGCATAGTGAAAATATCTGCAATCTGATCCTTTATAGACACATATTCCTTTTTTGTGTCATTCTTTGGCACCTTTTCTCTCAGAAAGTGATACCTTATAGATATATGCTTTGTTCTTGAGTGCATCACTAGATTCTTTGAAATGTTTCTAGCACTTGTATTGTCACAAAAAATTGCAATTGGATCTTCATACACAACTCTTATGTCCTTCAATGTCTGCTTCATCCATAAAACTTGAATGGAACAATATGTTGCTCCAATATACTCAGCTTCTGCAGTAGACAAAGAGATTGAATCTTGCTTCTTGCTCAACCATGAAACCAATCTATTACCCAAGAAGAAAGCACCACCATTTGTACTTTTTTTGTCATCAACATCTCTAGCCCAATCTACATCTGTATAAGCACTAAGAGTGAAATCATTATCCTTTGGATACCATAAGCCATGATCCAATGTGCCTTTTAAATACCTTAAGATTCTCTTAACTGCCATCACATGTGATTCTCTAGGATCTTCTTGAAATCTTGCCAAAAGACAAACTACATGCATTATATCAGGTCTAGTTTGTGTCGGATAAAGTAATCCTCCAATCATGGATCTGTACCTTTTCTTATCAGTCTTAGGTGATTCATCAGTTTTTCTTAGCTTGCAACCAATCACCATGGGAGTACATACCAGTTTAGAATCTTCCATCCCAAATTTCTTCAACAACTCTTTCACATACTTAGAATGAGAAATGAAGATTCCTTTATCTAATTGAGTAATTTGCAAACCCAAAAAGAAATTCATTTCACCAAACATAGACATCTAAAACTCATTGTGCATTTCCCCTACAAATTTCATGCACATACCTTCATTGCCTCCAAAGATAATGTCATCAACAAAGACTACAACAATTAGGATTTGATTATCATTGATTTTGAAATAGAGATTACTATTTGCAGTGCCTTTACTAAACCCTAATTGCAACAAATATTTGTCTAACCTTGCATATCAGACTTTAGGGGCTTGCTTCAATCCATACAAGGCCTTCTTCAATCTGCACACCGTGTCATCTTTGTCTGATAACTTAAATCCTTCTGGTTGTTCAATGTAGACCTCTTCTTCCAACTCACCATTCAAGAATGCAGACTTAACATCCATCTGATACACTTTGAAATCTTTGAATGCTGCAAATGGAAAAAACATTCTAATTGCTTCAATTCTTTCCACAGGAGTAGGTCTCCTCAAAATCTATCCCTTCAACCTGAGAATATCCTTTGCATACAAGTCTTGCCTTGTTCCTTACTACTTCTCCATTATCATTCATCTTGTTTATGAAAACCCATTTGGTGCCAATCATATTTTTGTTAGCAGGTTTGGGAACCAGTTCCCAAGTTTGATTCTTCTCTATTTGCATCAGCTCTTCCTCCCAGATTTTACCCAATTTCATCATTGCATGCTTCACTAACATTTTTAGGTTCAATCTTAGAAAGCAAATAGTAGTTCACATATTCTTCTACAGCTCTTTTCCTTGTTAGTACCCCTTTGCTTTTGTCACCTATAATATGATCTTCAAAATGATTAATCCTTACATACCTAGGAGTTTTAGCAATACTTTCTAGAGCTTTTTCTTCTTCATCTTGATTGTCTTCTTGTTCAACTTTTCCTTCATTCACTGTAGCCACAGGTTCATCTAATTCATAGCCACTCAGATCTGATATTTGTAGAGGAAAAATAATGCGTTGTAGACTTAAATAAAATTCAGGGGTAAACCTATCTGAACAGTCCACTCTATCATTGCATTCCTACATTGAATTATTGACCAAGGAGTGTAAGCTTATGATGATTCTCGCACTATATATGCCTTCAAGACTCATTTCTATCCTAAACTAACTCATATAGCCTTATTCTAATTAACTTAATTTATTGAAGTTTACAGAAATGAAAGAACAACAAAAACAATTAAAAATCTAGTTGCTGCGGGTACCCTCAACATAAGCTGAAGATAACTATATTCAACAGAGAATTACATAATTAACTTGAAATACACAGAATGATAAAATAATTGACACTAACCTCTAGAGGACTTCAATTACGTATTCTATTCATGAATCACAACTACCATAAATAGAAATAAAGATATTCTACTCATTCCACAATGTATCTTTTACAAAATAACATGAAATGGTTTTAACTAAGAATGCATGAATAAATAAGGAAAAATACAAAGTGAGAGTTAGTACCTTGAGTGGCCAACTCAAGGAACTATCTCACTTAATCTGGAAACTAAATCTACTTTAGATTCTCATAACACAGTTGTATTCACTTCATATCAGAAACAAAATCTTCCCAGATTGTATTCACTAAAACATGTCTGTATCTTCCAACATAAAAATAAAGTAACTGTTGAGCAACTATAAATTAAAGTATCTTGGAAAAGAAAAACTTCTTTTCACTAACTTCCCATCGAACTCATCCCTTCTAACTTATACAAAAATGGGAGAGTACGATGTAACTACCAACTAACTTGATCATAAATTCATCCCTAGATATCAGGGTATAGGTTCAAGATCAATTTATTAATCTAAACTGAAACAAAGGAAGTAGAGTCATGTTCAAATAGGAATTCCTTTTCAACAACTCATGAATGAAAACACATAAGCTGTGATTAGAGTCCTGGAACAAGTCTTCTTCTCCATGTATTTATTCTTTCATGATGATCATGTTCATCCCCATAGGTCTCTACTTCTGGTGTTTGAACTACACTTACTTAATTCCCCTGTTCTGCAACTTGCTAAAATTACTCCTTCCTGGATGTCACGTCTTTACTACATAGGGTTAATTATCCAAACATATGTACACAAAATAGCTTTCATATTAAACTATAGAATTCTATTTATATTACATGCATGTTTGTAATTTAAGTCATACACTTGATAATATAACCACCATATTCCATTTTATCAGCATAAGTTTAAAGTCTTTGAAAAGTATATGGGAAACAACATCTAATAATGGTAATATCTGTAAAGTATCTGTAGGATCATATGAAAAGGTCTTAAGAACATATAAAAATATTATAAAAGGAATTCAATAATTCAACCCAACATCTCCCCCCAACTTAAACTTTTGCTTGTCCCTAAGCAAAACCAAGGAACTAACATCTAGTGTAGAAGATTATAATGCAAATTGATTTTTCTAAGGTCCATGTTTTCTCTGACTCCTTGTTTGAGATAAAATCCATTGTAACATGCAAGTCTCTCCATCCTGTTTAGCTCAACATGCCTACACTTATCACCTCTCCCTCCTATCCCGTGTGGCACTGGATAGAGAAAGATAGGAGGCTAATAAGTAAGAGGCAACCATGCTACACCATTTTGCTCTGAGATCTAGATGTACCTGTGTAACTTCTCAAACATATTCATGAAGTTGTGGAAAGAGTGGGGTTCCTTCTTTTGCAATTCTAGAGTTAGGCTATCCCACCTGTTCTACACATACCTTTGGCAATTCTAAATGATCGACACTGCTAATCTCTAGATCCTTCTGTAATTCCTGAGTCTTAAATCCATGATTACCTTACCTGGACCCTTATGAGAAAGTAATGTTATCCATTGGGTCATGATCACTTTAGGGTTTAAGGTTTCTTTCCTAATTGGCAGTGGCTCCTTCTTTTCTTGTTCCTCATACTGGTCCATTAGTTCTCCCCTAAGTTGTTCATTTTTAAAGTATGACATTAGTGCTCTGATCTGTAGGTCTCCAACATAGATGTAGGGGTTCCATTCTGTGTCCTCATCCATCAAGTAATTATGTAGATAGTATTCACACAATTGGTCCTGTTCTTCTAAACTGACCTCTTTGAAATAATTGCAAAAAATGTGCCTTGAAATGCAAGTCAGGTCGATTATTAATAAATCTATTGAACTAAAAACTAAGAAACTTCTCTTTTAAAAACAATTCATAAATTATTGGTAGAGGTCTACATTCAATGATTTGCTTAGCCCTATTGTTGACCTCTGTTAGATGATTCTCCAACCTTTTGATTGTCAAATCCTTTTCTTCAACTGATGCATTGAGACTGTTTTTCTCTTTTTCCCAATTCTCTTTTTCCTGATTGGTTTTATCAGTCAATTTCATTAGTTCAAAGCACTAGAGATAGAGTAGTATGGTACTCTGGGGTTTTTCTCACAAGAGGTTGGAGAGTGACTACTTCGTCCTCCTCAATTTTTGTTTTACTTTCAGCCAATTGTGCTAATAAATCTAAGTTAGAACCATGGCCATAAGCCTAATTTTTCTCTTCCAACTCCTGAATCCTTTTCTCTTCTTTTTTTATCTTTTTCTTCATACCCCTTTACCTACTCTTCCAACTGTCTTATTCTGTCCAAGGCTTCTTGAAGTTCCTTCCTAATATCTTTGTCCTCCAATAATTCCTTTTCTTTTTCAACATTTAAACTCTCATCATCTCCTTCTTTAGGAACATCAAAAATTTCTTTAGCAGAATCATCAGACACAGACTTACCCATTTTTCTTGCAGTAAACAAATCTTCTGACTCAAAATCAGAAGAAGAAATATACCTTCTTTTCTTTGTAGACATGTTAACAGTTTCATAGGTGTCAGCAAAGACATCCTTAGGAGGGTTTTCTCCTTTATATGAATCTATATTCAGTGGAATTGGATCATTTTCCTGTTGGCCTTTACTTTTGTCCTCTCTTTCATGTTCCTCAACAACTTTTTCTTTGGAACTTTGCCTCTTTAGTCTACCTGATTATCTAGGAGTGGCAGTCTCCTGATTATCTCCCTTCTTCCTCCTCTTATTGTCCCTCTTCTTCCTTCTCTCGCTTGTATTTTCTTCATTTATTGTACTCTTATGCTTCCTCACACCCTTCCTACTCTTCTTTTCTTTACCAGATCTTAAAGGAGTGTTTCTTTTAATTTTAGGGGTGGATGTTGAGGGTTCTTTAGCTACTACAGGCCTAGATTCTGGAGGATTTTCATCTTGTGGCTCTTCATGCTCAGTTTCATGTGGAGGCTCAGGTTCATATGGAATCTCATCTTCTAGTTCTAGTGCCTCTAATAGTGTTGAAATATCCACACATTGTTTAAGGCTTCCCACTCAACCTTTGGGTACTGAATTCTCAAACTCCTCTTTATTAACAAAGCTATTAAACAATAGTGGGAAAGAGTGGAGTCTGTCTGTTGTTTTGATATTTTGAAGACATCTTTTTCAACATACTATATAGAAAATTTGGAACATTGACAAGTTTTTCATGCCATAAATGATTGAGCAATTTGAGATGTACAGTATATAGCATATTGTACCGACCATCACAGGTGATATACTTGATGATGTATAAGGCACATTTCCCCCAAAAGAAGGGAAGAGATAATCATTTCATACCTTGGGTGGTGGATTCTAGGTGTTCACCTCTTTCACAGAATTCATCCCTTTCCATGGCTGCATCAGCTCTAGCTGGGTACTCGGACCTTGTTCGTGGCAACCCTATGACATGAGCAATAGCTAACTCAGAAGCATCTATAGTCAATCCATTCACCATTGCTTCATCATACTATAATGTGAATGCAAATTCCTTTACCATCTCATCATCATACTTTGCCAGTTTTAGGAAATAATCTAACCAACCCACTCTTGTGAAGAGTGGGAGAACCATCACATCCTCCAATATTTCTTTATGTGGTGAGGGTTCTCTTTTGATTACATCCCCTCCTATTATTTCTATAAATTGCAAACTTTATGGTGTTAATTCTGCTACATAGTGTCAATATCTGCCTCTTTAGCTCACCACCCCAAAGGAACCAATCTTACAATCTACCTCTTCTCCTCTTTCTCCTCCACTGTGACTTCCTTAAGGTAACATATTTACTTGTTGGAAAAACAAAGTAAGTTCATGGCATAGGAGGTTTATCTAGTTTTCTTTAAAGGCAAGTTTTTCTTAAAAGGCAAAAGATGTTTAAATGACAAAAATTGAAAAGAAAACCCCTCCCCCTAACTTAATATTGAAGTGACCTCACTTTATATGGTAGGTAGTATGGAATGAGGAGTAGTGATTAAAAGAAATGGTGGGCAATAGTCTCGCATGCATGAAATAAACTACAAGTGATCATGATATAAAAAGAAATCTAGTCATAATAATTGAAAGTTATCAAATGTACATATGAAATAGAAATGAATAACTAACATGCCTCAAAATTTGTGGACAAATGCTGATGATTGGATATGATATGCATGCGACAAACAGTAAGGTGGTGGGTTGTGACAGCAAAGATATAAGGTGATGGTACAAGATGGCGAAGAAAATTACCAACTCATAAATGGGAATGGACACATGTAGGAATAGAATAGAGTGGTTTGAAATGAATGCGGGCATGTGGAATGGGTAGGAAGAATTAGGCATTGTTCACCAAGCTATGGAAGAGAGTTGCATACATAAGTTGCTATGGGTGCCTCTAGCACAGGTCCCGACTGTAAAATTGTAAATACAATATATCAGGTCCCAGCTGAGTAAGGTCCCTACTGAATGAGTGAAAAATAGGTCCCTTTGAAATGGACAATGGTCATCATGGTACAATGTGCGATGTGTGCATGTGTTTTTAAAGAAAAGAAAATTATGTTTTAGCAACAGTGGTTGAGTATTGCAACTCAACCTCCGCATCACTAAATAGTGTTGGTGGGTTAGTATTTGAAGGTGTATCATTTGGTGTCACCTCAACATCATCAGGAGTGATGGGAGAAATGTACTGAGCAACTAGAGAAACAAGAAAGTCATCCCTCTGAAGTGGCTTTTTATACAATTTTAGCTTGTGCCCATTTACTAGTAGTGAAAATTGAACTGCATCAATAGTCTACAATTGAACTGCACCATTAGGAAAGACTTGCTTGATCTCATATGGGCCTAACCAACATGACAGAAGCTTTCCCTTGAAGTCCTTATACCTTGAATCATAAAGGAGTGCCCAGTCACCTGCAATGAATTCCTTTGTCTTGATGTACTTGTCATGCCATTTTGCTCTTTGTTTCTGTATGACCTCTATGTGATGAATAGCCTCCTATCAAATTTCATCCAAAGAATTCAAATGTTGTAGCCTTTCTTGTTGTGATGTGGTCAAATCCATTCCTAATTCCATTAATATCCTCAAGGTTTTGTGTTCAAATTCTATAAGCAGGACTGCTATCTTGCCATAGACCAACTCATAAGGTGTAAACCCTGTAGTTGTCTTCTAGGTTATTCTGTATGCCCAAACAGCTTCAGAGAGCCTAGAAACCCAATCTCTTCTTTGAAGCTACACTGTCTTTGTCAAGATGTTCTCAATCTCCTTATATGTGACTTCCACCTGACCATTGGCTTGAGGATGATAGGGAGTAGATTTCTTATGTTTGATCTGATATTCCTCAACTAATTTGGTGATTAAATCAGATGTAAATTGTGGTCCTTGGTCAGTTACTATCTCTCTTGGAACATCATACCTAGTGAAGATGTCTTCATATAGGAATTTGGCCACATTGTCATCTCTGGCAAACTGTAATGCCTTCACTTCAACCCGTTTAGTTAAGTAGTCAGTACATACCAATATATATTCTTTGTTGTTGGATTTAGGAGATATAAAACCCACAAAATCCAATCCCCATTTGTCAAAAGGAGCCAATGAGATTTGTGGCTACAAAGGCATCTCATCACTTCTTGTAGGTCTCCCCATTCTCTGACATCTATCACAGCTCCTAGTGTACTTGACAACATCTTTATGAAGTGTTGGCCAGTAATACCCTGTTGTTAATATTTTGAAGGCTATCCTCTTGGCTGTAAAATGTCCCCCACAAGGCTCATCATGACAGGCCTTCAATATATCAAACACTTCATCCTCCCTGATACATCGTCTCATAATATTATCTAGCCTAGTGTAAAATAGAAATTTAGAAATCCATGAATAAGGAAAACATTTGTGAACTAGCTGCCTTTTCTCCCTTAGAGAGAAGTATCCTAGAATCTTCCTTGTAACTAAATAATTGGCTATATCTGCATACCATGGAGTGTGTATGGTGAGAGAAAATAGATGCTCATTAGGAAAAGAATCATCAACCACTCCTTCTGAAGACTGTGTAGGTAGTTTGGACAGAAAATCAGCAACTACATTGGCCTTGCCTAGTTTGTCAACAATTGTAATATCAAACTCTTGTAACAACAATAACCATCTTACAAGTCTGCCACCCACTATTGGTTTATTCATCAAATATCTGATGGCTGCATGATCTCTATGGATAAAAACCTTGTAACCAATTATGTAGTGCTTGAATTTATTAATTGCATAAACAACTGCCAACATCTCTTTCTTTGTCACAGTATAGTTTAAATCAACTCCTTGCAGATTCTTACTTACATAGTCTATGGCATACTTCTTGTTTCCTTCTTTTTGACCCAAGACTACCCCAATGGAAAAATTGGATGCATCTGTATGGATGTGAAAAGGTAGTGACCAATTCGGACCTCTAAGAATAGGGGCTTGTGTCAAGGATATTTTTAGCTTTTCAAAAGAGATCTGACAATCTGATGTCCATTCAAATTCACTTTCCTTGGTTAGTAGAGTAAACAGAGGGGCAACTATCTTGATAAAATCTTGAATGAACCTCCTGTAATATCCTGCATGGCCCAGGAAGCTCCTTACATCCTTTTGTTTTTGTGGAATAGGCAGGGTAGATATGATCTCAATCTTCTTTGGGTCAACTTGGATGCCTGCACTTGAGATGAAATGTCCCAAGACTATTCTCTGTGTCATCATCAAAAAATGTTTTTCATTACTCAAAGAGAGGTTGTGCTCTGTACATCACTTCAACACTTTCTCCAAATTGTGTAAGGCTTCATCATATGTGTCACCATATGTGGTGAAGTCATCCATATAAATCTCCATGCTATCATGGGAAAAATCAGAGAAAATACTGAGGACTGCTCATTGAAATGTAGTTGGAGCATTGCACAAACCAAAGGGTAAGACAAAATATGCATATGTCCCCCAAGGGCAAGTAAACGTTGTCTTATCTTGATCCTCTGGAGCAATATTAATATGGTTATAACCACTAAAACCATCAAGAAAGGAAAAATATTTCTTGCCTACTAAAGAGTCAAGAACTTGATCAATAAATGGCAATGGAAAGTGATCCTTCCTAGTAGCAGTATTTAGTTCCCTGTAGTCAACACAAACTCTCCATTTGCCACCTTTCTTGGGTACTATGACCAATGGTGAAACCCATTCACTGTCTGAAATGGGATATATAAAGCTTGCATCCAGAAGCTTTTGAAGCTCAACTTTCACAATCTCTCTGAGGGCAGGGTTCATGCGCCTTTGTTGCTGCCTGATTGGTTTGTAACCATCATCAATATATATTTTGTGCATGCATAAGGCAAGATCAATACTTTTCATGTTATTGTAATCCCAGGCAAATGTTGCTGAGTGTGTATGCAATATTTCATGCAGCGATTGGTGTTGTTCATCAGTCAGTGTATTGTTAATATTCAACATCTTACCTGGCTTGATTTCTACTTGTTTGGACAGTTCTTGAACGGAAGACAAATCAAGGCTGGGTAAACAAGTAAGCATTGCTGAGGTAATAATGCATGGAAGATTTGGGAGACTTCTTCTGATGAACTACTGGGTATTATACTTCTCAAAGGGTCGTGTAAGCAAGATAGACAGTGTTGCTGCTGTGGGTACCTCCTACAATTATTTTGTATAATGTGAGCAATTAATTCATCTTCATTTGGAATATTCAATAAAGGGTTGCGTTCAATAGTCATTAGGGTTTGCAGGGACTAGATGTCCTCATCCTCCAGGATAGGCCAAATGGTCTACTCAAGCTCATGGTATGGTTGGGCTGGTGGATATAAAACCAATTTCTTGGTCACTATCCCATTGGATATGATTATGTTACCAGACTTACAACCTATAAATGCATCAATAGTGACAAGCCAGGGTCTACCTAGGATAAGAGGATAACCGATAAGATTAACCTTTGGCTGCAAAACTATAAAATCAACAGGTTATTCCCAAGAATCTAATGCAATGACCAAATCTTCTATGACTCCTTCAAGTTTGACTATAGACCTATCAACTAATTGCAAGACTGCCTGAGTAGGCCTAAGGTTGTTCAATTGGAGTGTCTACATTGTCTCCTTGGTCATGACATTAATTGTAGCTCCTAGATCTATCAAATTATTCTTAATCAGAGTCCCATTGATCTTTACATCCACAACTGGACTACCTAGATTTGTATACTTGGGAACAATTATATTACCCAATATGATATCAGCACGATTACCTAAAACATGCACTGTTTGAGGGTCTATCCTCTTCCTTCATGGCTTCTTTATGCAAAGATCCCTAATAGTTTTGGTATAGACAGGAATATCCTTGATAGCTTGGATTAAGGGAATCTTGATGCTTATATCTTTTAGCTAGTTGAGAAGGATAGTATTAGTTTGGGTTGTTTTCTTTTGCACGGTGAAGCACTCAGGGAAAGGAGGAGACTTTTGTTGCAAGGTAGTATGGACATCTTGGGTTGATTCAGGTTCCAAAGGTAGTTTATCTGAGGCTTCCTCAGTGGGTTCTTCATTTTCAAGCTCTGTAATTTGGGGAGATGAAGGTCCTGCAAGTTGCTTCCCTGATCTAAGATGAACATTACTCACTTCCACCTCATTTATAGGTGGGATATTGCATTACCTCGTTAGTATAAGCCTGCTGGACAGGCTTGTTGTTATGGTTAGGTGCAGGTTGGGCAGGGATTTGGGTAGGTCTAGGAGTTGGATTTTGAGGTGTTGATGGTGGCATTATGGCTAGCTGTTGTGGCTGAGATGGAATCATAGGTTGTTAAAATTGTGCATTTTGCTGCCATTGTTGGCCCTTGTTCCACTGAGGCTACCATTGTTGCTGCTGAGTAGGCCATTGAGGGTTATAGTTGGGACCTTGGAAATTTTGTTGAGGCCATGAGTTTGGCTATTGTTGGTTCTAACCATCTTGTGGAGTAGGCAATTGAGGAATAGACCATTGGGGGTTTTGCCATGCATTTGGGTTACCGGGCCATTGTTGAGTATTCCAAGTAGAGAAGTTCTGATTTGTAGCAAGAAAGAGAGAATTAAAACTAAGTAGATTAGAGGGCATACCTTGCCTTTCTTGTCAAGGTCTCCTCTAATCTATAAAGAACATTTACCCATCTTCTCCTTCAAATGGTTGCAATTCTGGCCTCTTAATCTTTTCTTGCTGGATACTAGCCACCTTTTTGCATTTATATTTGGCCTTCCTCTGTCTACAACTGGGGCAATATTTAGTAAGCATGGCATCTACCTCTTCTTTTTCTTCTTTATATGAAGCGTGTCCAGCTATGTATCCATGTGGCTAATAATGTCCTCCCTCATATTGGTCAGCAGGTTACTAATCTCCATTCTTGAAACTCCGTTAATTGCCTTGTCTGTGATGGCTACTCTTTCTCCCCTTGGTTTTCTAGAAAAGGTTCTAGAATAATTTTTGCAGGCTCTACAGACCTCCTCAAAGGGAAGCTGAGATATATGCCCTATTCCAATGAGATAGAGGGCATCCATGCAGTCATCATTAACTCCTCTCAAAAAGACCAATTTCAATGATTCTTCAGACAATCTATTCTGAGGGTTTTTCTTCAAGGCAAACTAGAATCTTTCCGTGCATAGTCATCTAGTGGTTCATCCTCTTTCTGTGATATTCTGAAGATGTCATCTCTTCTCCTATCATGTCCTCTGCAGTAGTCTTTATATTTTTCCAGGAACTTTATCTTCATGGTATCCCAATCTGGAATGACATCTTTCCCCAACCCCATAAACCACCTTAAAGAAACATCTTTAGTGTGGCAGGGAACAACTTGAGTCTATAAGGATTAGTGGTGTAGTCATAAATCCTACACAAGACATCAAACTTGAACAGGAAAGTGTCAGGATCTTCAGTCACCAAGGCAATGTAGAAGGTGGTATATTTTTTAGAGTAGCAGCACGTGCTTGGTCTAGGATAGGGAATTCAAATGTTGCTTGTCCTGGAGGATCCTCTATTGCAGCATCTTCCATGGTTCTCAAAGTCCCTTTTGTGGCTATGGAGGAAGCTGATGGAGATGTCAGAGGTGTTGATGAAGATGTAAGAGGAAACTCTTCTTCAGCACTTTCTACTGTGTAGTTGATAAAATTAGTTGTGTCCTTGTTATCTTGAGAAATTAAAGGGAGGAATCTACCTCAGTGATCTCTTTGTGTCTGCATACAGTAGTTTTAGCTTGATATTTCCATAGTCCTGCACAATGTTAGTATAATGTTTGGCGTTTCCTAAAAAAAATGAATTTGTTAATTCTAATGTTGGAATCAGAATTTAATCTATGAAATCACATAAAACTAATGAGACTATGAAAATAGAACCATCCCCGGCAATGACACCAAAAATGTAGAGGAAAACTAATGCGTTGTAGACTTAAATAAAATTCAAGGGTAAACCTATCTGAATAGTCCACTCTATCATTGCATTCCTACATTGAATTATCAACCTAGGAGCGTAAGCTTATGATGATGCTCACACTATATATGCCTTCAATACTTATTTCTATCCTAAACTAACACATACAGACTTATTCTAATTAACTTAATTTAATGAAGTTTACAGAAATGAAAGAACAACAAAAACAATTAAAAATCTAGTTGCTACGGGTACCCTCAACATAAGCTGAAGATAACTATATTCAATAGAGAATTACAGAATTAACTTTAAATTCATAGAATGATAAAAGAATTGACACTAACCTCCGGAGGACTTCAATTATGTATTCTATTCATGAATCACAACTACCAAAAATAGCAATCAAGATATTCTACTCATTCCACAATGTAGCTTTTACAAAATAACATGAAACAGTTTTAACTAAGAATGGATGAATAAATAAGGAAAAATACAAAGTGAGAGTTAGTACCTTGAGTGGCTAGCTCAGGGAACTATCTCACTTAATCTGGAAACTAAATATACTTTAGAATCACATAACACGTAGTTGTATTCACTTCATATCAGAAACAAAATCTTCCTAGATTATATTCAATAAAACATGTCTGTATCCTCCAACATAAAAATAGAGTAACCGTTGAGCAACTATAAATTAAAGTATCTTGGAAAAGAAAAACTTCTTCTCACTAACTTCCCATTGAACTCATCCCTTCTAACTTATACAAAAATGGGAGAGTATGATGTAACTACCAACTAACTTGATCATAAATTCATCCCTAGATATCAGGGTATAGGTTCAAGATCAATTTATTAATCTAAACTGAAACAAAGGAAGTAGAGTCCTGCTCAAATAGGAATTCCTTTCAACAGCTCATGAATGAAAACACATAAGCTGTGATTAGAGTCCTGGAACAAGTCTTCTTCTCCTTGTATTTATTCTTCCATTATGATCACGTTCATCCCCATAGGTCTCCACTTCTAGTGTTTGAACTGCACTTACTTAATTCCCATGTTCTGCAACTTGCTAAAATTACTCCTTCCTGGATGCCACGTCTTTACTGCACAGAGTTAATTATCCAAACATATGCACACAAAATAGATTTCATATTAAACTATAGAATTCTATTTATATTACATGTATGTAATTTAAGTCATACACTTGATAATATAACCACCATATTCCATTTTATCAACATAGGTTTAAAGTCTTTGAAAAGTATATGGGAAACAACATCTAATAATGGTAATGTCTCTAAAGTATCTACAGGATCATATGAAAAGGTCTTAAAAACATATAAAAACTTTATAAAAGGAAGTCAATAATTCAACCCAACAATATTCTTTCGTTGTCTTCATCCACCTTCACATTAGCACTCTCAACAATCTTTTTCAGTATTTTTTTGTAGCATCAGTAGGCCTTACTCTTGGTAGAGTAACCAAGAAAAATTCCTTCATCTCTCCTAGCATCAAACTTGCCTAGTTCTTCTTCTCTTCTGATATAACATTTGCTTCTAAAAACTTTGAAATATTTCATTGTAGGAACTCTTCCATACCACAATTCATAAGGAGTTTTAGTATTGTTACCTTTGACTTGAACTCTATTTTGGATGTACACAACAATATGTATAGCTTCTCTCCAATACACTTCTAACAGGTCAGCCTCCTTCATCATAGTCCTAGTAGCTTCTTGAATTGTCCTATTTTTCCTTTCAACAACTTCATTTTGCTGAGGAGTCCTTGGTGCAGATAATTATCTTTTTATCCCTAGTTCTTCACAGAAAATATTGAATTCATTTGATGTGAAATCACCTACTCTATCAGACCTTAAGCACTTGATTCTCAGGTCTATCTTATTTTCAACCATTGCCTTGAAGGATTTGAACTTTTCTAGGGCTTTTGATTTATCTTTTAGAAAAGTGACCAAAGTCATTCTAGAATAATCATCAATAAGCAACATAAAGTACCTATCTCCTTGCAGACTTCTTATCCTAGTAGGACCACACAAATTTGTCTACACTTGATCCAGTAATCTGACAGAAAATTATTTTTTTCTTTTGAAACTTGTTCTTATCTTCTTTCCCACCTGACATTCCTTGCAAATAGTATTAGCAGGCTTTACAAGCTTATGCAAATCTCTCACAGCCTGTACTAAACTTATCTTCACCAAGTTGTCAAAATTGATATGCCACATCCAACTCTCATCTGTCTGAGCCAACAAGCAGTAATCACTAGTTCCTCTTGATTGATAAATATTACCTCTGGTCTTCTTTCCAGTTGTAATCACTATTCCGGAGCTTCCCATGATCTTGCATCCATTATCCTTAAACTTCAGATCATAACCTTTGTCACACATCTAACCAACACTCAAAAGATTATGCTTTAAACCCTTCACACATAGGACATCATCAGTATTATGCTTTCCATCAAAAGAAATAGGTCCTTTTCCACAAATCTTTCCAGTTGCATCATCTCCAAACCTAACCAATCCTCCATCATACTTTTCCATACTTACAAACTTACTTTTATCACCGGTCATGTGATGTGAGCATCCACTATTAATAATCCATTCATCCATATCTTTCTCCACCTGAACAAAGAAAGCACTTTCTTCCACTAGTTTTTCTTCCTTCACATAGCTAGCAGGATTAGTAGATATAGGTTCTTCCTTAATAGAAATAAACAAGCATTCATTTGCACTAGTGCTAGCATCATTAGACTCATCATTTGTTACACCATCATCATCAAGATCTCTAACAATATAATATTTCTTTACAACCCTAGGTTTACTTTCAAATTTCTTTCTACCTCTTTCAATTCTCTCCAGACACCTAGAAGCATAGTTACCGATCTTACCACATGAAAAGCATTTGAATGGTAATTTTCCTTTGTACTTACTCTTTGCATTTTATCCGTAAATTTGGCTTCAACCTCCTCAAGGTCATCATCAAATTCCATAGCATATTTCTCATCTCTTGAAGTCTTTTATGAAGTACTAGCTTTGAAAGCAGTCTCTGTTTTAGGCAGGGCATCACCAAAATCTCTCATCTCAAAGGCTGTAAGTTTTTCAAGCAACTGATCTTTTGAAACCTCTTTCACAGTCACGATTTCTTCAATTGCATATACTTTGTGACTATAGGATTTGAGAAATGACCTAAGAATCTTCAACACAAGCTCTTTATCATCAAAAGTTCCTCCAAGACCTTTGATTCCATTGACAATTCCATCAACCTTTTGTAAGTAGACTTTTATGTTCTCATCTTCACTCATTTTCAGACTTTCATACTTAGCTTTCAGGTTCTACAATTTGGCATCTTTTACAGAGTCATCTCCTTCATATAAATTCTTCAACTTTTCCTAGATTTCATGAGTTGTTTCTAGATCCATGACTTTTACTAACTCAGTGTTGGACAAGGCACTTAATAGAGCACCTCTAGCTTTTCCATTTAACTCATATTGTCTGATTTCATCATCACTTGATGGACCATTCATAGGAATACTATACTTTGTTTCTGTTGTCTTCCAAACACTATATACAAGACAAATGAGATGGATTTTCATTCGTACCTTCCAAATTCCATCAAATTGTGGAGCATCCTTCTTGTGCGACATCTTGGATCTTCCTCAAGCTGTTAGACTTTCTCCTAAGGAACCTTGCTTTGATACCAATTGTTGAAATGCACAAGACAACTGAGAGGGGGGTGAATCAGTTGTCACTAAAACTTAACTTCTTATAGACATCAACACATCAATCAATTAATCACTATTATTATAATTTAACCATGAGAGCATGAAATTAGAAACTTAAGCACAATCACACATTCAACACATGAGACACCAAATTTTTTATGTGGAAAATCCTATAAGGGAAAAACCACAGTGATTTTTAGCTCACAAGATAATATGTCATAGCAATACCAAAAATCAAAGGCTCGCTGCCTAAAATGCTCATTGCAAGAGTTAGGGCTCACTGCCAATGGGTGGATCATGCCAAAGGTTTGTGAACTGATTTGATAGCATCTACTTCATGCTTGGGTTCAGTTCCATTGAAGCGTAATACATTTCCTCTACTCTGCTCTGCCTTTTCACTTTGCACTTATCTTCACATTTTCACACTAGGACATGTTTTTCACAACTTCATTTCATATTTTTATACAATTCATCAACCTTGGAATGTACATCAAGGTTGGCATTACATTCATCAACCATTGGAACAATCTGTAAGGTCAGCATTACAAACATACATAGAAATAGGTCTAGACCTAAATACAATTAGCTAAGGAGAAGATGTATGTGGAACACATTATGCCTTACCTGGGACTCAAATGCAATCTTCCATGCCACAACACGCTTCCACAATCTTCAATGCATCTCTACAAGTAGTGAAAACAACCAGGTCAGCCAAGACTTGGAGTTAACACTAAGTCTTTTAGGAACAGTCTTCATCCATGATCCAAATTACTCTTTGTGGACCTATCAGAAGGTAGGAACATGATCAAGAGACATCCACAAGCACATTGTAATCATTAAGAACATCAACACAACCTCTAACCACTTTGTCAAGAAGATTCTTCAAACTTGAGCACTTAAATAACACTATCAGCCACTGTTATAAAATGATCACTTGCGAACCACAAAATTACAAGTCATTTGAATTGAAGGAACATAACATCATCCCAGACTTAACTCTAGAACTATAGACCATAATGCATCAATGCGGAGGAATGTAGAGCAAAATACTTTCTCCTTGTCACCATTGAATGTACAAAAAAATAGTTCTTACTATGGGGAACAAAACTCTCTCAAATCTTCATACCGGAGGCTCAATCTTGGAATATAGCATATTTGGACATGCCTCTAAATTACTTCCAATCCACAAACAAGGATATTCATTCTACAAGAAATGCAAAGCAAATTACTGGACTATTCTGTTGTAAACAAAGATACTCTTCAACACACTGTTTCCATTGGGAGAGCAAATTTTCTCAAAAGCACTTGGAAACATAATATCAGGATCACTTACTCATTATCTTCAATGCTTACATAGGCCAATATAAAGGAACTAACTTAATACAAGCAAACATCAAAAAATGAGCACAGTTGACACTAATGACAACACCAATTAGGCACATACTTGCAACATGTGTGACATGTAGAGTAAGGTGATTTTGTGGAAGCAATAAGATCAAAAGAAGAGAGATCTTGTTCTCATGTAAAAATAGAGTAGTGAAACAGAGTAGTCAGAGATGAAGAGTTTTGAGACAATATTTATGTGCTTCATTGGAGCTATAACCATGCATGTGTAGATGCAATCTAAGCAGTTCAACCTGGCAGTGAGTTATACTTCCTTTTTCTTTCTTTCTCCAGGCAATGAGTCATTCTTGCAATGAGAATTTCTTTGGATAGTGAGCCCTAAGGTAGTGATCCTTCTTTGTAATTTGGTACAGTTCCTACATAATATATTGTGAGCTAAGACTCACTGTGGTTTTTCCCAATTTTGGGTTTTCCACGTAAAAAATCCTGGTGTTCATGTGTGATGTATTGTGGTTGTTTCTTCTATGTTTAATGTGCTTTGTTATTGCATGTAGTAAATGAATTACTAGTTTAACAAATAAAAGGTTTAATAGAAAACTGATCCAAACCCCCCCTTACCAGTATCTTGAGTGTTCAACAATTGGTATCAAAGCCTGGTTCCTAGGAAGAAGTCTAACAGCTTGAGGAAGATCTTGGAGACTAAACACATGGCAGGTAAAAAACATCCTGCTCCTCTTGAAGAAATTGACTCAACTAAAGTTGAAGAAGAAGAATGCATGCTTGTTAATGAAGAAGAACTCAAGCTTGCCCTTGAAGATCTTGAAAAGGTTGAATTAGAAAATAGGGATCTAAAAGATAATGTCAAGGAAGCAGATGAGTGCATCAAAAAATTGAGGGAGCAAGTCAAGAAGTTAAAAGAAAAATATAAGGAGGTTAGTGAACAATTGATATCTGTAAATGACACCTTGAATGATATGAAAGTGGAAGTTGTAGAAAGAGAAAAAGCAAAAGAAAACCTAAATCAATTGGTGAAAAGCAAAATTGAAGACTACACAAAGCTTGAACAAGAAGTTGTGGATCTAAAAATTGATCTGAAATAGGCATGGATTTAGGAAGATAAATTCAGATTAAGTTTTGCCCAACTTGATAGAATACTTGCAATTCAGAAGAGTCCTGATGACAAAGAAGGCTTGGGATTTGAGAAAGGTGAAAGCTCTAAAATTGGTCAAGAAAAGAATGTTTAAATCAAGAAGGACAAAGGAAAACAAATCCAGAATCAAAGGAATAGACCTAGAAGACCACCGGTCAGGCAACCAAATGCTCAAAGGTACCCTTCTTTCAACGGTTATTGTAATGCATGCAATAAGTTTGGTCATAAGGCTAATCAATGTAGGAGTAGAGTGAATCAAAATGTTTCATCATTCTCTGGTCAGTGTTTCACTTGCAATAAAGTAGGTCATAAAGGTAATGAATGCAAAAGTTGGATAAGGAATGGTTACAACAATGGAAGGAATGTTCAAACTTTCAAAGGTAATTGCTTTATATGCAAGAGGTTTGTTCATAAAGCTAGTGAATGTAGAAGTCAAATAAGAAGCAACTATAATAATGGAAGGAATGCTCAATCTTTCAATAGGAATTGTTTTGCATGTAATAAATTTGGACACAAGGCTAACCAATGTAGATCAAGGTGAATGAAAGGAACAAAAGACAAAGAAATATTGTATGCTTCAATTGCAACAGGCCTAGACATATTGCAAGGTTCTACAGAAGCAAGAATATGAAGAAGGATAATCAGGCAAAGATGAAGAAATTGGTGGAAAAGGAAGATCTGACAAAGATCAAGAAGGAGATGAACAAGATTTAGGTTAAGAAGGAAGCACAGGAAGTCAAGGATGAGTTTGTATCAGACTCTAGTGTGGGTACTTCCTATGAGAAGTAAATTAGGAGCTCTAGCTCAAGGGAGCTTAAATAAAAAATCCTATTCCCCCAGCCAGAAAAGTGGTGCTGACATCTAGCACAAAGGTATAAGCCTAGAAAATAAGAAAATAGAGATTTTGAAGAAGATTCTAACATAAAATAATCTAATGCAGTGGATTGCGAAGCAATTTGGATAGACTATGAGTGGTAGAGAAAGTTTTTGACAACTTTTTAAAATAAGCATTTATGATGATTAAGTCTTGATGAAAAGAGGATACAAGGAATTCATTTGAAAGAAAAATCACTTTGTATTCAAGCTCTCAAGCGACCAAAGAAACCTAAGAAGTGAGCTAGGGCAATTTCAAGCATCCCGTGAAGAAACCCTAACGGAGGCAAAAGGTATTTACCATTCTCTCTCTTGAAAATTTTCTTTGTTGAATCTGTAAAGATGTATACTCCTCAAGTAGTTGAGATAACAAAGAGGCCCCACCCTAAGTTCAAGAGGTGTCCTTTTAAATCATTAGAGGTTGATCCGAATGGCGCATTTTCTAAGATTCTACATGGTATTATGCCTACGGAAGACATGCAAACCTAGATGAATATGATCATGGAAAATTAGGGGAAATTTATCTTAAGGAACTAACTGGTAACAAATTTGAGCTAAAAGAAGAATATAGTGCCTTGTATGAGAAGCATTTGGATACCTAGTTGGATTTTCTAGTGGTCTTGGATGATGCTTGGGTTAGATATGTCTTGACCAGGATTCATGATGAGTTCTTTTGGCTTTATGTGCCTTATACGATAACAAAGGATGCCATCAAAGCAGTTACTGGCATGTGTTCCACTGGAAAGGTTCCAAAATTGAAGTCTATGAAGAACAACATGGTAATGTAGTTGACAGGTGCAAAATTTGATAAAAGAGCATTAACTGTAAATGGTATTATGGATCCAATGGTAAGATTTGTGTCAAAGTTCATTGGTTACAAGCCCTATTTCTCCAACAAGGAGAACTTAGTCTCTACAACAACCATATATACAATATATGATATGGTTAAGAATAACACAGACTATGACCTATGTGAGTTTCTCTAGAAACAACTAATGGAGAACCTAAAAAGGACAAAGGACACAAAATATCCCTTCAAGTATGGAACTCTAATCATCTATCTATTCTTTTATTTTCTAAGGGAGTTACCATGTATGGATAATATTGGTTAGCTTGGTCATTCACCAGTTGTTGCACAAATTAGAAATCATATGCAAAGTTTAGGAAATTTTGATAAACAAAATGCAACACCATGGAGTTATTTCAAGAATTTCCAAAAGAAAATGCAGGCTAGGGCTAGAATCCTTGAAAAAGTAAAGAAATATGAAAAGGATATTGTGTTCATGGTGGACAAGGACAAGTGCCTCATGGAGGCTATAGAACCTAGAACTGTATGGATCCCAACCATGGAATATGAAGTCATAGAGGAAGTTCTAATTGGATTGGTTGATTTGATGTTAAGAAAACCAAAAGACCCTAAGAGGGAAGATTTGGAACATTTGAATAATTATCACTCAAAGTCCATTTGGAACAAAAACAATTAGAAATCAAGAAGAATGCAAGGAAAATGGTAGATGAGTTTGTCAAAAGCCAAGGATTTATAGATGAACAAATAAGTGAAGCAAGAGCAAAGGCAGAGGCATCCAAGGTTGCAAGTGCTTCGGAAGGACAAACATCAAAGACTCTAGAGAAGAAAGAGGAGAAATCTAAGAAAGAAAAGCCTACATCTAGCTCTAGGAGAAGAACAAGAGCCTCATCTTCAGTAGCAGCTACCTTTGAGGTTTAGAAAGAAAAGACAAAGTCTACAAAGCAAGGGCCAAAGAAGAAGCCAGAAGAGAAGAAGAAAAGAAAGAAGGCAAAGGCTAAAAAGAGAGTATATGTAAGCCTTGGAGAGAAGAAGAGGAGGAAACATAAACAAATGAGGAATTTAAAGAAAAAAGGGCAAAAATAGATGAAGCCACTATTGAGAAACCCTCCAGAAAGGCTAAGGATAAGAATAAGAAGAAGAAGAAGAAGAAAGAAGAAAAGACTGAGAACAAGGAAGAAGAAGTGACTATATCCTTGGAAGCCATAGTCAATGCATTTTCTCAGCATGGAACCCAAAGACCTATTGCTGATATGTATGATGAAAGATTAGATGTAGATAAGGTAATCATTGAAACAATAGTTGTAAGATATTTGGATATGTTTTGCAAAATATTTATTGAAGTTATAGATGAGTTACCAGATAGTTTGGCCAGCATAATGACAACAAGAAAAGAAGGGGTCATGGCCAAAGATGCTGAAATAAAGGAATATGTCTTATTAAAATTGTGCCCAAAAATCACAAGAGAAGAAAAGTTTAAAGTCACTAAGAATCTTAGTGATGAATTTAGAAGCATGAAGAGAGTCAATGCTCTGATGTCTGGTGACACTAAGAAATTGGTCAAGGAGACAGAGGAAATAACACTAAAAGTGTTACATGAGCTGCAAATTCCAACTACTGGTAACACTAGTGAAGAGGAACAAAATGTTAGTGCAGATAATGCAGTTCTAGACATAAATGTGGACACAGGAAATGAAGAAGAAATGAATATAGAATAGAGTATGGATCAAAGTAGAATAGTTCCTTCAATAAGTACTAGACAAGATGAAGAAATAAAAGAACCTGAGGGAGAAAATAAGTCTGAAGAAGCAAAGGTAGCTTCAGAAGAGAATATACCTGAGAGACAAGAAGAACAGGGAAAAGAGATAAATGAACAAATGGTAGACAATCCTTCTCCAGAACCAAAAATAAATGAACAAGAGTACAATCAAGAACCTCCTCCAGAGAGACAAGATGTTGAGGCATCTCAAGTTGAAGAGAATAGATACGCTGCTAACTCTTTGAGAGTGTTTTTGGAGAACTAGAAGGAAGCTTAGATTTTTACCGTACCTAAACTATTGCAAGGACCTATCAACCTTTCTACAATGTCCCCTTTGTAGAAACTAAGACTTGGGACAATCTTTCAAACTACTGCACAAGAAGAAATATTGAAGTCTCATATAGAGGATAGTGAATTGATTGAAGATGCATCAACAATTTTTGAAAAGTTGATGCCTGGAATAAGGAGAGATACATCCTTGGCCCCTATTGCACAAATGAAAAATCTAATGGAATCAATCAACTCTCATTTTGAGTCCCTTGAAAAGGCTACTGAAAAGAATGTAAGGGTAGAGATTGATGATAAAAGGTTAGTTGAGCTTACTGATAAATTTGCTCAAGATAAAATTTTGTTAGATAAAAGTGTAGAGTATGCACAATTGGCCCTTAAAGAAGCTAGTGAACTGTATCAATTTTGTCTTACATGGCTAGATAAGATTAAGGACATAAAAGATAAAATAGATAGATGGGAATCTCAAATAATGAAGATATCCATAACTTATGACCCGGTAAAAGATGTTATTGGCAATCAGAGGGCACAAGTTGAGACTATTCATTCTAATATACATAAGTTGCTAACCCAAAGGGAGGTCATAAAGAATAGAATGAGCTAGCTCCGGGAGGTAGAAAGCTTCAAGATTGCATCCCTAACCAAGCTAGTAGCAACAGTAGATAAGACAAGGCAAATCACTAAGGCCCCTACTACTGTAAATAAAGTAGAAGAGTTGGTGTCCCAAATTAATGGGCACATATTAGTTTTGAGTGATACCAAGGCTAGTTCAGATGAAGAAGTGGTGCAACTAAAGAAAATCTACCAAGATGTTCTTCCTAAACAATAGTAAGATATTTTGATTTCACTTGTATATATGCGGAAACTAGAAAAATAGTTTTGAAATTTTGGCAACTTGTACACATCCTTGTATCATACACCTTTGTCCTTGATGTTAAAGGGGGAGAAGAAATGAAGCATGTGAAAAACAATAAGAGAAGCATGAAGATAGGGGGAGTAGTGTGTAAAGAGAAAGGGGGCGTTGTAATAGTTTTTCACATCAAGTGTTGCCATTAATGCCAAAGGGGGAGATTGTTGGAAACTTGGTATAATGATGAATGATTGTGCATGATATTTGAAGATGTTGTCATTGATGGAAATAAGAAAAGGAACAAGGTTAGAACATAAGTTTTTGTCCAGTGAAGAAGACTTAGTCATTTTGGCTAAGTGTTAGCAGTACACAAGAGACAGTGACAGAGAGGCAGTGTAATGGCTGGCATTGGTCCATAGTTGAAGATCAGATCATGTGGTTATGGTATGTTGTTTGTAGTCCTTAAGTGATCTTATATCCAATATTTCATCTCTTGATAAGTACCAGAAGCATATCTTCAAACAACCTAAGTCCAGCAGAGCAAAACACAGTGCTATTTAGAGCAGAACACTCAGATGATTTGGTTTGCATTCCTCCAGTGTTGCATATCTTGTTATGCAGTTTTGAGGTGTTGTAAAAACTTGTAAGAAGTGTCTAAAATCTAAAGTTTTTAGGTTCTGAAGTCCACTGGAAATATAGTTACAAGGTGTTGAGAATCGCTACATTGTTTGATAGTGTTTAACTATGACAGGGCATGTGTTCTTGGGGTCCGCATTTTGTTGCAAGAAGATATTTTACTTTGTGGTTCTGGAGGTATGATCTATGATGGCTAAAGAGTCTCTAATATGAGTTTGAGCAAGTATTATGATCCACAATAAAAGTTCTAGTCTGACAGATGAACTGAACCAGTGATAGTCTGTGTTGGAGGTTGACATGATAAGTGCAAATTATATGCAGTAAGTTCTATTACTTAGAACTTATTCCTAAATGGTGAAACAGTTGAAGCTAAAATATGAGAAGGTATTTTAAATGTTGTCTGGGTCCGCTATGAATTTTGGTGAATGAATTTGGGCCGACAAGTTACATATGGCATGCTACACGATACACCTTATTAGGCCGACCTAATATGGAGATTTTAAGTGTTGTGGATATATATGGGATTGAATTCGGTGTTTGAGTGATGATGTGCGGATGTGAATACATGTATGTGCAACATGTGGATTAAGGTGATTTTGTAGAAGTGATAAAAGCAGAAGAAGAGAGATCTTGTTCTCATGTTTTAAAAACAAAGCAGTGAAATAGAGCAGCTAGAGATGAGTTTTGAGACAATATTTTTTTGATTCATTGGAGCTGTAACCATGCATGCGTAGATGCAATATGAGCAATTCAACCTAGCAGTGAGCCATACTTCCTTTTTTCTTTCTTTCTCCAGGCAGTGAGCCTATTTTGGTAGTGAGCCATTCCTATAGTGAGCCTTCTTTGTAATTTGGTACTATTCCTACATAATATATTGTGAGCTAATACTCACTGTGGTTTTTCCCAATTTTGGATTTTCCACGTAAAAAATCCTGGTGTTCATGTGTGATGCATTGTGGTTGTTTTTTCTATGTTTAATCTGCTTTGTTATTCCGTGTAGTAAATGGATTACTGGTTTAATAAGTAAAAGGTTTAATAGAATATTGATTCACCCCCCCTCTCAGAATCTTGAGTTTTCAACACTATGGACTTCTTTGATCAACCAATGAATGCCATGTGCCTTTGATGTGGCATAGAGGCCCAAGTAACTTTTCAATGAAAGACTTATGTTTTAATAAATGGTTAGCATCAATTTTTGGGTTTCTTTCTTGCTATGTTGAAAGCAATAATGAAAAGAGGTTTGCAAATGGGTCATTAAGGCTGAATGGTATCCCCTAAGCTTGACATGATGGTTGTGTGGCCGTGGTTGTCACTTACATGTGCAAAATAAATCTTTTTGGTCCATTTTGAGGCATGTGCAAATTTATTGCAAGGATTTTCAATTGAACAAGTCATTTCTTCTTGGTTACTAATGTGTCTATTGCAAAGAGTGAGTTGTCCATGGCTCAAGGTGGTTTCTACATGATGTAAGTGTTTCTCATATTGTTACAAGACACATTCCATCCCCTTACAGACTATACATACAACATTTGTTTCTCTAGAACTAGATTGAAACACTTGCAATCAAGAAATTGGTTCAACAACCAACCCTTTTACATATTTTATATTTATATTTAGCATTGTGGTTTCTTCCATCCTTGCTCACTCGTGTAGGAAATCGATGTACTTATGGAGGTTGAAGCATCAAATGCAAACTAGGTGTGATCCCATGAAATATATGTCTCAAGATGTTTCCTTCTCAAGATGAACGGTTTGGAGCTCATGTGAAGATTATCAATAGCTGAAATTCAACCACCACATGCATGGCGATCCTACTTCCTTTCATCATCCATAATTGAAAATTATAACTAGTATTATGCCCTTGAGATGAATTATGTTGTTTGGGAGGGAAAATAGCATTTAAGTAGTTGTATGGGTCAAATCTAGTCATTAATGGCAACCTAGGAAGTTGTTGAAATATTCTAGAGCATATTGATGAAGTTAGAAAAAGTTGTGGAAATTTTATGTAGGTAAAGACATGAGAACCAAACATTGGAATGGAAGGAAGAAATTTGAAATGCTTGGAAATCTCCACAAATAGAAGAAAGTGAGTGAGTTAGAAAATGTGAGAAATTGAAGGATTTAGTTAGCTAGACAAATGTAGAAATTCATTGTGGCACCAGAGGTACGAAATAGGATTTTGTTGTAGAAAAAGGAGATAGGATTGGAGGAAAGGATGTGGAAATGTGGGGAAATTTTGTGAGAGAGGAAGTAAGGATGTGATATGATCATATCTAGAAGTATGAGGAAGATCTGCAACTAGAAGGAAGTGGAAGACATGGTGGTATAAACAAATTATATAGGACTAGAGGTAGAAAATGGAGATGAAAATTTCTTGAAGTCTAGGAGACATCTACATAATCGAGGAAAGAAAAATGTTAAGAAAAGGGAACTTCACAGGAAATTGACAAAGAATCGGATGTGGGGAATGGAGACAAGGAATGGAGGAAGTATGAATGATTGAAAATTTTCTACAAAAGGGATGGAAGGAGTGCAGAGGAACAAGAGAGGTCTAGTTGTTTATAGGTGTTGTCCATTTTTCATCATCATAATCATAATCCCATTCTTGAGCCCCATCTAATCCATCACTTGTTAAAATGGTCCCGATAATCAATAAGCCTAGGTTAAACCCCCCTTCATCTCCAATTCAACCAATATCCCCATCATACCCAGATGATGCAGATATCTATGTAGTTTATATGGATTCTTGTCAAACCTTGAGATTTTGATATAGGAAAAAGTTGGAAATTAAATAAACCAATATTCATATTTTTCAATCTCAACTTTTGCCTCAAGAGACACCCTTTGACCAAAGTCTCCTCCAAGCAACCTTATAATGTAAAAGAAAAAGGCATCATTTTCCCTAGGAATATTTTGTGCAAATGCTTTGAGTTCTAATTTTGGGTACTATAATTAAACATTTTGTTGTCTAGGAATCATGGCCCTCACCATTTCTAGACTTGAAAATTGTTGTCTTCTGGCTAGGGCATAGACTAAATAAATAAATCATATATAACTTATTAGTTTGAGTGACATTTTATCAATTTTTTGTGAAGGGTGTCACTAATTAAGGTGACCCAATCAAAGAATACCTTGACAAACATCTAATTTTTAAATTCTCTAGCATCTTCTTGGCTAGTGATTGTACTCAGCAAAGTGATGCAATCATTCACTACCTCAATGAAGTCACTTCTGAATATTTTTTGGGTAATCTAGTTAAGGTAGATTTTATCTTCAAAAGCCAATCATTTATTTCCTTTTGGAAATCACTCACATGTTGGTCATAATAGGTTTGTGTTTATTCAAGAGTGACAATGCAATGTTTAGCCCTTGAAGGAATATCAAAGGTTTCCTCTATATATTGAGACATGATCAATATACTGCATTTCCCTCTTATGTTTTGATTTCTCTATTAATGGGATCATAATATTTAGCACATGCCAAATTAATAGGTCAAGAGATTGTAGGGTTATAGGAAAACCTGTAGCTTGTACCAATCCACTATTCTTAAGATTTTTTTACCTTAGATAATATTTTTCTATCAAGATAACCATTCTAGATTGGAATTCTTCTAACCCCACATGTACAACATCTATGTATGTTATGGTTACCCAATCGTTAATAAACTTTGAAGTAGGAATTACTCCTTTATATTCAAACTTCATCTTTGTAGATATCATGTGTATTTAAAAGTCCTAGAAATTAATTCTTTAAGTTAATTAGCTAATTTTGTAATTTTACCACATTTTGATTAATTAATCCAGAAAAAACTAAAATATGTTCAATTGCACCTAAATACCAATTTTATATGATTAAATTGATCAAATTTACAATTTTTGGGGATCAATATCTTCAAAATAAGTGTTTTCATGCTTTATTGCAATTCAAGTTTTAGGCCTGAGATACAACATGCAATTTGGCTTTCTAGACTAGTGTGCAATTTGTAGGAGATTACATTTTACAAATGACATGTGAAATGTAGTCAGAGTTCATACTTCTATTGTAATTAATCAACAAACTACAATTTGCAAGAAAAGTGTGAATGTTTGTTGTGGTTCAAGTGTGGCTTACACTTGTTAAGAAAATGAAAACTATAAAAAGTTTTAGGACTCTAGATTGCAACTGGACTTTAGGTTTCAAAATCAATTTGCATACAACTACAAACTGCAAAATTATTTGAGTTTCCAGACTACAATTGGGTTTCAAAATATCGAAGCAATTTATAACTAACTACAAACTACAAAAAAATTGGGACTCTAGACTACATCTGGAGTTTAGATTTCAAGAATAATTTGTAGGCAAATACAAACTACAAAAATATTTGTAGTTTCGAATGGAGTTCATAAACCACTTGCATTTTGTAATATTGCAAAATCATTTGAAAATGAAAAACTTGAACAATGAAGGTTTTTTCTGAACAAACCTAAAAAAGTTGATTAAACTAAATTTGAATGACTTACACAAGGTCCAAAAATGGGTGAAACACAAGTTTAAAACCTAAGGCAAAATCTCTAAGTGATTTAAATAAGGTTGAAACAAGAATTTAACAGACACCTAAAATCTAAGGTTTGGACACTGATTTCCTAACCTATGGTTATGTTAGACTTAGGGCACACAACTGAGAGGGGGGGTGAATCAGTTGTGCAAAACTTTCTCTAATTAAACACTTGAATCTTCTTTAGTGATTAGCAAAATATTAATCATGAACCATAATGCATTCAAATCAAAAGCAGAAACATATCAACACATAAGACACCAAGATTTTGACGTGGAAAACCTGGTTAAGGGAAAAACCACGGGGTGATTAACCCAAGAAAGTATTCTCTGTTAGAAGAATAGAAAGAACAAATGGCACATGCCAATTAGGGCTCACTACCTAAGCACACTACTCACAAGAGGCTCACTGCCTACAAGAGACACACTGTCTACAAAGAAATAAGTATCACCTTTAAGAACTGGAAAATAGCATCTTCACCATGCTTGAATCAGTTCCATTTAAGCCCAAAACTTTTGCTCTATCTTTCACACTTCTCCTCGCTACAACACACTCATCACCGCAAGACATACTTCAAAATGACTTCAAAATCCCTTATTTATACAAGGCATCGACTTAGGAACAATCATCTAAGTCGACAAACACCTACAAGAACATCTACAAGACGTGTAATACATCCGGTTGGCTAGTCTAGAGAAGAACACCAATATCCGGTGGTTATTCTTCAAATGCAAACTCTAACTTCAATGCGGACCACCAACATGAATTGGACATGATCCAACGATCATCATAACCTTCCCTGAATCACCAAGAACATCCGCACTTCATCATCCTACTGGAATTCTTCTCTCCTTCATTCGGAGCTTCAAGAACACAGTCTGTCATCACTGTCATAAATGAATAGGCTCTTCTGGACCTTCAAACCATGAACCAGTCTATTTGATACTTCTCAGGGATGTCCTCAACACTCCCTCAAATCTGTAGAATGGGATAATGCATTACCAGACCTCACCAGACCTATCTGTGTCACTCTGTTACCTCTAGACACCTGCCAGAGCTGATTCTACTTGAACGACCATAACTTCTTTAGATCTTCATGTGGACCTCTAAAAACTTGACTGGAGCATCTTAAGACTTATATCTACAAACCCTTTAAACTGCATCCTCTGATCCTCAACCTATCTTGGACTTTTACCTTGTTGTCATCACTGTTCTTCAATATCCTCAACACACAACTCATCCAATCCTTCTCATGGATTACAAGACACATTCCATCCCCTTACAAACTATACATGCAACATTTGTTGCTCTAGAAATAGCTTGAAGCACTTGCAATCAAGAAATTGGTTCAATGACCAACCCTTTTTACATCTTTTTATATTTATATATAGCATTGTGATTTCCTCCATCCTTCGTCACCTATATAGGAAATTGATGTACTTTTGGAGCTTGAAGCATTGAATGTAAAATAGGTGTGATCCCATGAAATATGTGTGTTAGAATGTTTCCTTCTCAAGATGAATGGTTTGGAGCTCATGTGAAGATTATCAATAGCTGAAACTCAACCACCACATACATGGCAATCCTTCTTCCTTTTATCATCCACCATTGAAAATTATAACTAGTATTATGCCCTTGATATGAATTATGTTGTTTGGGAGGTAAAATGGCATTTAAGTAGTTGTATGGGTAGAATCTAGTCATTAATGGCAACCTAGGAAGTTGTTGAAGTGTTCTAGAGCATATTGATGAAGTTAGAAAAAGTTGTGGAAATTTTGTAGGTCAAGACATGAGAACTAGACATTGGAATAGAAGGAAGAAATCTAAAATGCTTGGAAAGCTCCACAAATAGAAGAAATTGAGTGAGTTGGAAAATGCGAGAAACTAAAGGATTTAGTTAGCTAGACAAATGCAAAAATTCATTGTGGAATCAGAGGTGCAAAATAGGATTTTGTTGTAGACAAAGGAGATATGATTGGAGGAAAGGATGTGGAGATGTGGGGAAAAATTTTGAGAGAGAAAGTCAAGATGTGATATGATCATATCTAGAAGTATGAGGAAGATCTACAACTAGAAGGAAGTGGAAGACCTGGTGGTGTAAAAAAATTATATAGGACTAGAGGTAGAAAATGGAGATGAACATATCTTGAAGTCTAGGAGACATCTACATAATCGAGGAAAGAAAAATGTTAAGACAAGGGAACTTCATGGGAAATTGACAAAGAATTGGATGTGGGGAATGGAGGCAAGGAATGGAGGAAGTACGAATGATTGAAAATTTTCTACAAAAGGGATGGAAGGGGTGTAGAGGAACAAGAGAGGTCTAGTTGTTTATAGGTGTTGTCCATTTTTCATCATCATAATCATAATCCCATTCTTGAGCCCATCTAATCCATCACTTGTCAAAATGGTCCTGATAATCAATAAGCCTAGGTTAAACCCCCCTTCATCTCCAATTCAGCCAATATCCCCATCATACCTAGATGATGCAGATATAGAGGATCTTAAACACCTATATGGATCCCATCCCTAAGCTATATCTTCAATCCAAGACACGTCACTATCATACCAACCTCCATCATACACATCTCCTAGTACTCTTGAGGCATGGATACAAAAACTTAAACATGACTATAATAGATTGGATCCTATCAACAAGGAAAAATTTAAAGCTCTCCAAATGCCCTTAGCACATCTTATCATTGAATATCCTCCTAATCTTATTGCATCAACAACATCATCTTATATGTCCATGCCAAATCCAAATCATCAAATCATGAATCCATACTTGGACATAAAAACTTCTTATTACAACATTTCAACTCATCATCAAATCTATGTACAAGACTATCAAGTTCCTTCACAACAAGAACATGCAAGTCCAAGCTCCCCTTTGCACCAAGATCACGTGTCATTAAGTCTTCATAGTAGCTTTGACAAGGGGAAAACCACTCTAGATTATGCATCCTATGGGTATCCTCCATCATCATCCAATTAAATACCCATACAAGAGCCTCCTAGTCCTATCCTAACACCACCATGTAGTCCCTATCATTGTCCATTGGTCCATCAATCTTCTAATCCATCATTCCCTTCATTACCTTCATCCCCATGTTCCTCCAATCTTCCACCAAAGGATCCCTCAGAGATGACCCTACGACAATTGATCCAAACAACATTGCTTAAGCTACACCCAATAAAACTATCCAATTCAAATCCTACAACATCCACCCCTATTATCCCTCCACCCAATCCTAATCCTAAGCCTACCACACCATTCATTATTATTATTCATCCATTAAATTGCCCATCCACCCATACACTTATGAAGGATGTGATCCAATGGCTATTAGCAAGGAATCAATCATCTCTATGTCATCAAACACCTATCCAAGAGCCTATCAAAGAGCCTTGAAACATGTCCATTGCTTCAACCCCATCATGTAATCCACAACCCATCAAGCCTATTGAAGAATCTCCTACCATGAGTCCATGTCAAGATTCATTCTACCCTCATGTGGTTGACCATATAGAACCTATCAAGCTTATCCAAGAGTCTTCTGCCTCCACTTCCATTCAAGAAAATCAAGAGTTATGTCACGAGTATAATCTAAAGCATGTGGAAACATTAACCCATCATCCAAATCAAGATCAAAACACTTCCACTCATTCTCTCCATAATCTTCTTTACGATCAAGATATTATCTATGATCAAGTTACTACCCATGAGCAAGTAATCCAAGTTCATCCTATCCAAGCTCACTATTACATTATCCATGTTAATCCTCTCTATGAACAAGAGCCTATCCATGAGAAAATTGATCCTATCCACAAGCCTACACCTATCCATGAGCAAGATATCCAAACTACCCTTATCCATCCTCCACATAATCCTATCTCTGATCCTACAGCATCCACTTCCATTGATGAGACACTTGACTCCCAAGTAAACATAGATGATCAAACAAATAGCATGGATCTTAATGAGCATAATGATAATCAAGATCCTAATAATCCTTCCTTACCCACTATTGACCATATTTCAAATCCACCACCATATACCCTTGGTCTTACCACCTTCATCCATGAATGTTCATCCTTCAAAGAGAAACAACCATTATCTACCACCTCACCTTCCCCATCAAATAATGAGCTCACATAAACTAGTGTCCAAATCACCCATAATCCCATTGTACACCGCATACTCCAAAAAATGAACTATCAAGGTAAAGGCTTAGGCCTTCATGAACAAGGTATTTTGAAGCCTATCCATGTCAAAGTCCATCCACGATCATATGGCCTTGGTTATATACCCCAAGAAAAACAATCTCAAGATGTTGGTACTACCTCCATGCCTTCTAAATACACTCCTTTCCATCATAAACCACATCATACTCCCAAAACATATGTTGCCATTCCTCCTCCATTATCCTACAAATCCTAAAAGCATGTGACCATACACCTTCCTCCATCCACTTTACCTCTACTACTTCTAACTCCTAATATCCCTCCATCCACTCTACCTCCACTTATCCTAATGCCTAATAGCCCTATCATCCAATCCCTTTATCCATTTATCCACAAATCCACTTTTAATCTCTCCATCCATAAATCCCCTCACATTCCTAATCATGACTAATAAATGCACACATCGATCAAACATGAATCTTCCACCAAGTCCATGGGATTCACAAATAAAGTTTTAGATGTCTCTACCCATAAAGAAAAAAATCCTAAAATACTTATGCCTTAGGGCATAAATGCAAAGAGTCCAAGTGAAATCTATCCAAAAGGCTACCCACACCCATACTTTGACAAGAAAAGTCCAAAAATAAAACGGTTTGGGTCCCTAAGCAAAAATAAAGCAAGTTAAATGAAGCATCCACATCCCAAAAATCCCAAAAGCCTCACTTCATCCAAAAATCTCAAATTCCTTCATCCCATAAATCCTAATGCAAAAATCATAAAAATCCTAAGTCTGTGTGGGTACCTAAAATCCTACATCAACCATCCCCTATGAAAATAGGTTCATTACTTCCTACACCTCCATCTAATCAAAAGCTTCAATTTTTATCATGATGTATGCAACCATTGGTCTTGGTTCCTTTCCATTCCACAACATTTCCACATACATCTATCTCCCCATCTTTAATCCATTATCCCACATATTTCACCCATCATATCCCTATAGTTGGATGCTTCTGCTTTATCCACATTATAATCCAATATCCTTCCATTCATAATCCACATCATAATCCACTATCCTTCTATCTATAATCCACATCATAATCCACTATCTCCCATCCATCCTTGCATAATCCTTCCATAGATAATCCACATCATAATCCATTATCCACCTACTCTATCTCCCTCTCACGTAATTCCCTACTAACATCTATAAGCATAAAGACATTTGACATGGTCCATGTGTTGCATCCATCTTTAAATGGGACTACCACCTTTCAAGGAACTAGATGCTTGAGTCCTTCTTGTCCATATCCACCTATTCCATCTAAGTATTCCAAAAAAAATGAAAAAAAACAAAATAGTAAAGATAAATCCCTTCATCCAATGATGAAAACCTGGTAAACAGGCACCTTGGATAAGGATCATGATGAAAACCAGGTAAAGAGACATCATGTGTAGGTTGACTATCTATGTGTCTTACACTTGAGGTCATGTTGTCTCATCCAACCTATCATTTCCAACTTATCATTTCCTTCCTATCTACCTCATCCTATCATATCTTATGTTACCATCCTTAGCCATTATACCCGCATACCTATCCCATCTATCCATCCATCCTCCCTTCCTCCTTTTGATCTGGATAAAGACATAGGGATAAAATGTTGAAAAATGCTTTAGAAAATCTCTTGATACACCTCATCCTTTTCAACCAATCCAATCATCCTCTCGTCCTATGCCAACCAATCCAATCATCCTCTCGTCCTTAGTTTTGTCATGTAAAATCCTAAACATACTACCTAGAATGGGGCATGTTATTCCTACATGACATAGTCTTTGGAGATCACTTCCTAGCTCACTTATGAAACATACATCAATTCCATCCACTATTGTCTATCCTTTTATCCATCCCTCTATCATGAGCTTTCCATCCCACACACTATCGCCTACCCTTTTATCCATCCCATTATCATGTCTTCCATTCCATTTGTTATCACCCATCCTTTTGTCCTCTTATCTCATCCCATCTTCCTCCTTGCATCTAGACTTGGTTTTCCTTTGTCATTGGTATCTAGCAATAAGGCTATACAAACTCCAATACAATGTCATCCCTTAAAACAAAAAATATCCAAAAACAATAAAAAATACAAAAATATCCAAAAACAATAAAAATATCTCAAAAATATCCAAAAATAATAAAAAAATTACAAAAATATCCAAAAACAATAAAAAAATCTCAAAAATATCCAAAAATAATCAAAATATCTCAAAAATATCTAAAAATAATAAAAAAATATCCAAAAACAATAAAAAAATCTCAACAATATCCAAAAACAATCAAAATATCTCAAAAATATCCAAAAATAATAAAAAAACACAAAAATGTTCAACAAACAATTAAAAAATCACAAAATATCCAAAAACAATAAAAATATCAGAAGCCAACAATTAGATAAGTATGTGGTTACAACATTAATTATATAATCAACATCATCAATCAATCCGATATAGAAAAAAATTTGCTCTGCAACTTCCCGCTTGCTGCGTCTTCCTGCTTGATTTTGATTTTGAATTTTGATGGTGGACAGTGACCCAGGTGAGCCTTCGGACCTGAGGGGGCGGGCTCCCTCGGGGGGTGCTTCAGGGAGTGGTTATGTTCTATGCGTTTTGGACGGTTCGGAGGACCCTTCAGGTCACGTGTTCTATGATGGGGAGGAAGATTCCTCTACTCACACGCTTCGGAATGGGGTGTTGGGCCCCAATGCCTAGAAAAAGGCCCTGGCAGGGGATAAAGTGATGGATGGTGGGGTTTCCCCAATCTTGAGTGAGGTTGACAGTAATCCTGAGCTTGAACTCCCACATGGGGTGATGGATAGGGTTGTCTCCTCAATGGATAATGCTCTAGTAGGAAGGTTTTTCTCATTTAGACCTAACATTGATTCTGTTAGAAAATGAGTGAACACCAAGTGGAGAGTTAAAGGATGCATAACTATTTATGCTATGAACAATGGAATGTTTCTTTTTAAATTCACGACCAAAGAAGATCTTACAATGGTCCTAGCAGGAGGACCCCGGATGCTTGGAAAACATAGCTTGTTGCTATGTAAGTGGAAACCCAGTTTTGATAGCGCTGTCGATCTGAATAAAGCTGCTCCAGTTTGGATTCATCTCCCAGACCTTCCTCTGGAGTTCTGGGACAAGGAAATCTTCAAGTGGATTGCGAACTCCCTTGGTAATTTCATCACCCTAGATAGCAAAACTAGAAATAAATCAAGGTTAGTTTTTGCCAAAATTTGTGTTAGCATTGATGTGAACAAGATTCTTCCTAATAACATCATGCTTAAATCTAAATACGGACAATGGTCCCAACCCACCCTATATGAAAACTCCACAACCTTTTGTCAAAACTGCAACAAAAAAGACCACTTGACCCCTCAATATAAAGTCAAACCTTCTCATTCAAAGGTTGATCAGGCGGTTGAGGAGGTAGAGGACTATCCCTTCAAGGAAGACCTTCTAAATATGATCAAATCCCCTGCCAAGGATAAAGCTTCTATAGCTACTGAAGACAACTCTCAGTCTCATAATATGGAGCATACTGGGCAGTTCTCTGAGGATACTCTGGCTACTTCAGGTATTGTCAGTGGTGAGGCCTTCTTACTTGTAAATCTTGAAGATGGGGAAATCCCTCTGGACGACCCCCCTGAAAAATAAGCGGCCTCCGAGGTCATGACCCCCTCGGAGGTCCATCCATCTGAATCATCTAAGGTAAACAGACATTTGGTAGTGGAGACTGGGAAGGGTCCCTCCCCCAATAAAACTATAACACTCACCCCTGGTGCGGAGTCTAGTGTTGTTGGTTTAGAGGGGTGGAGCATGATTAAGAAGAAGGGTAGAGGCCCAAGAAAGAAAGGGTTGGATGTGGGGGCAGATACTAAACAAGGCCACTTGTCCTTAAGAGAAACAAGACAAAAGGCAGTCAACAAGGACATCGCTATGGGTAGACAAAAGACATTGGAGTTAGGCTCCAAGAAAAATCTAATAAAATGAAAATGTTGTCATGGAACATCAGAGGGCTTAACAACCCTCATAAGCAGCTTTTGGTTAAAAACTATATTTTTGAAAATAGAACTGACATTTTGCTGCTCTAGGAAGTCAAAATGAAAAATGAAGGATTTCAGATGATTGCCAGTAGCCTTTGGAGGAATGCTGAACATGTTGGGAGTGATGCTTGTGGGGCATCAAAATGCATTATCACCATGTGGAACAGTAGCACGATCAAAGGAAGCATGATTGAGAAAAACAAAAAAAATTTAGCTACCAGAATGGAGACTGACATCTTTTCCTGGAATCTGATCAACATCTATGCTCCAAACCAGAGAAGCCAGAGAAAGGAGCTATGGGATACTCTGGGTACTCTCATCTCTAGGGAGCCAGCTATTTGCTGGATGCTAATGGGAGATTTTAATACTCTTCTCTTCCCTTCAGAAAAAAGGGGAGGGACTATGGATTTTACCGACAACATGTTGGACTTGAACGAATTTTTAAACAAAGAAGGCCTTATGGATTTGGAACCACAGGGCAATAGGTTTACTTGGTCAAATCAGAGAAAAGGAAAGAACCTGATACAAGTCAGATTGGATAGGGTTAGGATTTCTACTAGTTGGAGATTTTTAAGCTCATACACCCTTGATGTTCTGCCCAGAACTACTTCTAATCATAACCCACTTCTTCTTTCATGGAATGATGGAAATAACAAGGGCCCCTTCCCTTTCCGGTTTGAAATAATGTGGACTAAACACCCAGATTTCAAATATTTACTGAAAAAATGGTGGAATTGTGACATTCAAGGTACGCCTATGTTCCGCCTGGCTCAGAAGCTAATCATGGTTAAGAAGAAAGTCAGAGGATGGAATAAATTCAACTTTGGTAACATATTTGAGGAAAAGAGAAGGATAAACTTGAGACTAAAAGAGCTACAAAATAGGTTAGAGGAAGGTGATACTATTGAAGTCATAGCCAGGGAAGAAGAGATGGCGAGAAGAAAATCTTTTAGAAAAAGAGGAAATATTATGGAAGCAAAAGTCGAGAATACAATGGCTGAAGGAGGGAGATAGGAATACTTCATTTGTCCACCAGTCCACAATGAGACACAGGAAAAGGAACAATATAACTAAGTTGCTGGATAATAGAAGAGAGATTATTGAAAATGACCCGTAGATTGGGGAAGTGGTTGTAGCCTATTTTCAAAATTTCCTAGAAGCTCAAAATGGTACTATTAATCAACAACTTGTTGATATCATTCCTACTCTCATAAATGAAGATGACAATGCTTAGCTGGGAAAAGGCATAACTATAGATGAGGTCCGGGCCAGTCTCTTTTCTATGGGGGCTTACAAAGCTCTGGGGCTAGATGGTTTCCCTCCTGCTTTCTTCCAGGAATTTTGGGACGTGGTTGGAAAAGATGTTACCGAGGCTACTAGAGACTTATTTAAATCAAGTAAGCTACTCAAACAATTAAACCACACCTTCATAGCTCTTATTCCCAAAAAAAAAGAAGTAATGTGTATGGGAGACTTTAGACCTATAAGTCTCTGTAATACAGTTTATAAGATCTCCAAAATCATGGTTTTGAGACTCAAACCTATTCTTGAAAAGCTGATTAGTAGCTATCAAAAAGGTTTTGTTCCTGGCAGGCAGATCATTGATGCTGCTATCTCTACCCATGAGATCATTCATTCCATGGAAAAGTGTAAAATCACGGGCATGGCCTTCAAACTGGATATTTCTAAAGCCTATGACAGAGTAAGCTGGGAGTTCTTATTCACTATATTGAGGAAAATGGGGTTCCATGACAAAGTGTTGCAAATTATCAGAACTTGTCACTTTTGTTAGGTACTCTATTCTGATTAATGGTATTTTGAGAGGCTTCTTCAATGCGGGTAGAGGTCTAAGGCAGGGAGACCCCCTATCCCCATACCTCTTCATTCTGGTTGTAGATTCTTTGTGCAGGGGGTTTACCTCTCTGCTTCACTCCAAAATCATCAAAGGGGTCAAACCTGCTTCAACAACTGACCCGGAGGTCATACAACAATTTTTTGACGACACCATCCTCTTCGGAGCGGCTTTAGTGGTGGAAGCCAGGAATTGGAAAAAAGTGTTGCAAGAGTATGCCATTTCAGCTGGCCAATGCATCAGCTTCAACAAAAGCCAGATCTACTTCTTCAATACCCCGTTGGATCTACAACAAAAAATAATTAATATCCTGGGTTGTAAGGCAGGCTCCTTCCCTAGAAGTTATCTTGGTCTACCCTTCACCATCAGAGATGCCTCCTAGGAGTTCTAGAACTCCATTATGGAAAGAACTTAGAGAAAACTTGCAGGATGGAAGGGCAAGCTGCTGAGTCAAGTGGGTAAGTATCAACTTCTCAAAGCCTCTTTACAAGGTATCCCTGTGTATTTTGTAACCCTATTCAAAATGCCTAAATACATAACTGAGAGACTAAAAAAGATACAAAGAACTTTTCTTTGGTTTGGCATGGAAGACAAAAAGAGACTTGCCTTGGTTGCTTGGGATAAGGTGTGTAAGCCCAAAGTGCAGGGTGGTTTAGGCCTAAGAAAATTGAATCTTCTCAACAAAGCGCTCATAACTAATGTGGGCTGGAATTTGATTATTGGGGGAAAGGACTGGGGCAGAATAATGAAAGCTAAGTACATGGGAAATTCCAACCCGAAAGACTTCCTCCTTTCTTCTGATTTCCCAAGAGGCTTTGTTATCTGGAATAATGTTATGAAATGCAGGAACTTGCTCCTAAAAGGCTGCCGATGGAAGTTGGGAGATGGGGAACTAATAAGATTTTGGGAGGATAATTGGATGGAGGGTGGACCCCTAAACAAAAGACAAAACATTAAGGAATTGATGAATCTTGTTGTTAATCACTTTGGCTCGAAAGTGAAAGATTATGTCCAACAGGGCCATGTTTGGGGTAGGCTGTCGGAGTGCTATCAGAACAACAAGGAGCTATGTGATGCTGCCACAGACATCCAATTGCTTCTAAAAAACCACAGAATTCCCCTCTTTCTGCAAGAAGATAGGCTGGTTTGGCAAGAAGACAAGACAGGAAGGTTCTTGGTGAAATTTGCTTACAATTTGACCACACCCCAGGTCAGTGACAAATTATGGAAGAATATCTGGAACCATAACCTAGTGCCTAAAATGAATCATTTTTGGTGGGTGGCTATCCAAAATAGAACCCTTTCCATTGACAACCTTAAAGTTAGAGGATTCCAAATACCAAATAGATGTATTCTCTGCATGAAGGAGGAGGAGTTAGCTTCTCACCTCTTCTTGCATTGTGAATTTGCTTGGGAGGTTTGGAGTATGGCCCTAAATCTCCTTGACATCCCTTGGTGTAGTAACGCTAACCTTGAAGACCTGGTTAGAGGATGGACCTCCCCATTCGCTAATCCAATGTGCCATGAAGTTTGGAAGTAGACCCCCCAATCCTATCTTGGTGTCTATGGAAGGAAAGAAACAATAGACTATTCAAAGAAAAATCTAGAAGTCCTAAAGAGGTGTTCGAATTAGCTACTAGATGGCTACAAGACAATGTAAGTAACAACACTCTAAAAGCCGCTGAAAGCCCCCCCAATGCTAAGGAATTTATCATTATCAAAAAATGGAATATTCCCATTAGCATTTGCAATGGATGATAAAAAAAGGAAGGTCAGAGCCAACACCAACTGGATTCTGCTGCCTAGAGACTAGTTAAAGCTCAACTTTGATGGTGCTGCCAAAGGCAACCCAGGGTTGGCTAGTAGTGGAGGGATAATAAGATTGGAGAGAGGCTCACTGATTGCTTCTTATGCCAGGATTATAGGAGTAAACACAAATGATACTACTGAAGAAATGACTCTCCTCTGGGGTCTAAAGATTGCCCTGGCCATAGGCATAAAAAATATAGTTGTGGAGGGTGATTCTATGGTGGTGATAGAAGATGTTAAAGGGAAAGGAAAAGTTGAATGGTAGTTAGATGATGTCATTAAGGACATTAAGTGCCTTCTTCTAAAGTTTGAAAACATAGCCCTAAAACACACCTATAGGGAAGGAAATAAAGTAGCGAACCTTATGGCTAATTTAGGGGTCAATTTACTTCCCCTAAGATGCTGAAGGAGATTAAGTAATTTGCCGGGCAGCATCATTGAATGTATACAAAAAGAGACCCTCACCTCTCATGATGGACAAAATGATGATCCTAGGTGACATAGATAGTGTGGTGACGAACCCTTATTTCATTTGGAGAAGACGTGGCATGAAGGATAGAGGTAGCATGACAACTCACCCTTTTAATATGAGTTGGAATAATGATTATATGGTGTTCTATGAAACTATCAATGGAAATGAAGGGTGGCAGACGATTATGTCTTGTCACCTTGCCTGTAAAGGACAGAAAGGGAGCGGCTTGCACGAATGAAGTGTTGGATGCATTTATGAACTGAATGCCATCGAGACTTGGAAAGACGAGCTCTGGTGGTTTAAAAAACTAAAGTTTCTTGTTTTCAATACCTCTAAATTGTCCTTGAGTTTCTGCCATATCCTCTGCAACCCTCTACACAGTAAGTGTTTTGGGGTTGTCAATGGAGCTTGCTTGGTGACCGAGAGAGTGAATATTATGGGGGTTGACAAGGTTAGGATGGAACCCATGAACTGCAATGAGTTTAGGGAAGACCAGCAAGTGTGGAGTATATCCTATGAGGGAGGTATCACGGTGTTCATGGAGTCGCTAAATGGTTACGATGAAAATTTGTCTACTCAATTTGCCAAGTCTTGGAATGGAAAGCGTAAGGTGGAAATTGGGGGTGTTAGTTTTGCTATGTCAGAGGCCTCTATTGCGACTACTACCAGCTTGCCTTGCTTGGGGAATAGGCTCAAAAAGCAAACCCGCGTCCCAGATTTGGAAGGGCTGAAGCTATTTTACAAGGAGGGGGAGAAACAAATCAAGCTGTAAGGAGGATTCGAGAGAGAGAGAGCTTGGTGGTGCCTTGGAACTGGGTATGTTATCTAATTATGAAGTATTTCACCCTTGAAGGGAGGTATAGGGTGTTTTATTACTACCACTTAGCTTTTTAAAATTACTTCCATCACAAAACCCTAGTGAATTTCCCTTCTTTCCTGCTGTCAAGCCTGGAAAACTCTATTCTGCATTACAAGAAAGCCCATGTTGAAGACCCCATGGCCCTTCCCCTTCATCAAGGTCTCATTTTTTGCCTATACCAGTATCACTTGGCCTTGAATCCCCCTAAGTCCCCTGCTTCCAAACTTCTTGATGAAAAGTTGAATGATGATTCTGCTGATAATGTCCCGTTGAGCACTAGACTGACTAGAAAGGCTTCCCTGAAGGTTGCCCAGCCCACATCCCTATCCAACCAACCCCTAAGTGGCCCCTCGGGACCTCTATCTAGCCCGCCTATCTCTAAAACCACTTCCATTGCAATGTCGGGGGGTCGCAGTCAGACCCAATCCCTTGAAATCCCTCAGGACAAGTACCATATTGGTGTTGTTGAAGGCCTCTGTAGTTTGAAAGACAAGTCTTAGGCGCAGGAAGGGGAAAAGCGCAAAGGTGGCAACCCTGCTAAAACCCCTACTCATAAGAAGAAACACAGTATGGAAACAGACAAAAAAGAGAAAATTTTAGGAAACCCCAGGAATTGAAGATGATATAATTGTCAAAGAGGTGGTCTTGGGCTAAGATGGTAAGCCCAGAAGGCCCTCATTACGGAGGTCTTCCCGTTTGGCTACTGGTCATCATTAGGGTGTCAAGTAAGTGGATTACTCTACATCTTCTAAAAGAGAAGACTCTAGGCAGGAAGGGAATTTGAAAGAGAAGAAGGCCACTCCTGAGAAAGAGCAAGATGGAGCGAGTCATTTTGCTTCTATGAACAATTCTGTTTACGACACTAGTGATGGGGACACCAAAGTTCAGGAGACTTCAGACAAGGAGGTAATGAGTGCTAGGAGGGAGATGGATTGCAAGAAGCTAGAAGCGGAGGTGGTGGATGTTAAGTCCAGATTGTCTATCATGGAAAATAGGGTGAAGAAAATGACCCTGCTGATGCTAAAAAACTCCATGAATGCTGCTGATGTCTTTAATGCTCTACAGGGGGATAGGACCAAAAGCAGGGAGGTGTTGTTGAAGGACCAAAAAAATTAGGTTAATCTTCTTACTGATGAATGGAGGGCCTTGTTTAGTTAGTGGGCTTCTTGTTTATACTATATGCTTTCCTCTGACCTTTTTAAAAACTCTCGTTATATGTACTATTAATAGTTTTTGGTGGAACTGTTAGTCAGTTGTTGCCAGTTTTTTGTCACCTGTTGGCTTTGTTATCAGGTTCTGCTCCTGGGTTAGCAACTTATCCTAATCAAAAACAATAAAAATATCTCAAAAATATCCAAAAACAATAAAAAAAAATCTTCAAAAATATCCAAAAATAATAAAAAAATCTCAAAAATATTCAAAAACAACCAAAAAATCTCAAAAATATTCAAAAACAACCAAAAAATCTCAAAAATATCTAAATTCAATAAAAAATCTCAAAAATATTAAAAAACAACCAAAAAATCTCAAGAATATAAAAAAAATAAAAAATCTCAAAAATAAAGAAAAATATTCAAAAAATCCAAGCAATAAACCAAATGCAAGTCATCCTTAATCCATACCAATCTAGCCAAACCATCCAATCACATCCTTTAGTCTTGATCCTAATCTTGTCATAAACCAAATCAATTAATCATCATCAATCAACCATCAATGGGATATATCGATCCCACATCCTTGTGTTGATCTAGGGATATATCCTTCCCCACAATGACAACACTATCATCATCATCAAATCAATCAGTCAATCAATCGATCATCAGTTTATAGCTTGACAGGGGAAATACCTTGTTTGTTTTTGTATCATTTGTACATGCTTGCTTACTTGCTTGTGTGTGTCATCTTTTTTATCTTGCATTTGTCTCAAATTTGTATCTTTCCAACTAATATTCATATCTTATGTATGTGGGAATAGATTTTTGCATTATCCTTTGCATCTAAGGTCATATCATACCTTCTGTGCATTAGGACATTAATGCTCTAAGTATCCTTCCTCATATGTCTAGACAATGTTATATTACATTGGGTGCACATGATACATCGTCACCTGGGTCCTTATACCCTGGTGCATAATGTCTAGTGCTATATCAAACTATAGGATTGCTCTACTCAAGTTAGCATAACTACTCCCCATATTAAATCCATCATTCTATCATCCATCCTTTTATCTTCCTCATTTTTCTTTATGGTGTTCTCCATCTTCTATCTCCTTCTTTTCTTCATATCCATTCATTTCGAGAGCACACCTGTATTCTTCCAATTCATCTGTCCTCTCGAGGGGGCATCATTCAACCTCTTAATTAATCTACTAAGTACTTCTACCCAACTAGGGCATCATCATTTCTAATCCAATCATATTATACTTTTAAACTAATATCTTCTTCTATCTAACATAGCACTATGTTTTAAATTTCTTTGAAATGATGTTACTTTGCAACACCATCTCAAAGAGAGACAAAATGTAGACACCTAAAATTGTCTCATTCCCAGATCAGACTTTCATCTGCCATACTTCACTATTAAATAATTCTTTATTATTTGATTAAAGTTCATCTATTGATATCCATCTTATTCCTCCATATTTAATTAAATAATTATGATTATTAAATTAAATCAATTTTTCTCCTCACATTAATTAAATAAAAAATTTAGATTTATTTAATTAAAGCTAATATTCCATTTCTTCAAAATAAATAAAATTCAATATTTTATTTATTTATCCATGTGCATGAAATTGAATTATTTATTTATTTATTTCCTATTATGCCCTCTCATCCATAATTCACTCTCAATCAATTTAGATAACTAATCAATCAAATTAGTTAACTAAATCAATCAAATCTGTTAACAAGTTAGTCAATCTAGTTAACTAATCAATCAATTTAGTTGACTAGTCAATCAATTGAGTTAACTAAGTAATCAACTTAGTCAACTCTCCAATCAAATCTATTAACTCCCTTGATGCATGAGAGGACAACGACACCTGTCACTCTCTCATTTGTGCACATCCTCTCAACCATTTCTAGTCATTCATCTCATTGATCACTCTCCACCATTGATCTTCACAGTTGGAAGTCTATAAATTGAACCTTATTCTCCATTTCTGATCCTCTCCAATCTTCATACAACATCACGCTACTGAAATCAGTCTAGATCTTATCATCCTCATATCACAAGGTTATGCTAACAAACTGAGCAATCCGCATATCAAAGTAGCAAAGAGCAATCGATTGAAGTTGGGTGCACGTCAATATGCTCCATCAATGTGGTTTGGTTTGTGTGCTTGGAAGGTAATTTGTATTGTTTTACATATTGCTTTTGTTCATATTTGCATTCCAAATTTTGACCACTACAGATAGGAAACTAAACAACTCAGCTTCTTTTGGTAGCAGGATGAGCATTTCATTGCAATCTAGACTCAAGTAGCCTGATTCAATTTTCAATTTCTTTATGCTACCTAACAAGCTCATTGTTATTGTGCATATATGCTTGGTCATGATGTAGGACACTATAAGATGATGGGTTGTTTGAATAGAAAGAATAAGCATCACCATAGGAATCGCATGCATGCTCTTCATCATAATATGTAGGGTTTAAAACATAAGAAGATGCATATGAAGGATTTACCCTAAGATGATCATTATCATACCAAGAAGACATGACCAAATCACCCTACCATGCAGGACAAAAATTGAGGCCTTATAAATGTATTTTTCTTTATCATGAAAGAAACATTATCTCAAGAGGAAGGAAGAAAATCCTTATGTACCTTTGTTACCAACTAATGTAAACTTGAGATGCATTCTTGAAGCACTAACAACAAAGAGGTAGCATAAGCAATAAATTTGAATTTTTGATAGCAAAGTCGCAACCTCATAAAATGAGAAAATTCATGGAATAAAAAGAACCACCAAGGCAAGATAATTTTTGGGTTGTATTCCACTAGCAGAGTCTTCAATAATTTTCAACCCTTTAATGCAACCCATCAACATACACCAAATGTATCCCTAACAACAATACCATTCTATTGGATCCTAAAATCGTTGTCCATAATCCTAGAGTTTTTTTTACCTTCAAGGCCTAGAACTTATTGTCCAGAGGGTAGGACAATGGATCATTAATAGAAAATGGATGATTAAAGGCCAATTGTTGAAAGTGGGTAATCTCTCCTTCACTTTGGGCTTAGAAAGACCTAGGAGGGTGTTCCTAAAGGTATCCTTAATAAGACCTCTAACCATTAAGATGATTCATGATTGAAATAATATAACTATACCCAATGTACACTTGACTCCAATATTTGTCACTAGGTCAAAGACTAACTAGCTACCTATAAAATCTATGGTTAAGCCAATGACTACAACATTGCATATGCACCTATAGATGACAACATTAGTATAATCCCCCACAAATGAATTCACTTAATTTTTCACACACAAGTGCAAGGTGTAGGCATGCATGACATGATTCTCTAACAATCTAGCTATTTGAGGTTTCTTATGATGTTCCCTGAGTTATAGTACTGAATCATGAAATTCTTTGGAACTACTCCTATAGCTAACAAAGTCATGGATTGAAAGGAAAGAGATACACCAGAAAAACATAAATGAAACTTGAGATAGGGAAAAACTAGCTAACATGCAGAAAACAAACTACAACTAACCCTAGCTCCCAATGGAGTGCAATCTAGCCTTGAAATCAATAAAACAAGCATGAAATAAACTAAGAATCTAAGCTAGTATTGACCTATCTCCATTGTCCTCCTCCATCTTGCCTTAGTGTTCTCAGATTTACAAGTTCATGCAACCATCTTGAGAAGCTCATGTATGTGATTACCAAGATATTGGAGATTGTAAACAAAATAGGGAGATTACATGACTAAGAAGATGAAAAATGAACTAAGAGAGCAAAAAATGAGCTGGAAAAAGTGATTTTATAGAGTAGCCTGTTTGAATGAATGGCTAGGATTGAGAGTTGACTTTGGAGGCAAATGGAGGGTTGAAATCAGTTAGGGTTTTCCTCTACTAGAGGACAAAAGACAATTTTAAATTAGAAGAAATGATGAGATGGATTATGGAATTTAAATTAAATAAATTTGTCCAATTTATTTAATTTATTAAAATGATGCACGTGAAAAGGGGATTTTGGGCAATTAGGTGATGGGATATTTAAACAAATGTTTTATTTGTTTAAATTAATGAAAGGGGACATTAGGAAAATGAATGATTAAATAATTAATTAATTCAAATTAATTACTTAATCATAGAGGAAAATTAGGGAAATTTGGTAGAATGCAGAAGGGATTAGGGTTTTACGACTTGAAGACACTTTTAGGTGTCTACATTTTGCTCCTCTTTGAGATGATGTTCGAGATGATGAGATTTATGTTGAGTAACATCATTTCAAAGAAGTTAAGGAAATGGATAAAGGAAAAGGATGATGATGGAAAGATAGGGTGATGATGCCCCCTCGAGAGGATAAGTGGGTTGGACAAACACGAGTAGGCTCTTGAAATGAAAGGGATTGGTCAAGGAAGAAAGATAGGGGAATGGATAGAAGAAATGAATGATACATTAAGTTGCAATGAAGGTGGAGGAATGAAAGATGCTAGAGAGAGATGGTGGAGGAATGAAAGATTGGCTAGAAGAATGGAAATGAGATCTTACTTTGATAATTTTTGAGCTTCTCACTTGCAATTTTTTTGCTTATCATCATAGAACTTATTATGTCAAAAGATGACAATCACCATGGCATGCCAAAGGCCAAGGTGTAAAGTGTAATCCCTTGTGAAATAGGCACAAAAAAGATAAGGAATGCCTAACTCAGACTAGTAACTGTGGTACCTTGTCGGAACATGTGATGAGATAACTGTGAGGTGTGCAAATCCTTATGCAAGGAATCAATTCTTCTTTCCAATGCATAGGATGTCTTTGATTCACACCCAATGGAATCCCGATCACACATAAGACACCAAGTTACCCCAGTCATTTTTCCAAGACAAACCGCAAACAACAATAAAAAAAGGTCTCACTCTATCCTCGCTTCTCTTCATCACTTAGGGACTGCCTTGAGAAGCATAAGAACGAGACTGCAAAACAATCCAATAAAAGATAAGACAAACTAGACCAACAGAGTCAACAACCATTAGATCATTTGCCAAGTGATATGTGTTTGATTGATTACGATAGGTTGAATGATGGAGGCCTGGTTTCAGGATAGGAAGCATGTCATATAAGATGCCTGGTCTGGTTTCAACAATGCAACATCCTGTATAAGGCAAGTGATTGATTGATTGACATTAGTGTTGTTGGCCATGCGAGCAACACTAGGGTTTGATTAATGGTTTATTTTAGAAATGATGCATGTCATATAAGGCACAGACAACTAGTTTGGATGATGCCTCATTCTATATGAGAAATGTGATAGTTGATAGTGACATATGATTATCACGAGGTGATTGATTGGTTTGACTGATTGGATAGTTTTTCTTGTTGATTGTGGGATTGGTTTGAAGTGTGGATTTCTTGAAAGATTGATTATTTTGGTCTGATCAAAGTGTCCATTTCACTAAAGGATGACTTATTATAATGGTTGACCCGACGGGACCCAAGGGACTGACCTAATGCCTTAGGGGCTCATCAAAGATGACCTTGCCTACATGAAATCTCAGAGGTGACGTAGTTTGACCAAGTAGTTTGACATGGTTTAGTGCTTGGGATTTTTGGTTGACTATTTGATTTTTTTGTGATTTTTTGAGAATATTTGGATGTTTTTGTATTTTTGAAGATATTTGATGTTTTTGGATTTTTGAGATTTGTTTTGATTTTTTTTGTGTTTTTGAATGTTTTGATTTTTTTATGGATTTTTGACATGTTATGATTTTTTTGGATTTTTGGAATGTTGTGATTTTTTTGTGTTTAGAAATGTTGTGATTTTTTTTGTATTTTGAGAATGTTTTGATTTTTTTGGTTTTTTGTATTTTTGGCATGTTGTGATTTTTTTGGTTTTTGATATGTTTTGGAGAATGGCATTGGATGACAATTTGGGTAGCCTTTGTGCTAGATACCAATGACAAGGGGGAACCAAGTCTAGGTGCAAGGGAATGAATGGGATGAATGGGTAAAAGGGTGGGCGATAGTGGATGAGATGGATGTACGCGTAAGAGGGCAAGGATGTGATCTCCAAGGACTATGTCGCATAGGAATAACCTGCCCCATTCCATGTGCAATACTTAGGATTTTTCATGACAAGGCTTATGAAAAAAATGGATAATGATAGGATGGATTGTTTGGAAAGGAATGAGGTATATCAAGAGATATCCAAAGCATTTTGTTAACATTGTGCCCCCAATCTTTATCAAGATCAAAAGAGGAAGGGATGAAGGGATGATGAATGGATGCAATATGATAGGTATATGTATGTAAGTGTAATGGATAAAGACAGTAGGATAGGATGGACTATGTTATGGATTGGGTATGGAAGGAAATGACAAGTTGGATGAGACAATGTGCCCCCAAGTGTAAGTGACATAGAAGATCAACCTACACATGACACATGTTTGCCAAGTTTTCATCATGGTACTTATCCAAGGCGCCACCAAGGGTGGTTTTCACCGTTGGACGAAGGGATTTCTCTTTACTTTTTGATTTTTTTAATTTTTTTTTACTTTTTGACTTTTTGGATAGGGTAGGTGGAATATGGATGAGAGGGACTCAAGTGTCTAGTTCCATGAAGGTGATAGTCCCATTAGAGATAGGTGTGGTCGCATGGACCATGTCAAATGTCATGATGCTCATAGATGTTGGTAGGGATTGCATGAGAGGAAAATGGATTAGGTAGATAGTGGATTATGATGTGGATTATGTAGGATTTATGCAATGATGGATGAAAGGTTTATGCAAAAGCATGGACCATAGGGAGGTAATAAGGCAGATATGTATGATAATAGTTGAATGATGGGGTGATGGAGGTTTGAAAAGGAATCATGACCAATGGTTGCACACACCATGATAAACATGGAATCTTTTGATTGGATGGTGGTCCAGGGAGCAATGAATATGTTTGCTTAGTGGATGGGTAATGTAAGCATTTGGGGACCCACATAGACTTAGTATTTTTATTGTTTTTTCTTTTCATGTGGGATGAAGTAATTTGAGTTTTTGGAATGGAGTGGCATTTATGAATGGATGAGGATGGTTGGGATTTTTGAGAGGTGGATGACTTAGTTCACTTGCTTGCTTTTTGCTTAGGGACCCATACCATTTTAGTTTTTTACTTTGCTTGTGAAGGTATGGGCTTGGATAGATTTTTTAATGTACCTTGCTTTGATTTTTTGCATTGATGTCCTAAGGCATTAGGACCCTTAGGATTTTTGGCCTTATATGTAGAGGCATCCAAATTTTTATTTTTGAATCCCATGGGTTTGGTGGAATGAGTGCAAGCTTTATGTTTACATGATGTGTGCATTTGTTGGTCATGATTAGGAATGTAAGGGTATTTATAGATGATATGAATGTTAGGTGTTGGAAGCAATAGTGGCAAAGTGGATGGAGGGATATGTAGAGTTGGAAGTAATGGAGGAAAAGTGAATGGTGGAAGGTGTATGGTCACATGCTTTTGACATTTTTAGGATGACGGAGGTGGAATGGAAACATATATCTTGGGAATATGATAGGGTTTGCTATGGAAATTGGTGGACTTATGAGGAATGGAGGAAGTACAAACATCGTTAGATTATTGACCTTGAGGTGTGTATCCAAGGCCATATGAGCGAGGGGGGACATTGACCTTGTTCATGAAGGCCTAAGCCTTTACCTTGATAGTTCATGTTTTGGAGCATGTGATGGACAATGGGACTAGGTGTGGTTTGGACACTAGACTTGAGCGGATTATTTGATGGAGAAGGTGAAGTGGAGGACAATGGTTGTTGTTGTCCCAAGGAGTAACATTCATGGATGAAAGTGGATAGACCAAGGGGATATGATGGTGGACTTGAAATGGGGTTGATAGTGGATGAAGAGGAATCATTAGGATCTTGATTTTGCTGATTAGGATCCAAGTTATTTGTTTGATCTTCTATGTGTACTTGGGAGGCATGTGTCTCATCATGACAAGTGGAAGTGGTTGGATCATAGATAGATGGGGTGGGATTATCTTTCTCTTGACCATGGAATGCATAAAGTTGAGTAAGAGGATCATCATGGCCTTCTTGATCATGGAGGGGATCGTGATCATAGATAGGATCAAGTGTGATATGAATGGGATCAATAAGAGGGATTTGATATTGATTTAGATAAGGGGGTAATGTTTCCTCATGGTTAGGATAATGCTCTTGACATATCTCTTGATTTTGGGTGGAAGTGGAAGAGGAAGTCTTATGAATGGGCTTGACATGTTGTTGACCACATGATGGGGTTGAAGGTTTTTCAATAGGTTCCATGGTGTGTGGACTACATGATGGGATTGGGGAATTAAACATGGAATTTGAAGGGTCTTGCTAGGTGCCAAGATAGGTGTTTTACATGGGGATAAGTTGTTCCTTGCTAGTATCCATTGGATCACATCCTTTGCAAGTGCATGTGTGGAAGGACAATATAGTGGGTGAATAATGAGAGATGATGATGTGGACTCATGATTAGGATTAGGAGTTAAAAGTTCCCATGGTGGAGGGATAAGAGGGATGGAAGGTGTTTGCTTAGAGTTTGGATTTTGGTTTTGATTAGGTGGAAGGTCAAAGGGATTGAATGAATTGGTGGGTTTGGGTTTGCTTTTGTAATGTTTGAACTTATGATGTGGATTTGATGGAGGATTAAATGGTAGAAGGTACTTATAGGGTGGATGAGGTAGACATATGTTCCCCTTGTCAAAGGTAGAATGAGAATTTAAAGGCACTTTGTCCTATTGCCCAAGTGGACTTAGATAATCTTGTGAATAGGCTTGGGTGCTAGAACGTTGTTCTCTAGGATGGGCATCGAATGACACATGTCTTCATATCATTGTATGTCATCTGGTGGGATTAGGACCATGTTGACAAGTGCTTGATTAGTATTAGGATGATGGTTGGGAATTATTAGGATGAATGATATATGATAGAGTATGAGATTGATTGGATGATTAGATGGGTGATTAGGGATGATTAGGGTATGGTTAGGGTTGTGATTAGGATGACTTGAAAATGATTAGGATGAATGATTAGGATGATGTTGATTGGATAATGATTAGGGTGAATTGGATTGGATGAAAGAGATGATTAGGGTTTTGATTATGAATGAAGGTAACTTGGAATGGATGTGTTGGTGAGAATGTTGTGGAAAGATGTGTTTATGTGTTCACTATAGGGATGACTAGGAGGATCTACTCCCTTTCTCTACTTTTTGCAACTGTGTCTCTACCAAATGAGACTTGTGAATTGTGGTATGCTATGTGGATGTCAATTGAAGGTGATGAGGCCCGTACTATGATAGAGGCTAATGATATTAGTTGTTAAAAAGTCTAGCTCCAAGAGGGTACTCTCGTCTACTAATGACCTTGTCAAATTATAAATTGGATTTATCAAGACCTTGAGGTGTGGAAGGAATGATTGATTAAAGTGAACCCATGATTTTCAGAATTCACTTGGAAGGATGGACTTAAACTAGCCTTGGAGTATTAAGCCCAAGTTGTGATTGATTTGAAAAATATGTCAAGGTCTCTTGGTCCAGATTTGTACTTGTGATACAGTCAAGCTTCAACAGTTTCTCCCTATGTTTCAACCTTAGGAAGACTAATGTTTAGGGTCCTCTATAGATGTCAAGGACTAGATGAAATTGAATGTGTAGTGGAATGAAATTGAATACATAGTGGGTGAATAAAACCAACAGGTCTATAAGGTTTTGACATAGTTGCAATTGGATTTGATAGGGAGAGTAGATACTCAAAGGTTTACCTATGGTTGTGGTGTATTGTGATTGGGAATGATTAGGACTAAATGGATTGGATTAGGAATGAAGATGATTATGCATGATGAGATGAACATGATTTGGTTGAATTAGGAAGAAGTTGATTGGATTATGAATGAAGATGATTATGTGTAGTGATGAGATTAGATGACTTTGGATTGATTGGGATGAAGTTGATTGGATTATGAATGAGGATGATTATGTGTAGTGATAATATTAGACTTGGATTGGATTAGGAAGAATTTGATTGGGTTATGAATGAAGATGATTATGTGTAGTGACTAGATTAGATGACTTGGAAAGGGTTTGACTAGGATGATTTGGATATGATTAGGAGAATGATTAGGATGATGTTGATTGGATGGGGAGGACAATGTGTAATGACTAGAATGATGTTGATTGGATAATGTAGAATGACAAGGGTATGATTAGGATTGGATGATGATGACTTGGATATGATTAGGAATGATGAATAGGATAGACTAGTATGAGGTGGAATGATTAGGAAATGATGAATAGGATATGATTGGAATAAGGTGGAATGATTAGGGATGATGAATATGATATGACAAGGATGAGGTGGAATGATTAGGCATGATGAATAGGATGAGGTTAGACATGATTTGGATTGATTTGGAGACAATTAGGATGATGTTGACAAATTGTAATGATTAGGGATGATGATGGGATGTGATAAGGATGTGGTGTAATGATTAGGAAGGATGAATAGGATATGAATAGGATATGGTGTAATAATTAGGATATGATAAGAATGTGATTAGGATAGGACAAGTAGGATGATTAAGATGTGGATGGTTGGATGATGTGATTAGGGAAGATGATTAGGATATGATTAAGATAATGTGATTAGGATATGGTGTGGAATGACAATATTGGATGACTAGATGTTGGTTTGACTTGAAATGGTGTTGGTTGGATTAGAAAGAGGATGATGTGCAATGATGATAATGTAATTAGGATGCGATTAGGATAGGACAAGGATGATGTGGAATGACAAGGAGGATGTGGTTAGGAAGAGTGATTAGGATATGATGACTTGGAATGAATGGATGGATTTGAATGTTTAGGGTGATGACTAAGCAAGCACACACATCAATCATAGAAGACACTTGGCAATCAAATTGGTTATTTTTGGTGAATGTTGATGTTTTGTAATTTTTGTGATGAGTTTTGAAAACACTTTGAAGACAAGAACAACCCTAGGCTAGAAAAGACAATATTTGTTGGATTCCCACTATGGATAAATCTGAGTTGCACTTATTTAGAGTGGATAGATTAGAAGTTTGGTGGCATTGGCTCCCGCTTACACAGAACACACTTCTTGGGTGCACCAAACTTTGAATTCCCAAAGACCCAAAGATTTCAAGGAACTTGCTAACTCAACTTTGAACTGCAAGAACATGGGACGGCTTTAGAGGTCCAACCTCCTGCGCCAGCAAATAGAAGAATTTTGGCCACTAGCACAAAAGGTTCTTAATCAATGTTTCGGGATATATTGGTGTATATACATGTGGTAGTTTTCTCAATTAAGAGGCCTCCTAGCCCTCAAAGAGGAGTTTCATGCATCACAAGGATACTGAGGGAGACATTCGTCAGTATAGAACAATGGCACTAGGTGATTGATGACTTTTGTCACAATCACGATTAATTGTATAGCGGGCCGAAATGAAAGAATCACTTGGGTCATTCCCTCTCACAAATTAGGAGGCAATCCCTCTAAGGGTTTAGACAAAAGCGATACAAGCACATGTTTTTGATCTCCAAGGTCATACGAAGATGCGAGGAGAGAGCATACACGTGCTTGACCACACTAGACAATGTTCATTGACCTTTAGAATTTTAAATGTGTGGTGTGATTTATGCAAATGTTGGGAAGTGTTTTTGATTCCCAAGATCGCTTAAAGTGTGAGGGAAGAGCATACACACTTCACAACCTAAACACAATCACCAAGAACAACAGACAGTGATTCATTTTAAGCCCAAACCAAGTGTGAAAACAACAAAATGATGTTCATTTTATTGCACCAAATCCAAATGTTCCTATGATATGAAAACACACACATAAAAATGAGAGGAACCCTGCATCAAAATGTGTTAGTAGTTTTAGATTGAATTCTTTAGCCAACAAATGCCACAAGCTGAAAATCAGACATTAGTAACATATAATTTCCATGATAATGCAAAAAGCATGAAATATTGAGTAGATTCCTTATTTTACGAGGGACCATGATGAAAAGGCCAAAAGGAAAATCTGAAAATTATCTAAGAAATTGATCAGTCACAGCAAAATAAATAGTGGCATCAAAAAATTCAAGAAATTTTAAGCAATTTAAAAAAAAATCGCTCAAATTAGACCAAATTTGCATGAGTTATAAGTGTTCAAAGTTTAGAATGAGTGTTGACTTTGACCAAAAAAATATGTGATAAAATGACACCTTTACCTGATAAAAGTTACACTTCTACGTAGTTCTTTGAGTTAGCTTCCTAACACCTCCAATTTTGTGAAATTTCGTTACCATATGACCCAGTTATGACAGTTTGAAAAAACACCTATTTTGGCATGTGGAGACAAAGGGTCAAGACTGGCGGTTAACTGTGACCACTAGTGGTTCCCAGGGACCCTGGTCACATGTAATAGTTATGGGTCCGATGGTTAGTAGAGGTTGTTTACATTTTAAGCCCCCTAGTCACCCATGTGACCAGGGGCTAAACAAAAGCAAAATAAAAAAAGAAAGAGGAAAGAGGAGAAAGGGGCCGATGGATGTAGCCCCACCCCGATCACTAATATGACCGCTCACCACTATACAATCGCAACAAAATGTTGTAACAACCAAACAACAACGAAGAACACATTAACCTCCACTTAGCATTAGTTTCAATTGGTGGTTTAAATTTGTAGCTAGGGTTTTAGGTGGTTGCCAAAAGCCTAAAGGTAGTTGGCCAAGACCCAAAGGTGACCAATGGGAGGAGCAGATTCTTTTGACTGTATGCCCTGAAGGGTGTTAAATCCCTAGAGTACAAAGGATCGGCAGTGGAGTACGAATGGTTGATTAAAATGCAGAAGCTGACCAATGGGAAACATCTTCTTCGCCTGGGTAACATCATAGACCCCACTACAGATTGCAGACTTCGGAGGCTTTTGTGTCAGAAATCATGTGTGCAATGTCTTTTGGTAATTTAGAGGCCTTTTTGGGATGCTTAAATCTGCCTTTTGTTTTTACTTTGTGAAGCTCGTTGGCAATTGATTGCATCAATGTCGGAGGAGGAAGAGGATTTGTTTTGTTGTTGGGTTGTTCTGTGATCTAAATACATGTGGAAGTGAAGGCATCCACTGGCGATATGGGATGTATTGGGCATCTTTTGAGAATGCTTTCTACTATTGCCTGGCATATTTTCCAATTGGCTGACCAAATGAAGCAGAGTCAAATGAAGCTTAGGCTGGATCAGTGATGTTGACTTGGCTTCTAGAGATGTCAACTGAGATGTTGACCTGGATGAGCAACAATGACAGTTGATATTAGTGGCGACTGAGAAGTAGGAGTGGTGGAGAGAAGATCTGGGTTTGAAGATTGAAACCGACCAACAAAAGGGGGTATTGGATGAATTAGGAGAGGCCGCCTTAGCCCGCGTGGATCACTAGTTGTCTAACATGAAATGCTAGCGGCTAAGGTCACATTCCATAGGTGAGTCATTTTGAAGACGACGACCATACAGTTATGAAGATGGAAGAGAAGGGTGTTAGGGTGATGAAGACTATGACAAAAGATTTAACAGATACGGAGGATGCGACAAGGCGACCACAGGGTTTAGGCAACCAAAGGATGTCAACAGCCTACTAAGGAGGTGGTGATAGAAGAACAAGGAGTTGAAATGCTAGCGACAATCGGGGGTTTTGAGTCAGGTGGTGAGTAGAGGAGATTTGAAGACACTGTTAGAAGATTTGAAACGAGATCTAAGGGGTTTCGATGTGTGCAATGATCAAAGAAAGTAGTGGAGGTTTAGGGTACGACGAGTGGCTATTGAGAATCCACTGATAGCAGGGGAGATAAACACTGTGAGCGAAGGATATTCAATGGCGGCCAGCAGATTAGGGTTTAAATCTACAACCGCCACAAAAAGAGACAATATAACCTACAAACCTTAAAACATGCTTGCAACCAACAATGTTAACCAAAGATTTGACCTGTAACCACACTAAAATGAGTTATGAAAAACCATAAATTTCACTGAAGACCCCTATACAGAGGTCATAGGGCTCTGTACGAATCTATACGGTACGGCCCTACGGAGGGACCAAAACTAAAAACAATTTCAATTTTTTTCCTGTAACCAAATTTGATGAATTACAGTCATTTTTCACCGAAAGGGCCTCTCGAACTCAATGATGAGTTCCGTTTGACACTAGGAGCCACCCGTGAAACTTGATTTTCAAAAATCAAGAAAAAATGTTAGATTTTGCACGCATTCACGTCGGGTTCACTAGAGTGAGATAGGGAAAAACTAGCTAACAAGAAGAAAACAAACTATAGCTAATCCTAGCTCCCAATGGAGGGAAATCTAGCTTAGAAATCAATTAAACAAGCATGAAATAAACTAGATTGAAGCAATTGCAACCAAGAAATTAGATCAACAACCAATCCTTTTTACATCTTTTTAAATGTATATATAACATTGTGATTTCTTCCATCCTTGGTAACCCACAAGAACTTGATGTACTTCTGGATGATGAAGCATTAATGTGAACTAGGTGTGATCCCATAAAATTTGCATCTCAGAATGTTTCCCACTTAAGATGAATGTTTTGGAGTTGATTATTTCTCATTTTATTTTGTCTTTAAGTCCTAGGAAGATTTCCTTTTATTTTAAGGTGAGGGGGCATTTGTTGTGGCCTCGACAACATGCCCCTAATTTTTCCAAGATGGGGACCCTCTGTTCTAATCTTTGTTTCAATTTTTTTTAATGTTTACAATTTTTTTTGGTCTAGGTGAGTTGAGCGTAGTGAGTGTTTTCATTGTGTTTGGGTCATTGTCAATGTTACTCATCAAGGTTCATAAGTTTTCAAATGAGTGTCAAATTGATTTAATGAAATGTTTGAGTATTCACAAGTATATTGGGGAATGTGAAATTGAAGATTGATTAAAGCCCTCTAAGTCTAAGAATCAAAGTTAGCTTCCTAAGAACTTTGGACTTCGGTAGTTTTTTTGCAAATTGTAATTTCCACTACAGAGATTGAACCTCGATGTGCAAGAGATTTGAGCCTTTCCTATCAAAATTTAGGTAGTTTGTAAATTTTGAGTTAGAATTTGAACCTCGTGGCCAACTATCAATCAAACTCAGGATATTAGCCCAAATTTTTAGTGTGGGAAAACTTCGCACATTGGCCATGAAAACCTTGAAGTTTGAGATAACCCTATGACAGTTCATTTCTCATTCATTTGCCTCACGTTGTATTTACTCCCAAGTAATTTTCATCCATTGTAGTGATGATTGATCTTCTTGTGATCTTTGGACTCCGAATCTTTGCATATTAGTAGTAGATTGTCTTGGTCTCATTTCAATCTCATTATTTTTATAGGTTATCTTTTTGTGCCCTCATCATCTTGGTTTCAATCTATTTTCTTATACTTAGGGTTTGCATAATTGTCATTTGTGGGCACTTGTCATTTGATTTTGTTTTTCAAGAATGAATTAAATTATAAACATCAAGTTACAAGGGATCTAGGGTTAAGTTCTTATTTGTCCTTAAAATAATGTTAAACCCTAAAGATTCAATATAAAATCAAAAAGTATGAAGGTCCAAATTTTGCCAAACTGAAAACTCGGAGCTCCTAATTAAATTTTGGCATCTTACAATTTTTTCTTCAGAACTCCAAACTCTAAAGTACTCTTACTCTGAGTTCCAAGACATTGTTGCTTCAAACCTTCAAGAATTCCTTTGAACTTTGGACCCAATCTCCTCAGACCTCTTGTAAAAAAATTCATTTCATGCAAAATGTGAGATGAATGTTGAATCCTAGAAAGCCAAGTGAACCTCGAGCTCTGAACAACATGAGTGTAAAAGCCTTCAAACCATCACAAAAGTAAATAAAGTAAATAATCCATTTAAATTACAAAATCACAAGTAAAAAAATAAAAAGATATAATTAATTCGCTTAATTACAACTTCACAATAACGAAAGTAAAATGATGTAATTAATCCACATAATTACAAGTAAAAAGATAAGTCTCAAATAAGATTTAATAAGGTCAATAAATCTTCACAAAAGAAAAACCCCATAAATAAAATCCACAAGAATCATTAAATCTTGTAAAAGATAATCTCATCAATATAAATCAAATAAATTCATTAAATCTTACAATTCGTGTGCTCATCCCAGGTAAAAGCACCATAAAATAATATACAAGTCCATTGGCATTCATGCCATAATAAATCCAATTACAAGTTCCAATAATCATGTACAACAAGAATAAATAAATCAATACGTTCATCAGTCGCACGAACTAAGTGGTCCTCCACCTACGAGCTGAGAGATGGGTACATGGCCCAAGTGCTTTTCCACCCAACCATGAAGCCATTACACTTCCCCAGATCCCTTCATGAAATGAAGGAAACCCATCCCTACACGAAATGTCTAGCTACCTAGAAACAACTGGCTGGAGGGAACACCCGATGCAACCCTAATGTCTTAATGTGCAATTCTAAGTAATGAAAAGTAGATTATCTCACAACAGGATGTGGCAGAGATATATATAAATGAGTTTGCTAGACAAAATAAACATATTTTTCAATGTCAGCTTGTTTAGATCTAAACCTTTAAACATAGTAACTTGGTTCAATTTCTGGAAAGAGGAAAAGTCATCTCTGATAATCCACATTCGACATCCTAGCCCAGAAAGTAACCCAAACACATTCCTAGATAAAAATTTACCTTCTTTCCCCAAATAAACAAGTAAATAAATAAATAAATGACTAAATAAAATAAATAAATCAAAAATCACCTATGACCATTTCTAATCCCTTTCCCATGAATCAATCATGAAAACACACCTTTCAAGCAATAATCCATCATTTGTTCACACAATTGCATCTATAAAACTATTAAATCAGTTTCATTTCCTAGTTCATATTTCATTCTATTTCCATAATATGTATTGAGTTTTCTAAATCAAGTATGCCAATTCTTTTCAAGAATTTTTAATAAGATAATGATATTTACATCTCAAAATTTGTTTCATCACACTAACATATGAAGAAAAGATAAATTTAACATATAATCTATTCATTCTAATATTCACAAAATAATAGTTTTTCTAAATAATTTAATAGTCTTACTATCACAGTTGTGACAGTAAGCTGAAGAAACTCATTAACATGCTTACTATCACACTAGCGACAGGAACTATAGAAGGTCATAAACAGGTTACTGTTGCACCTGCAACAAGAATTGCAAATGGTCAAAATGCTTTATTGTCGCACCTGCGATAGCAGCTACAGAAAAGTCTGATTTCACAAGGAAGTTACTGTCCAACTAGCAACAATGATTTAGCAAGTCTAAATTGATATTAAAATAATTAAACACAACTTCAACAGGAACTCTAAATTTAGTTGAAAGAGGTATAACACTTGCTGTTTATAAAAAACTTGGAATTAGTTTGTAATGACTGGAACTTCAACAGATATAAACTGGCGATCAGATTTCTTGACTCATGTCTGATTCACATAGAGACATAAGAACTTAATTTTAATCGGCCAAGAGAGAGATGATCTATCTGAGGCGGGGGCCAAGGAAAGATAGAGAAATAGAGGAAAATTATAATAGTTTATGAATTTAGAGACAGGCTGAGGAGGTCATGAACGGGCTACCAGATGAAATATGCGGTAGGAAAAGAGGAAGTCGATTTACATTGAAAAACTAAAAAATAATGAATAGCAGGCCGCCCAACTACATGGCGACGACAAGGTTAAAAATGAGCAAGAGAAGAGGTTGGTGATTGAGTACTTTGGCAAACTCAGATATGAGTTTACATATTCAGTGATGAAATGATAATTGTTTCCACAGGTTAAGAAAAGAGATAACAGGTCGACCATAAGGCAAAAGGTTTATATCAGAGGTCGATCCAACAGTAAGAAGAAAAGGATGCAAGTCTTGTCTTATCTCAGTAGTCAATTAACAAATGCTTCTATGGGTTAAGAAGTAATAGATCAAGCATAGAAAGAGGCCAAATGCCCAAAGAAAGGTTGATTTCTAGTCATAGAAGAATAACAGTTGACGTAGACCAGATTGCTATAGTTCTAACGGTTATAACAGTCATCAACAATCTTTATTATTTGCAAAAATACACAAGGAAAATGCTCGAATTTCTACCTGAAATGGAGATGGACGGATCTGCCTGGTCACTCCTTATTTCTACCTACCAGTTACTACCTTCCATTCCTTTCCATCACTTCCAAATCCAGAGGTATTGGTCTCTTGTAGGTGATTAACATTTTCTGCTAACCTCCTTTGTTTTTATTCCAAATCTACCCTAAAATTGGCGTTCACTATTCTTGGTTTACCTTTGCTTTTTAGTTAACTGAAGATTACTCTAATTGCATGAGATTGCAATAAATAAAATACAAAAGACTCTTAATTATTTTCTATTAATATTAGACTAAACAACTTAATTAGCTTACCGTCGCATGCATGACAGTAAGTTATTTTTAATTCTCTTTATTTAAGATTCTAAATATAATAATACTATTATCAATATAATTTAACTATTTTTAATAAAACACAATTACTTTAACTCAATCAAGAAGTATTTAAAAATAATAAAATAATATATATATATATATATATATATATATATATATGTATATATATGTATCTTGCAATTTAAATATAATATAATTTAGATATTGTCTTCCAAACATCCATATTTAGGGAAGTTTATCATTTAGTATTAATTAATATAAAATACAACCACATATATATTCTCCAATTGAATTAAAATACATCATTTAATATAATTGAAAGAACTTTTAATAGCTACAATTAAATCATACATTCGAAAAGGATTTTCCTAACAATTAAAAACACCATATTTTCTAAGCATCTAAATATCAATCACATTTATTATCTACGCAATTAATGCATAATAAACCATTCAAAATGCAATATGAGACTACATGAGTGTGTGGTTGCATCAGAGTTAACCATCCCAAACAGTTCTTACCAAGTGGCTAGAACACCTCTACCTCAACCTGTTGGCAAGAGACACTGCTCTGTAGAAGACTTGAATGTTGTCATTGATGGCAACAAGGCAAAGAGAATCCATCAGCATGGCAAAGAGACACAACTTCGGTAGAAAATCTTGAGTTGGCAACAAGGCACACAGTATTTTGGTCTAGAAGCCCAAAATGGCTAAGTATGGGAAGTATTCTGAGTAAGGGACATAAAGTGAATCAGTATGCCTCTGCAATTGAAGACTTGCAGATGCAGTTAAGGTATGATGTTTATAACTACCTATTGTTGTTATATTCCAGTGATCAAGATTTAACTTCCTCAGGAAGTCATCTGGTGAAAAGTCTAAGTCTGGTTGGATAGTGTTAAGACAGAGATAGTGAACAATACAGAGTAAAATGGTCCACACTCCTCTGTAATAGCATATTTTGTTCTGCGGTTCTGAGGAAACCTAAAGATATGTCATGACTACCTAAATCCAAGATTATAGCCTTTGAAGTTCAACAGATAATATTTTACAAGCTTCCAAGTATTGGCTTCCAGTTTGACAATGTCTCAGTGTGACAGTGCAACAGTTCTAAGATCTGCATTCTAGCATACAAAATTATTTTGTTCTACGGATTTTAAGCCATGTTAAGAGGTCATTTATTAATGTTAGATATGGATTGTGGAGTCCCATATGGTCTGCAGCATAAGTTATGATGTGACAGAGGATCCTATCATATATGTTCTTAAGGAACAAGTCGACAAGCCTGTAAGATCATTATGCAGAGAAGGTATAATATCTTGACAATCAATATAAGTGATTGCATGATTAGAGCCGACCTATATGAAGACTTGTACATGTTTGTTTGGGTCCGCATTGCAGATTGTACACAAGATCAAGCCAACAGAATACAACACCGTGTGTACACATTTCATACTTTACTTTCCGACCTGATTAAGAGTTAGATAAAATTGCGAATATATAGAGGATGGATTTCAATGTTTGATGTATGTATGACACGCAATGAGAAGTGTGTGAATGTGAAATATGCGAAGATAAGGGACAAGAGTAGAAGAAGAGAGATCATATGTAAAAGCAGAGCAGAATAATAGAGCAGTCAGAGATGAAGAGTTTTGAATTAGTGTTTCTGTGCTTCATTGGAACTGTAACCATGCATATGTAGATGCAATCCCAACAGTTCATCTTGGTAGTGAGCCACCCTGCTACTTTCTTCATTCTTCTAATTGGCAATGAGCCTATTCTTGGTAGTGAGCCTCTTTGAATAGTGAGCTCTGGGCAGTGAGCCCTAAGGAAGTGAGCCTCCTTGTAACTTGATATTGTGTTATCTTAATATATTTTGAGTTAACACTCAGCGTAGTTTTTCCCTTTTTGGGTTTTCCACGTAAAAATCTTGGTGTTCATGTGTTATGTCTTTATGGTTTTTGTTCCTATGCTTATTCTGCTTTCATGTTATTAATTTTGGAATTTGGACAAATAAACTTATTAAGAAGTGGTTTTGTGGAATACTGATTCACCCCCCTCTTAGTATTCCTTTCTATAAACAATTGTTATCAGAGCCAAGTTCCTCGGAAGAAGCTTAACAGCTTAAGGAAGATCTGGGGTAATATAATCATGGTAACAAGAAGATTTGGAAATCATGAAAACAACAAGGAGCTAGAAGCGACTCTTCTTGATCTCGAACAATCTGAAGTAGAAGTCAGGGATCTAAAGGGTAACTTACAAGAAGCTGATGAATGCATCTCAAGATTAAAGGAACAAGTTAAGAAATTTAAAAACAAATACAAAGAAGTTAGCAATCAATTGATATCAACAAATGAAACTCTAAATGATTTGAAAGTAGAAGTTATAGAAAGAACAAAAACAGAAGAAGATCTAAATTTAATGATGAAAAGCAAATCAGAAGATTGTACCAAACTAGAAAAATAAATTGTGAGTCTAAAAGAAGACCTGGAAAAGGCCCAAGAGCTATGAAGAATAGTTTAAGATAAGTACTGCAAAGCTTGATGAAATGATTGCTAGTCACAGAAGAGTGCTGATGATAAGCAAGGTTTGGGATTTGAAAAAGGAAAAAGTTCAAAATCTGGTCAAACAAACACTAAGTTAAAGAAGAACAGAAGAAACTAGTTTAGAAATCAAAAAAGAAGACCTAGAAAACCTCTGATCAGGGAGCCTCAGAGGTATCCATCTTTCCATGGCCACTCTTAATTGCAATAAGTTTGGTCATAAATCTACTGAATGCAGGAGTAGAGTAAATCAGAATGTTCCATCCTTTTTTGGTCAATGCTTCAACTATAAGAAAATCGGTCACAAATCAAATGAATGCATAAATTCAGTAAGGAATAGTACCTACAATAGTCAATCATTCAATGGCAAGTGTTTTGCATGCAATAGATTTGGACACATGGCTAATCAATGCAGATCAAGGATGAATTCATTCAGAGGAAGGAATCAAGAACAAGGAAACATTGTGTGTTTCAATTGCAACAAATTTGGGCATGTTGCAAGATTTTGTAGAAGTAAGAATGTGAAGAGAAATTACCATGTTGAAGAAAGGAAAACAGAGCAGAGGAATGATAAGGGAAAAGAAAAGGTTGATCTGATTGAAACCAAGAAGGGAATGGACAAGATCTAGGTCAAGAAAGAAGTAATTAAAGAAGAGGATAGATCCACACCAACATCTGATGTAGATACTTCCTACTGGAGGTAAATTGGGTGCTCTAGCTCAGGGGGAGCAGTGTTGAAAATCCAAAACCCCAGCCAGAAAGTGGGTGCCAATCCGGCACAGAGGTTATAATGGAATTTGATGTGACAAATCTCTTAAAAGAAAAACTAGAAGAAAAGAAGTCAATGTGGCACATTGCGGAGCAATCTTGATCGACTATATCTGTCAAAGAAGACATGCAACTTTTTGGGAATGAGCATTTGTGATGATTTAGGTCAAGTCATGCAGAGGATAAAAAGGGACTTGTTTGATTTCAAAATCACTTTGCATTCAATATATCAGACATCCAGGAGAAACTAAGGTTAAACTTGAGCAGCAACAACTAAGATCTAAAGGGTTCAAAGTGACTTAGACAAAGGAAACCCTAGCTTAGCGAAACAAGGTATTTTCATTCAAACACCATTTGTGAGTCTATTAAAATTCTAAAACGGCAACCCTTTAAGTTGTTGATATCACTAAAAGACCTCGACCCAAATTCAAGAAACATCCCTTCAAAGCAACCGAAGTTGATCCAATGGGTGCATTTTTGAAAATACCATGCAGAGTTCTATATGTGGAAGACGTTAGGGCATATATCCATGTTTCCCTAGATGAGCTCGGTGGCAAAAAATTCTCAGATCTATACTTGAAGTTTCTAAGCAATGATCAATTTGACCTAAAGGAAGAATACAAAGTCTTAGAAGAGAAGAAATTCATCCAGTATGTAGAGTTTCCTATTTTCGTAGAGGATGAATGGGTCCAATATATCCTAAGTCGAATTCATGATGAATTCATGTGGTTAGGGTAGCCCTTCAAAATCACCCAGGAAGCAATTAGGGCAGTAACAAGGTTAAATTCCACCTGAGGTGTACCCTTGCTGAAAGCTGTGAAGAATCAAACTATTACAGAGGCCACCGGAGCCCAATTTGACAAGAGGGCATTAACCATAAACGACATCATAGACCATGCAGTAAGATTTGATTCTATGGTCATAGACTACAAAATCTATTTCTCAAACTAGGAGAACTATGTCTCCGGTACTACAATATACATCGCATATCAAATGGTCAAAGAGAATGTTGAGTATGATTTGTGTGAGTTGCTGAGAATTCAACTACTGGAGAATCTAAAGAAGATCAAGGAAAGCAAAAACTATCCATTCAATTTTGGTACGTTGATCGTCTGTCTATTCTTCTATTTTATGAATGAGTTACCAAAGATGAAGAATATATTCTGGTTAACTAGCAAATAGGTAGCTGTCCAAATTAGAAATCTTTTAAGTAGCACTGGAAGCCATGTTGAGCAAAAGGTAGCATTGTGGGGGTATTTCAAAAAAATTCAAAGCATGATGCAATCAAGAGAAAGAATCCCAGAAAAAATTGTTGAGAAGTATAAGGATACCATATGTTTTATGGTTACAAAAGATCAATGCTTGATGGAAATTGTGGAGCCCAGGACAGTCTAGATTATGCCAATGGGTTATGAGGTAGATGGTCAAATACTTGAAAACTATGCCCAACACCTGCTCAACAAACCTGGAGACACTGAAGAAGAGAGGTTTGGGACTTATGAAGAACTAAGTTTAAAACTTCATGTTGAACTCAGGAAGCTAGAACCACCAGGAAGGTGAGAAAAGTAGAGGAAATTGCTACAAGATATGGGTTTAGAAAAGAACAAGTGACAAAGGCAATGGAAAAAGCACAAGCTACTAAGGAAGTAGAAGAAAAGAGAAAAAGTGAATCAAGTGGAGCTTCGGAAGAACCCAAGGGTGAACCAAAAAAGCCAGAGGTCTCAATAAAAAGAACCAGAGGATCCACCTCTGCAGAAGCTACATCCATTCCCTCTGGTTCCACACCATCTACAAGTGTGGAAACTCCTACCACCAGTTCTAAGAGAAAGAAGACTAAGGCCAAGAGAATTCATGTCAGCATAGTTGTTGATGATGGAGAAACATAATCAAATGAGGAAGTAAAGAAGATGAAAATTGAGGCTATAAAAGCCTTCAAAACTAGCAAAAAGCAACCCTCTGGTAAGGGTAAACCTAGAAAAAAGGTTAAAGAAAGATGTGCCTCAGACAGAGGAAGCAACTATAAGCCTTGAAAATGTTCTCAAAGCCATAAAAGTGGATGGAAATATGAAACCCATTGCTTAGTTGTATGATGAGTATAATGATCCAGACAAGAGGATCATTGAGACTGCTATTGTAGACTATCTAAACATCTACAACAAGGCTTTGATTGAAATTATTATTGATCTTCCACATAGCCTGGAAAATATAATGAGCACAAGAAAAGAAGCGGATATGGCAAAGGATGTTGAGCTCAGGGAACACTCATTAATAAGATTATGTTCAGAGATCACCCCTAAGGAGAAGGCCAAAATCTCTAAAGAGGTCAAGGATGCCTTCAAGACCAAGAGAAGAATGAACTCATTGATGTTGGGAGAAATTGATAAAGTGGTCAAGGAAACAGAGGAGATCACTTTGGTAGAATTAAAGAAATATAGTATTCCTACTATCTATGACAATAAAGGAGCAAATGATGAAGATACATCTCTGCCAAAGATAAGCCAAGATCAAGGTCTGGAATAGAGTGATAAAGTCCTTGACACAGATACATTGGATATGTCAGATCAAGGAAAAACTAAAACTAATCTGCCTCCTGAGCAATAGGCTGAGGTTGAAGAGAATAGGGAATAGATAAGGAGCCCTGAACTGGAACAAAACATTGATCAACAAGAAAATATAGATATGGATCCTCCGGAACACAGTCAAGAAGAAGTATTTGGGAGAACAAGAGACACTGTAGATGTCTCAGTTGGTTTCAGAAGACAACAAGATACATATGAGTCTAAACTTCTTCAAGGACCACTCAACCTGGCCTCATTGTCACTTATGCATAAATTCAAATTAGTATCTATTGTCCAAGCCAAGGCACTGGAAGAAATGCTGAAATCACATGACGAAGATAGTAAGTTGATCAATGATGCATCTAACATTATGGAGAAGATGATGCCAACAATTCAAAAGGATGCCTCATTATCCTCCGTTGATCATCTCAAAGGGCTATTAAACTCTACAAGTACACATTTTGAGTCTTTTGAAAAATCTACAGAAGCAAAAGTTAGAAAAGAGTTTGATGAAAAGAGATTGGTTGAGTTAAAGGTTATGATAGCGAAAGATAAATCTATTTTAGATAATGGAATAAAAGGCATACAGAGTGCCATTGAAGAAGCCAGTAAAATATACAAATTTTATCTATCTTGGCCAAAAATTACAAAGGAATTAGAAGATAAAATCTGATACTTAGAACTCAAACTGCTTAATATCTCTAAAACATATAATCCAACAGTTGAGTCAATAAATGCCAAAAAAACACAAGTTGTAAATATTCACAGTGATTTGAACTCTTTGATGAAGAAAAAGGAAGAAATCAAAGATAGGTTGTGCCAGCTAAGGGGACTGATAAGTCCAAAAATTGATTCCATGACCAATCTGGTAGATGAAGCGTTGAAATCACAAGCACTAATTGATACTCCATCAGATGTGTAGAAGGTAGAGAAGTTAGTATTTATGATAAATGGCCACATCCATATTCTAGAAAGTGCAAGGAATAGATGGAATGGAGAGATAGCTCTGATAAAGACTATCTATAATGATATTCTACCTTCAATGAGAAATTGAGATGAAAATGTGTATGTGTATATATGCAGCAGAATATAACAGTTTTGAACATTTTTGACCAATTTTGCTTGAAGTCACACCTTTGCCATTGATGGCAAAGGGGGAGAGGAAAACCAGTTAAAAATTAAGCATACATCTAAAGGAGAATAGAAAAACAAAGTGTACATAGTAAGGGGGAGCAACACAAGCATTTTTCACTGAGTGTTGCCATCAATGCCAAAGGGGGAGATTGTTGGCAAGAGACAGTGCTCTGCAGAAGACTTGAATGTTGTCATTGATGGCAAAAAGGAAAAGAGAATCCATCAGCATGGAAAAGAAACACTACTGCGACAGACAATCTTGAGTTGGCAACAAGGCACATAATGGCTAAGTATGGGAAGATTCTGAGTAAGGGATAGAAAGTGAATAAGTATGCCTCCACAATTGAAGACTTGCAGATGTGGTTCAAGTATGATGTTTATAGCTACCTATTGTTGTTATATTCTAGTGATCAAGATCTGACTTCCTCCGGAAGTCATCTGGTGAAAAGTCTAAGTCCGGGTGGATAGTGTTAAGATAGAGACAGTGAACAATACAAAGTAAAATGGTATGTTCTCCTCTGCAATAGCATATTTTCTTATGCGGTTTATAGGAAACCTAGAGATATGTCATGACTACCTAAATCGAAGATTATAGCCTCTGAAGTTCAACAGATAATATTTTACAAGCTTCCAAGTATCGGCTTCCAGTTTGACAATGTCTCAGTGTGACAGTGCAACAGTTCTAAGATCCGCATTCTGGCATACAAAATTATTTTGTTCTACGAATTTTAAGGCATGTTAAGAGGTCATTTATAAATGTTAGATATGGATTGTGGAGTCCCATATGGTCCGAAGCATAAGTTATGATGTGACAAAGGAACCTATCATATATGTTCTTAAGGAACAAGTCAACATGCCTATAAGATCCTTATGCGGAGAAGGTATAATATCTGGACAATCAATATAAGTGATTGCATGATTAGAGCCGACCTATATGAAGACTTGTACACATTTTTTTGGGCCCGTGTTGTAGATTGTCCACAAGATCAAGCTTACAGAATACAACACCGTGTGTACACATTTCATACTTTGCTTGTTGACTTGATTAAGAGTTAGATAAAATTGCGGATATATATAGAGGATGGATTTTGATGTTTGATGTATGTATTACATGCGATGAGAAGTGTGTGAATTTGAAATATGCAAATATAAGGGACAAGAGCAGCAAAAGAGAGATCATATGTAAAAGCAGAGCAGCATAACAGAGCAGTCAGAGATGAAGAGTTTTGAGTCAGTGTTTTTGTGCATCATTGGAACTATAACCATGCATATGTAGATGCAATCCCAGTAGTTCATCTTGGCAGTGAGCCACCCTCCTACTTTCTTCTAATTGGCAGTGAGCCTCTTTGAGCAGTGAGCCTCTTTGTAACTTGGTATTGTGCTATCTTAATATATTGTGAGCTAACACTCACCGTGGTTTTTCCCTTTTTGGGTTTTCCATGTAAAAATCTTGGTGTTGATGTGTTATGTCTTTATGGTTGTTGTTCCTATGCTTATTCTACTTTCATGTTATTAATTTTGGAATTTGGACAAATAAACTTATTAAGAAGTGGTTTTGTGGAATACTGATTCACCCCCCTCTTAGTATTCCTTGCTATCAACACAACCATGTTCTCGTCTTCAACGAGTACCTGCATTCATTCATACTCAACTCGATGTCAATAGGTTAGTTCCCAAAAACATAGCCGAAGCAAAACCTCATAATCATATCGATAATATTTAAATCAACTTTCTAATTTATGTAAATATAACATCATGACAATTACCTTCTCACATGTGGAACTTACTCGAAGTAAAACATTCATGGTAAATGTTCACTAATCTAGAATAATAATATAGTCCATAAAAATGAGACGTGACAATGAGTTCAAACTTCTATAATCAAATTTTACTTCATGAAGAATCTATTTTGGGCACCGAACCCCAAGTTTGTTGAGCTTCGAACCCTTTGTACAAAATTTCAAGTTATGAAAATTAGGGTTGGAAATTCAAACCCCAAGCCCTTTGGTAAAGTAAGTCTTTCTAGTTCATTTTAAATTTGTAGCCTTGCAAATTGGGCTTGGAACCCCAAATTTCAACTTGAAAATTAACTTGTGAACTTCAAGTCTTTTGTAAATTGATTCTTAAACTAAATTTTCTTATGGAAAATGATTTCTTAGGGTTGAGTTATACAATAAAACCTATTAACAAGCATTCATGATAAGGAATGATAGATTTCTTGAATTTTCTAAGAACTTTTAAAAATTCTTAAGGCTCGATACTAAGACCTATCTTGTCTTTTGTAGGGCATTGATTATGTTTTCACTTGTAAGGATGAAGTGTGAGGATTGGGATGCTTCATTTTTTTAAGTGAACAACACATTGTGATGATTTTAAGGACTTTCATAAAAACATTGATCAATTTTAGGTCAAGGTCAATGAGGGCGTAGATCCTCCTCCAAGGATCGATAGATGAACAATGATGTTGAGAGGGAGGTTGAGGGAAGCAAGTGCACAAGGAGGAATGACATTCATATGCACATCAAATTTCAAGTGACATATAATGAAGGATTGGAGTGCAAAGTGCAAGTCAAAGTGATCTTTCACATTCTATTGTATTTTGTCTTATATGGGCTTTTGGAGGGAATGGATTTTCACCTTCACAATCCAAAGAGACCAATAAATATGCATTTGTAATTCATTGTAAGGGTTGGAAACCACTTTTAAATATAATATACCAAATTCTACTCCATTTTTGGGTTTTTTATTTTTTTTAGTGTTTCCTAAATTCTAAACAAGTTTTCTTATCTTTTCATACACAAAATTCAATGAATGTTCGATGAATTTGATATGTGTTTCATATCACTAGTGTGTTGCTGATGGTGAGGCATTTTGCATAGTCAACCTATACATATTTGTGTTGTGTGAAATTTCAACATTAATTATGCATATCAATTTTTGTTCCTTTGAAGATTGCACCTTCCTATGTTTTGGTTGTGGGAAACAGGTTAGGTGAGGAATGGGTTTCATCAAATTTGTCCATTTGCTAGATGGTGTATGAAATGTTATAAAACAACTTTAGATTTCTTAACTCTTTTTCTTCTCCCCTTTCCTTTTTGCATTTTTTTGATATCTATGATAGATAAGAATTAGGTTTAGGGCCTTATGATGATAAATTCCATTCACATAAGGCATAAATTACAATTAACTTTTTGACTTCTACATAAAATAAATTTTACCTTTAGCATGTTCATTGTTGCTATAAAATCAAACTTGTATTCTTTTTCAAATTGTACAAAATAACATGAATGTCTTTTTGAATACTAAGATGGTTAATTCTAATTTTGAAAACAATTAAATTGTCATATGATTTTAAATTGTTTCTTTTGTTTAAGTTAATGTTGGGAATCACTTGTAGGAAGTTTGATAATTTGAAATGGATTTTCTGTGAATGATTTGAGATTGAATTACAAGTTTACACCAGTTATTTGTGATTAATTTTACTAAGTTAAACCACTAATTATGCAAACAAGTCTTGGTATTCCAACATAGCCCCATAAATGGACTAGCCAAAATGCTCTCTCGTTGGGATATTTTAGTAAACCTCTCCAATTGCAATTAATGAAGACTCTTGAGGCTAGCCACCTTCTAAGTAGGGGAATTTTTGGTGTTCCACCCTTTTAGTGTGTCAAAACATGTATCAACAAGAGGAACATCCTCTATTGAAGGATTTATTACTAGTTTTAGGGGTATTATTAATGCTCATGTGGTTGATAGTGTAGATGTTTGGATAATAATGAAATGGAGAAGCCAATTTCATTGAAGAAGAACAAGACTCAACACAATGTGACTTTTCTTTCCAATGAAAAGAAGGGCTTGTTGTTTCTCATGGATTGGTGGTTAGTAGTAGTAGGTTGTTTTCTTTTGGAGTTCCCTCTTATCAAGTGGCATCCTCATATTAGTGGTTGTTAAGTTTTTCCATCTATCACTTGTTGAAAGAAATTTTCACACTTGAAATGTATTTCTTTTTTTATAGTTAAAATAAAGAGTAGGGGACCCCTTTCTCCCTATTGACACTGTTTTCGATATTGTCAATTTGATGTGCCTCAATTCCCTTGTAGCCCTATGTTGAGTATTGATCAAAAACAACTTATGTTAGGGTTTGATATGTATGTGTGGTTAGGGTCTTATGTTGTCTTGTATGGTGGCCTCCAAGTTGTTTGCATACATGTTCATCTTGCATGCCTTAACGTTGATCAATCAACTTGTTCCATTTCATTGACCTTCTCAATTTTGTGCTTGGTGTGTCTTGGTTGTCTTTGGTTCATGCTCCATACTATGCTTACTAGACCCAATAGTGAATTATTGCCTATCATATGTTGCCTTTGGCTACAATGGACCCAAGCTTCTACTAATGTGTTGGCCTTGTGGTAGGCCAGATGCTTTTTCTTTATGGTAGTCCCTATGGACTTGTTTGATCAACCAATGAATACCATGTGCCTTTGATGTGGCATAGCAGTAGGCCCAAGTAACTTTTCAACAAAAGACTTGTGTTTTAATTAATGGTTAGCATCACTTTTTGGGGTTTTTTTCTTGCTATGTTGAAAGAAATAATGAAAATAGGTTTGCAAATGGGTCACTAGGGCTTAATGGTATTCCCTAAGCTTAACATGATGGTAATGTGGCCATGGTTGTCACCTACATGTGTAAAATAAATCTTTTTGGTCCATTTTGAGCCATGTGCAAATTTATTGCAAGGATTTTCAATTGAACAAGTCATTTCTTCTTGGTTGCTAATGTATCTAATGCAAAGTGTGAGTTAGCCATGGCTCAAGGTGGTTTCTACATGATGTAAGTGTTTCTCGTATTGTTACATGCCTAGGGTTTGAATCAGGTTGTCATTAGTAGTAATGAAAAGATTTTCCATTCCCTTGTCTACCCTAAAGAAGATCCAACACAAATTTCTCTTTGGTACATGCATTGTTCTTCTTCGCTATGGATTTATACTAATTTTGACATGGTTTAAATGTTGATTGACATTATGGTCACTTGTTTCCTATGCCCAAGATGTTGATTGTAAACTAAAATGTTATAAACTGGTTGTAAACTGATGTGTTTGTTGGCACTATGGTCACTTGTTTCCTTGAGCCAATTTCTAGCTATATGTGTCTTAGGTATGAATTAAACATACATAATAGGCCTTTCATGCTAAGTTGGTATACCTTGGGGCTAGGTGAAGGTTGTCTTTAGGGCTTTGAAAGCCAATAAATGGTGTCATTTCCAAAGACATAACTCTATTTATGTCCATTCCCATGATGCTACATATGAGGACTTTGTTGATAGAGTGAACTCAGATCAATTTCCTACCTTGGAGAACCAATCTACTTCAAGGACTTCCTCTTTGAAGAGGTGGCAACTTTGTTGTCATAAATGTCAAAGTGTTGCTACTACAGTTAGACATATTGATGTGATTTCATGCCACATTCCAAGTTGGTGCAGTAGGAGGTTTAAGGTATAATGATATTTTCTTCCTTCCTTGAGATAAATTCTTTCATACAAAATTACATACTTATATGAAGATGGTGTTCAATTTTAGCATGTTATGAATATTGTAAAGCATGGAAGTTAGGTATAGGGATTACTCTAGATCTATTCCTTCAAGGGCTACTTCCTATGCTTTTAGATCTAATTCCTATGTTGAATATGATAGCCATGATTTCTATAGTGATGCTTCATCTAGTTGTGTTTTTGATAATGGTAAAAAATGGGTTTTTGAAAGGGCTCAGACCCTTTTACAAAACAACCATAAGGCAGACATAACAAGTACCATGAGAAATGGGACTAACAACACAAAAAGGCATTCCCATTTTAACGAAACAAAATAGAACTTGAGATCTAGACAACTCTAGATCCCAACCTAGTATGTCTAACTCCCTTGACCCGAGGGTGCAAGGGGGACCTTTCTTCTGTCTCTAACCAAACGTCCAAGAATCCAAATCCTTAGATCTATGGGAGAGGGGAGAGTCCCCAACGACACCTCTGTTGATAACTGAGAGGGGGGGGGTGAATCAGTTATCCTAATTATTTCTCTATCTGAACTTCCTTATGATTAATGCAGCATTGAATCAAACATAAAAACATAACCATGAAATAAGAAACACATGACACAGTATTTTTGACGTGGAAACCCTGTTAAGGGAGAAAACCACGGGGTGATTAACCCAAAATTTATTCTCTGTTAGAAGAATAGAAGGTTACAAAATGGCACTTGCCAATTAGGGCTCACTGCCCGAGCACACTACTCACAAGAGGCTCACTGCCTACAAGAAGACACACTGTCTTACAAAGTGATAAGAATCACAGTCTTGAACTGATTGGAAGCATCTGCATATGCTGGAGTTCAGTTCCGGTTAGGCTCAGTACACTGATCTGCTGCACTTCATCTTTCCTCTGTTCTTTATTCTGCTATCTTTCACATACCGGATCCTTTTTGCTATCTCTGCTCTTTCTCTGGACTTATTCGCATATCTCTCCACATCAACACCACCTTCACAACTAAATCCATCCTCTATATATATCCGCACAAGTAATTTCATCACCTTTCTAGTCGGCATCCGGAACAGTCTAGTTTCTTATAAACTTTCATTCTGTCGGCTGAATCCTTCCTCACCAAGCAATGCGGATCAAGCATATACTTGTAGATATCATTAATCATGTCGGCCAAACATGATTCATGCCTTCACAACCTCTGTCATCAATAGTAACATATCCGGAAAGCAGTCTGATACTCTGCCAGTCAGTTCTTCCTCTGTTTTCACTGTCTCTCAGGAATCCGGTACTCAATCATTCATATCTTTTTCCTTGTCCATCACCGGAGGCTAAATCCTTGGAATATACCACTCAAGGTAGTCCTCTTGACTTCCCCAAATCCGCACTGCACCAAGACACTTCCTCTGAGAGGTCCGGACCAATCTGTCGGACCTTGCCACATGCTCTGTTCTTCTTTACCGGACCACAACATTCTTTATTCTGACTTCCGGTAGAGACACATCATGACTTGCGGATATGTGGGATGACCTTTGTTGCCATCAATGACAACCATGAATCCTTATAGTGTCTCTTGCCAACAACCTCAACCATAGCGAACTAACGCAAGATGGATCTGAGCAAGAAGTTGGGGAAATCAATGAATGAACCGGAGATGGGAGCTCCACATCACCTGAGATGGAAGGGACAAGTTATGTTAGTAGTAATGTATCCACCCCAAATCCTTGTCAAAGTCTAGAGACATCCATCAAAGAGTTTGTAGACCTTTGAAGTCATATAGCAATGCTAGAGCATGATGTATCATGGCCTAGTGCCCAGATTGCTACATCAAAGACCTAAGGGATCAAGCATGTTGTGTCCACTCCAAAGCTATGCCAAAATATTGATGCATCTAGGCAAAAGCTCAATGAACTTATAAGCCAAAAAAATAACATTCAAATCCAAATAAAGAGGCTTGAGCTTAATCTATAATCTAAAGCCTCGCATGCAACCATAAAATATCATAACACTAAACGCCCCTATATCCCTTTGCTCCTAAGCACAAGTAGTTAGACTTATCTCAAGGGTAATCTAAGTCTGAAACCCATGGCAAGATGAATCTATAACCATACGCATAGGTTTGATGGGAAAGATGATTCACAAAGAGATGCACATGTGTAAGCATTTGCAAACTTTATGGAAGCTCATTTCAATTTGAAAAGGGTGCTACCACAATAATGGGTTACACTTTCTGGACATCCTGATTTTTGCTAAAATCACATATTTTTAGAAAATATAATGATTTAAGCCTTGAAAGGTTCCATTTAAAGGATTTTAATTGAAGAGGGTTTGATCAAACCCCCTTGGATAGAACCTCGCTAGTTCTAAACCATACCTATAATGGAGTCTCCTCTACACCTATCAAAATGCTGATAAAAAACCACTTTTGATTTACCTTTTGGGGGATCAAATGAATTCATTTAAAATTTATGTTTTGTAAGTATGTACTTCCTTATTATAAGCTTCCCAAAAAGTATAATTTAAAATATATTTAATTTGATTATTATATTCATTTTTTATTTCTTGTGAATGTAGGTTTTTCAATGAACATCAAGGTCTTTGTTTCATAAATACGGAAAAATAGAAAAATATAGAAAAAAAATTCTAAAAAATACATGTCCTCTAGGTATTGATGTCCTTATTCCAACAAAAAAGAAAAAATTGAATTTTGATAATGCAAAAAAGTTTATGCTCTTTATAGTACACCTATGTCTAAATTGTAATTGGTTTGACTTAAAAAATTAATTAAAAATATATATTCAATAAAAAATTATGAAACCAAATGCATCCTCTAGATATTGTAGTTACAAATCTAAATTCGAAAAAATTAGAATTTAATCCTTCATAGAAAAAAAAGTTATGTTTACACAATACACATCACTCTGTAAAAATGGCGTTTACTGTTAAAAACTAGTTATCAAAGGAGATGGAAAAAGAAATGCAATTTGATTAAAATATATATATATTTAGAATCTACAAACAAAATATCACAAATCACTAGTTTGTATCATCTTTAAATTCCTCATGGTTTAGCAGCTATAGGTGTCTAAAAGTGAAGATTTAGTTCAAAATGTTCATTTCAATGTCAAGTTTGGCCAAAAAGTGTAACCCAGTATTGTGGGATCACCCAAAAAGAAGACATGTAGATGAGGTTCTTTGTTAGGTCATTGTGTGGGAGTACAAAGGAGTGGTTTCCTTGTTTCCCTAAGCATCATTTATCTTCCTTGGATAGTTTGGTTACAACCTTCAGTGAGTGATATATGTTTGTTGTTGACCTTGCCTCTCTTGTCCAAGAATTAACAAATATTAGAAGGCAAGAGGGAGAGCTTGTTTTAAATTTCAATCAAAGGTTTGATGTTGCCTTGTCTTGCATCCAAGAGAGTGATAGACCTAAGGTTTTAGTTTGCATTGACATGTTTTGTGAGGCCTTTCAACTTGGTGCAAGCTTGTTTCCACAAGAGTTTAAACCCACAAGTTTGGACCAAGCTTTGACATGGGCAAATATTGTTCAAGCTTCATATGTAGTAAGTGTGATACCCTCATTTGTTGATAAAAGTGAATCACTAGTTTCAAATGGTCCACTTGAGGATGTGTCTCTATTGAAGGTGTTCATGAAGGCCATGCTAAAAGGGAGTACTTTGAGGAATCCAAGTCATGTGATGTTACATCTTGTTAAAGTTGTGTGCGTGAAGAAGAAAGTGTGTGCATAGATATTTAGTTTGATGAATCAATTCTTGTGGCTCATACTAATGAGAGTGTGCATGTAGAGGTTCAATTAAAAGAACATGAACATGATTATTTACTTAATGTACTCCCATGCTTTGAAGGTTGTGACAGTAATAGCCTAGGCTTTGCTGCAACTATTTGTGCATAAGAGTATGGACATTGACTTGTAGCTTGATGAGTCGGCTCTTAGGGATGAACATACCAGGGATAGTATAGTTAAAGGGATTCAAATTGAGGTGGATGAACATGATCTTTCAATCAATGAACCTTAAGCACATTCTTTCTTTATTGATGTCTTAAGTACATATTTGAATCCACTATCTGATTCAAATATTCTTACTTGCATCAACACTCATGAATTAAATATTTCCATCTCTCCATTGTCATTAGAATTAGGTATGAATATTTTACATGGTGGGACTAATTGTCATAAGGGTTTTAATGTATATCCAATGAGGGAGTGTGCTATAGATATAGGATTTTGTTTTGCATTGGACATCAATCTAGGTTTGCATGAACAGGAAGAGGAAGAAGATTTTTGTAAATCTAATTGCATTAGTGATTATTACTCAATAGGTTGCACTGAAGAACCTAAAATAGAGTGGCTATTGGAAGGATTTAGTCCTTCACTTGAAGTGCCTCAAATTCTTGATCTTAATGTTGGAACTTTTGACCAATGGATTAGATCATTTAGATGATTCAGATGTAAATCAACAATTCTAATATGTAAACATGCTAGTAGTTTCCATAAGCTTGATGAATGCTCTAGTGTGTGACTCTTTTCACTTCAGTTTGGATCAAGTTTCTTATGGCTAAGGAGGGATGTGTTACACTAGAGCTTGAATCTTTTATATAGGAAATGAGCGCATAAAAGGAATTGAATGGATCACAACATTTAGAAGAATTTGATGGCTAGCATGATGTAGTTTAACTTGACATTGTGCCTGAATTGGACATTTTAGTTTGGTATTCACGAGCAAAATTTGTATATTGATCTTGAACACAATCAAGTGTTTTCCTTTTCATGTGAATTTGAGGCTTTACTTTGTACCTTGATTCATATGATATTAGTCAGGGATAGTATTATAGGTTTGAATGGTAATGGCCTTCTAACATCTATGTGCTTCAATATTAATGTTGATCTAGTTGTTTATAAATCACCATGTGATACCCTAGAAATATATGACATATGATAGTGGGTTGAGGCTTATTTCATTTTCTCGTTGCCTAGGGTTGCATAGTGATTGTGATATTCATCATGGCTAGTTTTGTGATTATCCATTCAACATTCGTGGTTCACTATTGCATGGGCATATGAAGTATTTTATGTTGCAACTAAGCATGAAATACATATTTAGTTCAAGGGTTATTATCTCCTACATCAAGGTTGTATTTGACAAGGCATATTATATCTTTTAGTTTGTCTATGGCATGGTGCCATAGAATATCTTTGCAAAAATTGATCTACAACACGTTTTTAAATAGTTACTTGAAACCATACATAACTTGTCCTAACTGGTACTCCCATGTTATTGGCTGTAAGAATTATGTTTTAGTGTTTTTTGTGATAGGATCTAGTTTTTATTTCCTTTAAGTCTTATGCTAGTCTATACATAGCTTTGTTTATTTGTTTGTGTCTACTTTGTGCTCTTTATCCCTACCCTCATCTTTTTTTTTGTTATGGTTTGTATCCCAAAGTTTTGTTGGATTCTTGCAATGTCTGCATGTGAAACTCATCTCCAACCAGAGCCTATGTTGGCACTATTTTCAATATTGTCAATTTGATGTGCCTTCATGCCCTTGTAGGCCTATGTTGAGTATTGATTGGAGGCAACTTATGCCAGGGTTTCATATGTATGTGTGGTTAGGGTCCTATCTGTCATTGGTCACAGTGATTCATAGTGTCTTGTATGGTGGCCTCCAAGTTGTTTGCATACACATTCATCCTACATGCCCTAACATTGGTCAATCAATTTTCCATTGCATTGATCTTATCAATTTTGTACTTGGTGTGTCCTGTTTGTCTTTGGTTCATGCTCCATACTATGCTCATAGTGCCCTACCTAGACCCAAAAGTGAATTATTTCTTACCATGTGTCACTCTTGGTAGTAAGCCTAAGCTTCTACCAACATCATGGCCTTGTGGAGGGATCAATGTTTTTCCTATGTGGCAATTCCCATGGACATGTTTGATCAATCAATGAATGCCATGTGTCTTTGCTATGGCGTAGTGGTGGACTCGAGTAACTTTTCAATGAAGGAATTGTGTTTTAATAAAAGGTTAGCATCCATTTTAGGTTTTTTTCTCTTTCTCTGTTGAAAGATATAATGAGAACATGTTTGTAGATGGGTCACTGAGGCTTAATGGTGTCCCCTAAATTTGACACGATGGTTATGTAGAGCTCTTTGGTTGTCACCTATGTGTGCAAAATCAATCTTTTGGGTCTATTTTGAGCCACATACAAAATTATTACAAGGATTTTTAATTGAAGAAGTGGTTACTGTAATGCCCTGTCATGCAACCCTAGAGTGTTAGACTAACAAGTGCAAAATTTACAGAAATATATATTTTTTGAAGCAAGTAAATGCATTAATCATTAAATATAATTACACTATTAACAACATTAAATAAAATGAACTAACACCTCTAGGGAACATAACTGCACCAGATAAACATAAAATTATAACAATTCAAGTGATATACATTATAATACAATAGAAGAGGATTTACACCATTCATTTGTAGAGATGAACAATTACAAAGGTTCAAATACAAGATTACATGACCGATCACATCGGTTTACAATATACAACAATATAATACAGTACTAAAATTATAATATAACTCTTGAGGATGCAAGTACAAGTCTGAAACTGGAGAATCATCTACAGTGATCACGAATTAGGTCAACCAAGAAAAACCAATGGATTAAGCTCTTCCACCCGACCATGTGAAACCCTGAGGTCCACCCCCCAAGCTAGGAGATAACATAAGGTTCCGCAGCAACAACCAGACAAGGAGACAAAGACTAACAGCTGCAAGGACTACACAGGACTCAAGTACAACACGGGTCAACAAGACAACACAAGCAGCATAAACAACACTTCCACACTTAACAGGACTTCCAGAGGCATTCACACAACATAAGAAAGAACAACAAAGAGGGAATGCTAGACTACAGTAGGGATGAGTGTCATCGCATGGTCCTAGCATGGGTTACCCTGACAGTCTCTAGCTAGACATCGGCCCCCATCCATGGGTTACCCTGACAGTCTCTCGCTAGGTGCCGACCCCCATATATGGTTACCCTGACAGTCTCTCACTAGACGCCGGCCCCATAGGGTGACACATGCAGAATCAACATCCCTTTCATGAGGACAAAGAAGTTGATTTTTCCAACCACGGCCTTCTCATCTCATCCTTAGCCTGAAGGAGCACTATAGGCATGAGTGAGGCATCCAATTATCTTGATTAATGTGAAAGCTCTCCAACCCTCCAAATTTAATTATTAAGTTATCACTGGATTAACAACTTCCAATGGGTTACCCTGACAGCCACTTTGGGCGCCGACCCCACATTGGAAGCCACTTCCCTTCTTGCATCTAGAAGACCCTTAACCAACAAGCATAACAACAAGTATCCACATACCGTGCAAGGCATTTACCTTCTTGCATACAAGTCTCAACAAAAGTATCCAGAGCAAGGCATGGGTCCTCTTGCTCCCAAAATCTCAACCATGAAATGAATGAACACAGAAATTTATTACATGCTTAATACAATAATGAACCACAACAATAAAGGACTCTACCACCTCATCACGAAAACAACATCAACATGAGTTTAAACATAACTGCACAAATTAGGAACACTTGCTTAGTCATCATAACCACATGAATCCATAAACAGAGGGAAGTAAACACTACATAAAACCACTAGAGTCATACACACGACTCCCCCTCTATGCCTCTGGAATCAACTTCCCTAATGACACAGACACATGACACCTCTGTAATACAATGTTTCCATATCGACGTTCACTTCCAAATGCACAACATAGACTAAGAACTTTAACCAATAACTCACAACACATAATGGAAACACATGAAATATTGTACCAAGCATGGGACTAAAAGAATGTAACATTAATTCCAAACATGGTCAAACATTCAACAAACATAAGCTGGATCTATCTCTACAGTGCAGGACTTAATATTCTAGCACTTACATCATAACTAGTCACCCCTTTAATATCTTCTAAAGTTATATACCTCATGTCTACTAGATTGGCATGATTCATGTTCGCATTACCTACACACTTAATAACATTCATTAAGGCACTAGATTTCAAGAATGGTATAAGATATCATGTCCTTCAAATAGATCAAAGAGAAAACATAAGATTAGGATTATAATTTCCCAAATGATGATCATAATGACATTATTCTAACTTATTTAATTAATAGAATAAAACCTTAACAAGATCATTATTCTAGACAATGGTATTAATGACCAAGATGATAATCAACATTATTTTTTGAAGTAGAACAACCCCTAAACTGACCTATTCCAACCATACATTAGGCTTTTTAACAAGTAAGATCTTAACTCAAACCGATTATCAAAATACTTCAATGATATCACTTGCAACACGACTCAGATAAAATGATGATTTAAAACTAATGACAAATAACACATCTATAATCTAATTCAATACCATACAATGTTCTCTCAACATAGCCAAATTCATAGAACATTAATAATAAAATTCTAATACCAAACTAATTACATTAATCTAAAACTCTTATTTTCAAACCTATAAAAAAAATATTCAATACATTAAATTACATTTATTCCATTCCATCACAATACATAAATTAATAGGCATAATTACATGTCTTAATTTCATATACTAATTACATATCTTAATTTCATACACTAGTAAATTAAAGAGACCAGCTCTAATAATAATTAGATTAATACACATAATAATAATAATTCAGATAATTGTAAATACTATTAAATATAATTGTAAAAGCAAGGCTAAAAGCCTATAATGTTAGAATGCTATAAATATCTTACACTAGTTAGAATCACAAGATACCAAACCCGAAGCTACAATGAAAGAACATTGTTCTAAGGTTAGCTTGAGAGGAAAGGAATACAGAACAATAAAACATTCCTATAGATCTAACATCTTCATCAAATCTACCACACTTTTAGCCACCTACATAAGATAGGATTATTACAAAATGAATTTGTTGAGAAGGCTTTAGAAGCTACCAACAATGTAAAATGTGAAAGCATCGACAAAGCATGTAGACTGATTGATGGAATGCCTCAAAGAGAGTCATAATATGGAAATCAATGATCGTACGATATGCACAAAAATGAATTTGTTGAAAAATCTTAGAGAAATCAAATTCGAAAATATAGAGTTATTGGTGACGCAACTAACTGTTTTAAGACAGACGAAACCAGTGAGAGGTAGACAGTCACCAAATATTCATATCTCCAAAAATACAAACTAGGTATGAACGATTTTTGGATATGATTTAGATAACTAGGTTGTGCACTATATATAAAAAATTTAGAAGAACCCAGTACGTAAAACTAAAGTTATGGCTAATGCAACAGACTGCTAAAACATAGACGAAATGGCTGAGAGGTAGACAGTCACAAAACATTCATATCTCCAAAACGACAAACTGGGTATAGACAATTTTTGGATATGATTTAGAAAACTAGATCATACACTATATATAAAAAATTTAGAGGAACCCAGTTCGTAAAATGAAAGTTATGGCTAACGCAAAAGCTTGCTAAAACAGAGACGAAATCGCTGAGAGGTAGACAGTCACAAAACATTCATATCTCCAAAACGACAAACTAGGTATGGACAAATTTTGGATATGGTTTCAATAACTAGGTCATGCACCATATATCAAAAATTTAGAGGAACCCAGTTCATAAAACGAAAGTTATGGCTGCCGCAATAGACTATAAAAACAGAGATGAAATGGGCGAGAGATAGACAGTCACATCAATCGGTGATTCCCAGAAATGCAACGATACAGACATGCACAATTGGATCTGATAACAAGGTTTCTAACCTCTCAAACAAATTACAATCAACAGGAAAAATTATAAATCAAACATTTGCTTCAACAGAAAAATGAGACAGAAATTAGAACCAAAGGAACCTGATTTCGCTTGCTTGACTGGCTGAAGATTCGATGCCGGATTCAACTGTTGCAGCCACAAACCATTCTCTCCCTCCAAAAGTTCCATCTGTTGAAGATCCTTATGAGAGAGAAATGCCCCTAAATACAGCCCAAAAACTCCCTATTTAGAGAAAGAAATCCCCTAAAATCTTTCAGAAGATTCCCCCCACAAGAGGCAATAACTCCTGCATGAACAATATCTTACAGTTTGCTATTTTTAACATTTTACAACTAGACCAAGATAAATATACTTTATGGCAACACATAAGTATTATTTATTTATTTAACTCTAGTTGCAATTACATTTATTACTATTATTATTATTATTATTATTTATTAACTTAACTTTAGAATAATATATTTTTCATAAACTAAATTTACATAAGGACATTTATATATTTATTAATTTAACAAAAATGCTTCATAAGTAATTATTTTATTTTAAGGCAACAATAACCAAAACAATACCAACAAAATAACCCAACTGTCAAACTATACCTGACTACTATGCAAGATCAGAAAGCAAGACCACCACAATAATGACTGACTATTATGACCAAACCGACAACATTGATAGGGTACACAACCGGATACTCATCCTCTTCAAGGATGATGGCTAAGCTAGGGGACCATATGTTATCTCCATTCAACAACTTCCATTGGTATGAAGGCACGCTCAGACCTACCAATTCAGGTGGAGTCGATGCCTGGTACCTACAACCTGCAGCAAACAAAAGTGTCGAGTACATACATATAATCATCCAAGCAAGCACATAGTGACAGGGAATTGTAGCGTAGTAGGGTACTCATTATGAGTAATACTACACTGTCCCTTCACAAAACACATCACAAGTATCCACATTAAACAAATTCATTAGCAACTAGACAACCAGATAACACAGATAGATAGTCGCATTAATCACGTAGTAAAACTAATTTACATAATCAATTAACCTATAACTGATCACAATATAAGCATAATGTATTAATCATAAAGTATCAACAATGTCATCATAATAAACATCAATGAGTGTCCTCAACTACATCATAACAATAAGCCTACCATCAACGTGTTTATTGTACCCTAAGCATTCTGAGTATCTTACCTTCCTCTTCATGCTCCTTAGCCCGACCACCTACTCATCCAAAGTAAGAATGGAGGGGCACTACATCCTCCCCCCCTAAAACTTGACTTCCTCCTGGAAGTCATAGACTAGGGTGGAAACATAACATATTAGTATTGCAACTTTCTATTGCCTACATGCGCATCCATATTAAGCAATTGTTCACAAAATAGGCACAATCGTTTCATAACAATAAGAACATTAATTCTTTACCTTTAAGGCTTATCATGTGATCTAGTTATATCTAACCACACATATTTTGAAAGTCTCATACAGTTTAGAGAATTGCATTCACATATACTCAAGGAAAAATACTTCTCATATCTTATTTCCACTATGCTTTCGACTATTACCAACATACAAAGTACAATTCTCTGTAGAGTCCTCCCTTGAACATACTATCAGAGGTTCGAAATGAACATGATAGAAACATCACTTAACACAAAATGGGGCCAACAGAAACAAACATTCGGAATAGCCACCATAGAGATTTTAAAAATAAATACAACCCAAGTGGGAGAATAATCAAATCCAACTTTAAGTCACAGAGTGCTGGCAATTTGCAACAATAAATCAAGTAAAAAGAAAAGAGTTTTGGTGACCACTCCTGTCATAAGAAAGTTCAAAGAAATAAAATTCACTGCTAACCCCCAACAACACATGAAACAACTGTTAAAAATTTCAAAACAACCAAATTATACAACAAATTCACATCACGATGTGACTAATTTTAGCCACAAAAAAGGGAGTGTCTGCTACACAACACTCAAGGACACAGGGTCCAGAATGTGTTAGAGAATGTACACCAACACCTAAATGATTTAGTTAACTACATCCTCTTATCTAAGCAACTTTTATACAAGGATTTAAGGCAACACAATCGCTACTTATGTACAAACAACTTCTATCTTTAATACAGTACAATTTCTTTTTACTAAGCTATGACCATACACAAGTACTTCCTTATGCAATAAAATATAAAGGGAATGTATGATGTCATACATAGGAATAATTTAAAGCTATAATTGACTTACAGTATCACATTCATGATCTTATGGGTCCAATGCAAGCTCCAATTGAACCCTGCACACGGTTCTCACACCGGCATACAAAATAATAATTTTCATAAATCACAACAATTCTTCCATATGAGGTCATGACCAGCTAGGTGATAAATGTTTAGGTTATCAACAACCACGTTAAGATACCCCACACATGACATCACATAACTACATGACTCACCAAATGATTAAGTCATTCTAATACTTAATTACATGCACTATCATTCAGGAAATTCATATTGGCAAATATATCATCACATTTTCATAAATGAAGAAAGAATACATCGTAGACACATAAGTAAACATGACAAAGAATTCATTTCTTAAAGAGCAAGTCTGTAAACTTATCAACCTTCTAATTTCATACTAATGCACACAGGTGGGAGGTACTATTACCAACATACTACAAAGAGAAAATCACTTAACCTAGAGCAACAACAACAATCTAGAGGTCTCAGTGTTGCAACCTAGGCTCTGATACCAAGTGTAATGCCCCGTCATGCAACCCTAGAGTGTTAGACTAACAAGTGCAAAATTTACAATTTTTTTTTTGAAGCAAGTAAATGCATTAATCATTAAATATAATTACACTATTAACAACATTAAATAAAATAAACTAACACCTCTAAGGAACATAACTGCACCAGATAAACATAAAATTATAACAATACAAGTGATATACATTATAATACAATAGAAGAGGATTTACACCATTCATTTGTAGAGATGAACAGTTACAAAGGTTCAAATACAAGATTACATGACCGATCACGTCGGTTTACAATATACAACAATATAATACAATACTAAAATTATAATATAACTCTTGAGGATGCAAGTACAAGTCTGAAACTGGAGAATCATCTACAGTGATCACGAATCAGGTCGGCCAAGAAAAACTAATGGATTAAGCTCTTCCACCCGACCATGTGGAACCTTGAGGTCCACCCCCCGAGCTAGGAGATAACATAAGGTTCCGCAACAACAACCAGACAAGGAGACGAACAGAAATATTTTTTTTTGAAGCAAGTAAATGCATTAATCATAAAGTATCAACAATGTCATCATAATAAACATCAATGAGTGTCCTCAACTACATCATAACAGTAAGCCTACCATCAACATGTTTATCATACCTCAAGCATTCCGAGTATATTACCTTCCTCTTCATGCTCCTTAGCTTGACCACCTGCTCATCCAAGGTGAGAATGGAGGGGCACTACAGTTACTTCTTGATTATTGATGTATTTATTATAGTGCATGGCTTGAGGTGGTTTCTGGATGATGTATAAGTGGTTCCCTTACATGCAAGTTTGAATCAAGCTATCATTGGCATTAATGAGGAGATTTTCCATGCCCTATGTACCTTGAAGTAGATCCAATGCAAATTTCTCCATTGGTATAGGTAGTGATATCCCTCTCTATGGATGTATACTAATTTTGACATGGTGTAAATGCTGATTTGGCATGATGTGTTATTTGTTTCCTATGAGCAAGAAGTTGGTTGTAAATTGAAATGTTATAAATACATGAAAGAAACATGTTTTTGTTATTTGTCCTTGAGCTAATTATTGTACATGTCTTAGGTTGGTCTATGGTATCAAATGAAGCATGTCAAGTTATGTAAGAAGAACACACTTTGTAAACTACAAGAAGGTTGCTTCAAACAAGAGTGATTTATAACTAAATGTCTCCATGGTAGATTGTAACAATTTTAAAAAAAGTGAGTGTAGCTATTAGTTTTCTCTTGTTACGTTTGTTGGCTTGATGCAATAGGAAGTTGATTAATATATGATAGCATAATAATGCACTACAAACTTTCTCGTAGTGGTCTCTTATTGCATGTGGGTTGTTATAGTTCTTAGGTAGATTGTTGAATTACGTTTAGCTACAAGTAGTTGCCCAATGAAGTAGGCACCAATATGATTGGTGTGAGGCTAAACACATTTCATTGTAATCATCTCTCTCCTTAGTGTAAGAGTGGATTAGATTTTTCCATGCTTTTGTGATCTAGTAGTGCAACTTATGCCACATCCCAAGCAAGTTCAAGTTGATAAATCATTATAGGATCATAATAGTGTGTTTGCATCTTGCATGTGTATTGCCTAGTTAAGTGGATTTACTTGTAGAGATATAATTTTCTTGTTATCTTTTGTTACATGTGCAAGGATCTTATCTACTTGTTGGGAGTTTTGTCAGTTTGTTTGCAACTAGTGCTATTAGAAATCTAGTGGCAAATCTTTGGGATTCATATCACCTTGGGTATAGATGTTAGGACCTTGTGTCTAATTGTTCATTTCTCTTTAATTGTCTTTTCTTAAGACCTTAGGGAGCACCTCCCTTGACATAGTAGAGCCACAAAAAGAAGTTACCTTAAATCATGAATTGGTCCATAGTTGTCCTTGCCTAATCATAGGTAATAGTTTTTTCATACTAAGTTGGCATCCCCCAAGGCTTGTGAGGTTTGTATTTAGGTTTTTGGGAGCCTATAACTTTGGAAGCCAACACTCTCATTTCATGAATCAAAAAAGAAAAACTGAACAAGTTCTTTATTTATGTTTTATGCTTGTTTCCCTTTCTATACACTATATTTGGCATAAAAAAACAATTACATATTTTTTCCATATTTACAAATATTTCAACACTTCATAATTTACCAATGTTTCCTCGTTTTCTCATTTTAAACCCAAGTAATTGAATTCCACTTACACTTTTGGTTTCTTGTGTAAATATAATACTACTACAATCTTAAGTATCTTGCCATGAATGGGGTAGTAAATAGATCATCAATGCTTGCCTTATTTAACTTACAGAAATCAACACAAATTCCAATCTTGCTTCTTTTGGATAACCATTGGGATAATTCATTCGAAATCTTCAACCAATGAAAATAGGTCATTTGCCAACATTTTATTTAATATCCTTTTCCAACTTTTACATTTGGCTGTAAGCGATATGGTATTTTCTTTATTGTCTTGGCATCCCACTAGTCTACATTTTCAATCCTTTCCTCTTATTTGATTCCAATCAATGCCATGAAACTTTTAGAAAAGATTTTCTTCATATTCCTTGACCACCTCAACTATTTTCTAGACACACTTCTTCACAATAGTCTCTTATCCTCACTGTTTTGGGTTCTTTTCTTCCTTGACTTTAGGGTGATTAAAGTGTTTCATTTTTTCTTCTATTATTTCTACTAGTTCTTGTTTCTCTTGGATTTTCACATTTAAATATTTGTTCATCTTCTTTTTGAGGCTCTTGATGAGTCCTTAATATGGTATATTAGATCATGTTTTAGTCCATTTTCCTACTTCTTACTACCCCTTCTCATCATTCTTTCATCCTATTGACCTCAAAATGATCATGCTACTCTAGTTTAATTTCATGAAATTATTAATGGTACAAAACTAACTTTTGGATAGGAACTAGGAGAGGTTGAAAATTACTAACCATTTCCATTAATAATCATTTTCTGTAGTGTATTTCAACTTATAGGACCTTTCATGGATGGCCATTTTTAAGGAATATCACCTAATAAAAATCAACAGTATAATCGTAGTTAGCAAGGAGACAATAAAGAAAAATTGACCCAAAATAATGATGAATTAATTTTGTGCTTCACCGCATGTAGCATTATTTCATGACTTGTTGTAGGATGCATCTCCTAGCTTATTGCATAATCCACTTGTTGCAAGACTAATTGGAGGATAGAATCTAATGACATTTGATAAGGGCATCTAGAATGAGTCAACATTAGTTGACTTCCTCAATAGATGCTAGCTTTTCTTTCCATGATAACTTCTCTAGTTATTCATGTGGCAAATAAAATGCAATTGGTCTAGTATTTTGAAAAACAATGCAACTAGTCGATTATTTTTTTTGTTAGCACTTTTCCTATTGGTTGCTACTTGACAAGAAGAGATCTTCCCTCTATTATTATGATTGTCTGTTTTCTCTCTTTCCCCTATATAAAGTATTTAGGTTGAGCAACATAAATATAGGATGAACATGGACAATGCAGAGTATAGAAACATACCACAAATATATGTAGTTAAAGCATCTTGTTCTTTCTACACCAATCTTTAATTGTTGCATGGTGATTTTTTCATCTTTAATAAGGATCATGTCATTTCAATCAATTCATAGTCATAGTTTGAGGGGATAAGCTATAGTTTTCTTAATGAGAAAGGGCCTAATTATTGAGTAAGATTGGTTAGTTGTCATCTCTTTTTTATGTGTTCTTTTATCTTGACATTATAAATAAATCAACATTTATTAATTTCCTATACTTCAAAGTGTTTATAATTAAGAATGTTCATATTACCATTAAAATTGTGTTTAATTTACTATTGTGCACATAAGAAACTTGGGATTAGTTTTGTTATTATTGTTAAAGCACTTTATAGTTTTTTATTTCAATAATTTCCTTCATAGAAGTAATTCTCCATTCTCATTCATCCTTTTGACTAGTCTTAGTCCCTAGTTTAGGTTGCACTAATTTTATATACACATAAAAATTTAGTAGCTCTAGCAAACACACATTGTTGATACCATAATAAGTTTATGACTTGAGTTCATCATAGCATGATACAATCCTAAAACTCAAAGACATCTTCTCAACCTCTCTTTGTTTGGTTATGAAGCCTAATGTTTCCTATTTTCCCATATGCCCTAGAGGTACAATTTCTTTACATAATTGTTGAATTCATTTCGTTTTCTATGATGGTGAGATCCTTCTAAGTGCTCTATGGATCCTTCTATCTATTTGAAAATTACAAAAGAAATATTTTAAAATGTCTTCCCAATCCTTTGTTCATTCTTAATTTCCATTGACTGCACTAGATTCTAGATAATAGCTGCGATGTTTAATAGAATAACTCTACCCATTTACAGGGTTTATTTGTTTTATTCTCTTGAAATACCCTTGATAATTATTCATAGGATAACTTGGATTGAAGTTCATGCGTGCTTCCATATTTGGTGGGACTCGTACATGTTTTCTTAAGAATCTTATCCTTGTGGAGGCCTAGACCTTAATTGTAGCACATCACCAATTTGCAGCAGCATGTGACTGGCCCAATGTGCAAGAGGATGTGTATTGTCCACACCACTACTAGTGCCTATCTAGCCATGCTAAAGCATATCCACATTTTGTAGGAATGTAGGAAATTTTCCCAATAAGGCAAAGTAGTGACCTTTGCTCGTGATGGTGGAATGTTCTATCAAGATGTATGTTGATTCCATGAAAGATGACAATTTAAGTCAAGAAGCTACCTAAAAGTACTTCTATAATATATGGATGCACTATGGGATGCCAAAATATTTAGGTTACATTCTGGAAGTAAGTTTCTTGGGAAGGTTTGGACCATTTTGTAAGAAAGATGGATGCTAAGTTCATTCCATCCACAAACAATTTAACAGAATGAAGTAGTCAAGTGATCAATTGTGCATCTCTTGAGGGTGTATAGTCTGAAGATTCCAAGGACTTGGGCTGAAAGTTTAGCCTGCATTCAACACACATGCAACAGGATTGTTCACAGTTACTAGTTTGTCTCTATTTGGGACATGTTTTGGTTAGTCTTAAACTCCATTTGATGTGGATGGGTAACAAGATGGCAAACAGAAGTAATCTACCTCAAAAGAAACCAAGGTTATTGAGTTCATTGAAAGGATCAGATTGGTATGCCAAAGTGTGCAAGAGCAATTCTTGAACTCTTAAACCAAGTCTTCAGCCTGACATAATTAACATAGGATGGAGCATATTTGCAACATGATATGGCTTTATTTGTGCAAGGATAGTCTCTAAGGACACCTTAAAAAGTCCATGCCAGTTCAATACAGCTCTTTCAGACATACCAGTGAATTGGGTACAATGCATTCAAACACAAATTATTCTCATTGAAAGGATCAGATTGGTATGCCAAAGTGTGCAAGAGCAATTCTTGAACTCTTAAACCAAGTCTTAAGCCTCACATAATTAACATAGGAAGGAGCATATTTGCAACATGATATGGCTTTATTTGAGCAAGAATAGTCTCTAAGGACACCTTAAAAAGTTCATGCCAGTTCAATACAGCCCTTTCAGACATACCAGTGAATTGGGTACAATGCAATCAAACACAAATTATTCTCATACATGTCTATGTACTCCATTGTGAATGTGGAGAACTTAAGGCTCCGTAAACCTTCCAGGTCGGATAAATGAGATATGGAGCAAGAATTCTCTTCAATTGAGGACTTTATACTGTATTCCCAACTGATGTTAGAGGACATAACATTGCTCTGAAAAATCAGAGCTTCACTTAGAAGGAAGCAGCAGTATTTACAGGTCTGTCTAAAGGGGTAGTGTCCAATCAGAGGCAAAATGTTACCAAATCAAGAAGCTAAGGGATGATTTTCATCATTTTCTTCGCTACAAAGTTTTTCAGACCAATAGCCTACTCCTTAAGGAGTATGATAAAAAAAAAGTATCAATATATATCAAACATGTATAAGATTTTTATCCACATTTGATCAAATCTGGAAAAAGTTGATAAAATAGTGATGAAAGTTGTGATCATAGTGACAAGCCATCAAACAATCTTATAAGTTCAAAATGATGTGATGAAACCTATGGTAATGCACAAGAAGTACATGGAGGTCTTGATGAATTTAGTAAACATTCCAAGCTGACAATACCACTTGATTCTGGTATTATGGCTCTCTCGAGTGGACATAACTATAGGAACAGTAATTGAACTAGATTAAACAAATTAAACTCTTAGTTAGAAGATTATTACATCCCCAAATGAATATTTCTGAAAAACAAATTTAATAAGCTATCCTTTCATAGAGATACCTCAACAATTTTGGCAGAAGTTATTAATTCACATAGAATGTAACTCCTGTGAGAAACAATAGGGCAAGGATTCTTTTCTGGAATTAATATATCGACATCATATTTGGATGGAGAATATGTTTTATTCCCCAAAATTGATGTAATTACTGTCAAATAAAATAGCAAGATTAACATATATAACTCTTCATTACAGGTTTTGTAATTTCCATATCCCTAGTTGGAAAAAAATTACCTGTACTTTGTTGTATACCTGGTTTTAGTTGAGTCTTTTTTTATTATTAAATGATATAAAAATCTGGTTGGACGTTATTTCTAAAGTAGAATTCATACATAAAAATGACTCAAAAAATTGAGATATGCAATAGAAATATTTTAAAACTTCAAGAGTCCCAGTTCGTAGGAAAAGGAAAATCCTCAAGGCATATCAGGTAAGTGGTAAAAATATGTAGTCTGGTAGAAAATTTGTAATGTCATTTAACAGATTGGACATCAAAAACGAGATGCAAACAACTCACATGCTATAATATCAGTGATTTCTGCATTTCTTCCAACACCCAAAACTGGAATAAAACTTGTTACAGGTGATCCAAAAGAAGTATCATTTTTAAATAATGCTGGCTCTTTGTAAAATCCATGTAGCTCTGTTGCTTCTGTGAACGCCACTCTCAATTTATCAATGGAAATAACATTTGAAACAAAGTATACTCTGAAGCTCTGCAAATACAAAAACATTACCAAATTAAAATGAATACAACCAAATTCTTACAACCTAGAAACTTCAGAAATTAATCCATCACAGGAAAGCCTTACCATGACATCCTCCCAAAAGAGACAAGCCTTTTGCAACCTTTTATGGAGGACATTTATACAAAATCTTGCAATGTTTGTTAAAGATTTATTCTGTTCAACCATGATGTTATTACTTGATTGAGTGGGAAAGACATCATGAAGTGTTTTAGTACAGATCTCGTATACTGCATCTGATGTCAATGTGAGTGTAGCTGCACATAAATGACCACATACATCAAAACTCTCACAGCATGAAGAAGTCATTTGCTCATAACTAAAGCCTTCAGTCACGTTAATGTCTGCATCTCCAACACCTTTTACATTGTCGACAATTTCATCTTGAGAATTGTGATCATCCTCATAAAGAGGAACATAGACAATTGGTTTGACTTCCACTAATGCCCTGAAAAATTCAATAACTTATTTTTGTAAAATTAAAGCAGATTCACGATTCTAGGATAACAAGTATGCTTTTCCTAAACTGAAGAAACTGAAATTTGAATATACAACAGGAATGGCTATAATTAAGCATGTAAAGGAAGCATGATTTACAGACATTTGTAATAGGAGTGGCAAATCCTAATTTCAAAAAATATAATTTTGCAAAGCATTTGTAAATGTCATAAGATATTTTTCTGTCTCATAATTCATTTTGACTTTAAGTCTTCATTCTCAAAAGAAAGCAAAAAACAAACTGGACTTTACAATATCAACTAGAATTATACGATTTTGAGTATCTATGTTATACAGTAGACCTTTAGGCCTCAAGTACAACCAAGGCAAACCAATGTTATTGAGGATTTAAAAGTTGAAACCATTGTACAACCCTCTTCCAAACCATTGTGTTTATGAATCATTGCATCTCCTTCCTGCTAATGGATTTAGTTCAACCTAGATATTAAAGTTGAACAAACAAAGCATCACAACACTTGAAGTGATGACTTGGTGTCCATGGTTGTTTGGCTTATGATACTGGGGTGTTTCTCCAACTTCTATGGTGTATTGACTGGTCTCTGAGGCATGTCCTATATGAGGAAGTGTGTTTTACCTAGTTAACATTGGTAAAAAGGATTCTGTTGTTTATAACACTGTTGCACAGAAATTTAATTAGACATCAACTGCCTTGTATAAAGGGATTGAGCCCTATCTAGATGCATGATCTTGTGAAACTCTTGACTCTCTGAGGATGACCTGAATGCTTAAAATGAAATAACATCTCATCATTATTGAAATTATGTGCATTAAAAAGCAACTGCTTGGTACGAACATTAGAAATTGGTTGTTCTTTTATGGAAGTTTCATATATATCGTCTTTCATTTAGCCTTGGGCACATTTGTAAAGGCTTGAGATTGAAGAATCCTGGAAAAACTGCCCTGATTTATCTAATTACCTTCTTGATCTCATAAAACTTGGGCCCCTTTCTGTAATTCAGATAGTTGTATGATTGAGAGAGTTGCTAGGTCTTATTGGTAAACAAAATAATTGTAGGCATATTGTTAGCATTTTAATTTGTCTCTTCTGAGACAACACAAACCAAAATAGTATATGAGGTAGAACCTCTCTTCAAACTATATGGGGAAGCTCCTTGAGATCTAAAACTACCTTAGACACTAAACTATAGACAAAATATATAGTTATTCACACCATACAATATTTCTTTGGAGGGTTTTTCCCTCATTTGATAAAAAAACAAAGAGTAGAAATAAAGGGTGGACATCGGTGCAATAGAACAAGAGCAGAATTGATTCCACAAGTCTGCAATGCTGCTACAGCCATAAGAGCATTACTCAAGATTAGGATTGACTCGACAAACCAAAAGTATAAATGTAATTCAATTACTTGGGATTTAATTGGGAAATAGTTGAACGAATAAAAAAAGTTGTTTTTCCATCCAACATTGCCAAAAAGTATTTTTATTTTCTGCTTTTTAAAACTAGAGGAAGAGTCTAGCGCTGGCAGCCCTAGCAGGGGCAAGAGGCAGCACCCCCTATAGGATCAAGGGGCAGCACCCCTCGCGCACTCCCTATAGCAATACAGGGTGAGGCCGAGGGGTAGAACTCCCACCACCAAGCCCAAATTAATGCCTTGAGATTGTACGCTCAAAATCGTGACTCCGGTTGCCTGGGGCTGTCGGGTCAGATTTCAGCACGCACACGAACCCTTCCCTCCTTGCCACAGGGTGATCCGCCATGTCACTCTCGCTCATGTGGAAGTAGCCAGTCGAGAGGAGGCGAGACACGGCGAGGGTCTGGCTCGTTGGAGAGCTGGACTTCGCAGAAATCCATGTGCAAGAATCCAAATCTCCACTTGCACCTGCAGGATCTCCCGAGGGAGATCTGGTAATAATAATAGGGGAGATTTGGATTGGTTGAGCGGAACTGAAAATCGAAAGCGGGAGATGGATAGGGGGGGCCTCTAGAAGGCTTTTAGGGGGTGCAGAGGATGAAAAACATAGTGGAAAGGTGAAAACTCACCTACAAGACACTTACAATGCTTAGGAGCAAGGTCGAAAGCCCAAAAAACGTAAATCGACAAGTGTCGCAAAAAGATGCAGAGAAGCGTCGCAACTGACGAGAGAGAAATTGACAAAGAGGAATCAACACAAGACAAGAAAGAAGACACATCATCAAGAGGTTTGCTACTTATAGGACATTATTTCACACTTACATGTAACAAGGATTAAAATCATCATAGGGGTCCTCATGGAGGCTGTGCGTGATTTTTGTGCCTACATATTTGCCCCCTCGGGGACGGTAGTCTACATGAAAGGTAGGTATCGTTCCCGAACTAAGCCTTACCTATTGTTGATTTTCCCGCAATTTGTAACTGTAATAACTAGTATTAGTCCAACATTTAAACATATCAAAACAAATAATGAAAACTGAAATGACGAACTTACCATAAATCATTCGAGTTCGACTAGCTGTTTGCTTTTGTCGGTTTGTGTAATGTTCCATTTTTGGTGCATTGATTATTGTGAGCATTTTGGCTTGTCCTTAGTCTCTTGGTGGCTTTCCGGCTTTGTTGGGAGAACTCCAATGTTCTTGGAATGGCCACAGATCAGTTTTACAAAGTAATTGGTTATGGCTTTGAGCTCAGATGGTGTTCAAGATCGCAGTGATGCTTTCTGATGTTTGATCGGGTTCCCGGTTTGCTCTCCAAGATTCTTGGAGAGGCCGTCTATTTTTAGAAAGTCACCTGGAGGGCATCATTCATCTTCCCAAACATCATGGAGTATGTTGGTATGCTTAAATTTGCAGTTTGGTGATATTTGGGATTTTCCGTAAAATCAGTTGATTTAATGAGCTAAACAATTAATTATTGCACTTAAGTTAAAAAGGTTGGGAAATTTTCATTTAACACTTAAGTGTTATAGCTCATTGGAAAGGGGATGAAAAGCTCTAAATCATGGATGCATCATATTGGGGCCTTGTGAATCAAATATTCCCTTTATTTTGATAAAGGGGTTTTTTGAGCTAAGAGGAGCTTTTAATTAAAAAAGTGACTTTAAGTTGTGCACACATAATGAATTATTTTTTATAGTTTTGAGGAGAAATATGAAGGGATAGAGGAAATAATATTTTATTTTTCTCAAAAAGTTATAAAAGGAAGAGATGGGCTTATTGTTTGGGCATGCTTGGATTTGTATTGTTACTCTGCTGGATTGAACCTGCGTGTTCTTCCATTTTTCTCTTGAGGACGAAAACCCTCTTGTAGAATGCTCTTGAAGACAAAAACCCTCTTGAGGTTTGGTGTGATTTCATACAGAAGTCACCATTGTGCTAAAGGGGGATTGGGAGCAAGCTCATACAGAGTTTGCCATGGTGCTGAATATGGTTGCAGAGTTTTGAGAAGTTTTGGTTGTAGAGATTATCTAGTTTTCTTTGTAATCTGATGTCATTGATATTAACAGTTGATCTTTTGTGTTTTTGTCAAGTTAGAGGTCCTTTCTCATGCTGGTCGTACCTCCATTGGCCGTACCAGCTGAAACCAAGTTTTGGAAAAATAAAATTAATGGCAAGATCTTTTGATTCCATTCTTTTTCCAAAATGGTAGTCTTGTCTAGGCGTCCACATCCATGTTTATTAGATTGCATTTGAAGCACTGACTAAATTACTAGAAGCTGCCGTACATTCTGGCCGTACGGCCCTGATTTAGCATTAAAAAACAGTCAATTCTTAATGTCTGATTTTTGAGTGCAGTTTGAGAGTCTTTATCCGGTTTTAGATGTCCATATCCATGTGGTATTCATTAAAATCATGAAAGGCAGTTCTAAGTGAGTTTTGGTATGGTCCGTACCAGCACTTATACATGCCGCACTAGTCTGAAACTTTAAGTTTATTCTCTGCTAAAATCTTTGATGTATTATGTGCTTCAATCAGTAGGGAGATGCATCATTAGTCTCTTAGAAGTTGTCAAAAGAGTTACAATATGTTTGTGAGCATCATACATGAAGACACTTTCTATGCAGGGCAGATTGATCGGATATCTTCCGAGTTGCAGCAGTGAGGATCAACAGGGTGTTTGCAGTATAGGAGGCATCTAAATATTCAAGTAATTTGCAGAGTATCAGCATTCTTCTTCAAAGAGACTCCTATCAAGTCTTAAAATTCAAGTTTATGATCAGCATTGTATTTGATATAATTGTAATCTTTCTTTGTGAATCACATTAAGTCCCCTGGATGGTTTACCGCCAATGTGGAGGGAAAGAACATATAAGTACATTGTAACCCTTGTATGGTTTTACCGCTAGTGAGGATAAAGAACATTTTTCTTTCTTTCTACCCACTGAATAAGTGGTGAATACCCACTGCATAAGTGGATGATTTTGTAACCTTTCATGCATATTTCATACCCACCCTTAGAAGTGGTGAATCCCCACATTATGTGGATGCCCGCCGCAGCGAATGAATCATAGTTTAGGGTTGCATAGTTATTCATTGTAGCCAATCACCGTATGCTCTCACCTTGCCCATCCTGAGAACTGGGTGATCAGAAAGTGTGAGGCAATTAGTTGTTATATGCAATTTATGCTAACACTGATATCCTTGTATGTAATTTGGAAAAAATATCGGGGTAGCATCTTACAGTTTGGACCTGTACGGATGAAAGCACGCAAAACGATGCATGAAAAAGATGCATAAAAGCAAAGAACTAGTCTAAATGCACAAATGAAACTAAGCTAAGGGCAAACAAAACAAATCAAATTGTGAGATCGGAGCGAAATGGTGACGAAATCGATCGTGTGAGCAGTCATTGGAAAGGTATCGTCGAGGAGATCGCAAAGATGGCCACCTCTTCTTCAACCGCGGAGAATCGAGTATGCAAACAATGAAAAACCCTTCTCTAAAACCTAGTTTGAATTTTGTGAAAAATCTCTTGAATTGTTTGTTTTTGTCAATTTTTCTCGTTGCATTGTATCTGTCTCGTCGTTTAGAGCAAGATAGGTTTTTCGTTTTCTGAAATCGGCCGAAAAATGAGGTTTTTAGAGCAATTTTTGATCGGGGGATCCTCCTCTAGGGTCGCCCCTTTTGTCAGGCAAGTCGCCCGAGCGTGATCCTGCAAAACAGCAGGGTTGCCTGGGGGCGACCCTGTTGGGCTGATTTTGACTGAAATTTCATGTTGTTTGATGCTTGTTTCACTCTGATCTAACATGTTTTGGCTACTATATTTCCCTGTTTATTGCAATTTTGAAGGTTTATACACTTTTTTTGGTTGGATTTTCTGCAGTTTTACGATTTTTAGGGATTTTTGCGAGTTTACGAGTTCTAATCTAAAGTTCTCTTATGATTTTGCAGGACATGTGTATCTGATGGAATGCCTGCCGAGAGTAGGGATGGCTCTCAGGGACGTTTGTTTCGTTGAGTAGCGAGGATCATGCTATTTTGAGGAGGGCAGGTCTAGCTAGAGTTTGTCACATGCCTGTTATTCATCCTATGTCTCGTATATGCTGTGACATTCTGACATACTGGGATGCAAACAGAAACACATTCAGGGTCCCACAAATCTCCAGAGAGTGGACCATCACTCTTTATGATGTGTATTGTATACTTGGGGTTCCTGTGAGAGGACAGCCTTTAGTTCTTCCAGTTAGCGAGTCCTTCGAGGACAAGGCTTCTTGGGCAGCTTTTAGGGGGGTTAGTCACCCCGGGGATTAGACAAGAGTTCAGCTCACTTCTGTGCCACGACTTCGCATCCCACTTTTGAGGAGATTCCTGATTGGGTTGATTGCATTGAGGTTGTCAGGAGACAAGGCCTCGGCTTGTCTGAGATGGTGTTGGGCACCCATCATTCATGATATTGAGGAGGGCACAGTTTATGCTTGGGGATTGGACATCTTGGCCAGGTTTACAGAGACTTCTATCAGATTTCACGGCAAGGGGCTCTAGCTTTTAGCCACTCTTCTTTGATCATGACATGGATATTTGAGCACGTGAGGCCCTATCAGAAGCTCATTCCGATTCCAGATAGACACTTACCAAGAGTAGCGAGGTGCATGCATGTTGGTCACTTTGATGCTTCTTTACCCACTGTTGCTACTCTTACCGATGAGGACATGGAGGGATCCTGGGCCCGGGATGGCGAGATCAGAGAGTACTGTTGCGGAGTATCGGAGATTTCAGACTGTAATGGTCTAGTTGAGGCCCATCGAGTTGATCGTGTTTCACAACAGTTCGACGAGGATATCCCTGAGGACTTGCCCCCAGTGTCCACTTGCTATGCCACTTGCTATAGGACTGTCCAGGAGATGGATGAGATTGGGCAGAGGACCGTAGTTTGGACTCCCTTGACTCTTGGAGTCTTCATTACTAGAGTTTCGAGAGGACAGAGAGGAGGGAGAGGAGGGAGAGGGACTCCTTGATCTCTCATTGTGGCTGTGGATTCAGAGTCCACTGACGAGGACTATGTTCCAGATGATGATGATTCGTCAGACGAGGGCCTTCCCGAGGATGAAGATTTTGATGACATTGATGATGCAGATGATGCTCCTGATATCCCTGAGGGTCCTCCTATGGTTCCTCGACCTCCTCATTCGGATGAGGTGATGCGACAATTTGACCCTGATTGGTAGCCTAGTGATCCACGTTAAGTCTAGTCTATTTGCTTTTTGTACTTTTGTCCTTTCTCTTTTCATGGGGAACTAACTTGTTTTCCTTCGATTTGCTCTTTCAGGTAACGTCGGAGAGTGGAGGGATTTTGTTTGCAAAATCAATGTTGGATTGGCTTCTCCCTTCACTAGGATGACTCGTGATCGTCTTTTAGATGATCCTAGTGTGCCACCTGTTGCGGGGCGGCACTGACATTTTTGCTCCTGTCTACCATGGATGCCAGATGAATGCAGAGTTGAAGACCCAGGTTGACACCCTTAAGGGTGAGAATCAGGTACTCCGAGAGATGGCTCGCCTTAATTTTGGACGACGTGATGCTAGTATGGCGGGGCCTTCATAGTCACATGCTCACAATAGAGCACCTCACTCTCATATGTCTCATGGAGCGACGAGTGGTATTCGTAGACGGAGGAGCCGAAGTCCTGAGGGTTTCGTTGGAGAGAACCGCCCTTAACTTCCTTTCTTGAAATCGTGCCCCCTTGCGTGGGGAGCCTCTACTTCTTTTGAGAGCATTTTGTCCTAGCTCTTTGATACCTTTGTATATGTAAACTTTGGATGTATCTATGAAAGTTTATCCTTTTATGGTTTTTGCCTATCGAATTTGTACTCATCTCTTGTGCATGTTTGGAGGGTTGGGAACTTTTTTATTTATGTTTGACTTTTTCAACTCTTTTAACAATGCAAGTATGACAACTATGACATTTTTGTAATTTTTTGTGGCATATATATAAGATGCAGTTTACGATATGATAATGCAGAAACACAAGAAATGTTGAAATGAAATATTTACTCTTACTGAATGTCACGAGATATGACATTTGACTTTATTGCTTTGGGACTCTTTTTCTGATTTTTGACATGAATGCAATGTGGAACAAACAATGTGACTATTCTTAGATACGATTTTGGATTCAAGGGATTGTTGGTTGTCCTAATATAAGAGACCTATTCAAGGCTATGAGATAGGATTTAGAAAAACTCAAGTAGGGAGCGGGCATGAAGATGGAGTGTTTCTGAACTTTGGCTTTGCTAAAGGCTAAACACTAATCCTTACCTAGATAAGACAAGCTGACAAGCTTTCAACTTAGATAAGTGTTTAGCCTTTGGCTTCGCTAAAGGCTAAACACTGATCCTTACCTAGATAAGACAAGCTGACAAGCTTTCAACTTAGACAAGTAGCAAATTTTATCGGTGTTCGCTAGACTTAGATCATTAGATGGAAAGCAAGGTAGACCTGGGGTAAAGGATAAATGGGAAAGAACAAGGGTCCCTAGGTAGAAGATGATCCTAGAGACCACTAGACTCTTCGGTTTTGCTTAGCTAGTGCGTGTGTGTGCTTTGTACCTTTCTTTCTCTGTTAGAATGTCACCCTTGAGGCTTCGAGCTTAGACTGATCTCCACTCAAGAGTACGGACATTCAACAATCTTCTTTCACTCTTTTTTTTTTTGCTTTTTACTTTTTAAGAAATGAATGTTTTTTGGAACTTTTGATATGCAATACTTTGATCTCTTAGTTCTCACTTTTTGACACTCTTATTTTGATCACTCATTTTTTTATTCACTCGAATCTTAGAATGCTTCCTTCAGAGTTTTGATCTTCCTAACGTTTCTGGCCATGAAAGATAAGGGGTTGAGTGCCACCTAAAGTTTTTGTAATCTGTTTGGACTTCTCTTCTACTAGGGAAGAATTGGGAAGGTCTACTTGCAAGCTTCCATTGAACACTGTGGGTTTGAATACTGACTTTGTTTAGACCTAACATCTTGACTCATTAAGACTGGGATCAGTGTAAAGCTAAGAGCTAGGCTTTGATTAGAATCACTAGGAATGAAGGGGGATAATGGCGATTGTGAAAATGGGAAATCTCTAGGTCCTAAAAGGATGACATATATCTAGGCAACATTAGACTCCTTACTGAAGAGAAAATAGCATAAGAGCAAGTCACTAACAGTAATGCAAGATGAACAAAATGATACAGAAATGCAAGAAACAAATTGTTTTTGACATTTTGATTTTTATTATTTTTTTGATTTTTTATGTTTTATGATTTTTGGTTTTTAGACATAATATTTCTTGAGGTGAAAGGCATTGACTGTTTCGCCAAATTCCTCTCCCTCCATTGTGCACAAGAGATAGGCACCGTTTCCAACATCTTCTTTGACCATGTAAGGACGTATCCAATTGGGTCCGAATTTTCTTCCTTCACCTGCTCTTTTATTGATCAGATTGTCTATCCTGAGCACCAGATCTCCCACTTGAAAGGACCTTGGGATGACCTTTTTGTTATACTGCTTTTTCATTCTTGCTAGATAAGAATCATGTCTTTGAATAGCTCTCAAGCGTGTTTCATCCATCATTTCTAATTCGGCCAACCTTACTGCTCTATACTCTTTCGTTGTCCAATAATCCTTGTAGTGACACTCACAGGCTAGGCAATTGCACCTCCAACGGTAATACCGCCTCCGACCCAAAGGTGAGGGCATAAGGGGTGGTTCCAATTGGAGTCCGAATGCTTGTTCTGTAAACCCATAGAGCTGGATACAACTGCAAGTGCCAATCCCTTTTAGAATCCTTTATGATTTTAACCAGTATTGACTTCAAAGTTTTGTTGGTAGCTTCTGCTTGTCCGTTCCCTTGAGCATAGTAGACTGAAGGGGAGTTGTGATTGATGTGAAATCTCTCACATAACTCTCTTACTTGTGGATTTTTGAATGACGAGGCATTATCTGTTACTATCACTTGGGGGATTCCGAACCGGCAAATGATTTGATGCAATAAGAATTTAGCGATTACAGTCCCCGAGACTGTAGTGAGAAGCATGGCCTCCACCCATTTTGTGTCATGTCCCTGCATTATGTATTATTCATTCAAATCAAAGATATGAATGATATTATAAATTGAATATATTTAAATAATATTTATTTAAAACAATTAAAAGATATATTATTATTATATTTATAAATAACACATAAACAATAATAATATATTATAAATATATCTAATAATATAAATATAAATATTCTTATATTTATCTTATATTATAATATAAATATAAATAATATAATATAAATCATATGATATAATATAAATAATACAAAATAAATAATATATCATTTATTATAATGATATAACATAAATACAAATAATATAAATAAACTATGTTAAGGGAGTTACGTATGGTTACCACAGGTCATAGAAGGGAATAACATAAAGTAATAAAAATTATAAAAGGGTAAGTATGTCTTTTACCACCAAGCATAATAAATATCCCTTGAAAGGGAAATAAATAAAGAAAAGAAGATGGGCAATAAATAAATAATATCCCATAAATAAATATATTTAGATCCGCATTATATTTATATATATTTCTAAGTCATAACTAGAAAATATATCATAAATATATATAAGGAGGAATTATTCAAGTAAAAATAAATATAATAATAATAATATATAATAGTAAATATATATTTATTCATTGCATAATATAAGGGCATAAATATATATAGGGAGAAATTATTCAAGTAAAAATAAATATAATAATAGTAATATATAATAGTAAATATATATTTATTCATTGCATAATATAAGGGCATTCATATATGGAATCGGGCTGTCGAGAAGATGTCGATCTCATAATAAGGAGCCCTTAACTAATACAAACAAATATCGAGTATCAAAGTTTAATAATACTTATTTATTAAGGGTGGTGACGGGTGGTGAATTGCACCCCTTCAAACTTATAAATATTAACGGGCCCATCTAACAAAGGAGGAAAAAGGAATAGAAAAAAGAAGGGAATAAATATTTACGGCAGTACCTACAGATTGTCTAAACAACAGGTAAGTATTTTAAAATATTTAATTATTAAGATGTGATATATCTATGTATATGTGTGTGTAAATATATATATTTATATAAATAAATAAATATATATATACAATAATATTAATAACATATATAATAATACAATATAGAGATATTATGAATATTATAACAAATATTATAATATATAAGTATTAAATAATAGGCAAAAGATAATAGAATCCAGTACGTCATCTAACCTAAGATAAAAAATATATATATAATGTTAGATATGTATATAAATGATAGAATAATAAGTAGATCTCTACAAAGGGATTGATTATGAGATCACCTTTAAGAAGAAATCAACATGACCCTAGAGTACCGGGCTAGGACTAGTAGCCTTCCCCTTAATCCACCTACACACCTTATTAGTATGAGACTGGTGGTCAGAAGGAATCTAGTGTCTAGCACTCGAGCTGGCAAGTCATTGCCCCTCCGAGCTAAGAGTGAAGTATTGCCGGGTGTAGCATGAAGCTCTTAGACCTAGGGTAAGAACGAAGTATTGCCGGGTGTAGCATGAAGTTCTTGACCTTATGGTTGCGTAGGACCTAGATAATATTAATAGCCTAACGGTAGGTGAACCTCGAGCTGGCTATAAGCCCCTCCGAGCCAAGAGTGAAGTACCTCCGGGTGTGAGGTGAAGCCTTGGGCCTACGGCCGTGGGTCTTGGAATCCTTAACCCACCCTCTCATATTAGGTGAGTGGTTTGATTAATGGATAGGATTACGAACGTCCTCCCCGAGGTATGTCCATGACTCGTGTGATTAATGATATAAGATAGATCATGAACCAATGATGAAAATGAATAACATATATGTGAACGTGTGTTAATGCATAATGATGAAATGAATTATATGAAACTTAATGTGAATATAATCTAATATGTTCCAGTCTTAATGATTATATGTTGAAAGAAATGATTAAAGATTACTAATGTTCTCTTTTACTAAGTTGGAGTTGTGTTAAAAAGTGAAAAATTTAAGCTTACTAGAAGGGGACATTACAGTGGTATCAGAGCAGTGATCCTGCCATCCTGTGAATAATAGTTAAATAAAAATAAATAAATAAATAAATTAAAAAAAAAGAAAAAAAAAGTAAGAATCAATGAAAACCCAGGTATGAATTTGCTGGAATAATAGTGTTTAATACATTGATAAAATATTTTAAATATATAGATGTAACATTAAAAATTAAAATTTACTCAATATGTTATGATGCAACATTAAAAAAACTAAAATTTACTTACAAATATCTAATTAGTAAATAATGAGTAAATAAGGTAAAAAATAAATAAGAATAAATTAACTCTTTAATAAAATTACATTAAGTAAATACTCTAAATGAAGTAGTAAAATAAAGTAACTCTATTGAATTCTTATAAAGTAATATATTTGACAAAATTATTTTCATCTTGACTTAATGTTATTTTATAACTATAAGATTATATCATAATATATAATATTATAAATATTATGTGTTGTATAAATACATCATATATAGTTTATATATAGATGTATTTTTAGGAAACACATATAAATTAATTAAGGATGAATATAAATATAAAATTTGTGATCATAATAACCATGTGATTAGACCCACAATCCTATTAAACATAACTATAACTTTTAAAATAAATAAATAAATAAATAAATAATAAAAAGTATTATATACTTTAATATTAAATTTATTATTACCATTTTTAATATATACTTTAATATTAAATTACTTATACTTTGGCCTAATCCTTTAACCATAATAATTGTGATTGCTTGAGGACAAGCAATCTTGAGTGGGGAGGGTTGTCATGTCCCTGCATTATGTATTATTCATTCAAATCAAAGATATGAATGATATTATAAATTGAATATATTTAAATAATATTTATTTAAAACAATTAAAAGATATATTATTATTATATTTATAAATAACACATAAACAATAATAATATATTATAAATATATCTAATAATATAAATATAAATATTCTTATATTTATCTTATATTATAATATAAATATAAATAATATAATATAAATCATATGATATAATATAAATAATACAAAATAAATAATATATCATTTATTATAATGATATAACATAAATACAAATAATATAAATAAACTATGTTAAGGGAGTTACGTATGGTTACCACAGGTCATAGAAGGGAATAACATAAAGTAATAAAAATTATAAAAGGGTAAGTATGTCTTTTACCACCAAGCATAATAAATATCCCTTGAAAGGGAAATAAATAAAGAAAAGAAGATGGGCAATAAATAAATAATATCCCATAAATAAATATATTTAGATCCGCATTATATTTATATATATTTCTAAGTCATAACTAGAAAAGATATCATAAATATATATAGGGAGGAATTATTCAAGTAAAAATAAATATAATAATAATAATATATAATAGTAAATATATATTTATTCATTGCATAATATAAGGGCATAAATATATATAGGGAGAAATTATTCAAGTAAAAATAAATATAATAATAGTAATATATAATAGTAAATATATATTTATTCATTGCATAATATAAGGGCATTCATATATGGAATCGGGCTGTCGAGAAGATGTCGATCTCATAATAAGGAGCCCTTAACTAATACAAACAAATATCGAGTATCAAAGTTTAATAATACTTATTTATTAAGGGTGGTGACGGGTGGTGAATTGCACCCCTTCAAACTTATAAATATTAACGGGCCCATCTAACAAAGGAGGAAAAAGGAATAGAAAAAAGAAGGGAATAAATATTTACGGCAGTACCTACAGATTGTCTAAACAACAGGTAAGTATTTTAAAATATTTAATTATTAAGATGTGATATATCTATGTATATGTGTGTGTAAATATATATATTTATATAAATAAATAAATATATATATACAATAATATTAATAACATATATAATAATACAATATAGAGATATTATGAATATTATAACAAATATTATAATATATAAGTATTAAATAATAGGCAAAAGATAATAGAATCCAGTACGTCATCTAACCTAAGATAAAAAATATATATATAATGTTAGATATGTATATAAATGATAGAATAATAAGTAGATCTCTACAAAGGGATTGATTATGAGATCACCTTTAAGAAGAAATCAACATGACCCTAGAGTACCGGGCTAGGACTAGTAGCCTTCCCCTTAATCCACCTACACACCTTATTAGTATGAGACTGGTGGTCAGAAGGAATCTAGTGTCTAGCACTCGAGCTGGCAAGTCATTGCCCCTCCGAGCTAAGAGTGAAGTATTGCCGGGTGTAGCATGAAGCTCTTAGACCTAGGGTAAGAACGAAGTATTGCCGGGTGTAGCATGAAGTTCTTGACCTTATGGTTGCGTAGGACCTAGATAATATTAATAGCCTAACGGTAGGTGAACCTCGAGCTGGCTATAAGCCCCTCCGAGCCAAGAGTGAAGTACCTCCGGGTGTGAGGTGAAGCCTTGGGCCTACGGCCGTGGGTCTTGGAATCCTTAACCCACCCTCTCATATTAGGTGAGTGGTTTGATTAATGGATAGGATTACGAACGTCCTCCCCGAGGTATGTCCATGACTCGTGTGATTAATGATATAAGATAGATCATGAACCAATGATGAAAATGAATAACATATATGTGAACGTGTGTTAATGCATAATGATGAAATGAATTATATGAAACTTAATGTGAATATAATCTAATATGTTCCAGTCTTAATGATTATATGTTGAAAGAAATGATTAAAGATTACTAATGTTCTCTTTTACTAAGTTGGAGTTGTGTTAAAAAGTGAAAAATTTAAGCTTACTAGAAGGGGACATTACAGTGGTATCAGAGCAGTGATCCTGCCATCCTGTGAATAATAGTTAAATAAAAATAAATAAATAAATAAATTAAAAAAAAAGAAAAAAAAAGTAAGAATCAATGAAAACCCAGGTATGAATTTGCTGGAATAATAGTGTTTAATACATTGATAAAATATTTTAAATATATAGATGTAACATTAAAAATTAAAATTTACTCAATATGTTATGATGCAACATTAAAAAAACTAAAATTTACTTACAAATATCTAATTAGTAAATAATGAGTAAATAAGGTAAAAAATAAATAAGAATAAATTAACTCTTTAATAAAATTACATTAAGTAAATACTCTAAATGAAGTAGTAAAATAAAGTAACTCTATTGAATTCTTATAAAGTAATATATTTGACAAAATTATTTTCATCTTGACTTAATGTTATTTTATAACTATAAGATTATATCATAATATATAATATTATAAATATTATGTGTTGTATAAATACATCATATATAGTTTATATATAGATGTATTTTTAGGAAACACATATAAATTAATTAAGGATGAATATAAATATAAAATTTGTGATCATAATAACCATGTGATTAGACCCACAATCCTATTAAACATAACTATAACTTTTAAAATAAATAAATAAATAAATAAATAATAAAAAGTATTATATACTTTAATATTAAATTTATTATTACCATTTTTAATATATACTTTAATATTAAATTACTTATACTTTGGCCTAATCCTTTAACCATAATAATTGTGATTGCTTGAGGACAAGCAATCTTGAGTGGGGAGGGTTGTCATGTCCCTGCATTATGTATTATTCATTCAAATCAAAGATATGAATGATATTATAAATTGAATATATTTAAATAATATTTATTTAAAACAATTAAAAGATATATTATTATTATATTTATAAATAACACATAAACAATAATAATATATTATAAATATATCTAATAATATAAATATAAATATTCTTATATTTATCTTATATTATAATATAAATATAAATAATATAATATAAATCATATGATATAATATAAATAATACAAAATAAATAATATATCATTTATTATAATGATATAACATAAATACAAATAATATAAATAAACTATGTTAAGGGAGTTACGTATGGTTACCACAGGTCATAGAAGGGAATAACATAAAGTAATAAAAATTATAAAAGGGTAAGTATGTCTTTTACCACCAAGCATAATAAATATCCCTTGAAAGGGAAATAAATAAAGAAAAGAAGATGGGCAATAAATAAATAATATCCCATAAATAAATATATTTAGATCCGCATTATATTTATATATATTTCTAAGTCATAACTAGAAAAGATATCATAAATATATATAGGGAGGAATTATTCAAGTAAAAATAAATATAATAATAATAATATATAATAGTAAATATATATTTATTCATTGCATAATATAAGGGCATAAATATATATAGGGAGAAATTATTCAAGTAAAAATAAATATAATAATAGTAATATATAATAGTAAATATATATTTATTCATTGCATAATATAAGGGCATTCATATATGGAATCGGGCTGTCGAGAAGATGTCGATCTCATAATAAGGAGCCCTTAACTAATACAAACAAATATCGAGTATCAAAGTTTAATAATACTTATTTATTAAGGGTGGTGACGGGTGGTGAATTGCACCCCTTCAAACTTATAAATATTAACGGGCCCATCTAACAAAGGAGGAAAAAGGAATAGAAAAAAGAAGGGAATAAATATTTACGGCAGTACCTACAGATTGTCTAAACAACAGGTAAGTATTTTAAAATATTTAATTATTAAGATGTGATATATCTATGTATATGTGTGTGTAAATATATATATTTATATAAATAAATAAATATATATATACAATAATATTAATAACATATATAATAATACAATATAGAGATATTATGAATATTATAACAAATATTATAATATATAAGTATTAAATAATAGGCAAAAGATAATAGAATCCAGTACGTCATCTAACCTAAGATAAAAAATATATATATAATGTTAGATATGTATATAAATGATAGAATAATAAGTAGATCTCTACAAAGGGATTGATTATGAGATCACCTTTAAGAAGAAATCAACATGACCCTAGAGTACCGGGCTAGGACTAGTAGCCTTCCCCTTAATCCACCTACACACCTTATTAGTATGAGACTGGTGGTCAGAAGGAATCTAGTGTCTAGCACTCGAGCTGGCAAGTCATTGCCCCTCCGAGCTAAGAGTGAAGTATTGCCGGGTGTAGCATGAAGCTCTTAGACCTAGGGTAAGAACGAAGTATTGCCGGGTGTAGCATGAAGTTCTTGACCTTATGGTTGCGTAGGACCTAGATAATATTAATAGCCTAACGGTAGGTGAACCTCGAGCTGGCTATAAGCCCCTCCGAGCCAAGAGTGAAGTACCTCCGGGTGTGAGGTGAAGCCTTGGGCCTACGGCCGTGGGTCTTGGAATCCTTAACCCACCCTCTCATATTAGGTGAGTGGTTTGATTAATGGATAGGATTACGAACGTCCTCCCCGAGGTATGTCCATGACTCGTGTGATTAATGATATAAGATAGATCATGAACCAATGATGAAAATGAATAACATATATGTGAACGTGTGTTAATGCATAATGATGAAATGAATTATATGAAACTTAATGTGAATATAATCTAATATGTTCCAGTCTTAATGATTATATGTTGAAAGAAATGATTAAAGATTACTAATGTTCTCTTTTACTAAGTTGGAGTTGTGTTAAAAAGTGAAAAATTTAAGCTTACTAGAAGGGGACATTACAGTGGTATCAGAGCAGTGATCCTGCCATCCTGTGAATAATAGTTAAATAAAAATAAATAAATAAATAAATTAAAAAAAAAGAAAAAAAAAGTAAGAATCAATGAAAACCCAGGTATGAATTTGCTGGAATAATAGTGTTTAATACATTGATAAAATATTTTAAATATATAGATGTAACATTAAAAATTAAAATTTACTCAATATGTTATGATGCAACATTAAAAAAACTAAAATTTACTTACAAATATCTAATTAGTAAATAATGAGTAAATAAGGTAAAAAATAAATAAGAATAAATTAACTCTTTAATAAAATTACATTAAGTAAATACTCTAAATGAAGTAGTAAAATAAAGTAACTCTATTGAATTCTTATAAAGTAATATATTTGACAAAATTATTTTCATCTTGACTTAATGTTATTTTATAACTATAAGATTATATCATAATATATAATATTATAAATATTATGTGTTGTATAAATACATCATATATAGTTTATATATAGATGTATTTTTAGGAAACACATATAAATTAATTAAGGATGAATATAAATATAAAATTTGTGATCATAATAACCATGTGATTAGACCCACAATCCTATTAAACATAACTATAACTTTTAAAATAAATAAATAAATAAATAAATAATAAAAAGTATTATATACTTTAATATTAAATTTATTATTACCATTTTTAATATATACTTTAATATTAAATTACTTATACTTTGGCCTAATCCTTTAACCATAATAATTGTGATTGCTTGAGGACAAGCAATCTTGAGTGGGGAGGGTTGTCATGTCCCTGCATTATGTATTATTCATTCAAATCAAAGATATGAATGATATTATAAATTGAATATATTTAAATAATATTTATTTAAAACAATTAAAAGATATATTATTATTATATTTATAAATAACACATAAACAATAATAATATATTATAAATATATCTAATAATATAAATATAAATATTCTTATATTTATCTTATATTATAATATAAATATAAATAATATAATATAAATCATATGATATAATATAAATAATACAAAATAAATAATATATCATTTATTATAATGATATAACATAAATACAAATAATATAAATAAACTATGTTAAGGGAGTTACGTATGGTTACCACAGGTCATAGAAGGGAATAACATAAAGTAATAAAAATTATAAAAGGGTAAGTATGTCTTTTACCACCAAGCATAATAAATATCCCTTGAAAGGGAAATAAATAAAGAAAAGAAGATGGGCAATAAATAAATAATATCCCATAAATAAATATATTTAGATCCGCATTATATTTATATATATTTCTAAGTCATAACTAGAAAAGATATCATAAATATATATAGGGAGGAATTATTCAAGTAAAAATAAATATAATAATAATAATATATAATAGTAAATATATATTTATTCATTGCATAATATAAGGGCATAAATATATATAGGGAGAAATTATTCAAGTAAAAATAAATATAATAATAGTAATATATAATAGTAAATATATATTTATTCATTGCATAATATAAGGGCATTCATATATGGAATCGGGCTGTCGAGAAGATGTCGATCTCATAATAAGGAGCCCTTAACTAATACAAACAAATATCGAGTATCAAAGTTTAATAATACTTATTTATTAAGGGTGGTGACGGGTGGTGAATTGCACCCCTTCAAACTTATAAATATTAACGGGCCCATCTAACAAAGGAGGAAAAAGGAATAGAAAAAAGAAGGGAATAAATATTTACGGCAGTACCTACAGATTGTCTAAACAACAGGTAAGTATTTTAAAATATTTAATTATTAAGATGTGATATATCTATGTATATGTGTGTGTAAATATATATATTTATATAAATAAATAAATATATATATACAATAATATTAATAACATATATAATAATACAATATAGAGATATTATGAATATTATAACAAATATTATAATATATAAGTATTAAATAATAGGCAAAAGATAATAGAATCCAGTACGTCATCTAACCTAAGATAAAAAATATATATATAATGTTAGATATGTATATAAATGATAGAATAATAAGTAGATCTCTACAAAGGGATTGATTATGAGATCACCTTTAAGAAGAAATCAACATGACCCTAGAGTACCGGGCTAGGACTAGTAGCCTTCCCCTTAATCCACCTACACACCTTATTAGTATGAGACTGGTGGTCAGAAGGAATCTAGTGTCTAGCACTCGAGCTGGCAAGTCATTGCCCCTCCGAGCTAAGAGTGAAGTATTGCCGGGTGTAGCATGAAGCTCTTAGACCTAGGGTAAGAACGAAGTATTGCCGGGTGTAGCATGAAGTTCTTGACCTTATGGTTGCGTAGGACCTAGATAATATTAATAGCCTAACGGTAGGTGAACCTCGAGCTGGCTATAAGCCCCTCCGAGCCAAGAGTGAAGTACCTCCGGGTGTGAGGTGAAGCCTTGGGCCTACGGCCGTGGGTCTTGGAATCCTTAACCCACCCTCTCATATTAGGTGAGTGGTTTGATTAATGGATAGGATTACGAACGTCCTCCCCGAGGTATGTCCATGACTCGTGTGATTAATGATATAAGATAGATCATGAACCAATGATGAAAATGAATAACATATATGTGAACGTGTGTTAATGCATAATGATGAAATGAATTATATGAAACTTAATGTGAATATAATCTAATATGTTCCAGTCTTAATGATTATATGTTGAAAGAAATGATTAAAGATTACTAATGTTCTCTTTTACTAAGTTGGAGTTGTGTTAAAAAGTGAAAAATTTAAGCTTACTAGAAGGGGACATTACAGTGGTATCAGAGCAGTGATCCTGCCATCCTGTGAATAATAGTTAAATAAAAATAAATAAATAAATAAATTAAAAAAAAAGAAAAAAAAAGTAAGAATCAATGAAAACCCAGGTATGAATTTGCTGGAATAATAGTGTTTAATACATTGATAAAATATTTTAAATATATAGATGTAACATTAAAAATTAAAATTTACTCAATATGTTATGATGCAACATTAAAAAAACTAAAATTTACTTACAAATATCTAATTAGTAAATAATGAGTAAATAAGGTAAAAAATAAATAAGAATAAATTAACTCTTTAATAAAATTACATTAAGTAAATACTCTAAATGAAGTAGTAAAATAAAGTAACTCTATTGAATTCTTATAAAGTAATATATTTGACAAAATTATTTTCATCTTGACTTAATGTTATTTTATAACTATAAGATTATATCATAATATATAATATTATAAATATTATGTGTTGTATAAATACATCATATATAGTTTATATATAGATGTATTTTTAGGAAACACATATAAATTAATTAAGGATGAATATAAATATAAAATTTGTGATCATAATAACCATGTGATTAGACCCACAATCCTATTAAACATAACTATAACTTTTAAAATAAATAAATAAATAAATAAATAATAAAAAGTATTATATACTTTAATATTAAATTTATTATTACCATTTTTAATATATACTTTAATATTAAATTACTTATACTTTGGCCTAATCCTTTAACCATAATAATTGTGATTGCTTGAGGACAAGCAATCTTGAGTGGGGAGGGTTGTCATGTCCCTGCATTATGTATTATTCATTCAAATCAAAGATATGAATGATATTATAAATTGAATATATTTAAATAATATTTATTTAAAACAATTAAAAGATATATTATTATTATATTTATAAATAACACATAAACAATAATAATATATTATAAATATATCTAATAATATAAATATAAATATTCTTATATTTATCTTATATTATAATATAAATATAAATAATATAATATAAATCATATGATATAATATAAATAATACAAAATAAATAATATATCATTTATTATAATGATATAACATAAATACAAATAATATAAATAAACTATGTTAAGGGAGTTACGTATGGTTACCACAGGTCATAGAAGGGAATAACATAAAGTAATAAAAATTATAAAAGGGTAAGTATGTCTTTTACCACCAAGCATAATAAATATCCCTTGAAAGGGAAATAAATAAAGAAAAGAAGATGGGCAATAAATAAATAATATCCCATAAATAAATATATTTAGATCCGCATTATATTTATATATATTTCTAAGTCATAACTAGAAAAGATATCATAAATATATATAGGGAGGAATTATTCAAGTAAAAATAAATATAATAATAATAATATATAATAGTAAATATATATTTATTCATTGCATAATATAAGGGCATAAATATATATAGGGAGAAATTATTCAAGTAAAAATAAATATAATAATAGTAATATATAATAGTAAATATATATTTATTCATTGCATAATATAAGGGCATTCATATATGGAATCGGGCTGTCGAGAAGATGTCGATCTCATAATAAGGAGCCCTTAACTAATACAAACAAATATCGAGTATCAAAGTTTAATAATACTTATTTATTAAGGGTGGTGACGGGTGGTGAATTGCACCCCTTCAAACTTATAAATATTAACGGGCCCATCTAACAAAGGAGGAAAAAGGAATAGAAAAAAGAAGGGAATAAATATTTACGGCAGTACCTACAGATTGTCTAAACAACAGGTAAGTATTTTAAAATATTTAATTATTAAGATGTGATATATCTATGTATATGTGTGTGTAAATATATATATTTATATAAATAAATAAATATATATATACAATAATATTAATAACATATATAATAATACAATATAGAGATATTATGAATATTATAACAAATATTATAATATATAAGTATTAAATAATAGGCAAAAGATAATAGAATCCAGTACGTCATCTAACCTAAGATAAAAAATATATATATAATGTTAGATATGTATATAAATGATAGAATAATAAGTAGATCTCTACAAAGGGATTGATTATGAGATCACCTTTAAGAAGAAATCAACATGACCCTAGAGTACCGGGCTAGGACTAGTAGCCTTCCCCTTAATCCACCTACACACCTTATTAGTATGAGACTGGTGGTCAGAAGGAATCTAGTGTCTAGCACTCGAGCTGGCAAGTCATTGCCCCTCCGAGCTAAGAGTGAAGTATTGCCGGGTGTAGCATGAAGCTCTTAGACCTAGGGTAAGAACGAAGTATTGCCGGGTGTAGCATGAAGTTCTTGACCTTATGGTTGCGTAGGACCTAGATAATATTAATAGCCTAACGGTAGGTGAACCTCGAGCTGGCTATAAGCCCCTCCGAGCCAAGAGTGAAGTACCTCCGGGTGTGAGGTGAAGCCTTGGGCCTACGGCCGTGGGTCTTGGAATCCTTAACCCACCCTCTCATATTAGGTGAGTGGTTTGATTAATGGATAGGATTACGAACGTCCTCCCCGAGGTATGTCCATGACTCGTGTGATTAATGATATAAGATAGATCATGAACCAATGATGAAAATGAATAACATATATGTGAACGTGTGTTAATGCATAATGATGAAATGAATTATATGAAACTTAATGTGAATATAATCTAATATGTTCCAGTCTTAATGATTATATGTTGAAAGAAATGATTAAAGATTACTAATGTTCTCTTTTACTAAGTTGGAGTTGTGTTAAAAAGTGAAAAATTTAAGCTTACTAGAAGGGGACATTACATTTTGCGAAATATTCTATTGCGGTAATGATGAACAAATGTCCATCTGTTGACGGGGGAGATATCTTCCCCACCAGATCTAATCCCCAGGTGGAAACGGGCCAGGGGGTAACGATCGGTTGTAAATCTCTGGTTGGTGTGTGGTGAACATGAGCATAAGCTTGGCATTTCAGACACCTCTTTATGAACTTAATCGCATCCCCTTGTAAACAGGGCCAGAAGTATCGCATTTTGTGTATTTTTCTTGCTGTGGCGTGACCACCAAAATGTCCTCCACAAATTCCACTATGACATTCTTCTAATATCTTGCGTGCTTCTTCCTTGTCAACGCATCGAAGCAACATTCCATCTAGGCCCTTCGATAGAGCACATCGTCTATTAAAACATATCTTGCGGTGAGGACGCGTAATCGTCTTTTTCCCAAAGGGGTCATGTTTTCCGGGTAAGTCTTGTTCGCGAGATAGTTCACAATATCTTTGTACTAATACGAGGCTACATATTTCTCGAGATCTACCACACAAATTTCTTCATTAGGAAAATCTTCATTCACAGGTTCCTCTTGGGGAACCGGATTATCTGCTAACCAATTTGCTATTATCTATCCTTTGACTGCTTTTTGATTGACGTAAGTTAGCTCAAATTCACTCAACAAAGTTATGAATCGGCCAGCTCTTCTTGAGAGCATGAGCTGATTTAAGAAAGTCCTCAGTTGCTCTAATCGTATCATGACTTTAGTTTCTTGATTCAACATGTAGTGTCGCAATCTTTGGGTTGCAAAGACTATGGCTAGGCATTCTTTTTCAGTTTGGGTATAGTTCTTCTCATATTCCAACAAGGTTCGACTTATGAAATAAATGGCTCTTTCTCTTCCACCTTCATCTTCTTGAGCTAGCATGCATGCTACGGAGATATCGGTCGCTCTGAAGTATAAGATGAAAGGCTTGTCATGTTTTGGTGGCATCAACATGGGTGGGGTTAGCAAGAACTTCTTCACTTGCTCAAATGCGTTTTGACAGTCCATGATCTAGATAATGCCAACTTGTTTTTTTAATAACTGGTTGATTGGATGAAGTTTGAAAGTCATGTCTGGTATGAATTGTCTGATTGCGCCTAACTGTCCTAAGAAGGCTCTTACTGCTGTCTCACTCGTTGGTGGGGTTGCATTTAAGACTGCTTTGACCTTAGTTGGGTCGACATCTATGCCTCTTCGTGAGACAATGAATCCCAACAACTTTCCTGCCGTGACTTCAAAAACACATTTTTCAGGATTCAACCTTACTTTATATTCTCGAAGCCTATTGAAGATTTTGCGAAGGTCCTCCACATGTCCTGACCTTTGTTCTGACTTGGCCAGAAGATCATCGACGTAAGTTTCAACTATCTTGTGTATATCATCGTGGAAGATATGTATCATTGCCCTTTGGTAGGTTGCTCCTGCATTCTTCAACCCGAATGGCATGACTATGTAACAGAAAGTTCCCCAAGGGGTAGTGAATGTCATTTTGTTTTGGTCAACTTCTGCAATCCTGATCTGGTTATACCCTGAAAACCCATCCATGAGAGAGAGAATCTCGTAACCTGCTGTCGAATCGACAATTTGATCAATGGATGGTAAAGGGAAGTCATCCTTGGGCAAGCTTGATTGATGTCTCTAAAATTGAGGCATATCCGAATTTTTCCATTTTTCTTTAGGACTGGGACAATGTTTGATGCCGAATTTGAATAATCCACTAGTTTGATGAAACCGACATTTAATAGTTTTTTTAGTTCTTCCTTCACCATTTCAGCTACTTGTGGCTTTATGGGCCTTGGTTTTTGTTTTACAGGTTTCACATCTGGTTTTGTCACTAAATTGTGTACCACAACCTTTGGGTCTAACCCTGGCATGTTTGAATATGCCCATGCGAATATATCAGAATATTCGATGAGGAATTCTGTGTACTCCAGTTCTTCGTCATTTAGCTCTCCTAGTTTTAACATCCTAGGTTTTTCGGGTGTTCCAACATTGATGTCAATTGTATCTCCAGTTAGGAACGAGTGTCCTTCCTCAAACTTCTGAGGGGCAGGCGGTAAATCTAAGTTTGCTTCAATCTGAAGGATTTCTTTCTCATTCCCAAAATAGTCCTTTGGATGAGCGAGGAGAATGCATCCTTTTTTGTGTACTCTTGGAAGCCCATCATAAGCATGTAAATATTCTAAGATGGCTTTGTCGTTCTCCGCGTAATCTCGGGTTGGTCTCTCTTCTTGACCCATGGCGTAATTCAGGATATTTGGTAATTCTTCGCTTTCCAATAATGGCTCTCCGTGTACTAAGACAATATATTCTGAATTTTGCAATTGTGCATGTGGCAAAAATAATGCTGCCAACGTGGCCATTGAGTCTGCCACTTGATTTTCCTCTCTAGGTATGGCTTTGATGGAGAAGAAATCAAAGAACTGAACAACTTCCTGATAGTTTCTTTGTAAGGTCGCAATAGTTCTGATTGTCTCGTAATTTTCCGCAACCTGGTTGATTATCAACTGAGAATCTCCAAAGGCAAAGATTTTTTTGACCCCCATTCTCATGGCTAGCATGATTCCCAGGGATAAGGCTTCGTACTCAGCGATGTTGTTGGTGCAAAAGAAATCTAATCTGAAGGCGAAGGGGAGGACTTTTCCTTCAGGAGATGTCAAGATTATCCCCGTCCCTGCCCTTGTTTTGCAACTAGCTCTGTCAAAATGTAGGGTCCACAAGATTTCATGGTTTTGTGATTGAGATGTTCTCCAAACTCATAAGTGGAAGTCCGTTTTTCTTCTTTTTCATCTCCTTCGATGATTTCAATTGTTCCAACCAAGAGGTTTTTGATATCCCATTCGTTGATACACGGAATGGCTGCTAAGCCGAACGGTGCATGGGATTTAGTGGTATGCGGATCAAAGGGGAATTCTCTAAGATCATCCATTCTTTGATAGGATATGTTGTGAGTGCTTGTATTCTTTTGAACATCCTGAGTTTCCTCTTTCTGTTTCTCTTGCGTTTTCAACTTCTTGTCTTTTTCTTCCTTTCTATAGATACTGAAAGGATCAGGGTCTACTTTGACGATGGTGATCTTTCCCAATGATGGAAATGTATTTCTTGGAATAGGCTGGAGGTAATGGCCTTCATGGCATGAATCAAAGGCCTCCCAAGGATCATATTGTAATTTGTTTGTCGGTTGATAACATAGAAATTCGTAGAGATGGTTTTGGTAGGCTAATTCTTCTGACTGTTTGGATGTCATGATTGTCGTAAATCCTTAATGTGGCAGTTTGTTGCTTGATTCCTATTTTGTTGTATCCCATCCTCTGTAGGAATGACATTGGCAAGAGATTGACTGTCAATCCTTTGTCCACCACTACTCTTTTTATAGTGACCTCTTCGACTTGAACTTGTATGTATAGATGCGAATCCTTTTTCCTACTTCCTTCACTTTGGGGTAGTTTGGAAACATCGAATGTAAGAGGAGGTGATTCCTCCTATGTGGAACATCCTACTTCCAATACTTCTAGGAATGTCTTGCGGTGCGAGGGTGAGGCTCTCAACAAATTTATCACTTGTGAGAAGACGTTTTCTATTTGATCTGTTTGTTCTCCCTCATGGATCATGAACACTTCTTGGTTTAGTTCTATGTTATTGGAATTATTTTGATTGGCCTTCCCTTTCTCAATTTGAGGTTCCTTCTCCTTTCTTTGGGATTGGAGAAGTTTAAGGAAGTTCTTTTGTTGATCTAGAGTAAGTTTGGAGATAGCTTTATTGTACCCATAACAAGTCTTTGTTTCATGACCCTTTGTCCCATGGTACCAACAATAAGTATTGGGGTCGTATGAAGGTCAGTTTGACCCTTGATTTCCTTTCTGTCGCCATTTGTCATTACCAGGGTTGCTTTTTACGATATTGATATCTTTCTCTTGAGGCACATTGGATGTAGTCTTTTCTGTTCCTTTGGATGTCCGAAGTTTTCCGTTGGTATTGTAAGTCTTCCGACCGCTATCGATGGTGGCTTGGCCAATCCTCAAAGCACTTTCCAATGCCTCTTCATAGGATTTGTATGGCAATTTTTGAACATCTTCTCTCATGTCCTTGTTAAGGGCATGCAAAAAGAGGTCGCATAGTTCTCGGTGATCCATGTTCGGAGCACTAGTCGAAGAATAGAGGACTTGCCTCCATCGAGTGACAAAGTGGGCTACGGATTCATTTGGCTCTTGTTTTATTGTGAGGAATTCTCTTATCCCTGTTTTAACGAGTTTGTTCATGTTGAATGCCATGACAAACTCTCCGATTAGCTGTCTGAACGAATGGATTGAAGCTTCTGGTAGGCGATAATACCAATCCAAAGCGATGCCTTCAAGAGTTTTTGGAAAGATTTTTGCTACAACCCCATCCCAAGGGAGGAGTTCTCTTATGGCCGTGGTGTAGGCTTTAATGTGGGAATTTGGATCTCCGTCTCCTTTGAACTTCGAGAGATCTGGAAACGGCCGAGGTAGTTGCACGCTTCTTATGTTTTGGTCCAAAGGTTCCTTCAGATATTCGAGATATGTCCCTAGAAAGGCACTTTGAGATTGCGAGGTTGATAGTAATAACCCTGTAGGTGGGTTGTGATAACCCATTGTCGGATTTGTTTGATTGTTCTAAACAGGAGGATTCCCATTCAAACATGTGTCATTACTAGCGTTTCGCAAATAATAATTGAGGTAGGGGGGATTTTGAGATGCCCCCTGGTCCTGTTCATGAGATTTTTGCCTTCTTTCTGGAGCAGCTTGCTCTGCTTCCAAGATTCTAATTCTTTGCACTAGAGTTGCGATTAAATCTGCAAGAGTAGCAGCTCTAGGTGTTTCTTCATTTCTAGGATGTTCTCTTCGAGTGTTTTTGTGGTGATATGCTTCTTTGCGTGCAACGTTTTGTTTTTGCTCCTCTCAAGGCGATCCTCATTGCCTCTTGAGCGTCTTTGGCTTCTTGTAGATGTTTTTCTAATCGTTTAACTTCCTCATCAAGATGAGTACCTGATGTGCTTGTGGAAGGTTGATTGTAATGTACTACCCCTATATTTTTTTTTTTATAAAATATAGGACAATGATAAACACTGTTAGCACAACTTAAACTCCTCTGCACTTCTGATCACCAAGATCCCAACTAGGCGAGGTGAGAGCATACTATGCTTTGGATTACAAATTAAAACATTGTGCAAACAAGTAAACATTCATCTGCATATGCAGGCATCCACAAACTGTGGGAATTCACCACTTTCAGTGGGTAAATAAGCAAACATGAAAAAGTTACAAAGCCATCCACTTATTCAGTGGGTATTCTCCATTTGTTCAATGGGTAAAATGAACAAGAAAGATAACGATTCTTTTGCCCACACTGGCGGTAAACCATCCAGGGGTTTTTAGTGATTTTGCAAAATAATGAAATGCTTACAATGCATAGAATAATTCAACTCCATAATCAAGAGTAATAGATAGGGTTTAGAGCAAGGACCAAGAGGAAGATATGAATCATGATGATCACTTGCACATACACAAGTCAATCAACTCCTTGATAGTACTGATATCTTAAATATACTGATTCTGAGGCAGCTGATTGAAGAACAACTCAGAAAACTCTGATTTAAAACCCTTGGAACAGACATTCATGTCAATGATCAATGGCACCACTAACATTGGAAGAACAACCCATCCATAAACAGTTATATCAGCAGAAAATACATTGCATTGATGCCCCCAAACTGCCCAACATTCACAGACCAGTCAAAATCACATTCAATATAGGCCATTATATCTGTTGTATGGCACCATGAGACCCATCCATAGAGCCATTAAGAACCCAATACCAAAATCTCAGAGAAAACTCTTATACAGCCCTCCTCCACATGTCAAAAACACTCTAAATCCAATTCAAACAGACTCATTGCAATAAAGATTCCATCTGAAATTCATAATATGCAGCTACAGGTCTGTACCATAGTTGAAAAACTCGCCAAAAGCAAAAACTCGCCAAGCCCGAAAATCTCGACTCGCCAAAAACTCGGCAAAAAACTCGGAAAAACTCGGCAAAAAACTCGGCAACTTAAAAAATTGTTTAAATTTCATTAAAAACGCATTTTTTTTTGCAAAATTCAATGATAAGATGCATCTAATGAGTCAATAAATGAGAAACAAGTTGAGTCTAGTTGTAATTGATTAATTTCAAAGCAAATTGTGTACAAAATGGCATCCTCATGTGGAATGCGCTGATACTGATAGTCTGAGACAAAATGAAAATAGCAAATTGCTTTTGTAAAATTGAAAGTAAATACTAAATACTACATCTTCCTCTTCCCAAGTCTAGTGAAAACTAGGGGAGTGGTAGAACTAGAGGGTCTAGTTCTTAGAATCTGCTGTGGCTCCTCCATCCTCGGCATGATAGACCGTGGCTTAACCTCCTTCTTGGATGTAGATGCTGGTAGTGGTACTGGTGCCAATGTCTCCTCATCCTCCTCATCCTCAATGTCATCCAATGAGAATCCCAATCCACCAATTCCACCCCCCTCATTCCATTGCTTGTCTCTCCGAATCATAGATCTCATCCTCGAAAAACAATGAAGGCTACTCATTCCGCCTTGTCCAAGGGCTCCGATGTATCCAATGAGTCCATAAATGAGTACAAAAGTGTTTTCTATTAAATTTGATTGATTTGAATGCAAATTGAGTACAAAATCGCATCCTCATGCGGAATCTTGATGGCTGATTCTAAGTCTGAAACCTTGGAACCCTGAATTTGGCTAAGTCTGAAACCCTGAAACCCTGAAAATTTGGTTAACTCTGAAATCTGATGGATCCTCCAAAATCTAGAATCTGCATGTTAAATCCCATGGATCCGGAACCTATCTCAAACATCCTGACAGTATATTTCAAAATATTTAAAGTATAGGAAATTCAATATCTCAACATATACTTAAATATATTTTGAAATATACTGACCAACTATATTCCTAATTTTTAAAGAGACTGAAATGCCCAAATGCTGCTCCTTTTGCCGAGTTTTTTTACAGACTCGGCGAGTTTTTACCAAAAACTCGCCAAAAACTCGCGAGTTTTTCACAAAAACTCGGCGAGTGAAATAGGCGAGTTTTTGCATGAACTACTCGCCATCAAAAAAAACTCGCGAGTTTTTTGAAACTCGGCGAGTTTTTCGAAACTCGGCGAGTTTTTCGCGAGTCTTGCATCTATGGTCTGTACGGCCATGAATAATACAGATTACATGCAGCAATCTAAAAACAGCACCATATGCATTTAAATCAGTTTTAAAAGAGGCGTCTAGATCATACAAAATATCCCAAGCAACTTGTATCCAAGTCATCAACAATAAACTCTAATCAACATCTTTCCAAATCTGTATTGTACGGCACTGGAAAGCATTCAAAACATTAAATGTGTCTAAGACTGCCCAGAAATATAAAGGAGTGATCAAGATTGCTTGACAATTGCTAAACCATAGCATCCCTTATGATACTTGCACCAAATAATAAACATACAGTCCAAACTTGAAATCATGCCCTTGAAACTGTACGGCACTGATTATGGTATGGATGCAACAGAAAATCTTTAAACTGAATTTAAACCCTTCACAAACTGCTCAGAAATTGATGCCATCACAAGCCAATCACATTCCAATCTTTATTTGCAATCAAACAATAAAAGATAACTCCAATATCAAAATCGTACTATCTAGAGAGGTACGGACTGCATAGTACGGCCAGTTTGGCATACAATGAAACATCACTAAAAACTCCACTCTAAATGCATAAAACTTAAAAAAACATTCTACAATCAACATCAAAACCAAAATATTACAAACTCCTTGAAGCTCAATAGCAAACTTTGTATGAACTTGCTCCAATCTCTGTCCTCAGCACAATGGTGATTTCTGTACGAAACCACACAAACTTCAGCTAGGGTGGATCTCTCACCACCGAAACCGATCTACTCCAAGAGGGTTTTCGTCCTCAAGAAGAATTTCTACAAGAGGGTTTCCGTCCTCAAGAGAAAATGGAAGAACTCGCAGGTTGATTCCGGCAACATAACAATACAAATCCTAAGCATCCTAAACAATGAGCCCAACTCCTCTTTTTATAACTTTTTGAGAGAAATTAAATATTATTTCCTTTATCCCTTTATATTTCTCCTCAAACAATATAAAATAATTCCTTATGTGTGCACAACTTAAAGTCACCACTTTTAATTAAAAGCACTTTTTAGCTCCAAAGACCCCTTTATCAAAATAAAGGAAATATCTGCCTCGCAAGGCCCCAAAATGATGCATCCATGATTTAGAACTTTTTTTCCTCTTTCCAACGAGCTATAACACTTAAATTTTTATTAATTATTTTCACCCCTAGGAGCTTAAGTGAAAATAATAATTAAAATAGCTCATTAAATAACACCATTTTGCGGAAAATCCCAAACACCACCAAACTGCAAAATTAAGCATACCAACATACTCCATGATGGTTGGGAAGATGAATGATGCCTTCCGGACGACTTTCCAAAAATAGACGGCTTCTCCAAGAATCTTGGAGAGCAAACCAGGAACTCGATCAAACATCAGAAAGCATCACAATGATCATAAGCACCATCTGAACTCAAAGCCAAAACCAAAAGCTCTGTAAAATTGATCTGTGGCCACTCCAAGAACATTGGAGTTCTCCCAAACATGTCGGATAACCACTAAGGGACTAAGAATAAGCCAAAATGCGCACAAAAGCCTATGCGCCAAAAAAGGGACATTACATTGATCGGGTCGATGTATCTCCGATCTTATCCTTCTAGCTTTATGTGGCGCATTTGGTATGGTCGAGCTATTTTCCCAAGCTGGGTTGTTGAAAGATAGAGAACGCCTGGATTCTCTTTGATCTTGTTCATAATCAAAATCTTCATAGACATAATAGTTGGTGATTGGTGCATCAGGATGCGGCAACACATACCTATCAAAGGAAGGAGTTTTTGGTTCTCTTGAGGGAATATTCCCCTAGTTTAAGTCAGGTTCTGTCATATTCGGGGGTGCCATACACACCACAGGATAAATGGAACGGATGATGGCGTAAGCGATAGAAGCTGAAGCGGCTATGAAGAGAAGTGAAAGAATGTTTCAAAGTTTCTGTTAAATGTTTTGAAATGTTTGAAATGGGAACACAAAATTACTCGTCCTAGAAGGATTTGCAACTTCACATCGGGTTCACCAAAATATGTACAGTCAAAATCGTGACTCTGGTTGCTTGGGGCTGTCGGATCACATTTCGGCACGCACACAGACCCTTCCCTCCTTGCCACGGGGCGATCCGCCACGTCACTCTCACTCACGTGGAAGTAGCCAGTTGAGAGGAGGTGAGACACGACGGAGGTCCGGCTCGTTGGAGAGCTGAACTTCGCAGAAAGGGGTCGGCAAGTATTGTGGCTTTTGTTGTTGTGTGCTAAGTTGAATATTTCGTTCGATTGAAGTTGTAGTTGAGATAACCCTATGACCTGAAGGGTCACTAGTTTCTCTTCTCTTGTTGGGGTTTCTTAGATTCCACCTCTGTGTGGGTAAGCAGTTTCTTTCATTTATGTCCTCTTGTCTTTCTATGCGTTGAACGAGTTCTTGTTGTATTTGGAGTTGTCTAGTTTCTTCTAACAATAAGAGGACGAATGGGTCTCCTTGTGGTAGAACAAATGTTTCTTGTTGTGGTCGTGGATTGATCTCCTCAATCTTGTCACAGATAGCCCTCACCCACTCTCCTCTCACTCCTAGGCACATTCATGAGCCAAGATGGAGGTAGATGTGTGATTACTAACCTTAACTAGATTTAGGGTTTTGACCTTGGGTTTAGTGGACCTAGGGTTTGACTACGTTTTGACTTGTTTTTACCTCGTGATGGTATCGAGGGTTTGCAACTTTATCTTTTCTAGGGTTTCTATATGCATGCAAAGCTAAATGATATGTAGAATGTTTTTTTGTGCTTTTTTAGTATTTTGGAAATGAAAAGTGCTTTTTAATCTATGAAAGGGAAATATGTATGCAATCTAATATGATTTTTTCTAATATAATCTTAATCTATGTCTTTGGGTTTTTGATCATTTTTGAAGTAATCTAATCTAAGAAAAGGAAAATGCTTCTTCTAATAATCTAAATCTAGAAATATGAAAACAACTATTCTAACATGCAAGATCTAATTATCAAGGAAAAAACAAAGTTTTACTGTTCCCAAGAGCAAATTTGCTTTTCTAATTACTATAAATTGAACAAAACAATGAAGTAACCTAAAAGAAATGAAGATTTGTGTGACTCCACTACCCTCAGAAATCCTTGATATTGGCAACCTCGAGTCCTTTTGAAGCAGCGGGAGATCCTCTTGACGACAAAACAACACAAAGAAGCAAAAAGAAGCTTTGATGAAGCTTGAATGAGCTCAATGAGAGCTTTGGTTGAGCACAATGGCATAGAATGAAGCAACGTAACGTTGCTTGGTTGAACAATGAATAAAGCAAAAGGCACCTATAAGAGCATTTGAATGCTAAGTTGGAGAGCAAAAACTGGCAAGAGCTGTGTACACAATGAATTTGCCTCCCTTTGTGCTTGAGGGAGGGGGGTAGTTATAAGTTTGAGGAATGGGATTAATTGAGAAGTTAACTCATTTGATTGATGAGTTAACAAGGATTGATTGGGGAGTTAACAAGGTTGATTACCTAGTGAACTCAGCTAACTAAGGAGTGATAAATCAATTATAGCTTATCACTAAAGAGGAATTGAAGATGTGAGGATGCATGAGATTGATTGAGTTCATTTTAGATCAAATGGAGTTAATTATGCATGTGTGGTTGTATGAAATAGTCAACTCCATATTAGGCATCAAAAATCATGCGAACTAGAAGAAAAACAGGTGAAAATGGAGCTAAAACGAGTGAGAAACTCGAGTTTTTCCGCGGCTGTAAACACAGCAGGGTCGCCCCTTTTACTAGTAGGGTCGCCGGGGGAGATCCGGACTGGACAGGGTTTTCTGAAGAACTACAGGGGGGAGATGAAAGAAGAGAAGAAAAGGAGGGGTTTTGCCTCCGAAAATAGGTCAGTCATGTGCAAGAATCCAAATCTCCACTTGCACCTGCAGGATCTCCCCGGGGAGATCTGGAGATAATAGGGGGAGATTTGGATTGGTTGAGCGGAACTAAAAACCAAAAGTGGGAGATGGATAGGGGGGGGCTCTAGAAGGCTTCTAGGGGGTGCAGAGGATGAAAAACACAGTGTACCCCAGGGACGCGTCCCCAGGGGTTTTCTAACGCTCCGAACGTCTTGCACATTCCGGGGACTCGGGGACGGGCACAAAACGCCCCCTCGACGTCCTAAAAATTTATTGTTTTTAGGGGACGTCCCAGGGACCCCCCCTGCACCACGCCGACGTCCCCTGGGAACGTCCCACAATTTCGGGACTCCTTGGCGCTCCAGGAAGGTGTGTAATGCGTTGAATTCGTCGAAACCTAAAGCACGTTGAAATTGACGAAACCCTAAAACGCGTTCCTCCCGCCGAAAATTGTCTTTCATTTGCATTGATTGCGACGTCTTTCATTGTCTTTCGGATTTGCATTGACGCAGAGGTATTTCGGATTTCCGATTCACCAGAGGTATTTAGTATTTACAGTTTACCATTCGATTTTCAATGTTTAATAGTTTAACTTTATTTAGTTTTACCATTCGATTTTCAAGGAATACGCCGATAGGCACAACGGACGAGCTTAAAAAATTTCCCGGCGTGAGACAATTCCGAGCAATATAATGCTCACATATAAAAAATTAATAGTTTATTTAGTTTTAAGTTTTTAACATTTGATTTTCAAGGAATACGCCGATAGGCACAACGGACGAGCTTAAATATTTCCTGGCGTGAGACAATTCCGAGCAATATAATGCTCACATATAAAAGCCTATCGGCTAATTATCGCGATAGAGGGAAAAATTAGTAATTAGTATATAGTATATACTATATAGTAATTAGTATATACTATTTAATATTTATAAATTATTAAGAAAATCAATTTTCATTTAGTAATTAGTATTACAGTTACTATTTACTATTTAAATTTTAACAGTATATAGTTAATAGTAATTACTAATTTATAAATTATAATACAGTTACACTGATATAGTATATAGTATATAGTATATAGTATATAGTATATAGTATATACTAATAACTTAATAAGTAATATAGTAAATTACTAAATTAGTAATACTGGTAACTGAATACAGTATAATTTTATTAATTTATAATTTAATAATTTATGAGTTATGAACTTATGAGTCTATGACTGTATATACTAATATAGTACAGTAATACTGTAAAGTGTAATACAATATAATAAGTTAATAACTCAAACAATAATTAAATTTTGACCCCTGTGTATGGCTAAATTTAACTTAGTAAATTTTGACACAATTTTGTCAATTTTAGTTTATAACTTTTTAACCTATATATATTTTTATTAAAATATATTATAATAGCCGTCCCCTTGCCGTCCCCAAAATTTTAGAAATTTTTTGCCGTCCTCGTCCCCCCGTCCCGGAAACCTGAGAAACACTGGAAAAACATAGGGGAAAGGTGAAAACTCACCTACAAGACGCTTACAAGGCTTAGGAGCAAGGTCGAAACCCAGAAAACGTAAATCGACAAGTGTCGCAAAAAGATGCCGAGAAGTGTCGCAAGCGACGAGAGAGAAATCGACAATGAGGAATCAACACAAGACAAGAAAGAAGACACGTCATCAAGAGGTTTGCTACTTATAGGACATTATTTCACACTTACATGTATGTGACAAGGATTAAAATCATCATAGGGGTCCTCGTGAAGGCTGTGCGTGATTTTTGTGCTTACAGAGACCACACAAACCATCATGGCATGTCAATTTTCATAATTTTATTGTTTTTTTAACCAAGCTCAAAGAATTCAGACGTCACAAATAAATCAATTTCAATTTTTATGTATTCAAAACAACATATTCTAGCCTATCTTTATCCACATTACCCTAACTTATCTTGTGGATTATATAAATGTCATCACAATACATAAGTATGTTATAATATTTCTTATATTTAGTAGTGTGTGTGGAATTTCTGCTTCATGTTTTCAATCTTCTTTTTGAAGATGTGCAAAAAAGAGGTAGAGAGCTGGTGGTGGAAGTTGAAAGGTCTTCCTCCATTGTCGTCTTTGTTGTGCTCTCTACTTTGTGTCATTGGTGTCTCTTTGTAGAGTTTAATTTTGCACCTTTCGGTGAGAATGAAAAATGGACAGATGTGCAGTAGAACTGCTCTTCGAATTTGAAGGGGAAGCTCTCTATAAAATAAAACTTAACTAAAAACTTTACAATCTTTTTGGGTTTTTGCAACATGTGGAAAGGCAGAGACGCACATTCGACAGCAAAGCAAAGATTTTTATGCTTTTTGACTAAAAACAGAACCTAGGCTAAACGCTTACGCTATTCAACTAAATACAGAGGCTGAATAAAGCAAGTACAAAATTTGGATTGATTGAACGAATTAACACCACAATTATGAATGCCAAGTCCAGATCAACTATAAGGCGATGCCAAGATACAACTTATTCTTTCAATTTCACTTGCAGTGCAAAGTTTGCAGATTTGTTGAATCAACCTAACCTTCAGCACAAATAATACATTTTAATGGATACTTGGAAGCAAAATAGGCATACTGGAATCCATTAATTAACAAAACAAGAACACAATCAAGTGAATATACGAGAATGACAATCTAAGCAAATGAGGCATGGGAATTGTCCTTGCTTTTTATTCATTGATTGAATACAACACTGAATATCTGGATACTTGAATACTAAAAATTGGAAAGATAAAATCTCTTCTAAAAATCTCTATGAAAAAAAAGAATCCCTAGTGCTTGTGCAAAAGCACTTATTTATACTACTTTACAAAAAAGCATGAGAATAAATAAAATAATTTAACTAGACTCCCAACTGGACTCTAACTGATTGCATGAAATGCAATTTTTATTACAAATATACCTGCTCCAATTAAACTAAAAATAAATCATACTACTAAAAATCTACTGATGTATAAAAATCATGCAAAATTCCACCCGATTGACAACTTATCCTACGAACTCGGAGTTCCAACTTTTTTTTAAAACATTATTGTCTTCCCTTTCTAAAGGCATGTTTGCTGCATGAAAAGAAGGCGTCCCTTGATTTTAACGTGAGTTTCAATCCTTAAGCATTATTCCTTACTGCTTGATATGTCTTTGAAAATGGTGGCACCTTCTTCCTTTTTGACTGGACACGATGGATGTTTCATCCTCTTTGTTTGACATGGATCTTAGTGGAAGTGGAGGCGTGAAGAACTGAAGTGGCGTGCTGAAAGTGATTGAAATCTACCTGAAGATGTGACTTCTTCTTTGGCATGAGAAAAATGACTGCTGAATGGCGTACAATTTGGATTGATTTGTGATTCCTGTGCTGGGTGTTTTATCTGCAACTTGATGATATCTATTCTTCCCATTGAGGCATCCAATTCCTTCTCTATATGTTGGCATGAACTTTCAACCAGGCACCCTTTCACTGGCCTAAACTCCACCAAACAAGGACGTTTGATCTTGATTTGAGCCTTTCTCCTGGACATGGTGAAATCTTTTTGAATCTGACGCTTAGATATTGCTATTTGAAACACTTCAAGATACAAACTTGGCACCTTCATTTTTAGATGCTGTGCGTTGAGATTTTCTTTGATCAAATGCCTTTGAACTGTAAACTGGCACTTCTTCATTTCTTTTCTATGCTGGTTTGAGATGTGAGGTGTTTGAAACGCTGTGAGGAAGGTGTGTGAGGAGGAATGAAGCACAGAAGGCTCCAATATTATGCGATTTTCTGCCATCCTGAGGTGCTGAAATCTCTCTGAAGCGCTTCATTTTTCTAGTGCATCCTTCAATCTTTTGCAATGCTTCCTCTATTTGGTGAGCGCACATATATGAGGAGCACTTTGATTTTCTAATGAAGGCAGATAGAAGCTGAGTGAGGCGCGTGTGAGTTTCACCAAGGGCGCTGGAGAGATGTTGAGGCGCGTTTTTGCCCTCTTTGGAAAGCTTCTTTACTAGATGGCATGATTTCCCTTTGTTTCGAGCGCTTGTTCCTCTTCTCTGGCGCGTGGATCAGCTGAAGCATTCGCTTGCAGGCACGTTTCTTCTCTGTAAAAGGCACTTTAGCTTTGAGAAAACAAAATTTTATGGCCTTCTTAATATTTATGAAAGCACGTTGAAGTTTAATCAAGCACTTCATTTTTTCTTGAGCGCTTCACAAGTGTTTTTTTTTAATTGTATTTTCATTAGTGAATGAATGAATGAAATATTTTACAACGTCCACGAGGCCAGCAGCCTATGGGACCAGAAAAATGACTCCTCACGCCAATTTAAACTTTTTTTCCAAGTCAGACCTTCTGTTGTGAATCTTGATCAATAAATTTGCCGTATTGTGTAACCTTGCTTCCTCAAATAACTCACTAAGATTGCCCCCACTCCAGCTGTCACCATACTGATCCCGAATATTAGCATACGCCTCACATTCAGTGATGAAATGCCTTTTAGTTTCAACAACTCCTTGGCTACAAAAAATGCAAGTTCTTTCTGCCCACCCTTCCCTGGGTGCCGTCCACCCACCGGCCTCGCACCTAAGACGATGGGACCCGGTCCTAATCTAAGCAACAAGAATCCTAGCCTTCCCTTTGAGAGGAGCCTACATATAAACTTTTTCATTGTGCTCCCACGTGGCATTGAACTCTTTAACATAATGCTCTTTTTTATGACCAATTGGCTTTGTCCACATGGCAGTCCTGACTTTTTCTAAAACAAACTTTTTTATTTCCTCTTTATTATTAGGACAATCTTGCAAACTAATGCCCCATTTGCACATCCACTTCTTGTTCTATTTCATCCACGTCTTCTTTCTACGGTTTAATATCTCCCCCACCACTAATTTGGGCCAGTGATACTTATCCATATTCTCCACGTTTTTTAAGTAGCTTATCAGCCTAATTAACGTTGATGCCTCCAACGGAAAAGTACTCGCTTCAGCTAAAAGGATCTCGTAGGGAACCGTTGATTTGACTTTAAAACTGCTTGTGATAAGGTGTTTTTGGATTCTTTCTAATTGTTTCCACTTGAAATTTGACTTTAAAACTCCGTGGAACTATGAGTGGATCACTCATCTTGGAGAAAGGAGAAAATGAAATAATAAAATAATATTTGATTTTTTGGGTGGCCACCTGGGCAGCCCAGTGTTTTGTATCTTCCAAATCTTCTTCCAGTGAGCCGCAGTATCATGTAAGTGTCCAATCAGTGTTGGACAAACACAGTTTGGTGTTTGGTAATATTCCTCTAGGTAGACCACCAGATCGTGGGTTTGAGCATGTGATTGAGTTAGAGGAGGGCACCAAGCCGATGAACATTGCACCTTATCGTCATCCATGGCACTTCAAAGAGGAAATAGAGAAGACGATAAAGGATTTGCTTGATATGGGACACATTCAACCTTCATCTAATCCATTTGCTTCTTCAATTGTCTTGGTGAAGAAGAATGATGGTACTATGCGGATGTGTATTGACTACAGGGCACTGAACAAGAAGACAATAAAAAACAGGTATCCTATCCCCAGGATCAATGAGCTTCTTGATGAGTTACACGGGGATGTGTATTTCTCTAAGATTGATCTTCATTTAGGCTACCATCAGATTCTTGTCTGTGAGGAGGATATACATAAGACAACATACAGATGTCACTACGGGCACTGAGTTTTTGGTTATGCCATTTGGTCTTACTAATGCACCTGCTACATTTCAGTCTTGTATGAATCATGTGTTCAATAAGCAGTTGCATAAGTTTCTATTGGTATTCTTTGATGATATCTTGATTTATAGTAAGACTTGGGAGGAGCATCTTCGGCATCTTGATGAGGTACTAGGAGTTATGGACGCACAATCATTGTATGCTAAGGCTTCCAAATGTGAGTTTAGGATGACAGAGATACTTTATTTGAGACATGTCATTAGTGCAGATGGAGTTAGAGTACATTAGGAGAAGATTCATGCTATCCAAGATTGGCCCATTCCTAGAAGCGTTTCAGATTTGAGAGGTTTCTTGGGATTATGCAGCTACTATAGGAGGTTTGTTAGAGGATTTTCACAGTTGGCAGCACCACTTACAAATCTCACGAAGAAAGGGGCTTTCAGATGGTCAGATGAGGCTCAGATGACTTTTGACAGGCTTAAGGAGGTGATGACTACTACTCCAGTTTTGGCATTACCAGATTATACGCAGTCCTTTGTACTTGAGTGTGATGCATCAGATGAGGGTATTGGAGTTGTGTTGATGTAGAATCGACATCCTATTGCATATGAGAGCAAGAAATTGCGAGATGTCAAGAGAGATTGTATTCCACCTATGACAAGGAGATGCTTGCCATCATGCATGCGTTTGCAAAGTTTCGTCAGTACCTGGTAGGTGCGAAGTTTGTGGTGAGGACTGACCACAATAGCTTGAGATACTTCTTAGAGCAAAAAGATTTGAATGAATGGCAACAGAAATGGGTCAGCAAAATACAGGCATATGATTTTGACATTAAGTTTGTGAAGGGCAAGAACATTGTTGCCGATGCACTTTCTAGGAGAACTACTATTTGCTCTATGAGTGAGATTTCAGCTGATTGGAAATATCAACTTTTAATTGAGTATTCCAAGAATACATTTGCATGCGAGCTCATGGATGGTTTGATTCAAGATGATAGATACAAGGTGGTAGATGATGTGATATATTATAAGAACAAGATATTTTTAGTACCTGAATCAAAGTTGAAGCAAAAGATTTTGAGAGCTATGACACAACTCTAGTAGGGCATCCAGGGTTGTTCAAAACCTATAAAAAGATTTGAGAGATATTCTCATGGCGAGGTCTCAAGGATGATGTATTGAAGCATGTCAAAGAGTGTTTGACTTGTCAACAAAACAAGTCAGAGCATACTTTCCCAGCAAATCTACTTCAGCCATTGCCTATTCCTAAACAGAAGTAGGAGAGTATATCCATGGACTTCATTACAGGTTTACCAAAGGTTCAGGGCAGAGATTACATATATGTGGTTGTTGACAGATTAACCAAATATGCACACTTCTATGCTATTTCATCAAATTATTTAGCACTGCATATTGCAGAGTTGTTCTTTAGAGAGGTTTTGTTTGCATGGCCTTCCAAAGACCATTGTCAATGATCGGTACAATAGATTTCTCCGTGTATTTTGGCAGGAGCTATTACGATTAGCTGGTACAGATTTAACACCAAGCACTAGTTATCACCCTCAGACAGATGGACAGACTGAGATAGTGAATAAGTGGGTTGAGGGTTATCTTGGCAATTATGTTGCGGGACAGCAGCGTGCTTGGATTAGCTGGTTGCATTTGAGCGAGTATTGTTATAATACCACCTATCACATGTCGATTGGCATGTCTCCATTCAGGGCTTTGTATGGATATGATGCATTATCTTACATTGACTTAGCCTTCGAAGATAGTAGAGCTCCTCAAGCCAAGGAGTTGATGTAGAATACACAGGACATCTTTAAGCCACTTAAAAATAACATTCAGTGGGCACAGAATCAACAGAGGATGTATGCTGATAGGCATCGTATTGAGAGGACATTTGAGGTGGGTGAGTTGGTAGTTTTGCGCCTTCAGCCATATAGACAGTCTACTTTGAAGAAGAGCAGTGCAAAAAAACTCAAGCCCAGATTTTATGGTCCCTACAGGATAGTGAGGAGAGTTGGAGAGGTGGCATATGAGCTTGATTTGCCAACAGGTAGCAAGATTCATAATGTCTTCCATGTATCATGCCTCAAAAACGCATTGGGACATCATGTTGTTTTATCTCCAGATCTTCCACCTCTTGATGAAGAGGGTATGTTGATATTGGTCCCTGATAGTATCTTGGATATGAGGGAGTGCACGTTGCGAAACAGAGTGATTAGAGAGTATTTGGTGAGATGGAGAGACTTGCCATTGGAGGATGCTACTTGGGAAGGAGAGCAGATCTTACAGCATCCTAATTGGTGATTGCTTGAGGACAAGAAATCTTGGGAAGGGAGGACTATAATGTCCCTATTTCCGAAGTGATCACCTTTGAGATGGATATTAGCCTATTCACCATTCCCGTAGGCTAATACACTTGGTAAGGGAATGACTTGGTTGAGCTAGGTGGGAAAAACGAATGTTGTCAAAGTCTGAAAAAATGAATGTTAGCTCAACTAATATTATTTTTGGCTAAGTGGTATTTTTATATTATTTTATTTAGCCAAAACATAATAAAATAATTTAAGCCAAGGGATTGAGCGGCCAAGTTGGAGAAATAAACATAACTTAAAGATGGAAAATGGGAAAGTCGATGAGCAAACAAAAAATATATTATTTTATTATATTTTATTGTTATATTTCCCTCTAGGAAATTGCCGCCCAAATTGGAGAGAAAAATAATAAAAAAAAAAGAAAATAATAAAATATTATTTTCTCTCTGCTAGTTGCCGCCCAAGGAGCAATTGGAGAAAAATATTAAATAAAAACCAAATAAAAATATTTATCTATGACAGTGGACTTGAAAATTCATAAAAATATGCCCTATTGGGTCACCCAACTTGAGGATTATAAAAGGGCATAAGTTGATATCAATTTTCATATACTTGATTTGGCTTTTGCATTTTGGAATATTTCTCTTGGCTTAAACTTATTTCCAGCAGTGTTCAAAGACGAAAACCCTTGGATAAGAGTGAATTGGAAAAAAAACCCAATCACTATGTGAGATGGATTCACATGGAATTCATCATTGAGCTTATTTGCAGGTATTTGAAGGAATAATGGCTTCATTTCAGCTAGGGTTTGGATAGAAATTCATGACAGCAGCTAGGGTTTGAAACATTGAGCATATTGAAGACTTTACATTCAGATTTGAGGACATATTTGACATATTTTCATCAATAAATCATTGGAGAAGGGTTTTAGGTGGATCGCTTGGCATAAGGAGGCATTTTTAGGCGATTTCATCACTTACATGAATTCTGATTTTTAGAACAGCAAGCTGGAACTTCATATCAGAGACAAATTGCATGATATTTTGACATGATTTGTAGTGTGTCGTACCTGTTTGTATTTTTAAAGGATCTTTTTATGTGTTATTTATAATTATTTTATTGTGTTCTTTCAGACTAGACAGAAGATGCAGAAGGGGTTTAAGTTTTCCTGCAGATGTGTGTTGCCGGAGCATACAAGTAACAATATAGAGCATATATTTCAAACCCAGAAAATATACAATGAATTTGCACAAACTAACAACCCAGATCAAGAAATACCTCAAGATGAATTATAGATGAATACCCATCTCAAGATTTACAACTTCATGTTGGGGTCATAGCCAAACCTGTAATATGAGCCATAGAAAAATGCTCAAAGCTCCAAAGAAACAATAGATATTGTCTTACAATTTATAGCAGCTGTATATTAAACCCTAGGCGATCCAAACAAAAGTTATTGAACCCTCAATGGAAGAGAGAATGATTTTCTAGAGACCCATGTCCCTAGTTGTTGTTGTACGACCTGTAGTAGAGTTGCTACAACAAAAAGAACCTTCAAACTAATCTGAATATCTTCAAAACCTCCTACAACCTGGTCACCAATGTTGAAGGAATCTAATATGGCAGTGACAAGTGAGAAAAGATCCTCCAAACACCACTAAATGCAGCCTGAATGGTACGGCCCTATGTTGGAAAGTACGGCCTACACCAAGATATCTGGAACAGCCTCACACACAGTCCAAATGAATGTAAACCTGCCTTCTATAACTTGTACTTTGCTGCTATCACAAACTCCATGAAAGATTGTTCATGAAATGCTCAAACTCCATCAAAATGCCACCGATGAATGCACTGCTACGAATATTGGATGCATCCGCCTCAGAAGTATTTGCTAATGGAGGTTTTCGTCCCCAAAAGCCAAGATCAAATCAATCTTGCAGAAGTTTTCGTCTCAACAAGACAATACCAAACCCTAGAGCCGAGCTCCAGAAACCCTCGGGAAAATCTCAAAAGAGAGAAGAAATAATAATCCAAGCATATGTCAAATGAGACACTTTTCCCTCTTTTATAACTCTTCAAGAGGGATGTTTTACTTTGGAAGGAAATATTTCTTTTAATTTCACTTTTTAATATTTCCCAATATGAGCGCTCCATAAAATGACTTAAATGACTTTTAAATATTTCATTTTTCATCACTTAATCAATAAAACCCAAAGTCCAATATTAAATAATAATATTAATTTACGGACTTTAAAATGGGGGCCCAAATGAACTCGGAATTCAGTGATCTATAGATCGCCGGAAAGGTCTCGACGAGACGCATCCAACCCCTCTGAAAATCCCGATCCGACACCGAACCCGAAATTACTAAAAATAGTAATGGTCATAAGCAAACTGAGCCAACACAGAGAGTGCCAACTGGATCCACAAACCATCTGATAACTCTGAGCTCAATGCAAAGTCTGGGAGAGCCAACAGATGACTGCCAAATCACCAAAACAGCGCCAAACTGACACTAAAAATAGCAGTGTTCCCCAAGGACCAAAGAGAACAAACCCAAAAAAACCCAGAAAGATTGTCGACATGCAAGCACTTACTATAAATAGTAAGTACAGGCAAGTTGTCCGAAATCTCTCCGGAGAGTGTCAACCAGCTCCACTGGATCACCCGAACACCCTGGTGACATCGAAATACTCCTCTGGTTATGCTGTCACCAACCCAGAAAGTCAACTCCAACTGTGCTGCAATAGGACTCGAAAATGGGGACATTACATGATTTGAGGTTATAAGGAATTGGATTGCATGTTGGGCTAAATCGCTCCATTCCTACACACAGGCACTTGCATATTTTGACATCATTTCACAAATTTGGGTTCACATCAACAGCTACAGGTGTTTTATCAGACATTTCAGACTTCATTCTAGCAGCTACAGGTGTTATATCAGTCATACTTCATTGGGTTTATCATTGTACTTTCATAAGGCAACATCATACACAAGGCGGCTAGGGTTTGGTTCATCATTTGGGCAGATTTGCATGCTTCTATATGTCTGAATTTATAATCAGACTTGACTGATGTAAAATCAGAGAATATCTTTTGTAATCATCCTTCCCAATTTCAATAAAGAAGACAAGCATTCATCTAGGTATGTTTATTTGTGATATGTATGATCTATCTTGACTAATTTCACTTGTTTTACATGTTGTTTGAATGTTAAATTACAACCTTTCCATCTTCATTACATTTCAAACATATTGTTGAAAACTACATGTCAAAACCCTAAGTGCATTTGAAGAAAAAGAAATCAGAAAATTCAGGGCAGCGAATGAAAAATTTCAGTTAAGACTAAACAGGTTTCTTACAGAAGGTAACATGTCCCCATTTTTCAGAGTGATCACTAATTCAAATCTTCAATTTGAATTAGCACCAAGGTGTCCTTGTTTGGTCGGCAAAAATAGAAGGGAAACAATAAAATACAAAATATCTCCTAGATCGGCTTCTTTGAGGAGAATAAATATAAAATCAAAGTTGGATTTGGCACCAACATACATGAAATCAGGTCGGCCAAGGCAAGTCGGCCCAAATTACAATTCAGAATTGGAATGAGTGCCTAAAAATCAAGGTCGGCCCTGCAGTTTAAGTCGGCCCAATGGAAGGTCAGCTAAGTTAAGGTGCTAAGTCGGCTCTTAAGGAGAAAATTTAAATTGTGAGCACCAACATCTATCTTAAGGGAAAGTCGCCCTAGTTTGGGAAAACCAATGTAAATAAAGGAGGTCGGTTGCTTTGAAGAAGAAATATTAATGAAAGGAATTCAAATTTATTTTAGGTGCCAACATTTAATTAGGGTCGGCCTAATTTAGCGATCCTATGTACATGAGAAAAGGAGGTTGGCCAACTAAAGAAGAAAAAGGAATTCATGTATAAATACAAGCCTTTGTAAATCATTTGGAGGGAATTAGAATTGGATTTATTTTCCTTTTGGTCTGCACTTTGGAGCAGCATATTCCAAGGACGAAAACCCTCGCGAATATTAGGTGAGTTGGACGAAAACCTAGCTCATCTTGAGGAGGCTTCATGACAGAAGTCTAATTGCACTTCATTGGAGACTTTTGAAGGTTTCATGAGCATCCAAGTTTCATCTTTCATAGCAGATTTGATTGAAGACATTGTTGAAGATATCGATTGAAGATCTTGAAGATTCCGGGCAGATTTGTGGCACCGTTGTTGAAGGCATTTGTAGGTCACATTGAAGATTCATAGCATCATCATCTGAGCGCCAATTTGTGAAGAAGACTATTGCATAGTGGAGCGCATCATTGAAGAAGCCATTGCAGATTTTAGGACATTCGTTGCATGCATTTACAGCAGGTTTATAACAGTCACCAGATCAGCAAGCTTGGACAGCCATAAACCCTAGCCGCCACCATAGTGTGGAGTGTTTTCTTTGTTGGAGATAGTGATTTCATGCTAAAGGAGTCCACCGTGTATATTAGAGCCCTTGACATTATTTTTCATCATCACAGAGAGTGACGAATTGCATCAGATCAGTTTTTGGACCACCATAAGTCAGAATTGCAATCATTGAGCACCATTGAAGATAGCGGCCAGCACCAAGGGCCAGTGATCAGATTGAAGAGACAGTGATTGGCATTTTGGGGCATCTTCGTATCCATTGAACATCTCTATAGCAGCGATTTTGCAAGAAGAAGGACAGCCACTTGAAGACATTGTAATCAGCTATTTGCACCATCATCCATTAGCTGTTAAGTGGCAGCGATCAGCATTCAAGGAGGGCGAACTGCCTTGTGGTTAGTTAACATCATCCATTGAAGAACATTTGACATCTTTCATTATTGTTTTGACACCATAAATCAGTATGTTGGAATCCATTCTACATTTTTGAGATTTTCACGGCCATATTGAGCCTATGCTCTTGATGTAATCTTCATTCTATATCATTACAATTTGTAGCAGCAGACTGTTGACTCAGAAAATCATATTTTTTCCTTCTATATGTTGCATCTTGATGTCATATATTATTGAATGAGTGCATGATTGAAACCATCATCATAAGGATTCATTATTGCTATGTATTTTGAGTAACTTGTATGCATATGTGTTTGGTATCCATTATTGTTTGAATCAGGTAAAGAGGAATCAGATCGAGGGTTTGAGAAGGAAATTGAAGTGCAGATATAAAAAATCAGAATTTAGTCCTAGGGTTTCATGTTTGAAAATTGCAAATTCAGAAAAATTGGTTAAAATCCTAGAACGGTACATGTCAGAGGGCGAACTGTCTTGTGGTTCGTTGACATCATCCATTGGATCCATTGAAGACCATTTTGTCATCTTTCATTATTGTTTTGACATCATAAATTGGTATGTTGCATTCATCATCTACTTCTGATTTGTAGCAGCAATGTAATGCATAATTGTATGGCCAACTTGGACCATCAATCTTGATTGTAATTCCATTCTATGTCATTACACTTTGGAGCAGTAGTCTTGCATATCTACTTTGCATATTTGAATGTGTTTTTCATAATGTAATAAGGCTGCCAATCTATATACTTTCTTCTATCATCAATTTGTATATGTTTGTCTATGTTTCATGCTTGGTGAAGACATATTTGAAAGGTGCAGAAATAAAAATCAGAATACAGTCCTAGGGTTTCAATTTGAAACATTGCAAATTCAGAAATTTTGTTCAAACCCTAGTTCCGCACATGTCAGTGGTATCAGAGCTTGAATCCTGCCAGCCTGGAGGGTATTTGTGATAGAAGAAAGTTAAGTCTTATCCTATAGCATATTGAGTATAAGAATTGAAGTTAGATCCACCTACACTGGGTTGCACTTTGACTCAATCTTATCTTGTATGTTATATGGTCATAAGGTTGACCTAGTCGGGAGTTAGTTGTTATGCATTCTCCACGAGAGCAAACTCCATATGGTCGACATTACAGAAGAAGAATTGGCCAGCAAAGAGAACAAGAAGAGGTTGGTCCCGTTGCAGAGAACATGGATAGGGAAAGAGGTACAAGTCTGCCAAGAGATGATAGGGATGTTGACAATATTTTGAGATCTCTAACAGCAGGACAGCAGCAAACAAACAATGCTTTGACACAAATGATGCAATGTATGACACAGGCCATGGGGCACATGAGGGTTAATGGAACACCTACAGGTGACGGGAGTATGGTTGGCACACCTCAAGTTGACAGAGCTCGTAATCCTACAAATATTAGATCCATGAGGCCTACATTTCTTCCAAGGGAAGAAGAAGAAGAGGTTGTTGACGATAAGTGGGTACCACCAACGGATGAGGACATGATTGCTATGCATCAAGCATATAGAGCACTTCCAATACTTCTCAGACAAGATCTCACTTTTCAACAATATTGGAATCAAAAGAAAGGAGGAAGAATGAGAGGAGAACCGAGGCACAGGAGACATGAGAAGCAACATCAAGAGTTCAAGGAAGCATTGAACAAGGTACCTTTACCGAACTTTGATGGGAGTGGAAAAATAAGTGCGAGAGCTTGGGTTAAAAAACTGGATACATTCCTCACCCTCAAGCCTATGCGAGAAGAGAATGCAATTCAACTTGCAACCATGCACTTGGAGGGAGCACTGTATGATTGGTGGCACTATGGACTTGTTACTCAAAATCACGGAATGATCGAACTATATGAAGAGTTCACAACCAAACTCATTGCTAGGTTTGACAAGACGGATGAAGAGGTATACTACAGGGATGAAGAGGTATGCATACATTGATTGTGATGTTCCTAACTCAGATTTGCACCACAATTCACAATACAATAATCAAGCACCATAGAATTTCACAATGAAGTAGAATGAATATGAACTGAAAATGTCTATATATTTATCTTCAATTTAATAGATACAATGCATATGTGATCCACATTTACATCAAGGAACAAGTACTCTTATTTGGTTATAGCCTTGAGGCTGATACAATATACAATTTTACTCTAAATATCCTGATTTCTGCCCACAAGAGATGGTTCGCTGCTGCTCTAGGCTGATCTCTGCACCTCCAACAGGTTCGCTGCCCCCACAAGGTCTCCTAGATGTCTTCGCTGCTCCTCCTATTCACTGCCCTCACAAGGGTCTCTAGAGGGGTTCGCTGCCTTTGTGATATAATTCCTACCTTCTCTTTGCTGCTGCAACTCAGAATTAGGGTCTTCGATGGCTTCTCCAAAGCCGATCTGCATGAATGCTTGCAATTAGATGAATGGGGCCATCACCATTCATTGCCAAGGGGTCATCTCCTTGACTATTGACATTAGAACTGAAATTCTAAGCCAATTGGGATTGGAAACATACCAAGACAATTGACGATGAATGATGCAAATGGCAGCTCCAACACTTACTTTTATACCTATCCTCCATCTAGAACTTTGTCACTCCCAAACACCCTCTAGGTCCTTCTTAAGGAGGTCGGCCTCCCTTGTGCATTTATTCTTTCTTTTCCAAAGGTGGCACCACTCTTAATGTTTGAATTCCAAGCTAGGTCGGCCAAGAAGAACTCTTAATTATTAATTTATTCACTTAACCTCGAAATGGGCGCCAAAGACAATCTCTCATCCTCACGCCTCTATTATGAAATGCATGGTAGTGAATCCAAGTCGGCCACCATAGAGTACATATGCACTTGAGCAAGGAAAAACACATGGAAATGAGTCAAAATCAACACCAAGTCGGCCTTTGAGATGTCCAGAGCGAAATGCAACTAGAAAATGGACAATAAATGTCAGTATCATTCCCTTAGCATCATGTTAGCCTACGGGAATGGATGATAGGCTAACCCTGGAACCTCCTGATAGTTTACTCCGGAAATGGTGACATGACAGTCCTTCCTTCCCGAGATTGCTTGTCCTCAAGTAATCGAAGATTAGGATCCTCTAGTATTTGCTCTCCTTCCCACGTAGCATCCTCCAAAAGTAATCCCCTCCATCGTACCACGTACTCTCGGATGACATGGTTGCGCAACTGACGCTCCCTCATATCCACAATACCATCCAACTCCAAAATCAACATGCCCTCTTCATCAAGAGGTGGAAGGTCAGAGGATGATGTCACATGTTGTCCCAAGGCCTTCTTGAGGCATGAGACATGAAACACATTATGGATCCTGCTCCCAGGTGGTAAATCAAGCTCATAGGCAACCTCACCTATCCTCCTCACAATCCTGTATGGGCCATAGAACCTTGGCTTAATCTTTTCCGCATCGTTCTTCTTCAAAGTACTCTGTCTATATGGCTGTAGGCGCAGAAAAACCAAGTCATCCACCTCAAAGGTCCTTTCACTGTGATGTCTGTTTGCATACATCTTTTGTTGATTCTGAGCACGCTGCATGTTCTCCTTAAGTGCCTTGAGGATGTCCTGTTTCTCCTGTATTATCTCCCTAGCTCATGGAGCTCTACTATCACCAAAGGCCAAATCCACAAAGGATGGTGCATCATATCCATACAACGCCCTGAATGGTGTCATGCCAATGGACATGTGGTAGGTAGTATTGTAGCAGTACTCCCCAAGGTGCAACCACTTGACCCAAGCACGCTGATGTCCTACCACATAGTTCCGAAGATATCCCTCAACCCACTTGTTCACAATCTCTGTCTGCCCATCAGTTTGAGGATGATAACTCGTGCTCGGAGTCAACTCTGTCCCGGCAAGGCGGAATAGCTCTCTCCAAAAGGTGCTGATGAATCTGCCATCCCAATCACTCACAATGGTCTTGGGAAGACCATGCAAGCATAACACCTCTCTGAAAAACAGTTCAGCCACCTACAATGCAGAAGAGTCTACTGCAATGGGATAAAAGTGTGCATACTTAGTGAGTCGATCCACCACCATGTAGATGCAGTCTCTACCATGGACCTTAGGCAGTCCTGTGATGAAGTCCATGGAAATGCTCTCCCATCTCTGCTCAGGAATAGGCAACGGCTGAAGTAACCCAGCAGGAGGAGTGTGCTCAGACTTGTTTTGCTGACAAGTCATACACTCACGAACATGCTGTAGCACATCATCCTTAAGACCCTTCCAAGAGAATCTCTCCCACACCAGTCTGTAAGTCTTGAAGAATCCAGGACGTCCTGCTGTAGGTGAATCATGTACCGCTCTCAAAATCTGCTTCTTGAGCTGAGACTCAGGTACCAAAAAGATTCTGTCCTTGTAATAAATCACCTCATCTACCACCTTGTATCTGTCATCCTATACTATGCCATCCATGAGCTCACAAGCAAAGGTAGACTTGGAGTACTCCACCAACAATTGAGACTTCCAATCAGCAGAAATCTCACTCAGAGAACAAAGGGCAGGTCTCCTAGAGAGTGCATCAGCCACCACATTCTTCTTCCCTTTGACATACTCGATGTCGAAATCGTACGCCTGTATCTTGGAGACCCACTTCTGCTACCTCTCGTTCAAATCCTTCTGCTCCAGGAAGTACTTCAGGCTATTGTGGTCGGTCCGGACCACAAACTTGGATCCCACCAGGTATTGTCTGAACTAACCCAATGCATGCATGATGGCTAACATCTCCTTGTCGTAGGTGGAGTAGAGGCGCTCGATGTCACTCAGCTTCTTGCTCTCAAAAGCGATAGGATGTTGGTCTTGCATCAATACTGCTCCAATGCCCTCTCTGGATGCATCGCACTCTAGCACAAAGGCCCTGATGAAGTCGGGCAATGATAATACTGGTGTCGTGCTCATGGCCTCCTTAAGCCGATCAAATGCCGCCTTCGCCTCGATGGACCAATGGAATGAGACCTTCTTGGTAAGGTCCGTCAGTGGTGCTGCCAATTGTGAGAAGCCTCTAACAAATCTCCTATAATAGCTACAAAGCCCAACAAAGCCTCTCAACTCAGTGATGTTCCGTGGTGTAGGCCACTCCTGAATCGCCTTGATCTTCTCCTAGTGGACTCTCACACCATCAAAACTGATCACATGCCCCACGTATAGGATCTCTGTCATCCCTAACTCACACTTCGAAGCCTTGGCGTATAGTGACTGTGCCTCCATGATTCCAAGGACTTTGTCGATATGTTGTAGGTGCTCCTCCCAGGATTTGTTGTAGATCAGGATGTCATCAAAGAACACCAACAGGAAAGTAGCAGGTGCATTAGTGAGTCCAAAAGGCATGACAAGAAACTCGTAGTGGCCATAGTGACATCGGAACGCTGTCTTGGGAATGTCCTCTCGCACCCTTATCTGATGATAGCCCGATTGGATATCAATCTTCAAAAAGTAAACGGCCCCATGTAACTCATCAAGAAGCTCATCGATCCTGGGTATGGGGTACCTGTTTTTGATGGTCTTCTTGTTCAGAGCCCTGTAGTCGATGCACATCCTCATGGTACCATCCTTCTTCACCAAGACTACTGAAGAAGCAAATGGACTCGAAGAAGGTCTAATGAACCCCATATCAATTAACTCCTTGATAGTATTCTCGATCTCCACTGTGAAATGTCATGGGTGGCGGTATGGAGGGATATTGATTGGCTTTGTTCCCTCAAGCTCGATCATGTGCTCAAAGCCTCTATCCAGGGGCCTGCCAAGAGAAATCTGACCAAAAACCCTACCGTACTTATCCAGAATGGACTATATATCAACATGATACTCACCTTTGGAAGGTGTAGGAGTGATGGCCACTTGGGCAGTCTAAGCTATGTCATCATGATGAATTAGGGCTCCATGCGCCTCGCTAATATGGCTCTTGCTCCACCGTCAGAAGGTGACTTCAAGATAACCTTCTTTCCATTGTGCATGAACTCGATCTCCATCTTCTTCACATCATGAGTATATCGTCCAACAGAGTCCAACCATTGCATTCCCAAAACCACATCCATACCTGACAAGTTAACAATGTAGAAGTCATCCGTAACTGTGTAATCTCCCAACTGGATGCTTAGTTGTGAGACCTTCTGTCAGCAGTCCATGGTGTATCCATCGGCAACTAGGACTATGAATCCTGGAAAGTCCTCTCCTTCGAGATGTTTTCACTTCACCATCTTCTCATCAATGAAGTTGTGGGTGGCTCCGCTATCGATCAAGCAAGTGATTCGTTGTCCCTTAAGTACACCCTTTAGCCAGAAGGAATGATATCTAGGGACTCCTGAAATAGAGGCAATAGTTGCCTTGCCCGATCCTCCTGTGTCCAACTCCAAGGTGGGCTGCTCCGCATGCTTCTCATCATACTCAGATCCGGTATCATGTGTATCATCATCCTCGTCATCGGATAGCACTTCTATGAGATGGGCTTTGCCTTTTCCAAGGCACCTGTGTCATGGCTCCCAAGGTTGCTTGCAAGTGAAACATAACTTCTTCCTCCTCAATTCATCTCTCTCCAGTGAAGTAGGGCTAACCTTGTGAGACTAAAATGTCTTCTTTGGAATAGAGCTAGATCCCTTGAACACGTTCTTCTTCGGTGCAATGTATGCCGGAGTGGTGTCCAAATCCAAGGCTAGGTCAATGGCCTCCTCAAGTGTAGTGGGTTTATGCAGCTTCACCAATCCTCGGATTCTGTCACTGAGTCCCTCCACAAAGAGCATGGTGATCCTTCTGTCCGTCATATCAGGTACCATGACTGTAATTCTTTGGAACACGTTCACATAAGCCTCCACTCTTCCATCTTGCTTCAGCTGTGCAAGCTCGAGGTAGTAGATCTCCACATCCTTGCAGTCGATCCTGTTGATTAACTTGTTGACGAACTCATCGTATGATGTGATCTTGTGGTGCTGAGATATGAGTCCATGATGCCACTATTCGTATGCTAGTCCCTCCAAGTGCATAGTAGCAAAGTGGATCGCCTTCTCCTCACTCATCGATTTGAGGGTGAGGAATGTGTCCAGCTTGTTGACCCAAGCCCTCGCGCTCATTGCTCCGCTGCCATCAAAGCTTGGAAGAGGTATCTTGTTCAAAGCATCCTTGTACTCCTTGGGCTCTTGGTGTTGTTGTGCTCTCCTCGGTCCTTGATGATCCCTTCTTCCTCTTTGACTCTCCCTCTTTTGGTTCATGTACTAATGGAAGCTGATTTTGGCTCGCACACCTTCGGGAAGGGCATCATAATCGTCGGCCAAGGCGGTCAAGTCATCATCGAAGGGCACCTCTTCTTCTTCCTCCACTTGGGGCTCCTCCACTTCTTCTCTAGGAAGGAAGGGAGGGCGCATAGGCCTGTCCACTATAGGTGTATGTGACCTCCGAGGTGATTCTGCTAAACTGTCGGTGCTTGTACTCCTTGTATTGCCTTGATTGTTGCCGCGATTGTTGCCTTGATTGTTGCCGCGATTGTTGCCGCGATTGTTATGGCTTGGAACATTCTCTCGATGTTGCAGTTGGTATTCTGTATCTCCTCTAGTATTTGGTCCATATCTCCTCTAGGAGGGTTGCCTTGTCTTCTGTCTCCCATGTCTTCAGCTCTTCTTCTATAATGATGTGGTAATGGATTAATTGTACTCATCACCCATAGGCTGGCAGGATCTTTGGCTCTGATACCACTGTGATGTTCCTAACTCAGATTTGCACCACAATTCACAATACAATAATGTAATGTCCCTTTTTTGGCACATTGATTTTTGTGCGCATTATACTTGTTTCTAATCCCACGAAGGCTATCCGACATGTTTGGATGATCTCCAAACTTCTTGGAGTGATCATAATTCTTTCTGCAAAACAGTTGGGTATCTCAAGTCTGCAAATTCATCATGGATGGTCAAAGTTTTTATCAGAAGATATTGGTCCGGTTTAATTATCAAATTTGGAGTTATAAGGAGTTTATTTAATTTGATAATTAAACAGGGCGTTTTAATTATGTATTGTGCACTAAAGTATAAGGTTGGATTATTTAAAGTGACTTAGTGTTATGTCTTGAGGGGAAAAAGGAAATGTTTTATTTATTATTCCCTAGTCACTTAAAGTGTGCACATAACTTGGAAATAGAAATATTTTATAAAAGGGAGGAAAAAGGTTCTATTTTCAAGAAAGATCATTTTGTAACTCCCAGAGGCTTTTAAAAAGGAGTGATAGCTCATTTGAAGGGCATGCTTGGAAATTTGTATTGTTACTCTGTTGGATTGAACCTGCGTGTTCTCCATTTTTTCTTCCTTCTTGTGGACGGCAACCCACTCGAAGAAGATCAATTTCGGTAGTGTGATATCTACCCTAGCTAGTAATGGTGGTTTCTACCTCATTAGAATCACATGGTGCTCAATTGATTTTGGAGTTTTTTGTGGAATTTAGTATTGTGATCAGTTTTCGGAGTGTAGTGTAATGTTTTTTCTATGCATATTAGTTATAATTTTGGACCTGTTTGTGTGATTTGAATATTTTCCTCCTTGGCCGTACATCTGAAAGACATTGGTGATCACAAGAATTTGATGTGGGTGTTTTTGAAACTTTTGATAAATGCAAAGTTTATTCCTACCATAGTCGACCATTTTGCAAGAGAATTGAAGAGATTTAATGCTGTTTTGTATTTTCTGTGCATATCCGTACTTGTCCTTGGCCGTAAAGGTTGATTTCAATCGATGCATAAAGGAAATTGTTGTTGAAGTTTTTGAAGACTTTATTGATTCAAATCTTGTTGTTTGCATTAAACAATCATTTTGGAAAAGATTAGAAGTTGATTGGTGTTGATTTGAAATTTTCATGAGTGCCGTACCATTTCCTGGGCCGTACGGTCTAGACTGAGGAAAGAGTGTGGTGCTGATCAGATCTTTATTGTTCCAGTCTGTTTGATGCTCAGATGAGTTGAGAGGGCAGATTTAATCAGCTTGGATCAGTTTTGAGTGGTTGTGTTTTTGTATGATGATTTGTGTTTTGAAACTTCATTCTTGGCAGCCGTACTTCATGCTACAGTCAACCATTTAATCATAATATCATCTCAGTCAGCTTTATCAGAAAAATCAGTCTTCGACATGTTCATTTTGACACTTTAAATGCAGGTTTTTTTGGACTATGTAAATGCATTGATGAAATGGTCTGATTGTTATAAATGCAGTGTATGAGTCTTATTACAGTGTTAGTGTGGCTGCAATATCAGTTGATGAGTGTTTGTTTATTCATTGAAAAGAGATGCTATAGTTTATGACAGAGCATTCCATACTAATGTCCAGAGCCTGATTACATAGAGGGGATTTTCTCAGCAGTCTTCATGATCATAAATCCTCAATCAGTTTTTGAATGATTTGATTAACTTGTGTGGCTGCAGGGACTCTCATGATACATATCTTTCATTTGGCACTGGTTTAGAAACTCAATTTAAATTCTGATTTTTGAGTGGCTTTATGCTAAACATTGTAATCCATTCTTTCTTTGCATCTCACTAAAGAACCCCTGGATGGTTTACCGCCAGTGTGGAAAAAGAATCCTTCTATTTTGCTCTCACCCACTAAACAAGTGGAGTAATCCCACTGAATAAGTGGATGGCTTTGTAATTCTTCTTTATTGTTCTTTACCCACTGAAAGTGGTGAATCCCCACAAACTTGTGGATGCCTGCATATGCAGATGAATGTTTCTTATTTGTACAATGTTTAAAATTGTAATTTGAAACGCATTATGCTCTCACCTCGCCCAGTTGGGATCTTGGTGATCAAAAGTGTGGAGGAATTTAATTGTGCTAACACTGTTTATCACTATTCTCTATTTTGGAAAAAATTTGGGGTTGTATATTACAGTGGTATCAGAGCTGGTTTTTACCTGCCAGCCTGTTGGGTGATCAATTTATGCAGAGTGCATGTTCTGAATTTCCAGTTGCAAGTCAGAAAAATTTAGTGGTCAGATGAATTCATTGTTGCCAATTAGGATGGATACAACTTTGTCTGAGAAGAAGACTGTGTCAAGAGAGGATCAGAGCAGAAGTCCACTTTCTAAGCACTTCAAGGATTCTTTTATATATGACCAACCTAGTAACTTGCAGAAAGGAGTAGCGGGAAGCTCGCTATTTGCATTAGGTAATGAATTGGAGCTATTGCACATGTCTAAGTATACACTCCTCAGCAAGTTGGGAGAAGTTGAGAATCATTTGACCAAGATATCCATAAGATAATGGCAGATTTGTGTTGGAAGACACTAATGGATCATGAAGGCTTTGAAGGAGGTATATCTCTTGATGACTTGCACAATCTCAAGGAGGCTTTGGCGTAGTGAAGTCCTACACTTACTTGCTGAAAGGGATCATCTCCTCACACTTGGTGAGATATACTCAGATGTTCTGAGAAGAAAAGAAGATGAGGTGGACAAGCTCACCCTTGAGCTTGAGGATGCACTGGATTCTTTGAGGAGCACTCAAAGGGTTCTTCAAGAATTGAAAGAGCATGAGGATAAGCTTTGAGGGAAGATGACAAAGAATGGAGACAAGGAGGAAGGACTTGAAGGATCCTATCACGAAGACATAAAGAGGAAAGAGACAAATATATATGATGACTCAGTTTGCACCCATGGGACAAATGTTATGGCACATGACACACTTGGCTTTCATCTGGGGATAAGTGATTTTTAGTTGGAGTCACCTTTGGGGACTACACTTGTAGGAGAACATGAAGACAAAGAAGAGGACGCAATTGAGGAGCTAGAGGATGGCATGATAAGAGTTGATAGCAGGTCTAATTTTCAAATTCATGACAGCAAACCTATTCCTTCATTCATAACAGCCACTTCACATGAAGAGGGTGAGGTAGAAGAATTGCACAAGATTGGCACTTGTGATTGGGGTGTGAAGCATAAGGAAAGTAGTGAAGACTCAGGCCATAAGAAGTCTGAATTTGTTCACCATACATTGGAGGATGACAGTAAGAAGATTTCTTCTATTGTTGGCACTCATATGGGAGACAAACATGAGGTCTTATTTGTGTGTCCAAGACACAAGAGGACCAAGTTAGTACCGCATGTCATGACAGAGGCAAAGAAGATTCAGGACATGTGGCATATGAGGAATGAGCCTTGTATGGTGGAGCAATCCGGTTTGAGGTATGATTTAGAATTCATTGTTGGTTCACACAACTTGCTTCATGGGTACTTGGTATCACTTATTTTGGAGAGCCATTTGAATGGTTATATCCAAGACTTGGATAGCATTAGGGAGCATACACCTTGTGGATTGACCACTAGTGATATGACTACATGCGTAGATGCAGACAGGAGTGATGCAGATTTGTTTGGGTATTTGATCATTCATGGAACACTTGAGGAACTTGATTGTGATGAGTCTCATCTTGTTGATGACTCTTTGGTAGAGTATGTAGTTCAGAGATTTGTGATGCATACCATGGAAGCGCTTGCAATTGGTTGGCATACTTTGGAGATGCGGTTGGCTCGGAAGCATTGGTATAGAGACATTGCGATGATTTGTGAGGCAAGAATGTTTGCATTGCAACTGGACTATGGAGTTGGATGTAGAGCTGTTGTTCAGGAGTTTGGAGGGGAGTTGTACCACCTTCTCACCGTGAGAGAATGACATAGGGTTGATATTCTATTACCCTATGACCCTAGCAGTGTTAATTGCATCCACATGGGTTTGATTTTCAGTCATGAGGTTGTTGTCCTGTTCTACATCAACAATCTAGGAGAAGCGGTTATACACTTCCTTGCATCTATGTTGGGTATTCTTCACATCCATGAGAATTCTATAGGAGTTGGAGTTTGGTTTTGTGTTGTCAGCACTTTGGGATGTTTCCAATTTTTCAGGTTTGCAGGATGTGATGACAAGGTGATTTGGGATCCAGGTGGTGACAAGCTTGACACTTGGTATCTAGATGAGTTGCTTCACAACTCACAGGGCATGGATGATGTTTTTGACAATGTGGAGCAGCGGAAGCGTGGTGACAGGTGGTTGTGCTTCAGAGTTCACATTCTTCATAACTTGTTGACAGGCATGGTTTCCTTCGGGGCTTGGGTTTGGCATAGTGTTTCATCCTTGTTGGACTTAGCACTCATTGAGGATAGAGCTTCCGCAGGCATAGAGGCTTTGGTGCTTGTGGTTGATAGCATTGCATTCCTTGGAGGATGGAGCCGAGTTGAGTTCGAGTGTGTATGGCTTTCGCCGCAGGAGCTCACTTTGCAGGGTATCTTCATATTTTTCTTGGGAGTTGTAGCCACAAGTTGAGGTTTTGTGTGATCACAGGACATTTGATTGGATGGAGATACTTGTCATTTGACAAAATGTTGCAGCATGCAGGTTTGTCATTGCTTGAGGACAAGCAATTTCAAGAAGGGAGGACTGATATGTCCCCATTTCCGACATGATCACCAAACAAATGATTGAGTTAGCCTATCCTCATTCCCATAGGCTAACCCATCAAAACAAGGGAATTAGGATAGGCTAACTCAATCATTTGAAATTTGAGGAAATGAGGAAATTTGAAAAGAGGGAAAAATGAAACGTTGGCTCAACAAATTTCATTGGCAAGATGGAAAATGAATTAATGCAATTTTGCATTAATTATCAAAAGGAAAATGATTAAATAATAATTTTTATTATTATTGAATTCTACGCCCAAGAAGGAGAAAATAAGAAAATAAATTAAATAATATTATTTAATTTGAGTGCTTGCCTTGGCGTTGGAAAAATAAATAATAAAATAATACATGTTCTTGGAATTGTGCGCAAAATTGAGAAAAGGAAAAAATAATAATAATTTATTATTTCATGTTGGAGCGCTCACCCTTGGAGAAGGAAAAATATTCAAAAAAATAATAAAATAATACTTTGCTTTGGGTGCCCTTCTTGGAGAAATAAATAATGAAAGTGTTTTCAATTTGAAAAGAGGGAAAAATGAAATTCAAATCTTTAATTTGAATTGGTATAAAAGAAGGCTTTGGAGCCTCATTTCGACATCACGAACACTTTGGCAATTTTCGCATTTATGCTTGGCATTTGTTTGCTTGATCTTCCAAGGACGAAAACCCTTGTGGAGTTGTGTGTTGGACAGAAACCCAATCATCATTATCATCATTGATCATTTTGGCATTTTCACTTCTTGGAGAGTTTCTCTTGGCTGCAACTTTGTTTCAGCGATATCTAAGGACAAAAACCCTTGGATATTAGTGGTTTGGACGAAAACCCATCCCACTTTGAGAGATGGATTCACCTAGGATTCATTATTGAGCTTATTTGCAAGTTTTCATGGAGTTGAAAGCTTCAAACAGTTGGGGTTTCAAAGAGGATTGCATAATCAGCTAGGGTTTGAAGATATCTTTCATGTTGAAGGCATATTTGTTCAGATTTGAAGGATATTAGATTGTATTTTCATCATTTGCATCCATGGCCAGGGTTTGGTGAGGATTCTACATCATTTGGTGGCTTCATTGTTGGGGAAACTGACTTCATTGCACTCAGAAAATCATATCAGACCGCTGCAATTCTATATCAGACCTCTGAAATTATTATACAGGTGCAGATCAGAGGTTTTCCAGACACGGCATTGAGGTATCTTGGTCATATTTTCATTGCAAACCCTAAGTGCTTCATTCTTGGGCATTTGGAGGAGTTTTTGGCTTGGATCAGCTAGGGTTTCATGATCAGACTTCATAACAGCTGATACAGATTGGTTTTCAATCTTATAAGTTGGCATTTGTCTTGGATATGATCAAAATTCAAATGGCTCTCCAAAATAAGTGATACCAAGTACCCATTTGTCTTGGTATCAAAATTCAGGACAGCGATCAAAATTTCAGTTCAAATCTAGCCAAGGTTCTTACAGTGGTATCAGAGCATGGATCTTGCCAGCCTATTGGGTTTAGAATCTTCATATGCAACCTCACGAAGTTGGTCCACACAGGTATTATTATAGAAGAACAGGTCAGCATGATAATCAAGAGGAAGAGACTCCTATTGTAGGTACAAATCAGTTTGATATAAATAGAGGAAGAAGAGATGAAAGTCCTCCATGTGATGACAAGAATGTTGGTGATATTTTGAGAGATATAGCAGCTGGTCAAAGAGTTATGGCAGCGGGACAGCAACAAACAAATGATAATTTAGCTCAAATGATAGCTGCCCAACAGCAGATGATGCAGTTCATGACTCAAACTATGTGTAATATGAGACTTAATGCAACCCCTATAGGTTGAAACCTATACCATGAAACAATTCTTGTTGAAACATCACAGTAAGGTCCACATTTGCAATCTCACTACCTATCACGATTTTGGGCAACAGAAAATTAAACCTGCTTCACCATAAGGAAATAAACTCAACAAAACCTCTCATGACATCCCAAAGATGAAACAGTCCAATCACAATCATCACTCTGAAATCTACCAAGGAGGGAATGTCTCTACTGTTGCCAACTGAAATCATACCAAGTGTCAAAAGAATGGTTCCGAACACATCAACACACCTAGCCCACTGCAACCAAAAAAGCCTCATCTGAGGATATGCATACCATCACCATGAAGTACCTGCAATGACCATCACTCACCAAAGTAGAAACAATAAATAAATGAACCGTGTCCGGAAAAATTCTCATAACCAGCTGCCCCAAATTATGCCAAGCATCAAAATCAATCTACTCATTGAAAGTTGTAACCATAACCAACGCAGAAATGTAAGGACAGTGGTAATCAATCTGATATCCCACTGAATATATAAGAGGCCTGAGTATGGAAGTAACCAAAGAGTCATCTCCTATGATCAAATCACCTCCAGCAACCAACTCCAACCACCAAATACTCCACTGCTACTCTAAAAAGACAAACCAACACAGCTGTGGGTCAAGAACTGAAGTCATGTGTAGGCTGATCAAAAAGTGGACAGCGGTGCTAACACTCATGGTTACAACTCCAAGACCCTCTGAAAGATGAATCATAACATGTGGAAACTCGCTGTCCTGAACCCACACTAAGGGTAAACTATCAAAGTTTACATCACAAACCTTCATTAAGATGAACTCTCTAAGTTAGGAAGGTCTGAAATAAACAATAATGGCTATTGTCCAAAACCGAAATTAGAGAGGTACAATCTGATTTTAGTGCTCTACACCAAGGACAACAGCGGCACCAATAAATTTTCCAAGTATAAGCATGCGTGAAAAGCATTGTGTTGCCCCAAATCAACTCAGAAGTGGCTGGGAAACACTTCCAAGCAATTTCCAACTGAAAAATTTCACTTCCCTGACAAAGAATAATGTGACAACTTCTCTAAATGAAAGCAAACCAAAAAATGAATTGGTTGACCTGCCACCAAACAGCAAGCTCAAAACAAAAAGACTGATCCAATCTTTGCCAAGGATGTAATGTCCCCAATTTTCCTACGCCTAAGGAATAATAATTATTTTAATTATTTAATGTTACCTGGCAAAAAGGTGCTAAGTTTAAAGGGTAATATTAAATAATTATATTAAAACGTTATAAAGTGACTTATTTTAATGTCAATCAATAAAGTCACTTTATTAAATTAAGTGTTGTAGGCGGGGAAAATTAAAAAGGTCCTTTGAGAGAAGTAATACGAGGAGTCAAAAGGAAATAATATTATATTCCTTTCAAAAGGTTATAAAAGGACAATGTGAGCTCATTTGGAGGCATGCTTGGATTTTGTATTGATACTCTGTTGGATTGAACCTGCGTGTTCTCCACTTTCTCTTCCTTCCTGTGGACGGAAACCCACTCGAAGAGGATCAATTTCGGTGGTGAAATATCCACCCTAGCTAGTAATTGATGATTTCCACTCAGGGAATCACATGGTGCTTAATGGGATTGATGGATTTTGAGGAGTTTTTGTTTGTAATCAGTTTGGAATGATGAATAATGAATTCCTATGCAATTTTGGTGTGAGTTTTGAAGTGCTTTGTGAAGTTTATTATTGTTCTACCTTGGCCGTACCTTCTCTGGTTGTACATCTATATGGAGGTTGATGCTATAAGAATTATTTGCTGTTGATTTTGATGGATTTCTTTATGGTATCCTGACTGTCTTCCCTAGGCATCCATTTTGCAAGTGTTTAGAAGGAGTTTAATGATGTTAATGAATTTCTGGGAACATTCGTACCTTCCATGGTCCTACAGCTTAAAACTCAGTTTTGGTGATTGCAAATAACTTTGGTGTTTGTTTGTCCTATGCTTATTGAGGTGTCTGTGTATGGTGGAATAGAATATTTTAAGACCATTTTGAAGAATCCAGATGCAAGGAATGATTTATAGCTACCATCCGTACCTCTTTTGTGCCCGTACATGCTGAAAATCGAATGGTGTTGATCAATAATTATTAAGACTGTTTGGGCCTGTCTTTGTGATTGCATTTTGATTTAGTAAGCTTAAAGAATCCTTTGGAATTGATTTTCAGTTGATTGAATGAATTTTGAAATTGCTATAAGCATATCCGTACATAGTCGACCGTACCATCTGGAAGTAATCAATGCATATAAGAATTTAATGTTGAAGTCTTTGAATCTTGTGTGGATTGCATATTTGTTGACTGCCCTAGACGCTTCATTTAAGAGATTATTTGCAGTGTTTGGTGCTGAATTGACTTTCCTGGGAGTGTCGTACTGTTCCAGGCTGTACGGTCCAGATCAGAAGCTTTATTTTGCTGTGGTTTAAGTTGCCAAAGATTTGGTATCTTGGCTGCTCAGAAATGTTTTTAGGATGAGACTAAACAGTTTATAGTAGAGATGGGATTATTTGATGTGTGGTTCAATTAATGTGATTTTCAGACTTCCTCCATGGCTGCTGTACATGTCCATAACAGTCAGCAAGTTAAAAATCAGTGCATCAGTCAATTGATATCATAATAGGCAGTCATTATCAGCTATTTGATGATTTGTTTGCCATTTACAGTGCAGGGTATGATTCTTTGTTTCAAAATCCTCTCTATGAATGCTGTCATGTCACAAGGCCACTGTACAGATGAGGGTAGTTCTGATGTTTCAAACTCAGAGTGATCAGTAGTGGAATTTAACTGATATCTATGTAGATGGTGATTGTTTCTAGTGTTTGATGATGCTGATCAGTATGCAGGGTGATTGCCAATGATTTGCCAAGCTTTCATGATATTTGAATTCACCTCTAACCCATATCTCTGATTATGATGCATTGAAATTCATTGTAGTTATTCTTTATATGCAAACATACATATTAACCCCTCGATGGTCCAATCGCCAGTGTGTAGCAAATGAATCTTTCTTTCATGTTCTTCTACCCACTGAATAAGTGGTGAATTCCCACTGCATCAGTGGATGCCTGCTGGAAAGCAGATGCTTGCTCTATAGCGGATGATGGTAAATAGTTTCATTTGCAAAGCATTGTTTGTAAACCAATCATCGTATGCTCTCACCTTCCCCAGTACGGGATCTGAGTGATCAGAAAGTGTGAGGTCTTCAGTTGGTTTATGCATTTGATGCTAATACTGATATCATTGTATGAAATTTTGAAAAAATTGGGGTAGCATCTTACAAAGGAACACGCCCAAGAATGACCAATCGTTCACTGACCCAATCCTTACCTAAAATTTCTCTCCAGTCCATTTGTAGATGAACAAATGGAATCACCAGATAGTTGGTAAGGGAAGGAACAACATTATTAAGTCTGAAATTTTGATCCTTATCCCTCCAAAGATCACTCTTATGACTCCCAATACTCACCAAAACTCCTTCAAATACACTCTAATGTCCCACCCCTATCTGAGATCAACTTTTTTCCAGTTTTAGTGTTTTTTTATGTTTAGCTGATACCTAGTGCGTTTTGGGTTTTTTGTATTTGACATAACACACATGTATACATATATTTGTGCAAATAACAAAAACAAGAGATACCCAGATGTTTTATTTCAATGGAAATGTATTACAAAGCATAAAGGACCAATACCCATATGAAGGAACGGTCAAAACATGGAAAAATCTCACATACCCATTTCGTTGTCCAAAAGATGCAAGTCTGATATCATTGTGGCAGTAGCTAGATACTTGTTTCTCCTTGATTTTTAATATGAACATGCTGATACAGTCATAGAAAATGCTTGACAACAGAATACAAGAGATTTGAAGCACATACAATGCATAAAAAATACATGTAGAAGCTGGAATATGAAAACTGGGATACCCACGACCCTGCTGACTGTTGGTACGGCCTGAAAATGGTGGACACCAGCATACAATCCACACCATCACTAAATAAATCCCTCAATACTGTCCCAACATACTTCCACTTAAGGCGTCTATGAAGAAGGAAGCAAACCAATCCCAAATACCATGTAAACTCCATCAAAACTTAAGGAACTCTTCTCATGATGGTATGGCCAGGTACAGCTTCCCCATGATCCTTACTGATAGATGCTATGAAATAATGAAACATATGAAGAATAAGATCATCACATTCTAAATCAATCAAAAGATAACAAGATTTGGCTCTTGCCATCACTTCTAACATCTTAACCCTCCTACCAAAGGAAGGGCCTTGGTCTTCAGGTAACCCATGAAAGCTCTCAACAATCAGCTGTAGAATCTCCCTCATTATGTCATCTTCATAGGGAACCTTAGGAGCTGTAATCCTTGTGATCTCACTTAAACAGCTGGTGACTAAAAGCTTTACCCTTTTACTGTGATGTCTCATAAGCATTGGCTTAACCAAAGAATGCACTGCAAGAGTCATAGCAAGTTGCATCAACTCAGAAGGTGACTATTCAACCTTGTAAAGATACAATTCCATTTCCTCCAAAATGCTGCGTAGAACCCCTTTTGATTGAGGTAGGTGTTCAAGATTCTTACCGGCATTATAAAGTTTTTTTTGTAATTCTTCTTCACTGAATTTGTCCATGACTCTGAATCTGATACTTAACCGCACAGGATGACAAGATACAACTGTGCTCTGATACCACTATAATATCCCACCCTAGTTCTGCCCCTAAATTTCAGTTTCCATAGTTTGGCATTTCGTCAAACAGTTGGCATACAAACTGTCTGTTGACTGATTTCTAAGTTTGTTTTGTTGTTTGAGGTTTGTTATGATCAAGTTTCAACATAAAACGCATATACCAAATGATAGTACCAAGGACAAAACACTTTGCAACAACAAACAAACACTTTGCTAATAATTTCAATGCCAAATATAGGATTGTTATAACACAGTGAAGTCTGATATAACTCAGAACAGCAAGATAATTTCATTCAAATTAAAGATTTGAATCATTTCATTCCAATGCAACATACCCGAATTATTCTCCTTTGATATAACAATGAATGAAGGCTTCAATTACAAATAAAGGGGCTGCTGATAAACAATTATGAAGTGTGATATATCAGCGAACTCTTCATATAACAGCGCCTAGGGTTTGAGTGATTCCATGACTCATTTCTCATTCCTTTGGACAGCGATCAATTTTTGACATGCAATGACTTCCTTTATACCTTCAAACTACTGCTTGTATTGTTCACAAAACCTTAGCAGGTACTGTAGCGTTCACTATAGCAGGTACTGTGGTGTTCACTGTAGCAGTTACTGTAGCAATCACCGTAGCAGTTACTGTAGCGATCATTGTAGCAGTTACCGTAGCGATCACTATAGCATTTCCTTTAAATATCCACTATAATCCTTTTTGCCAATATTGCATCAACCCTCCAACTTGTATTTGGCACAAATCCACAAATTGGACAATGAAATCCCTCCAAGCTAGCCTGCAAATAATACCTCCTTTGAAACTCCAAACAATACCCAAACCTGCAATGAAGTGCAATGCGTAAACTCTGAACAAGTTTACCAGAAATCAACCTAAGAGGATCTTTCACCACCGAGGTCGATCATCTCCAAGAGGGTTTTCGTCCTCAAGAAGGCTGAGATGAACCAAGTTCGATCTCCAGAACCACAAGAGTTTCAATCAAAGAAATAGAATAAATTGCATAATCCAAATGAACCCCGCAAATGCATTTTTATACTTTTTCCGCCAAACTCTCCAGAAGCTTCTATTTTGAAATTCATTTTTTAATTAAAACTTCATTTTAGCTCCAAAAAAGACCTTTAAATTAAAATAGTGATAATTTGACACACAAGGTCCCTGTTTAATGCATCCATAATTTAAAACATTTCAAACCTGGTTCCGATGAGCTATAACACCAAGGTGCTTTTTAAAATATTTTAAATAATATTTAGCAACCTTAGTAAAATAATTAAATAAAGCCATTAATACACTCATTTTGTGGAAACTGCGGGAATGCATCGGAATCGAAGACTAACTGCACTGGAGTGATCCTAATGAAGAATAATGGTAAACAGACCCAATTAGACGACTTACTATAAATAGACACCCTCTCCAAGATTCTTGGAGAGCACACCAGAAGCCGGAAATCACCCCGAAAAGCAGCATGTGTGTCCTCTAGAACAACTGAGCTCATTGGAGTTCTTAAATAACCCCTCTAATAACGTTGACACACACCCACAAGGTTAGTGCCAATTGTGCTGCAACAGAACTTGACAATGGGGACATTACAGCCCTTAACCCATTGATTGTATTGGGATATGTGATAACCAACTCTGGCTCACATAATTTTTATTTGAGTCATTTATTAGTCCCTAAGTATATTTATTTTAAGCTAGGTCAGTCTCTTTTGGAATAAGGTATTAATATTGTCCAATGATGCCTATAAATAGGAGGTAATGAGTAGTTGTTTAGCATTGGATTGCAAGTTATGTTCTTATTGTAAGACTTTTGGAGGTTGCCCCCTTGAAGTGGCTTAATATAATCAAATATTTGCATCTATTTTCTCTTATATTCTTCTATTGTACTAAGTAATTTCATTACAAAAAGACAAATGAGAAGTACACCACATCACAACCCAAAGGCGAAGAAAGCAATTTGTTAGTTTCAAGAAGCATGTGAGCTTTGCTCTCTCGTTGGCTTTATTTAAAGAGAATGACCTAACCACATTTACTCAACAGAAGGTAGACCAAAGTGGCAAGCAACCATGAAAGTTGAGTATGGTACCTAATGAAGAACCATACCTAAGTGTTGGTGGAGTTGCCTCTAGGTAAGCAGCCCATTGGTGCAAATGGGTTAATAAGATGAAACGCAATGTAGATGGTGCTTTAGATAAGTGCAAGAAAGGTCTTGTTGCCAAAGGCCATTCATAATAGAAGGAATCAACTACAATAACACCTTTGTTCATACTATTACAATGGCCAATTTTCAGTTCCTACAATCCATTGCAAACCAATTTGGATGGAGATTTTATCATTAGGATGTGAAGAGCACTTTCTCAAATGGGGATCTAGATGAGAAGGTTTATATGGTACAGCTCAAATTGTCCCAAGCGCCAAGGAAGCAACATCTAGTGTGCAGGCTGGTCAAGCATTGTATGGGCTTAAGCATGCTCCATGAACCTGGTACATCAAAATTGCACAACATTTACAATATTTTAGATTTATAAGAAGTTTCTTTGATCCAAATATCTAAGTCATAAGTGGTGATGATGATACTGTGATTCTCATTGCCTGTGTTGATGATTTAGCTATCAACAATAGTGGGGTCAGTGCTATGAAGAATGTAAAATGATAATCAGATTTATGCTCAACTTTTGACATGACAAATTTGGGCCTCCTACACTATTGTTTAGGTGTAGAATTTTAGTAACTTAATAATTTGGTCTTCGACTCTCAAGTCAAATATGCCAAAAATACTCTTGAGAAATTCAAGATGGAAGATTGTCATCCCTTGTCTACAATTACAGAGATTGTGCTTCAATATTCAGCCCATGTCGACTTACCACTACTGGTCAATGAATCAACATTCAAATAATTGGTAAGTAATTTGATCTATCTTACATCCATTCGACCATATCTATGTTTATTTGTAAGCTATCTTTCTTAGTTCTTGTTACAATCAAAATTAATCCACTAGAAAGCTCAAAGCAGCAAAAAATAAGTACTCCACTATGTCGAAGGTACACTTTGACATTGGCATCATATACCAGCAGTCTTCAAAGTTCAGGTTGTCAAGCTACAAAAACTCTGATTGGGCTAGTTTGTTGACACAATGAGATCCACTATTAGCTATGTTTTTTTCTATGAATTTAGGAAGTCTTTCTTGGCAAAGAAATCACCACCATATAGTTGTCTTTGCTTCCACTAAAGCAGAGTATAAGGCAATAACTGCAAGTTGTGAGGCTGTATGGTTGCAACAGCTATTCTATGACTTGCAACTGAATCCAGTCACATCAACTCCATTGTACTGCAATAATCAAAGTGCTTTGCAATTGGTGAAAAACCCTGTATATCATGCTAAAACCAAACATATTGAGGTTCATCATCACTACATTTAACAACTAGTTGATATCGAGAACATTTGTCTTCATTATTGTGCCACACAAGTACAAATTACAGATATAATAACTAAATCACTTGGGCCTCACAAATTTGCAAAATTTACAGACAAGCTTGGAGTTGCCTCTAGTTTAGTCATCAAGGTAGGGTACTAGATATATATAAACATAATGTATCAACATTACATAAGTTATTATGTCTAATAATATAATTAAATTAAACAATCTAAGTTGAAACCAAATGTAACTTCCTCACATAATAAATTATCATGCACACATTCCATTGTATGCCCATTTCCTCCATAATAAATGGATTTCTAGAATCTATTCCAGAGCTCTAGGGATAGACATTTTGAAAATGTCCAAGGCTTATCAGCAAATCTTTTTTAGCAAATGAGCAATCATTGAAGTCAACTGGACCACATTCGGTTGACAAATATAGACAAACAATTTGTGTGTCTTCGGTATGCTTCCATGTTTTGCATGCATGTCTGTTAGAGCATTAAAAAAATTGATAAAAATTCACTTTGATTATTTCAAGGGATAAATAAGGCATTAGTACTTTAGTGCTTTCCTTTACCTCTCCAAAAATATTCCCAAGTCAAACTATAGAGAAGATCCAGTCTAGAGACATCAGAAATTGCCATATTCCAAAGCCATGTATCATGGTGACACGTTCCATGTGTAAAAGGATGAGGACCAAAACTAGTGACACCATTTATATAAGAACCAAGATGAAAACTAGTGTGATTGATAGTCATGGTTTGAGATGCAAAATCTCGGGTTGCAGATTTCATATAGCTTTATAAATCAGCCCATTTGGATTCACAAACAATCTTTCAAAATCAAGCTTCCTGGTTGTTTGATTTCCTACCAAATATCAGATGATAAGCATGAACTTGAAAAATGGGCCTTGCAAATGATGGCCTATGTGCTCAAACAAATGACAACATTGAACACATTTTTTTTTAATTTGTAAGACAATTTTGAAATGAGGTCAAACATATTTGTTATTTGTTTCTGAAATATTTATACAAGTTCAACTCTTGTTCCAGACCCATGGATCTATAACGGGGTAGCTTGGAGCTTCTAGTTTCTTTGTCGATACAGTCATCCCTTTCATTTGTTCAAGAGAAAGGACAGTGTTGATAGTACTAAAAGAGATGATTGTAACATGTCCGTTGTTTCATAGATGACTTTGCAACTCGGGCAAGTGGTAAAAATCATCTTGATAGAAAATATAGTACATACTACTTATGTTGTTTTAGGGACTCAATCAAAGAGATTTGTTTACCTAGGTAAAGAAGGCTAACTAATTCTATGTCTAGCTCTGTATGATGATATTTTTCATAATATAACATATTGCTCAGTTTTGCCATCCATATAAAGCTATGCTACATTGAAAATTTACACGAGAGGACATTCATAGTGAAATTTGCTTGTAAAAAAAATCAATTTAAAGTTGAACGTAAAAATAATAGGAGATACTTACCCTTTTGGCAGCATAGAGGCAAGAATGTAAAGAATAGGAGGTCGATTATTTTCGGAATTTTTTGTGATATTGTTGGAATCTCCACCCAATGTTGTCTCCTTATGCATAAATTTCACTAAAGTATCGCATATTTCACTTCTTTCACACGATGTGAGGAAGCTAGGGCAGTACACTGTAAGACTGACTAAAGAAGAGACTAAATCGCAACCAAAATCTTTCACCACTGCTTCACAATTAATTAATGCTTGCTGCATCTGTACACCTGCACCTCCAGAAACAAGCAACATCGTAGGAGGGTCAAGCCCCAGCTGACCAGCCATATAAAGAATTTGCCTATGTAATGTTGCCTGTGTGAATAAAATAACACTGGTTAATCTACATAATCAATACCGTTTGCAATATGAGTAAATATCCAATTGACTTTCAATCAAAGACACATCACATGATGGAAAGAAGCTACAAGAATACAACTTTTCACCTCAACTATTTGAGGAGTAATTGATTCCTATAATAAATCTCCTATAATGAATAAATGTCACAGTGAAGTCTCAAGATGGAATGAAGTACAGAAAAATTGTCATTTTCTCACATAATTATCAATGAAATTCCCAAAATACTCAAGGCTAAAACTATTATTACATCTACCTAACAAAACTAGTCAAATGGCATATTCGATCATTTTGAGCTAACCAAATTAACAGTGAAAATATAAAACAAATATGGAAGTAAACAGTAAATTTGTTTATTCCAAATAGACAGAATTTCACTAGAGTAATTCGAGCTTTTATCAATCTCCATCCTAGACTTGAGGATGGGGGATGGGTTTTAGGGATAGACAAAAATATTTCTGAATTTTGGGGACAATGTAATGTCCCCTTTTTCCGATTGACCACCCAATGGAGTCGGCTAGCCTATTTTATTCCCGTGGGCTAGGTCAAGGTGGCAAGGGAATAATATAATTGGTTAAACAATATATTTAACTAATTTTACTGGACCTAATGATGTTGTGAAATGACAACTTGTATTTTTGTGAAGCTCTTGGTGAAATAAAATAAATAAAAGGAAATTGCCAAGAAGGTGAGCGACCTATTTGAGGATAAAAAGAAAATAAATTAAGTTGCCAAGGGAGGTCAGCCAAGAGAGAAAGATGGAAAACAAAATAAAGTATATTTTGCTAAGGGAGGTCGACCTTGAGGAAGTCTATTTGAATGCCTATAAAAGAAGGCACGTTGGAGGTCATTATAATCATTCATTCACATCTGATGTATTCATTGGAGATTTATCTCTTTGGCTGCACTTTTAGTTCAGCATGTTCCAAGGGCAAAAACCCTTAGGAATATTAGGTGGATTGGACGAAAACCCAATCTCATTTTGGAGGTGAATTCATACAGAGTTCACACTTGCACTTCATTGGAACTTTGGAGGAGTTCCTAAGCATTCATGGCATATTCTTTGGAGCATATTTGAGCACCCATTTTGGAGGGATTTGGACAAAGAATGCTGCTAGGGTTTCTACCCTAGGTTGAGCACCACTTCCCAAGGAGGGCGATTTCGATTGCTATTTTGTGGTATCTGAGCTTTGTTTGGCATGTTTGAGCCCATGAATTTATTGTAAACTCAACTAAGAAAATTCAGATTTATAGCAGCAGACTTCCTTATTCAGAAATCAGATTTATTGGGCATATGTTTGGCTCTTGGATGGTTGTATTTCATGGTTGCAATCATAGTTGATGTTATCTACATGTTTGGCATATTTATGTGGATGTTTGGCACATGTTTATTCGCTGCCCATAAGTGTTTATACTTTAGAAAATAAAAATCTGAATTCAGTCCTTAGGTTTGAGCGAAAAACTAAATCAGAAAATCAGGGCAGAAATCAGAATTTCTAGGGCAGATCCTATTAGGGATATTTCAGTGGTATCAGAGCAAGTGATCTTGCCAGCCTGTTTGGGTTGTGTGATTCAAAAAATGTCAAAGTTATAGCAGTGAATTTCAGCAATGGTTTAGATGGCCAGACTTGAATCTCTTAGAGGAAATCAATACAGGTTAGTCAAATGAAAAGTTTTTGGTTTAAACTATGTTGTTTTTTTTGCATCGACGTTTCGGATCACACTCCGTGATCCATCATCAGGAAAAAAAATGAGAATGAGAGAGTAAAATTGCACACTTAGTTTATCTTAAAGAGAGAGGGGGGGAGTTTCATGGCACGGAGTGCTAGGTTGACATGAGCTAAGGAAACCAGAAAATAAAGAAAATTGATTCAATACAGGTTGCTTGAATCTCTTAGAGAAGGTCAAAATGAGGTAATAAGAAATCTCCAAAGGTTCTTAGAAAAAGAAGAAGATGAGGAAGTAATAATGAAAAAAGAGGCCACAAAAATTATTGATGAATACCAAGGGTTACCGAATGATTTCAAGAATCAAGTCTCCTTTGATGCTAATTTGGGAATACTTGAAGATGGGAATCCAAGAAAGAGAGATCTATATAACTACATCAGAAAATTGAGAAGAGAAGAAAAAAAATCAGAAGTTGTCCAAGAGATCCTTGAGAAAAAAGAGGAAAAGAAGAAAGAGAAGAAAGGAGAATTGCTTCCTTGTGATGTGCAGCCTACAGGTGATCCTAAGAAGAGAAAAAATCAGTTGAGGAGAGAACAACGTTGCTTCACATGCCTAGAAGTTTGGACACCTAGTCATACATGTGGAAACCCTAAAGAAGATGAAGCGGTGCTCACAAGTTTACTTCAACAAGGTGATGATATGGACAAAGAAGAATCATTTCATGCATCCACAAGTGAGGAATACATGAGTCTTCATGACAACGACAAGGTTGAAGGGTATGCTGATATGGAGTTTGTCAAATCAACAATTATTGATCAGCCATACGAAGGTATGAATTCTCTTGATGATCCATTACTTGACCATAGCATTGTCTCACCATCTCTACATAGTAGTTGCAAGGAATCAATTTGTGAGTTGGGTGACTTTGAAGGTGATACTGTTCATACATACGAAGACAATACTGAAAATTTGTTACGTGATGAGCAAAGTGACTCTAATGAATTAGATCAAAGACCTTTAGCATGGCAAGATTTGAAGGTTCAATTTATGGCTAAGGAAGAGGAAGTTGTGCATACACTTTGTGAACCAGCAAATAATGATAGGTATGCATCAGTTGAGGAAGCGTATGTTGAAGAATGTGTGGAGAAGAACATTCTTGATTCAGATTTGATGAAGAACTTGACCATTCAGGGAGAACTCCATGAGTCTACTTGTGTTTTGACACCATACCATTATGATGATGATTCTTTGATTGAGCATAATGTTGTCCTAGCTTCAAAACATGAGTTATGCGAAGAGGGTGTCATGGAGGTAGCTGATTTTGAGAGGCATGATGTTGAAGACAAATCAAAAAATACATTGTATGAAGATGATCTTAATCATAGGCCCCACGAGTCACATCATTTGGAGAACCAATTAAGGGTCAATGAAGATATGATTGTTGCAGCCTTAACACATTTTGATAACACTCACAAGGTGATTGAAGATCATTTTTGGAAGGCTCAACTTGAGAGACAAAAAGGCATTTAAGGAGAACTATCTCTTGCAGATCTGCAAGTACTTAAAGAGGCTTTGGTGGCAATGAAATCAAACTATTCACATCTACTTTCAGATAGAGATCATATCTTCAAGCTTGCTGAAATATATTCTATTGCAATGAGAGGAAAGGAAGAAGAAGTTGATAAGCTTACCATTGAGCTTAAGTCTACTAAGGATTCCTTGAGTCCTCAAATGGCCCTTCAAGAATCAGAAAATCAGATTGATGAGCTTTGTTTAGAGCTAAGCTTGGCTCACTCTTCATCATACAAATCAGAAAACCAGTCATCTATGGCAGCCACATCTATGGAGCAATTTTCACATGAAGATGCAATTTTCAGTTATGGGATAGATTCTATTATAGGTGTTGTATGCAAATTTCAGCGGGATACAACTTTTGGATCAGCCCATAATGATGAATATCCGGGAAGTGAAGAAGATGTGCATGAGATCTATGATGACTCCTATTGACTCCCAAAATAACTACAACCCAAAACCCTAAAACATTTCAGAAATCACCTAGGCCAGGGGTGTCATCAGGGTGATAGAAAGAGGTTTATCAACAAGTTCTAAGCGATTTTGGACAACCTACAGGAGTGGGTATACTCCTCTACACTTCAAGCTCAGCTAGACCTAAGACGGATATTCCTAGAGGCATGAAATAAAACACTAACAAACATATATAGTCTTACCCAATGTACACTTGACCCCCAAAGTTGTCACCAGGTCAAGACAAACTGGCTACACATGCCTCTGTATTAAGATGATTACTGCACTATGCATTTGCACCCAAACATAATTTCATCACATTCTTTAAGATGACTTCACTTAACTTTGAATACACAAGATACATAGTGTAGGCATATATGCTCATGATTCACAAATGATTCGGTTTGTTTTCAATTACTTTAGATTTATCCCTGGTTATATAACAGAACCATGAACAGCATGTAGAACCCTAAACTAAACCTACTCCTACTCCTACAGCTAATAGGATGAGAGTTTGATTAAAATGATGATTGATCCATCCCCAATATGGACCGGTGCCTACTCCATTGGGCAACTGAGTCATCGAATGCAATGAGGAAAGAAAATATACAGCAGTGGATTGACATAACTAAACATATATTCACATATATGTCATAGATGGATCTTTATGCAATAGACATACTAATCCAAGAAAGAATTGCAATGATTCATGAGCAACAAAGAAATGGGAAATACAAAGCCTTGTATTAACTTGGGTGCTCTCATACACCTCCAAATCCCAGTTACAATCATGCTAGCAAATGTGGCAAGGGAAAACATACAACTGCGATTATACATTCACCAAAATCATTACAAACTCCCATGGAGACATACCAATGCATACAGATCTGCATTACACATCCTTCCTACACTCCGTTGGATACATCCCTTCACTTGCAGACCAGACTGGCATGATTTGATGCCCTAAAATCTTCCTTAGGCGATTCCATATTAGACAATTGGTTCAGCGACCAACCCTTTGAAAAGAGCTTCGATCTTCTATTTATAACCTTCACATCACGTCTAAGAAAGAATTGGGTGCCAAAATCCTCAACATCCCCGCAAACTGCATTAAAAGCATTAAATTCGGCCACCCATTTCGCATTAAAGGTGTCCCCAAAAGTATTTGGCGCGTTCCCAGGCGGCTGGAGTTTGGAAGGCCAGGAAGTGAACCTCCAACAAATCGGACTTTCGGACTTCAAACTTCGGGGCTTCGTCCTTCTGCCTTCCAAAGGGAAGAAGGAAAGAGAAACTCCCACCTTCTAATGCCTGCAACATTTAGCATAATACTGGCCCCATCGGACTTCGGCCTTCGGGCCTTCACCATTTTGCCTTACGCCTCTGGTAGCATTCCGCGGTTCCAGAAGCCTACTGTGGGTCCACCCAAAAGGCTCGGTGGAATGGCGAAATGCCTTAGAAAGAATTAACACCCATCAGGGGTTGGTCGTCGGACCTTCTGCCTTCTGCCTTCCTCAAAGGAAGGAAGAAGAGCCAACCTCCGACCTTTGCCGTCTACCTCATACTTAGAAAAATTTTGAACAAGTAGACATGTCGAACTTCAGACTCCAGGGCTTCTCCCTGACACTTGCCATGAAGAAAACTGAAGGCCAAAGGCCCGAAGTTCGACTTCTGAAACCCTTAGAAGAAAAAGAGGTCATCAGACTTCGGCCTTCAAGTCCTCCACCTCCTAAATGCAACACTCAAGAAGACAAAAGGCCGAAACTCTGCAATACTGCACCATACTTAGAATATTTTTCACCACCTCAAGCGGACCTTGGCCCTCGGGCCTTCGACCTCTGACTCACTTAGACAAATTTCAACACAGGCAAATTTTGAGCCTCGAACCTTGGAGCCAATAGATAACACAAGGCGGAAGGCAAGAACTCCGAACTTCGAAACTCCAACAAAGGTGAAAATACAAGGAAACACTTAGAATTTTTTGGACTGTCATTTTCTGGGTTTCTATCTTACATTTTCAAAAGGCAAACATGTGAAAACCTATGGAAGATATCTCTGATCGATTATAAACTATAGGTTCAACAATGGAGGTATAAAGTGGTATTCAGATGGAATATGGGGGCAAAATGGGGCATTTTAGGGATTGATATTTTCATGTGTCAACACTGGCTCTGGTTGGGGAAGTGTGATAAGCAATGTCACAACGAGAACTACAGAATATCTCCGGGCAGACCAAAACACAAAACACATGAAGGGACACACACAAAACATATTTACAAAACAACATACAGTCAAAAAATGATTGTATCCAAAATTTGGGACACTACAAGCCGACCCTGCAGAAAAATTGATGAAGCTACTTTCCTCTATCAAAGACAAGCCTATTGAAGGAGCCGATCTCCCTCAATCCTTTGTTGCATTGATCACCCAACATCAACAATAAAAACATTTTGCATGGATGCACATGCAAAATACAAACATTATATCACCATGTTGAAGATGGGAATAATTATCACCAGGGCAAGGCAACCATAGATAATACGACTCATCATCATGCTGACACGCATAGAAGCTCTCACCTTCAAGTTTCATGTAAGCATGATGCATTTCTGAGTCTGCATAAATATCAGCATGAAGAAAATATCAAGTTGAAATCTATCCAACCCAGGTGTGGTCTCATGCCAGGCTATGTCATATGACTATTCTAGTTTTTGTGACCCAGCTGCACTCAGATGCTAATGTACTCCTTCATGACTAAATCAAAGGCATGATTCAAATTTAAATTTGCACCATTAGCACATAAATCAGAGATTTGAGGCATTTCAAGTGAAGACTCACAATCTTCAAGTTGCCTCTTTGTTTTGAATTCCTTGACACACATTGTTGTGTAAAATTTGCTGCTAAGAAAATCATTAATGATTTTCTCTTCACCCAGCAAATTAGAAACTTCACCCACACAAGAAATCCCTACCTCAATATTATCAGGCCCAACCAATGAGCCTAAAAATGTGCTCTCAACATGATCCACATCAATAAGAGATAACTACCCCAAACAAAGCTCTAGAAAATCATCTGTGACACAATTTTCATAATGGGAAACAGTTACCTCAGAATCACTTGTAGTTGTAGCAGTGCCATCATGATGTCCAGCTGAAGCATTATCCGCATCATCCTCATGCAAACAAGTGCCAATGACCTTACGGTCATCACCAAGGACAAATAGGGGCAACACATTAAACAAGAGACCAGTCTCTTGTTTACCCTTAAGATCATTTTGTATATGTCCCTCCCTGTCCATTTGGTGTCCACAAGCAACCGTGTTATATAGCATAAAACTCTCCACCTCCAAAGCTGACAGCTCAAATTCATTGAACTCAAAGTCATCTTCAAAAAGAGGATTATCCATGCACCAATGATAATCATGAATTGTATTACCTGACGAACTTGCATGTTCTTCATAAAGGGCATTATCCTTTATGCTCATCTCTCAATCATTATCTTCCTGACTGTCCACAATGCTACAACACGCAGCAGGGTCATAGCTTTCTTCACAAGATTGGAAACCATCATTGCTTTTCTCATTTTCATCACCCACTGATGACTGATCCAATCGAAGGTAGGTGCAGTCACTACTATTTTCATTTGAACTGTTGTCATTTACTGCATCAGCACCTTCCTCTACCCTTCTGCACACACAATAATAACATGACATTGTGTTTGGATCACATGAAATACCCACATCCCTATTGTCTACAACAGTATGTTCATTACAAGCTATCTGTGTACTTGGGGATAAATATTTTGCAATCATATCCCTCTTAACTTTGTCAACATAATCAATGAACAAATAGGCATGTTGCATACTATAAAATACCCTACTTATTCTACCTTAAAAATTTTCCCAATATCTTTCAAAATTGCAAACCAAATCATTAATTGGAAACACATAGCAATATCAATGAACAATAAGGAAGTGAATGCTAGAGCCTTCAACACATGTTATTGACTTTCAATCAAAGCTTATTACAAATTGTTATTGGTTGTTCCATATATCCACTGGGACTGATTTATATCAGGCTTCAATACAATTAGAAAATGATCAACAATGTACTTCAAAACCCTAGCCAAACAATGCCAAGACACTATGGAATGACAAATATGACAAAATAGCACTGTTATGCCACTGTATGAGCTCAAATAATTGATTGATCTGACTGAGAACACTGTTGTTATGACTGTTGTAGGTGACCAGCATACCCAGAATTGAGAATGAAGTCAAAACCATGCAAAAAGACACCTCCAATGACAAGCGATGGGCTCTAGGAATAGAGCAATTATGTGTCAACAAATGCTCCAAACCCTTGCAATCTTCAAATTGATGATATTTTCTGATCTGTATCAGACCTGTATGACTGATATGCATGCCCAGATTTCACTAGAAGATCAAAAATGTGCCAAAGAATGCCTCCAAAAGCTAGCGATGGGTTCCCAAGGGCCACGATACGATGTAATGATGCTCCAAATGCAATAAACCTTCAATATCTTCAATGAAATGATGTCTAAAAACCCTGAAATGAAGTTGTCCAATTAGCTATTATAAAATCAGATTTTCAAATGATATCAAATTTCACATAAAATAGCTCTCCTAGGCAAATCAACTACCTTGGTAGTCTTCAATGACGAACAAGAGCTTCAAATGCAATGCAAATATCCTTCAAACTCCTCAAAGTAAACCTGCAATTCCATAACATGATGAAATCTTCATGATATCACCTCACAACATGATATGGGATCATCTCCATTTCACATCAAGGGATCATCTTCTTGACAAAATACTGAAAAATGCAATTTCTAGCCAAATACAAATAATATGAAAACTTACCAAGGGATCAAAAGTTGCAAATTGATGGCGAATGGTGTTATTTATCCTTCCCTTGAGTTAGACGTCCCAATTAGCTCCAATTTTGCAATTGTTTTAAGTCCACCAATGAAACACCATTTTCCTTGAACAATTTTAAATGCAATACAAACTCCAATTGCCATTATTTAAAAAACTATATTTTCTTCACATAGGCATTGATCTTGTCTTGGAGAATAAAATGCAATTTTTAAATTAATTACCTCTCCTTGAGCGGCGGCCAGCAACGTATCATTAAAAAATATTATTTATCTTCCTCATTGTATAGCGCACATAGCAATAAAATAATATTTTATTAAATAAAATACTCCTCCTTGTGGCGTTGATCCTCCTTGGGGGAATAATATCCATTATTTCCTTCATTTTGCACTAGGCGTTGGGCTCATGATCCAAAGCAATGACAATATTTTATTAATACTTGACAACTCCTAGGCGTTTGAGCGCATGATCCAATGAAGTCATTATTTTATTCTTATTTTGACATCCAACTCCTAGACGTTGAGCACGTGATCAAATGTAATGATTTGAAATTACCTTTTCCTTTGAGCATTGGCACAATACTCTATGAAAATCGCTTCTCCTTAGGAGTTGGCACAAAATCCCATAACCAATCCTTCATATGATCGTTGGACTTATAGAGAAAATAGATATTTTGAAAATGCAATTGAAGATTGACATTTTTCTTTGGTGTCCACTTGGCATCAATCACAATCAACCAATAAAATAAAGAAAATACAATTTAAATATTGCATTTCCCATTTTCCCATTCTCTATCCTCTAGAAGAACTTGATATTTTGGCTAGAGAAACAATACCACTTAGCCAAAAATCCAATCAAAATCACTAGTTGAGCCAACGTTATAGATTTCCATCCTCTAAAAATCAAGCTCAAACCAAAATCATTCCCTTACCAAATGTATTAGCCTACGAGAATGGTGAATAGGCTAATCATTAACTCCACATGTGATCACTCCGGAAATGGGGACATGACAGTCCTCCCTTTCCGAGATTGCTTGTCCTCAAGCAATCAAAGATTTCCAAAATTTGCTCTCCTTCCCATGTAGCATCCTCCAATGGCAAACCTCTCCATCGCACCAAATACTCTCTAATGACTCGGCTACGCAACTTGCGCTCCCTCATATCAACAATGTTGTTGAGCTCTAATATCAACATGCCCTCTTCATCAAGAGGTGGAAGATCGGGAGAAGAAACCACATGTTGTCCCAATGCCTTTTTGAGGCATGACACATGAAACACATTATGTATCCGGCTCCCTGCTGGCAAATCAAGCTCATATGCAACCTCGCCAACTCTCCTCACTATCCTGTAGGGACCATAAAAGCTTGGCTTGAATTTTTTTGCACCACTCTTCTTCAAAGTACTCTGTCTGTATAGTTGTAGGTGCAAAAAGACCAAGTCATCCACATCAAATGTCCTCTCAATGTAATGCCTATCCGTATATATCTTCTGCTGATTCTGTGCCTGTTGAATATAATCCTTAAATATCCTAAGGATATCCTGTGTATCCTGTTCAACTCCTTAGCTCGAGGAGCTCTACTATCATCAAATGCCAAGTCCACAAAAGAAAGTGCATCATATCTATCCAAACCTCTGAATGGAGACATGCCAATCGACATGTGATAGGTGGTATTATAGCAATACTCACCAAGATACAACCACCTGATCCAAGCACGCTGATGCCCCACAACATAATTATGAAGATATCCCTCAATCCACTTATTCACTATCTCCGTCTGTCCATCCGTCTGAGGGTGATAGCTGGTGCTCGGTGCCAACTCTATACCTGCTAGTTGGAATAGCTCATGCCAAAACATGTTGATGAACCTACTATCTCGATCACTGACAATGGTCTTTGGAAGGCCATGCAAGCGAAACACCTCTTGAGAGAATAACTCTGCAACCTGCAATACTGAATAGTCCGCTGCAATAGGATAGAAGTGTGCATATTTGGTTAGTCTATCAACAACCACATATATGCAATCCTTACCATGTACCTTCGGAAGACCTGTGATGAAATCCATCGAGATACTCTCCCACTTCTGCTCAAGAATAGGCAATGGCTGAAGTAGACCTGCGGGAAAAGTATGCTCAAACTTGTTCTGCTGACAAGTCAAACACTCTCTAGCATGCTGCAATACATCATCCTTGAGACCCTTCCAAGAGAATCTCCCTCGAATCTGCCTATAAGTTTTGAAGAAACCTGGATGCCCTGCTAGAGGTGTGTCATGAATGGCTCTCAATCTCTGTTGCTTAAGCTTTGACTCAGGTACCAAGAAAATCCTGTCCTTATAATATATCACATCATCAACAACCTTATACCTATCATCCTGAATCAATCCATCCATGATCTCCCATGCAAAAGTAGATTTGGAATACTCAACTAAAAGTTGAGATTTCCAATCAGCTGAAATCTCACTCAAAGAGCTAATAGTAGGCCTCCTGGAAAGTGCATCCGCTACAACATTCTTCTTACCCTTCAAGTGGAGTATTGAGATTTCAGTGGTATAACTTGAAACATCACGAATGGTTATCTTCTACTTGGTTATCACATGAGGACAATCTTATGAGGAGATGCACTTGGGGGTATTGGATGATGATGTTTGGTTATCTTGTCTTGCAATTGCTCGAGGACAAGCAATTTCAAGGAGGGGGGACTATAATGTTCCCTTTTTAAGCCTAGTCAGTTGTGGGATTGATAGCCTATTTTCTGGAATCCGATAGGCTGAGGTATGGTAAGGGGTTCCCCTTTATTAAGATCTCTTTATTTAGTTGATTTTGTTGATCTGTGATGTCGAATTTGAGCTTAGTGATGTGTCAGAATGACTGTGTAATGTCCCCTTTTAGGAAGCTCAAAATTTCTTTACCTTGCACACAATATAACTTCTTAAAGAGAACATTAGTAACCAATAATTCAATTATAAGATTATAAACCTTGTAATTAGGGTTAGTAACTACAGAATCATAATCAATATTAAAGTTCATTAACATATATGCATTTCACATTTTCCTCATTTCTATCATATAGAGGTTCCCATGATATACCTCGGAAGAGTCATCCATGAGCCTGATCATTAATCTACTCTACGCCACTCACCCCATATGAGTTGGGTACGTTAGGGCGCTGGTGTAACAAGACTCACTGTCATAGGCCCAAGGGTTTCATTACTACACCCAGTACTTCTTCACCACTTGGCTCAAGGGGCTTCACGCTACACCCGGCAATTCTTCACCCACTTGAGAGTCACCTACCGTTAAGCCATTAATAATATTTGGTCTACGCTACCTTAGGCCCAAGGGCTTCATTACTACACCCGGTAATTCTTCACCTTCTTGGCTCAAGGGGCTTCATGCTACACCCGGCGATTCTTCACCCACTTGAGAGTCACCTAGGTGCTAGATCCTATCCGCCATTCCCTAACTCCACTCCCATACTCGTAGGGTGTGTAGATAGATTAATGGTGAGGCTACTTGCTCTCATCCCGAGTATATGATGTCATGTCCCTATACTAGTGAATTATAATTGAATTATTCATTGTAAATCGAATATGTTTATTTAAATAATAAATTCACCTTATATAAAATTATAAATTAATTAAAATATAATATATAATATATTTATTTAAACTATATTATTAAATATAAGAAACAAATATAATTATTAATTTAAATATTATTATAATTATAATATAATATATTATTAATATATATAAAATATATATAAATATAAATATAATATATAATATATAAATATAACACAAACATAAATATAAATATAAACAATTTAAATATTATTATTATAATCTATAATCATTATAATATTTTAATACTATATATATATAAAGACTTAATTAAGTTATATAGTTTTGGATATTAGTATATTGTCAAACTAAAATGGCTGACCACCTTTAAATGGAGCGCCACTTATAAGACAAAAAGTCTTATGATAAAGAATCATTTCATATATAATATGATACGTAACTAAAGGCAGTAATATATATCACAACGATTACATTAAGGAGCAGCGAATATAGGAGTGATAGCAGGCACGAATGGTATAACGATTATTATGGGAAGAGCCTACATACAAGAAGTCTTATTTAAATATATGAAAACGTAGCAATAATGATCAGAATATAAAGTAGTTTGTTTGTTTATAATATGCAATGATTAATATATCTTAAGGGGGTGTGGTTGTAATATGGAAAAGCTGCGATCAACAAGGGGCTGTGATTGTTGAAAGGTCATAATCTTTCAATGAGATGCATCTCCTCATAAGGTATAAAATCAGATTGGTGTGAGGATGAAGGGCATGAAGAGAAAAGGATATCTAATTGGATAGCAAATGAAAATAATAGTTCTGAGTTAAAAGATAAACATTTCTGATATATATTTCTGGGAATAAGCAAGAATAAGATATGTACTTCTGAGTTGGAATATGGAGCTTCATTAATTGTATATAAAGAGGATTCATGAAGAGGAGATCATAATATAGATTGTCATTGAGATATATAATAGAGGCATCAAATGGAGGAATAAACCACTAATATATTTGTCGTAGCATATTCATGAATTATTATTGCTGATATGATTATTTATAAATGTGAATTTGATTAACTCATTCGGCACACACCTTCGCCATGACGGAGAAGGAGAATTACAAAGGGGAACGACGCGCGGGCTCTCTTCTAGGTACGCTACCCGGGGGGGACAAGATGAGCCCACATGGGCCAGAGGGGTACTGCCTTCAGCAGTGAGGATACTGCCTCTGGGCTTAGAGAGTGGCTACCAGGACACCTTCGTAACCTCACTCTCCCATCATGGTATGACAATATAGGGTGAGCAATCATGGGAAATAGAAAGATGACAAGATGAGGATAATGGACTTCATATGAATGGCATGCGCCACATGAGTCCGAGAGCGACCTCATATGAATGGCATGCGCCACATGAGTCCGGGGCGATCTATTATGGATGGCATGCGCCACATTAGATCGAGGGCTCCTTATATGAATGGCATGCGTCACATAAGGACACCTCATATGAATGGCATGCGCCACATGAGGACTAGGGAGGGATGGTATAGCCACCCTGAGATCTAGGAAGATTAATTAAACCTACCGAGTCACTCTAGTCCATGCTCCCCATGGTTGATCATCCCAAGGTAAGTTTTAATTGAGTTAACTAATTTGATTGGACTTGCTGATGCAGGGATTAAATCAGGACAAGGTATTCTCTAAACCTATTGTTTGCTTAGAAAGTTGATAGTTCAGAATAAATTAGTATAGTTCTTATTAAGGACATTACATAAACTAAGGATTTACCTTGCTTACAACATTTGATTAGTAAGTTGTAACCCTAACTTGTGATTCTAGGGTAAGATTTAGGGTTGTCCCAAAATGGGACATTACATATGATTAGAATTATGAATCATACCTCATAAGAATTTATCCTTACCATCTCGTGATCCCATGGATCACAAGGTAGTACATTAGATCACATTGTTCCTCTACGGGAACTTATCATTGTACCATCTCATTTGATGGATTGCCATACTACTTGGCATCATACATTATTCTTTCTTGGAGGCTCGGATCTTGTCCTTCCTCGATTCTAACATTTATTATGTTATATACATTCTCATTTCATTATGTTATGAATATTCTCATTCTATTATGATAAACACTTTTATTCTAATATTTTCCTTCTATTATGATAATGCTATCATGATTGACTTAGATAGAGCATTCATAGCCTAATGATTATGAGACATATTACTTATAATAAGGCACATACCTTGGTATAGTCGATTCCTTGGATCTATTATATATATTAGTGCTTGCTGATATAATTGCTTCTGCTGTGCTCACTTATTCCTTAATGTCAAATCGCTGTCCAAGAGCTGAGTATTGCTGATATATATAAGTCAGATTGACTGTTGCTTTGGGAATGATCGCTGGTGATCCAATGATGTTCGATTCCAGTTATTAATAATTAGTCTAGTGATTGACGAGTAAGATGATATGAATATGAGATCCGATGATCTATGCAGATTGATTTTTTTTTTTGAATCCCAATGAAATGTCCTTTTTATGCTCTGGATAGGCTGCCTTTTTACCCGACGGTTGCCTCGCTTCATGGAGGTCACGGCCCTTCAAGGAGACATCACCTTTTATTGTTATTAACTCAAACTTCCTTAAAGTAACATTGCTGCTATTGGTTATACCATTTGATGCAATTGGCTTTGACTTTCTATTCCCACGTATCCATCATGTGTGTTAGGTCATTCTTGATTGGTGCCTTCCAATCGCTGACTTTATGATTATCACCTTTACTGTTTTAATCACATATTTCAGACTATTTGTAATTGCTGTTCATTTAGGACATAATCGCCGTTGTTTAGGAACACAATTGCTTACTTTATCTTTGTCTTGTAATAAGGTCGATGTCTTTTAGTTTATGGAATTGCATCTTATAATATTTGTTGTGCTTTCCCTTTATTGCTTATAATATATAGTATTATATATTATATTATAAATATTTATATTTATATATTATATTTGTATTTATAATATATTTATTAATATATATATATATATATTTGTATTTATATTTGCTATTATATTTATAATTATCATTTATAAATATAATAATATATATTATATATTATATTAGAATATTTGAATACTAATATTATTTAATATCGTTTATTACATATTATATATCAATATTATATGTTTATTTAAATATGAATACATACACAATTATCCAAAAAAATCATATTTTACGAAGGCGACTTTACCGTATTTATCATAATGTTTAAATCTTTAATTTAAACAATGCCTTAATATCGGGACACGACACTATGCAACTTTCAAAAGTTTGTTCGAGTTCCTGGATAGTTGTCCAAGATTCTTGGAGGAGCTGTATATTTTTAGAAAGTCACCCCGAGGACATCGTTATTCATCCCAAAACCTGTGGAGAATGTTGGTGCAGTTTATTTAGCATTTTGATGAAGTTTGGAATTTTCCACAAAAAACATATTTTAATGAGCTAACAATTAATTATTTGCACTTAGACTTATAAGTTGGAAAATAATAATAATGTGCTAAGGTATAAGAGCTCACTGGAAAGGGGAAAAGTTGATCTTTTATTTAGGCACATAAAAGTATGAGCTAAAGTGATGAAATATTGGAGTTTGTGGGGAAAAGTATATTTCTCTATTTTATAATTCATTTTATTGTGCAAATCCCTAAAAGTGCCTATAAAAGGCAGATGAGAGCTCATTTGGAGGGTTATTCTTGTTGAGATATTGTTATGCTGCAGGAATGAACCTGTAAGATCTTCATCCTTCTTGAGAACGAAAACTCTCTTGACAAAATCTAGTTTCGATGGTGAGATATCCACCCTAGCTAGAAGAGGTAACTTCACAGCAAGAGTTGCACAGAGCCATCAATGGAGTTTGATTTTTTTTATCATTTATGGAGAGTAATGCATCTTATCTTTTATGTTTTTTTTTGGTGAGAGGTTTGGTGTGTTTTTTGGAGATTGTGCTTTGATCCTTGCTTTCTTAGATTGGGTCGTACAATACCCAGACGTACAGCAGTTGGGTTTGATGTGCGAGCTTTTATGGAGTTGTTGCTACGCCATATTTGATGATCCGAGCCCTTTTGCATAAGGTAGATGACCACTTCTGAGCCGTTATAGAGGGTTGATATGTTGTTTACACATGTTTGATGCCAGCCGTACATCCCAGCAGGCCGTACAGGGTACAAGCATGGTGATTGGTTTTCAAACCTGATTTGCCGTGTGTTTTCTCACTGTTATTTCTGCTTTTGAGGTGCCAGCTATAGAGGAAACTCTGTGGGTGGATTGGATGCAAGTTTTGTGGATAAACCTGAAGTCACAGCTCTCATGGCTGCCGTACAGCACTAAGGTTTTCCAGTCTGATCTTTGTTACATGGCAGCGGCACTCATCATGGTATAAGGACCTTTGCAATACTTTCTTTCAATTTGGGTTGTGGCATTTTTTAGTACATTACTATGGTATCTTTTTTATGTATGGGAGTGCTAATATGGAGCTAATCATGTGTTACACAGCCTAAGGCACTTGACTGTAATAATCTGATGCAAATCGTTGCTGTTTGAAACTTGATGGTACTTCATTTGGGTGAGCCTATAATGGTGGAAGATAGTGTTGCTGCTTTGAGGAGGGTTTCAACATAGTTTAAACTGCTGTATACATGATACATGGCTGTCATAATGACTGTTGCAGATGTGTACCAGCTCCTGTAGCCTCTCAGACCAGTGATCAGCTCACATTTCCAGTTTTCTCTCATGGGTATACCTATGGCTCACTCTTGAGATATTTGAATGTTTGAAACCTTTACTAGATAGAATATTTATATGCTCATGTGTTACAAGAGGCATGTAATATCAGATGTTAGTGCCCTAACAATTCAGTTGATTTCATTGTAATTCTCTCTTTGATGCACTTGTAATGGCTTCCCACTGAACAAGTGGATGTGCCAAATAGAGATTGTTGATTGATGCTTGTTAAGGCTTCCCACTAAATAAGTGGATGTGCCTCTTTCTTTCCTAGCTCATCAAGCTCAGGTTCCCGTTGAATAAGTGGATGCACTTGGTTTACTTTTCTTTGTTCTTCCCACTGAATAAGTGGATGCCCACTGCATAAGTGGATGTTTACATTTCATGTTCATTCCCACAATTGGGTGGATGCCCACTGAAAAAGTGGAAGATTGTCACTTCAGTTTGATTTGGTTTTGAATGCTAACTCTGAAGCACTAGTATGCTCTCACCTTGTCCACATCGGGATCTGGGTGATCAGAAAGGTGTGGAAGAACATTGCTCTTAACATTCAATGTTGTCATCTTGTAATTTCAAAAAAAAATCAAGGGTAGCATATTACACCTTGAACCGGTTGTTCTTCATTCATTAGTAACAAATGATCAAGTATCTCATAATCTAAGATTGATGAAGGGGCAGAATTTTAGCATGCAGCAAGTTGTGGAAGAAAATTCAGATTTGGTTCAATGGTTTCCACCATACACATAGATGTTTAGTGGCTGTTTTATAATGCTGATCATAGAATTTTCAGACTTTACATTGATGATTGCAGCTAATTGCATGGATTTGTGTGCATGGGATTGTCACTACAACACTTGGAGGTCGAATGATAATGAGATCTTAACAGTTTAAGATAGAGGAAGCATTCCCAGGATGATTATGGATCTGATTTTCAGTTTTAACAGTGTTCTCTTTATTTGTACCAGCATTCTAGAGAGGATATGCATGCTTGGTTATGCACACATGATGAACACCTTTCAAGTCCATATGAAACAATTCAGATTTAGATGGATAGCTTGTGATGGTGACTTAATAAGAGATCGTTATCCCTTCATTTTCAGTTTGTATGATGATGCAATAATTTGGGATCCAAGCATTGTATATTTGGTGGATTACTTCACAACAATTTGTTGAATGACAATTGTATCAGAGTGGATGTTACACCCACTCTAATTTAACAGAATATAAAATTAACTATTAACAGAATTTCGGCAGAAAGATAACGTGATGAACTAGCTATCTATGAAATAAAATTTCATAAAAACAACTTTCATTAACTGAATTCCAAGTAATAAAAGAGATTAAGAGAAGTACACCTTGCATAGCTTCCTGCTAATTTTGTTTCCAGATCCTTCACTGGATTTTGGAAAAAGAAACATCAACAAGGGTGTAAACCACCCAACCAAGACCAACTGGTCTCCCGTGCTTCTTCAACTGAAGAAACTCGACCCTTCACGAGGGTGATGACAGGAATCAATTAACAACAATGTGCCTCTGAGCCTGGTGTCAAGACCTATACCTCCTGATCAATCTTTCCCTATAGGTACCTCCTAACTGGAAAGATCATTCTGACCAGTGGTATATCTGGCACTTGATCGCTGGCAAATGCCTGTTTGCATCGTAACCTTGGCCAAGGATTTTCTAGTATATATATATATACATATATCTGACACTACTGTGTCATCAGCCTTCACCCTTGCTCGACATTGTTATTAACTTAATGCTTTCTTCTTTTCATTCTGAATGCAGGTTGTTTTTACATAGCATCATACATGACTTGGCAACTTTTATTCGCATTAAAATCAGAACAGAAACACATAGACAGAAATTGCTTAAAAGAATAAAACACTCTTATTATCGGCACATTATAATACCCAGGCTGACAGTAACAGCAATAGATTCTAAGCATAAACATATATATATATGTGTATATATATATATATATGTACATATATATATATATATATGTAGTTCCGAGACTCGCCCGAACTCGCCAGAACTCGGCGAGTTGCGAGCCGAGCAAGGTCTGGCGAGTCCCGGAGACTCGAACTCGGACTTGGCCTTGAAACTCGCCTAAACTCGCCATTTCCTTAAACTCGCCCAAACTCGGCCCAAACTCGCGAGTCCCGATGATGAAACTCGGCCGGCGCAGCATGAGTGAAAAGTTGAAAAAAAAACATAAAAAACTCAAGTCAAAGTTGATTTTTTTTGGACTTATATTGCCTCTATTACACTTAAAGTAACTTCATTTCATTTTCTTGGCAAAATAGGAGGAGAAGAGAGAGTTGTGAGAAAAAATAAGAGTGTGCATTGTAGGGCAAATAGCAAGGAGGTAGAACCGTAGAACGAAAAATCCGTCATTACATCGCATTGGAGCAGCTTCATACTTAGAGTTGGTGCATTGAGAGCTCTCTACCGGCGATTGGAAGGAGTTTGCAACTTTGCATTTCATTTCAAGGTTGGTTTTTTTTGTGTTTTTTAGCAAAAATTGTATTGTTTTGTAAAATTTCAAATTTTATTTTGAACAAAGTTACAAACCCTACTTATTTTGTTTGAACTTTGAAGTTTGAACTTTGAACATTCAACAAATTAAAAAACCCTAGCTTTTGTTTGAAGTTTGAAGTTTGAACATTCAACAAATTAAAAAACCCTACATTCAAGTTTTCAACAATCAACAAACCCTACATATTTTTGAAAGTTTGAAACAAACCCTACTTTTAGTTTTTGAAAATTGGAACAATCAACAAACCCTACCTATTTTTGAAACAAACCCTACTTTTTTTTTGCATTAGTTTAATAAATTAATAATTATAAATGAATTAACAAATGTTCATTTTTTTTGTGTTTATGTGTTATTGCAGCAGCCTTGATTTCAAGTTCAAATTGTATTTTGCACAATGTCTAACTCTTCACACCCAGTTTGAAAGGACCCAGCTTGGAAACACGCTGAAAATTTTCCAGGGCAAAAAAAAGGACAAACAAAATGTTTCTATTGCAAAACAATTTTTCATGGAGGCATTAATAGATTGAAATACCATCTTGCACGCATAGCCGTCCATGATGCTTTGGGATGCAATGATGCACCTATTGAGGTTGTTCGTGAGGTGCAAATACAATAAGAAACATTTGAAATGAAAAAAACGCTGAAAAAGAGGCAAAGGGAGGAGTTAGAGTGCATTGGTGGTGTTGGAGAGGCTTCTTCCAAGCCTCCATTTCATCCTAGTGCTAGTGCTTGTGCTAGTACTTCTGCTACTGTTGGTGCCCGTGCTAATGCTAGTGCTGCCGCTACTGCTAGTGCTGCCGCTGCCGCTACTGCTAGTGGTAGTGGTAGTATTAGCATTGGTCCTAGAATTCGTAAATCTAGGTTGGATTCATTTTTTGTGCCACGCACTACTCCTGGTGCCCAACCGTCGCTTGAGAGCACGGGTTGGAACAAGGAGGCACATGACGTAGCTAGACGAGCAATTGGCGACTTTTGGTACTATTGCACCATTCAATTCCATGCAGCCAAGTAATTCTTTTTTGTTTGATTGTTTTAAAATTTATATTATTATAGTTTGATTCTTTGTCTCATGAATTTTTATATTTAAATTTTAGATGTATGTTGAATTCAAATTTAAAGTTAAACTCTCCTTTTTACATGTGCTAGGTCTCCTTATTGGCAAAATATGCTTGATGCCATAACTGTTTGTGGGGCGGGGTTCAAAGGCCCTACTGAAGATGACTTAAGGGGCCCACTTTTGACACAAAAGGTGGCTGATGTAAAAGCTGAAATAGAGGAGCAGCGCTTGGTATGGAGCAAGAAGGGTTGCACCATCATGACCGATGGTTGGACTGACAGAAAAAATAGGACGCTGCTGAATTTTCTTGTTTCCTCTTCAAGTAATTGTACTTCCCTCAATGCATTGAATAATTTGAATTTTAAATTTGATTTAACGATTAGTATTTTTAATTTATGTTTTATTGAACCATTGATTTTGCTTCTTTTTTCAGGTGGCACCATGTTCATCAAGTCAATTAATGCTTCAACACATGTAAAAAATGTCACATACCTTTGTGAGGCTATAGAGGAAGTCCTATTTGAGGTGGGTGAGGAGAATGTGGTTCAAGTAGTGACCGATAATGCAGCAAATTATGTTGCTGCAAGTAGACTACTGATGGAGAGGCACCCAACAGTATTTTGGACTCCATGTGCCCCACATTGCCTTGACCTCATATTGGAGGATTTAGGCAAGCTTCCATGGATCAAAACATGTGTGGATATGGCCAAAAATATTTGCAAATTTATATACAATCACACATGGGTCCTTAGCCTAATGAGGCAATACACGGGGTTAAAGGAGTTGGCTCGTCCCATCACCAGATTTGCTACAAATTTCATCACACTATAATCCTTGATTCGGTCAAAGGGACCTTTGAGACGTATGTTTGTTGCTGAGGAGTGGACTTCCTCATCCTATGGTACTTCCACCGCAGGGATTGAAGTGGCAAATTACATTTTTGATGAGCCAGGCTTTTGGACACCTGCTACAGAGATTGTGAAGGTAACCGTAAAATTCAATTCTAGTATTCTTTAATTTTTATTCATATTTTTTTTTTATTTGTTTAACTGTATTTTATTCACACTTAAGTTAATGTTTCACAATATTTGCAGTTCACCGAGCCCTTGGTAGTTCTCCTACGAGTTGCTGATGGGGAGAAGCCCGCAATGGGCTACATATATGAGGGCATGGATAGGGCCAAGGAGGCCATTAGATCAATCTATGGGGGAGTTGAGGGTAAGTATCGTCCCATTTGGGAGATCATTGATAGGAGATGGCAGCACCAGCTTCACAAGCCCCTCCATGCAGCAGCTTATTTCCTAAATTCGGCATTCCAATTCCGCCCTGATTTCAAGGCGGATGATGAGGTTCTTAGTGGGCTCTACTCAGTGATAGAGCGTATGGCGCCTGCAGTTACTAGACCGATAGTCCATGAGAAAGAGGCCTTTACTAGTGCACAAGGAGAGCTCTTTTCTTGTCTAATGTGCAAAGAGAGTAGGACAACATTGCAGCGAGGTAAAAATATATTTAAGGGCATAATTTTCCTCTTTTTATATTATTATTAAATGTTGAAACTTGAAACTTGAGACTTAAAATTGGAAATGAGATTGATTTTTTTTTTCTTTTTCTCATTTCAGATGTATGGTGGCAAATGTTTGGTGCTAAAACACCAAACCTTCAGTGGATTGCCATTCGCATATTGAGCCAGCCATGCAGTGTTTCAGGTTGTGAGCGTAATTGGAGTATGTTTGAGCACATACACTCCAAGAGGCGCAATAGATTGTCCGTGGAGAGGTTGGATGACCTACTGTATGTTCATTACAACCTTCGACTTAGACACAAACAAATTTTTGACCATGACTCCACCCCAATCAGGCTAGAGGAGGTCGATACACAATCTGAGTGGATCACTGAGGCTACAGATCCTATCTTTAGTGATGAGGACTTTGATTGGGTTGACCGGGCAGATAGACAGGCTGAGGCTGTAGCCATGGCAGAGGAGGTGGATAGAGCACGAGCAGACACAGGCACATCTGATGTTGGTGAGGGTGGCATGGAGTCACAGGCAGAGATTATGGCTGCTGCATCATTGAAGACCTACCATTTACGCCTTCGTAGGAAGGCGAAGGATGCAGGCTCCTCTGAGCCATAGACTTCTAGTTATTGTTTTGATACTTCATATTTGCTTGGAACATTTGATCATTTTGATGTCATGGATTTCATATTCCATGAGTTTTGTATACATTTGACTATATTTATATATCTAAGTGTGTTATTTCCTTCAGCAGCTCAGCTACATTTTGCATTTATACTTATGTGATCGATGTATACTTGTGTATGTGATCCAATTAGCTTCTATTTGATGATGTTATTGTGTCTTTAAGGTTTATTTAATAAAGGGTGCATGAAACAAGTTTTAAATCCTTAAAAATCTCTAAATTTCTTGGGTTTTTCACTTTGCCGAGTTTTTGCCGAGTCTGCGTCGAGTCTAGGCGCCGAGTCCCGAGTCCCGAGCCGAGTCACCCTCGCCGAGTCTGCGCCGAGTCCAAGTCTCGGAACTATGATATGTATATATATATGTATATATATATGTGTGTATATATATATATGTGTGTGTGTGTATATATACATATACATGCATATCAGACATAGATCAAATATCAAAAGTATCTCGGCTTTAGAAATCTCAGAAGCTAAAATAAAGAAATACGAATATTGATTTCAGAGGATTAATTCAGAAGCTCAGAATCATAACAATCGAAAGATAACATAATACGAATTGCTAAGATCATCAAACTTTTAACGAACTGTTAAAGAAGATTTAAGATCTTGCCTGACAAGTGATTGGAAAGTCGGGATAGCTAGCTGCGACTGATCCATTCAATACAATCGGTAACAAAAGACCGCTTGACAAATGCATGACATGGTGAAAATTCTCAGAAACAAGACGCCAACAATATGCAACCTGAAAGGTAATGCTTCACAATGATACAACTCAAACTCTTCTTCTTTTCTCCCTGTCCGCCTTACTCAAAAAGAAAATAAAAATGCTTAATGGAATGGCGGATGTTCCCTCTACTCTCCTATATGAAGGAAAAATGCATGCCAAGAAAGAATGGTCGATCAAAATAAACCGCTCCACATAGTGGAAAGAAAGAGGAGTTACAAACAAGATTTCAACTCATACACTTCAAGCGCTCCACAAGGTAAGACCCAAAGTAATTTATTAAATAAACAAAAGAGATAAATCTTTTTCTCTATTAAATATATTTAAATATATATATATACTCATGTGCCTTGGCCAAGGCTACGGTGATTTTAGGATTTTGGCTAAATTATTGTTTTTCGATTCCTGTAATCACCCTCTCCTTGTTGATATCCATTTTTCTTAGCCACCTGTTTTGTCCTGCAACCACTTAGACAATTAAGGAAGGTTAAATCATTTCCATGATACGAATAATAATTAATATCATTTTCATCAATCCATTTTTATATAAAAATAATAAAATATTCACAATTAAAGAAAAAAATCATCATATATATTTTTCCAACGAACAATTTCACATTCATAGGAAAGCAATTGTTCTCAACTAACAACATAATTAATATTTAATTGTTCAAACAAAAAGGGATGTAACAGTGGAGCAGCACAAACTTGGTGAGTTGCTTCACAATGTTTGGTTAAATGATAGTTGTATCAGAGTGGAGCAGCGGAAGGCTTGGATCAGGGGGTTGCATACTACCTATCACATGTCGATAGGCATGTCCTCTTTCAAAGCCTAGTATGGTTATGACGTTGTCTTTTGTAGACTTAGCATTTGCTGACAATAGAGCTCCTAGAACTAGAGAGGTGATACAGGATAGCCAAGACATGCACAGAACATTTGAGGTTGGTGATTTGGTTTCCTTGCACCTACAGCCCTATAAACAGACTACATTGAGAAGTGGTGCAGAAAAACTGAAGCCTCGCTTCTACAGCCCTTACAGGATTGAGAGTGGAGTTGTAGAGGTTGCATATGAGTTGGAGTTGCCGAAGGGTAGCCAGATTCATAATGTATTTCATGTATCTTGCCTCAAAAGGGCAATTGAGCAGCATATTACATCCTCTCCCGAGCTTCCTCCTTTGGATGAATAGGGGAAATTGATACTTCTACCTGATATTTTTCTGGATGTTAGGGAGCACAGGTTGAGCAGTAGGATGATCAAGGAGTACTTGGTGAGATGGAGAGACTTGCCACTTGAGGATGCTACTTGGGAAGGTGAATAGATTCTGCAGCATCCACGTTTGCAATTGCTTGAGGGAAAGCAATTCCAGAAAGGGAGGACTGTAATGTCCCCTTTTTTCGAGTGATCACCCAACAGAGTTGGCTAACCTATTTTATTCCTGTGGGCTAGGTCGAGGTGGCAAGGGAATAATATAATTGGTTAAATAATATATTTAACTAATTTTACTGGACCTAATGATGTTGTGAAATGACTTCTTGTATTTTTGTGAAGCTCTTGGCGAAATAAAATAAATAAAAGGAAATTGCCAAGAAGGTGGCCCGTCATTACCACTCCTTACTGCCATCCCAAGAGATTCAAGGAGGAGATAGAGAAGACAATCAAGGAGTTGTTGGATATGGGACACATCAAGCCTAGTTCCAGTCCTTTCGCTTCTTCGGTGGTTTTGGTAAAGAAGGATGGCACGATGAGGATGCGTATTGATTACCGTGCTCTAAATAAGAAGACCATCAAGAATAGGTATCATATACCTAGGATCGATGAGTTTCTTTGTGAGTTACATGCAGCAGTGTACTTCTTGAAGATTGATCTTCGCTCAGGGTACCATCAAATTAGAGTTCGGGATGAGGACATCTATAAGACAGTATTCAAATGTCACTACGGGCATTATGAGTTCTTGGTTATGCCCTTTGGTCTCACTAATGCTCCCGCGACTTTCCAGTCTTGTATGAATCACATCTTCAATAAGCAGTTGCGGAAGTTTGTATTGGTATTCTTTGATGACATTCTGATATACACTAAGACTTGGGAGGATCACCTCAAGCACATAGATGAGGTTTTGGGCATCATGGAGGCACAATCACTTCATGCGAAGGCTTCCAAATGTGAGTTTGGGATGATAGAGATTCTTTACTTGGGGCATGTAATTGGAGCTGATGGAGTGAAGGTACATTAGGAGAAGATACGTGTGATTCTGGATTGGTCGTCACTGAAGAACATTTCAGACTTGAGAGGGTTCTTCGGACTCTGCAATTACTATAGGAGGCTTGTGAAGGGTTTTTCACACATTGCAGCTCCCCTCACAGATCTCACTAAGAAGGGCGCTTTTAGATTGTCAGATGAGGCGCAAGCGACATTTGATAGATTCCAAAAGGTAATGAGTACTTGTCATGTTTTAGCACTTCCTGATTTCTCTCAGCCATTTGTGGAGTGTGATGCATCAGGTGAAGGGACAGGAGTAGTTCTCATGCAGAACAGGCATCCCATAGCCTATGAGAGTAGGAAGTTGAGGTATATAGAGAGGTTGAACTCCACCTATGGTAAGGAAATGCTCGCAATCATGCATGTGTTGGCGAAATTCTGACAGTATTTGGTGGTTAGCAAATTTGTGGTGAGGACCGGCCACAATAATTTGAGGCATTTTCTGGCACAGAAGGACTTGAACGAGAGGCAACAAAAATGGGTGAGCAAGATTCAGGCATACAACTTTGACATTGAGTATGTCAAGGGGAAGAACAATGTGGTTGCAGACACTCTATCCAAGAGGCCTACCCTTTGCTCCATGTTAGAGATTTCAGCAGATTGGAAAGCTCGCCTTTTGGTTGAGTACTCCAAGCAAAAATGGAAAAATCGCAAAAAACTCGCAAAACTTGCAAATACACGCGAGCCAAAACCGGTCATGAGTCACTTGTGACAAAACTCGTCACCAATTTTTTCAAAAACTTGCTGCGATTTTTATCATGAAAATCGCTTAAAATTCGTCAAAAAATCGTCCAAACTCACATCAGCAAGGTAAAACTCACCCAATCTGGTATTAAAACAAACTTCTTTTACCTTAAAATTTAAGGTTAAACGATTTTGTGACAAGAGAAACGGCAACGACACAAGGGTCTGCGATTTTTTCCAACTTTAAATAGGAAGGATTCAAGAATACACCAATAGGAATAACCCGACGAGTTTATAAAATTTTCCAGAGTGAATTTTTTTTACTGTGAGACAATTGCGAGCACTATAATACTCACATATAAAAGCCTATAGGCTAATAATAATAATAATATATAATATATAATATTTAATAAATAATAATATATTATATATATAATATTATTATATATATTAATAATTTAATAAAAAAAAATTTAACTTGCATATGGATTACTAATATAAAAAAAAGAGTACATCTGGCCTAGGAGGCCACATCAAAATACATTTATGTCATATTTCTGCCTATATAAACTGCAAATTAAAGTTTTGCTTCCAAGAACAAAACAAACCTCAAAATATACATTGTATAACAGTTAAACATCCTCTATTATAGCTGATCTGCCTTAGATGGATCTTTTTAACATTCTTTGTCGATCTGATCTGCCTGGCCATCTACCCCAGGGGCTGAATCATCAATCTGCACATATACTTCTTCCCTTACTCTGTTGAAACCGAGGTCACCAGGATCCCATATCTCATGGTTTACCAGCTCTGGAGGGGTCACAGGCAGGGCGAGAGTTGAGTCTAAGTTCTGTTCGCAAGAAACCTCTGGTGCTCCTCCCAGTTTTTCATCCACTGATACTGAATTCAGGCTCAAAGGCCTTATCTAAACATTAGAACCTTGATCTATAAGAGTTTGCTTCCTCGCTCTATAATCGTGGGGCCAGGATTCGGCCAGCTTTATGTCTGATCTAAAAACTGTCGCTGATCCCTCATCAAGTATTTGCATGAACCTGTCAGTAGGGATCTTCATAGTAGTCGTTACCTATTCACCAATTGCACGAAAGGTGAGTCCCAAAATGGACCCAGCAAATGTTCTTTCCCTGCACATTATCATTTCTTGATTTCCACGAAAACCACAATATTTCAGTAGAGAATAATAACCAAAACAAGTTCTCATTTTTATCAGAATTAGCAAGAAAACCACACAAGATGTTGACTTTTGAGAAACATGATGTTGACAGCTTGTCTTTCAAGGAATTAAGAAAGAAACACCAGACTTTTTTTGCAAACTGACACTCAAAGAAAATGTGATCACTATTCTCATGGCTTTCACAAAACAAACAAGAACTTTTGGGATCTATTGCCAGCCTGTCAAGTAGTAACAGCCACCTGAAACAACACTTTTTAGGTTCTAGGACTCTAGACCAGATATTAGACATTATCTTTGACCATCTATTGGGCTCAAAGCTGAGTTTCCAAGCCAAGTTAATGTGAGCAAAAATATCGAACTTTTGAGAAGCCAGTTTATACAGTCTTTTTGGAGTCATTTTTTCAAATTGTGTTCCATCCTTCCATCTAACATGCTACCAATTTTCTGCTTTTAAGACAACCCTTTGCTTGATAAAATCATGCATAGAATTAAGAAGCATAGCATATGTTTTCTTCTATGTATCTGGTAGGCTATATTATGTTTTTAACTCTGACCAATTTTTAACCTTGCCTTCTATTAAAATATCACCAAATGAAGCTATTCCTTGTTTGTGCCATTTTTTTTATGATCATCCTTGTCAAAGAGCCAATGGCTTATCGTTGATTTTTAGATTCCACCAAATGGATCTATTAGGTGCAACTTCTTTTTTAGCTATGTTAAAAGCATCTCTATTCATTATAAAAGGTCTAATAAACTCCCAGGCCTTCCAAATTGACTTGAATACAATTGACCCTGCGGGCTTGAGGCAAAAATCACCTAAAACCACATCTTGAATGTCCAAACCTGCCCAGTCCTTCGCCCTCTTCGGCACTACCCTTTTTAGATTATTGACTGTTACTATTTTCCAGGGCTCTGAGCCACTGAATGCCCTTACAATCCATTTTTCTACCAGGGTAGCACCTTGGATTTTAAGGTCTTTCAAACCCAAACCACCTAGTTCTTTGCCAATGTAACACCATTCCCAAGCCACCAAATGTATTTTCTTCTTACCCTTTCCATCTGACCATAAGAAGTCTCTGATTCTCTTGTGAATAAGATTTACTTGATAACTAGCAAAGAACCAAGAGGAAGCATAATAGATGGAGTAAGACGACAGAATTTTTTGACAAACCTGAACTCTGCCGGCCAGTGAGAGATAACGTTTATTCCACAAACTGAGTTTTTTATCAATTTTTTCAAAGATCCAATTCCACATCTCTTAGTGATGGGCTAACAGAGAATGGAATCCCAAGGAATCTAACAAGCTTGGAAGAGTCACCCCATATAATAAATAATTATATAGTAATAATAATAATATTATATATATTAATAAATATATAAAATAATATTATTATTATTATATATTATATATTATAATATAATTATATATTATTATTATTATATATTATTATAATAAAAATATAATATATTTCTAATATGTCTAATATTATATTATATTATAATATATTTCTTATATTATTATAATAATAATATAAGAAATATATTATAATATAATATTAAATTATTATTATAATAATAATATATAATAGCAATGTGTCTATTATTAAAATTTAATATAATATATTATATATTATTATTATTAATATTTGATCCGTAAGCTAGGCATAAGGGAGTTGTACCTCATAAAAATTAAGAACCTAATATTGTAAAGAATGCATGCCCTTGCCACAAGGGGTGCAAACAGCAAACAGCACTAGTTGTGCTGACAGAACAACCCTATACTATTCACACTAAGAAGTAAAGCATAGTGCTAATTAGTGTGCTCTCAGCATATCCCAAAACGGGTGTATTATCACTTTGTCCGTGATGTCCCCCCTTTGAGGAAGATCTGAGCAACATTTGGTGCTTACCTGGAGGAGACTTTTTCCTCTTAACCTTTGTCCATCCATGCTCTGATTGAGGGTGAACCGATGTGTTTTGGTCCACATTATCTATGGGGGTCATATTCCTCTTACCTTTTGTCCTTGCCTGATCAAATTGAATGTTATCCTTGAGACAAAGTCCTTCCAACACTGGGACAACCGAATAAGCAGTTGAAAGATCAGTTAACTTGTAATCCTCTTTCCCCAATGAATATTTTGAGATTTCTGGAGTGGCAATGTTATTAGAGGCCCTATGTAGATCCCCCGCACCTGATTCTTGAAGATTGTCTGAAGGAAAAGAAGGCTTTGAATTTGAGTAGACTGGCAATGGGGCCTCAGGGGAACACATCTCCGTCTGAGGAGTAGAAGGTATCATGTAGTGATGAGACTCAGCACCAATCCACCAAGTGGGAGTGTTGCGGGAAGCCTGGTTACCCATGCCTTTTGGACATTGAGGCGTAAAATGCTCTAAGGAGAAACACCTTCTACATCTGAGGCAATCTTTTCGTAGTCTACTAGCTGTCTCCACTTTCTCTCGCCTACTAATAAGATCTCAGCAGGGAGACCGGTGGAAAAGTTCATCTCCACACATATCATTATATATTATTATTATTAAAATATTAATACAATTAATAATAATTTATTATTATTATTTTATATATATATAGTGCGTGTACTAGGGTAAAAAAATTACAACAAATCCCAATCCAAACCCACACCCGTTCTAAGCAACTTAGATGAAATGCATTTAAGGAAATCAATAATATGGTCAATAAATTCAGTAATATGATGCATGTTTTTAAAGCATATTTTTAAAAATTACTGTATTTTTTATGTTCCATAACTTTGCCGAGTTTTTCCCGAGTTAAAATTTTTGGGTCTGCCGAGTAATTACCGAGTCCGAGTTTTTCAACTATGACTCCAAGAATACTTTTGCTTGTGAGCTCATGTACGGTAGGATATAGGATGGCAGTTACAAGGTGATCAACGATGTAATTTACTATAAGGATAGGATCTACTTGGTACCTGAGTCGAAGTTGAAGGAGAAGAGTTTGAGGGTTGTTCATGATAATCCTTTTGCGGCACATCCAGGGTTCTTCAAAACCTACAGGCAGGTGAGAGAGATTCTCATGGAAGGGTCTCAAGGATGATGTCTTGCGACATGTTCGTGAGTGTTTGAGTTGCCAACAAAACAAGTCAGAGCATGTTTTCCCAATAGGATTACTTCAGTCATTGCCTATTCCAGAACAAAAGTGGGAGAGCATATCTATGGATTTCATTACAAGTCTTCTGAAGGTCTAGGGCAGAGATTGCATCTTCGTGGTTGTGGATAGATTGACTTAGTATGCACATTTCTTTGTCATTTCATCTGAGTACAAGGCAACTCAAGTGGCGAAGGTGTATTTTAGAGAGGTGTTTAGACTACATGGCCTTCCTAAGACCATTGTTAGTGATCGGGACAGCAGATTTCTCAACATATTTTGGCAAGAGTTGTTCAAATTGGTTGGAACAAAGTTGGTCACAAGCACGAGTTACCACTCTTAGTCAGATGGGCAGACAAAGATTGTGAACAAATGGGTGGAAGGATACTTGTACAATTATGTGGCAGGGCACCAGAAGGCTTGGACTAGGTGGTTGTATATGGGAGAGTACTACTACAATACCACCTACCACTTGTCGATTGGCATGACTCTTTTTAGAGTTTTATATGGCTATGATGCTATGTCTTTTGTAGACTTAGCATTTGATGACAGTAGAGCTCCCAAAGCTAGGGAGATGATGCAGGACAGCCAGGATATCCTTAAGGCACGCACTTAAGGATAATCTTCACCATGCTCAGAATCAGCAAAAGATATATATAGATAGGCACAGGGTCGAGAGGACTTTTGAGGTTGGTGACTTAGTTTTCTTGCGCCTTCAGCCATATAGACAGTCTACATTGAAGAGAAGTGGCGCAGAGAAACTAAAACCTCAATTCTATGGCCCCTACAGGATTGTGAGGCAAATGGGAGATGTTGCATATGAGTTGGAGTTGCCCGCAGGCAGTCGGATTCATAATGTGTTCCATGTATCTTGTCTCAAGAGGACAATTGGGCAGCATATTACATCTTCTCCAGAGCTTCCACCGTTGGATGAGGAGAGGAAGTTGATTCTTCTTCCTAATGCTATTCTAGATGTCAGGGAACGCGGATTGCGGAGTAGGGTGATCAATTAGTATTTGGTGAGATGGAAGGACTTGTCCATTGAGCATGCTACTTGGGAGGGAGATCAGATTTTGCAGCATCCCGATTTGCAATTGCTTGAGGGCAAGCAATTTCAGGAAGGGAGGACTGTAATGTCCCCTTTTTCCAAGTGATCACCCATCATATGTCATCTAGCCTATTTTGTTTCTGTAGGCTAGGTCGAAGGAGCTAGGAAACACTCTTGAGTAGTAAAATCATGTATTTAACTATTTTTACTTGGCAAAACGATGTTGGGTTATGACTTAGAGTATTTTTGTGATAATTATGGTGAGGTCAAAAGTAATTAAATAATTTGAAAAGTAGATGAGCGAACCACTTGGGACTTATAAGGTGGGCAAAATAAGAATAAAATAAAATATTATTTTATTTCATTTGTGAGCGCTCAAGGTGAAAGGGTTAATTCAAATCTTTAATTTGAATTTGGGTGCCCAATAGAGCATGAGGATGGTCGGCCTTTTTGGAGGGAAAAGAAGATTTTAAAATAAAGAAATTGTCTTCCTATGTCGGCTACGAAAGGAGACAAAAGCTTGTATAAATAAGAGGTCATTTTGTGACTTTCAAACATATCATTCATACTTCATTTTCACTTGAGTTTATCTGTCTTGGCTGCAATGAAAGTTGAGCTTGGGAAGCAAGAACGAAAACCCTTGTTTCAAGGTGGGTTGGACAAAAACCTAACTCATCCATTGGAGGATTCCATGACAGGGATCTACTTGCACTTCATTGCTATTTGGTGGAGACAAAAAGCAGAAATTCTACATCAGATTTGAAGATCAGATTTGGAGGCTTCTTCGTTAGGCGAGGATTGTTCCTTATTGACTAGGGTTTTCCCCTTGGTTTGGAGCACCACATCATAGAGGAGGAGCGACTTCATTTGGAGGCGATTTTGGGAGTTTGTTTTGCTGATTAGTGTTTGAAGAAGTTTCAGATTTGGAGCAGTAGAATTGCAGGCCTGATTCGCCCTTGTTTGTGGAGTATTCATTGGTGCTTGTGACATCATTTGCTTAGGGTTTTACCCTACTTTTGGAGCGCCATCTTTGGGAGAAGTTATTGGGGGTTTGTTTGCATCCATTGGCATCATTTGTCATCATCTCCGGAGCAGCAAACCCTAGCAGACCTGTGAGCCACTTTTGGAGCAGCTTCCTTGGTGTTTGAAGATTCTTGTTTCTAGGGTTTCAGGCCCTAATTGGAGCACCATACTTTGGAGGTCATTTGTCATCAACTGAAGGTCATTTTGCTTGTATTTTGGTATGTATAAACCCTAGGGTTTATAGCAGATTTGTAGTTGGGCATGTTTGGCTTGTTTGCCCATGAAATTTGATGTATTTGAAGACTGCATAAATTCTGAATTGAAGCAGCAGACTTCTGATTTACATTTTCAGTCATTGTGGTTGCAAATTGAAGTGGTTTCATTGTGGAATTCAAGTATATTGTTGCAAACATATTGGCGTTGTTTATATGATGTTTTGGCATGTTTTAAGGGCTGTTATAAGTGTTTGTTTAAGTCTGATTTGAAAATTAGAGCTTCAGAAAATTAGGGTTTCAGCAGAAAATCAGAAATCAGAATTTACGAAAGCCCAGAAATCCAAAACCTCAAGATAATACCCCATTTGGGATATTACAATTTTGCTAAGGGAGGTCGACCTTGAGGACGTCTATTTGGATGCCTATAAAAGAAGGCAAGTTGGAGATCATTATAATCATTCATTCACATCTGATTTGTTCATTGGAGATTTATCTCTTTGGCTGCACTTTTAGTTCAGCATAGTCCAAGGACGAAAACCCTTAGGAATATTAGGTGGATTGGACGAAAACCCAATCTTATATTGTAGGTGAATTCATATGGGGTTCACACTTGCATTTCATTGGAGATTTGGAGGAGTTCTTGAGCATTCATGGCATGTTCTTTGGAGCAGATTTGAGTGCCCATTTTGGAGGGATTTGTACGAAGATTGCTGCTAGGGTTTCTACCCTAGGTTGAGCGCCACTTCCCAAGGAGGGCGATTTTCATGTTTGAAGACTATTTTGCTATTTTAGGTCTGATTTGTATGAGCAGAAATCTGGGCTTTGTTTGGCATGTTTGAGCCCATGAACTTATTGTAAACTCAACTCAGAAAATTCAGATTTATAGCAACAGACTTCCTTATTCAGAAATCAGATTTATTGGGCATATGTTTGGCTCTTGGATGGTTGTATTTCATGGTTGAAATCATAATTGATGTTATCTACATGCTTGGCATATTTATGTGGATGTTTGGCGCATGTTTATTCGCTGCTCATCAGTGTTTATACTTCAGAACATATAATCAGAATTCAGTCCCAGGGTTTGAGCAGAAAACTAAATCAGAAAATTAGGGCAGAAATCAGAATTTCTAGGGCAGATCCTATTAGGGATATTTCAGACAATAGGAGAACAACTATTAAAATAGATATATAAAATCAATATTTGAATTTTCAAATTACAAATAAATGAAAACCACCTAAAAATAACATAAACAAATCAAAAGTTAAAATTTTAAAAAGTATAATAACAATTATTGAGTTCATAACCCATCTGATAGACTGATAATCATAAACATAATGTAAAGCATGATTTATAATTATATTGAAAGATGCCCAAAAAAATAAATGATCAACCATGCAAAGTATATAGGTACATTGAGCAACAAGCTCAGAAATTGGAGTCAAGAACCAATTGATACCTTGAAAACTGTCTTCTGCCTCTTCCTCTTCCTCTTCCTCTTCCTCTTATTCTATTTTCCTCCTATCCCCCGCCCCTTCTTTTCTTTTTGGTGAATATTATTAAAAAAGAGCAATAAGCACAATACATTATTGTAAAATATTGGAGTTATGATTACAAAAAGGTACATCGACTCACATAGAGTTCAAGAGATGTAACCAATAACTAAAAACATGACACTTGTCCATGATTCTAAATACTAATAGTAGCTAATATTATTACACACCACTAAGTCCCCGTGTCACAATAGTGACTGTATTACAAAAGGCAAGCCTTCTATTCTAATACTCCACATACAACACACTGACTGAAAACTAGAAACATCAAAACCAAGCAAAACCATACATTCTCCAAAGGCTTCTCTTTGAAAAATAGTTTTTGGATCAAGTAGAACTCCATCAAATTGCCTCATAACCTTCATAAAGGTGTAGCTCCAGAGCTAAATTCCTAGGTTCGTAGATACCACAAACCCAAACTCTCAAATTACACATCTCCCAAATTGTTAGAGAGTCATCAATGTTGAGCTACATCCATAGTGCTCCATCAAGTTGTCTGATCCCAACAAACTGTTAGAAATTAGTGTTCACATGGGTGTTTAGGTTAGTATTATTAGTATGTTTAATGAAATAGAGTAATGTACGTTAATGTTAAGTTGTTGAGAAACAACTTAATATTATAATGAGAGTTTGTTTGTATTATGAGTTGTTTTAACAACTCATATAATTAGGAGTTTGTTTATTTGTTAGTCCCATAATTATTTATATTCAAGAAGGTCGTTTATGGAGTTTTCCTATAAAATAGGATATGAGAATCCTATAAATATGTAATATGATTGAATGAATATAGTGTGGAGAAAAGAATATTATTTCTGCGCAAATTCATCTGATTTCCTTCCTGGTATCAGAGCATCATCTATTGCCATCAAATCCAATTGAGGCAGTTTCATATTTGTGTAGGTTGGGTGCTCAATGTCCAATGAATGGCAACAAATGTCATAGATCTATTGTAAGATTTAATCACCGACGTCTGTCCTCCTATAGACCCTTGCTCACCACCCACTTGCAATCTATCACAGACTGGTTTGTGGCTTGTGGTTCAATCCACACGGGATTGATTGTGAGGCAAAGACGCACCGGTTTGTGTTTCAACGACTATTTTGTAGCAACCTAACTTGACTTGGATGGATCGACATTTGAAATCAGATTTCATTCCAGCTACGTCATTCTGTGGGATTTGTGAGTCAGCTTGCTAGAGCTCACGCCTTTGGAGAATGTAAAGGTACTGGCATGTATGGAAGGAACAATGTGTAGAGTCTACTATGAATGAAGAGCTGTGTGGTGGTAATGTGCCTCAAATTCTACTAATAATCTCAATGCTGAGAAAACAATATTAATGATTTGTGTGGGTGAGGCGATCAACAAACTGACTGTGGTGAGGATTCCAGAGGAGAGAGGGCTAGAGAAGGATTAAAGACCCTTTAAACTGCATAGAATTGGCAGATCGAGGCAAAGATAAATCCAAATCCAAGAATAGGCAATCGTGGTTGGATCATGGACAGTTTTTATGTTTTGTTTTGACTTCAGAGAAAGAGTAATGATCTTTTTGTAGACGTGTTTCTTTTTCACAAATTTCATAGTCAAGTTGTATTATTTTGTTTAGAATAGGGTCCATTGTCATATCAAAACCTAAAAGTGCCAAAAAGCAATAAAATTTATAATAGTCTTCCCAATCAAGTCAAGGTGCACTATCGGTGGAAACCAACACCTTTGACATTGTTTTGATTAAGGGGGGTCAGGTATTTTCAATATGGAGAAAAATACATTGACTAAGACATTTGAAGGTTCAGAGTTCCACACAGGCAAATCAAGTTACAATTGATCCTTATTGAAAAGGATCTATGGGATGTGGTAAGTGGAGCAACAACAAGGCCAACTAATGCTGATGGAAGCACAAATGGACTGCAAAGGATCGGAGAGCAATTGCTTTGATTGGTCTTGAACTTTCAAATGCATACCTCCACCATATTGACTTATCAAAGACCTCAAAGCAAGTATGGGATGATCTCAATACTTTGTTTGGATCACAAGCATCAAGTGCAAAGATGGGCTTAAACCAGAAATTGTTCGGGCTAAAAATGATGGAAGGCGACAATATTGTTCAACACATCAATAAGTTTCGTTCCCTGATGAAGTAACTAGCTGGGATAAAAGCTAAAGTAGATGATGATGACACAAAAGCTATTTTGTTAAATAGCATGCCTCCTAGCTATGGTAATATTGTGTTCACATTAAACAAAGTAGATGCTACCTGTTGATGTGTTTTTTATGCACAAGGCAACATGCAGAATAAAACACTAAGTATTCTATCCTCTCTTGAAAAAAGACACTCAAAGGCTAAAGTACGTGATCCAATGAGATGACTCCAAGGTTCCAGATGTCAAGTCTTGACAATACGTTGGATATAGACTCAGTACATATATGATGTGATTTGTTGTGAACACAAAGGGAATTACACAATTGTTCGAAATGGACAAAGAATAATGCAAATTCAGATTTTCTCACAAAATTGGCTTCAATGAGTTCCCACTTCCACACTTGATTGCTGACTTATGACTTTAACGTATTCAAATAAAATGCAAAAGGATAAAGGGTTTAGAGAAACTACTCTAATCCTATATGCAAGAAACTATTGTTAACAAAGTTAAATCAACCAACTTTGCTTTGCCAAAACAAACAACTACACAAAGTCGATGCAATCTTCTAAGGTTATGTATGATGTTCAAATTACTTGGGTACATGAAAAGATCAACAAACACAAGTAATCAAAGTTAAGCATATTTGAGTTCAGTCTAACCATGCACTGCAACTTGCAAGCCACAAATCACAAATGGTATGAACTTAGAGATTTCACCATGAAACAACAATAATAACTTCCATCAACTAACACAATGCTTGAAAATAAAACTTATTCTAAACTTATTCTACGCTTGAAGAATTGGATACCATGCAACACTTGAAAATAAAACAATATCACCGAATCAATGAGTCTTGTATTATTTCAAAAGAGCTCTTGCAACAATTCTCCAAAGTCTCAACCTTTTTTAAATGAAAGAGAAGGGAGGCCTTTTTATAGCCCTCAAAATACAACGAAGGGCCAAGTTTGATTTGAGCAACCGATGGCCGAGGTTTTGCCACATCAGCAATTAGTTACAACCAACTATTTTTAGTAAAAAGGAAAAGCTGACATAATCCATGTACATAAAAACCCAAAGGCAATGAAGGCAAGTTGTCCAAGATGATAAACATGAAATGGAATCTATGAGGAATATCCATGTGATGTGCCCTTCTTGTGCTTATCTCTTCTTACAAACGGAATGAACTTGGACACAATTTCTGCAATGTCATCGATTGGTACATTTGGCGAATTTTGTATGGTGCCCTCTGTAACTCTCAAATCTCCTGTATATGTGACAAGTGTCTTTTCCCATTCTACCATCCAAGCTTGATTTGCGTCAATGAGTGTAGAAAGTGTGTAGTTATTATCCATTTGCTCTCCAGAGATGGTGTGAATGCTCCCGAAGTAGAGTGTATGTATGTGATTCTTCAAATCATCAATATCAACTTCTCCCGAAGGTCACATATCTTCTTGACTAAATTGCTTATTTTGTCCTGAATTCTTTAGAGTGCACTTCTTATTCAAACACTTTCACTTTCTGCCTTCTCAAGAATTTGCTCCTTTATGAGTAGATTGTAGTACCAAGAAGAGAAATTATATGATGATCCTTGTTCAATTACGTTTCCATCTATCAAGGTCGTCTTTGGAGTATCCATCAAATCTTTCAAATATGGCATAAGATCTTCCTTGATGTGTCTAAACTCAGAACATGTAACCAAAATGGCTTGGATCCTCTCCAAAAGCTTGGAAACTCTTCCATATAGCTGCATAATTTCTTCTATGAATCCATTAGCCTTATCCTTGACTCTCTCTATCCATTATTTCACCACTTGAGATGATGATCTCATTTCTTTCAAATGTGCAATAGACTCCTCTGAAAGCATGGTAGGTGGTGTTGATGTTCCTTCATGTTGATAGATAGGATTCATCAATTGTTGAAAGTAACACTTGAATCCCAATTTTTCTTTCTCCAACTAATTTCTCTTTTCTCTTTCCTGCATTAATCTTTCCTTGATGGCCGTGACAGAATCTTCTAACTCTTCCACTTCTTGTTCTTCAGTTGTTGGACGCAAGTCAAAAGTAGTCACATCACAATCCTCTGGAACAATATCATCCATTGTTTTGTCAACTCTTGGAACTGCAATATATACCTTTCTTGAACGGAAACTATCCCTTGTGATTTTGGAGAGTTTGGTTGCCTTCTTCTTTTCTTTGTCCTTTCCTGTCCTTTCTAGCAACTCCTCTAAACTGATTTTTGGTTCTCTTTCCACAATAGATGTCTCCTTAACTCTCTCTCTCTTAACCATTCTGGCAACGTGGATAGATCCTCATTGGCTTCTTCTTGAATTTCTATCTCTTGGAATGACGGCAATGCTTCCTCATCAAATTCATCATGTAGTGCCTCCATTCCTTGGTCTTCTATATTATCTTCAATCACAACTCTATCTTGATTTTCCTATAGACTTGAGTGAACTTTTTCGGCTTGATTTTCATGCAAAGTAGACTCCAAAGACACATGAACATTTCTTTGATCTTGCACATTCGGAGCTACTTGACCTACCCCTCTTTCTTCATCTTCGACTATAGATGTTACATTTGCATTCCCAGAAGGATCTTCTTCTTGCCTAGAGGAAGTGCTAGCTTCATGTCTTGAACTTGATTTCTTCTTCTTCTTGCTATGTTCTCCTTGTAAGCTATCTGGTCTTTTCCTCTTCTTTGATTGAGCTTCTTCCCTTGAACTGTCACTTTTACTTTCATATCCACCAAATTCACTATTAACCTCATTATCATGTTCACTACTAGATTCATTGTCATATTCTTCTTTGGATTGTTGTGAATCTACATCTCACATCAAATTGTTAGTAAGCTTGTAACCTTTCTTAAGAATTCCTTGTACTTGACGATCCACATACTTTCTCGTAAGAGCTATGATTGGTTTCATCCAATCATCATCATGTGTAACCTCTCTTTCGGACCAATTGATGGTGAACAGCTTATCTCTCTCTTCTTCATATGCACTTTTTGAAAGGATTCTATTATCTTCCTCAAGTTCGTCGGGGATGCTGAATACTTCGGTTGCTCTTACCAAATCCAAAGATAACCTTGAACACCTCCTTATTTCCACATCATCTAGTGCATCGACCCAATGGTCTTCAAGGTGCGGCTTATGCTTGTATTTCCTTCCATATGTCTTCCGCATGGAGTTGAATGGATCAAAATTGGCTCTCTTTGAATTATGAAGTGTCATGTTATAAGCTTGCAACTCATACTTTGAATTCTCCGCAACTTGCAATGATGAACAAGTTTCTAATTTTCCGATTCCAATTGGGAAATTGACTCCGACTTTCTTCCTTTTGTTTTGAATTTTGTCATATGCCGCCAATTGCCTTGTCACCTCCAGCAATACCATCTTGTCAGTGGGATACCTCGGCAAGCAATAGGGAAAGATGAAAATCCTTGAATTCTTCGGTAGGTGAACCTTGGAAATTGAATGTACCATCTTCCATACTTCTTCACCAAATTCGTGGCTTCTTCTGATAACCTCTTATGAATGCCTCCTTACAATTTTCTTACAATGTACATAGAGAAGGCATCGTTGAATCTCCGGTAATGACCAATTGTTGTCAAATGCAATTGTGGATAGCAATCATATACCTTGAATTGTCCGGGCCATGTCCAATCTCGCCTCTACACGTTAATCCTCTATATCTTTCACATCTCGCCAACATGTAGATGACGTATGAGCTCATATAGAATGATTTTGTCTCTTCTATCTTTGTCAATTGCTCATCAATGTTATTGCTTATTATCTCTACCCAATCAATCATCCTCTTGCCTCTTACAACCTCTTGCATGTAGAAGAACATCCATGTCTCGAATGTAGATGATTGCAGACAACCCATTATCCTATGCAAGAATACAACCATATATCCGTACTCCAGAAGGAAATCTGATTTGTGGAGCTTCTTCGGCATTTTGCTATTGTAATTTCTTGGTTGTGCCATCCATTTGTTGTTGATCTCTTGCAAACAATCCTTCGATCTGGAATCATATAGTTGTTGTGCAGCCTCTTTGGTGCAATATGTAGTGGTCTTTTGTATGTTGGAATGTCGAATGTCTCCGCAATAGCCTCTTTCTTTAGGTGAGCTAACACTTCGCCATCATTCGTCACAATGCATCTTCTTTGGGAATCATAATGTCTAGCACACTCTAGCATCAACTCGGCACTTGGCAATGCGGGTGGAAAACACGTGGCTTGCACAATTCCATTCTTGAGCATTCCTTTGATGACTTCAAAATTACTAGGCTTGTATAACTTCCTCTTGATCTCGTCCATATCGATGTGTCCCAAGTTGGTGTCGCTCAAATTTCTCCACTTTGATGTGATCTTCGTTTTGGGCATGACTCCCTTCATGTCGCTCTTCATCAATGCTTGGCACTCCTTGGCATTCATCATCAACCTACAAGTAAAAACACCTCAAGTTAGCATGTTGACATGGTGCTTGATATAAAGGGTAAACAATGATAAATTTCTTCATCCTTGCAAATGTGGGATAAATAAATCATCATCTTGAAACAATCTTTCATTCAAATTTTTAACTAATAATTCTTGGTGCAAGGAAGAGCATGATGGAATAAAACTTTAATTCTCCTTTCCTTCACTAAATTCGCCCTTCCTCCTAATGAGGAATTCTGCTCCTAATGCGCTGCTTCTGCTTTTATTATCTGATTTTCAGCTGTGAATTGATGTGGAAATGAAAGTTTGACATCTCCTTTTATAGCGCTCTCAATTCTTACCTCATTAGGTCGGCCTCTATGGGTGGCGCAATTTGAATTTTGATTTTTCATGAGTGAAATCCCATTTTGGCACAACTTCCTCATGTCCCTTGAAATTGCGATTTTTTTTGGCGCAATTTCTTCATGCTACTGGAAATTGCGCTTTTTCCATGATGTTGCTCATTCCTACATTGATCTTTCTTATGATTTCTTCACAAAATTTTGATGTTTTCTTAACGACTCTCAAAGGATACTTAGGAATTTTGATTTCTCTTGAATTTTTGTGAAGTCCAAAAGTGGCGCAATTTCCATCTGCTATCAAAATTTGCGCTATTTCACTTCATGGTGGCATTTTTCCTAAGGATTTCTCAATGATTTTTAGATTTTTTCACAAGATTTCTTCATGTTTTTGCTAAGGTTTTGGAGAATTTTCAAATTTGCAACAATTGAGTGTCAAGTCTTTCTAGGCGCAATTTCCACTATCCCCTAGAAATTGTGTTTTTTCATGATGATGATTTTCCAAGTTTTCTTGGATGAAATTTAAATCAACCTTTATCAATCAATCCCTAGCAAAGAATTATGAAATTTTCATGATTAAAAGGACCTCCAGAAAATGGCACAACTTCCAGTGATGCTTGGAAATTGCGCTTTTTGGCGCAATTTCCACTATGGTATGGAATTTGCACTAAAAACCTTAGCCATTTTTCCAGTTTTCATCTTTTCATTCCTCTGTTTCAATTTCGACACAATCTTATCACTTCTATTCTTAGGGATTGATCTCAGTGTATCTCCATTGTACCTTGTTTGATGGATGACTTCCCTAATTTCTCATCTGCACGGAGATTGAGCAAGACTCTAGACGGGGACTCTCTAAACTACTGGCAAAATGAAAGCGAAAATTGGGGGTCCCCATTTGCAATGGGGTGATGTGTGATTAGGTCACAACACTACCCTAGAAGATGTAATATCTACTTTAATTGATGAAGGAGCTAAGAAAATTGACTTGACTATAGAGGAAACTGCAATGTTTGGAAAAAACATGCCTAAGCATACTTTTAAATCCAGTTGTTCTACTTCAAAGGGAAACCAGTTCTCAAAGGATAGAATTTTGTGCTACTATTGCAAGAAAAAGGGGCACGTCATTATGAACTGCATTCAACGTGCCAAGGATCTCCTTGATGAAAAGCTAAATTCAAATAAAGCAATGGTTGCAGACAATGATGAAGAATATTTTTTTGAAGTAGCCGCAGAAGACCCTCCACTTGAGAATAGTGAGGAGGAATACATTTTCTAAATCAAATCAAAATTATGTATTTGTGATTGGATGTGTTTGTCCTCAATCACAATTGTTGGTTGTTTGTGAATGGATGTGTTTGTCCCTATTCACAAGATGGTGTATGTGATTGGAAGTGTTTGTCCCCAGTCACTTTTGTTGGGTAATTATGATTGGATGTGTTTCTTCCCAATCATAATTGTTATGAGCAGATGTGTGTGTCCCTATTCATAACTTTGATGTTGGATAGATGTGTTTGTCCCTATCCAAAATTTGTTGTAAGACCTTGGATGGAAGTGTTAGTCCCTATCCCTGGTTTCATGAGTAGATGTGTATGTCCCTACTCTTACATGTTCATCAAGTGTTGTTGGTCCATCTCTCCCCATGTTCACAGTAAGGGGGGGTGTTAGGAATTAGTGTCCCTATGGGTGTTTAAGTTAGTATTATTAGTATGTTTAATGAAATAGAGTAATGTACGTTAATGTTAAGTTTTTGAGAAACAACTTAATATTATAATGAGAGTTTGTTTGTATTATGAGTTGTTTTAACAACTCATATAATTAGGAGTTTGTTTATTTGTTATTCCCATAATTATTTATATTTAGGGAGGTCGTTTATGGAGTTTTCCTATAAAATAGGATATGAGAATCCTATAAATATGTAATATGATTGAATAAATATAGTGTGGAGAAAAGAATATTATTTATGTGTAAATTCATCCAATTCCTTTCACAAATTGGAGTCTCTAAATTAAATAATATATTTTATACTCATCCAAGTGTTTATTTCAAAAGGAGGAAATGGGTGTGTTGACCTTTCGGTTTTTGGCTGTCCATTTCGACTTCCTAGGAAGACAAGGTGTGGTGACCTTTCAAATTCTTTTAAAATGTATAAAGGGGTTCAATTCAAAGCCAAAAAGTGGAGAGTTTGAGGCATACATCTCTTCTCACGAGTTTGCCAAATTGTATAACCTCTTCCAAATGGAGTCTCCAGGGCATACATCTCTCCCACAAGATTGCCCAAATTACTTAGGGCATACATCTCTTCCATGAGATTGCCCAAATTGTTTTCCAGTGCATACATCTCTCCCATGAGATTGCCCAAATTGTTTGAACTCTTCATATTTCAAATAAAATATGCTTCACATATTATTTGTTGTGTGTTTTAAAATATGGATTCTGACAATACCATAATTACCCTTAGCTCTTAAGATGATGAACTGTATGCAGATTGATGCTTTCCAAAAATAGTAGTCTCCTCCAAGATGTTTGGAATGCATTCAAAAAGTCAGAATTGCATCCAAAAAGTGCCATTGAGCTTATCTTGGTCTCCTAAACTTATTGTCACTGTTAGAATCTCAACATGATCAATCCAATGCTCTCCAAAAAAGTTGGAGTTTTCCCATGAAGTTGGAAATGTCCCAAAAAGAGACATTACACCCTCACATCAAACACAAGTTGGAAGAATGAATGCACAGTGTTAGCATTTTATTTCGCACCTTTCAGTGCAAAAGCAAAACAGACAGATGTGCAGTAGAACCGCTTTTCGAATTTGAAGGGGAAGCTCCCTGTAAAATAAAACTTAACTAAAACTATACAATATGAACAAATTTTTCAGGGGGTTTTCATACTTATGCTAAATGAAAGGGAAATTTGTGATCTTTTGTTCTTGTTTTGTTTGTTCAATTTGTCCAATCCAATCCATGTGTACTTGCCCTGCTCAGCCTCTGAATTTAGGTGAATAGTGCAAGCGTGTAGTCATATAGGTTCTGATTTCAATAAAAAAGCACAAAAATCTTTGATTCGTTGTTGAATGTGCGTCTCTACCTTTCCACGCATTGCAAAACCCAAAAACATCACAAATTTCCCTTTCATTCAGCACAAGTATGAAAAAACCCTTGAAAAATTTGTTCATCTTGTACAGTTTTAGTTAAGTTTTATTCTACAGAGAGCTTCCCCGTCAAATTCGAAGAGCAGTTCTACTGCACATCTATCTGTTTTGCTTTTGCACTGAAAGGTGCGAAATAAAATGCTAACAGTTTTTGGCGATTCTGCTGAGGAACAACATAAGACCTCCGTCTTATCCATTGCAAAATTCAAAAATGTCCAGAGTTCACAAATTTTTCAATTTCAACAAATGGCTTCTCATGGCTGATCAAGAGGCTAATCACAATAACAATCGCCCAACTCAACCATGGGGAAATCAGATCGGTCCGTTGGTATTGGCGGCAAACCATGAACTTCCTAAAGGATCAAGAAAAAAAAAATTGAAGTTTCATGGTGATGGCAAACAACATCCTGATGAGCACATTTCTGCCTTCACCACCACCTGTGGAATTCTCGGCGTTGCACATGAAGATGTTGCAGTACGCTTGTTTGCGGAATCATTACAAAACTCGGCAGCTGATTGGTTTAATCACCTTGCTGCCGACTCTATCACAAGTTGGGAGTTGATGAGAGAAATTTCTCGCCCGTTTCAAGCCTGCAGAAGACAACCATGTCTTAATTGCACAACTATCAAACATCTAGAAAGATAGAAGTGAGTCAATGTGCGAGTTTGTGGCCAGATTCAATTGTCTGGTTGGCAGAGTTGTAGACACCCTGAATCCTTCATTAGAAATCCTTCTCAGTTGTTCCACAAATGCACAATCTTCAGAAGTTTCTTTCTATCTCAAGCAAAGAAGTGCTACAGAACTGCAAGAGGCTCAAGAGTTTGCCATTGAGTTAGAAGATAATATGATCACTTTGGGAAAGATCCAAAAAGATTCTATCGGATCGTTGGTTCCCTTGAAAGTTACCTCTTCGGCAAGTTTCATCTCCTCCAAGTAATCAAGATTCTTTCGTCAACTATGTCAACGATTGGCATGTTTCACCTATACATCAAGTGGTGGAACCATCTTTTCCTGCATACACATATTGCTTATTCCATGCAACAAATGAACACGGGGAAAATTGTCCTGAAATGAGAAGACTCATACAAGTTTTAATGGCTTCAAGACAAAATCAAGGATTATCGAATGGTCCTGAACATCTTTTAGGCGAATTCGATGGCGGCTCTGTAACGAGATTTGCCTAGTGTAAATCAAATATACAAAGGAATGATTTTCATAATCATGTTTCCAACAACTTCATGTGTCTGCATAGCCATGATCTATCAATGGAGCAAGCATATTCATCTCAAGTTGAAATCTTGCCTACTTTGCATCCGTTCTTTGAGGTTGAAGGACCATTATTAGAAGAGGAACCTGAAGGAATGCAGGTGTTGCATATTTTCTCTGAGGAGGGAGAAGTGACACAGTCTTCTCAACAGCAAAATTGTGAGGAAGAAATTAGATATGCTGCAAAGAGCAATGGTGAATCCAATTTGTTCTTATCTTCTTTTGAAGGGTTGTTTGATGAACCTGTGTTAGATGCAATCAAAGGAGATGATAAGAATATTTCTCTTTCTGAAGACTTCTCAGCTTTGAAGATAGAAGTTTCCACAAGTACAAATGATCAACAATCTCAGCTGATGTTAGGAGAAGAGATCAGGATCTGGTCATCAGGAGTTGGTGTTTTCACTCAAGACATCAAAGAAGTATTGCACCTAGAGGAAGAGGAAAATTTTCATGTTGAAGATGATTCATCCTTGAAGGCACTTGTCCAAACAGAAGACCATATGGAAGGATCTTTGCCAGATCTTGATAGTTTTTTGCATCACTTAGAGAGTGAGTCATCAGTAGAAGATACTGCAAATTTTCTTTTGCAATTTAGCCCATCTTCATCTTTGTCTCTAGAAGATTTCATACACACTGGTGAAATGGATATCCCTAGACCTTCTAAGGTTATCCATGAACCTATGCAAGAAAAAGACATTACAGATGTTTCAATGATGATAAAATCAACACAAGATGCAACATGTGAAGAAGCTCTTAGAGAAGAAAAGTTCATGGAATATTCGGTCCTGGTCACTGAAGACAATCACATGGAGAAATCAGAAATTCTCGACAAGTGTGTGGTGAGATATACAGTATGTGAGATCAATCAGGCACGAGAAGAAGAAACGCAAAGCTTAGAAGAGTCTGTCCCTGATGATGCCCGCATGTCAGAAGAAGAAAGGTACATGGTTGCCAAAAATAAGATGGTGCCAGATTTTAGCATTCATGTTCTCAAGGATACATTTATTGAATGTGATTGCTCTATGGAAGTTGATGAGATTCAAGATGGTGGATGGCAAAGTGTGCTACCAGGAGAAGACATTTTTCAGCGAGTATGCTTTGACGATGATCAGGTGCTTCAAGATTCAAATCTTGATGATCTAACACATTCAGATTCTGAGGATTGGATGGATGAAGACATGGCCGATGAGAATGATGAAGAGGTTTCCCAATCACTAGATGCACTGTTGTTGACAGTTGTGGATCCGATAAGTCAAGAAACAGTGATGGAAATTCTATATGAACAACTTCGACCTTTTCTAGAGGATAACACATCGACTCAATTTAAGGTTGCATATGTTGAAGACATGGACGAAGAACATCAAGTTCGATATGTGGTGGTTGCCATTCCCACAAGCGTACTTTGGCCACAGGACCTTGCTTCATACCTTCAAAAGAAGGTTTTGTACCTCCACCTGTTGCAGAGGTTTTTCTCTACGGAAGAAGATGATCTACATGAGCTAATGCATATCAATCAGTTTGTCATGAATTTCTCGCTGCATGATTGTGTCTACCCACCCGAACCGTGGCTTTGTTGCAGATGACGAAAGACTATGTGCTGCCACAACAGAATTCCCAGCTCAAGAGGAGAGATTCTTATTTTTCTGAACCTGTTAATGGTTTTGTGTAACAATTTTTGTTCTTGTCCTCACTCGAAAAAAGAGCGTTTTTGTGTGTCCCACATTGTTTGTGTTGTAATGTTTTTCGTTACATAGTCCTTTTTGTGAAGATTTGTAATGTTTTGTTAAAAGTTATGTTTAGGTGATTTAGGGATGTAGTGTTTTGTTAGGTGATTTAGGAATGTTGTTTTTAGGTGATTTAGGCTTGTTTTGACTCTATCATCCAACTAATAAGGCACCGGTCTACTTGCAAATCCTGAGATTCTGAGGTTCTCCGACGCCGCAAGTATACGCCGAGGTCCCCAAACAAAGCCAATTGTTGTACCCTATCCGAAACTCGGATTCCAATACATAGATCCCTAATTTTGTGAGTTGTTTTGTAGTGGTAGATTTCGTGTCATAAATCTTTTTGTCAAAATCCAAATTATCTAAGGTGGTAATTAAATAATTCGTTTGTTGTCGTCAAAGTCAATGACCGTTGTCAAGTCCGAGTCATCATAAAATACTTAGTCGTCAAGTGTCATTCTTCATCGTTGTATAAGGGTATTGTCATCGATTTTGTTCACCATGTCAATCATCCTCTCGATGTCTATTTTGTTCGAATCCATTTGTTGTATTTGTCTGTGTCATCATATTTTAAGAGGTCAAGTTTGTCAATTTTTGAATGTTTGTCTTTGTCCATAAAATTTAATTACGATATACTAATTTATAATTAATATTTTATATATTAATTATTTATTAAATATTGAAATTAAAGTTAAATATTATTTTTATTGTTGTCAAAAATTTAAAAAGTCTTAAAATTTTAAAAATATTATTTTTATAGATAATTGTTTTGTTAGATGATTTAGGAATGTTGTTTTGAGGTGATTTAGGCTTGTTTTGACTTTATCGCCCAATTAATAAAGCACTGGTCTACTTGCAAACCCTGAGATTCTGAGGTTCTCCTACGCCGCAAGTATATGCCGAGGTCCCCAGACAGAGCCAATTGTTGTACCCAATCCGAAAATCGAATTCCGATACACAGATCCCTATTTTTGTGTGTTAATCATTTTGTAGTGGTAGATTTCGTGTCGTAAATCTTTTTGTCAAAATCCAAATTATCTAAGGTCGTAATTAAATAATTCGTTTGTTGTCGTCGAAGTCAATGATCGTTGTCAAGTCTGAGTCATCATAAAATACTTAGTCGTCAAGTGTCATTCTTCATCATCGTATAAGGGTATTGTCATCGATTTTGTTCACCATGTCAATCATCCTCTCGATGTCTATTGTGTTCAAATCCATTTGTTGTATTTGTCTGTGTCATCATATTTTGAGAGGTCAAGATTGTCAAAAATTTTGAATGTTTGTCTTTGTCCATAAAATTTAATTATGGTATACTAATTTATAATTAATATTTTATGAATTAATTATTTATTAAATATTGAAATTAAAGTTAAATATTATTTTTATTTTTGTCAAAAATTTAAAAAGTTTTAAAATTTTAAAAATATTATTTTTATAGATAATTGTTATTAATTTATTAATAATAATTACTATTTAAAATAATAATTAAAAAGTTAAAATAATTAAAAATCCAAAAAATAATAAAAAGATTTTGTTCTATGTATGAGCATGTGCCTATAGTCAAGTGCGCCTTACACGAAAGGCAGAATAAAATATGAAAATCAAAAAATAAAAAGGGATGGCTCAACATGCGCGCTCATACAAAGGCTTAAAACAAGGAAAGGAGAAATATAAAGAGCATCAAATTTAAACAAAGCGCATGATATAAAAAGACTTCCACACGTGCTTTATAAAAAATCAATGCAATAAACACATTCAAAGAAAAATAAAGCGCATAAAAAGAACATTAGACGCGCCTTAGCAAATAAAAAATATATAAAACTTGAAGCACTCTTTTCAGGCTTGAACACACTTTTAAGGAAGAAGGCGCTTGAAGCGCTTCAGAAGAAAAATGTGCTCAGGTAAGGCACCTTCAACTAGAGGGAAATCACGCACTCCTAACGTCTCATGCTTATCAACAAGAAATTCAAGCCAGCTCAGAGAGAAGTGTCAAGGATAGGTCAACATGCTTCTTGTGGAAGGAAAAGCGCCAAGTCTGAAAAATCATGCCAATTCGGAGAGAAAAACGCATCTCAGCCAGGCCAAACAGGGTTCCACATGGAGGAAGCACACGCCAAGAAAGAATAGCACGCTCCATTCAAATCTCAACGCTATTGTGAAGGTTTACACGCTCCAACCAGGAATAGGCGCCAGCCAGGAGATTCAAACCGCCTATTTTGAGGATGTTCGCTTGTTGTGAAGGAGTCATGCGCTCAGCCCATAGGGACTCTTCAAACTCACCTCAACAGCAGTTAAAAAAAAAAAGCTATTAGGAAGATTGGACGTGCCTTCATACCAATCAAAAATCAAATCATTCAAAGGCTAAAAACACCTCCTACAAATCATTCAAGTTCAGCTAAGCAAAAAAGCACCACCAAAAGGGATTCAATGCACCAACGTACAAAAGGAAAGTGCTATATGCGCTTTTCCTCAAGGAAGAAAAGAAAGCAGATTTCAATGCTCCCCCTCGCACCATTCATCCAAGGCGTTGATCCTCAAAGATAAAATACATTCCTCCAAAGTCCAAATCCATGCTTAGCCAAGAATGAAAATGCTAAAGCACACATTTCAAACATCATCTTCAATAAAGGTAAAAATGCCTTAGCAGAAAGGAGAAGTTCACATCATACGCTCATTTGATGATTTCTGGTGTCGGCTTATCAAAAGAGAGTTCACGAAAAAAGTAATCCATTCAGAGGCAACAACCAAGTTTAAAGGTGGCGTGAACATCTGAAGCATCATTTTGGCACTTGCAAGCAAATAATAAAGACTTGTCACCAGTTTGAAAATATAGCAATGACATAAAGTGCCCAGTCAAGGAGAAAAACAAACCAAAAAAAATGCAGGCACTTCCATATAAAGTTCAATGCACCTAGAGATTTCAATAAAAATGTCACAATACACAAAAGGTAAAGATAAGAATCAACGCCTGTTCAAAGGAAGACTATGACATCAACATCTAAATTAAAGCGCCTCACTCCACACAAGAAGCACCTAAAAATGCAAGAAGTCTTCAAAGTATTCAAACACCTATTCATAGCAAAACGCCTTCATCAACAAGCTCACGCTCTTGTTATATGGTGGACGCACTTATTCAAGGCAAAGGTGCTCCTTTACAAAGTTTTAAAACTTTAAAAAAAAAAATCAATGAAGCACCTAAAATAAGCAGTTCACTTCAATTGCAGTTGGAAGACATGCCTCTCAAAGCAGAAGATGATATTTTTAAAGTTTAAACTCGAAGCTTGCATGTTTGCACATCAATGGATTTGCAGTTGCATGATTTTAGTTTTAGTTGCATGATTTAGTTTTAATCTCATTGGAGTAGATTAATTTGTAATAAAATTGCATTTCATGCAATCAATTAGGAGTTCAGTTTGTTTTCATGCAATTGCTTTGCAAATTGTATAAATAAGTGCTTTGCACATTGAGAAGAGATAGATTTTAGAATTCAAATTCATTGTTAGTTAGCTTTTTTCGAAGCTTTTTAGGAGTTAGCATCTTTCAACATTCAGTAGCAGAGTTGGAGAAATCAATTGTACTCATGAAAGAACATCAATGAAAATGGCAATTCTTATGCCATCATTATGCTTAAGTTGTTAAGTCACCTGGTGTTCGAGTTGTGATTCTTGTGTAATCATTCAAGAACATTAATTATGCATGTTTTTGCTAATGGATGCTATTGCAATGTGTTGTTATCTATACTGAATCTATGAACTTTGTGTCACAGCAAAATCATTCGTGATCATATGTTCTTGTGTTGTTTGTTCAATCTGTCCAATCCAATCCTCTAAATTTAGCTAAATAGTGCAAGCGTGTAGTCATAGGTTATGATTTCAATCAAAAAAGCACAAAAATCTTTGCTTCATTGTCGAATGTGCGTCTCTGCCTTTCAGCGCGTTGCAAAACCCAAAAAGATCACAAATTTCCCCTTCATTTAACATAAGTATGAAAGACCCCTTGAAAAATTTGTTCATATTGTATAGTTTTAGTTAAGTTTTATTTTACAGGGAGATTCCACTTTAAATTTGAAGAGCGGTTCTACCGCACATCTATCTGTTTTGCTTTTGCACTGAAAGGTGTAAAATAAAACACTAACACTATGCATTCATTCTCCCAACTTGTGTTTGATGTGAGGGTGTAATGTCCCTTTTTGGGACATTTCCAACTTTCCTAGAGAGCATTGGATTTATCATGTTGAGATTCTAACAGTGACAATAAGTTTAGGAGACCAAGATAAGCTCAATGGCACTTTTTGGATGCAATTCTGACTTTCTGAATGCATTCCAAACATCTTGGAGGAGACTACTATTTTTGGAAAGCATCAATCTGCATACAATTCATCATCTCGAGAGCTAAGAGTAATTATGGTATTGTCAGAATCCATATTTGAAGTCATTTTAATAGTTTCTGCAACTTTGGTAGTTGTGCCAAAATAATTGAAGTTATTAAATAGTTAATTCTTAAGTTGTCAAAAGTGAATAAAGCAAAAGACAACTTATGATTAATTACTTAATTAAAAAATCTTTAAGTTTTGCAAAAAGTGATGTTAGACACAAGGGGGGCGTAAAGGGGACTTCTACACACATGAAACAAATTATTTTTATATTTTAAGGAGAATGTGGAGGAAAAAGAGAAAATAATATTTTATTTTCCTCAAAAAAATTATAAAAGGAGGGTGAGAGCACAGTATTGCGGCTAGACTGGATTTTGCTATTTGTTATTTGCTCTGAGTAAGAACTAGTTTCAAGGACAAAAACGCTCGTAGCTGAATAGAGTGATTTCACCCAGAATTCACCACCATGTTGAATGCAAAAGATACTGGAGCAATTTCAGACAGAGATTGCCATTGTGTTGAATGTTTTGTGCCATTGATTTTTGTGCGAAGTCTTCAAGATTTCTAATATTTGGAGATTTGATTTTAGTGCAGATAATTTTCAGAGTGTGCTGCATTTTGAGTTCTTTTAGTTTTGGTGCTGAGAATGAATACTTTGATGTTTTCGTCAATGAGATTTTGGAGTGAAGGTAATTCAAAATCCATTTGTTTGAGTTTAGTTTTAGTTTCCAGTTGAGAGTTCCTATTAATAACCTTTGGAGGTTATCATGAAAAGGTCATACCATATGGGGAGGCCATACCTTATTTTCTAATGTTAAGCGCTTGATTATTTTTGAGTTATTATTATCATGGTCGATGATCTTTGAGGAAGGCGTTTCATATAAGACGCAAAAAAAGAAAGATCGTGGCTTTGATTTTCATATCATTTCTTTTCCCTTTGGTGTCATACCCTTCTGCCGTACACATTGAGTTCAATGTGGGAATAAGACAAAGGATTTCACTATCGTTCTTTGTCTTTAGTGGTGTGGTAGGGACCGCCATATTTGTCTATGAGAAGCACTTAAGTATAATTTTGGTCCTGTAGCAAATCTAACTAATATTTTGAAAAGCCGTACTTTTCATTGGATGGAGGTACCTTTGCTGCCATATGTATTAAGCAGAAGGAAGGAGTTGAAAAGTTTGAGTGAAGCACTCCCTTTCATTTTTTGTCTTTTGTAAGAGCTGAGGTGGGGTCGACTCATCCAATTATTAAGGTGTCCAATTCCTTTGTGATTTTTGTCTTCACTAATTCAATTTGTGGTGTCGTACTATTTGTCTAGTAAAGCTGTACCTTCTGGTACAAGGTTGTGAATGGTATGAATTTAATCTATAGTCTCTTGATAGTGTTTTGGCATGATATGGGTTGCCATTCTTATGTTATAGCAGCTTAAGTATGTCTGTGTGTGTTATCAATAGTTTGGATAGTGGTGTGGATTATTGTTTGGGTCTAAGGTGATTATTTAAGCTGATACATACCTGTTAATATTGTTGCAATTTATATCAAACATGTTGTTTGAGCTCTCTACTTCAGCCTTCAGAGGTTTATCTTCAATGTGCTACAGTCGTTGCCTTGTAAGCATGTTTCCTTGTGATTTTATGGACTGAATATGTGTTGCAGCAGTCTGATTATTAATTTCAGAATATATGTATGTGATGCTGCACACTATTTACTTACAAATTTGACTAACATTGTATTGCACTTCATGTTTTGTTGCAACCCCGGATGGTAGTACCACCAGAGGATTGTCTAGTCATGCATTCCATATTGTAAAAGTGGATGGTTTACCGCCAGTTCATATAGCAATTCAATTCTAGCCCGTTTGGCATTGAACAAGCTTGATGCTATCGACAATTTTGGTTTGAATCAGCTTAGAGATTCTGCAAGTGACTTTGCATGCATGCACACATCCGTTGAATAAGTGTTGATAAGGTCGGCTTTGCCGCCATGTGTGCTTGATTATGTAACTGCATCTAGCACACTCTATAATGTCCCCATTTTCAAAGTGATCACTTAGTGGAGTTGGCTAGCCTATTTCCATTCCCGTAGGCTATGCCGAAGGGCTCAGGGAATGACCTATTTGGCGAGTTTCCACACATAGCCAATTTTGGAGGGCAAAATGATGATGGATTATGACTCAGCATAATTTTGTGGTAATTTTGATAAAGTCAACTCTAGCCAAATAATTTGCCCTAATGTGGAGCGATCCATATAGAGAATGAAAGAAAGAGAAAATATGGAAAATGCCTTGGGAAAAAGTAAGAATAATTTATGATGATTTTCATTGAGGAGGACGACTTCATTTGAGGTCAAGAATATGTTGCATCATGTGCCTAAAAGGTTCGCCCTTGGAGGATGGAAAGATGAAAAAATAGCATAAAACACAATAGTAATATCTCTCATGTGTGGGTGCCCAAATGGAGGTCGGCTTAGGGAAGAAATAACACAATAGTATATAAAAATATTTTTTTATTCTTATTTTATTTTTAGTATTTAAAAATACTTTTTATTTAATACTAGTGTCTAAAAACACTTTTTATTTTATTTTAATAATATCATTTATGTTGCCCCTTAAATAAAAAAATTATACGGCCCAACTTAAAATAATATTATAATTTATTTCCCTTGCCTTTCCTCTTAACCTGCGGAAATAAAAATACTTTTTATTTTTATTTTTGTTATATTTTTTTTAGTATTTAAAAATAATTTTTATTTAATACTAGTGTTTAAAAACACTTTTTATTTTATTTTAATAATATCATTTAAGTTGCCCCTTAAATTAAAAATTACTGGACCCAACTTAAAATAATATTATAATTTATTTTCCTTGCTTCTCCTCTTAGCCCACGAGAAATGGAAATAGGCTAGAGGTCTTCTCCATGGCTCTATTTCGAAAAAGGGCACAGCAAGTTTGCAAGGAGACTCAATCTATGAGTGATAAATGTGAAATTGTCTCAGATATTATATAGAGTAATAGTTTCAATGTTATGAGCTCTTAACATTGTTAACAAAGGACTTAATATTCCTAAAGATACCGGCCACAATATTGATATTCCTAAAAGAATTAGGTGCATAAGAGGCAAGAAGTTCTAACTTGTAGACTTGATCACTTGTATTGTGTTGTGAACTATAGTGGGAATACAAAGGTATGAATAAAGAAATCACCAAGTGTGAACATCATCACTATGATGTGTGGATGATGAACAATAAATGTTATTGTTGTATAGTATTTAGAATGATTAACAAGTAGATTCTTGTAAAAGCTTGTGGCAGTTTGTAAAATATGCATTAAGAGTGTTTAATGATTAAATTTAAATTAGAGTGTAAATTTTGAGGAAGTAAACTTTTGAGGTGACAAGGACATTGTATCTTAATCATATGTAATTTATATAATGGCTTATTGTTCAAAGTAGTTAACTTGGAATGAGATACACCTAGTCATACAATTATCCTTGTATAGTAGGGATGTTATCTTGATATAAAATAAAGTTCTTATATCCTAAAAGAGCAAAGGCTAAAACAATGCATAATAAGGGTAAAATAACAGTACCGAATTGGATGGTCGTTGATAACGATGGGAAGGTCTTAGAATAATGAGGTTCAATCTTATGCAAGCATAACTTGATGTAATTTTAAAGGAACAAAGGTGGTGTGGCAGGCATGGCATGCCTTCATACAAACTAAAATGATAACTAATGAAGTACCACTTGATGAGGTGAAATGAACATGAGAGTTCAAAGATACATATTATGTCTTGTTGCAACTCAAGCTTCATGCTTATCAAGTAACACTTGATAGGATGAAAAACTCATGATGATATCAAGTGACACTTGATACATGCATGTTTGATTTATCCAATCAAGTGAGACTTGACCAATGCAAAGAGTTGTGGTTGGCAAAGCAACACTTGGCTAAGCATTGTTAAAATGGGTTTAGTGAAGTCACACTTGACACCTACATGAGCTCATTAGATCAAGTGATGCTTGATAAACATATAACTCTGAATGTTGTAAGAAGAATTAAATGGACCTATGGCTCAAGTATGTTGTAATGTCCCCTTCCTGTGGTTGCCCTAAATCTTGCCCTAGAATTACAAGTTTAATATAGTTAGGGTTATAACTTACCACTTGAATGCTTTAAGCAAGATAATTCCTGGTTTAGGTCCTACAATCAGGTTAGACAATATTGGAAATATAATTCATATTATCAAAACATATATAATTAATGTCTTATCTATTTAATACATAACTACTTCCATATTATACAGACTACACAATATCTGTAATGCATAATGGAAGTTTTAATCATAGTAGGATTTGGATGAGAAACATGATAGGTTTGCCCGAAGCTATCCATGCTAAGCCCAAGAGCAGATATACCATCCCTCTTGGCCCCAAGTGGCAGCCACACAAAAAGCCCACATTGAGTGGCGTACTTAGTGGATACACTTGTATCTACTTTCCCTATCCATGTTGTCTCATCCATCCCTCTTATGACTAAAAACTCCTTGAATCCATCCCACAGCCAATCCATGTGGAGATTGGGGAAAAACCTACCATCGGAGGCCCATAGATTCCTCTTTCTAAGCCCAAGGGCAGTCACTTACCCACCTAGCCCTAGTGGCAGCCACACAAAAAGCCCACGTGGAGTGGTGTACTTAGAGAGTAATCTAGTATCTGCTCACCCTACTGGCATTTTTCCCACTCCTCCTCATGGTTGCTTGATGAGAATTACAAGCATTAAATATTTCCAGATTCATAGAGATCATACAATTCATAAATATATCATTATACACCATAATCCTAATAGACCATACCACAATATTTATTTAAACATAAGACTGCTATATTCAGAAGCAAGTGTGTTGACTGCTGATTCCGCCATTTGTCTGCTAAGTGCAGATATATTTCTGAATGTGCTCCTCCTTTTTGCTCCCTCCTACCAAATGTCAATAACAAGAACAAACATATATACCTTCACAGGTTGATGAAGAGATACATCCCTTTCTAAAGATGATGACTTTTCCAAACTACTGCCCGTTCATTGATCGCACCTCTTTGTAAAATAAAACACAAACAAAATGATCGCTGCCCACTAAATTGTTGTTCTATTAATAAGAGTTGCTTGCCATGTCCCGATATTAAGCCATTGTTTAAATTAAAGATTTAAACATCATGTCCATTTGAATGCTTCTAACAATAATAATATAATATTTAATAAATAATATTACATAATATTATATGAATATTTTATATTTATTGAAAACAATTATAATATTATATATGATATATATAATATAAATATAAATATAAATATAATTAGTAATATAAATATTATTTATTTAAATATTATACAAGCATGAAATAACAATAATTAATATTATATTAATTAAAGATTATAAATATTAATACATTAGTGATCGAGCCTCTTGAGAGGAACCGATCCCATATAAAAGGAAGACAAAAGGTATAAATTAAAGATAAAAAAATGTTAAGTAAATGCAGCGAATACCTCTAAGAGGTAATCGTTGTGCCTTTTTGCCAAAGTGAAACCCTTCATTGGGTTTAAAGAGGAAAGCTTTCCCCCTCACAAGAATCACCATCGGAAGAAAGAAGCAATAGAAGGAAATAAATAAACAACAGTGAAGTCAATCAAGGCAATAAGGAAGCAACAACATTAGAATTCATCAAGGACGCAGTAAGAAGATATCACAAGGAAGACACGGGGGCAGCCAAGGTAAGTCTACAACTATCACAGGTACGTTGTTCATTAAGTAATTAAATATATAGTATAATGTATGTTAGTAATATTTCAGTATATATTGTGTAAGGTAAATAATGAATTCAGAAAGGAATGAAATTAAAGAAATAAAGATATGTCAATAGGTAAATAGCATTTCATGATTATGAATGAGAAATATAATGCTAGAATAATATAATTATGGCAGAAATAAATGAATTATGATTAGTAGTGAAATAAGGTATTGGTTAATTGTCTCATGCTTGAAAGTAAATATGAATGATATAAACTATATGATAATAATGTGAATCTAAGGCAAGGAAACCATTTATATGTCAAAAATAAGCATAAAATGAATTATCAATGAAGCCTAGTATGAGGCTATCAATAAGGATAAATTGAGGTTCCATGAAAGAACAAGAATAGAGATGTAAAGATCTCAAATTGATAAAATTGTGGCTCACGAACTCATGATGTAATCAAAAGGATGTTCAAGCCTCATCCTTAATCACTTTAATCAACCCATGAGTATGGGGTTAAGTTAAGGATGTAAAATTGGACCTAGGTGACCCTCAAGTGGATGAAGAACACCGGGTGTGTGTGAAGTCCCTTGAGCCAAGAGACAAAGGACCCCGCGTGTTGGGAGAAGCTCTTGGGCCTATGGTATTATGAGCTCATAATAAATGTGCCCGACGGTTGGTGACTCTCAATGGGATGAAGAATGCCGGGTGTTGTGTGAAGTTCCATTGAGCCAAATGGTGAAGGACCCCAGGTGTTGGGAGAAACCTTTGGGCCTCCGTGTGGGATGGTTAACGCCTTAACAAACCATGCTTATGTGGAAGACAAGGTTGATTAATGATAGGGCTAACCAAGAACTCTCTTTAGATTATGCATGGGAATGATGAGAGAAAGAATATGAATATGAAATGTATGAACTTCATATGAATCATAACTATAAGTATAGAGATGAAATGTATGTGATTATGATTAAAAATTATAAGCCTTAAATACAATTGTGGAAAATATATGAGTTTGATACTTAGTTATTAACTCTAATCATGATATGAAAAGAAGAATTGAATATTAACGTTCTCTTTTGTAAGTTGAAATTTTGTGCAAGGTTAAGGAAAATTTTGACTTACTAGAAGGGGACATTACATTGCTGTCCATTTATCTATTACATGCCTTCCTTCATAAAGCAGATCGCTAAACTCTAATAAGAATCACTGCTCTTTCTTTATGCTAATCGTTGTTCTTTTAATGTTAATCGTACCTCTTATACTCCTTTAATCAGCACTAAACTCTTATGTATATAGGACTTATGTATTATAGTGCTAACCTCAGGTGAGTCGGCTCTATTTGGGAATCGGCCACCTTTTCAATATTTAATATTTTTAATTTGTTTCTTTTGGCGCCAAGGTGCTTAATATGGGTCGACCCATATTACTTGGGGTTTATTTTATATTTTAACAATGGGATCATCAGCCAACATAAAGATGATTGTTTAAATCTTTAATTTAAATTTTATGATATATTTCAGGGGCATGACAGTCCGCCCTTCCCAAGATTGCTTGTCCTCAAGCAATTTCAAATTGGGATAACCGAAGATTTTGTGTCATGTTCCCATGTTAAATAAATCAATTAAAAATGTTTAAATAATAGTTAATAATATTTATCAAATATTATTATTATATCCTCATTCAATATTAATATTATATTATGGATACTCTAATATAATATAATATATAATTATATTGATACTATAAGCATCAATATATATTATATAAACATGAATATAAAAATATATAAACATTATTATAATATATAACATATATTACGTAAATATAATAATAAATATATTATAATTATAACTATCATCAATAATGATGGTATCATTATTCAATATTTAGAAGAAGTAATATTAATATAAGTATTGAATATCAATATAAATATGAATATTTAAATAAGTGTTATTGCAAACATTTAATAAATGACATTCACTAATCTAAAGAAGCGATGACAAAGGGATCAACGATCCTAGTCAAAGGGGCGCAATTCATAGGGTCATAGGGTTATCACAACCCTTTCAAAAGACATTACAAAGATATTAAAGGAAGTTCGGGTGGCATCATAACTAGGGATCACCATCAGCAATTTATAATATTTAAAACAATTAGCAATTACGAAGGGGAATTTCGCTAAAGTTGACATACATCCGTGAGAACCAGCGAACACATTGAATATTGATAGATTAAATGACATAGCATTCATCAAACCTTCGAAGACAATCAGATATTAAATTCTACTTGCCAAGGAAGACCATTGGCATACAGCGATCAAGAATTCATAGATAGAAATACGATCTGCATGACATAACAATTACAAGTTTCAAAGCATAAATTCCAGCCATTCATATATATATCTGATCTGCTGTCAAAGACTTTAAAGCATCAATATTCAGAGGAGAAACAGCTGCAATCAAGAAATATTAATAAGCAATCATCCAATATGTATTTTATTCCTTCTCATATTTAAAGATATCATTGGATCGAATCAGCATTATACAGCCTTGTAATACACAGGTATGATTGCATATTAATATTTCCTTTTGCATATTTAATATTTCCTTTTGCATGTTATTATTCTTAGAACTTGATTCTCTATGATGTGATCATAAATCTATCATAATGAAAGTGCTGTAGCTTATATGCAATCAGTCATAATAGTGTAATCATATGTGGTATACATTAACCCCATATGGGAAAGCATGAGAATGAAATGCCTAAGAGGCCATTCATGGGTATATAGAGGCGTTTGTCACATGTGATACAAAAGGTATCCATATTGCAAAGGATAGTAATCACATAGAGGCCTTTGTCACATGCTGGTACAAAAAGGTACCCATAGTGCAAAGGATAGGTGATATAGTGGCCTTGGCCACCATGGTGCAAAAGGCATCATAAGTACCAAGGAATCTCATAGAGGCCTTGACTCTAAGAGTACAAAGGTACTACTTGAGTCTAAGGATAGGAGATATAGAGCCCCATGGTGGATAGTGGCAAGATTCATCTCATCTCTCTCATATGATGTTAATGAGTAACACATGAAAAAGCGATAGCAAGTATGAAATATATATATTGATAGAGATCATGACTAAATAATAGAACATGTGAAACATAAATGATAGAGAATATGAAAGACATATTGATAGTGATCTTAAGAGGAACATGTGAAATATAAATGATAGAGAATATGAAAGACATGTTGATAGTGAACTTAAGAGAGAATATGTGAAATACATATAATGATAATGATCATAAGGTTAGTGATAGAAATGTGTATTGAAAGAATCATAAAATTATGAATAGAAGATATGAAATGATAATTGATGTTGATCATAGAAATTATGAAAGCAATATTCTTATGTGAATTGAATATATTATATATCTATTGCTATAAATGAAATTAAAAAGGTTTAGTGTACTAATGTTCTCTTTTTGCAAGTTGAAATTTGTCAACAAGGTAGAGAAATTTTGATTTGTGACAAGGGGACATTACAAGTGGTATCAAAGCAGTCATCCTGCCATCCTGTGAATGATAAGTATTTATTATTATTATTAATTGATTATGATCAAAATATATGTTGTTAACATGAGTGATTGCAGGAATTAAAATGTACGCAAAGGAGGAGAAATCAAGGATATCCTAAAGAGAACATTATAAGATTTATATGACTCATACCAAGTGTATTACTTGTATTCTTGCTTTAACTTCCTTGCTTTACTTGTTTTCTCTTTATGTGTATTTGCGTAAATTTTGTGTCATGCTTTATATTTGTGTTCATGTGTGTTTTACGTGTATTACGTCTTATCTGTATAATCTTGTGTATTTCTGTACATTGCTTCTTACTTGAATACTCCTATATGTTCTTGCCTTGATTGTATGTGTGAGCCACTTGGACATTTATATGTGTGTTTGGTGTGTATACCTCATTGAGTGTATTTGTATGCATAACTCAGGTCATAATTCTTCATGTGTACTCAAGTAGATGCTCCATGCCTTACATGTGTATGCTTATGCTTTCTTACTACATGCTTCATAAGTAGTCATACTTGTGCCCTCATGCTTGGTGTGTATTCGTGTATTCCTCTATGAATTTGTAATTGCATTGTATTTGAAAATTGTATACTCTATGCGTTGCATTCAAGTATGATTATGAATGAGTACATACTCTATGAATGAGCTTCCCGGATCCAGTGGCTGGGTATGGCAGAATGATAGACCAGTAGCCATTCAAATCAGAGATTATATACATGGGCTTGGTGATGCCAAGGCACAGAATACAGCTCTCTGGGGCTATTTCAAGAACTTTCTGAGCATGATGCAAGCAAGAGAGAGAATCCCCCAATCTTTGGTTGAAAAATATAAAGATACAATATGCTTTATGGTAGAAACTGATCAGTGCCTAATGGAGGCAGTGGAACCAAGAACGGTGTGGATCATGCCTGTGGGGTATGAAGTGGATGAGAAAATTGTGGAGCTGCATGTTCAGCACATGCTAAGTCAGCCCAAGGATCCCAAGGTAGAAAGGTTTGGAACCTTTGAAGAATTAAGTGTGAAAATCCATGTGGAGTTAAGACAACCGGAAATAAAAAGAAAAGTAAGGAGGGAAGTAGAAGAGTTTGCCAAGAGGCATGGAATTTCAAAAGAAGCACTTGATGCAAATAGAGAGAAGACAGAAAGGGCAGAGAAAGAAAAAGAAAAAGCAGAAAAAGAAGGTACTCCGGTGGAAGTCCCCTACCAGACCAAATCCTCTAAGACCTCTGCACCCACCACTGCAAAGAGCTCAAAGACATCAAAACCGGAAGCAAAATCATTCAGTAAAGCAGAAAAAAGAACTAAGACAAAGGCCACAAGGTCTTATATCAGTCAGAAGGATGAAGAAGAGACAGAATTAGATGACGAGGTAAGGAAAATGAGGAAAAAGAAGAAAGTATCTGGTGAACCCTCTACCGGTGAAGACAAGGAAGAGATGGCAGAAGAGTTTGTTGAAAGGCCCACTCTGTCCATTGATAATGTAGTCAAATCAGTCACTGTGGATGAGAACTTGAAACCAATGACTGAAGTTTATGATGACTACAGTGAGGCTGATCAGAAGATCCTGCAAGAAGCCACAGTCAAGTACCTTAACATTTCTAATAAAGCATTCATTGAGATTATATCTTTAATTCCAAAGAGCCTAGAGAAAGAACTAGAAATCAGAAAGAACAATGCCAAGGCCAAGGACCTTGAGATCAGGGAACAAATAGCTATTCAGCTCTATCCCTTAATCACGCAAAAACAAATGAATATGATTTTCAAAGATTGCAAGGATGAGTTCCGGAGCAAAGCTAGAATGAATCAGCTTATGCTTGGAGAAACTGACAAAATAGCTAAAGAAACTGAAGAAATCCTCCGGAATGCCTACAAAAGGTTCAACATTCCTATCATAGAGGACATAAGTGATGAGCCCTCTGCCATGGACGACAAGGAAGAATCTACTAAGACAGTAGTAGAAGAGGTAAAAGAGACAGGTGAAGAAAAAGGTAAGGACTTAGATTCCTCTGCTCCGAAAGAGGAAGTCCAAGGAGAAGTAAATTCGGACTCTCCAGCAGTCTCCGGATCTAAAGGAGAAGAAAGTATAAAAGAAAAATCCAGTCAAGAAGAACAAGGAAAGGGAAGAGAAGAAGAATCAAGGACAGAAAAAGCTACAGATGACAATGGTAAGGCTGCAGAAGGGGAGAAAATTCTATCTCCGACAAGAGACACAGCAGAAGCAGTCAAGGATTTCTTGACCAAAGAGATGATGGAATTTGATGAACCAGAGTTGCTTCAAGGTCCATTCAATTTTGATTCCCTCTCTCCGATGCAAACCATGAAACTAGCATCCTTCACTCAAGCAAAGGCAAAAGAAAAAATGCTGAAGTCGCACATGGAAGACTGTGAACTCATAGAAACTGCATCTGGTGTACTGGAAAAGATCATGCCATCCTTCCAAAAGGATCCTACAGCATCCACATCTAGTAATCTAAAGTCTCTTGTAAATTCTGTTAGTACACATTTTGATTCTTTAGAGAAAGCAGCAAAAGAGAAAGTCCGGAAAGAATTTTTGGATAAAAGATTCTCAGAGTTACAAGGGCTTATAACCAATGATAGGAGAAATATGGACATTGGGATGAAGAGCTTAGAAAATGCTCTTAAGGATGGAGGAGAAGTATATAAATTTTGTATATCCTAGACTAAAGCAACAAAGGATATTGAGAAGAAAGTAAAAGAACAAGAGGATAAACTGTCAAACCTCTCTCAGAATTTTGATCCTCTCACTGTATCCATAATAAGCCAGGAATGTCAAACTATTGTAATCATGAATGAAATTAAGAAGCTTGAGAACGAGAGGAAGAACATATTAAGCAGAATGGGTGAACTTAGAGAGATGATTATCCCTAAGTTAGAGGCCATGCATGAAGCCCTAACTGATGCTCAGACCACAGCCCGGACTAGTGATCCGACAGATCTCAAGAGGGCAGAAGCTTTTGCATTCCTGTTGAGTGGTCACATCTCAATTTTGGATAGGATGAAGCTAAGTTGGGCAACAGAATTTGCCCAGTTAAAGACATCTTTTGCAGATATACTTCAGTATATGTAAGTATAAGCATGTATATATACTTATGCGGCTAAGTATAGATTGTTTTTGGAAATTTTCGTATGCGGACCCTACCCTTTGCCATTGATGTCAAAGGGGGAGTGAGGAACAGTGAAAAATGTGGAATCCAGCTAAGGGGGAGCTCCGGAAAAGTGTACATTAGAAGAGAGCATCAACCAAGGGGGAGTATAGTATAACACTTAGTCATTTTTCACTAAGTGTTGCCATCAATGCCAAAGGGGGAGATTGTTGGCAAGAGACACATTGGAGCTTCATGATTGTTGTCATTGATGGCAACAAAGTTCATCCCACACATCCGCAGGACATAGTGTGCCTTTACCAGAAATCAGATTGAAGAGTGTTGTGGTCCGGTAAGCAAGAACAGAGTGTTGTGGCAAGGTCTGACAGTCAGGTCCGGATCTCTAAGAGGAAGTATCTTTGGAAAGTGCGGACTTAGGGAAGTCAAGAGGAATACCTTGACTGGTAGATTCCAGGATTTGAGCCTCCGGTGATGAAAGAGTGAAGAGATATAAGCATTCAAGTATTGGGGTCCTGTTTGGCAGAGCAGACAGAGGAAGAACTTACCAGCAAAGCTTCAAACATTATTCCGGATGAGATGTTGATGGTGATCAAGATTCTCAAGGTATCAATCGTGATTGGCCGACTTGTTAGATGACTTTTATAAGTATCTATTTGATCCGCATCACTTGTTAAGCAAGGATTAAGCCGACAGACTAGAGTTTGGGAAAGACTGACTATTCCGGATGCCGACTAGAAAGAGGATGAAATCCTTTGGGCGGATATATATATACCAAATGGATTTCGATGAGAAGGTGTGTTGTGTAGTTGTCAAGTGCGAAGAAAAGCAGAAGATCAGTGTGGAAGCAGTAAGGCAGGTCCGGTATGTGAAAGAACAACAGCTCTAAAGAAGAGAAAGGATGAAGTGCAGTAGATCAGTATATTGAGCCTAACCGGAACTGAACTCCAGCATATGTGGATGCTTCTCATCAGTTCAAGTATCTTGTTATTCTCTTTATAACTTATAGGCAGTGAGCCTCTTGTGAGCAGTGTGCTCGGGCAGTGAGCCCTAATTGGCAAGTGCCATTTTGTACTTCTATTCTTCTAACAAAGAATACATTCTTGGGCTAGTCACCCCGTGGTTTTTCCCTTAACAGGGTTTTCCACGTCAAAATCATTGTGTTATGTGTATTGACTTTGTTTCTACTTTCATGCTTGTTTGCTTTGATGCTGCACCAATTATTAAATAAGAACAGAAAGTTAAATAAATTAAGATAACTGATTCACCCCCCCTCTCAGTTATCAACACCTCTTCCCTAATTTAGTCAAATCTAGGGAAGAGGTAGATGCTCTAGTCCTGCGAGTACGCGGTGCTGGTGGCTCCTCGGTTGGCATGGAAGGTTGTGGCTAAGGCTCGACCACCATCCTGGAAACATTTGGCTCTGGCAATGACTCTTCCTCATCCTCATGAATGTCCTCCAACCCTACATCTCCTGTTGCACCCACATCCTCCATTGCCTGTCTCTCGAAATCAAGAATCTCGTCCGCGGTAAACAATGGAGGCTGCTCATCCCACCCTGTCCAATCACTGTAAGGATCTATCTCATCCAAATCAATAGGATCTAGTGATTTGTCCTCTACTCTTTTTTTGCGCAACCAAAGGTTGTATTGCACAAAGACAAGGTCATTGAGGCGCTTTTGAGCTAATTTGTTCCTCTTCTTCGTGTGAATGGCCTCAAACAAGCTCCAATTCCGCTCACAAATGGATGCACTACAAAGCTCCTATTTTCCATGCTTTAGAATTGCAAAATCGTGTCAAATTCCACAACATTTTACTAAGGGGTCCTTGTTCTTTCACCTTGATGCATGTTCCTGAAACCTTGAATTTGGTTAAGTCTAAAACCCTGAAACCCTGAAAAATTGGTTAAGCCTAAAATCTGATGGATCCTCCAAAATCTAGAATCTGCATGTTAAATACCATGGATCCGGAACCTATCTCAAACATCCTGACAGTAGATTTCAAAATCTTTAAAGTAGAAGTTTGTATCAAACTTATACTTACATATATTTTTAAATATACTGTCACCCAGGGAATTTCAAAATCTGGCGGGATTTTTGCTTCCTACTGCAATTTGCGCTAAAAACACCATCAACAGGACCCTGTTATGCAAACACACGACGAGTTTTCTGCTCGGACTTGTCGAATTTTTGGCAAGTACTCACCAAAAACTCGACGAGTTTTCGACAAAGACTCGAGACAAAAACTCGACGAGTTTAAGTCAAAGACTCGCTGAGGAAAAAAACTCGCGAGTTTTTCAAGTCTGCCAACTATGATTTCAATGCCAAATATAGGACTGACAGTGAAATCTGATATAACTCAGAACAGCAAGATAATTTCATTCAAATTAAAGATTTGAATCATTTCATTCTAATGCAACATACCGGAATTATTCTCCTTTGATAGAACAATGAATGAAGGCTTCAATTACAAATAAAGGGACTGTTGATAAACAATTATGAAGTCTGATATATCAGCGAACTCTTCACATAACAGCGCCTAGGGTTTGAGTGATTCCATGACTCATTTCTCATTCCTTTGGACAGCGATCAATCTTTGACATGCAATGACTTCCTTTATACCTTCAAACTACTGCTTGTATTGTTCACAAAACCTTAGCAGGTACTGTAGCATTCATTGTAGCAGTTATTGTAACGATCACTGTAGTAGAACTGTAGCGATCACTATAGCAGTTACTGTAGTGATCACTGTAGCAGTATTGTAGCGATTACTATATGATCACTATAGCATTTCCTTTAAATATCCACTATAATCTTCTTTGCCAATATCACATCAACCCTCCAACTTGTATTTGGCACAAATCCACAAATTAGACAATGAAATCCCTCCAAGCTGGCCTGCAAATAATACCTCCTTTGAAACTCCAAACAATACCCAAACCTGCAATGAAGTGCAATGCGTAAACTCTGAATAAGTTACCAGTGATCAACCTGAGAGGATCTTTCACCACCGAGGTTGATCATCTCCAAGAGGGTTTTCGTCCTCATGAGATGAACTAAGTTCGATCTCCAGAACCACAAGGGTTTCAATCAAAGAAATAGAATAAACTGCATAATCCAAATGAGCCCCTCAAATGCCTTTTTATATTTTTTCCACTAAACTCTCCAAAAGCTTCTATTTTGAAATTCACTTTTTAATTAAAACTCCATTTTAGCTCCGAAAAAGACCTTTTGATTAAAATAGTGATAATTTGACACACAAGGTCCCTATTTAATGCATCCATAATTTAAAACATTTCATCCCGATTCCAATGAGCTATAACAGTAAGGTGTTTTTTAAAATATTCTAAATAATATTTAGCAACCTTAGTAAAATAATTAAATAAAGCCATTAAGACACTCATTTTGCAGAAACTGTCAGAATGCATCGGAATCAAAAACTAACTGCACTAGAGTGATCCCAATGAAGAATAATGGTAAACAGAGCCAACCGGATGACTTACTATAAATAGACGCCCTCTCCAAGATTCTTGGAGAGCACACCAGAAGCCAGAAATCACCCCAGAAAGTGGCATATGAGTCCTCTAGACCAACTGAGCTCATTGGAGTCCTTAAATAACCCCTCTGATAACATTGACACACACCCACAAGGTCAGTGCCAACTGCACTGCAACAGAACCTAACAATGGGAACATTACAATTGACCCCCCCTAGGTCAAGATGATATCTCAATATACTTGTCTCGAAGTTTGAAAGTAAGATAATCTTAATCCATCTATGTATCTTTAGGTATGCTTAAGTTTTTGTGACAACTAGTGATGGCAATGTGAGTTTCTATTTGAGAATTGAAAGTTAAGTTATATCATTAGATTTTATCCTTAACTATGTTGAGTTGTTATGATTGTCCCCTCCTTGGGAGTCTTTTTGGATATTTTGATTGCTTGATTTCTTGAAGGATAGGTGAGTGATGATTGCTTATTAGATGTCAATGAATTGATTTATCCTTATCCATTTGGGGGAGTCGCCACCCTTCATAATTAATGAATCACCACCCTTCATGGCTGCCTTGGGAATGATACTTTACTTCCAAGTTGATTGATAGGTTTTCTTTCCAATTGATGATTTTTTTTCAAGTGATTCCCCTTTTATATCTCCTTGTTGAGAGGGTTATAGTCTTTTACATTTGAAGGGTCACAACTTTTCACATTCGGAGTCACATCACTCTTCTTGAGAACCTAATTTAATTCACTTGCAAAATCACTTAGGGTTCTATTCCCAGTTGAAATCTTCAATGATGTTTTGGATGTCTTTCTCAAATGAAATGCTCTCCCTTTTATATCTCAAGAGGGAGTCACACCTTTTCACTTCACTAGTTGCAATTCTCCAAGAAGCGTTTGACAGATAAAGCTTTGATAGATTTGGCATTTTCATAATTTTTAAGCATAAAGTAATCTTAAACACACATGGAGTAAACTTGTTGAAGAAACATTAGACATGAAGCAAACACATAGATATATGTAATACATGAAGCATACACATAAAACACGTGATACACGAAGTATACATGTGAGACACGAAGCATGAAGCATACACATAAATACACGTAATACACGAAGTATACACATAAATACACTAAGTATACGCATAAATACACGTAATACACGAAGTATATGCATAAATATACGTAATACAAGAAGCATGAAGCATACACATAAATACACGTATACACGAAGCATGAAGCATTCACATAAACACACGTAATACATTAAGTATATGCATAAATACACGAAGCATGAAGCATACACGTAAATACATGTAATACACGAAGTATATGCATAAATACACGTAATACATGAAGTATATGCATAAATACACGTAATACACGGAGTATGCACATGAATACATGTAAGTCACGAAGCATACACATGAATATACGCAAGTCATGATGTATACACATGAATACACGTAAGTCATGAAGTATACACATGAATACACGTAAGTCACGAAGTATAAACATGAATACAAGTAAGATATGAAGCATACATGTGAAAGGCACACGCATATAAAAATGCATTATTGGCCTACTTAAGAGGAAGGCTCAATAGTTAATCCAATTAAATGATGGTTAAAGTTGGTTGGTCCCGCAGGCTAGCAGGATTAAGGCTCTGATACCATTTGTAATGTCCCCTTCCTGTGGTTGCGCTAAATCCTGCCCTAGAATTACAAGTTTAATATAGTTAGGGTTATAACTTACCAATTGAATACTTTAAGCAAGATTATTCCTAGTTTAGGTCCTGCAATCAGGTTAGACAATATTGGAAATATAATTCATATGATCAAAACATATATAATTAATGTCTTATCTATTTAGAACATAACTATTTCCATATTATATAAACTACACAATATCTATAATGCATAATGGAAGTTTTAATCATATTAGGATTTGTATGAGAAACATGATAGATCTGCCTAAAGCTATCCATGCTAAGCCCAAGAGCAGATATACCATCTGTCTTGGCCCCAAGTGGCAGCCACACAAAAAGCCCGCATGGAGTGGTGTACTTAGCGGATACACTTGTATTTGCTTTCCCTATCCATGTTGTCATATCCATCCCTCTTATGAATGAAAACTCCTTGAATCCATCCCACAGCCAATCCATGTAGAGATTGGAGAAAGAGCTACCATAGGAGGCCCATAGATTCCTCTTTCTAAGCCCAAGGGTAGTCACTTACCCCCTGGCCCTAGTGGCAGCCACACAGAAAGCCCATGCGGAGTGGCGTACTTAGAGAGTAATCTAGTATCTGCTCACCCTACTCGCATTTTTCCCACTCCTCATGGTTGCTAGATGAGAATTGCAAGCATTAAATATATCCAGATTCATAGAGATCATACAATTCATAAATATATCATTATATACCATAATCCTGATAGAGCATACCACAATATTTATTTAAACATAAGACTGCTCTATTCAGAAGCAAATGTGTTGACTGCTGATTCAGCCCTTTGTCTGCTGAGTGCAGATATATTTCTAAATGTGCTCCTCCTTTTTTCTCCCTCCTACCAAATGTCAAACACAAGAACAAACATATATACCTTCATAGGTTGATGAAGAGATACATCCCTTTCTAAAGATGATGATTTTCCCAAACTACTGCCCCTTCATTGATCGCACCTCTTTGTAAAATAAAACACAAACAAAATGATCGCTGCCCACTAAATTGTTTATCTATTAATAAGAGTTGCTGTCCATTTATATATTACATGCCTTCCTTCATAAAGCAGATCGCTAACCTCTAATAAGAATCACTGCTCTTTCTTTATGCTAATCGTTGTTTTCCTTTTAATGTTAATCATACCTCTTATACTCCTTTAATCAGCACTAACCTCTTATGTATATAGGACTTATGTCTTATAGCGCTCACCTCAGGTGAGTCGGCTCTATTTGGGAGTCGGCCACCCTTTCAATATTTAATATTTTTAATTTGTTTCTTTTGGCGCCAACGTGCTTAATATGGGTTGGCCCATATTACTTGGGGTTTATTTTATATTTTATACTCCACAATGGGATCATCAGCCAACATAAAGATGATTGTTTAAATCTTTAATTTAAATTTTATGATATATTTCGGGGGCATGACATATGTACAAAGTTTCACAAAGCAAGTCCAATTCTAATGATAGAAGAGGGTTAAGTACAACAGCTAGATAAGGAAGTAGGATCTTATTTAAATTTGCTTGTTGTGGATGTGAGTGTTTACTTTCTATAGTTCAAGAGGTGAACTTGAGTTTTGTGAGACAGTACGTGCTTTAATTGCATGTCTCATCCTTTAAAAAAATTGAAGCACTCAAATTTGGGATTATTGCACTTGCATCAACGAAAAAAAGACTCCAAGTTTCAGTTATAGTAAAATGAGAGTTACAATTTAAAATGCTCAATTATTCACACATATTTAATTTGGCATCTTTTACTTCTCACTTTCTTTTGACCTTTTTGTTTCATCCATCCACATTTCCCACTTATGTTTGAAAAATTTGACTTTTTTCAATGCCCTTTGTACCTTTCAAAAGACAAACAATTTGGGGTTTTTTAATTTTGTCTTCTCCATGTCATCCACTTCTACCAATTTTTGCAAGCAACCTAGGCCTTGGGCAAAGAGCAGCTCATTCACATTCTCTGTGACATCGCAACCAATGATGCCAACATTTTGGCTGACAAGGATCCCACCCATGGAAAATTCTGTCCATGGCCTCAAATGGGACACCACCCCCGAAACCCTAAAATGCACCTATGAATATGGCATTCCTCGACTTTTGTTTTGGCAATGGACAGTGACTATGTTTTCTTTTATGCTCAAATCACTTCAATGGTTGGGTGATATAACTTGGACAAATTGAGCACGGTGTCATTGAATCTAGTCAACCATCATTGGGAATTAAAACTGCAAATGGAGTTGTTATTGGATCAAAGAAGAAATTGGCTTCAATACTTCTTGATGCCGCATGAAGCTTGCACTACCAAGCTCTTCCTCTATTCTGCTTGAATCCTCTCAAGATGGCTTTGATACCAGACGATGAAATGATTTGCACTAGAAATATTATTGGTATCAGAAATCACAAATAAATACACACCTAAAACAGTTGAGCAGTTTATCCAAACTGCCTGCAAAAATCTATCTTTTACGGGATTTGTTAAAAATTAATCTATTATACTAATGTACTAATGATGTAATAAATTAATATCTAAACAAGAAGCAAATCCTTAATGCTTAATATACAAGATACCATAACCCATCCTACTTCATTAATTATTATAACTTAAGACCCTAATAAAAAAAATGATTTATGTAATCTTCTAAGGATATATTAGTCCTTCACATTTTCATGTATCTATATGTCTTTATATTTTTACCTTATAAATTCAACATTTCCAAACAAAGTGAGAATAACTATGTTGGGATACGGCAACATTTATTTTTGGATGTCATGGTGTTTTGGTAATGTTTAGCTGTTGTGTCATGTCATGCATAATTCTATAAGTTATGCTCAGTCATGGTTGTCATATTAAAATTTGTCATGAATAAAACTACAACTGTAGTAAATGGATAGGAGTGAAATTAGGATCCACAAAGGTTAAAAGTTCAAGTGAAGAGACATATACGATTTGTAAAGAGGAATCAAAGAAAACATAAACTCATGGATATTTACATTAACTCATGGATATTTCTATTTAATTTTTGAGTTCTATAGAAGTTGAAAAGATTCTTTGACATATGATTTGAAGCAAGCAGTAATAGCAAACATAAGCTCTTAGAGATTTCTATATATATTTTGAATTCTACCAAAGTTAGGCAAAGTTTTTGACATATTGCATTTCAAGTGAGGGGTTCAAGAATTTGTTTACCCAAAGTCCTCAACTAATGTTGGGTAGCTTATGCACTCGATCATGGAAAGCAAAAGAGAGTATAAACATTTGGGTCGAGGGAGAGCACTGGACCAATAAGGGAAGGGCCTTTACACACTCACCTTTAGGTCAATATTTATGCTCCGCGACAAGAGGGAAAGAGTCAATATGCACTTGGCTAAAGTCAATACCTCTATGCCCTTAACTCATAACAAGATGAGCATGTTAGCACCCCTCTTCTATAAATCCAGTGTATAAATGAACTTGACTGATAGGAAGAGGAGGTCGAGGAGTGATGTCCTGTCCCCATTTCCAGAGTGAGCCATTAGGAGTTCTTTGGTTACTCTATCATCCATTCCCGTAGGCTAATAGGATGGTAAGGGAATGATATGGTACTTTCGGGCTCGATAAGGATGCTACATTTCCATTTTCTAGCCTTTCGAGCTTTGCATTTCACTTTTGTCATTGATTTGCTCTCATGAGGCCGACTTGATGGAGCTACAAGAATCATTTCAATGCGTTTGCCATTGTGGGATTTTCACCAAGACATAACCTTCTTGTGGAGGCCGACCTTGTCTAAGAAGCTATGCCTTGGAGCCAAATCTTGTAAGGAGATTATTGAATTTGAGGCCGCCCTGTTCTTGGGACTCATGCACCACCTTTTGGCATTTCATACATCTTCCTTGGCCGACCTCATAAAGGTATTGTGCAAGCTTTAAAGAAGAATAGTTGACACCACAATTCAAAGATAGAACCATTGGAAAGAAGACTCCTTTAGGCCGACCCTCATAAGACAACATGGGCGCCACAATTAGATATCTCTAGAATGGAGAAGGATCTAGAGTCTAAGCCACTATATAAGCAAGGCAAGGAGCTGCCATTTGCAGGACTCATCAACGATTGTTCTTGGTATAATTCCTATACATTTGGCTAAGAATTCCGATTCTTATGTCCATCGTCAAGGAGATGGCCCATTAACAAGGAATGGAGATGACCCCATTCACCTGACATTGGGAAGATTCCATCACGGGAGTCTACATGTGCTTAATGCTGAAGCATAATTCTACAAGGTAGAACTCATATCAGCTTGGAGAAGCATTCTTTGGACTTCATTTACATCACTTGGAGAGCTTGAATCATGGCGCACTTCCTAAGGGCATAAGCGAATATCTTGAGAGGAGTTTATGTGCCAATTTGTAGGGCGAACTGGAAGAGGAACACCTACAGCCAAGGGCAAATGCATAAGCAGGCCAGCGATTCATCATAGAGCAGTCCACACTCATGCCTACAGTTGTGCCTAGGGTTTCATAATATCTCTTGGCTCATATTCATGATCTTTGGTATGTAATTGCCCCTTGAACAAATATATATACAGCTGGGCTAATTCGCCCTCTTGGATACTATTGTGTTTGCATTCTACATTGTAGCAGACTTCATAATCAGAGCAGACCTGAAATATATACATTTTCAGCAGTAATGATTTCATATATTCTTGTTATGCCATCCTTATGAATACTTGTTAATTCATACTATACATCTGGGTGAACATTGTGATGAATCATATTGTTGTTGAGCATTCATTGTGGTAGGATTGTTATTTGTTTCAGGTCTGAAATTATACAGCAGTTAAGGTTAGGGCATAACCCTGAGGTGCAGAATTCTAAGGCAGAAATCAGAAGTTTGGTTGAAACACTTGGTATTCCGAATTTGTCATATTTATATCCTTATATTTCATTGCTCGGATTTGTGGTGCTTTGATATCTTCTTGGAATTGTTGTGTAAATACAAGTCAGGATCATCACAGTCGTATCAGAGCCAAAGATCCTGCCAGCCTATGGATTATGAGAGATCACATTAGTCCTGAAGACATGGAAGATAGAAGATATGGCAGCCCTCCTAGAGGAGATATAAAGCAAAAGCTACAGGAGATGATTGACAATCAGAGGAGGATGATGGAGCAACAAGAGAATACCCTTCATAATATTGAGAGGATGTACAGGGCTTTGATGAAAAATGCAAACAACAATCAGGACTTATGTGTTTCACATGGAGAATCAACAAGCGGGAGTTCAAACCATAAGGATGAAGTGGCAGAAGTACCCAGCATGAGTAAGGCATATGGAACTCTTCCTCAACGTGTTAAGGACAGAATACCCTTCAAGGATTACATGGATATGCACCCTAAGACTTGCCACAAGACTGAATATGCAAGGAAGAAATATCATATGATTGCTGATGAATTGTTTGCACAAGAAAAGGAAGTCTCTAGAAGCCTTTATGACGAATTTAATAAGTGTTCAGGTGACTTGCAGCCACTAAGTGATCAATGGAGGAAGGAACGGCCCTGCTTCACGAGCTTTGGAACTTGGACACCTATTCATACATGTAAAAGTTCTAAAGGGGAACAAGAAGAAGAAGCTACCCGTCCACTTCAAAGATCTGATCACCTATCACATTTGCAAAGGAAGAGCATGAAGACGAAGAAGAGGAGTTCATGGCAGCATGTTCAAGTGAAGAATCTTTTGATTGTAAATTGCATGAGGAAGGCAAACAGCAACCAGCTTGCAGCCCTAAAGAAAAGGTTGACACTACAGCTACACAAGGTCAAGATTGAAGAAGACTTATCTATTAAAGCCCGGGGTGAAGAGCAAGAGACAGCTGAAGACAAACTAGGAGAGGACATGATGATGGTCACAAGGAGCAGCCATGAATCATGTCATGAAGAAATGGGCAATGCACATGAAGAAACAAACATTGGATCAGCATTTGAAGAAGCCAAAAGATTCGAAGCTCTCATGGGAGAAAAAGAAGACAGGAAAGAAGATTGGCAGCCTACAAAAATTCAAGAGGAGGACAAAAAGCAGTCCATGCATGTTGAAGAAGTCAAAGCCTTAGATGCACATCAGCCCCATAGAGAGGAGTTGCAAGAGTACACTTTAGAAGTATGGATGACTCTTGCACCGAGGTATGATGTTGTTCTCATCTCTACTTTGGAGGAGTACAGTTTAGATGTATGGATGACTCTTGCACCGAGGTATGATGTTGTTCTCATCTCTATTTTGGAGGTGTTAGGGTTTAGAGTTGACATGCATGATACCCTAGCACATGATGTTACCTTGTATATTTGGAGGATAGATACTATTACATGGTGCATGGGTTTCATGTTGTTGGCACTTGCTTGGGCATTGTACTACCTCTTCATCATTAGAGAGTGGCATTCAAATGATCCTTCTTCATTCTATGTCATTGGGGGTATGATTGACTATCCTATGGAGGTTGTTCTCAACCAGGAGTTGGCTGACTGGGTTCACATCATCCACCTTGGAGGAGCTGTCCCACATCTTGAGGCACCTATATTGAGGATTTTGTACTTGGATGTGAGGCTGATGGAGGATTGGATTGATAATTCCTCTCTATTGCTAGGCATTGAATTCTGTGCTTTCAGTTTTGGAGCAGCGGTGCTTGGGATGGTTTGCCATATGGTGGAAGCCAAGGTATTTTCATGGTAGATTGGTCCAATGATGATTTCACTAGTCTTCTTCATGCCACTTGGGGTGATATTTTCAGTTTGCATTCCGCTGTTCTAATTTATGACAGCAGGGTTACAAGGGTTGATGTATTTCCATTGTCATTTGTATATGATACCCATCCTTGGCTCACACTTCACCTCTATGAGAAGGAAACTTTCAGCTCCTTTGGTCCATCACTAAGCATCTTCATCTACATTTTGGCATGGGCCGATCACTACAGCTGTTTGAGGATTGATGTGGAAAGCTTTGCATTGGGTTGCGACAACGGAAGCGGTCCCAGGATCAGATACAAGCAAGTGTGAATGGAAAGCTTAGAATGATATGGGATCCTAGTATTTGGTTGCTTGAGGACAAGCAATCCCGGGAAGGGAGGACTGTCATGTCCCCGTTTCCGGAGTGAGCCATTAGGAGTTCTTTGGTTAGCCTATCATCCATTCCCGTAGGTAACAGGACAGCAAGGGAATTATATGATACTTTTAGGCTTGATAAGGATGCTACATTTCCATTTTCTAGCCTTTCGAGCTTTGCATTTCACTTTTGTCATTGATTTGCTCTCATGAGGCCAACTTGATGGAGCTACAAGAATCATTTCAATGCATTTGTCATTGTGGGATTTTCACCAAGACATAACCTTCTTGTGGAGGCCGACCTTGTCTAAGAAGCCATGCCTTGGAGCCGAATCTTGTAAGGAGATTATTGAATTTGAGGCCGACCTGTTCTTGGGACTCATGCGCCACCTTTAGGCATTTCATACATCTTCCTTGGCCAACCTCATCAAGGTATTGCGCAAGCTTTAAAGAAGAATAGTTGGCGCCACAATTCAAAGATAGAACCATTGGAAAGAAGACTCCTTGAGGCCGACCCTCATAAGACAACATGGGCGCCACAATTAGATATCTCTAGAAGGGGAAGGATATAGAGTCTAAGCCGCTATATAAGCAAGGCAAGGAGTTGCCATTGTAGGACTCATCAACGATTGTTCTTGGTATAATTCCTATACATTTGACTAAGAATTCCGATTCTTATGTCCATCGTCAAGGAGATGGCCCCTTGACAAGGAATGGAGATGACCCCACTCACCTAACATTGGGAAGAATCCATCACGGGAGTCTACATGTGCTTAATGCTGGAGCATAATTCTAGAGGGAAGAACTCATATCAACTTGGAGAAGCATTCTTTGGACTCCATTTACATCACCTTGGAGAGCTTGAATCATGGTGCACTTCCTAAGGGCATAAGCGAATATCTTGAGAGGAGTTTATGTGCCAATTTGTAGGGCGAACTGGAAGAGGAACACCTACAGCCAAGGGCGAATGCATAAGCTGGCCAGCGATTCATCATAGAGCAGTCCACATTCATGGCTACAGCTGCACCTAGGGTTTCATAATATCTCTTGGCTCATATTCATGATCTTTGGTATGTAATTGCCCCTTGAACAAATATATATACAGCTGGGCTAATTCGCCCTCTTGGATACTATTGTGTTTGCATTCTACATTGTAGCAGACTTCATAATCAGAGCAGACCTGAAATATATACATTTTCAGCAGTAATGATTTCATATATTCTTGTTATGCCATCCTTATTAATACTTGTTAATTCATACTATACATCTGGGTGAACATTGTGATGAATCATATTGTTGTTGAGCATTCATTGCGGTAGGATTGTTACTTGTTTCAAGTCTGAAATTATACAGCAGTTAGGGTTAGGGCAGAACCCTGAGGTGCAGAATTCTAAGGCAGAAATCAGAAGTTTGGTTGAAACACTTGGTATTCCGAATTTGTCATATTTATATCCTTATATCTCATTTCTCGGATTTGTGGTGCTTTGATATCTTCTTGGAATTGTTGTGTAAATACAAGTCAGGATCATCACAAGTGACTGTAAGATAACCACTCAACCCACATGTTGAGATAGAAGTTTGCTTACACTCACTACTCAATCAACATAAGGGCTCAACCAACTTTAGAGCCTTTAGATGCCTGAGCATCTTCAAGAGTATGTAAGCACCCCTCAAATGATAGGGAGAAAAGGCAAAGGGCATTGAACTCAACCAACATAAGGATAACATAAGCACACCTAAAATCTGGAATTAGGTCTTAGAGGATCTCTTTAAACTTGCTTGGGTATCATGGATCTCAACCTTTATTCATTTATTCTTCCTCTGTGATCCTCTCGCCCAGTTTTTCATTCTAATAATTGTAATTTTGTAACATTCATGGGTTTTCATATTATCCACCTACCTGTGTTGCATTTCATCCTTTTGTACTGCACTGTTTTCAGTCCTTTTTTCTCTAAATTGATTTCATTATTTGTGCTTGCTACTATCCACTATTAATTTGTCCATCCTTGCCTATGGCCTGTTCCTTCCCATGCTTTGTTGGCTCCTACCTACCTTTGCTTTCCATCATATTTATCTTTTTTTCTCTCTCCATTGTTATATTTTGTTGGTAGTAATAAATGCATCTTATCTAACTATAAAGACGCTATGTGTCTTACTCTGGTAGATTTGATTCTTAAATGATGTCCAATTGATGGATGATTCTCAAGCCCATAATAGCCAAGTAATTTACATGTAATTGCAGAAGGGTGAACAAGGTTGAGAAGTTTGCAACAATGATTAAAATATATTCAATAACTAGAAGATCAAGAAAATAAAATACTACTCTTGTTGACTTGGGAAGATTAACCCCGAAATGCAATAATGAAGAACCTTAATATTTGGCATTAAAACATACAGCAACACATAAAAGAAAAAATTATCCTAATTCTCACAGTGAATTCATAAATGGAATAAGGCATGTGCCTCTAGCCAAGAAATTTACCCTTGATGTAGCTTGTCTTACAGGAGCACATGTTCATTTACACAATTACTCAGTTTGCTTATTTGAATTATAAACCCCTATATTTTGGGCTCAGCAGAAAATTAAGCACATGTATTAACAAAATATTTAATCTAAATTTACAAGATAATTAATTTTCAGATCCCAATGACTGATTCACCTAGAAATATGACAAATACTTGAATATTACCTGACTATATGGACCAATACAGCTAGGTGCCCAACATGAGATACTCTGAACATGCAGCACCTTTTTTGTCTTGTCTTTTGCAGCTAAAACTTCAATAAATGCCTTTCCTAGGTCACCTTCTACCAAAGGAATCTCTATTGTAGATCGAGAAGGAACACCATGAGGGCAATTTTCTTCAGTTATATATCTCAGATAAGTATCATTTGCCAATGCAAATTGATTCATGTCAGAAAGATAAAGATGAATATACAGAACATCCTCCCATCCAAGCTGATCTATATTAAGTCTACATTGAACACCTTTCAGAACAAGGCCCAAATGACTATCTATCCCTGTCATCAGCGAAAGAGTTCTTATATCATATTTATCTCACATCAAAAGATTAGTGTATGAGCTAATTATAAATAGTTAAGTTGGATGTCTCCTCAGTTAATCATTATAATGAAAGAAGAAAAGAAAGAGGTGACTAAGAAATGAGATATGGAATTATATGCTTCAAATATGTCAAACCAAATAAAACAAAAGTAATTTTGTGAAAGAAAAGGATTAACTCACCTTCCATAGATTCGGGAGTACTTTGCACCCAACAGCCAATACTAAGAATGTCATTTCTTGTCTTTGACACAACCAAATTCCACTTGCATTTAACATCAAGGTCGACAGGCAAGGCTTGTAACCAATTATCAGCTTTATAATCACCTGGTATATCATTTCCTTCAACTTCAATTACCCAATCCATCTCTGATCTATTCAGAGGAGTTTTCTCATCACCTAATACAGGATCTACATTTCCTGTTTTGGTTTCCAAATAAAATGCTGAAGGATGAAGAATCCCAACAGGAGCAATAGAATCTGACGAATGAAGCACAATTTGAAATTTTTCAATAATAATTCTGGCATTCTGCAAAGGTACAAATGTTAAGGAATTCCTCAAGGAAGTCATTTTTTTGTCTAGATATTAATGAGATACATGAAACATTATCAACAGAATTCACAAAGTGAAGCATCGAATCAAAAATATTTTTTCGCTTGTAAGGACATTTTCATTATATTGGAAAAATTGCAGTCAGGAATGTCCATTATGATGATCGTTGTTGGTAACTCATGGTGTCAAATTTAAAGAGCCTGTATATCCACTATAATTTAGAAGGAATAAGAAGAGTGTGGACAAGAGAGAAGCCTATGAACCAAAAACTGATAGGAAGCTAAGTGCAAACAGCTGCACTGCTTTAAATGGATGAGGGGCTGGGATCATCATTCTTGCATGCCAAGCCAAGAATTTTATGCTCACGAAGCTTGTCCTACCATCAGCCACCAAAATCTTAGCCAAAACAAGTATCCTTGCATAGAGCTCCTTCCTTGTGTAGCTGGTTATTCTTGGCCAAAACCAGTAATCCAAAATATGAAATCAAAGGGCAGAATCTTTACTTCCCAATGGAATCAACTTAAGGATTTATTTTTCCTTGGTCTACTACACTATAATACAACAAATATATGACAGGAAATTCACAGAACATCAAATGTAGAACTGTTGAAATTTATATATTTAATCCATCATAACCATTGATTACACATATATTTAAAATAGAAAAAATAAATATAAAATATAGAATTGAGAGAATTGACACTAAACACCATGATATATCTGAGGAAAACAATTAATGGTAAAAAACCCCACAAAATAAGCATCATTCATACTTGAGAAAACTTATGAAATGGAACCTGGCTTTTTATCCTCTCCTCCCCTATTCCATACGGAGCCTCAATACCTCTTGCAGATTTACAATGCCAAACTATATATCATATTTCATGACATCTTAATAATGATTCCACACCAAGGAATCCTTAAATATAAGATGAAATCATCCAATGTCATTTCAGATGGTTATACCTTTTTATTGAGATATGTGATAGATTTAACTAATAAAATACTTTTCATATTAATCTATTAACTAATAATTTACTCAAATAGTAAAACTATGCCATAGGGTAAAACTTTAATTAATAACGTAATATTTATTATTTAAATCTTATTAATTAAATAATCAACGCCCCTATGGCTATTTATGCCACAAATAAATATAAGACTAAAACCTTATATTAAATAGAGCCGTATAAATGCTATTGGTACCTACTTGTAATGTCCCCATTTCCGGCATGATCACCTAGTAGTGGAGGGATTAGCCTATTCACCATTCCCGTAGGCTAATTCGTTTGGTAAGGGAATGATTTGTTGAGCCATTGTAGCTAAAAGTGACTTGGAATGTGGAAAGTTGGCAAAATAACTTAAAGCTTGGAGAATGGAAAGTCACTTTGCAAAAGGAAAAAAAAAGAGAAAATAAAATAAAATGACAAATAAAAATAATATTTTAACGCCAAGGGTGGCGTCCCACTTGGAGAAGGGAAAATGAAATAAAATAATATTATATTTGCAAAATTGGCCTCCCAACTTGAGGAGAGAAAATAAATAAAATATTAATATTTTAATGCTCCATTATGGCCGCCCAACTTGAGGAGATATTTGTGATTACTCATGATCTTTGCCAATTTCTGCTGCTATGTCATGTCCATTCACGAAAATAAAGCATTGTACTGTAGGAATACATGCTCACCACTTGATATGGGAAAAATCTCTTCTTTGAGTTTGGTTGATTTTATTCAAAAGAAATCCCTTTATAGCAAGAGCCTATTCCTAGCAGAAATTTTTTGTGGTTTGGATTTGGCCCACATTTGTTGCTGGTGTGCTTACAAAAAAGTAGAAAAAAATCATAGAATTTTTTTTTAAATGCATACTTCCAAATATTACCAATTTCTGGCTGTTCATAGCAATCTTTATTGTAAACATTCAAATATATAACACACAAGAACCTGAAATAAAATGAGTGTTGGTTTTTGGAATGAGATGTTATCAGATTTCAATTTAAACAAAGAATAGATAATAATTTTGAAGAAATGGTCAAAAGAAAGAACAATATTGCGTAAAAAGGCTTAAATCTTACCTTGAAAAGAGGGCAATCAAGAGTCAAAGTCTCATACTCTCCTCCCTCTCCACAAATGTTTATTCCATATAATCTGCTTATGATAATCAAAGGACTTAGAAGTGAAATCATACTTCAGAGTCTTAGATTGATATGAATTACAATGTTGCAGAATCTTCAAGTCTTTCATTAGCAATTGAAATGTTCTAGTCAACACTAACACACCAGAGAAAATAACAATGCCTTCTCATACAAATAATAAGAACAAGACTAGTGGCATACATATCTGAATCCAAGGGAGAAGAATCCTACTGTATGCTCAAAATCAAGAACATAAAGAAAGCTATGAAAGCACTTCTGAACTTCATTTAGTATCAATGTAATATATAGCATACTCTTTCAAATGCAGAAGGTGAGGCTGCATGGTAGCAAGATCACTGCCTAGATGCCTTTTAGGATCCAAACCAATGGCAGCAACCTAATACAGCATCCAAACTCATATTAGTAAGTACCATGGCTTTAAAAGTTTTGAAGTTATCTTAGAAGTGCTTACAACTTGCAGAAGAAAAATGCTACCTCTAACCAGTGCCTAAGTTAAAAACAATAGAATGTTTTATCTTGTTTTCACCTTTATAAGGATAGCCTCAATCCTCTTTTCAACCTGCATATACCAACGAGCATGCAAAATCGTTTGTTAATCTGACGGACATAACATATGCAAAAATCCAAGGGACAACCAATAGGATTTGTCAAATTTAAATGGATTGTACTTTCTTTGGAGAATCAATGTTGAGTCTTGATGTAAAAGTGCATAAACCCAAGAAGGTCGTAAGTTAATCTAATGCATTCATTCAATAAATGCAGCTAGTAATATTTTTCTTGTAAACAAGAATCGCACATAAGAAATGTGATATTAAACTAATCCGCAATAGAAAAAAATGCAAAACCACTTAACTATAAACATGTATAGAATAATCATATAACACAAAGAACGCAGCATGGAGAAATGATTAGTCTTTTCCATTATCAACAACAACTTTATGTACAACAATATCAGGCTAGACCATTATGACTTTTGTACCCATACAAAACTTTCATATTGTGTCAAGATTTTAGACTAAAATCTTCATTTACTTACCCTTAACATGTTTTAGAATCTTGTCTACTTGGCATTGTCTTGTTGGTTCTTTTCTAATCCTCACAAGATCATAAAAAGATCACCAAAGATCATACATGCACCAATCTAAAGGAGTCAATAATTTTGAAAACTTTAAAGCCCTAAAGATTAGCAAGTGCCTAGAGAGAAACACGCACCTCTATGAAGAAATCTGAATTTTAGAAAATTTGAAATCTAGTGTACATGCCAACACCATGGGACCAAGACATGCCTCTATGAAGGATTAGCAAAGATGTGCGTAGGATGATAAAAACACACAAAGCAAAGACACATGTCAAAGGCAAAGTTTTGAAAAAGAAATAAAAGAAAATTCAATGCATTGACACACTCCTCATGAAAGACCTTGTTTGATGCTAGGCACCTATAGGAGTTCAAGTGCATGAGAACAAAGAAGATAAAAAAATTTGAAAATTTTAAAAGGTTGTGTTTAGGCACGCGCTTCTAATAAGCCACAAACCTAAGCAGCCAAACTTTCTTCAAATCTTGATACAGAAGGAGCAAAAGCGCGCTTAAGGGTGTTTGAAAGCTCTGTGAATTTTTGTTTTCAAAGTCAAGTATTTTGAGAGTATATTGGTGCACACCAAAGCAAAGTAGGACACAGCAAGCATAAACTAAAGGTGCATAGAAGGAAGAAGTGTGTGTTTCTACAAAAGAGATTTTAATTTTAAAAGATTTTGAATGCCAATGTATTGGCCCACATCTAAAGATTGGCACACACCTAAAGAATAATAAGATTTCTTTTTTTTAAAATGCCTCCAAACCATTGGCATGCCCCTGAGGCCATCGGTGTGCATATACAAAGCACATGTTTTCAAGATAAAGACTACATGCGCGTGTATAGGAGGAAAGGCACACTCCTATTTAGTTAGTTGTGGTCTACGATTTACCATTTTACATTCTCTTCTCTTGCTCTCTACATCCTAATGATGGATCACAAAGTGTGACCTGAAAAGTTGATGAGACAAATTATTACACAATTAAATACAAAAACATTTAATAACCAATGTTGAAGAAACTAAATCTAGTGTCCTGGTGCATGCCTGAGCTTTCATCCATGCCACTACAAACAAGTCTTTGAGTTTCATTTTCATGTGTCCAGTGTTCAATGTAATGTCCCCAATTATATCTTTTATAATTTTCTAAATATTTCATGTATTTCTAGATATTTTCAAACTGAAATATAAATGCAACACCTACTGGTAAACAAGTGCTGATATAAACCTCTCATCACACTGAAACTTGCGATCACTAATCACCGTCACATTCAAATCTTGTAAATTAGCCAGTGGTTACAAACTGAGATAATGATGAGCTGTTTCACTTTAGTTATTTGATGCAGTAACCCTTTCAAAGTTCCCAGTTGACAGCAATATACTGTGCAGTACCTGGATCTTCACCACGCAGTAAGAGGATATATATCTTTGATTTTTATGGTCCCACCAATCTTGCTAGATCAATGTAGGCGCTGGTATCTTACGACTCCTTTTGAAATCTATATGAAGCCAAAGCTGCAGTAGAGAGTATTGGAGATAATTTCCATTTAAACATCTACTAACAATGTCAAATTATGTCCCCTTTCTTGCTGCGTTAGAAATGCCTCATCCCACATTGGTCGACCCAACATAAGTCAACACAAGCGACTCTTGTATGTGACTCGTTCAACAACCAATCACCTTGTTAGGGTGCGATTCATCCTATCAACATTCCTATGACCTACGCCTTATATTTGGCGATTCATTCTCCCACTTTATTCGTTGTTTGCCAAGCAAATAAGGGATGCGATGATTATTTGGATCAGGTATGGACCCACCCAAAATGATTCGATCCACACCCAGGGAAAATTCTAAATTTCCTTTGAAAGACTTAGGTCGTGATTCTTTTGACTTCGATCGGCAACTCCCAATATGCAAAGAAAGCCACAATTATTTAAACACCAGAATCAATAGCACCAGGGATAACAATTTGGCCTCCACTTCATTGATAAATATCATCTAAGATTATTTATCACTAAGTTGTGGCTATCAAAGATTATATGACCACAACAGCTATGACTTCGATGAGCGGCTAGAATTAATGATACGATGGCCCAATTATGTAGGTGATTCCTTTCCACAGAGATATTAGCTTGCAAATAGGGTGAATTAAAGAAAATTCACCTCTCAATAATTGAATGAGTGGCCACTTAACAATTTCTGCCCCTAGATTACAATAATAACATACAATGAATTGCCATGATCATCATAATATAGTTCCTTCAATCAGAAATCAATAAATTCACAACAATAATAGCAAGGTAATAAAAGTACGATAGGTGATAAATCAGTCTATAATGAAGAAAGTCAAAAATCATTTGAGTATTTAATGGAACAACAACTTTATTTATGTCTTTGAGTGCCGCAATTATATAAATCTGATATGAATATCTCTACTACTCTAGAACATGAAATATTGGAGCAAACTAATTTACACTAAAAGCTGGAATGAAGCAACTCAACTCATGTCTTACTGGAAACACAAATAGTTTGTTGGAAAAACAATACAGATTACAAATTATAAATCTTCAATTTGCTTGCAAATCTAAATCGTTTCAACAGATATACGATTTCTGAGTGAAAACGCCTCCAATGAGGGAGAGGGTTTTCGTCTTCAAGCTCGTTATGGAAACCTAAGGGTTTTTGTCCTTCGATCGTTGTCACCAAGGGGTTTTTGTCCCTACATGCTAAAGAACTCCAAATATGGAAAATGACAATTTAGATAATCAAATATTGTATGATTCGGATGATGTCTTTGCCTTTATTTTATAGTTGCCTTTTTCGGGCCCTTCATTTTTCATTTTTTATTTATTTTCCCCTCCAAGTATTAAAATACTTTTAAAATTACATAGGAGCTGTAATAACATAAAGATCAGGCCCAAAATTATTAAATTTTAATTCTAAAAAAGGGGACATGACAATCCGCCCTTCCCAGAATTTGCTTGCCCTCAAGCAAATTCAAGCCCAAATGCTCAAGTATCATCATGCCAATGTGATGAGTCGTGTTGTAATGCCCATAGAGCCTAGATCCTAGACCTATTAGATGATGCATCTCCTGCCAAAGAACACTATGCAAACCCAGATACTCGAGTGTCACTATGCCAATGTCATGAATCAAACTGTAATGTCCATGTAATATGTATCCTGTACCTATCAAGTGAGACAACTCCTGCCAAAGGGTGCTACGAGATCTACCATCTCCAAAGTACAACCCATGTAATTTTATTACTTCTTTGAAAAAAAACTTGACCTCATAACTCACAACATCATAAATGCAAACCTTAGAGAGATCCGTGATGCAATACATGATTATACTTTTCCCTCTTCGACTTGGATCAAGCAATGAAGGCAACCAACTCTCCATACACTCCTCTTTGACCTGATGTTGAATGAAAATATCCACAAGCTCCCACAAGACCAGAGGCTGCCATATGTACTCACCACTGTGTTTTTTTGGCACCTCTTGGTTCTTCCTATGTGATGGAGAATCTAAAACACTTATTTGAGCTTCATGATCCAACGTATAAGCTCCTATGATCTCTTCAAAGAGATTGCAATCTATACCTTCCAAAGTAGAGTTCAAATCAAATTGTGTGAGGGCTGGAAATAAGTTAGAACAGTCACAATTCACCTGAAATCTTACCCAATTAGGTACCATGGTGGCTGCAATGATTATCCATTTCAGCTGAAACCTTTCTTCAACTTCTTCCATCAAAGATATTACCTTAAATTGTGCCAACTTGCAGCAGTTCATGACTGATAACAGCTGTTTCAGCAACTTGTCAATGATATAACAGCATGAAAACTGATATTCCCTTGCAAAAATCAAAGGTGTGAGCAATGTAGGGGCTGAAAACAACCATTTAATAGCTGAAAATGTTCTACTAACAGCCACAAACTGAAAATTGATTGGAACTGCCATAAAATGAGAGATCATGGCGGCTGGAATTAATGATGACAGCCCTCCTAAGGCTAGAAATTAGTGTGACAGCAATCCCATATGTGGTTCCTTCATCATTTAGTTGTAGTGTACTATCGCTCTTCCTTATTTAGTTTTGTTTGAAACCCAAATCTGATTTTAAAAGTAATCTCCCAAGCCTAGGTCCACTTTGCATACCTTTGTGAAATCTTGTCACAGTGGCAATTTGTGTTTCCTTGATTGGAGACACATGTACCATGTCCAAACCTTGATGAAACCCTTTACTTGGTAACAATTCCACAGGTGCAAGCTTGTCCATCATGTTAGGCCTATCCAACTTAGAATTGTCATCAACAAGATAAAGTGTCTTACCCATGGATGGAGTCTTGAAAGTCATCGATTGATGTTCTATCCACTTAGCCTCTTCTTGTGGTTCTGATTCTTTCTTCGTCGACTCTTCTCTTCTAGTTCTTCTTACTTCTTTGAATGTCTCCAAGAATTCTTCAAAGGTGACATGAGATTTGTAAATGTCAAGCTTTTCATCATATTCCTCAAATGCAAGAAGTTTCACCTCAACATAAGCTTTTATAACATAGGCTTAACATAGAATTAGTAACCTCAACATAAGCTTTTATAACATAGGCTTAACATAGAATTAGTAACCTCAACATAAGCTTTTATGGCATAGGCTTAACATCAACTCGCATTCATTCACTACACAAAAACACAATAACTTGACTTGGAACTTCAAATGAGAATTTTTGCAACATAAGTCTAACATGAACTATCATTCACAAATTATGTGCTCAAAGCACTTATTTATAAACTCTCAAGAAGTAGCTTTCAAGGATAAAATAATAATATAATATTCCCAAAACAACACCACTTTAAAGCAATCCTAATCCTATTTGCAAAAAGGAGGAAATAGAACAACTTTAAAACAAACTAATCCTAAAACAATTAATAAAATAAAGGCTTAATAATAAGCTGATCTCTATCCCCTAAAATAGCCATTGGTGATGATGACAACTACCAAATGCAACTTTGCTGGAAAAATAGAAACTTTTGTCATTTAAATGTTTTTGAAAATCTAAAGTAGCTTTGACTTGGAAATTTTGCCAAATCCTTTGAAATAGGGCAAATTTCTTTTGGAACCGGTTAAAGTTGTGGAAAACTCATGAACATAAACTTGACAAACACTCCTTGCCAATCTTAATGCTCTAAAACTTAAAACTTCACCCTCGGCAATATTTTGATTGCGTCTCCTACTTGGACACTACGATGAACACCCTATACAGTGTTTTGGACCACACACAGCTACTAGGAATGCAATCATTGAATATTTTCATGATGGCACACAAGGCAGCAAGCCGTCCTTATCTTCACTTCTTCAGCGGAGTGTGCCAACGCAACACAATATGAAACACACAAGGCGGTTGGGTCGTCCTTATCTACACTTATTCAACGAAGTGTGCTGGATGCAATTACAGAATGAAGCACACAAGGCGTCAAAGCCGACCTTATCAACACTTATTCAACGGATGTGGCGGATGTGTGCATGCATGCAAAGCCACTGGCAGAATGTCTAAGCTGATTCAGACCAAAATGGTCGATAGCATCAAACTTGTTCAATGCCAAACGGGCCAAAATTGAATTGTTATATTAACTGGCGGTAAACCATCCAGTTTTACAATATGAAATCCATGATTAAACAATCCTCCGACGGTACTACCTTCCGAGGTTGCAACAAACATGAAGTGCAATACACTAGTAGTCAAAATTGCAAGTAAAAAGTGTGCAACATCATATACATGACTTCTGAAATTAGTGATCAGACTACTGCAACATATATATCAGATCAATAAACTCAGAAAATTCATAATAGAAACATGCTTACAATGGATGATTAGGCTGCCCACTGATGATAGGTCTCTGAAGGTTGATGAAGGCTCTTTCCGAGAGGCTGGAAGCTAATACTGAATGCAATCAAACCACTGAAAACCGCTGAGACACTGCTATATCAGTTCTGGACTGAGAATTTCACTACCCCAAAACCAATTATCACCGACCCATACATTACCCAACAACCCCAATAATAAAATCAGACCTTTGATGATGTTGTACTATCCATATTAGTAACTAGAGACTATTAACAACATATATTTCTAAGTGTTGTAGACCAAAGGAAGATAGTATGGCTCCTTACTAGGAAGTACGGCTCCCAAAAGCTTAAGGAATCAGCTGAAAACCCAAACCAAAATTTGGGCACTCAATAAGAAAAGAAAGAGGGGCCCACCACAGCTCATAAACGACCAAACATTGAATCTCTTCCCAAATTTGTTTCCCACGGACCAAATGATATGGTACGATAGCTAGGGGAAAATAGTATCGAGTCATAGAAAGCCACGATCCCTCATGTCCTTTAGATGCCTTCACTAAGGGATTTTTTAATCAAATAAACTTTTGTTTTGAGTTTGTAAAACCTTCAACACTCAGCTCAATGGAAAGTACGGCCTCCATGGGAAAGGTACGACCTTTTAGTATCACTCCAAAATATTCACCAAAAAACATTTTGTAAATTCACAATCAATTCTGGAAATTTTATCAGCAAAATATATATAGATATAATATTCGAAAAACACCACACTAAAAAACATCAAAAATATCCATTATCAGCAGAAACTGAAAAAACTCCACTTGCAGCACAAATGTGACTTCAGGAAGAAATCACCAATTCCAGCTAGGAGGGTTTCCGTCCTCAAAACTGGTATTTCAAGAGGGTTTTGGTCCTCAAAAAATTTGGGAAGAACTCAAGTTCTCTCTCAGAGCAAATAACAAATGCAAAACTATAGTCTAACCCTCTTTTTGAGCTCAACTCCTCCTTATAAAGGCACTTTTAGGGCAACTCTTGGTAGAATAAAATATCAATTTCCACTTTTTCCATATTCTCCTCAAAATAATAAAAATAAACCTTTTATTATGTGCAAAAGTCCCTTTTTGTCCCCTTGAGTCTTGCGCCACTTAACTGCACAACTTAAAGTCATGTTTATTAAATAATTAAATAAGTTGTCAAAAGGAAAATATAAAGTAAAGTTACTTTATGACAACTTATAATAATTATTTAATCAATTTTTACTTCATCCGACCAATTAGCCTATAGGAAAACTTACGAAAATAGGCTAATGGTCATTAAATTGCTCAGGAACGAGAAGGGGACATTACAGTCCTCCCTCCCTAGAATTGCTTGTCCCCAAGAAATTGCAACTCAAAATGCTCCAAAATCTGCTCACCTTCCCATGTAGCATTCTGTAATATGCTACCCCAAAATTTCTTCAAATTTATACAAACTATCACATCAGGGTTAGCACAATACTTGCAACCAAATAGACACCTCCACACTTTATGATCACCAAGTTCCCAGGATGGGCAAGGTGAGAGCATACAATGCTTTGGGTTACAATCAAACTAGGTAATGAAATGAAATATAATCATCTGCTATCAACAGGCATCTGCTTTTCTGCAGTTATCCACTTAAACAGTGGGAATACTCCACTTATTCAGTGTGTGAATAAAGAAAGATACATTATGTTCATCCACTTATTCAATGGGGCTACTCCACTTATTCAGTGAGTGGATAAAGAAAGATAAATAGTGTTCATTTCTCCACACTGGCGGTAAACCATCCAGGGGTTACAATATGTATTTTGAATCAATGCAAGAAATGGTTACAATAAAATGAATGATCTACAACTAACATCAATACCCCTGTCATGCACAAAAAACACTGTATGCAACATTTAGATCATAGGAAAACCAAGGAGATGTTGAAGAAGTATGCTAACAAGTCATAGGAACACCAAGGTTATACCATACGTAAAGAGCTAAAGGAGAGAACTCAGTTTATAATGCCTTGTGGGACTGTTGTAACTTGTCAAAGATCTTCAACACTTTATGGCAGCATTGTAAACTCTTCATACATGGACTTATGAAGTCTGCCCAAACTGATTTGCATCAACTTATTCAGGAAACCACTCAGCTGATCACAATCAACAACCTCCAATGCTCGTAGGAAAATCAGATCTAAATAACCCTGTAGCTGCAATACGAACAGCACCAAATGTGCATCAATAACCCTTGTTTGCACCCAGAAGTAGAACCACTTGATAATTCTATAATGTCCCCTTTCCGAGCCTAGTCAGTGATGGGGCCATTAGCCTATTTCTTGATTCTGATGGGCTAGTGGATGTTATGGGATCACTTGTGGTTGATTTTTTGGTTCAGTTTAATTATCAAAATGGGAGTTATAAGGTTTATCTAATTTGATAATTAAACAGGTTACTTTATTTATTTTCTTGTGCACTAAAGTATAAGGTGGGATTATTTAAAGTGACTTAATGTTATGTCTTGAGGGGAAAAAGGAAAATATTTTATTTTAAATTCCCTAGTCACTTTAATGTGTGCACATAACTTGGAAATAGACTTATTTTATAAGTTGGAGGAGAAAAAGGCTCTATTTTCAAGAATTGATCTTTTTGTAACTCCCAGGTGCCTTTAAAAGAAGAGTGAAAGCTCATTTGGAGTTTATGCTTGGAATTTGATAATGTTATGCTGCTGGATTGTAACCAGAGATCAATTGTGCCTTCTTGTGGACAAAAACCCACTTGAGGATGATCAGTTTCGGTGGTGAGATATCCACCCTAGCTGGTAATTGATGATTTCCACTCAGGGAATCACTTGGTGCTAAATGGATTTTTATAGTTTTGAGTAGTTTGTTCTTGTGATCAGTTTTGAAGAGTTATATTATGTTCTCTATGAATTTTTTATAAGATTTTTGGAGTGTTTGTGGAGTTTTGTAATTGTATGCTCATGGCCGTACATCTCAGGTCATACATATGCTGAAAAATCATTGTTGCTCACAAGAAATTGATGTTGACCCCATTTGAATCTTTGATGAATGCCAAGTTTAAATCTGCCATAATCGACCCCTTTGCAAGTGATTTGAGAAGTTTTGGTGTTGATTTGTGATTTCTGGAGGATGTCCGTACAATGTCCTTGGCCATACTGCTGATTGGCATCGTTGCAAATAAGAAAAGATTGTTGAAGTGTTTTAAATCTTTATTGATCCTATAATTATTGTCTGTCTTGGATGACCTTGTTGAAGTTTATTAGAAGTTGTTTGGTGAAGAAATGAGATTGCTATAAGTGTCGTACATGTGAACTGGCCGTACAATGCTGAAGTAAGATCTATGCTCATAAGAATTAAATGCTGTTGTTTTTGATGGTTTTCTTTATTGCATCCTAATTTCCATTGCCTAAACGTCCATTTTGCAAGTATTCTGAGGTTGTTTGATGCTGAGTAGGATTTTCTGGGAGCATCTGTACCATTCTGCCAGCCGTACCTTGCTGATATCAGTTGATGTTTATTAGATGTGACTAAGGACTCTTTGAAATCTGATTTGTTTGTATAGTTTTTGTCATCATTGGACAGTCCCTTTGAGAGTAGTTTGAAGTTGATTGAAGCTGAATTGAATTTTCAGTTCTGCCGTACCATATACTGGCCGTACGGTTGCCTAGTAGAAGTTGTGGATAGTGATCAGATATTAATTGAACTCAGTTTTGTGTGGGTTTCAGTTATGTTTGAGATCAGAAATAAGTCAGTTTTGATCAGTATTTTGGAATATGTTTGTGATATGAAGATTTGTGTTTTGGAAACTTCATTCTTGGCTGCCATACCTCATGCTACAGTCAGCATTATATCATAAATCAATTCAGTCAGTTTTATCAGGGCAAACAATCTTCATCAACAAATTAAAGTTCTACTTGACATTGTCAACGCAGGGTATGCTTCTCCATCAATGATCTTCAAGGGAAATATTATCAAGTTCTTAATCTTGTGCTTTGATATTGATCTAACTAAGCATATTTGTGCTTCATTGTAATTAAATCCACATTAAGTACCCCTAGATGGTTTACAGCCAGTGTGGAGAATGAATCTCTTCTTATTTCTCTTACCCACTGGAAAAGTGGAGTATTCCCACTGAATAAGTGGATGGCATTGTAATTTTTCCTGTTTTTTCTTACCCACTGAAAGTGGTGAATTCCCACATCTTGTGGATGCCTGCCGCAGCAGATGAAGCTTAGATTTTAGTTTGCATAGATTAATTTGTAGCCAATCACCGTATGCTCTCACCTTGCCCATTCTGGGATCTGGGTGATCAGAAGTGTGAGGCCTTTAGTTGGCTTATGTTATTTTATGTTGGCATTGTTTATCATTGTACTTTTAGTTTGAAAAAGAAAATAAAATAGGGGTAGATTGTTACAAATTCTCCAACATGTACGGCTCCACTAGGACAAAAACACCTAACCAAAATAGATGTTTTGCATCAGTTATCAGGCAGTGACTCCTATTTATCAGCTCATGCCCAGCCCATGCATTAGTACGGCATTTAGGGTGTACAGCACTTTGGAGTGGCTTGTTATTTCCCTTTTTATGAAGACATTTCAGTACGCTGCTCTTTAGAACATCAACTTTCATTATCCATCATACTCCCTTCACTTCATACTTCTCAGCATCCCAAAGAGATTGTTGATTCTATACAACAAACATGGAAATATACTTCCAACAAACCCTTCACAAACTACTTCAAAATGATCAAAGCTTTCATATATATATATATCCAAAATATACCAAACGACATTACTATCATCAATTAGATAAATCATCAAATCAAAAATACCACAAAATCCATGGAAGCCCAATGTGATTCTTGTTTGAAACCACCTTTACCAGCTAGGGTGGATCTCTCACCACCGAAACTAATCATCTTCAAGAGGGTTTCCGTCCTCAAGAAGGAAAAATGGAAGAACACTCAAGTTCAATCCGGCAGAGTACCAATACAAATCCAAAAACATGCCTCCAAATGAGCTCTCATCCCCTTTTTATAACTTTTTGAGAGGAATATAATATTATTTTCTCTTTACCTTTTCATATTTCTTCTCTCAAAAAGACCTTTTTTGAAATAATAAAAATATATCATGTGTGAGGCCCCCTTTTTAAGTGTCTATCATTTAGAACACTTAAAAACCTTTCCAATGAGCTATAACACTTAGGTACTTTTGAATTATTTTCACACCTAAGAGCTTAAATGAAAATAATAATTAAAATAGCTCATTAAACATTACTTTTTTGCAGAAAATCCCAAACTTTATCCATATGTGAAATAAACTAAACCAATATGCTCTGTAGGGTTTGGGATGTGAAACGATGCTTTCTGGGTGACTTTCCAAAAATAGACGGCTCCAAGAATCTTGGAGAGCTATCCAGGAAGCCGAACAAACTTCCAAAAATTGCATAGCCATCCTGAGACATCACTGAGCTCAAAGCCAAGATAAAACATCACAAATAACTGAACCTGTGCTCTTCACAACAAACTAAGCTCCCTAACCAACCCAGATAGCCTACAGAAGCTCAAGGGAATAGGATATTGGTCACAAACTTGGCTAAACGCCAAATGGGGACATTACACATCCTCAACTGGAAGATTCCTCCACTTCACCAAATACTCCTTGATGCATCGATTTCTCAAACTGCGCTCTCTGAAATCAATCACTCCTTCAAGAATCAAGATAAGCTACCCTTCTTCATCCAAGGGGGGTAGCTTAACTGAAGCAACCACATTGTGACCAAGTGCCTTCTTCAAGCATTAAACATGGAAAACATTGTATAATTTGCTACTCTCAGGTAGCCCCAACTTGTAAACCACCTCACCAACTCTCCTCTTGATCCTGAATGGAACATAGAATTGTGGCTTAAGCTTCTCAACTCCACTCTTTTTGACAGTAGACTATTTGTAGGGTTGCAACCTCAAATAGACCATATCTCCCATTTCAAAAGTACGTTCAACTCTATGTTGATCAGTATACAACTTCTGTTGTTTTTGGGCATGCTCGAGGTTTTCTTTTAGTAATTTTAAGACATCTTGGCTCTGTTGCAACAAATCTTTAGCTCTGAGTACCATGTTGTCATAAATCATTAGATCAATGAAGCTAGGAGCTTCATATCCATACAATGCCATGAAAGGAGACATCTTAATAGACATATGATAAGTTGAATTATAACAATATTCCCCCAAGTGGAGCCATCTCACCCAAGACTTCTGCTGTCTCGAAACATACTTTTTTAGGTACCCTTACACCCACTTATTCAAAATCTATCTGTCCATCCATTTGTGGGTGATAACTTGTGCTAGGAGTGAGCTCGGTCCCAGTCAATTTGAACAACTCTTGCCAAAACAAGCTTAGGAACCTGTTGTCCCTATCACTTACAACGTTCTTTAGCAAGCCATGCAATCAGCAACCTGAGATGCTCTAAAATCTGCAGAAATAGCGAAGTGTGCAAACTTTGTCAATCTGTCAAAAACAACATAGATACAATCTTTACCTTACAATCTAATTACATGAAGTCCATTGATATACTTTCCCATTTTTGATTGGGAATGGGTAAGGGCTACAACAAACCAGCAGGGAAAGTATGTGCATTGTTATTCTATTGACATACTTCACATTCTCTAATATGCTTAAAGACATCATCCTTAAGCCCCTTCCACAAAATCTCTCCCGAATCTGTTTATATGTTTTGAAATATCCTTGGTGACCAGCCAAGGGAGCATCATGAAAAGTCCTCAAAATCTTTTCCTTAAGCCTGGATTCAAGGACTAGAAAGATTCTACCTTTGTAGAGGATCAACTCATTAACCACTTCATACTTTTCATCCTGCAAAGCTTAGTCCAAAATGTTAGTGGCAAATAAATTTTTAGCAAATTCTACTAAAATTTGATGCTTCCAATCTGTTGTAATTTCCATCATAGCACTCGAATGTGGCCTTCTTGACAATGCATCAGCCACTACATTCTTCTTCCCCTTCACATATTCTATGTCAAAATCATAAGCTTGCAGCTTACTCTCCCATTTATGCTGCCTCTCATTAAGATCTTTTTGGCTAAATACTTCAGGCTAATATGATCTGTTTTCACAACAAATTTCCCACCAACCAAATATTGCATAAACTTGGCCAAGGCATGCAACATCTCTGTCATAGATGGAATAACTTCTTTCCACCCCTCTCAACTTTCTACTCTCAAAGGCAATTGGATGCTTATTCTGCATCAAAACAGCACCAATTCCTTCTCCTAAGACATCACACTCAAGCTCAAAAGGCTTGGAGAAGTATAGTATGGCCAAAACAGAGCATGAACTCATCACTTGCTTGAACTGATCAAAAGATTGGTGTGCTCATTGAGACCATGCAAATGCCCCGTTTTTGGTCAAATCAATAAGTGGAGCAGCCAACTGTGAAAACCCCTTCACAAACCTTCTATAGAAGTTGCATAAACCAAAGAAACCCTTCAAATGTGTAAGAGTCTTTGGTGGAGGCTAATCCAAAATGGCCTTGATCTTCTCTTGGTCAACCTTAACTCCTTTAAGGCCGATCACATGGCCTAAATACAGAATTTCAGTCATGGCAAACTTGCATTTGAACTCTTTAGCAAACAAAGATTGAGCCTCGAGAATCCCCAATACCACATCCAAGTGTCCTATGTGCTCTTCCCAAGTCTTACTGTAAATTAGCATGTCATCAAAAAACACCAAAACAAACTTTCTGAGCTACTAATTGAAGACTTGGTTCATGCAAGTTGGAATCTTGCAGGTGCATTTGTCAAGCCAAAAGGAATGACTAGGAACTCATAATGCCCAAAATGGCATCGAAAAGCAATTTTCTGGATGTCTTCTTCTCTTTGGTGATAACCAGACCTTAAGTCTATTTTAGAAAAATAGACCGCACCATGCAATTCATCAATAAGTTCATCAATCCTCAGAATGGGGTACCGATTCTTGGTCTTCTTATTGAGAGCACGATAATCTATGCACATGCGCATAGTTCCATCCTTCTTTTTGACCAAAACAACAGAAGATGCAAATGGGTTTTTTCTAGGACGTATGTGTCCCATTTCCAAGAGCTCCTTAATGGCCTTCTCAATATCTTCCTTATGCCATCTATGATGGCGATAAGGAGTGGTGATAACAAGTTTCGCACCTTCCTCCAACTCAATCACATGCTCAATCCCTCTATCTGGAGGCCATCCAAGTGGTATCCCACTGAAAACCTTGCTATACTTATCTAACAAGGCTTGTAAATTAGCATGGTACTCTCTTTTTCCTTCATGAGAAGTAGTAGGTGATGATACATTGGACTGCCCACTCTACTTGCCCATAGCGAAACAACCTCTCCATTCTCTTTGCAATAACAACACGAGGTGCACCAGTAGACATACCTCTCAAAACTACCTTCTTTCCATCAGCTTGGAACTTAAGTTCCATGGATTGGAGATTCAATGTGATCTCCCCCAAAGAACACAGCCATTGAATCCCTAGGACACATTAGTATCTCCAATACTCACCACATAAAAATCATCCTTTACTTCATAATTACTTTATTGGAGACTCATCTTTGGGATTCTTCTAGAAAAATGAAGGGTAAAACTATCTTAACATTTTATTTCGCACCTTTCAGTCCAAAAGTGAAACAGACAGATGTGCGGTAAAACCGCTCTTCAAATTAGGAGGGGAAGCTCCCTGTAAAGTAAAACTGATCTAAAACTATACAATCTTTTTGGGTTTGCAGAAGGTGAAAGGCAAAAAACGCACTTTCAACCTTGATGCAAGAATTTTGTGTTTTTGACTGAAATCGAGAACCTAGACTCCACTCTTGCACCATTCAGCTAAACTCAAAGGCTGAGCAACGCAAGTACACAATTGGATTGAAAAGATTTACGAGTGCCTCAACTAAATCAACTATAAGACAATGCAAAGATACGACTTATACCTTCAATTTCACCTACGGCACAAAGTTTGCAGATTTGTTTAATCAACTTAACCTTCAGCACAAATGACAAATTCCAATGGATATTTGGAAGCAAAACAAGCATAATGAAATCCATTAAATGAACAAACAAGAACACAATCAAGTGAATATACGAGAATAACAATTTAAGCAAATTGAGGCATAAGGATTGTCATTGCTTTTTATTCACTGATTGAATACAACACTAGTATCTGGATACTGAATACTGAAAAAGCTAATTGTTGAAAAAGCTAACTCCTAAAAGCTTTAAAAAAAGCTAACTAATAATGAATTTTTCAATTCTAAAAAGCACTTATTTATACAATTTGCAAAGCAAATGCATGAGAAAAATTAACTTAAGTCTAACTACTATTTGCATGACATGCAAACTTATTACAATCAATCTGCTCCACTTAAAATGGAACTAAGATCATGCAATTGTGGGCTCATCTGAAGAATTCAAATACCCATAATATCCAATACCAAGATGAATATATCACTGATAAGAATACCCAAAAAAAATTTTTTTGAAAATATAGATATCACAACTGCAACACAATTAGCAATCACACCGAAAACACAAGAACATGCATAATATCCAATACCAAGATGAATATATCACTAATACATCAATATTTTGAAATACCCATGAGCTGCAATATAATCCCAGATCTGATACAGAGTTTGGACAGCAATATTTGAAAGGAAATAGCAATACCCAGATGGGTAAATCAACTCAGAATGTCAATTCACACATACCCATTAAGATTTATCAATAAATATTCAATTTCGGACATACACAAATGAGTTTCTTGCTACAAGAATGATATATCAGTTTGTCAAAACAAATAGAATGGTTGGAGATAGCTGGTAGACAGCTGCAAACTTCCTCAAATCAAGTCCAATACTGAAAACAAGCTTAACACCTCCCTTGGCGCCCTCTAACAAGTGAGAGACAACACCCAATGATAGGCACCTCACCCCACAATGCTCACGCCCCCTCTTGTACTTGTTGTACGGCCTGCTTCAAGGTTACAATAGCAAAATCGCAAGTTTTCAAACCTGATTTTATACAGCTCCAACCTAGATCAAGTCACCTCCTAGTATAAGCAAGATATGGCTTCAAACTTTGCTCTAAAACCCTCCAAATCCACCACACCCAGCTGCAAATTTGTATGGCCAGCAAATGGGATCCAAATTTGATTTATTAAACCCTTTCAATCTGCAAATCTCTCCTCTACAAATCCCTCTATCAATCTCCCAAATATTATTCGAAGAATCTCAATATTTTTCCCTCAATCTCTTCCTTCGAAATCTGCAATGCAACAATGAAGCTCACACGTAGTTCCTATGTGGAACCACCTGCAAATCAACTTGAGAAGATCTCTCACTTCCGAAGCTAATGTTCCTTATGAGGGTTTTCGTCCTCACAAAGCTCTTGGAAAACCAGTTCAAACCTGTAATAATCTATTTTCAAATTTTCAAGCCTAAAGTTTCAAATGAGCTCAAAAGGGCTTTTATATTTCCTCCTCAAACCCCATCCCCCTTTTTGAGAAATAAACATTTACTTTTTATTTTAATCCCCTTATAACCCCCATCTTGGACGCCACCCCTTTTAATATAACATTAACATTACTTTTAATATATCCTTATGTCTCCCTAGGCGCCCACATTAAATAAAGTCACCTTATAATATAATTAATGCTAAGTTAAATATTTAATCTAACTTAACATTAACATTAAATATCTTTTCTCGAGATAAACATCAAATCAACAATAAATGCTGAGACCAACTCTACCATGGGGTAAACGTTGTCACGTGATGAAGTCGGTGCCCCAATAGTGACTTACTAAAAATAGACATGACACACCCAAGTGTCTGAAAACGCTTCTGAAAGCATCACCATGAATCTCCTAGCAAATTGAGCTCAATGTAACACCTGGAAATGCCAACAAAGTTGAACTGATGTGTCTCCAAGACTTGAGGAGTTCCCTTACCAAACCACGTCGGCCTATAGGAACCTGTGGAATAGGCTAACGATAACCACGTTGTCACTGCTTAGGAAGGGGACATCACAAAAACATGCAAACTCCTCTTGAAATGACGACCGACTTGTTCTCACTCAACGCATGGTAGTCGAATAGGAGTTAACTATGATCGATGCTAAAATTAGCAAATTTTGAATATGCTTTTCCCTTTGATGAAATTCTTTGTGCTGACTGGAAGTAAAGTAGGAGGACATTTAATAGTCTTCAATTTTTGGCTGCCAACTTTTCCTTGCTTTTGACTTCGCTTTTTATTCTAGTGTGGAATGCTAAAGTCCTTAAACCTCCTTTAATTAACATAAGTGGTTGCTTCTATTAATACCTTTGTTGCAGAATGTTGACCACCTGCTTTATACCTTGCTGGAGCATATGAGTTTAGTGTATAAGCATGTGAACAACTGTTGAAGTGTTTAGAGGTGTTTGAAATGATGCTTCAGGCATTTTATTCCTCCTGTGGGTGCGTGAGTGACATGTCCCCGTTTCCGGCATAATCACCCAACAGGAGTCTGGGTTAGCCTATCCTCATTCCCGTAGGCTAATTCATCGATCAAGGGAATACTTCTAACTGAGCTATGGCTTGGAAAAGATAATGTTGTTCAAAGGCTTGGAGAAAGGAAAGATGTTTTATAAAGCTCAGCCAGTGTCCAACAAATTGGAAAGATGAATTAATGTAATTTTAAATTAATTATCGAAGGTGAAAAATAATAAAATAATATTTTAATCCTAGCGCCCCACCCTGGAGAGATTGAATTAAATAATAATATTTTATTATTATTTAATGTGGAGCACCCAAATTGGTGGAAGGAAAAAAGAAAAATAAATAATATTATTATAATATTATTTGGAGCGGCCAAGTTGGAAAAAATAAATAAAATATATATTTTATTTTGGAGCGCTCACCAAGGAGAAGAAAAAGAAATAATAAATTATATTATTCTTGGATTTTGGCGCTCACCTTGGGAGAAGAAAACAAATAATAAAATAATACTTTGAAATTGGGTGGCCAACCTTGGAGAATCAAAAATAATAAAATATTGTTCCTTTGGCCGACAAGGAGGGAAAAGGCAATTCAAATCTTTAATTTGAATTTGTCGGCTTCAACGATGGAAAAGAAGACCCAAGTATAAAAGAAGGATGAAGGAGCTCATTCCAGATCACGAATACTTTGGCAACTTTCGCATTTTTGCTTGGCAATTGTCTTGCAAGACTTCCAAGGACGAAAACCCTTGTGGAGGTGGTGTGTTGGACAAAAACCCAATCACATCTTGGAGGTGGATTCATACGGAGTTCACATTTGCACTTCATTGGAGATTTGAAGTTTGTTTGAGCATCATTGATTCATCATCATTGCAAATTCAGGTTGTTGAAGACTTGTTGAAGATCCTTCGCATCTTTTGAAGACATTGAAAGACACTTGATTGCAGCCATAGGCGCCATTTGCATGAGCTCCATATACAGTCCTTACAGGGTGGATGTAATGTCCCCTTGTCACAAACCAAAATCTCTTTACCTCGTTCACAAATTTCAACTTGCAAAAAGAGAACATTAGTACATTTTGCATTTATAGCCACATATATAATTCACATAAGAACATTGCTTTTATCATTTCTATGACCAAATGCCAATTCATATCTTTAATTCATCATTGATTACTTTCAATACACATCACTATCATTAATCTATGATTACTTTTAATACGTATCACCATTACTAATCTTATAATTTATTAATTACTTTCAATGCACATTCTCTATCATTAATATTTCACATGTTACTCTTATGATCACTATCCATATGCCTTGCATATTCTCTATCATGATATTTCACATGCTCTATTATTTAGTCATGATCTCTATCAATATTTATTGCATACTTGCTATCTCTTTCTCATTATTACTCATTAACAGCCTATGAAAGAGATGAGATGAGATTTGCCATTATCCACCATGGGGCTCTAATGTCTCCTATCCTTGGACTCAAGTAGTACCCTTAGTACTCTTAGAGTCAAGGCCTCTAAGAGACTCCTTGGTACTCTTATGATGCCTTACATCAAAGTAGCCAAGGCCATTAAATCACAATCCTTTGCACTATGGGTACCACATGTGACAAAGGCCTCTATGTGATTAATATCCTTTGCACTATGGGTACCTTATACCTCATGTGACAAAGGCCTCTAAATACCCATGAATGGCCTCTAGGCGTCTCATTCTCATTCTGCCTCATATGAGGTTAATGGGTTCACATGTTGTTATAGCTCATTGCATACAGATACATTATTATGAATGATTGCATATGACTATCTATACATTACATTGTTAGTAATGGCTGCATATAAATTACAGTACTATCATAATGATACATGTATGAATACATAAATAACAAGCAAGGAGACGCAATATGCATTCATACCTGTCTTATTATGATGGTTCGATCAGATAATATAGTAAGAATGATAATGTATGGATGCTCTTTGCTGATATAACTTCTGAACTGTATTTGCTTGGATATTCTTAATGGCGGATCTGATATAATGCCAGATATACTTCTTATGTTGTTAGTACTTGTTGATAGATATTATCAATGTAATTATTTCTGATGTTCCTTGATTGGCTGGAGATCGTTATCTTACCTCCTTGTGATCTGTTGTTATGGACTGAAAGATAATGAATGATATTCGATGGATCTACAAGAGAACGAATGTTGTTCAATGCATGATGGCTTCGTTGGTTGAATGCATGTTTTTCTTCACAAATTACAAACTTCATTTTATACCATCATAGTTTCCTCAAAGAGTGCGATCTTTATGGAGGGTGACGACTTATAAAGGGAAGCGTCCCATTTATTTCTAATTTACTTGTTAAAATTATTGAGGTGGGACGATTTCTTCAAATAACTTTGGGCGCCATATTTATGAGATCGGCCACTTTCAAGTATATATTAATTTCTTTTATTTTAATCTTCTTAAGGAAGTCAATTATATTTCTCTTAGCGCTGCTTTCTAAAATTATATCATTCTTTGACTTGCCGATTTATATTTGCCTTTTACTTAGGCATTAATATGAGGGAAGTTGGCCAGCTGTAGTATCTGATCTGATTTCATTTATATTTGATAATATTAATAATAATGACATCTAATATTTAATTTATATTTATTCTTATATAATATATATTATAATAATATAATCAACATTTATATTTATTAATATTATATTAATTTACGATATTGCTTTATACTTATATAATATTAAATCTGCATTTGATCATGTCATTCATATCTTTGATTTGAATGAGTGTACAAAATCGATTTAACTAACAGTGGGACATGACAATGGAAAGGACTTTTGAGGTTGGTGATTTGGTCTTCTTGCGCCTTCAGCCTTACAAACAATCGACATTGAAGAAGAGTGTTGTGGAGAAGCTGAAGCCGAGGTTCTATGGTCCCTACAAGATTATGAGGAGAGTTGGTGAATTGGCATATGAGCTTGAATTGTCTGCGAGAAGCAAGATTCATTATGTTTTTCATGTGTCATGCCTCAAGAAGGCATTGGGACAAAAAGTTGTTTCTTCGCCTGATCTTCCGCCTCTTGATGAAGAGGGCACTTTGGTTTTGGTTCCTAACAGTATTTTGGAGACAAGGGAGTGACATTTGAGGAACAGGGTGATCCGTGAGTACTTGGTGAAATGGAAAGATTTGCCATTGGAGGATGCGACATGGGAAGGAGAGCAGATTCTACAGCGTCCGAATTTGCTAATGCTTGAGGTCAAGCAATCCCGAGACAGGAGGATTGACGTGTCCCCGTTTCTGGCATGATCACCCAACAGGAGTCTGGGTTAGCCTATCCTCATTCCCATAGGCTAATTCATCAATCAAGGGAATATTTCTGATTGAGCTATGGCTTAGAAAAGATAATGTTGTTCAGAGGCTTGGAGAAAGGAAAGATGTTTTATAAAGCTCAGCCAGTGTCCGACAAATTGGAAAGATGAATTAATGTAATTTTACATTAATTATCAAAGGTGAAAAATAATAAAATAATATTTTAATCCTAGCGCCCCACCTTGGAGAGATTGAATTAAATAATAATATTTTATTATTTAATATGGAGCGCCCAAATTGGTGGAAGGAAAAAAGAAAAATAAACAATATTATTTGGAGCAGCCAAGTTGAAAAAAATAAATAAAATATATTTTTTTTTTGGAGCGCTCACCAAGGAGAAGAAAAAGAAATAATAAAATATATTATTCTTGGATTTTGGCGCTCACCTTGGGAGAAGAAAATAAATAATAAAATAATACTTTGAAATTGGGAGGCAAATCTTGAAGAATCAAAAATAATAAAATATTGTTCCTTTGGCCGACAAGGAGGGAAAAGGCAATTCAAATCTTTAATTTGAATTTGTCGGCTTCAGCAATGGAAAAGAAGACCCAAGTATAAAAGAAGGATGAAGGAGCTCATTCTGAATGACGAATTTTTTGGCAACTTTCGCACTTTGCTTGGCAATTGTATTGCAGGACTTTCCAAGGATGAAAACCCTTGTAGAGTTGGTGTGTTGGATGAAAACCCAATCACATCTTGGAGGTGGATTCATACGGAGTTCACATTTGCACTTCATTGGAGATTTGAAGATTGGTTTGAGTATCATTGATTCATCATCATTGCAGATTTGAGTTCATTGAAGACTTGTTTGAAGACATTGAAGATCCGTTGCTTGCATCATTGAGCGCCGATTCATAAGAGATCATATTGCTTGATTGGGGCCACCATTGTAGGAGGAGGACATGGCTGTTTGACAACATATTCTTTGCAGATTTCATAGCAGCAGCCATTGATACCCTAGCAGCCGCTGCCCTTGTGCCATTGAACATCTATTTCACATCATTCAAGGAAAGCGAATAGCATTGCACAACAGCGATCTGCATCCAGAAGTGAGGCGATCAGCATTTTGCATCCATTGATCCATCATTACATCAGCGATCTGCCTTAGGGAACCAGCGATCAGCTTGGGAGAGGTGCGATCAGCACTAGAAGGTATTCGGCCAGCATTTGGAGGTCATTCACTTGCATTTTCATCACATAAGAAGGCCGATTTGCTACAGCAGTCTTATCATCATTATTGCATTGCATTTGGTCACCAAATTTGGTATGTTGTGTTCATCTGTTCTCTGATTTGTAAGCAGCAGTCATATATCCATTTGTAAGGCCAATTTGGAGCCTCAATATTGATTGTAATTCCATTCTATGATACTATATCTTGGAGCAGCATTCTTGCATATGTTCTTTGCATATTTGGATGTGTATTTCATGTTGTAATTCACCTTGATAAGGCTGCCAATCTATACTTGGTTCTATCAATCAATTTGTATATGTTAGTTCATGTTTCATGCTTGGCAAAGTCAAATAGAAGAGTGCAGAAGTAAAAATCAGAATTCAGTGCTAGGGTTTGGATCCAAAATTACAAATTCAAAAAATTTAGTGCAAAACCCTAGTTCGGCACATGTCAGTCTGATGAGTTTAATTCTGCACCATGAGAAGAAAGCTTGTAGCAAATGGCATCAAATCTGAAATCTGTTGATAGCCAGAGAGCATATTATATTCTGTAGAGACAAAACAGTTATTTGGTGGAGATGTGGAGGCATGATGTTCTTGTGTTGAAATAGAATAGACCATTTATGGGATTTCTGACTTTTGTTTCTTTAAAATCTTTCTATTTTTTGCAACCTTAATATTGTGATCAAAGTTGTGCTACGTTCCAAGCATGATCGTTTGGGGAGGGAAGGGAGTCTGCCTAGAAGATAGTGAATACAGATGAAACAAAGAAAAATATTTGGATATGAAAAGGATTCAGCTAGGGGGTGAAGGTCATAGGAGTTGCTAGCAAGATGAGATGGGAGAAGATGGAGAGAAAAGGGATATGGGGATAGGTGGTGAGAAGTGAAAAGTTATGGAGACATTCCATGTGAGGGTTGACAATTGAAATGAGTGGTTTTTTGGGAGGTCCAAAATTATGGTAACCTGAGTTGAGAGAGATGACTTTCTATGCCTAGATATGATGTGAAATAGAGTTGGTAGGCCTATCAAGGACCAAATTCACTGGACTGGCTCTAGGAGGGAATGTATTTCTTCCCATTCAATGATGTTAAATTCCCCATGTTTGAACGCTTCATTCACCATATGCTCAACAACCTTATATTTTCCATTTTCCAAGGAGAAGCTTTGATTTCTTTCTAGTGCGAGCTCTAGTCCTTCATGTGTCTGAGCATATTTAGAAGCAACCAGAAAGTCCCTTCCACACAGAGGTTTTGGTTCCCTAGACTTTTGTGGATTTGTGAACCAATACGCAAAGCCATTGCCTCAGCATGTTATTTAAGTGCGTACCTACAAATTGGTTGTAAGCCACCAGCATTCCGTCTTGATTCTCACTAATTCTTCCTATACCAGCCTTTCCAAGTTCATTTTTAGAGGCACCACAAAAATTCAATTTGAGAGTTCCTTGAGGTGGGGCTGTCTAGGCTCTTTTTGGGTTAATCAAGAGCTAACACCATTTGTAATGGAAAGGCATTTTCCATGATCTTCGCTATTAACAGATTATCCAATGGTGGAGATAAGAAGTGGTGTTGGGAGTCTCTTGTATATATATTAAGGCCAGGCTTCTTATTATACCCTGGATTGACTCAGACAAAGCAGTTACATCCCATTGTGTGCTTTCAAGAATTTTGGTGTTTATTTCCAACCATATCTGCAATATAACAAACCCATGGTGAGATTATGTAAAATGCTACCCCAATTATTTCAAATTTAAACAATCTATCACACAGGGTTAGAACAACAATGCATGCAAATAGACACCTCCACACTTCTGATCACCAAGATCCCAACTGGGCGAGGTGAGAGCATAATGTGCTTTGGTTTACAAAACATTACATTGTGCAACAAATAACATTCATCTGCTTGATGCAGGCATCCACAATATTGTGGGAATTTACCACCTTCAGTGGGTATATATGCAAGAATGAAAAATACAATTCATCCACTTATTCAGTGGGTATTCGCCACTTATCCAGTGGGTATAAAAATGAAAGAAAGTTCAATTGCTCCACACTGGCAGTTGAACCATCCAGGGGTACATTAGTGAGTTGCATAAACCAAAACAATAACAATGTCCATAATGCAATGATAATCAGAAAGATGGAGATTAGGATTTGATTATGGCAACATAAGATGTTGGAGCATAAATGAGACAGCACCCTGCATTTCATTGACAACATAAACCCATCAATAGCTGTTCCAAGATGGAATGGTCTGATCTATATTGACTGTTCACTGCACTTCAGAATTTCAGAACCTTCCTTGACTGTACGGCAGCTATGGAGGAGTCTATTTACTCATAGAAATTAACATTCATCAAATATCACTCCCAAACTGCCCTCAACTGATCACAATCCCTTCAACATTAACTCTGAAACCAATAGACAATACTAACAGTGAGCTGTTTGCATCAGAATTTCACACATTCCAGCATAGGGTCGTATAGCCTGTAGGGATAAATCACTTCAAAACTCTTAAAAATCTGCTCAGAATTGAATAGATATTGGATAGAAAAGGTTCCACTCACATAACAATGGATATTCAAGCATTAAAAGCTTCAAACAAACAAGATTGAAGACAAACTCAATTTCACCCATCCATAACTGGTGCGGCTGAATGTACGGATTGGCTAATAAGATCATAAATACTGCCCAGAATATTCAGAAATTTGACTCTTAAAACATTTCTCACTTCATACAACTAATTTCAATCTATTAAAGATGCACCACAACTGAAAGCAAACTCAAAATCAGAAGATCACCCTCCAGCAAATGTACGGCACTCACAAGGTATGGATGCACTTTTAAAAATTCAGACTTTGCATTAAACTCACAACAAAGACTATGGATGATGGCGCCTAGGGAACATAAAAACATTGCAAAAGATTTTGGATTAATTCAAAGTCCCAATGATATTATTTTCAGTTACTCTCAAGTCTGCAAGTATGGCCCAGCAGTGGTACGGACCAGCGGAAAACTTCATCCAAAAACAAAGAAATTGATCAAAAACACTATCAAAATCATCTACAATAGCTTTCAAGGGCAAAATACTGATTTCCCAATCAAAACTTTCATCTCTTATCAGCTCCATATGATTTCTTGAATGAAAACCACCATTAATCTCAAGAGGATTTTCGTCCTCAAGAGCATTCTACATGAGAGTTTCCGTCCTCAAGAGAATATGGAAGAACTCACAAGTTCAATCCATCTGCAAAACCAAATCAATTTCCAAAAGCATAACATAACCCTTCCAAATGAGAGCTCATTCTCTTTTATAAGGCACTTGAGGAGTTACAAAGGAAATGAATTATTTTTTGAAAATAATAACATTTTCCTTCTAACTTAAATTATTTCTTTTTTCCGCCACTTAAGTGCTCACTTTTATGTGCCTAAATAAAAGAATATGTTTTCCCCTTTCTAATGAGCTATAACACTTAATATTTTTTTAATTATTTTCACCCTTAGGAACTTAAGTGAAAATAATAATTAAAATAGCTCATTAAATATTAATTTTTGCGGAAAATCCCAAACGGCCTCCAAATGCAAATTCAATTGAACCAATATGCTCTGTAAGGTTTGGGATGCACAATGATGCCTTCCGGGTGACTTTTCAAAAATAGAAGGCTCCTCCAAGAATCTTGGAGAGCAAACCAGAAGCCCGATCAAACTTTAGAAACCATCCTTGTAACCCTGGACATCAACTGATCTCAAAGCCATGAAAAATAATTCATTTACACAAGGGAAACCCAAATAACTGTTCTACAGACTGAACTATGACCACTCCAAGAACATTGGAGTTCTTCCAACATGCCATATAGCCTTCACAAGACTACGAACAAGCATAATGCACACAAATCAATGCGCCAAAATTGGAACATTACAGATTATGCAATATGTTGATAATAGCCATACCTGTGTCAAAACTCTATCCATTTAACCAGGATATCATAAAGACTTGGAAATTAGGAGGTTTTTGGTTGAGTTTTGCAGCAATGAACTTCCAGATATTTTTTGCTTATTCACATTGGATAAACAAGTGTATAATAGACTATGCATCTTGCACACAGTTTGGATAAATATTGATCCTATCATCTCGCTTTTCTGAAGGTTATCCACTGCGAGCAATTGTGCATTACTAACCAAAAGAACAATTTTATTTTTCAGCAGAATTGGTAGTTCTAAAGCTTTGCCCAATTTCCATTTCTAACTTGCATCTAAACCAATGATTGGGGACTACTTTTATTGATTGAATGCTTGGAAAGTGACAAGTAGGCAAGTGCAGGAGTTGTACAAATGGGATGTAGTTGTCAAACAAGTGGATATAGGATTCTAATGGTTATGAGCCAATTTATAAACTCAGATAAACCTTCCCCAGTGCTCCGAGTTATCTAGACAAATAGGAGTGCTTTGCGCATAGATGGACAAGATATCCCCAAATGGATAGTTTGGGTTATTGAAATGTCTTCCTTCTTCCATATGAATCCCCTTAATTGGACAAACACTCTCCTTGCTCAAATGGGCCTCCTTTTGTCCTACAGAATTTCCTTCAATCCTTGCACCTCCATTCTTTGTCTCCCAAACTCATGCTTAGATGTGGATGTTGGAATTTCCTTTCCAATTGATCTTCTGAGAGTACCTGTCAACTAGAGAATGCTGAGAATTGGGAGCGCTGATTTTTATATGCCTTGAATTAGAAATTCATAAATCCCCATGACAACAGTGTTGTTACTTCTCTCTTTCTCTCTGTTTGTTTGTACTCACTCTCTTGCTCCCACTAGCACTCCTCACAGTTTCTCTTCAACTCAAGAGAATGGCAAGCCATATAGGTAGGAGTATGGACAACATCCATTCCACATACACATTCCTCATTGGGTTGTGGAGCATGTTCATATGAGGAATCTGTGTATCCTGACAAATCCTGATAGCAAAGTTTATTGCAGCAAAGTTCTAGACTAAGCTATCTATTCTTCCCCCTCAATTCACTTTTCTCACTTCAACTTTTCTTCCCATCAGTTCCAAATATTTCTCATTTCAAAGATTTTTTTTTAAATTTTCCTTGTTGACAACATGAGCCTTGAAGTACATTGACAGACTACACAAGCATGGAACCACAATGTAATGTCCCCATTTTTGGAATGATCACTGGAGAAGGCCTAAGAGGCTAATTTTCACACTTTGGGATTTTTGGTGGGCAAATTGAGTGTAGAAATTGACTTGTCATATTTTTCTAATAATTTTGATGTATTTATTTGAAATAAATCAATTTGTCTTCTAGTGGAGTGAACCATCTTGGGATGGTTAGAAGTGCGGAAAATGGTCATTTGAAGGACGGCTTGGCATAAGGCAATTTTGGTATCATTTCATTTGATTTTTATGATCGCCCTTGAAGAAGATAAAATATGGAATCTTGGCAATTAAGAGGGATGACTTGGTTTGAGATATCATGTGTGCCTTGGAGGAAGGAACATTTGTAATTCATAAAATAAATGGCCTTGAGGAGAAGCGACCCATTGGAGGAGGTGAAAATGTTTATTTTGTGATCCCTTACCTTAAGGAGGACGGCATGGCTTGAGATTAGTTCATGTTCCATTATGTGAACAGGTTTGTCCTCATTTAGAGAAGGAGAAATGAAAGAAAACAAGAATTAGTTTTTGTTTTGGGTCGGCCTAGAAGGAGGAAGGCTTAAAAACAAATCTTTAAGTTGTTTTGAGGAACGCCAACCTAGCACAACATGGGGTCGGCCTCATAAGGAAGAGAAAATAATAAAAGAAGACAAGTCTTTAAACTTGAGCGCCTAAACTTGGATGGGTAGGCCATCTTGGAGTGAGAAATTAATAAAATAAAAAGGTAAGCATGCCTAGGTCGGCCAGCTAGAAGACAGAAGGGAAAACATGTATAAAAGCAAGTTGTTTGGAGTCATTTGAATCATCAATCAGCTTATCATTTTATTTCCTGTGGATTTACAACTTGTTTGCATCATTTTTCCAAGGACGAAAACCCTTGTGAAATAAGATGGATTGGACGAAAACCCAATCTCATCTTCGAGATGGATTCATACGGAATTCACAATTGCACTTCATTGGAGATTCAAGGAACGGAAGGGCAGATTTGCAAATCAGATTTTCAGGTCAGTTTTGGAACAGCAGGTTCGTGGTGTGTGTGAGACATTGAAGCTAGGGTTTTTCCCTAGATAGGTGCGCCACAATTGGAGGATTCAAGGCATTCAAATTATATAATCTTGGAGTTGCAATTTCATCATCATTTGGAGCAGAATTCTAATTATTTTGGAGCAGCATTTGGACAATTTGGGAGCAGAGCTCTGGAGCAGCTTTGAAGACTTTTTTGAAGCAGACTGATCCCTAAACTTGGAGTGCCACTTTGTGAAGGGTGATTTTGTGTATTGGAGGCTACTTTCCATGTGATTAGGGTTTCTAAACCCTAAACACAACAGCAGACCTGTGCGCTAACATTTCAAAGGTTTTGAATCATCATTTGTCATCTTTTTGGTATGTAAAACATTTGATTTTTGTTGGAATTGTAGTGCCAACAATCCAACTATGTTTGGGCATGTTTGAGCCCTAGAACTTGATGTAATTTCCATTTCAAGATATTCAGTTTGGAGCAGCAGACTTGCATACTCAGAAATCAGAATTGTTTGTCATATGTTTGGCTCTTGAATGGTTGCTGTTCATCATTGCAATCATAGCTAATAGCCTAATACTATCTACTTGTTCAGTATACTTTGTGGATGTTTGGCACATGTTTTATTGGTTGTTCATAAGCGTTAAAATTCAGAAAAAATAAGATCAGTTTTCAGACTTAGGGTTAGGGCAGAAATTGAATTAAGAAGTGCAGAAAATCAAATCAGAATCTAGGGTTTTGAGCAGAAATGAAAATGCAGAAATTTAGGGCAGAATTCACAATACAAAAATCAGAAAATTAGGTCAATATCCGTTTGGGATATTACACACAATGGGTCCAACAGAGACAAATGATTCACACAGATGACAAGCAGTATTTGATATGACAATGCAAAAATTGTAGATACCAAACTCATCCATGATAGAATAAACACAGAAACCATTGAAAAAAAACATTGCAACACAAAATCATCACATAACATAGAGAACACAAAATAGAGAGGTAAAAAATTCGATTACCAACAACATGTACAATGGGACCAGGCCTGACCATGATGGACATAATGGAAATCCATACCTCGTCCAATTTCTCCATCACATAAATATTAATCTTTGTGAGCAAGTGCAACAGTCAGGAGAAAACCCCATCAGCGACCCTCAATTCCAACAAAAAACTAACTTATAGACTAAATAAATCATTGTTTAACATAACATATCATAATTTGATATTATCTTTTAATGACTAATTACATTCAAAGTTTGCTCTCTACAAGAAGATTTGGGAAAGTTACCATTTCTTGCAGAAGTAAGCCTTGTTCCTGCTTCCAGAGAAATGCTAGAGAGACAAGCCCCAACCTGGAACAAACATTCTCTATCCTTGATCTTTGATAGTTAGATGCTATTGCACCAGATGAAACCCCTCCAATATCAGGAATTTGTCTTTTGACTTCACTCAACAAAATCAATAAGTCTTCAACTTCATCCCCTTCGGTTCCAATATACTTAAGCTCTTGATACCTAAAAGGAAAGGCAAAAGATTCACTAACCTGTTAAAAAGTAAACAATAAAGTTTTGAGGAAATTATCATAAAATAAAATTGAAGAATGTAATTTACATAATATTGATATAGGACCTACTGACATCTGTAGTGCCCAATTTTATGAATTCTCGAGAAAAATTGAAATAAACATTTCTAAGGACCTGCAAGTGTTTCTAACTTTCTAGAGACAAGCAGGAGTAACTTTAATTGCATAAGAAATACGCTAAACATTCTAAGACTGTATCATTCACGGAAATAAGGATTCATAAACTGTCTGTCTACTCCATTCAAATTCGCCAACCTCATTTAACTCAGCAAATAGAAAGTCTGTTGATCCATAATTTCCACCTGAATTAATTAGAAACTAGGGAATCAAGAAAATAAATTACAGTTCTACTTGGACATTCAAATGACAGTGTTAATGTGGAGAAATTAAAGAGCTACTCATAAATAAATGAAGTGCTTAAATGAAAATAAACAACAAAAACACAAGATTTTTATCCTACAAAAACCCTCCAAGGGATTAAAAACCAGTTGGTAGAGGTAATTGCTCTTCTACTGGAGTGTATTGCTCAATGGACAAGTAAAGGTGTATTACATTTACTATCAAGCCCTTTTACTTCAGCTCTACTTCTAGATGACACAATCTTTTTAATTCTCTTCTTTGTGGATCATTGTGGATGATCAAACCATACTCTCCATATTTCTTTACAAATGTTGCTGTTGGAGCATCCCTTTTATCGAATTGAAGAACTCCTAAATGGAATTGGAAGTGGAAGCATCGATTGTTCATCTCACATTCTGTTTTCTTTTGTTGGAGGTTAAATCCACAACGCAGGTTTGACTTCGGTCGTTTCCACAAGCGTGGATTCATCCCACATTTTCTAATACTGTTTTTTCCGGATTTTTCATAAGTGTATTATTTGTGACCGAACTTATCTACTCCTGGGTCTATTACAAATTGTGCCTTCCTTCTTGTTGAGTTTTTAGACCCACAAAAGTTTATATTTTTGGGATTTAGGTAATCTCACCCCATTTGTAAATTTTCTTTTGGTGTGTATCAGCTTAACAACTTTTATTGTTAGTAGTTATGAGTTTTCCACAGTCCATGAAGATAACAATAACAGTTTTTGGATTCAACTGTGTTCATTTTTCTGCATCAACTTTTCGGATCAATGTTCAATGATTTTTCACTCATTCTAATGATGGATCATCCAATCATTGAGCGTTGATCTGAAACGTCGATGCAAAAAAACTAACACAATTGAATCCAAAAGCTCTTATTGTTAACTTTTGTTGTGCTGAAACTCCAATAGCTACAATTTTCTTATGATGCTCATGGCAAACAACAATGACTGCAATGGGTTCGGAACAATAATTGTCCTTCCTATTGTTAGTTTACAGATTTGTCACTTAACTCTATATTCTCACGCCCACATAATGACAACTGTACTAACAGTTGAGTTCGATTGCAATGATGTTTGCAATGACTCGCTGCTTGTTTTACAAGGCGTAGCTACCTTCGAAAGATTTTAAATGAATGAAAACCGTGTGTGCTTTTAACCAGAAAGCAATAAAGGCATTCAGTCTCAAAGAATAACTCAATAATAAAAAAGCACAAAGACTTCATATAGCGATGTTCACAATCTAATATCTTTCATAACATAATCATCACTGCAATTATTCATCAAAAGAGAAACAATCCACAGCAATGAGCTTCAATAGAGATTCCCAATTATTCCAATATAAAACTGTAATTTAAAAAGTTGATAGACATTCAACATAAGAAGAATGCACATTCATCCACCATAACACAAAGTTTGCGATATCTGAATTCAACTTCCTAAACTTCTATTCATATATTGAAAATAACTAAAATAGAGAAAAAAACAGAAAATGACCAATCAACAACACAAAGTTTGCCAAAAGATCCTAATAGCATTGATAGGCCTCATATTTATAGCCTTGTCTTAGGATAATTGTCTTTAAACAATAACGGCTTTTTGAAGACAGCCGATTAAAGCATAAAATAATAATAAAGTCTTTCAAATAAGTTTTTAGAGCATTTTAAAGAAATGACATAAACAAGAAAACACATGACGTGGCAACACTATGATCTCCTTCACAAACCGCTTCCTCTCCTTTGTCTTGTTCTCCCGCACTCATTGAATCCACCTGTGACCTAAGCCTTGCTTTATATAACTCTTGTACCTGGAAATGATGGGAGTTAAGATTTTGCCACTTGGACTAAGAGTAATGTGCACTCGAAGTCTCCATTTACTTATTGTTCTCTCCGCATCCGCCAATCTCTTTGTAATGTTCCATTTTTCAGCCTAGTCAGCTATGGGCCCGATAGCCTATTTCCGGAATCCCAATAGGCTGTGGTATGGTAAGGGGTTCCCCTTTGTGAAGATCTTTGGTTCAGTATTCTTGTTGGTATCTGATGTTGGTTTTGAGCTCGGTGATGTTTCTGGATGACTATGCAACTTTCGGAAGTTTGTTCGGCTTCCTGGATTGCTCTCCACGATTCTTGGAGGAGCCGTCTATTTTTAGAAAGTCACCCGGAAGGCATCGTTATTCATCCCTATTGTGGACATATTGTCTGGAGGACTTTGAGTATTATGTACAAAAACTTCATTCATCAGAGGGGTGGCTGGAACTTCAAACAAAGTACGAAATGCACTATCTTCACTAATTTGTTGAAAAATGGAGGAGTCATCACCTGGCATGGGAGACACCGAAGGAGTCATACGGTCAACCTGAAGCTGCTGTAAAGCATCAAGTTTCTTATCCACTTCTGGTCCTCTAACTATAGGTGCACCATCCTGTTCACAAACACCTTTCAGTCTCCTAGCCTCTTCAGGTTCCTCCCCATCCTCCTTGTTGTGAACCAACTTTGGGTCGACTTGTCTCCACACTGGTCGAGGCTCTTTGATTTCCAGAGGCATGGGAGGTTTCTTGCTCCTTGGTCACAGGTTCTTTCTGAACAGAGGAGGATACAGTGCACTCCCTAAACTTTCCTTTTAAACACCTCTTAGTCTTTTCCAAGACAAAGGAAGACCGAGCATTAAGATCAGTAATTTCCTTCTCCGACCATTTGATACGAGGCAAAGGTTTAGCAACAACAATATTAAACTCCTCATCAATAATTTCAAAATTATCATCAACACCACTGGGAACCTGCAGAGGCAAATTGAAAGCACGAATTATCATCCACACAGTCTTCCCTATAATCTTCCAAATGGGGCTGATGTTCATAGAGGTTTCCTCCATTCAAATTCTTCTTAATGAAGTTTTTGCTATCAAATAGTAATCTCCCTAAGAGAGGACGAAAATTATACTCTGCCAAAATCCGCTCAATATTTTTAGCATTGTCATTGGATTTAAAAGAAAAGAATGATAAGGACACAAGGAAAGCATATCCCTTCTTCTTCATGTTGTGATTCTTGTTATTCACATATACCATTTGGTGGCAAACTTCCAAAAGAATGAAATAATCATAGGCATACTAGGGCAACTTCAAAGGAACCTGCTCAAAACCACCAATTCTAAGGTAGGTAAACCTATCAAACTGGATATAATAACTCCCATATCTCATAATTAACCTAGCAGCCTCAGGAGAAATCCTTACATCCGGTCTACCTTCAATCATTTTTACATTAAACATCAAAAATGCATCACACACACGCCGATAATATTTGACACCAACATCTCTTTGCAATTGAGGAAAATATTTGTATACAACTATGCCTGGTGTTAAGGGACCCTGAGTCCTCAACCCTGTCCAGACAACCTCTTTACTGGCCAACATGTAAAACAGATATGAACACATGTAGAAAGACTTCTTTTGATAGAAATTTGCCAATTCATTTAGTTGGTCGCTTATCAATTTAGCCCAATCCACAAATTGTGATTCACTAGATACAACCAGAGTAAACTGACACATCCACTTTTCAAAAGAATCAAACTCTTCATTTCCAACTACACGATGCAACAAGGTGATCATATCTGATATCTCCTCTTTGAAGTGTGCTCTTTTCAGATTGGAGGGTACTTGAGATTTCCCCTTCTTCTCTACTTTCAACTGGTTCTTCGCAATGGAGGTGAGACACCAATCTTTCATGTTGAGAAAATAATTCCAACCACCAATAACAGACATTTCTACAAATTCTTCCCTCTCCGGTAATCTCAGGGCACGGGAAACAGTCTCCGCATCAATCTTTGCTACCACAGAGTCGTTGTGGGCTCTTATCTCTTGGGATTCTGGATGATAATTATTTACACATGCAAGGACCAGGTCTGGGCACGGCACAACTGGTGGAAAACCCCCGACGCAAGCTAACCGGCTAGTCAAGGTTTTCTCGGTCAATGGTGGCTTGGGGTTTTGCTCCAACCTACTCCAAAAATCCTTCAAGTCTATGTGCCCCAATTCGGTGTCTCTCACCTTGGCTAGACCATTTTCAATAATAGAAGCAATGGGAAAACTTAATATCCCCATTTTCGAAGGGATCACCTTGGGAGAGGCTATGGGTTGGTTTTCACACTGTGGGGTTTTTGGAAGAAGAATCAAGGGTTGGATATGACTTGGCATATTTTTATGATGGGTTTGATGTGTCCCTTGCATTTTATATCTTTTTCTCTCCATGGAAGCAAGCCATTTGGAGGAGTCTTGGGTGTGGAAACTTGTCGTGTTGTGTGATGAAATTGTTAACATGTTCTTTATGATGCCACTTTGGATAAATGATATCACTTGATCATATATGCACGCCAACTTGGAGGAGTATTTATTGGGTGCATCTTGGATTTGGACAACCTATGGAAGAGAAACAAAGGATAAAATATTAACTATGCCTTGGCGCTTGGAGGAAGGTTGCGTGGAGAAAAAAGAGAAGACAAAATTCACGTCTTTAATTTGAATTTTCTTGGCGCCTTCATGGTCTAATGATGGTCGGCTCTCTTAGAGGGAAAAGTGGTTATTAAAATAAAATAATATCTCTCTCTAGGTCGGCCTCAAGGAATGAAGATAAATCATGTATAAATATAAGTTAGTTTTTGGTATTTGGAATCATCAATCATTCACTCATTCACACATCATTTGGAGTTTATCTCTTGGAGGACTTGAGACGAAAACCTTGAGTTCTTGGGAGAAGTTGAACGAAAACCTAGCTTTTCCTATGGAGGATTCCGTGACGGGAGTTCACTTGTGCTTCATTGATAATTTGTGGAGAAGAGGAGCAGATTGCTAAATCAGATTTGGAGATCATCTTTGAGGCTTCCCTTGGCGTGGATTGTTGCATCTTTGACTAGGGTTTGACCTAGATTTGGAGCGCCACCTTGGAGGAAGGTTGATTGCATTCTTGGAGGCGAAGTTAGAGTTTGTCATTGCTGATTAGGGTTAGGGCAGAGAAGAATTCTATAGAAGCAGCAGTGCAGGCCTGATTTCAACCTAATTCCTTGGCGTGGGCATCAACATTGTCTTAGGATTTCATCCCTCTTTGGAGCGTCATCATTGGAGAATCATTTTGTGGTGGTTTGTGGGCATCCATGGCATCATTGATCACACTTTTTGAAGCAACAGACCTAGCAGACCTGAGTTCCCTAATTTGGAGCAGAATTCTTTGGTAATTGAAGGTTCTAGGGTTAGGGTTCCGTGCCCTAATTGGAGCAGCACTCATTGGAGGACTTTGCTATCACCTCGGAGGTCATTTTGCATTGTTTTTGGTATGTGCAACCTTAGGGTTTAGGGCAGAGTATAGCTGGGCATGTTTGTCATGTTTGCCCAAGACAATTGATGTAATTGAAGACTTGTCATATTCTGATTTTTATAGCAGCAGACTTCTGATTTAATTTTCAGTCATTTGTGGTTGCCAATTGAAGTGGATTCATTGCATATTTGGTTGTGAAATTCAAGTATTTGATTGGTAAACATATTGGCAATGATATTATGATGTTTTGGCATGATTTATGGGCTGTTGTATGCATTTATTTAAGTCTGATTTGTAGTTCAGAAGTTAGGGTTTGAGAAGGAAACTAAAGTGCAAAAATTAGGGCAAAATTCCAAATTAAGAAAAATCAGAGTTTCCCAAGTGTAGAAGTTTGGAAAGTCCGTAAATCAAAAATTGTCCAAAATATCCCATTTTGGGATATTACGGTGGTGTCAAAGCCATAATCTTGCCAGCCTAGAGTGTTTGATCATACATGGAAGACAAAGAGATGGAATCATTTAGACAAAGCCAAGATAAATTGAAGAAGGAGATTGATAAATGGTTGTATGAACAAGAGGCCACTCAAATCTTTGAAGAGTACAACGCTTCATCACTTGATTTCAGGTTAGCAACTCCTTTTGGATTTTTCTTGAAGGTTCATGAAGATGGAAATCCAGGGAAGGAAGATCTATATGCCTACATCCGATCAGTAGTCATCTATGGAGAAAGGTTAGAGAAGAAAGAAGAATCACTTGTTTGTGACTTGCAGCCTACAAGTGACCGTGAGGAAGGCAAAAATCAGTCAACATGCATTGAAGATTGGACTCCAAGCCCTAGAGAAGATAAAGACAAGAGTTCACTTCAGCCCTATGAGGATAAAGGCAAAGGAGAGTCACCTTTTGAGGTTACAAGTGAAGAGTACGTGGGACTTCATGATAGCTACATGGGTGAAAAAGGTACCGCCATGAAGATTGCCAAGATGGATCAGCTACCTGAAGGTATGAGTTTTGATGATGTCCCATTACTTGACCATGGCATTGTTTCACTTTCTTTACATCATGATGGAAAGGGTTCAAATTGCACTTTGAGAAATCTTGAAGAAGATATTGTTCATGCATATGAGAGCAATTTAGAAATATTGTTATGTAGTGGACAAAGAGATCTTGCTAAAGAGTTGACGGATCCCTTGGTGGATAAGGAGGTCATAGTTGTTTCAGCCATTGAGGAAAATAATGAGGTAGAAGATTCTACCTACTACTTTGATGGAGATCCTTTGATTGAGCATAATAATGACTTAGCTTTCACACATGGGTGTAATGGAGAAGATGTCAAGGAAAAAGTTGATTTGTGGAGGCATGATCATGATATGTTGCATGAAGACCTTGGGTTTCATAAGTCTAATCACTTGGAAGGACAATTGGAGACAAATGGAGGTAAGCTTGTGGTTGCCCTAACTCATTTTGACCATGTTCATAAAGTGATGGCAGATTTGTGTTAGAAAGCTTTAGAGAGGCATGAATACTTTGAAGAAGATCTGTATCTTGCCGGTTTTCAAGAGCTCCAAGAGGCCTTGGCTATGGTGAAGTCAAACTACTTGCATCTACTTGCAGATAGAGATCATCTCTTCAAGATTGGGGAGATATACACTAACACTTTGAGAAGGGAGGAAGATGAAATGGATAAACTCACTTTGGAGCTTAAGGACACTATGGATTCCTTGTAGAGGACTCAAGAGGCCCTTCAAGAATCAGAAGATCATGTGAAGAAGCTTCATTGGGAGTTGAGCATGGCACATTCCTCATCATACACAACAGAGTTTCTAACTTCTATGGCAGCCACATCCAATGGAAAACAATGCAACATGAAGATGGCAAAGAGTAGAAGCATGGAGGACAGACTTGAAGGATCCTATGATGAAGCCATAAGGGTAGAAGAGACTTATACACATGTGGATTCAGTTTGCAGCCATGATACACCTGATTTTCCATTAAAGACATCACGTGGACCTGCCCTAGTTGATGATTACTCACTCATGGAGGAAGAGGAGGTTAGGGTCTACAAGGACAGCACTCAAAGGCATAAGGTAAGGACTGATTTTCTGATGTGTAACAGCAGTCCCTTGTCTTCACATCATCATGACATGGCAGCCAAAAGGACTAGCCTTGAGGCTGGTGATTTTTATGGAGAGACTCATGTTGGATCGGCACTTGAGGGAGAACATGCAAAAAGTAGGAAGGAGGTGTTTGAAATGGATGAAAATACTATGGAAAGGTATGACAGAAGTTCTGATTTTCTGATTTGGAACAACAGTCTTTGTTTTTGCATTATCATGAGTTGGCAGCCCTAACACAAGGAAGTTAGTGGGAAAACTCCTCTTGTTGGCACTCATTTAGGAGTCAAACATGAGACCTTATTTGTGTGTCCAAGACACAAGAGGACCGAGTTAGTACACTATGACATGGCAGAAGCAAAGAAGATTCAAAACATGTGGCATATGAAGGGTAAGCATTGTATAGTTGCCAACCAAGTGGAGCGATCAGTTTTGTACAGTGAGAGGTATGATTCAGAATTCTTTGTTTATTCACATAGCTTGCTTCATGGGGATATGGTGTCACTTCTTTTGGAGAGCCATTTGAAGGCTCACGTCATACACTTGGATGGCATTATGGAGCATGCACTCTGTGGATTAGCCACTAGTGTTATGACCACACATGTAGAGGGAGACACGAGTGAGGCAATTTTGGTTTGGCATTTGATCATTCACAGAGTACTTGAGAAGTTTGCTTGTGATGAGTCCCATCATGTTGATGATTCTTTGGTGGAGTATGAGGCTGCCCTACTTAAGGGATTTGAGACTCATGTCATGGAAACACTTGTTTTTTATTGGCATCCACTTGAAGGAATGGAGTTTCAGCTGAGCTATGACACAAGGTATGGAGGTATTGTCATAAGGATGCTTGATTTTGACTATTGAGTTACTAATGCTTGTATTTCAGCTGGGCTATGGCTTAGGGTTTGGAGATGAGCATGAAGACATTGGTGTTGCAGCCCTAATTCTTGAGTCACTACTTCAAGCATGAATGAGAGATGGCTGTTCTACATTTTCATACAAGGATTTGCTTGGGAGTACTTGGAGGACAGCAGATGATGGGGTGTTTTGGAGGGGCTTGGACCATCCCTTCATCATTGGAGGATGGTGTATGGATGATAATCTATCATCATATGTCATTAGAGGTATTATTTGCATCCACATAGGTTTGATTTTCAGTTGGGAGGTTGTTGTTCTGATCTACATCAGCAACCTAAGAGGAGTCGATAGGTATTGTTTTGCACCTATGATGGGAGTTTGCACATCCATGGGAGATCCATAGAAGTTGGAGAGTGGTTTGATGTTGCTAGCACTTTGAGATGCTTCTATCTCTTCATGAATGCCGGATGCGATGATAGGATGATTTGGGATCCGGGTGGTGGCATGTTTGGTACATCACTTCATTGGGATTTTGATGAGTTGCTTCACAACTCATGGAGCATTGATGATGATTTTATCAAAGTGGAGCAGCGGAAGCTTGGAGACTTGCAGTTGTGTTTCAGAGTTCATACTCTTCATCACTTGTTGGCAGGGATGGCATTCTTTAGGGCTTCGGGTTGGCATAGTGTTTGGTTCTTATTAGACTTAGCACTCATGGAGGATGGAGCCTTGGGAGTTTTGGAGATTGTTGCACTTGTGGTTGCGGGCATATTTTCAGAATCTGGAGGATGGGGCCAGGTCGAGCTCGCGTGTGTATGGCTTTGGCTACTGGAGCTCACTTCGCATTGCCTTCTTCACATTCTTTTTGGGAGGTACAGCCACAGGTGGAGATGTTGTGTGGTCACAGGGAATTTGGACGGATGGAGATACATGTCATTTGACATTATCTCACAAGATGCAGGGTATTTAGCTGGATGGAGGTATATGTCATTTGACACTACCTCACTTGTTGCATACTTGTCATTGCTTGAAAACAAGCAGTTCCGAGAAGGGAGGACTGTAATGTCCCCCATTTTTGGAGTGATCACCTTGGGAGAGCCTATGGGTTGGTTTTCACACTCGGGGATTTTTAGAAGAAGAATCAATGGTTGGATATGACTTGGCATATTTTTATGATGGGTTTGATGTGTCCCTTGTGTTTTATATCTTTTTCTCTCCATGGGAGCGAGCCATTTGGAGGAGTCTTGGGTGTGGAAACTTGTCGTGTTGTGTGATGAAATTGTTAACATGTTATTTATGATGCCACTTTGGATAAATGACATCACTTGATCATTTATGCACGCCAACTTGGAAGAGTATTTATTGGGTGCATCTTGGATTTAGACCACTGATGGAAGAGAAACACTAAAATATTAACTATGCCTTGGCGCTTGGAGGAAGGTTGCGTGGAGAAGAAAGAGAAAACAAAATTCACATCTTTAATTTGAATTTTCTTGGCACCTTCATGGTCTAATGCTGGTCAGCCCTCTTGGAGGGAAAAGTGGCTATTAAAATAAAATGATATCTCTCTCTAGATCGGCCTCAAGGAATGAAGATAAATCATGTATAAATATAAGTTAGTTTTTGGCATTTGGAATCATCAATCATTCACACATCATTTGGAGTTTATCTCTTGGAGAAGGACTTGAGACAAAAACCTTGAGTTCTTGGGAGAAGTTGGACGAAAACCTAGCTTTTCCTTTGGAGGATTTCGTGACGAGAGTTCACTTGTGCTTCATTGATAATTTGTGGAGAAGAGGAGCAGATTGCTAAATCAGATTTGGAGATCATCTTTGAGGCTTCCCTTGGCGTGGATTGTTGCATCTTTGACTAGGGTTTGACCTAGATTTGGAGCGCCACCTTGGAGGAAGGTCGATTGCATTCTTGGAGGCGAAGTTAGAGTTTGTCATTGCTGATTAGGGTTAGGGCAGAGCAGAATTCTATAGCAGCAGCAGTGCAGTCCTGATTTCACCCTAATCCCTTGGCGTAGGCATCAACATTGTCTTAGGGTTTCATCCCTCTTTGGAGCGCCATCATTGGAGAATCATTTTGTGGGCATTCGTGGCGTCATTGATCACATTTTTTGGAGCAGCAGACCTAGCAGACCTGAGCGCCCTAATTTGGACCAGAACTCTTTGGTGATTGAAGGTTCTAGAGTTGGGGTTTCATGCCCTAATTGGAGCAGCACTCATTGGAGGACTTTGCTATCACTTCGGAGGCCATTTTGCATTGTTTTTAACTTTTTGGTATGTGCAACCTAGGTTTAGGGCAGATTATTGTTGGGCATGTTTGTCATGTTTGCCCAAGACAATTGATGCAATTGAAGACTTGTCATATTCTGATTTTTATAGCAGCAAACTTCTGATTTAATTTTCAATCATTTGTGGTTGCCAATTGAAGTGGATTCATTGCATATTTGGTTGTGAAATTCAAGTATTTTATTGGTAAACATATTGGCAATGATATTATAATGTTTTGGCATGATTTATGGGCTGTTGTATGCATTTATTTAAGTCTGATTTGAAGTTCAGAAGTTAGGGTTTGAGCAGAAAACTAAAATGCAGAAATTAGGGCAGAATTCCAAATTAAGAAAAATCAGAGTTTCCCAAGTGTAGAAGTTTGGAAAGTCCGTAAATCCAAAATTGTCCAAAATATTCCATTTTGGTATATTACAGAAACCCTGATATTTGTATTTCATTCTCACCCCCTTGAGAAACCAGTAAAGGAATGCTTCTATAATTACAAAAAGATACCACACAAAATCCTAGAACATGTGGGGAAGACAAGCAATCCGAACTCATGAAAGACGAATTCTCTTTCCACTATACCGAATAAGAAAATCCAAATTTACAGTAGAAGAGAGTGAGTGAGAAAGAAGCTTCAATCAGCTGACCTGGTTATAGCAGCTCGTGCATTACAGTGGTAGAGGAAGTCGCGCCAGAATTCTCTGAAACAATATACCAGCAACAATGTAAAATGAAGTGTTTGTGAGGGTGGCAGCTCATATAAAAATGCTTCAATAAATTCCACTGAATATGACGGCACGTACGGCGGTACATTCCATTAATAAGCCGCTTTAAATTTCCAATGAAAAATGTGTTGTTGAGCTTTCCAAGATAATCCATATCACGATGAAAGGACAGGTGCCACTTTCTCCGTACATAGCAATAAGAAGCAAGATGGCCTTCAATATGCTGACTAGGCGTTGAAACGGCAAATCAGTAATTTTTAAAATTTACGAACCACAACTATAAGCTAGTCGGGAGTTAAGAAGTTTGAGAAACCTCCGACTTGCCAATCGGGAAAGGTTTAACAATGAGAACTAAATGAATGACCGACAAACAAGACTTACCTCATGACTCGAGAAAGTATCGGTTAATCGGCAAGTTTTGAGAACTTAGAACCCACCGACAGAGGTTTCAAAGAGTTGCAAATCACCGATTGCAAAGGAAAAACTCATAAGGAAAAGCCGCGAACCTTTTCAAAGGGGAGCACAATGAAGACTTAAGGAAACATTACATTGACACAAAGATGGCAAAATTTTGAAAATGTGGTAACAGCTATACACATGAATTGGTACCAATACATATTGTAATAAAAGATTAGCACCCTACAACTCTTGTACATGCTTCTTCAAAGATTCATATCTGTTCTGCTGATTTTCTTCAACCCCTTGTGATGCATGCAACAGACTAGAATGATTGCCTTTTTCTGATTTTCTTCAATCCCCAATGCCACATACATTTGTGCTTACAGTGATTTCCATGGACCAAGCCATGAATGATCCTCTTTATGTTTTGGAGGTCATTTTACAATGCTTTTGAAAGCTTATTATAAAGTGGTACTTCTTGTTGCATCTATGTACAAAGAAGGCCTTACATTTTTACAATGTTTACAATTTGAAATTGTCCATCTTACAACTATGCACATGCTACAATTGTGACAGATTTTGGTGCACAATACAATAATGAAATCCATCACTGTTATACTCTTGGCTGCCCCTTACTTGCCCATACATATGTTAATTTTCAGACCATGGTAAGCAAATTCTGCACTCAGACAATTTAGTCCTAAAACTGGGAAGCTTAAAACAAAAAACAAAAATCAATCAAAACAATAATCTCTAACTATGCTACTCTACAAACACATACTGCTGAAAATTTGAATAGCGAATACCTGTCTTCTCATTAAATCTGAAAAGAAATACACTGTACTGGAATGAAGTTGTAGAAAATGCATTATAATTAAAATTGGAATATGTGCCCTTTAAATAGACAAGTGCACTAAGAATCTAACTAATAGAAACTAGATGAGATATCAAGCAAATCTCCAAATCAAGCTTACAACTCATTGGAGTGACACTTAGATTGACTGATTAATCACTAGTATGACTAATCAATCAACCTAATCTAACAACTAATAACCCCCAATCAAAGTAGTTGAGACTAAGTTACATCCACAAATCACTCATGTCTCAAATAGCTGATTGGGCACTAATCTCAAAAAAGACTCTGAAAATAGCTGGGCCTCATTCTATATAAGTACATCCTCTCCATGCCAATCTCTCTAATGTGCACAATTGTCAATGATTTGTTGTCACTATTGTGTCATCACTATGAGAACACTAGCTAAGCAACTCGAGGTAAAAACTCTTAACTGAAAGTGCTCTCCACCGATCCAAGTCTCTCTTAACATCTCAAATTTCTGACAACTAAAGCAAAATCCTCAACAAAATCAACTCCCTCTTTTTGAGAGAATCCTCTAGCAACTAGCATAAGAGTCTCATCAAGATCAACTCCCTCCTTCTAAGAGACTTCTTTAGTAATAAATTTGTCCTAGTACTCTTCAATATTCTTGTTAGTAGCATGTATGGAATCAATCAATAACTCCACATAAGTTTTAGAAACTGTCTCCATAAAGCTAGAAGGACAATCCTCCATCGTGGCATCTTGCCATACTTGCTTGACTGGATTACCAAGTAGCTTGTAAAGGCCATCATCTCAAAGTCCTTTGGCCAAAACTTGACCATGTTCAAGGCTACATTTTCTAATGATCACATGCTAACCATCAAACTCAATGATACACTATAGATTTGTCATGCAAGAAACTAAAAGAAGACTCTTCATTAAACTAGCAACATACAAGACATCATCTACCTACAAGAACATCACCTTAAGACACGTAGAAGGAAATGGAGCCCAATCCAATAACTGGACAAGTGGCATCATTGCCCAACTTCACCTGTATGCCATCCACTCGTTCTTGAAGTCTACTAAAAGCCTTCTGATTGAAGGTCATGTGGTTGGATGCTCCTTGATAGCCGGCCTTGCTTTGCAGAATTGGATAAAATTATTATTAAATCTGATTTGTACAGCCAATAAGAACCTGTACAAACTGTTGTAGTGCTGCTAGCGAGAGGGGTACGGATATGGTTGGGTTTGTACAGCCTATTTGGCAGCTAGAAAAATGCTCCTCCAATGCAGATCACTCCAAAATGTTGACCCAATGTTGATCGCCCTCAATGAAAATGTTGGAAAATGTATTAAAAATGCAAATCGCCCTCCAGTGATTTCCTTTGTAATAAACTAGGCACCTACTCCAAAAGATTATTGGCCCAAAACAAAGTTTGTTATTAGCTTGAAATAAACTTCAATGCCTAACACATGAAAATAAGAAGTACAGCACTATTAGATAATCCTTTCAACATTTAAAATAAAACCAGTACCTAGCATAGAAATAAAGGTACAGCCACCCTCAGCTAGTATGGCCTTCTAGTTTGGCTTCACAAAATACACATCCATTTTTAAATAAAATATACTCTAGGATGCTATCATAGAAACTGAAATTAACACCACACAGGCTACATCAGAAAACATTGACAACTTACATTCTAAAGCAACCTGGAAAACTGATAAAATCACAATTGTTCAGCACCAATGTGATTTATGGGCGAAATCACCAAATCCAACAAGGAGGGTTTTCGTCCTCCAAACTAGTATTCCAAGAGGGTTTTCGTTCTCAAGAAATATGGAGAAACTCAAGTTCTCACTCAGAGAAAATAGCAAATAGCAATATTCAATCTAACCGTGTCTCTGTGCACAACACCTCCTTTTATAACATTTTGAGGGAATAAAATATTATTTTCCTTATTCCTTCATATTCTTCTCAAAATAATAAATAAAACATTTTATTGTGTGCAAAAGTCCCCTTTATGTCCCCTTGAACCTAGCGCCACTTAACTACACAACGTAAAGCACCTTTTAGTTTTTATTAAATAAAAAGAATAAACTGCCAAATAGAAATATAAAGTTACTTTTTGACAACTTAAAATAGTTATTTAATATGTTAACTGTTTTCCGCACAACCACCAAAGTTACGGAAAATATTAAAATAAGCCAATTACTCTTTCCAGACAACTCTGCCAACACTATTATTGTATATATCTCTCGTCCGTAGAAAATTGGCGCTCTCCAAGAAGGATGGACTTCTCCAAGAATTTGGGAACTTTCCAAGAATGTTGGAAAGGACCAAAAAAGGGACATTACAAGTCCTCCCTCCCCAAAATTGCTTGTCCTCAAGCAATGCAAACTCCACCAATTGCTCAATCCTGGGGAAAAAATCAATGTGATTCCAAGATCCCAAAGTTTGTGAGTCCTTTTTGATGTACTATGCTGCAATACACCTTCAAATGAAAAACCTCTTTCACTCTTCTTGCTAAAAGCACAACTATCTCTTGCAAGAATTCAACAAACTCACCAAAAAACTACTTTGTTTTACCATGTTTCTGCTGCTCCATTCTAATAAAAAATAAAAACTCCATGTAAATCTTTTCTGTTATCACTTCCTGTATCCCAATATGATACCCATCATGATGAACCAAGCCGGAACACCTACAAAATCTTGATTCTTCTTCTATAAAATGGAGCATTTAATACCAAAGTGTTCTATGAAATCCTTTATCCACCACATCCTTTTGCATCATTAGAAATCTAACCATATTATTCCCATGTGGACAATAAGCAAAGAATTGTACATCACTCACAATTCTATCAAGGTAGACATTACCTCCAACTCCACTATCAATCATGATCCTGGGCATTTGAGAAAACAAGTCTGAAATCAATAGTTCATTCGTTGATTCTATCAAAATCAGCAACTTATAACTGGAACAGCAGCTGCAATATTGAATTATTTTTGCAGACACAAAGAAAATGTGCATTAGAATAGCTAAGAATGCTTCTATAGTTGCTGGAAAAACACCCATTCAACCATCATTTGAAAAATACTCCACCCCTTGTCTGAAAGTGTCTGCCAAGTCACTTGTAAGCATACATATGAAACTACATGATGACTGATTTGTATGATAACAGCAGCATTGATGATGAATTTTTGTCTTGTAGATCTCCCAACAACCTTCTTTTTGTCACTACCAGCCTCAATCATAATGAGCTAATCTCCTCTTACATGAAAAATATTTATTGAGGCGGCACAACCATGCTTATGCTTCATCATTCTGAAATTCATGACAATTTCTTCAAAGATAGGAAAATACTCAACACAACTCCTTAACTCACAATAGTAATGGTGCTTCCTACTTTTGGACAAACTCAAACATGTAAGTTTGAACACCATACAAAGTGGATGCAACACAAAACAAGCTCCATCATGAAAATATACCTTAACTGGATCCAAAATATTACATACCTTGATCTCAATCCATGTCTTCACAAAGATAGAAATGATGAAGCCTCCATGTATCATCACATTCCATGTGGAAACTTCATCTTCAACCTCACTTATGCATTCTTTATCAGGTGGTCTACCTAGAGGATTACCAACCATAAGGCTTTGCACTTCCTCATGATATGACCCCTTGTCCTTAAAAGGAAAACCCTCTTGTGAACAAATAAACCAATCATGGTGGGGAGCCCTCTCCGTCTACTTTGCCGTAACAACACAAGGTGTTCCATTTTTCATGCTCCTCAAAACCACCTTCCTACCATCAACATGGAACTTCAATTCCATAGATTGGAAATTCCATTTGATCTCCCCCAAGGAACGAAGTCACTGAATTCCTAGGACAACATCAATATCTCCTATAATTACCACATAGAAATCATCCTTCACTTCACAGTTTCCTAATAGGAGACACATCTTTGGAATTCTTTTGGTGCACTGAAGAGTAAAACCATCTGCAACCATAACATTAAATCCTTCAAACTCCTCGGTTTTTAGCCCTCTTCGTGCAACAACACCTTCATCAATGAAGTTGTGTGTAGCACCAGTATCAATTAAAGTAGTGATTCTTTAGCCACACAAAACACTACGTATCCTAAAAGGATCATTTTTCTAATTGCTCAAAAGTTGAGCAAAGGAACTATAAGAGACCTTATTATGAATGCTTGAAAATGATATCAAATTTAGATAAGATTCTTGCACAAAATGAAAACCCAATTTAACATACAATCAAATACACATGAAATTATAATCAACCAATGGATATATCATGAATAGAGCTCCAAATGACTTCACTTATTTGCTGCTGTTACAAAAATCAGTCACTCTGATATTCAGATCAGACCATTATACATCAAGTTTTTCACATCCAAATGACTCCTTCTTCAAGTAGGATCATGTACAAACACGTGGCAATTGATTCCAAACCAAAGATTGAACAAAGCAACCCTAGAAATGAAGATATAATTGACTGATATAAAAGACAGTTTGTTGTTCCAACTGTTGTAGGTGCAACTTCTCGCCCAGCCAATGAAAATGTGCTTCCAAACCCTCAAATCTTCACTCCTAAGCCAAATGATGATGTTCCTATGCAATTTCCAGCCCTTGGAATCTTTATAGAATGTTCAAAAAGCCCTGAAACAAAATGAATAGCTCGCTGTTATGAATTTTCAGTCCCTGCAACATACAAAAATCTCACTCCAATGATGCAATAAGCCCAATTGCTACCTTGACAACGACACCAATGAATCAAGGGCTTCTAAATAGCTTCAATCAATCCTCTAAACCTGCAAATTTAAGCTCAATGGTGAATATTAGAACAATATCACCTCACAGATTGTATGGGGCCATCACCATACATATACAAAGGGTCATCACCTTGCAAATTAGCATGAAAATTGGAATTTTCAGCTAAAATAATAAAGTAAGAAAACATACCAAGCATCAGAAGTTGCCAAATTGAAGTCCAAGTCTTCTATTTAAACTCTCCAAGCATGGGCGTCCCTCTTCTTTGGTGTTTTGGATTGAAGTTTGAAATCCAACAATGATGATCGCTTGACTTGAACATTTGTAAATGAATTACAATCTAAACCCATTCATTTAAAACAATCTTCAATTATTTTAAATGAATGACATCTCCTTCATAAGCATCGATCCACTATCTCCTTGCTTGGCAACAGTTGCTTGCATGCAATCATTTAATATTTTATTTTGCAATGAAATCCTTGGCTTGAGCAGATATCTTCAAGGGAGGCATTAGCATTCAAAATCCCAATCACTCCAATGCAAATATTAAATAAATCAACTTTGCATTTAAAATTGTCTTCCATCGATCCTATACTTGGGCGATTGCATTGAATTTGCTTACAAATATTTTTAAATGTTGGCAAAGTTCCAACCATTGGCTCTATCTTGGGCGAATGATACTCCTCATGGCATCGACCCCATCCCTTGGCACATGATCCAATGTGAATTGCATTCTCTAATGTGAATCAATTAACTCCTAGTAGTCGTTGGCTCCTTGAGCAATGTATAAAACAAACTTTATTCAATGATCCTCATGAAATGTGCCAATCGATCCATGTTCCTGGCTATTTGAATTTGGTTTGGACCTATTTACAATGTTGGGATAATGAACAATAAACATTGGATTCCTCATGATAATCGATCCCCTTAGAATAGCCATTTGGAATATTTGAAAAGCTTGGACCTATTTCTTCATTGGGCAAATCCTCTCCTTCAATGTTGACATTATAAAATAGGTCCCGCCTGGAGCAATCCTTATTCTTCACAAAACTCAATAAAAATAGATTAGAGAAAATGTAATTAAATATTTCATTTTCCCTCTTATTCCATCATTTGAAAATTCAAATCAAATAATTGAAAATACAATTTCACTATTGCATTTCCCATGTAGCTCAAAAAACACACTAGTTGATCCAACTTTCCGATTCTCCATGCATAGAACAAAATCAACTAGCAAATCACACTTAGCTCAAAATTTGGAACATTACAGGAACTAACAGTATTCTTCTCCTCTTTTGGTTCTTCTGTGACATTTTCTTCTTCATTTTCTTCATGATCAGTTTGCTGTTCTAAATTTTCTGATTCTGATTCATAATCAAAACCACCTCTATGTAATGAATTTGGCCCTTTCCAAGGCACCTATGACCTGGGGCCCAAGGCTCTTTGCATGTAAAATAGAGTTTCTTTCTTCTCAACTCATTTTTTACCTCCTCATCCACTTGTGGAGGTAAACTCTTGGGCTGGTCGAAATTCTTCTAGAAAAGGTTTTTTATCCTTCTTATGAGAGGATTAGACTGAAATTTGCTCTTCGAAGTAGAGGACTCCATGTTCCTTGCTCTCTTAATTGTTTCTTGCAAACTGGGTGGGTCAAATGCTTTAACCCAACCATGAAGAGGTTCAACCAATCACTCAATAAACAAAACAAGTCTTCTCTCCGATACATCAAGTACCATAACGGAGAGTCTCTGAAAATCAGCCACATAGGTGTCAACTGAGCCATATTGCTTCAACTGCACCAACTCCCTAAAATGCAACTCAAGGTCCTTATCGAATCTTTCAATCAGCCTTTGGGTGAAATCAATATATGAATCAATGAGGTCATGTCCCAACATCACCATCCCATGGTACCACCACTCATGGGCATCTCTTTCTAAATGAAGAGTTGCATACTGAATTGCCTCTTTTTCCATCATGGGATTAAGAGTGAAAAAAGTGTTAAGCTTTTGCACCCATGCTCATGCAATGCTTTTGCCAGATCCATCAACGGTAGGTATGGACAACTTGCCTACCCTATGTTGTAGTTCTTGATTTTGGGGACCTCTATCCCTCCAGGGCTTGTTTCTCAACTTGAGTTTTCAGAAATTTGCCAATGACATGGCAACTTGAAATTCTTCTCCCAAAGATCTGTACTCACACAAGTAATCCACATAACCTTCTTCTACATACTACTATCCTCCATTTCCTTCTGCAGCACCATCTCTATGTAGGAAAGTAGGCATTAAAGGCCTAGATACTGTTGATCTCACAATAGATCTAGGGTTGTTACGGTTGTTGTTCCCATTGTTTGTAGAGGTACTGGCTTCTCCATGGTTACCATTACTGCTATTGTTCCCATTGTTATTTTGATTTGGCCTGTAAGTGTTCATATTCTGCATTATTTGGGTTATCAACTGAGTCAACTGCTGCTGTCCTCTAGCCAAATCATTGAGGATATGTAGTGTGCTAATATTCTCATCTCATCTTTCCCATTTTGCCATGACTTCCTCAGCCTCTCCTTCAAGCTCTAAGTCTACAAAAGGGTCTCTTTCTTCTGGATTCTCTAGAGGATTAAACTGCCTTCTTCTCAAATGATACCTGGTAGCTCCTTCACTAGGCTGCATAAGAACAATATTTTTTGCATACAACTGTCAACTTCACACAAGTTGGCAAGAAAACCAGCTCTAATACCACTGTAACAACCACACCCAAATTTTTTTTTATTTTTGCAATAAGAGATGTAAATGCAATGTCCGAACACATTCTAATCACCAAGATCCCGGTGTGGGCAAGGTGAGAGCATACAATGCTTTGGACCACACCACTAACTACGATGTATGCAATTACAAAATGAAGGCGGCAAAGCTGACCAAAGCACGCAGGGGGCAGAGCCGACCCAAATCTTACACCTCTTTGACAGACAAGAGTACGTAAATGCAATTACAGAAAATAAAGCATGTAGGCGACAGAGCTAAACCAAATCTACACTTCTTCAGCGGACAAGTGTGCATGCATGCAAAGCCACTGGCAAAATGTCCAAACTTGATCAAACCAAAATGGTCGATATAGCTAGCAAGCTTGTCGATGCCAAACAAGCTAAAATGAGATGCTATAGGAACTGACGGTAAACCATCCAGTTTTACATTATGAAATGCATGTTATGAGAAGCCTTCGGCGGTACTACCATCCGGGGTTGCATACAAACTTATAATGCAATACAATGTGACCAAATTACAAGTTTTTGGCTGCAACATTATATATATACTCTGAAACCAATGATTAGACTGTTGCAACAACCATATCAACTCACAAAATCATAAGGAAATCATGCTTACAATGCTTAGTAGGCAAACCACTGAAGATAGATCATTGTAGGATGATGGAGGCTCTTTGAGAAGCTGGAAACTAATTTTGAATGCAAACAGACCACTGAAATACTGTTAGAGAACTAATAAAACAAGTCTGCATTGAGATTATCACTACCCAAACTCGGATTTACAATGACAAGCATTATCTAGCACCCTAAATATAAAATAAGACACTAAATGTTGTAGTATAGTCCCATAATGGTGAGTAAGGACATGCTGAACAACAAAGAAATGTTGCAGACTTCTCCTTGTAGGTGTACGGTCACTCTGCAGCAAGTATGGCACCCAAACATTATTACAAACCAAAGAAATATCATCCAAAGTGAGGCGCTTTATATTTCCAGGAGGTGGGCCCCCCACCAAACTCAAAAAAAGACAAATTTTAGGAAGCGAAACTTCCCTTTAATCTCCCACATTACTTTCAGCTTAGCGCCCAACATACAATTCATTAAGGGAGGTGGCCAGCAAAGGACTTAAGACTTTATTAATCCGACAAAACTCACACCACTTTCAAACATGCACTTCACCTATAACTTCAACTTTATGTGGAGCGACTAATTCAAATCCCACGATTTCCTTTGTAATAAATTAGACGCCTCCAAAAGATTATCAGCCCAAAACAAAGTTTGTTATTAGCTTGAAATAAACTTCAACACCTAACACATGAAAATAAGAAGTACAGCACTATTAGATAATCCCTTCAACATTTAAAATAAAACCAGTGCCTAGCACAGAAATAAAGGTACAGCCACCCTCAGCTATTACGGCCTTCTAGTTTGGCTTCACAAAATACATACATCCATTTTTAAATAAAATATAATCGAGGATGCTATCACAAAAACTGAAATTCACACCACACAAGCTACATCAGAAAACATCAAAAACTTCCATTCTAAAGCAAATTGGAAAACTAATAAAATCACAACTATTCAGCACCGATGTGATTTCTAGGTGAGATCACCAAATCCAGCTAGAAGGGTTTTCGTCCTTGAAACTGGTATTCCAAGAGGGTTTTCGTCCTCAAAAAATATGGAGAAACTTAGGTTCTCACTCAGAGAAAATAGCAAATAGCAATATTCAATCTAACCTTGTCTATGTGCACAACACCTCTTTTTATAACATTTTGAGGGAATAAAATATTTATTTCCTTATTCCTCCATATTCTCTTCAAAATAATAAATAAAACATTTTATTGAGTGCAGAAGTCCCCTTTATGTCCCCTTGAGCCTAGCACCACTTAACTGCACAACTTAAAGCACCTTTTTATTAAATAATTAAATAAGCTACCAAATAGAAATATAAAGTAAAATTACTTTTTGACAACTTAAAATAATTACTTAATATTTTAACTATTTTCCGCACAACCACCAAAATTACAAAAAATATTAAAATAAGCCAATTACTCTTACCAGGCAACTCCGCCAACACTATTATTGTATATATCTCTCGTCCATAGTAAATTGGCGCTCTCCAAGAAGGATGGACTTCTCCAAAAATCTGGGAACTTTCCAAGAATGTTGGAAAGGACCAAAAAAGGGACATTATAGGTTTATCCTCACAGTTTCGTTTTGTGTTTCTTGCAAAAGACAAATCAAAATGCTAACATTGATGCATGTGACTAGATTAGCTAGAGCAAGAGTGTAGACAGCAAAATAGTTAAATAAACAAATGATATAATTAGTTGTCGGCATCAACCGACGGGTCGGGTAGTTTGGAGTCGGTACCAACGGTTGGCATCACAACCACCCTTGGTCGTGAGTATTTAAGTCATCAATGCATTGTAGTCGGATATGGGTGATTTTGCAATAGTTATTATGCAGACATTGGAGTCACAATGAATGTTTATGTTCTGTCATGACATTGTAATGTTCTGTGAATCAATGATAAATATAGTATTCCATTCCGAGTACTCTTGTTCTGGTCATATGATGCACTATACTACTTATTTCTGTTTACTTCATATTCTGTGAAACACACCATATTGCGGTAAACATTTGGCGCCGTTGCCAGTTCGAAAACGGGTTGAGGGTGACAAGGCGATGACAAGTTGAGACGTCCGATGCCATTAGACAAGTGACATCGTCTGAACAAGCCGTCGGGTGTAATTAGCATCAAGGAAATGGCAGCGTAATGGGGCAACCAATTGACACTGACGAGGAAGTACAAGACAGAAAGCACGTAGAAGAAATAATACAAGAAATCCAAGAAGAACGCGAGGAAAGCGATAGAGAAGAGAATGAACCCAGAAGTCGGGAAGATGAAGTAACTCAGGAATTAGTCAAACTATGGTTATTATCAGTCGGACAATACGTGCGAGACGAGTCTATCCGCAGAGAAGTTCCACAGGAGGTTATTTCAGAGAACCTGCGTGTTAATAGCGAAGTGGATAATCTTCTGGACCGCATTCCCCGACTTCTGGCAAGGAATTTGATAGCCTTCCAAGATATTCGAGAAGAAAGAGAGAGGGAAGTACGACGACAACAAATTCTCAGAAGATATGAAGAACGTTTGAAACAAGAAGAGGAGGAACGGGACGGTGATCGCCGTCGCACACCGTACAATTGAGGAAGGGTAAGCATAATTAATGCCCATACAACTGAATAAGGACAAGAATAAATTACCAGTAGGGCACGCAACACCAGAAGAAATAGTAAGAAAATCATTAAGACTCAAGGAACAAGAAGAACGTAGAAAACGATTGAAACAGATTGTTGAAAAAGAAAATGAACAACATGAAGAGGTAGATCAAGGAGGTGATGAACATAGTTTTAGAACGCCAATAACCAATAAAGGAAAAGAAAATAATCTGACAGAAGAACTAGAGAATAGTATACGTCGGATTGTGGCATTGTCCATTTCAGACGAAAGGCCGCGGAACAGAGGACCTGAGCCCGAGACCCCTGCCCAGAGGGAAAACCAAGGAGAGCCAGAGGTAACTCGAAGTGTAGAGGACGCCGGAACCGGAAGTGGGAAGGAACCGTACGTGGCCGGCAGTGTCGGGGAGACACCGGAACGACACGGTAGAACCAGTCCAGTCGGGTCAAAAACACAAAGAGGGTACCTCGGGAAAAAGATGGTAACCCCACCAGCAAGTGAAAGGCAGAAGTTGCCGAAGTTCATGGGGAACGGGTCAGAGGATCCTGTCCGACACTGTAAGACGTGTGAAACCATTTGGGTGGCAAACGGACAAGAGGACGAAGATTATTGGGTAAAAGCGTTTCCAGCGACGCTAAGAGGTATTGCTATTGACTGGTACACAGAACTAGAGGCAGCACAAAAGACCTCATGGGACGAACTAAGGAAAGCCTTCGAGAACGAATTTAAACTTCTCAGAGACGACAACGAGATTGTCGCTGAAATCTACAATACCAAACAAGGGAAGAATGAAAACGTGAGGGCATATAATAGAAGGCTCAAAGAGTTACTCGGGAAACTGGAAACACAGCCAGCCGATGGACTGAAGAAAAGGTGGTTCATTGAAGGACTAGTCTCGTCATTAAGAAAAAAAATGAAAGTGGTACCCCCATCGTCATACGCGGAAGCATACAATAGGGCGATGGACATAGAAAGCGAAAGCAAAACATCATCCCGAAATAAAAGGAGAACTGAAGATGATGACAGTACGGGGGAGGACAGCAGTGAGAACGAGTCGAAAACCATCCAGGCGTTGAGAAGGGACATGATCCGCATGATGAAGGAAATAAAAACAGATAAAGAGACGACTAGAGAAAGTCGAGAGTTATGGTGCACAGAGTGTAATGGGGAAGGTCACATAAAGGCAAATTGCCCGAGAAAATTATTTTGTGACATCTGTCAGGTAATGGGACATTCAATCAAGGAATGCCCATTTAACTTGAAAGCAAGAAGTACCCAAGTGTTGTTCACACAGGGAGAATCATCAACTCCGCCAACCACACCGCCAAAACCTCAAAATAGTCCGAATGCATCCCCCGGAGGATACAGGAACAACAGAAGGTTTAACAATAACAGCCCTCGGAATAGATTGCAGTATGACAGCAAAGGGCGACCAATGATACAGTGCCGGCAGTGCAACGAGTGGGGACACTTCGCCAGAGAATGCCCCAGCAACAGTCAGAACACAGTAAATGCATTGTGCAAGTGGTGTGGGCCTGGTGATCACGAGGAAAAAGACTGTCCGAAGCAGAAAGGGGTGAACCTTATCAATCTCAAGGAAGATGAGGAAGAAATCCTGGCTATCACCCGAGCACAGTGGAAAAAGGCCACTTATCCAGATCCCCGCACGGAAAAAGAAAGACTGCGAGAGGCACGGAAGGAAGTGGAAGTTGCCATGAGAACCGAAAGGAGGAACTCAGACAAAAAGGCAATACGATCGGAATCAGATAAGAACATAGCAAGTCAAGTATTGCAAACTACCGTACCGATCAAATTGGCGGACCTTCTCCAAAGCTTGCCTCAGTTAAAAGTAGCAATATCCAAGGTAATGGAGGACAACTCGCACGAAGACCAAAACCTCACAACAGAAGATGTTATAGTAGAACCACCGCCAACGGGAGAACAAGTACTCGACCCGAGGTTGCTGGCGATTGGTTCTGGAAAGAAACCGGCTGTAGTACACATGGAAATCCTTGGACTGAACTTGACAAATACTATAGTCGACGGTGGATCCGGAGTAAACGTACTACCAGAAGCAACCTGGAAGAGCCTCGGGAAGCCTACTCTATGGCCACAAAACTTCCAGTTAGTGGGAGCCGACCAGCACGGGATCAAGGCGCTGGGAGTGCTAATGGCTCAGAAGGTAAGAATCGGTACCCAGCAATTCTTGTTAAATTTTGTAGTCATAACAGCACAAAATGCATCATATGATGCATTACTCGGCCGAGGATGGCTAATAGCCGCCAAGGCCAACCACAACTGGAAGAAAAACACCCTGTCCATAGAAAATGGACGAAGGAAGTTCGTCATTGATTTGAAGACACAAACCGTCAGTGAAGAGTTGGCGTCAGATTCTGACTCGGATGGAGGGGACTCGACGGAAAGTAGGAAAGGGCCGATGGAGCCCGATGATGAAGGGGTGCTAAAATTACAAGAATGCTCAGAAGATGAAACAAATTCGTTCAGCGGGCTATTCCACTGGCAGATGGAAGACTACGAGTTTTTCCCGCCACAGTGCAACATGATTTCAATAAAAGAAATTGGTGAAAACTCAGGAACGACGAATGAACAGAAAGACGACGGTGAAACATTGGAACGAACAAGTGAAAAGGGGAAGGAAGTAACCCACATGTTCCCAGCAGCGTACCGGGAATATAAGGAAGGGAATGCAGAAGTAGACAGTACGCCGGCCCATCAGTTTGAACCGAAAAAGAAGATTATGTACGAAGAGCCGATAACGAAGAAAGTTAATCTCGGCGAAGAAAGTAACCCGAAAATAATTCTGGCCGGCGACGACTGGAATCCCGTACTCAAGGCAGCAGCGTTCAGAATCTTCCTAGAGTACAAAGATGTATTTGCCTGGACCTACAAGGACCTGAAGGGGATACCACCAGAACTGTGCGTCCACAGAATTCCACTCATACCAGGAGCACGGCCAGTACGGAAAAGGCCATACCGCATGAATAAGAACTATGCGGCAAAAGTACAAGAGGAAATTGAAAAAATGCTTGAGGCAGGAATAATATTCGAGGTGGAAACGAGTGAGTGGGTGTCACCGATTGTGATATCACTTAAAAAGGAAGGGGGACAAATCAGGATTTGCGTAGATTTCAGATGCCTCAATGCGGTAACAATCAAAGACCCATTCCCCATTCCATTCACAGACTCCATTTTGGAAGAAGTGGCCGGTCACGAAATATATTCCTTTATGGATGGATTTTCGGGATATAACCAGATTAGCATCGCCGAGGAAGACAAACTGAAAACAACATTTGTGATTGAAAATGGAGTATATGCATACAACCGGATGCCGTTCGGCCTGTGCAATGCACCAGCCACCTTTCAGAGGATTATCCTACACATATTTGATAAAATGTCGGTGGGAAACTTCAAGGCATTCCTCGATGACTGGTCAATTTACAGCGACCAGCAGACACACCTTAAAGCCCTCACCGAATGCATGGAGCGTTGCAGAGCCGCACGGTTGGCCTTAAACCCGAAGAAGTGCCGGTTCATGGTGTCCCAAGGGAAACTTCTGGGCCATATCGTATGCCAAGCAGGACTAAAAGCAGACCCGGACAAGATTCGGGTAATTGTAGAAATGGAGGCTCCAGAAGATGTCACCGGAGTAAAGTCCTTCCTCGGACATGTTGGTTATTACCGGAGATTTATCAAAAATTTTGCTCAGGTATCACACCCACTGGATATGCTGACAAGGAAAGGGGTGCAGTTTGTCTGGTTGGAGGAACAACAGAAAGCCTTTGAAGAACTAAAGACAAGACTCATCAGTGCACCTATCCTATCCTATCCAAATTGGGACAAGGAATTCCACGTGCACGTAGACGCATCAAACTTTGCAATTGGTGCCACTCTTGCACAGGTCGGATCCCATGGGTTGGATCATTCAGTATACTTTGCCAGTCGGTTGCTCTCCAAGGCAAAACGGAACTACAGTACTACAGAAAGGGAGGCTCTGGGAATGGTGTACTCTGTACAGAAATTCAGGCATTACCTCTTGGCAACACCATTCACTTTTTATGTGGATCATCAAGCTCTAATGTATCTAGTCAACAAACCGATTATTCAAGGCAGAATCAGTAGGTGGTTGTTGCTTCTGCAAGAATTTACTTTCACCATTATTGTACGACCGGGAAAAAGCCATGTAATTGCCGACCAGCTCTCAAGGATCAAATCCGGAGAACCAGGAGATGGAGTCAATGAGGACTTTCCGGATGCCCACCTATTCCACATCGCTGCCTTGCCGCCATGGTACGAGAAAATTGGCGAGTACTTGTCCACTTCAACGTTTCCGCCAGAAATGTCTACAAGTGAACGACGGAAGATTGCATTGAAGAGTAAGACATTTCAACTGATAAACGGGCTGCTCTACAAAATGGGGCCCGATCAAATTCTCCGGAGGTGCGTGATGGAAGAAGAGATAAGGGGTGTATTGGCAGAAGCACATGAGGGACTAGCAGGGGGACACATGGGCCCCGACGCCACGGCACGGAAAGTACTGCTCGCCGGCCTATGGTGGCCGACGTTACACACAGATGCCCGAGAATGGGTAATTCAATGTGACACTTGTCAGAGGGTAGGGAAACCACTCAAGAGGGATTATATGCCACTCTGGCCATCACAACCTCAAGAACTCTTCGAAAGATGGGGGCTGGATTTTGTAGGACCCCTGAAGGTCAGCCAACTACACCGATGTCGGTACATAATAGTGGCTACGGAATATTTGACGAAGTGGGCAGAAGCGAAGGCACTGGAAGATAACACTGCATTAAGTACGGCAAGGTTCATATACGAGCACATCGTGACGAGGTATGGGATCCCAATTCAATTGACGAGTGACCGCGGGGGACATTTCGTCAACCACATCATCCGACTGATGACTACAGAGTTCAAAATCCTGCACACCCTATCAAGTCCGTACTATCCAAGGGCGAACGGGCAGGCAGAGTCAACAAACAAGGTGCTCGTTTCGGTAATCCACAAGTCATGCGGTATCGAAGGGTCGGACTGGGAAGAGAGGCTACCAGCAGTGTTATGGGCTTACCGAACCACTTATAAGGTAACGACTGGACACACTCCCTTCCAGTTGATGTATGGGCAAGAAGCGGTAGTACCAGCAGAATACCTGGTTCCAAGTCTGAGAATTGCAGTGGAAAACAGACTAGGAGATACGGAAAGCCTGGAAGAAAGACTATTCCAGTTGAATAAACTGGATGAGAAAAGAATTTTGGCTCAATGGTCGACGGAAGTTATGCAGAAACGCCGGAAGTATTGGCACGACAAACACCTACGGAGAATGGAATTCCGGCCGGGGCAGTTAGTCCTCAAATATAACGGCCGTAACGAAATTAAACCGGGTAAGTTCAAAGTTCGTTGGTTGGGACCGTTCAAGGTACGGGAAATACTGGACAATGGGGCTATAAGGCTGGACAACATTGACGGAACCCAAATCAGGGACACAGTGAACGGAGCAAAACTGAAGAAGTATAAGCAAAAAAGGGAAGAAACAATAGAAATCAATATGTTGGGATACGCAATGTTGGAAGAGACAACGGAGGGGACCAATGGAGTATGTTTCCGGAGTGCACCATACGAACCTGTAACTGGGTTTTTTGGACCAAGAACGATGCAAACTGGCATTCGAGAAGGGATAATCGACAGCGACATCATCGAAAATGGCGATGATGACAATCAGAATGAAGAGGAACAGGCATGGAACCGGTGGATAGCCGAATGCAATAAGGTAAGAGATAAGTTCGAATTCTTATTACCAAAAGAAATAAACACCCCGGTGAAAAGGTATGTAGCAGAGGCCATGTTCATAATTGAAAGATCACCCTATGAGGACGAAGTCCTACAACTAAGGTTGAAGAACCAAGGGACTCCATATGTCCAGATTCCAAGAAGTCGAATGTGGAAAGCGAAGTTTAGGACCAAGGGTATAAGGATGAACAGCGACGGAAAAACATTTCAGTGGACCCAAGAACCGATGGGATGGAACTTAAGGTTGACACAAGAAAAAAATACAGTGGTGGATCGAATATGGGAACTGGAAGAAGTCGAACAATGCTGCTCCAACGATTGCCTCCGACAGAAAGGGTATATTCAGTGTATATTCCGCCACATGACAGAAATCGAGGTCATAAAAGACGAAGACAAAGTCGAGGAGGCCGTCATCGGAACCATACAGCAGCGAAGAGGTAAAGAAAAAATAGAGTAATGAACCAAAAAAAAAATAAAATAAAATAAAATTTCCAAAAAAAAAAAAAAAAAATTCAAAAAAAAGGGCAGGCCGTACGACGTACGGCCAGACCGTACGGCCAGGCCGTACGACCGTACGGCCTGACAAAAAAAATTTAAATTTTTTTTTTTTTTTTAAAAAAAATTAAAAAAAAAAAAAAAAAAAAAAAATTAAAAAATTAAAAAAAAAAAAAAAAATCCGTACGACGTACGGCCTGACCGTACGACGTACGGCCTGACCGTACGACGTACGGCCAGACAGTACGCCGTACACTGTACGGCCAGCTACCCCCACCCCTCTTTAACAACTCAACTCCCAAGTAGCAAACAGAAAAAAAAAAGAGGAAAAAGAAGAAAAAAACAGCAAACAGCAAACAGCAAACAGCGAACAGCAAACAGCAACATGGAAGGGCCGTACTAGGCAGTACAGGGAAAGTACAGACCGTACAATTGCAGCAGTACAACGTACTTGGCATTCGTACTTGGCATTCTCGAGGTCTACCATCGGGGGAAAAGAAAGCATCGCTTGGTATCGGCACTTTGGCACTCAAATACCCAACATAGGAATTGTTAGAAAAATTGGATAATGGATAAGGGCAAAAAGATTGCAGCCTACAGACCAAAGATTGCATCGGAGGAGAGGAAGAAACAAAGTGTGGATACCGGAATGAAGGCCATCGCCTGGGAAAGCCTGACAGGAAACGAATGCAAACAATGGTGGAAGAATGCATCGGAAGACAATATGCTGAAGGTAGCATTGAAACATGCCCAAGTCGACAAAACCATAATGATGCCCTACTTTAATGCCAGGGAGTTCGAGCCGTATTTAAAAGCTATGGTAGACAATTTCTGCGAGCACTCCAGCAAGTCCATTATCGAGTATCGGGGCCATTCAGTGACTGTATCATTTTGGCCACAGGATTTTGCCAGAGTGATGGGGGTTCCAGCCGTTGGCCAGAGTGTGGTAAAACCGGGCCGGATGACCCAGCATCACAAAGAAACCCTCATCCAGAGGGTATGCCGAAGTGACCTCTCAGACAAGGAGAAAGACACAATATGGAATTCAGGTAATCGGGGATTGAGGAAAAATTTATTGGCAAATGAAGAATGGAAATGCATCATGGATGTCATGAAGTGCAGACTGACGGGTTCCAGTAGGGCATCGGACATCGCCCTATGGATGGTTGATTATATGATCGGATTGCGTGTTGGCAAGGTCTACAACTGGGCGAGGTATTTGACAGAGAGGGTGAGGGAATTTTTATCCCAGCGGCATAAGGTATTCTATATGACTCAACAGGTCATTGCCCTCTTTCTCGATGCTGTCCATACCCAGGTGCCAGCAGACAAATGGGGGGGGTTACAACCGACAGCACAAGTAGAGCCGGGATGGCCGACAGTCTTCTACTGGAAGGGACTCGACACAGCTCACGGAGAAGAACCTTCACGACGGCAAAAAAGGAAAAGGAAGCAACAGGAAACATCCACAGAAAGTGAAGAAGAAGAAGAAGAAGAAGAGGAAGAAGAAGAGGAAGGCAGGGGACAGTCACCAGGGGTAGAAAGCGACTCATCTATGGATGAAGTACCGGCACCAAGAATGACACGGAGTGTGGTGAGGGAGGCAGCCATAAGGGATACTGAGGAAAACACAGCAGAAAAAAAGGGGCAACCGAAAGGAGTTTTGGTACTTCCAAAACTCAAATCGGCAGCCTTCACACTACCAGTACCAGCACAGAGTACCGAGATACAAGCACAAGGCACAGCCACACTGCCAGTCAGACTAAGGTTGCCAGCAAGAGTCATACCATCAGCAGCACCTGTGGTGACGACTTCACCAGTGGAACCCTCCACAGTAGGGGGAATAGCCACACCACAGGTAGAGGTACCACCAGCAGGAGGTCAGGACAAAATAGATAGCTGGTTGAGTGATATTGGCCTAACAGTAGACATGCCTGAGGTACCTTTGCTGAGCCCACTTCACTTCGGGACGGAAGGTCAAGAAGAAGGTAGCACACCAAGGGGGACAGCGAGCCTAGAGCAGCTTAGCGTTACTGGCCAGATCACTCAGCAGGGCAGTCTACCACCACAGCCAGTACCGGCTACACAGGAGGTAGGGGAGCCTTCCATGGGCATCATGAGTTCCCCGGCGATCACCCCAGTGACCACTTCACCAGAGGAGGAGGAGGGATTTCCAGAGGGATTGACCCTCACACTTTCTAGACCTGACCCCTCCGACCCAATAGGTACCATTCAGAGGTACATGGAGGACTTGGAGAATATGGCAGATTATATGGGGGAGATAGCTGATATCTCCAAACAGTTGAGATTGGGACGATCACAGGTAGTGGCTCAAGAGGCCAAGAGAATAAGGAACTTTGTTCAACAAGGTTGTGAGGAAGAGTTTGCTCGCCAATTCACAGCGAGAGGTTGGCCAGAGATCGACACTCAGGAGATGCATGACCGATGGAGAGGATCACGGCCAGTGGTAGGAGGAAGGGACGCAGAAGTCATAGAGTCCCTATTCACCATAGAGAAGGCATACAAGCAAATATTCTATGAACTGAAGAAAAAAGAGGTGATGTGGGAAAAGAAGGAGAAGGAGAGTGAGGCAGCCCTACAGACAAAGAAGAAAGAATTGACAGAGCACATTCAGAGGTCCCACCAACAGTTAGCACAGCAGACAGAAGCCACAGAAACAGAAAAGGCCAGGGCATCAGGCTTAGAAGCCAAGTTGAGGGAGATGGAGGCTAAGATGAAAGATATGGGAGTACAGCTTGAGGCAAAGGAGGCTGAAGTAATGAAGGCTAAAGCACAGGTCATGGAAGCCGGTCACATGGTGAAGGCAGCAAGGGAGCGGGAGCTAGTAGCCCAACACCAGCTGCGGCAAAGGACCGAGGAAGCCAGGAAGCTGCAAGCGCAACAACGATCAGCCACCCCAACCTCGTCCGTACACCCAGGGACGTCTTCCCAACCTCCACACTCTCAGTAGGATGGTTAAGTTTTGTCATAATTTTGTCATTTTGTTGTGAATGTCGTCTGGAAGACGACTAATTTTGAGGGGGGGATAGATGTAGACAGCAAAATAGTTAAATAAACAAATGATATAATTAGTTGTCGGCATCAACCGACGGGTCGGGTAGTTTGGAGTCGGTACCAACGGTTGGCATCACAACCACCCTTGGTCGTGAGTATTTAAGTCATCAATGCATTGTAGTCGGATATGGGTGATTTTGCAATAGTTATTATGCAGACATTGGAGTCACAATGAATGTTTATGTTCTGTCATGACATTGTAATGTTCTGTGAATCAATGATAAATATAGTATTCCATTCCGAGTACTCTTGTTCTGGTCATATGATGCACTATACTACTTATTTCTGTTTACTTCATATTCTGTGAAACACACCATATTGCGGTAAACAAAGAGAAGATGATTCAAATCCCTTGTAGCCAAAGATATCCACCAAGAAATGGAATACAGAAGTGAGAAGCATGGACTCGAAATCAAAGTATCATCAAGTAACAATTGAGGATGTGTGGAAAATGGCATTCAAGACAAGCAAGATTTACTTTAATGGGGTTAATAAATGAGGTATTGAAAGCATTCATAGATTCTTGTGTCCTTGTTCACTTCGATGATATATTGATAACAGCATCTAATGCTTTTGAAATAAGTTTTCAAGGAGAATAAGTTATTGCTTATTCAAAAGAAATATAAGTTTGCACAGCAATCACTTGTCTATTTGGCCATGTGGTTGCAGACGAAGAGTTGAGAATTGATCCAGCAAATATAAAAATCGTTTTGAAGTGGCACAAGCCTTCCAATGTGATTAAAACAGTTTTGTTAGGGTGTTGCAATACTTGAGAAAGTTCAAATCATTCTGCAGAACAGCAACACCTTTGTATTCCATGATAACATTTCTGGTACATCATTTACTTGGGTAGAAATCAGTAAAATGCATGTGTTGAATTGTAGTATACAATTAGAAATGCACAAATTTTGGCACCATCTAACTTACAATTACCATTTGAGGTGGAAACATATCCAAATGACTGAGTGATAGGGGCTATTCCATTGCAAGGAGGTAAACCTGTTTGTTATCGTTCCAAGTTGTTTCATTGAGCAATTTTCAAATATTGCACATATGATAAGGAATTGTATGCCCTTGTTCAAACTATAAAGAAATGGAAGCACTACTTAATGAGAAAAGAGACCATTATCCACACAGATCATAAACAATTCTTATATTCAAGCACAAACAAAATTGCAGCAGGCATGTCATTACTAATGGATGAGTTTCTTGCCACAATTCTATAAACAAGGTGTGACTAACAAGTTGGCTAATATGTTGTCTAGGCCACCTTTAGTTTCATCTTTGGGCACTATATATCATCTTGAACCATTTGTCATGAAGCATATGGTGAAAGTGTCATGTCCCTTTCTCCGGAATGGTCACCATCTTGCAAATTGTTGCACTTCCCAGTGGATTCGAGGTACTGGCAGGGATTGACACTCCACAGGATGTATGGATGTTATCATTTCACCTTCATGGATACTTGGCTTGGATGGTTTGCCTTCTTCACATGTATTCATGTTTGACATCATTTCACTTAGGCTACCTTCATACGGATGCTCTGGGACACTTGGCTCATAATGATTTATTCCAGCTATGGAGTATGACATCATGCTTATTGTCTTTATCATGGATGCATTTCATTACTTCACCCTTGGTACTTTGGAGATTTATCATTGAGGTTACTAGGGCATTCATGGAGGAGATCCCTAAGTTCATCGTTGATATGGCTCTCAAGGCCGACTTGTTGATGATTTTGCCTCATTTCCATACATTTTTCTTTGTTTGAGGCTGACTTGAATTCATATCACTCTTGGCCGACTTGTTGAGCAATGCATTTATTCATTTTTTATTCCTTGGTCAACTTGTCTTAGGGCCGACCTCATTGGGAGTATTGGTGTTGGCGCCCAAATATTGATTATGAAGGCCGACTTGTGTGGAGTTAAGATTGGCACTCAAATCTAACACAAAAAAAGATAAAAGAAACATGATGAGGCCGACCTACCAGGAGACCTCTAGAAGCGCTTAAAGGAGAAGTATAAAAGGAGGTGATGGAGCTGTCATTTGGATCATCACATCGACTTGCTTTGGTATGATTATCTACTTCTAAGTTCAGTTTTTTGTGCTTCAATCAAGGAGATGACCCCTTGAACGAATGGAGATGACCCCATTCACCTTATTTCTGATTTAGTACTTGCAGATCACTCAGAGACACCATTGAAGACCACCAAATTGGACAAACTACAGACTGATTGCAGCTACCAAGGGCAGCGAACTGTGGAGGAGTCATTCGCCCATCTCCTAGGAGCAGCGACTGAGTTTTGGAGGGCAGCGAACCTTCAAGAAAGGGCAAGCAAACAGGAGAAAGGGCCAGCGAACTTCATCCCTTGGCCAGCGAAATACTGCAGATCACTTCGCCACTCTTTTGGACTGATTTTCGCCACTCAGGAGGGACTATTCGACCAGCGAATAGAAGCTGAGGAGATCTGAGTTTTTGGCCAGCGAATTAGGAAGAAATTATCATAATCATTATAGCCAATCAAGGCTCTATCATGTTCAATCTGATATGTAATTGAGATCTAATACATTCTATTTGAAAAGGCAATAATATTCATTTCATATCCATGTATTCCATTATTCAGATTTATGATGCTTGATCATTGTGTTTACAATTGTGGTGCAAATTTAAGTTAGGAACATCACAGTGGTATCAGAGCAGATGATCCTGCCAGCCTATGGGTCATGAAAGATATTAGTCTGTGGCCACAGTGTTACCGGAGAAGAAGAGCTGAAGACATGGGAGACAGGAGATATGGCAGCCCTCCTAGGGAAGACATGGATCGAATACTACAGGAGATACAGAATACCAACCGCAACATTGAGAGAATGTTCCAAAACCTAATGAACAATGCAAACAATGGAGGCAACAGGACAAACAACAATCAGGACTTATGTGGAAAATCAACAAGCAAGAGCTCGACCCATGAGGATGAAGTACTCAGCATGAGTAAGTCATATGAAACCCTTTCTCAATATGTCAAGAACAGAATATTCTTCAAGGATTACATGAATATGCACCCTAAGATTCGGAAGAGATATCATATGATTGCTAAATCTACACATGAGGCTGTCAGAAATCTTCATGAGGAATTTGAGAGACATGCTGATGACATTGAGGAGGACAATCAGCAACCAGCTTACAGCCCTAAAGAGGATGTAGTCACAATTTCACCATGAGGACAAGATGGAAGAAGAGCTACATAGTACATATTGAAGAAGAGGACTTATCTATTAAAGCCCAAGATGAAGAGCAGGAGACAGCTGAAGACAAACTAGGAGTGAGCATGATGATGGTCACAAGGAGCAGCCATGAATCGTGTCATGCAGAAATACACAATAGGTCAGCAATTGAAGAAGTCAAAGCCTTGGATACACATCAGCCCCATGAAGAATTGCAGCCCATACAAGTTGAAGACCAAGCACTAGAAGATGCCACCATGAAAGATAAGGGTTTGAATGAAGGAGCTTTATCGGAAGATCACATTCACCATGATCATATGAAAGAAGAACATGCCATCACGGAGATTGTCATTCATCAAGGTATGGACTCATTGAACAATATTGTTTCATTACCTTTACATCAGATTGGAATGGAATCAAATAAGGGTGTAGGTATCCTTGAGATGGATCTTGTTCATAAGGCAGGAAGTGATCAAAGTGTGTTGGACAAGTTTGATCCGGCATGGCAAGATAAAGAGATCATAGAGGTGCACACATCTTCATCCACCATTGAGGAGGATCATGAGATCGAAGACTCCACCCACTATTTTGATGGAGATCCCTTGAGAGAGTGTTGTGGAGACTTCACACTTGGGCATCATGAAGAAGCTGATTCATGGAGATATAATCAAGCTATGATTAGACAACATCATGTGGATGAGACAATGAAGACCGAAGGAAAGGATGAGCCCGGGAAAGAAGGCCTCTACCTCACACAACTCCAAAGGTTTCAAGAGACCGTAGCTATGACAGAGGATGTCTACTTGCAGCCCCGTATGGGTGATGATTACCTCTTCAAATTATGCGAGGTATATGTTCGTGCCTTGAGAAGGGAGGAAGACATGATGAATGCTCTCACTTACACATCAAGAATAGCAACATGCATGGAGCAACTTGATGGAATGGAAGGGAAACATGGAAATATGGATTGCAGTCCTGAGACAGAGTTTGAGATGCATGATACACCTGAGTCTTCATTGGGGACATGCCTGGACCCTGCCCTAATTGATGATCACCAAATTGAGGGGAAAGAGGAGACACAGGTCTGCGAAGGCATCTCTCAGTGGCAAAGGATATGGTCTGATTTTCTGAATTACAACAGCAGTCTGTTATCTTCACCACATCATAACATATCAGCCATGAGAGACAGCCTTGAGACACATGCTTTCCATGGGAAGGATTGTGTTGAGAGTCGAGACAGTCTTGGACGAAGACTATGCAACAACGTTGATGGTGAGGCTTAAGGAGGATGAAGACACTATACAAAGGTATGACAGAAATTCTGATCTCCTGATTTGGAACAGCAGTTTGTGGGTCTTGTATGATCACATGTTGGCAGCCCTTAGTTCACTACATGAGTTGGTGTCACATCTTACGGAGGACCATTTGAAGCCTCACATCATGGGTTGTGATAACATCATTGAGTACACTAATGTTGTGACTATCTATGTTGATAAGCGTGATGAATCATTTGCTTGTGATGGTCTACCTTATATTGGTGCCTCTTTGGTGAAGAACATAACTGCTTTATTTCAGAGACTTCGGATGCTTGGTACATCTTACTTTCCATTGGAGCCATCATATAGACCTGCCCTAATTGACAAGCACTCACTCACGAGGGAAGAAGAGGTTGTTAAGGGTTATGATGACATCACTCAAGGGAATGAGAAAAGGTCTGATTTTTCTGCTTGTAACAGCAGTTCTTTATCTTCACCTCATCATGACATGGCAGCCAAGAGGATTAGCTTTGAGGCATGTGACCTTCAATGGGAGATTCATGATGGATCAGCACTTGATGAAATGGAAGACAACACCTTGGTATGGTATGACATCATACCTGATTTGTTTGATGGCAGTCCTACAACCTTGCAGATGCATGAAATGGCAGCTAACACACGAGGAGAAGAAGGCGGAAGAACCCTCTACTGTTGACACTCATAAATTGGGTATTAGATATGAAAAGTTTATGGAAAATTCAGGGTATAACAGCTCTGATTTTCCATATCAGACCCTGGAAGATGTAAAAAGGACACAAGTTCTGTGTGATGATTGGATACAAAAAGCAAAGGAAGCAAAGCTAGCGGCTGCCCGAGCAAGTCAGCACCTCCAAGAGGTCAAGAAGAAGTGTGAACAGCCGGACCAAGCAAGAAGACAAGGGGAGGCATATCTGAGAACTCTGTTCCTTTCCAAAGAAGAGTGCATGGGAGCAAGCAAGCAAGAAGACAACCTAGATAAGCAAGAACAGAGGTACAAGTCTGAAAATTTTGTTGGTACACCTGATTTGCATCATGAGGATCATGATTTGTCTTTGTTTGGAAATGCTTTGGGGGCTCAAGCCATGAAGACGAATGGAACACTTGAGCATACATCCAATAGACCAGCTATATGTGTCTACAAAGATAAAGATAGTTTTGATTTACAAGGCACATTGGTTGCCTTTGGGATGATTGCACTAGCTCTTGATGAGAACTTCACATGGGAACACAAGGATTGTTTGATAAGTTATTCTCCATGGATTGAGGATTACTCTTCATTGCCAGGCATTGAAGTTTGTGCTCTCAGATTTGATACAGCCGTGGTTAGAATAAGTTGGTATGATGGAAACCAAGATATTTTCATGGTAGATGGATCTAATGATGGCCTCCTACCCTATGGCATTGAATGTGGCATTCTGTGTGTCATTTTGGAGGATATTTTCAGTAGGCACTTTGCTGATCTGAGTTATGACAGCAGGACTCCAAGGTTGAATACACATCCATGGTCACTTGCATTTGACATCTATTCTTGATTTACACTACACTTCCATGGGAAGGAAACTTTCAGTTCCTTTATCTTCAGGATTGGCATCTACATATTGGCATGGGCTGATCACTACAGCTGTGTGATGATTGATGTCGATGTGTTTATATTATTGTGCGATAGTGGAAGCGGTCCTAGTATCTTACACCTCAGCAGATTGGAGGTCGTTTATGTGAGAAATTATGGAGATCGTAGATGGCTTTGGGATCCAGGTGGTGACATGGTTGGCACACTACTTCATTGAGATGTTGATGAGCATATCAAAGTAGCGCAGCGGAAGTTTGGGGACTTGTGGTCACGGTTTGAGGATCACATTCTTCATCACAGGTTCTTCAAGACTCGGGTTTGGACCTGCTATTGTCTCTCGGGAGGTGGCACCTTGGGAGCATTGGAGGTCATGACACTTGTGGTTGCAAGTATGTTTCTTGGAGGATGCAACCACCAATGGAGGTTTTGCATGGTCATCGGGCATGTGAGCAGATGGAGATACATGTCATTTGACACTATCTCACAGCATACACACTTGCCATTGCTTGAGGACAAGCAATTTCGGGGAGGGATGGTTTGTCATGTCCCTTTCTCCGGAATGGTCACCATCTTGCAAATTGTTGCACTTCCCAATGGATTCGAGGTACTGGCAGGGATTAACACTTCACAGGATGTGTGGATGTTATCATTTCACCTTCATGGATACTTGACTTGGATGGTTTGCCTTCTTCACATGTATTCATGTTTGACATCATTTCACTTAGGCTACCTTCATACGGATGCTCTAGGACACTTGGCTCATAATGATTTATTCCAGCTATGGAGTTCATCATGCTTATTGTCTTTATCATGGATGCATTTCATTACTTCACCCTTGGTACTTTGGAGATTTATCATTGAGGTTACTAGGGCATTCATGGAGGAGATCCCTGAGTTCATCGTTGATATGGCTCTCGAGGCCGACTTGTTGATGATTTTGCCTCATTTCCATACATTTTTCCTTGTTTGAGGCCGACTTGAATTCATATCACTCTTGGCCGACTTGTTGAGCAATGCATTTATTCATTTTTTATTCCTTGGTCAACTTGTCTTAGGGCCGACCTCACTAGGAGTATTGGTGTTGGCGCCCAAATATTGATTATGAAGGCTGACTTGTGTGGAGTTAAGATTGGCACTCAAATCTAGCACAAAAAAATATAAAAGAAACATGATGAGGCCGACCTACTGGGAGACCTCTAGAAGTGCTTAAAGGAGAAGTATAAAAGGAGGTGATGAAGCTGTCATTTGGATCATCGCATCGACTTGCTTTGGTATGATTATCTACTTCTAAGTTCAGTTTCTTGTGCTTCAATCAAGGAGATGGCCCCTTGAACGAATGGAGAAGACCCCATTCACCTTATTTCTGATTTAGTACTTGCAGATCACTCAGAGACACCATTGAAGACCATCAAATTGGACAAACTAAGGACTGATTGCAGCTACCAAGGGCAGCGAACTGTGGAGGAGTCATTCGCCCATCTCCTAGGAGCAGCGACTGAGTTTTGGAGGGCAGCGAACCTTCAAGAAAGGGCAAGCGAACAGGAGAAAGGGCCAGCGAACTTCATCTCTTGGCCAGCGAACTACTGCAGATCACTTCGCCACTCTTTTGGACTGACTTTCGCCACTCGGGAGGGACTATTTGACAGCAAATAGAAGCTGAGGAGATCTGAGTTTTTGGACAGCAAATTAGGAAGAAATTATCATAATCATTATAGCCAATCAACTCTATCATGTTCGATCTGATATGTAATTGAGATCTGATACATTCTATTTGAAAAGGCAATAATATTCATTTCATATCTGTGTATTTCATTATTCAGATTTATGATGCTTGATCATTGTGTTTACAATTGTGGTGCAAATTTAAGTTAGGAACATCACAGAAAGGTATAAGTTAGATGAATATTTGGGGATATATTTTCAGCATTTACATTGGGCAAAAAGTACAAATTTTGAGCCTAGGGAAGATAACCATCTCCAAGGATATTTGCTCTATAGTCTGGGAATGCTTTATGTGCCTAAAGAGGCAAGAGCTCCGCTCATCAGGGAAGCTCATACTTCAAAAATTGCAGGTCAGCATGGCATGTCAATGACATTTACACATTTGCAAAGGTATGTACATTGGCCAAATACTAAAGTTGCAAAATTCATAAAAATTTGCAAGTCACTTTGTTGTGTCAAAAACATTTGCATATTTGCAAAGGTATGTCCATTGGCCAAATATTAAAAATGCAAATTTCACAAGGGGATGTGTTGTATGTGTTTAGGAGGAAAAGAGGGAGTTTTAGTTTCAAAGGTAAATCCTCCTTTCACAACAAACATTAAGAACATATCAACCGAGTTGAATCTCTACTAAGCGAGAGCATTCACCTAACAGGTTGGGTTGTCACTTGGAATGATGTGGAAGCTCAGATGTTATCAATCAATATCTCAATTTATTGTTTAAATACTCTTAAAACCCTAAGTATGCAAAACAGTAAGCAAATTGATGAACTACGACAAATTCTTGCAGACTAAGAGAGTAGGCATAATTAATAACTGGCCGTTTTTCGAAGTTCGGAATGAGGAATAATCGGGGACACCTCCACTAATGCCCCTGTCCAAGGTACTGTTTTCTGTACAGAATCCTGATCTCCTCCCGACACTGATATTCACTGTATTTTTTGTTTCTGCCCTGGAATATGCGGAGGACACCTCCACTAGCACACCCTAGTCCAATGCTGGATGTTTTTCAGGGTGTCGGAAGCTCTTCGAGTGCTGATTATCACTGTCCAAATTGTTTCTGTGTTTGCAACTCCGGAGGACACTGCCACTAACGCCCGTGTCCCGAAATGTTCAAGTCTATCTTCTTTCTTTCAAATCCTGAATCCTTGTCATCTGCAATCTCCTTCTACAACTCCACACCGCGAAACTCGATACCTGTAACCTGTAATCACAAAGGAGTGCAGTTGGGGGTTGTGGTGTTTAGAGGCTTGCCTCAATCAAGCCCCGGAGAGACATTCAAGTCTTTCGAACACCGTTGTTAGATAAAGAGTGTGTATCCCTGCGGGATAGAGGCAAAATCCAAATTCAAACACAAATAAATGTCACCTTAGAAGTGTAGATCTCACATAAATGAAGGCTCTTCAATCACATGAGAAGATGAAGCTAAATTTGCAATCACAAACACAAAAACAATGCTCTGCTCTGCAACAATGAATATCATAGATACTCTGAAATCACAAATTTGCCTAAAGTTCACAATCATCTTCTAGACATCTTCTAGTTTACAAATGAAACCTTAAACATGCTTATATATGCAATTACAAACATTCCCGCTAAGAATTTTGTAATTCAAACTTGAGATGTCAGCATAGGACCTAAGTAACGGTCATAAAACCGACATTTAAATTTAGGGCTAACCCAAAATAGGGCAGGACTAGGGTGCTAGCGTCCACGTCCACCCTCCCAATTTTGGTCAGGATCTGTTTAAATGACATCCTCTAGGTCCTATTTGCCATAAGACTTCAGAGTTTTCTCATCGGGATTCACAATTAACATGCAATATGTTCTAAATGCATTCTAAGGACCTGGGAGCTAAACCTTAAGAGGGAAAAGCCCCCAAGGAGACATTTTCCGACATAACAGTATGTAACACAAGTAAGCCTGGTAATAAAAAAGTCAGTATTGTCTATGTCACTATGGGTTCCTTCGAGACCATGGGAGAGCAACTCAATGGATTTTTGTAGGAGGCTTGCCCATGTCAAAGAAAGAGCATGACTACTTTCTTGTCATTGAAGACTGGATTACCAAAATGTGCATTCACCTTCAATTAAAAGGACTCTTACGAGAAATGAAGCTACTAAGTTGTTTTTCCTTAATGTTTGGGCTCACTTTGGCAGCCCTAGCTCTATCATTTCAAACAGAGATAACAGGTTTACGGGCATGTTTTGGAACAAATCATCTTCATTGAAAATCAATACAAATCTTAAAGAGGTATATAAGGAAGCATCCTAAGATTTGGATTGTAAAGAGTCAAACAGAACAGGCTAATAGAAAATTAATACAAATCTTATGGAAGTATAAAAGGAAGCATCCTAAGATTTGGGATGTAAATTTGACATATATCCAGCGTTCTTCTAATAAGGTAAGTCATTCCTCTACTAATAGACCTTCATTTCAAAAATGTTTTAGGTACTTACATCTTAATCCTTTTGATGTAGTGGTGTGACCGCCAAAAAGAAAGCAAGAAAGAGTGGATTCACAAATTGCTAAAGCTAAGATCTTAATTGAAAAGATAAGGTAATAAAGAAAAGAAAGAAAAAAATTATATCAATGTCCATAGATGACCAAAAATAGGTCAATGGGACTAGAATTTACAGCAATTTACAATATAATGTTCTAGGAAGAGAAAACCCTAGAATCAAAATAATAAAAGTACAAGATAAAACAAAGCATTGTGCCGCTAACAAATAGCAATGAAAGGCAAACAAGAGCCTCAAAAGCATGTGCTGGTGAAGACTGGAAGGAAATCTCATCAAATATCCATGTGTATGTCTAAAGTAGAAGAGTAGTTTGAGTCATCATCAGTAACTATGATGAGATGATGCTTGTCAGGGAGTATCCAAGGTCGGAAGGTCACATTGGGATACCCTAGGAGGAATCAAAGCACTTCCTCTAGAAACTCCCCTAACATCCAAGGCCAGTGTAACTCCCATAGTAAAAGAAGCTCGTAATATGAGTCTACCCCTATGGTTTAGGGGGTGACCAATAAGTAGATCCATGTTGCTGGAATGGGGCCGAGTCGTGCTAATAGGAATGAGTAGAGCCATGATGCCAACGAAGAGTAGGTTGGAGAATCTGAGTAACTTGAGTAGTAATGTTGTGCTGAGAGAAGCATTGCCTAACTAATCTATCAACTTTGATATGTGAAGTTCCGGTATCCAAAGGTTGTTTTGTGTTCCCTGTCACCTGGATGGGTTGGGAAAAAGAGAGATGATCAACATGGGGGCTCTAGAACCTCTAGACTCCATCCCTTGTAGGGATCTACACTAGAGGGTGATGGCCTCATGAAGAAAATGAGTCAGGTACCGTTGGTCTAAGTATATGAAGAAAGTAGATAGACCATTGCCTAAGTCCCTGTAGAGGCAATGAAATCTTCCCCAAATCTCATAGTAAAATGGGGCATTTGAAAATGAAATGTTCCTCAATCTCCACCTCCTAGAAGGAGAAAAGACAACAAATCTAGTCCTGATAGAGGATATGATGATAAGTTTTGAACTATAACTAGCGAGATCACACTCTCAACTGAGCAAGGGGAAACGTCAAGCCAGGGGACCAAAGATGCTAGAGATAGTGAGGGCAGTGAATAAAACCATCCACCATCTATAAGAAATGCTCGGTGTAGAAAGTCAGCTTGGGGCTAAGCGGCTCGTGAGGGAAGACCTAGGTAGTTCCAATATACTATCTATATGCCCTCTATAGCAATTCTAGTGATGACACCCTCCATGGGAAGGAGCCAAGGGGCAAGGCATCTAGGGAGTACATGAAAGGGGGTAACCTATCAATAGTGATGCCAATAGAAAGAAGAAGCAACTTGGTCTCCAAGTACAAACAGTGTTGACATCTAGTGGTGACTAGGGAAGCAATCCTCTCATACGAGCAAAGTGCTAAAAATGGATATCTCTCACGACCAAAAGTTGAGGCCCCCATGGATTGAAATCTATGAATGTAGAAAGTACACCTACAGATAGTCTCAAGACATAGCAATTGGGCAGCAAATTCAGCTTAGACGATGCAATGAGGAACTATCAATTTGCGATGGATCATGTGCTACAACATGAGAGTCTAGAGCCTCTCAATACAATCCCATTCAACAACCCCCAAGCTAGGTCCCCAAACCTCTAAACCATATAAAATTGTAGGCTTGATGATTGTATCAAAAAGGTGCAATTTGGAAAGGATGTCCTAAAAGTGGATTTGAAAACACTAACATTCCAAGACAAAAAGAGAGGCATACCCCTTGCAAAGGCACGAGTGAGGCAAACCTCATCCCAAAGAATGGACTAGAAAATTGGACCCCCAAGTATGTGTAGGCCGATGTGATCTCTAGAAGTTCCCCTTTGTCGAAAAATTGGAATCAAGAGAGAAAGTGCTTAGAGATATTGAAAATCATGAAGTTTTACCAAGGTTGACTAGAAGTTGTTGAAGTTCATAGAAGCGAGCAAGGGCATCAAGTTGTTGTTGTAAGGCCCCGGAAAAGTGTGAGAGGACAACATCATCGACAAAAAGAAGAATAGCTATAGCCAACTCATGTAGAATACAATCATCATCTAAATGGGTATACTACCAAAGAAATTCCCCTAACTCATCAATGTAAATGCTAAATAGGGTCGATGAGAGAGCACACCCTTGCTTGACCCCAATGATACTCTTCACAAAGTCAAAGAGATTGTACTAAGGATGAAACTGCCCAATAACTGCCTCATAAAGCCTCTAAATGGCAATAATCAAAGAGTCTAGGATGTTGATATCTCTCAAGTTCAAGAAAAGCAAGTGTCTCAAAATGGAGTCAAATGCCTTTCTAAAGTCCACAAAACAACAAAAGACTTTAGAAGACCTATGGCGAACCTCCTCAATAATAGCTCGAAGTGTAAAGATGTGATCAATAGTCTGGTAATCCTTCCTGAAACCTGCCTGCCCCTTAGCTCTGATGTTATTCCTTTCTAAGTAGACTGACATCTGCATGTCCAACACCATGGCATAAAGTTGGAAAATGTATGCCCAATCACAATGGTCCTATAGTTGCCAGGAGTAGAGAGATCCAAGAAAGGTCAAATGTTTCTCAAGCTAATATAGAGCAAAAGATAATTAGCATTGGGTTGAGCACAAGTTCCAACTTGGGGACAAAGGATGGTTGTGTTTAACCAAAGAAGGAATCCAAGGAAAAGCAAATAATCTTAGACCAATGTAGGTGCGGTTCATTTAAAATTCTTGATCAATTGGGCACTAATGCATTTAGAATAGACCTCTCTCCTTACATGGGAGGTGTACTACATTGTTAATGTAGAAAACTTACATCTTTATGAGCCTTCCATGCTAGATGATGAAGAATGTCTTTTGTTGCCTTCCATTGAAGACTTTGCTCCTAATGGTCACGAAGAGTTAGACAAAGATGTTGTTTAGCAAAAGAAGGTGAGAACATCAAGAAGACAAGCTAGGAAGTTGGCAAATTAGATTGAAAGGAAAATTGGCAAAAAAAGTGAAGTGGCATTTGAAGGAGAATGTGGAGGAATTGTTTCTTCATTTCTTGAGTCTCTAAACATTTGGGGACCAAAAGCCTCATAACTAGGGAGATATGACCCTAATTGATCATGAAAGTTAGCAAAATCAGATAACTAAGCCACTATTCTCAGATTGAGATGTAACTTGAAAACACTTTTAAAATAATAAATTTCTATCAAGAATAAAGTAGAAAAGTTGTAGAAAGGTTGCACATCTTCAAAGATTTCCAAACATCTTGGAGTCAAACACAATTGAAGTAGTTTCTTCGGAAAATAGAAAAAAGGGGCACAATTTTGACAATAACAAAATCACCTATTGCAACAAGATGTCAGTTGTGCATGTGTCATGGCAGTTGCATATGTGTCCTAGTGGTTGTCAAACTACCATGGCACTTTTGCACACAATTGGTCATTTTCCCTATCTTATGTGGCATTAACAGTTGAAAAGGATATCCTTTCCATTTCTTGGCCTTTAGGCTTCTTGTTTTGAGACTTTACTTATAGTAATGGCATAAATACACCCTTTTGGGTCATTGTAAAGCATCCTTATGAGTTAGTTCTTCTTAGTTAGTGCATAGGAAGTTGAGCACAATAGAGAAGTATGTATCTGAGAAAAGTTGTATTAAGATAATATTTAATGGTCACTCTTTGTTTTTCCTATTAGATAGGTTCTTTTTGTTACAGAAACTATAGAAGATTTATATTGAATATGATCGAATGAATTACAAAGAAGAGCGAATGCTCTTATAAAGAGAATGCGAATACTAACAATAGAAGGACAGCTTGCATAAAGCAGAAATCTGGAGCAAACAAAGCATAACAGAGGCGATCAAAGCTAACAACTAAAAAACAGAAGATCGAAAAGCAAAAGCAATCTACAACTAAGCAACTAAGATTGACCATTATCTTAGATATACTAAATATTAACTTAATACCCCCCCTTAATGGTCAATCCACTAACTAAAACTGAGTTGCCCCCCTTAAAGATGACAACCGAAACAGAGATAGGCTGGTCCACAAGCAACTGAAAAAGCAGGCAGAGGAGATGGCTTAGAAGGCGTAGAAAGCAGACTCCTGCTCAGTATGCTCAGCGACATGTGTTGATGGTGTTGAAGCTTCAGACTTGGACTGCTCAACAGCCAAGCATTTCCGGCAATCCTTTTTCATATTCCCAAACTCGTGACAGTAATTGCACTGCATGTTGTATTTCTTGGAAGGGTCCTATGACTGACCCTGACTGAACTGCTGAAAGGGCTGATTAGTGCCCTGATTCTGCTAGAAGGACTTGGCAGTAAATGCCTGTTCTAAGGAGGAAGAAACACTGCTACCGAACTGTTGTTTCCATCGATCTTGCTGCAAGAGTTTGTTGCACAGATCGGGAAACGTCAGACTAACAATAGATGAAGTAATGTTAAGAGTTTCGATAAAGTGCTCATAAGAGGGTGGTAGACTTTTCAGAGTGATCACTACCATATCTTCTTCTTCCATCTTCCGACCAATCGCCGTCAACTCACACAGATGTCCTTGATTTTTGTGAGATGCTCCTGCAGAGACATCTGATCATCCATCATCATCGAGAAGAGCATGTTCTTGAGAAAGAATGCTCGGCTTTTGTCAGAGGTTTCATGAAGGTCCTTAAGTGATTCCCAAATTTCTTTTGTTGTTTTCCCAGACGGAACCTGAGGCAGCTGACCATCGGTGATCGATAGCTTGATAAGCATTACCGCTTCACGATTTTGCTCATCGAATCTATCTTGATCCTTACCCGCCACTGGAGGACGTGTAGTGCCCAGAATAATCTTGTCCAAACACCGATACTCAAAAATAGTCATCATCCGCTGCTTCTAGGTGTTGTAATTTTTGCCATTGAATCTCTGACTGATCTCCAACAGAATGTTGGTCAAAGATGCCATGCTTCAAGTTTTTTGAGACACGAGAAAACGAATTATAAGCAGTGGGCACAGAAACGGAAGCAGATAGACAGCACAGACAGCAATAGAAAAATCCTTACACAGATACAGATTCCGAAAACACGGAATAAGCTGACTCAACAGTTGTGAACATAGACTTTGAGGTACGTATCTCGAGATAAATCCGAAACACGGATTTTACAGCACAGATCTCGAGAGTACGGATATCAGAAGTTCAGAACATCTGAACACGGATTTCAAGATAAAACAGAAAGTAATGTTGCATTTCTGCTGGTAACTGTGGAATCCACGAGCAGAGAAGTACACAGAATGCTCCAAATTGTTAACCGACTCTCCAGAAATGTACCCGATTGACGCAGACCAGGCTTTAATACAGGAGGTTTTCTGAAGAATCTCGAGGTTGGAGGGCGCCACAGATACAATTGAGGCTCAAGACAAAACGCACAGAAAATACGAGCCAGATGCAAAAGGAACACGAACTGCAGAAGTCGCCAAAACAAAGCACTGGCAGAGATAAACGGCGACCCTCAGAATCACCTCAAGGCAACAGGCAAAGAAAACATGATCATAATAGCAAAAGACTCCCGACGGGTTACTGGTGCAAACTTAGCCCCTCAGAAAACTTGACAGGAAACCGCCAAAACACAATCTTAAAAAAACATGCAAAAGCCCACAAAACAGAAACGCTTCACCAAAAATCGCGACAAAAACCATGACTTACAGAAATCACGACCAAGAGATAGTGACTGGAGCAATCAAAAACAGTCTTTGAAGAATCGCGACCTTGGATGGGAGAAAACACCGGCCTCCAAGTCACGACCAGGATGCGACCAGAAAAACCACAGAAATCACGCCGAAGGGTTAATCACATAGTTCCACGGGGACGCGTCCCCCCCTAAAATACAACAGTCCCCCACGTCTACCTGTTTCCGAGACGGGGAGACTTCAAGGAAACGTCCCCCACCGTCACCCTGTCGTCCCCCCGCCGTCCCCTAGTTTTGCCGCTGCATTTCTTTGAGGCATTCTGTCAAACAGTTGACGTGCCTTGTCTATGCTTCCACATTTTGCTTACATGTCTAACAGGGCAGTTGCAACTACAACATCTGATAAAATTCCTCTATCCTTTATGTTTTGATGGATGTCCATACCCTATTCCAAAGCTCCCATTTTGACACAGGCAGGGAAGATGCTAGGCTGGCAAAGGTTGTGGAATTTGGCTTTACACCAGCCAATTGCATTTGCTTTAAAATTTCTAAAGCCTTTTCAACAAATCCATTTTGTGCATATCCTGCAATCATTGAAGTCCATGAGACCACATTTCTTTGAGGCATTCTGTCAAACAGTTCACGTGCCTTGTCTATGCTTCCACATTTTGCATACATGTCTAATTTATAACTAATTTATACATCTTATAGACTTCTACAGTTATACATCGTTTTATAACTAATTTTTCAAGTACTATATGTATTTCAGCGCACCGCTCCCCTGCCGCCGTCCCCAAAATTAGACCCCCGCCCCCCGTCCCCGAAATGCGTCCCCCTGTCCCCATCCCCGAAACTCCGTGGAACTATGGACTTAATCATAAATGGCGATGAAGAGAGAAGCCACAAAACCCAGCGACCACTCCATGCACGAAAACACAAGTAGAAGATTCGCGATCAAGAATAAATTATTAACACAAGGAATCACATCCCTTAAACCAAAAACGGCGGTTAGAGAACGCGTCCGAAGAAAATCCCCTAACTTGAAAACGCGCGACTTTCCATGAAATCGCGAGCTAGAATCACGACTCAATCACCACAAGAATCCGCGAACAATTATAAAAGACCCAGAAAGGTGGAACGCTTATCACAAAAAAAACTTCAGATGCTGATCTCCAAATCGCGACCAGGGAAATCAAAAATCACGATTTTAGGAATGGAAATCACGGCCAGAAAGAATGCCACAGAAGACAAAAACAAATGCGAGTCTTTTAAATCCGACGACCATGCAACACAAAAACGCCGAAAGGGACAGAGCATTAGAGAACATTAGAGAACAAAGACGGGGGAAACAATTAACCAAGTTCGAAACTTGCTCTTGATACCATGTTACAGAAACTATAGAAGATTTATATTGAATATGATCGAATGAATTACAAAGAAGAGTGAATGCTCTTATAAAGAGAATGCGAATACTAAAAATAGAAGGGCAGCTTGCATAAAGCAAAAAGCTGGAGCAAACAAAGCATAACAAAGGCGATCAAAGCTAACAACTAAAAAGCAAAAGATCGAAAAGCAAAAGCAATCTACAACTAAGGAACTAAGATTGACCATTATCTAAGATATACTGAATATTAACTTAATACTTTTTCCGTCTATAGCTTATCTCTATCCGTTCTGCTTTGTTAGCTGTAGCTTTTTGCTTTGTACAAGCTTTCAGTCTATTCTTAGATGATGTAATCTATTTAAATAAGAGCATTCGCTCTTTCTTGTAATATATTTTGATTTAATATTATTCATATATTTCTCTGAAATGTAACATGGTATTAGAGCCAGAATAGGCTCTTCGAATTCCGTACATGCGACCGTACCCATTTCTCCTTTATGTTTCTGGTTCGTGACTGTTTTCTGGCGTCTTTTTCTGAAGGATCGAGTTCCTAGTCGCGATTTTTTGGTGTTTGGCATTTTTGGGTGTCGCCTAAATTCGCGATTTTTTGAGACTCGTGTTTTTTGCTATGGGTGATTTTTCTGGTAGTTGTTCCGTCGCCAGCAGCTTCTTTTCCTTGTGATCACGATTTGTTCACACTTCTTCTTTCTGGGTCGCGATTTCCTCTTCAGGCAGTTTGCCTTCAATAGATTCTCTTTAGTTTTTTAGCGGCTCCTGGCGGTTTCGTGTCTTTGAAGACATTACAATCGGCGTTTGTAAAATCCAAGTCGCAAATTTCTCTCTGCAAGATTTTGTAGCCGTGATCTGCGTTTTTATCAAAGTGGCGGGCTCATGTTTTGGCAAATGTTTTTTTGTTTCTTGGTGTCTTCTGTTTTAGTTTTGGCGGTAGTTCGGGGTTCTATGTTCTAGCGGTTGCAGCCAACACCCAACCTCATCTACGCTAAGCACACAAGCTCTCACTGAGGCTCAGACACCTGAGGACATTCGTGCCAATTATGGGTCCCACCTTTAATGAAGACATATTTTCCATTTTGTCTCGAAATCCATGTTCGGATTTTCTGAGACCATGATTTATGTAATCTCAAGATCTGTGATTCAGATTTGTCTCGAGATTTGTGCCTCGACATTCATGTTCAGGATTGTTGAGCCTGTGTATTCCGTGCTTTCAGAATTTGTGCCTCGTAACCCGTGTTAGGGTTCTGTTATCTCAAAATCTGTGCCGTCTATCTGCTTCAGTATTCGTGCCATCAGTTTGTAATTCGTTTTTCGTGCCTCGAAAAATGTGAAAAATGGCATCATGGTCCAACAGCAGTCAGAAGTTCAACGGCAACAAACTTTTTAATCGTCGGTGTTTCTCTACAAGATCTCGTCAGAGTTGGCTTCTTGTTCCGTAGCCCTTGGAATGGGGTTCTGTTTTCTTAATCGGCGGCTTCCTTGTTTGGCAATGTTTTTCCCTAGTCATTGTTTCTGGAGAGTTTAATCTGTTTTTTTTCCATGGTTTGCAGCTTTGAGGGCTTCGTTGATCTGCGCTTACAGCGCTTAGCTCCTTCTCATCACCACCTGGACCAACGATCAGCATTTGTGTTTGGCAAGTGGCCATTATGCTTCTTCGGATCCCTTGGGATTTGTATTTTGACACCAATGCTCAGGTTTTGTTTTCTGTTTATGCCATCCATCTGTCTCGGAAGGCAGCCTGTTTTAGAGGGCATCTTGGTTTCGTTAGTGGATTGACCATTACAGGGGGTATTAAGATAATATTTAATGGTCACTCTTTGTTTTTCCTATTAGATAGGTTCTTTTTCCGTCTATAGCTTATCTCTATCCATTCTGCTTTGTTAGCTGTAGCTTTTTGCTTTGTACAAGCTTTCAGTCTTTTCTTAGATGATGTAATTTCTTTAAATAAGAGCATTCGCTCTTTCTTGTAATATATTTTGATTTAATATTATTCATATATTTCTCTGAAATGTAACAAGTTGCAGAGTATTGCAAGCGCTATAAGATGGTGATTGGTATCCTTGAAGGCTTCTAGAAAGTAGCAAGCTTGCAATTTGCATCAGAGAAAGTGACGAAAGAAGGCGAGACCTTTCTCTTATGGAGTTTCTCACCACATTGGGTTTTCTAAGATAATCTATCATGTTAAGCTCTATCTTTGTTTTGCTTCAGTTCTTGTTTTGATTCCACACGTGTGCATACAGATATCAACATCTATTTCACCACTTAAACAACTCATTTCTAGAACACAAATGGACTGTTTTCATAAGAAAACAATAAGAGAACAGCAAGTAAATGAACCAGAATTGTAATGGGAAAGATAAAGGTTTTAGACGGTGAATCAGTTATGAATTATCTATACTTTTATAAACCAACTTATAACCCTTACAGTTACTAGAATGATACTACACATTATGTGTAGTAATAGGAATTATGGTTTTAAGTATAAACAACTCAGGGAAGTTAATAATCCAGTGAGCTTACAGGCTAATACCATTATACCATACACTATGTTTTATTCTTGCTGAATTTGAGTATGGTAAGGTAAGGATCTGTAATAGCACCGTACTGAAACTGACAACAATACCTGCTTCTCAGCAGTAATTTGGCTATTTTGACTTTTATGTGCAGAAGTTTTATGTGATAATATAAATATTTATTTCATCCAATGTAAAAGAAAAAGCAAGTTCACGTTTGAGGCAATCTTTTGTTTCAGTAAGATTAAAAAAATTCAATAAAGTGCTGATAGTGCATTATAAAATAGCAATCTCACAAAGCCAGTATTGAAATATTAGAAGAAATGGAGAATAATTGTAGCCATGAATGCCTTACTCCTGGAATTTTTTCTTTCAATACTACCTTACCTTGATGTGCCTCGTATCCGTCTTCTAAACAATGGCAAACCCATACACTGTGGGTAAGTAACAATAATCTGGTGCCCAACCTGAATTTAAGGTCATATACCATATCAATAGATGTGTAACCTACTCATATGATCATTTTATTAAATTCTATAAAGATTTAACTCCAAATTTGATTTTACATTGCAAAATATCAATCATCTAAACCAAGAGCCATTTCTTCAACTATTATGTTATATTATCATTGTAACAATGTCAAGTTAGATTACAGATTCAATTAAAAAAACTGTTACTTTTATCATCACATATTACATACAATAACTAGACGATACATTTGTGGCAATCATGAGCTTTCACCTTCCATCTGAGTGGAGATACATTAAACCTGATTTATTTCGGTGTTTCAAACTCAACCAAGTGATTAACTGTACTTGAGGAATTTGAATCAGCTGGATGACTAGAACTGGAAATTAGGTGACAACTGACACTGATATTACTAATAGAACCAACTGGATGACTAGAACTGGAAATTAGGTGACAGCTGATACTGATATCACTAATAGAACCAAAGGGGATGAGATACAAATCAAACTGCACCTTCTTTTCCACTCAGTAAAATATAATTAATCCCATTCCTTCAAGTGTTTATGAAACTCAAATACAATATGAACAAATTTTGAGAAACTCCTAAACTATATTGTGACAAGCATTGGATATGGATATGAAAATTTTGGAAGCACAGTCATCAAATGCTGGGGTGGTTGCGACTAGGAACTGGTAGAAACTTTGTGGTCGAAAATTTTCAGAGAACGACAAGGAGCCTATGAGAAACAGAATCCAAAAGGCAGGAGGTGGCATTACGAACTTTACCATAAAATCTGTAAGCTTAGGTTTGCATGCTTGGATGTTACATAGAAATACAATTGGTATAATGTTCAAAAATACAAGATTTGAAGAATAAATCATATCATACCAGGTTAGCCAAAAAACCCTGCTGAACTGGGACAGGTCCAAGCCGGGTTCTGATCCTGGTCCGGATGCAGTTTGGATCCAGACAGGGTCCAACCCAGACCTGCCCATTCAGCTTAGGTATGTCTAAGATGTACCCAGGCTGAGTGGAAAGGCCCAGGACCACTCCTTGGACGAACCTAGCGAGGATCCATGGGAAAAAAAAATTAATAGATTTTAAAAAAAACCTAACCCGCCCTTTATCCATTTTTTTGAAGAATATGAAGTTTGGATAAAAGTGGTAATTATGCAAAATGGCAGGTGTCACGAAAAATAGGAGGATTGGAGACCTAAATAATCGAATTAGGAGCAAGAGGAGAAAGTTAGAAACAAATCGACCACATTCTGAAATGTTTAAATCACACAACGAATAACTTGAAAATTTAATGCAATACTTCATAATAATGGATCATCAAAGTTGTCTTAAAGAGGGCTTCATACAAAAGAAAACTAAGATGAATTCAGGAGTTTGGAAGATCAAATAAGCGAGAAGAGAGATTACACAGTTCGAAATTTGGATAACAAAATTAGATTTTGGAGCAGCACTAACTACGAACTAAGAAAATGATCAAAACAATCTGTAAAAGAAGATGAGCAATGACGGGCTTGATTTAACAAATCAAGCTCAAATTAACAAGATGAAAGGCAAAAGTAAACAGGACTGTACACTGCAGAAAAAATAGATGAATTCGAGACTTTGGAAGATTAAATTAGTGAGAAGAGAGCTTACACGGTTAGAAATTTCGATTAAAAAAAGTAGAATTTGGAGCAAAGTACAAACTGAGAAACTGATAAACAAATCTGCAAAAGAGGATGGGCAGTGATGGGTTGATTTAACAAATCAAGGTCAAACTCACAAGATGAATAGCAAAATGACAGACTTGAAATGCATTTATTAGCAGTTAATGTGAACCAGCTTTACACTTTATACATGCAATAAGAAGAGAAGTCTTTTACTTGTGCGAGAAAAAAAAAAAGTTCCTGTATCATCACATATCAATAACAAATTAAAACTGGTGTTATAAAGCATAAGCTAATATGATGTGGGACATTTGAACGAAAGGATAATGCACATACGGTTTGGTACATGTAGCTGTCCAGCTCGTCAACGCAATCCTCCGAGGGAAACAAGTTTGCAAGTGCTACTATCTGACCATCACCATTCAGCTTAACTCAACAACAGTATGTTTAATAGTAACTGTAAAACTAATCCAAGTAACACTAACCTGGTGACCATAGTGGATGCATTTCATCATTGCATAGCAGCTATCTTTTCCTCCGCTTACAAGCGCAACCACCTTCATTCTCTCTTCTCCCTCTCCCTTTCAAGTTTCCCTCACCATAAACCCTCCGCACAATTCATATGCTTTCCTTCTGCCTTCTTACTACCTGATAATTATGTTTTCGTTTTATATTGCAAGCACCTTGCAAATTAAAGACCAACTACGTACAGCGGTTATTGTATAGAGATTATTTAGAACAAACGAAGTGCTACCTATTGGCAAGTACTTGTTTTCTGATTTTTAATCGCAAAAAGAATTGGATACTTAGTGTTTTTAGATTAATTATTTGTTATTATAAATGAGAATTGTAATAACAGTAAATTATTGAATATATAATTAATATTTATAGTGAAATAAATGATCAACAATTTTAAGATAATAAATGTCTATTATTATATGAAAATGTAAGCCCAAACATTAAAGAAACACAAAAATTAAAATATAAACTATAGAAAATTCTAAAGTTGCAAATAAATATTTTCAAGTAAACTAATAATAACATTGCTTATCAATCACTATAGTACATTATTTCGTTAATCCATGGGCACATATAATGGGAAAAAAATGACATTTATAGCAAAAGTGGCTCAAATTCCCTACCAAGCATATTTTATGGGATGTTTAGCTATACTCCAAGAGAATGCACTTGACACATTTAGGAACTTGATCTCCCTTAATAAACTCCCAAATTGAAGGAATCTCTTGAGATTTATGACTCGTACTACTTGTGGCGTTATGACCAAGGTGTCATGACTTGTACTGCTAGTGGCAAGGATAATGATAGGCCAAAAAAAGGTCCGTACACTCTGCTCTCCAAATCTAACTTACCACTACTATGTGTAAATTAAAAATGATGGGCACATGTGTTTCACATGGCAAAAGCAAGTGGAGTGAGGGAGTGTCTAGAGAACTACCTTCTTCACAAGGGAGAAGTGTCATGGATGTGGCAATGATATTTAATGGAGGAGTAGTTTGGTGTTTGGTTGGTTACTCTATTCATGAGAAAAGAGTGTTTAGTGTAGGATAAGGATGTTAGGTCATCATGTAATGATGGCAATATAGGTGTTTGCTCTTGTGAATCTCTGTAAAGGTGTGGAAGCAATGATTCTTATGTGGATGTTCACAATGGTGGCTTGTATGATGTCAAGTTTTTTACTAACATTTTCTAGGAAGCTTTTTAAGCCAAAGAGTCGTTGCCTAAAGTTGTGCTTGCTCGATGGCAAGTAAATGGTCATTTTGTTTTCTGACTTGTTGCATGGCTTGTGCTTGTTCTTCTTCAATAAGTTCAGGAAGGAATTTTTTCTCTTAATTCTCGTAGAGTGGTTCTAATCCAATCTTCCTTAATGCCTAGACACATGAGTGTGAGATGTTAGGTGTGACCAAGAGAAAAGAGATGAACAAGAATACTCTAGGAGTTGTTTGTTTGATTGTTTCCAGTTGAGTTGGACTCGTGATTGACTTTTAAGTTGAATGTTTGCTTTTTATATATATATTGTTGTTTTGTTGGTTGAAACCTATGTTTGGAGTCTTTGGCTCAAATGTGAAAGGACCTAATAGTCATGCGATGTTTTGTTGTTTTGAATGAATTGAATGTTCATAAAATAGAGATTACAAACCAAGCTAGATTTTAAAATGAAAAATGAGAAAGCAAAAGATTGCAACTAATCTATGTTTTTGTATTTTCTAGATTTGTGTGCTTTTAAAATGAAGCTAATCTAAATACTAATTAAATGTTGAAAGTAAACTATGTTTTTGCTATTTAATCTATCATGTGTGATTACAAACAAAATAGTGATATATTATTCTACAAAATCAATACAAAAATTAACCAACATCGACTTCTTTTCCCTTTTTATTCCAAATATAATTTTGACAAACAGTAAGTACAAAGCAATCTAATCAACTAAATTGGTAAAATAGTCTCTCCTTTGCTTCCTTTCACTTTTCACTTGTACACGTGAGGATAAAATATGGATGTTCTTAGTGTAACACAAGGTGATTTTACTATTACTCGCTAAATGTTTTTGTTGCAATGGAAGTTGAATTGCTAATTTGAAATGAGATTTTGCAATAGAATATTCAAACTAAACTAATAAATCTAATTTCTACACTAAATCTAGAACTTGCAATCGAATGCTACAATTCTAAAGCAATGTGAGAATCTACCTACTCTATCTATCCTACTTAATCTACAAAAATGAACTATTCTAAATAATCATGAATGCAAATAAAGGAATTCCACACCTAGAATATGAACAATCCAAGATATTGAAGATGTTTGTTGTGGCACACATCCTCAAGGGCCCAACTTAGTAACTTTATTTGATGAGTTAGATCTATGACTCATTTATTTCGTTATATTTCTTATTCTAAAAGACTTTGACAAAACATTATGGTATATATATATAATTATCTTTTGGATGGATTATGCATATGTTTAGTATTCATTTCCTTTTGATGAAATCTCTTATCTTATTTACTTGAATTACATTTTCAAAATGCATATCTTATGAATTTGTGGTATAATTTGGGTATGTTTGCATAAGGATTACATCGGTGAGACTCCCAGTGGTCTTCGGATCCCTCTGGAGCCCCTTTTCCTATGAAGAACCTGAACTTTGGACGGCTCCAGACACTATTACCTTCCAAAAGAGCCATCCTCCCCACAAGTCGATGACTATTACAAGCCAATCCTAGGGCTACTCAAGAAGTCCGATGACACAAACATGACCCATGCCTCAATCAAAGCAGTTGTTATGATCCAAGTTTCCATGTCACTTTATTTCAGTGACTAACTGAAATAGCTGTTAATTGGCATCAGTTCCAACTAAAGTCACTGCCACCAAGCATCGTGCCATTCCAAGAAACCATGCAGTTCACCAACAACTAAGTCGATACAAATCTTTGATCTATAGTAACCCGCAGTGGAATCATTAATGTAATAAATAACCAATTGGCTTTAATCACAGTTCATTGTAGTTAGGATCACTGATAGTTATTTCCTTTCAATAAAGCTCGACTGTATAAATAGGAGCAAGTCGTCTCTCTAAGTTAGTTCCAGTTTTTCATAGTCAAGTTGTTAGTTAAATTATATTTTCAACTGGAGGAAAACTCCTTATTTTCAATTAATATCCATGTCCATTTCTGGACTTTGGTTAAATGCAAATGAAGGGGGAATTCTTGTAAAAGATAGTTTGAGTTTAAGAGGATTGTCTCCAGCTAGGAAAGTAGGGCCCGCTTCCCCAAACTAGAGGAGATCTCTCAGTATTTCATTTCCATGCAATTTTGTTGTGTCTTTCTGTTTAGTAATATTATCTTTGCATGTTGATCTTGCGATGTGTCTTTTCTTTTCTATATGATTGTTTAGTTAATTATCACCTATAGGTTTGTCTTCTAAATTCTAAAAATATCAAAAATAGATTTGTTATTCCAACAACACTGTTATATTCAGAGTGTCACATTGTTGTAGTTTAACAATGGATGCAGTTATTTTGAAGTTCTATTTCAGCACTTAAGATAGTTTCTTTCCAGTAATTAAGATAGTTTCCTTTCAAGCAAGTGTGTTTATTTCCAAGCAATCAGAATAGTTTCTTTCAAAGCATGTGTGTTTCCCTTCAAGCAAATAGGTAGTCTTTAATTTCTACATGTGTGTTTATTTCCACAAGTTGAGTAAACTAAACTTTATCCACCAACCATTCGTTCACTCAATTCGGATTCCACTCCAAACCCCCCCCCCACAACTAAAAGTCTTATTGCAAATCGCTCCAAACACCTCTGGATTGATAATTAAATGATGATGAATTAACAAACACTACTACGACCTCATCATTTTTGGCATCGTTTCTGGAGATATAATCTATAAATCATTGTAGGTTAAGGTTTTGATAAGACTTCTTAAAGGAGCGCATTCTGGATCCATTAGTTTATGAGTAGGCCTAGGGACGCCTTAGGTCGATTCATTAGACAAACCACAGCTAGCACATCTCTGGAACTTAATCATCTGAGTGATCAAGGATCTCCTATAACATCAAAATCTCCCATTCTCTCTGATACGCCTTCTACAATGGGTGATAATGGTGATCATGAGGAACCAACTAATAATAGAACATTCTCTTATCCAATCTCCATCATTCCTGAAAAAAATGAACCTCCCATGAAAAATATATCTCCAACATTCCTACCCACCTTTCTAGGAAAAACTTCTGAAGACCCAAACCAATTCTTGTTTGAAATTAAGGTCCTCTGCCAAACCTATGATTAAGCCACAGACAACTAGAAATTAAAACTTTTTTCCTTCCACTCTCAAGGAGTCTGCGCTACGATGGTTCATGGGCCTGACAACAGACTCTATCACTACTTGGGACGAAATGGAAACCGTCTTCCTTGACAAATATCAAGATTATTGTAGAGTCAAGGATTGGAAAGATGAACTCTTCCGCATGAAACAGATGGAAGATGAAAATTTGGAGGATTATGTGGATAGATTCCTATTTGTCCATAGGAGATGTGGAAATAATCTAGATGAAGAATTGAGTAAAACCATTTTTCTAAGAGGAATTGACGATAAGATCAAGGAAGCCTTAAACCTAATGGGAAAGGGAGATATTAACAAACAAAATTTTGCAAAAATCGTGGAGGTTTGTAGAAATTATTCTCGCACTTGTGTAGGTAAGAGAATATTGAAGAAAGGCAGTACCAGTGACGTTACAAAAGTAATGGAAGAACTAGAAAATCTAAAAATGGGCATTCTGCTTCATTTGAATACCACCTTGGATGGTATGCAAGATAGTAAAAAGAACACTGAACCGTTGGCCATTTACTACCCTCGTTGTAGAGATAAACATATGCTTAGGAAATGTCCCTTAAATCAAACTGAGTTATGTAAGATCTATGAGAAAAGTCATTCCACAAATGAGTGTAGCCTGCTCCCTGAAATTAAAAATAGATTGAAGAGGGTACCAACAGACAATGAAGAACTAAATTTTATTGGCCATAAACAACCAAATTATGGATTCAGTCAATTTCCAAACCAATATGCTCCAAGAGGCCCATCAAATTGGGGCCTAACCTCTTGGAATGGACCTTGGGGAGGTCCACTTCCTCAAATGCAAATGCCACCCCAGTGGGGACCAGCATGTCCTCAATCAGACTGGACAAATCAAACTTGGACCAACCCTCAGTGGCCAAATCAACAACAATATCAATAGCAGTGGGCACCTTAATATAACCAAGGAATCAAGCGATTTGGGAATCAACCTCAAGCCTTACTTCCTGGACCTTCACAACCTACAAACCCAAATCCAAGTGATCAGGTAAACCAACCACTAATGTCTGCTCAGCCAGTTCCCAATCTCAAAAATAATAGACCACAACAACAGGTATATAACACTTATCCAAATACAGCCACCCTGAATGTTGTGGAAATTAATGACATCCAACTTCAATCCTGAAGCATTCCTGCAAACATTCTTGTTGAGGAAGTCACTGGAGAAGAGGAAGTGATGCCCAATGTTGATAAAATACAAAAGGATGAGAAGGCTAAAACAAGAAACTCAAAGGAAATTCTAAAGGAAACCTCTATTCCATTTCGAGAGTGTTTAAAATAGGCTCCTCCAAAATCTAAGGAAAACCAACTTACACATGATGACTCAGTTAATCAAGGAACTTAGAAAGATACATATTGAAGTTCCTTGTTACAATCAATAAAGGATATCCCTAAGATAAATCAGACCATCAAGATCTTAAGTTTGAAACTTCCAGGTAGAAAATAAAAATTACCCACACCATTCAAGTAGAAGGAAACTTATTAATGTCCTGTCAAGCAAGTTAATTCTTCAAAAATATGGGGATCCTAGAAGCCCTGTCATGTCGGTGGAAATAAAAGGAGTATCAGTCTCTAATGTATTGATTGGTTTGGGGGTTTCTATCAATGTCATAACATCAGATACTTCAGAAGCTCTGACATTAACACATATTTAGCCAACATCAACTATGTTACAACTGGCAGATCTATCTATCACCAAGCTAGAAGGGATTTTAGAAGATATTATAGTCACTATTGATACCTGGGACTATTTAGTTGATTTTCTCATCCTTCAAACTAGAAAGAAACGTTTAGGGTACCCAATAATATTGGGTAGACCTTGGCTGGCTACCACAACATCCTTGTTGACTGTAGGTCAGGAAACATGACTATTTCAAATGGGAAAAAGCTGAAGGAACTTTCCATCTATCCCCCTGCTAAACCATTCCTATAGTATGAGAACAAGCCATGGATAGATGATCTAATGGATTCAGATGAAGAAGACGCCTCCTCATTGGCAATGGTAACAATTGTAGAACATTTTGAAGAATGCAATGATGAGTATAAAGAATTGGAATCAAATAGTGAAACCTCCTTATAGTGTTACCTAGCAAGAGGTCTTCAGATGGATCTGAAGAGATCAGAAGGGATCCTTCAAAGCATTCCACTATCCATATTTTGAAAAGATTGTTTCCCACATAAATTATCAATAAGCAAAAATGTTACACCAGATTATGCCTCACCTTTGTCTGCTAAATACTCTATTAAGTCCTTACAAAGACCTTCTTTTTGTTAACCATGACACAAAAAAAATCACTATCCAAACCAACAAACAACTCTCCATTGGTAGTTGGTTAACAGAAATAGAAGAAATTTGATTGACAAAACTGCTGTAAAATCATAAAGACATGAGAGGAATCCACCCCAGTGTATGTACACATCATATCTACACTGAAGATGTCTGTCATGTTAGACAACCACATAGGAGAATTAATCCAACCTTGAGGGATATAGTGAAGGAAGAAATAGAAAAATTGTTACAGTAAGGATTCATCTACCCCATTTCTGACAGTCAGTGGGTATCGCTAATTGTTATAGTACCAAATAAAAATGGCAAGCGGTGAGTATGCATTGATTATAGAGAATTAAACAAAGCTACTAAGAAAAACTATTTCCCACTTCCTTTTATTGACCAAGTGCTGGATAATCTAGCTAGTAGTCGCTGCTTCTCCTTTCTGGATGGATTTAGTGGCTACAACCAGATCTAGGTGGCTCTAGAGGATCAGGATAAGACTACCTTCACATATCCATGGGGGACATTTGCCTACAAAGTTCTACCATTCGGATTATGTAATGCACCAGCCACATTTCAACAGGTTGTGTTGGCAATTTTTATTGATTTAGCCAATACATGTGTGTAGGTCTATATCGACGATTTCACGGTGCATGGGAAAACTTTTGATGAAGCCTTAAACAGTCTGAACAAGGTGTTTGAAAGGCACAAAGAGCATTAGTTGTCCCTAAATCATGAGAAGTGCCTTCTTATGATGACCGAAGGGATAATGTTGGGTCACCACATCTCACAAGAGGGAATGAAAGTGGACCCCCAAAAGGTTGAAATTATAGTTTAAATTCCCCCTCCTCAAACTCAAATAGAAGTGAGAAGTTTCCTAGGACATGCTGGGTATTATTGAAGGTTTATTGAGAACTTCAATCAGAAAGATGATCCTTTGTTCACCCTGCCAAAAAAGGATTATGAATTTAATTGGACACCACAATGTCAAGAATCCTTTGAAGCCATCAAAAGTGCCCTCATGACAACACCGGTCATCAAAGGACCGAATTGGAGTGAGCCATTGCATATTCACACAAATGATTCCAATCAAGCCATTGGAGCAGTCTTAGGGAAAGCTAATGAATCATGAGGTATGCATGCAATATATTATGTTAGCAAAAACTTAAACCCTGTAGAGAAAAACTATACCACCTTAGAAAAAGAATTTTTGGCAATAGTTTATGCAATCAATAAATTATGCCACAACATCACATGCTACAAAGTTTTTATACATACTAATCATGCAGCTATTAGGTATCTGATGAATAAAGTTGTGGTAGGAGGTAGAATTATTAGGTGGTTGCTATTGCTACAAGAATTTGACATAACCATTGTTGATAAACTTGGGAAAGATCATAATGTTGTCACTGATTTCTTATACAGATTGACTATGCAGGGAAGTAACGAACCAGTGGATGATACATTATCATATGAACATCTCTTTCCCATTTCCATACAATCTCCATGGTTTGCAGATTTAGCTAACTATCTGGTTTTAGGAAGATGCCCACCACATTTCAATCAGAAGGAAACTAGGTGACTGATTCGAGATAGCTCTAGATACAAATGGGTAAATGGTATATTGTTTAAAAAATATCCTAACCATGTGTTGTGAAGGTGTGTGCAAGAAACATAAGTTTATGACATAATCCGAGCATGCCATGATGAACCTTCTAGTGGACATTTTTCGGCCCTCTAAATGGGACAAAATTCTAGGAGCAGGATATTTCTAGCCAATAATGACGAAGGATATCCAACAATACATCAAGCACTGTGATCAATGTCAGTGAATGGGATGTCCAACTCCTATTACCGAGATGTCACTCCATCCTTAAGTCGTCTTAGAACCATTTGAAAAATGGAGAATAGATTTTGTGGGGCCGATTGATCCACCATCCAAAGGAAATCACTACATTCTGGTTTGTATCGACTATGCCACCAAATGGGTCGAAGCAAAAGCACTACCAACAACAAAAGAGGAAAAGGTTGCAGATTTTCTATACAAGCATATTTCGCAAAGATTTGGAGCCCCTAGAGCACTTGTTTCTTATTAGGGACCACATTTCATGTCTACTATGATCAAAGCATTCCTAGAGAGATATCAAATATGTCACGAGAAATCATCTCCATGTCATTCTCAGAGCAATGGTTAAGTAGAAGTGAAAAATATAGAACTTGAGAACATCCTCACAAAAACCATTTTGGGCAAGAGAATAGATTGGGTTGAGAGAATGACAGAAGTTGTTTGGGCCTACAACACCACTTGGAGGACCACCACTAATTTCACACCATATAAATTAGTTTATTGGAAGCACCTAGTGTTGCTTATAGAATATGAGGTGGAAACATTGAGAACAACACTTGAAGTTGGTATTGATTTAACTGAAGCACAACAACATAGGATGATACAACTGAATAGGTTGGAAGAGCTACAGATGGAAGCATTGCAACACACTTAGTTGATTCAGCAACAAAGAAAAGAATGGCATGATAGGCACATCATTAGTGAGAAATTAAAAAATGGAGATTGGGCCCTATTATACAACTCAAAGTATCAAGATCTCAAAGGAAAACTGTACACCAGATGGTTGGGACCCTATATAATCCAAGAAACCTTCAGCAATGGGGTCATTCAGCTAGTTCCCATTGATGGGGATCACAGAGTTCTTCTGGTAAATGGACATAGATTAAAGTTGTATCGCAAACTAGCTTCCAAAGAAGAATTATTTGCAGAAATTCAGTCTCGAATAGAACATTTCACCATGGAGGATCTCTCTTCCATGGGGCTTATGCTCTAAATGATGATTCTAGAATGAATAAAGTAGTAAAGGTTGAAAACTAGAAATGGTGGCCTTTTCTGTCAGAAAACATTAAAAAAAAAATTGGGCAAAGTTGAAAACCAGAAATGGCAGCTTTGTCTAGAGGGAAGATTGAAAACCAGAAATGGCGGTCTTTCCTTTGGAATTCCCATTTCCTTCAATAAAATTCATTTTTTAAGTTCTACAGGTCTTTGTGTTGAAAAAGGATTGAAAGCTCTAGATAGATACTGATAGCTCCAGACGGCTACAGATGGCTCCATACGGATATCGACGGATGCTACTTTCCAAAGTACCGTTGGGTGCTAGCTTATGTTGCATCGCAAATTTGATAAAATTTAAGGTGAAACCATCTTAGGGGTGGGTACTTTACAAAGGTATATTCCTTCCTTAAAACTTGTATAATTATTTTAATATGTACATAAATGCCACATGTTCCCCCTAAATGACCTGCATGTAGTCCTCATTTTTCACACGCCCAAGGAAGTTGCATGAATGATAGCAGTCAGATAGGTGGCAGCAATAGGATTGTTCTCCGATCTTGCGTACCTTGCAATGAGCTGCGAGTACTTGGTCATAATGATAACGACATTTATAATAAATGCCATAAAAAGAAATATGTACTCGCTTGAGAAATAACGATGACCAATAATCATGACCATAAATGGGAAGTGCATTCGCAAGGGTGTGGTAGCTACGATTGTTGGCGTCAGCTCTGGATTTGAAAAGAAAAGCAATTAAGGTGGTGGCTTTGAATTTCCACTTTGCACACTGCCACTCTATGTTAGAGCTCCGAAGTATGCGCCATGAGTGTTGAAAGGACGGGCGAGATGGCTGCCAACCTGTCCATCTTGCATGTAGTTATTCTCTCGATCAAAGCTGCTAGTGACACCGCAAAATTCACATTTCTTCAGTGAAACAAGCAAGAGAAAAACAAAAACCAGAGTTCTATTGTGGCATTTTTCTTGCATTTTGATAAGAAAATAGCTAGTGAGGATGGGAAACAAATGGAAAGTTGAACCTAAGAATATCATTTTCAACGATGCAAGCGTATAAATCTTCCAGCGAGTCATATGGTTAGAGTTTTTGCATAAGTGTAAAGGGTTTAAATCAGAGTTGGTTGAGGAATTTGTCACGAATTTCCACCAGACCTTCTCGATGGTTAAAGGGGTAAGGATACAAATAAACCCTACTGTAATTAGTCAAATTTCTAGAATTCTTGTAGTAGGTGTTGATTTGTTTCAAAATAAACCATCCTATAAGGAACTAGTGCAAAATTTCCATGTTGCTCTGAAGCCTTTACCTAGATATGTTTTCAGTAAGGGAGCAACTAAAGGAATTGAAAGGACCGGTCTTCCAAACCCATGGACGACTGTCGTCCTGTGGATTATGAATTTATTTACTTGTGATGGTCAGTATGGTGTTGTACTAGGGCCAAGAATGAGGTTGATCACTCACCTAAGGCATGGGGCAAATAACCCAAGATATTTGATAAATCTGCCAGCCTTCCTACATACTAGCTTAGTTAACATGATGACAAAGAGGAAGAACAGTGAAGGACAGATAAGCCACCCTAGTTTAATTCACCTGATAATGAAGCACCACTTCTTGCAAGAAGGAGACAGTCAATAGAAATGGGAGGATTTCCTTGCACTACAACCCAAAAAGAAGAAAATGAAGCACCACACTTCCACCATATCTGTCTCGAGAGACCCTATTGCATTCTCTTCAAAATCCCCTGAAGTATGATTCAGACAACTCCAGAGGGGAACAAAACAACATAGTCAAGCAGGAGAAGTAGTAGCTTCTACCCCTGCTAGAATACAACACCCCCGCACATTGGTCATTTCTTCATATGAGGAGGAGGCAGAGCTAGGCCATATAGCCATCTCAAGGGAACATTCATCCCCTGCTGAGAAATAAAGAGGAGAAACTCATGCTGACAAGGGGACATAAGAGACTAGAGGAGAAGAAAACTCTGAGGAGACTGGAGGAGAAGAGAACCCTGAAGAAACAGAAGAGGACATTTTGGAACGTAGCCACAGAAAGGGGAAAGAACCCCTCATGGAAAGCTCCGATGATACCACAGCTAAGGCAAATCAGCATGTTATCGCCTTATCAAAGGTAGAATATGATTTGAAGAAATGCAAAACACATCTAGAAGCCATGGCTCAGCAGTTGAAAGCCAAGGGAGAGGAGCTTGAGAAGCAGAAAGAAAAGGTTGCATTGGAGAAAGAGGAAAAGGAAAAAGATTTTTCTATTTTTAAAAAGGAGATAGACAACCATAAGGCCATTGTAGCCCAAAAATACATTCAAATCACACAACTTCGACAAAAGGTTGTTCAACAAACCCCTACACATGTATCATTGAATGTCTATGCCCAAAATTTGCAGCTGACACTGGACAACAGGTAACTCAAGGGTGAAATCATGAAGTTCTGGAGAGACCTGGAGGCCCTTCAAAAAGAGGTGGCAGTGGAGAACAATTTGACTTTAGCCTATGAAACAGGGGAGACCTTGTTAGCCCAAAGACCGCCATCAAGTGTGTATGCTCTATTTCTTAGAGAGTAGTTTTTGAGATGGAAGTTGTTAAAAATTAGTTGCAATCTCCCATTTGATTTTGATAATGTTAAAGATTTTGTTGAGTGTTATATGCAAAACCCCAAGGAACAACAAAATCTCCTCTGTGAGTTATTCCAACATGGCCACATAATGGGGCATGTTAACACTTCCATCCTCAATCTATATGTGGGAGAGTTCCAGATCTAGAGCTATTTGTCTCTTCTCAAGAATAACTGGTTATGGGAGGAACACATGGAGGAATATAATGCAGCAGCTGCAACTATAGGGTTGTTGATGAGACATGAGTGTCCTAAATCCACAAGATTCACCAACTCATTTAGAGAATAGGTTTACAGACAGGGTATAACACCTTAATATGTGAGGAATTTGAGTTCTTGTATTTATAATTTCTTTGACATAGCAAACTATCTCCCAAGTGTAGCTGTCACAAGTTGCCTATTCAGATTTGAGGACCTTCTAGATATCTTCAAGAGAAGGGAACCAGTTTCCCCTGCAAACATCAGATGGATGACTGCCAAAGTAAGAAAATTGATAACCTTAATTCAACAGAGACATCAAAATTGGAAATTGGAATGCAATTCAGGCCAGCATTGATTCTAATGCCAGCAGCTCGCCTCAGCAACCCTCCAGGGCAATCTATGAGGGAGGAGAAGTTCAACAAATGGTTCAGCCAGCTACAAGAAAATAATGGGTTTGCACCTAAGGGTACACAACTTTTATAGTACAAAGTTGAAGATTAAAACTGCAATGTCATCATTGAAGAAAAAAATGTAAATGATGAGGGGGATGCATCACAGCCATGAGGACATGGCATACTTTCAGTTGGGGGGAGATGATGAGTCAGATCTATGACTCATTTATTTCTTTATATTTCTTGTTCTAAAATACTTTGACAAAACATTATGGCATATATATCTTTTGGATGGATTATGCATATGTTTAATATTTATTTCCTTTTGATGAAATCTTTTAGCTTATTTACTTGAATTACTTTTTCAAAATGCATATCTTATGAATTTGTGGTATAAGTGGTGTATGTTTGCATAAGGATTATAGTGGTGAGACTCCCAGTGGTCTCCGGATCCCCTTTTCCTATGAAGAACCTGAACTCTGGACAGCTCCAGATGCCGTTACCCTCTAAAAGAACCATCCTCCCCATGAGTCAATGACTATTACAAGTTGATCCTAGGGCTACCCAAGAAGTCCAACAATGCAAACATGACCCACGCCTCAATTAATGCAGTTGTTATGATCCAAGTTTCCACATCACTTCATTTTAGTGACTAACTGAAATAGTTGTTAATTGGCATCAGTTCCAACTGGAGTCACTGCCACCAAGCATTGCACCATTCCAGGAAATCATTCAGTTCGCCAATAGCCAAGTCGATACAAATCTCTGATCTGTAGGAGCCCGTAGTGGAATCATTAATGTAATAAATAAGCAATTAGCTTTAATCCCAGTTCACTATAGTTAGGATTGTTGATAGTTATTTCCTTTCAATAAACCTTGACTGTATAAATAGGAGAAAATCGTCTCTCTAAGCTAGTTCCGGTTTTTCATAGTCAAGTTGTTAGTCAGATTGTATTTTTAGGTGGAGGAAAACTCCTTGTTTTTAGTTAGGTATACATGTCCATTCCTGGACTTTGATTAAATGTAAATGAAGGGGGGATTATTATGAAAGATAGTTCAAGTTCAAGAGGATTGTCTCCAGCTGGAAAATTAGGGCCCGCTTCCCCAAACTGGAGGAGATCTCTTGGTATTTCATTTCCATGCAATTGTGTTGTGTCTTTCTATTTAGTAATAATTATCTTTGCATGTTGATCTTGTGATGTGTCTTTTCTTTTATGTATGATTGTTTAGTTAATTGTCACCTGCAGGTTTGTCTTCTAAATTCTAAAAATATCAAAAATAGATTTGTTATTCCAACACCACTATTATATTCATAGTGTCACATTGTTGTAGTTTAATGATGGATCAATTACTTTAAAGTTATGTTTCAGCACTTAAGATAGTTTCTTTCTAGCAATTAAGATTATTTCCTTTCAAGCAAGTGTGTTTATTTCCAAGCAATCAGAATAGTTTCTTTCGAAGCATGTGTATTTCCCTTCAAGCAAATAGGTAGTCTTCAATTTATGCACGTGTGTTTATTTCCACAAGTTGAGTAAACTAGATTTTATCCACCAACCATCTATTCACCTGATTCAGATTCCACTCCTAAACCCCCCACACTAAGAGTCTTATCGCAGATTGCTCTAGACACCTCCAAATTGATAATTAAATGATGATGAATTAACAAACACTACTACGATCTCATCATTCTTCACCTCTCCCAACTTTGGAAACTCCTCTTCATAGAAGGAAGATGGGAAGCACAAAACTAAAATTAGAGGAGCAAAAATTTGAAAGGAAATACTATCATAGTAGCTAATTGTGTAGCTTTGGATCTAGAAAATGACAAATTATGAAGTGTAGAAGTTGTAAGGGACTTATATTATAAGGAGACATGTGAAAAGAGTTGGGTCTTTGATGTAGTTCTCTAAAATAAACATTTAAACAAGTTATAGTTGTGTATGGAGAACCAAGAGTTAAGATTTTTTAGAAGAACTCAAGAGACTCATACAAAACCTTTTAGAGAATTATTAATAAGGTTAGATCCACAATTAGAGATGCAAACTAGAAATTCTCCTATTATGTGTGTAATCAAGAGTGAAATAGACTTGAGTTTGGGAGGCAAAAATGATGTAAGAATAACACATGCAAAGATTTCACATGTAAAGTATTAAATTTCGAATTACTAAAAATATCGAAGTAAAGCAAACTTCAATCTATAAAGGAAAATGAATCTTTTTTTTAACAGAGATAACCATAAATGTATAATCTTTTACAAATTTTCAAGTGCGATCAAAAGCACATCAAAGAGAAGTACAAATACATCATTTGGCTAAGCAAGCCATACAAATGTTCAATACAATGATATATACACTTTCTAAATTACATAATGAGAATCAAATATACAAATCCATCTTCAGCCACCATGACCCACCGGTCTTTCACAAGCCGAAGGTCAAGAGCATGGTTAAGGTGCTTTTTCCACCCAACCATGAAGCACTACACTTCCCCAAAATTCTTCCTACCTCGAAGAATACCTGACCCTGCACGAGACACCTAGCAACTCAGAACAAATGGGCAGAGGGAAACTCTCGATGCAAGCTTATTGCCTATATGCACTCTAATCTAGAATGATCATATTTCTTGCAAATAGGATATGGCAAAGAATAATATCAATCACTAGGCATTATTTATCCATCTATTTCAATGGTGCAAACATAGCTTTGGCCAAAGCATAAAATACAATTGGTAAATCTTGAAAAAGAAGACTACCTTCTGTGTGAATCCACATTCGACATCATGTCTTGGAAGTAAGTTCAGATTCCATAAAGCAAAATAAACTATCTATATTGCAAACATAAATATAATTTCACATATTTGTTTCTAGTTGCATTTGCGAAAGTAAACTAAATTTGGAAGCATCTAATACTTCTTTCTGACCAAATGTTTCTTCAATTCTAGTCAATAATAGAGAGGTTAATGTTGATTAATCAAAATGTAACTATAGTCTTTGTAGAATGACATCATAACTATCTTTTGAAAGGTAATTTCCTCTCAATTCAACCACATTTCATTCAAGTAAGATAATTTAAACTTAATGGCAATGCATCACACACACACAGACATATATATATATATATATATATATATATATATATATAATTAGATACTTATACTTTCCTCTTTTAAGCTTTTCATGGAATTATATATATATTTTAAATTTGCTAATTCACATATAATTCCATGAAAAGCTTAAAAGAGGAAAGTATAAGTATCTAATTATATGTGCGGAAGGATTATGAATGGTGATGAGACAATTTATTGTCTCATCTATTAGCTAAATAAATGCATGTATTTTGCTTAATTAATGCCATTGTATGTATTAATGTTATTACATATTTTACCTTGTAATAAAAAATCAATAGACTGAAGAATAAATTTAGTCAAGTTGAAATGCCAACAAACTTCCTAAAAAGAAGCATGAGAGTTAAAAAATGCAGTCTCAGTAAAACAGAAATATCTCCCTTGTTTCTCAACGAAATTCAAAATTTTAAAATGATATGGAAAGATGGGAACCAAGGGAACAAAACCCAGAAACCTTTTGAGGAGATTCATCAAAATAAATGTGCAGTTTGTGACTGAAGTTGACTAAAACAAAACTGGCATAAAAAAGGTAGCGAAATTAGATGAAGAAGATTTAGTTTTTCTCCCCAAAAATAGGATCTCAGATCCACATTCTTGGTGGATTGATTAAGAATAAGAATTCTATAAATTCATTGTAATCAAGGAATCAATTGAGAAGAACTGTCTGAAATAATATAGTTCAGTCTTTTAGCAGCTCTAGATAGCTCTAGATAGTTTCATTTCTTAGCAGTCTTTCAATTTCTTGTTCTTTACATTTATAGTATTTCTCTTTACAAGTTTCTTAGGATAGATTTCATTCCAACAATTTCATTTACAACTCTTAGATTAGGTTTGATTCCAACAATTTATTTTCTAGAAAGTGTGTTTATTTCCACCAAAGTGTGTTTATTCTATTTGTAGAAAAAAAATGTCATGCAAATGATTTCTTCTCCCTCTTGCATATCACCATGGACATCGCCTTGGATTGACATTTTTAATTAAATGATGAGGACTGCAGCGACCCTCATCATTTTTGGCGTCGTTGCTAGGGATAGGTGTCATTAAGGACTTGTTGTTGATCTAGTGATAGCAGCTCAAAAGAGAAAATTGGTTTGGCAAGTCTTTTTAGAATTATTATTTTAGAAACTCCCCCCAAAACAATAGATCTAAAGGAAGAGGTTCTTGCATGCAAAGGTGATAGCTCTTGTGCAACTTCCTCAACTGAAGGGTCATGAATTCAAGCCCCAACAAGAAAAAGATTATTATTTGGACACCTTCAAAGTCCAAGAAGGGCTGCCCGATCAGATTTTTGAAGGAAAAGGAGTTGCATCCAGTCATGCATGCAACAGAATGTGAGGAAGGATTACAAGATCTTTCCAATCAGCCTATGCATCTACTAGAATCAGATATTATGGAGAAGGCTGTCATTTCAAATGAAGGAGGAGCATCAGAGTTCAAATATTTAGCCATCTTCTTCTCATGGTTTTCCTCTTCTTTCAAAATGTTGAATGCATGGATCCATCTTTTGAGAAAAGGATGTTATTTTCTACAACCAGTTAATGGTTTTGTGTAACCTATCTCTACATCAATAAGTAGAGTAGGATAGAGTAGGTTTCTTTTCTACAAATAAGTGCCTTGCACATGCTATGTCTTCTTCTCTAAAGCTCAAAAACATGCATTTCTACATAAAAATTGCTCCCAAAAGATTTTGTAGATTTCTTTTGGCATTTGGAGACATTCTGGATCTCTCCATAGCTATCCATGGACTCTATTTCCATCATTAGAACATTCTAGATCTCTCTGAAGCCGTTAAAGGAGGAAAAATAGTTAGCTCTAGATAGCTCTGGAGAGCTCCAGAGAGCCCCAGAGTAACTCAGAACCGACTATGGAGGAAAGACAACAAGCTCTAGATAGCTCCAGAGTAACTCATAACTTCTTCAAGGCTCCAAAAGCTCACTATGATTTGCAAGAGAACCTGTGACATTTCAAGTGTGGGGGAGATGATGAGACAATTTATTGTCTCATCTATTAGCTAAATAAATGCATGTATTTTGCTTAATTAGTGCCATTGTATGTATTAATGTTATTACATATTTTACCTTGTAATAAAAAATTAGTAGATTGAAGAATAAATTCAGTCAAGTTGAAATGCCAACAAACTTCCTAAAAAGAAGCACAAAAACAGGGAGTTAAAAAATGCAGTTTCAGTAAAACGATGATATCTCCCTCATTTCTCAACAAAATCTAGTATTTTAAAATGATCTGGAAAGATATGAACTAGGGGAACAAAACCTAGAAACCTTTTGAGGAGATTCATCAAAATAAATGTGCAGTTTGTGACTGAAGTTGACTGAAACAAAACTGACGTGAAAAAAAGGTAGTGAAATTAGATGAAGAAGATTTAGTTTTTCTCCCCAAAAATAGGATCTCAGATCCACATTCTTGGTGGATTAATTGAGAATAAGAATTCTATAAATTCATTGTAATCAAGGAATCATTTAGGAAGAGTTTTCTAAAATAATATAGTTCAGTCTTTTAGCAGCTCTAGATAGCTCTAGATAGTTTCATTTCTTAGCAGTCTTTCAATTTCCTGTTCTTTACATTTCTAGTATTTCCCTTTACAAGTTTCTTAGGATAGATTTCATTCCAACAATTTCATTTACAAGCTCTTAGATTAGGTTTGATTCCAACAATTTATTTTCCAGCAAGTGTGTTTATTTCCATCAAAGTGTGTTTATTTTGTTTGTAGAAAAAGAATGTCATGCAAATGATTTCTTCTCCCTCTTACATATCGCCATGGACACCGCCTTGGATTAACATTTTTAATTAAATGATGAGGACTGCAGTGACCCTCATCAAACTGTTTGGTTGTTTCATTATGTGTAAGTAATTTATTTCATCCCCTTTTTCTCCCTTTTAAACCAGTTCTAATACCATAAAACTGTCGAATATACTACTATACATTTTATTGGCTTAACTAGATTCTTTCCCATAATAGAATATATGACCATGTGGCTACTGAAGGTGAAAATGAAGGATAGATTTGTACTAACAATAGACTAATTAACAAAAGCATGGAAAAACAATGATTTCAGGCATAAATGTAATATAGAACTAACTAGAAGATAAAGGCCATTGATTGCTCAAAGGCAGCAACGAAAGAAATAAAGGTGTGAAGAGATAATTTGAAAAAAACCGCAGAATACAAATGAAGGCAAATTCATTTATAAAACTGGCTGAATTTCATCAATTAAGTCGATCTCAGTATAATAAGGAAAAGTAAGTCAAGAAAGGCATGCTCAAACCGTCAGCTCAAGTTCATAGAAAAATTTGCCAGGGTGATAGGTTCATGAGATTTCAGCTACCATCCAAATAGAAGAAGAGGTCGCCTATATTAAAAGGGGCTGCTAGGATCATAAAAGGGTTTGAAGTAATAATATATCCAATTCCAAAGACCTTTTGGATTTTAATGAAAGTTTACAGAATAGTAAAACAACATTAAGAACAAAGATATAATGGTCTTCAACAACAATAAGCCGCTGGAAGAAGTAATAAAAAATGGTATTCGAAGTATAGAAGACGATGATTTAAGGATTTAACTAAGGTTAGATCTTTTAAAACAATAAGGAATCATTTATTGGAATGGGATACTGTTAATACACATTAGAGGGTGATAACATTCACAAGGAGGTCGGTAAGATTTAAGGAAAAAGAGAAAGGAAACATTAGGGTCGATTTAAGATGGCCGATTGGATTTTTTTTAGGCCAAGCCACTAGCTCTTTAGCAAGCTAATTATTTCTTTTATCAAACAAGATCAAAGTCAAGAAACGTTACGAAGGTGATGGTAATTATGGCAAGTTCACTTGTAGAGCCATTCTTATCTCTCTGGCGATGCCAAAAGAATGAAGAGAATGCAGTTAAAACTATCTAGTGGTGCTCAAATTGAGACTAAAAACTATTGTTCAGACTTAAAAAAAAAACCGCATTGAAGAGTGACAAAGGTTTAGAAAAAGTTTGTAAAAGAATAAGAAGTAATGATAGTTTGAAGGCTGATAGAAAATCACGTTGGCTGATTATTTCTAAAGGTTATAAGAATAATAACAAAAGAAAAGAAGTTGCTTAAGGAATTGCACAGGCCGATACATTCCCTAGGAAGGTTGACATGACAACAAGAAGGCCAATTCAGCCATAATAATGTGGTAGACATAAATAAAAGGCCAATGATATCTAAACAAGGTTGCTGGAAATATGAAAGAGACTCAACGAATGCATAAATACATAATAGAGGTCGAGTTACTTTTAAAAGGATAGTCACTTGTTTTAAAAGGGGTCAGTACAAAATAAGAGTTCGTTGTTTGAGATAAGGCTAAACAAGGCCACTTCAGATAAAGAGAAAAGGTTGATCCACCGTGAAAGGAGAAGTACCTGATTTAGTGCTATCCTTGACCCTCTTTGCTAAGTTTCGGTTGTTATTCCTTTGGTTCTCCTTACCTTGCCTTCAGATTTCCGAACTCCTTCCCTTTCTTCTTTTGTTGTCTCTGTGTTCTTCCATTCTATTTTTTTGCTTCTTAAAAGATTTCTTACTTCCTTGATTTTTGCTTTTTTTTTTAAAATCTTTTTGTCTTTTCTATTTTTTGTTTTCATTCCATATTTTTGTTCTCTTTATATCTTCTAAAACTTGTTATTAGAAAAAGAAACTCAATTTATGCCAATATATGTATATATTAATAATAATATATATTCTTATTTTATATACCTTTTTAATTTAATACCAAGATCATCCTTTCTTTTCACTTTCTTTTATTAGTTTAAGACTTCTATTTTCTCGTAGGGCAATAAATAAATAAAATTTAAATGAAAAACCATTATCTTTACATGTACAATTTAAATAAAAGAGAATATGAACTTTTTAAATTTATTCTATTTCACATAAAAAGACATCTGAATTTAATGAGAAAATCATTTAGTTATGCATCTAAGAAAGCATAATGGAGATAATTTGTAACATGAGTAATAAATCAATTCCATCAAACACATAGATCATTTCATGAAACGATGAAAATGCAATGCAAAATGAACTAAGTGCTTGTGTGTGTAACATCGAGGTTTTTCTCCATCCCATTCCTTTCTAGGCAACTAGGTCACCTCTGCCTTAACCAAACCCTTGCCTTCAACACATACCTGCATTCATTCAACTCGACTTTCTGATTAATAGGTTAGTAAAGCATCATATATTATCTATAGTCATCATTTTCTAATTGTATACTTGAAACTGAAAGGTAACATTCATCTTTTTATTCATAGACAATTACCTATTTATAACTTAATCAGAAATAAACATCTAACAATCCTAATTATAGCTGAGTTCAGGAAGTCTGAAAAGTTTGAGACATGACATCACGTGAGCAAAAATTAGACATAGAATCACCCATTTTACCAATATGAAATTGTTGGGCGATTTTGTATCTTGATGAGCAAAACACAAGTTTTAACAAAGTGATATTAAAAATTAAGCTACATCCTAACTTCTATACTACATTCAATGTGTGTTGGAATAGGAAAATGCTAATTCATAGAAAACTTGAAAACAATTTCTAGAAACAAGTTACAGAGCTAAAAAGAATGAACTTAGAGCCAGAAGGAGAAAGCCACTACCTAGGACGCTAACACATCATGTGAATATTCGCAATAAGCATTGTCATCCGTACAACCCAAAAAATAAAACAATTCCCAAAAAATACAAAATCCACTCAGTTGTTTGCCAAGTCTACAAAACCAGAAAGGGGGACACAACAAAAAGGTACTAGATAATAACAAAGATGAAAACAATAAAGATAAACTTAGCTAATCAAATGAAATAAGGAGAGGAAGAAAGAAACTAGCAAACCTCCATGCAGTTAAATACTTCCCAAGTACCTATAGCTAAAACAAGAGAAAATGTTGTGGTTGATTGGGGGTTCACCTTTAGGTCAAATCCCTACTTTGGTATTTCTACCTCCACAGCAACCAATAGATAAATAGATAGAAAATAGTATGTGTGTTCTTAATCTAATTGTGTCTAGAAATAAGAATAGTGACTAAATGAAATATTGAAAGGATGTGAAATCCCAAGGTGCTCAGGGGCATAACAAAATAAATTCTTGCAATAACAAATAACAATAATAATATCACTTGTAGAGGCTTGAGAAAGCTAAGAAGACAAGAGAGCTGAAAGTGAATGTTGTAGAGAGTCATAGCAAGATTGAAAAAGATTGAGAGAGCTAAGAAGAATGTAAAATTGAAAGATTGGTTCAAAAATGAGAGGAGGGAAGAGGAAGGTGTTGACAAGCTATTTGGAATATTCCTAAGGCATTACCACTGACCTACAAGAGTGATAAGTGGTGGAATGCTCAAAAATTGTGACCAAACACAAAACTATTGTGGGATGGTATCGTGTCGCATAGACGTCCGCATGAAGCACTAGTGTCCAAATAGTTTGGGTTCAAAAAGAATGAGACACTAGAACATTACAGGGATAACATAAAAGTGACAACAGATTGGACAAAAAGATAACATAGGAAACAAGGGCTAAGTACCGTGGGAAGGAAAAAGGATAATGTAAGGGATAAAATGAGCCTACAACTAAACTAAGGGAATGGACACTAAAGCAAGGCCAAAATATAGCATGAAATTGCAAGGGTATGCAATTTATGTGTTACATTTAGACCCTATTTTAGCAGGCTTATGACACTATGTGAATATCCATGTTAGAGTAAAGAGGATAGAATTGAAAGTAAATAACATCATAACACCAAAAGAATACTGTAGAGGATGGAGAGCTCTTCAAGCGAAGGAATAAAGCCCCCAAGCTAAGAACCTACAGAACAAGAACATAAAATAATAAAATCTTGCACAAGATAATAAGGTTTGAGCATAAACCTGCAAAACCACTATGCCATATATCAAAAACATATATATAAACATAAGTAACACATACATAGACGACAAAAACACATAGCGAGCAAAGAAAAATTGAGTTAGAAAAGTGAACGAGACCTCAATGTGAAAGGTTGTCTCAATACCATGCACCATCCCCAAAATACAACAAAAAAATAAAGAAAACAATAGATAGAAGAATTCTTAAGAGGATAAAAGAATATAATGAGTCAATTGATTGCTTTTAGGAGATAATTTATAACAATAGACAAGAAAGCAATCAATATGAGTGAAGAAGAGTACATGAATCAACCACTAGCTTGCTCTATCACTAGGGGTCATGTAAATAATATTATGCTCATGGATCATAGACTAGCAAGTTGTGTTATGATAGGTGACCATGGGTATAAAAAGTTAGGTCATATGAAGGACACAGACTAGCAAGTTATATTATGCTAGCTGGCAAACATGCTACCAACATCTCTTAGAGACCATATCAAAACCAACACCGTAGGGAGCTTATCAAACACCAACACCATAGGGGGTGAATGCTTTGGGGGGTGTAAAATAAATGCCATAGGAGGGAAATTAATAAGTTACACCTCAAGGGGCACAAATAAAGCAAGGTGCCTGTATGGATGCACATGTGAGTAGATAATATGCCCCCTGAAAATATTTGCTTGTATAATATGTTAATATTTTAAGGTAAAGAAAAGGGGAAGAAAGAAGAGGGTAGATCCTTAGAAAGAATGCATACCCCTACAACAAGTTGTCTCTGCCCCGCAGAATATAGACGAGGACAACCATGAAAAAGAATATTGTGTTGTTACCAAAAATAAAGGTATGGTTGCATGTGAGATTGTACCACCATGAATGGCAATGAGCAAACAAATAAAGCTATGGGTGCCACATAGTGGTAGCAACACAATAGTCTCATGAGAAAATAGAGGAATAACAATGAATAAAATAGAGGCCATGCTCAATATCACTTGTCATGTAGAAAAGATACATGTGCTTCAATAGAAGAAAGAGTGAGAGTACCCATGTTAAGAAATTGTTGTATTTTGTCTTTCAAGCATTCGCTGGTGGAATGACCAAGCGCTCGATGATATGCATAGAAAGGAAGTGTTGATTGAATATGTTGTGGAAGCTTTTTGTGTGTAGGAGGAAGAGTGATCAAGTGGGACTTTAGAAGCCTCAACAAAATACACTCTTGTTTAGATAGAAGAGAAGAAGTAGGAGTAGGAAGCAACCCTTTCTATTGTGGAGAAAGGTGCAATTTCTAAAAAGAAGAAATCATAGAGACCTCAAATGATGGAGGGGATGTAGACAAAGGAGAAGTCTGGTAACCTAAACCCACTATATAATTTAAGTGTGGTGTAGGTTCCATAAGGACCTTAACTCCTTGTTTCATGTGTCCTAGACCATTTCCATTCTATCCGTGTTTAAAAAGGATTTTGAACCCAAGCCCATAAAGTGACTCCAAATCAAAAAGAGGAAGAGAATCAACATCACTAGCCTTGTCAGAATGAGATGCATATGCACATGTTGAAGAAGCAGTAGTTTAATTTACTTAAGAAGAGGATCAATTCTAATGTGAGAATGCAGATCCTTATTGAATATGGGAATGTTGACATGAGAAGGGCAACCTTATATTCACCATACTCATGGGGGTGAAGTCCAAGGAGCCACAATCATCACCAAGACATGCATTGGAAGAGGAAGATACATCATCATCAATAGAGGGTGATGATGGTGTTCTAAGAGGTTGTTGTAGAAGGTAAAACATTATGAAGAGAATAAAGAGTAGGCTTCACATGATCCAATTTAGTATGTTGATAGTATTGAAAGGGGTCAAGATCAACACTTACCTTATGTACTTCACCATTGTAAGGAGATTTAAGAGATTGATGAAGGGTAGACGGGATTGCACCCATGGCATGAGTCCAGGGTTTACCAAGAAGAAGATTATAAGAAAGACTCTCCTGGCCTAATGTAATAGGCAATGTGATAGTGCCTACAATCAGGTGAGTTGCATTATCAAAAGGTCTGATGGATAAATTTGAAGGAGAAATAGAAGAAGAATCAATATTAAGACAATTAAGGTCTAAACTACATACATTAAGACCAGAACCTCTATCAATAAGGGTTTGCTTAATCTAGTTGAGTTTATACTAACATTAATCATACGAGCATCATTTTGCTTCTAAAATTCAATAGAGGGGAGTTCAAAGAAATGAAAAGTGATATTAGAATTAGAATGAAAGCATTTAAGAACAGCAAACATGTTCGTGGGCTTTGCAAAAGATTTTATAGATATCTTCAGCAAGGCCTTCTGAAGGGCACTATGATGACAAGGTGAAACTTGTATCAAGTCCCAAAGAGAGATCTTAGCTTGTGTAGCTTGTAGCTCCTTAACAAGATCATACTCTTTGGTATTATCTACTACAGAAAGACAAGGAGGTGGTGGAAGATTAAGATTTGGTGGAGGAAGGGAAACAGGGATAGGAGTAACCTATTTGTTTTGTTGAGTGCTATACGTGTGGGCTACTACATGGTAGTGAGGAGCCCCAAACATGTTTTTTAGTTATAGACTTTGCAATTTGAGAAAATTAATTTGAATGTCAAGGATTTTCAAGAATACCTCAAGTAGTAATCATAGGATGAGAGGGTGGGAGAAAATCAGGGATCCCACACACAATGATTTTAGGAATAGGAGAAAGATTTTGAACATTAATGGACTTATCGAACATCCCCTTAGAAGGTGGGATAAATTAACATTATTATCTTCTTGAGAAATACATGATGTAGGAGAAGAAATACAAGAAGCATGCTCAACATCTATCGATAGGGGATCCAATGTGATGCAAGACTCTTCATCTACTAATGCTTCATCTCTAGAAGAAAGAGCATTGAAATGAAGAGAAGGTAAAGAAATGTTAAGAGAAGTATCAATGAATTCATCCTCTTGCTCCAAAATATCCTCATAAGTATGAGGAATTTTAGGAGAGGGATCAAAAGAATAGAGTGACATACGAAGAGAAAAGTCCCCATCACATACATGGAATGGAACATCACTCTCACAAACCTTTTGAGCAAAGTTGGAAAGTGATTCAAGAAAATAAGAGAACATGTTTACTATGAATAATAGAGAGAGAAAGTTAAGAAATGTATTGACAAATTGGGTTGGAGGCCGCCATTTTTCTCTTGCCCTAAAATTTTTTTGAAGAAAGAAAAAATATATTTTATTTATGAAAATGAAGATTTTTTGTGTTAAAGTGGCAGGTTCACCAAAAATGTAATATAAAAGTTAAAGTGCTACTAACTTCTATATTACATTGCATATGTGTGTTGGAACGGTAAAATGCTAATTTATAGAAAACTTGAAAATAATTTCTAGAAACAAGTTATAGAGCTAAAAAGAGGATGAAGAGAGAAACCTGGAGTCAAAAGGAGAAAGTCACTACTTACGATGCTAGTGCATCACGTGGATGTCAGCGCTAAGCGTCATCATCCATATGGCCTAGAAAATAAAACAGTTCCTAGAAAATCTGAAAATCCACTTAGTTGTTGCCTAGGTCTGCAAAACTAGAAATGGGAACACAACAACAAGGTACTAAATAATAACAGATATGAAAACAATAAAGATAAACTTAACTAATCAAATGAAATAATGAGAGGAAGGAAAAAACTTGCAAACCTCCATGCAGTAAAATACTTCCTAAGTACCTGTAGCTAAAACAAGAGAAAATGTTGGGGTTGTTTGGGGGTTTTCCTTCAGATCAAACCCCTGCTTTGGTATTTCTACCCCCAAGTAGCGAATAGTTAGATAGATAGAAAATAGTATGTATGTTCTTAATCTAAGTGTGTCTAGAAACAAGAAACGTGACTAAATCAAATATTGAAAGGATGTGAAAAATCCCAAGGTCCTCAGGGGCACAACAAAATCAATTCTTGCATTAACAAAGAACAAGAATAATATCCCTTGTAGAGGCTTGAGAAATTGAAGAAGACAAGAGAGCTGAAAGTGAATGTTCTAGAGAGTTGTAGAGAGCTTGGAAAAGCTTGAGAGAGCCAAGAAGAATGAAAGATTGATTCAAAAATGAGAGGGAATGTCATGTCTCATTTTTGTGGACTATATTATTATTCTAGATTAGTGAACATTTACCATGATTATTTTACTTTGGGTAAGTTCCATATGTGTGGAGGTAATTATCATGAAGTTATATTTGAGTAAATTGGAAAGTTGACTTAACTATTGAATATTATTAATGTGATCATGATGTTTTTCTTCGGCTATGTTTTAGGAACTAACCTATTGACATCGAGTTGAGTGCAAACGAATGCCGGTACTTGTCGAAGACGAGAACATGGTTGAGGTAGAGGTGTTCTAGAGACTTGGCAAGGATTGTTTGGGATGGCTAACCCTAATGCAATCACACACTCACGTAGTTCATAAGCATTTTTGAATGGTTTCATATGCATCATTGTGTGGATAATAATTATGATTGATGGTTTGATATTTAGAAAAATATTATGTTTCTAACTGTTAATGAAAATCCTTTTTGAATGCATAATTTAATTATAAATATTATAATTTCTTTTTGATTATATTAAATGGTGTGAGTTTCCTATTTTATAAAAATAGATGTTTGGAAGACAATATCTAAATTAGATTTAAACTTAGTTATAATAAATATATATAATATTATATATTTATTGAAAATACTTCTTAATTTAAAGTAATTGTGTTCTAATAAAAAATAGTTAGATTATATTAATAATAGTATTATTATATTTAGAAAATCAAATAAGAGAGTTAAAAACTAATCTACTGTCATGCATGCAACAGTAAGCCAATCAAAATTGGTTATTCTAAATTAAATAGTAATTAAGGAGCTCTTTGATAGGATCATTCACATGCAAACTAAATATAATTTGCAGTATTTAAATGTTATTGGGATGCCAAAAATAAGGGAAATTTTTAATAAAAGAAGGGCACTTAGCAGGAAAAAAAAACACCCCACGATCTTTTTGTAACAAGAAGAAATTGTTTTTTTGTGAGCAAAGACTTTCATCAAGAGTGATAGGAAGCAGGAGAAAGGCAATAATTTGGGAGGTAGGATCAACCTTTTTATAGGCGAACTCATCCGGGTATTTTCCTTGTTATTTTGTAATTAATAAAGTCTATTGATTGATTGGTAAAACTTGGTGAATCGGCCTATGTATGTTCTTTCTGGCTTGCATTGCCTGTTTCTATTTTAAACCATTCACCTTGGAATTATCTATGCCGCTAGTCTTAAAAACCACGGCGTCTTGACTCAGAATCGACCCTATAAAAATGTCTAAACTTAGTCTGTTCTTGGTGCCAGTTTATTGTTGTTGTTTTGTTGCTTATCTCTATCATCCCTAACATCGACCTATCTCCTTTTTGACCACTAAGTAGTAGCCCCAGGCATGCATTTTATCCCTCTATTCTTTTGTTGAGAATTGACCTACTATTTTTCCTAGCATGTGAAATGATTATTATTTAGATCGCTGAATATAAAAACTCATATCTACGCTTACCCAAGTACTTAGTCTCCAATTGCTTCATGGTTAAATTCAACCATACCATCGATAGGAAGTGGGGCGACCTGTTGTTCCTTGTTCTTATTTTGCTAAGTAAATCAACTTCCTCTTCTTATTCTTGTTTTCTTGTTTTACTGCTATAAAGATCGCCCATTTTTACTAGCCGTTGTCTTAGAACCGTGGACTGAGCTATTACAACCCCAGACGCTGATAAACATTATGCTCTGATAGGCACAAATCTTATAACTATCATGGTATTGCTTGTTGTTAGAAATTAGTTCTCTGTTAGGAATCGACCTTTTGATGTGTGAAAACAAAACTTTTAACTTACATGAAAATAAGGGCTTCATGTAGCTTAAACTTTCCTTTATTGTTTGCTATCCAAAATGTATTTTTAAACATTATCATTGAATGACAGTAAATGATTATAAACTCTATTCTTTTATTTTTATTTATTTCTGCTATAGTTCCTGTCACAGTTGCGACAAGAAGATTGTTTATATGTTTTTATAGTTCCTGTCACATATTTGACAGTAAGAATGTTAAGTAACTTAGATTGCTTATGATATTGAGAAAACTATGATTAAAATATGGACTTGGTGGTTATATCAATTTGATAGCCTTATGGATGCAATTGTATGTAACAAATGATGGATTATTGCTTGGAAAGTGTGTTTCCTTGATTAGTGTTTTGGGAAAAGGTTTTTTTGAAATGAATTATTGGTGAACTTTGATTCTTTTCTTTTATTATTTATTTACTTGTTCTTGGGGAAAGAAGTAGATTTTTATCTAGGAATGTTATTGGGTTACTTTCTGGGCTAGGATGTCGAATGTGGATTATCAGAGATGACTTTTCCTCTTTTTGGGAATTGAACCAGGTTGCTATGTTTTAAAGGATTAGATCTAATCGAGATGACATTGAAAAAGATGTTTATTTTGTCTAACAAACTTATATTGACATTGAAAAAGATGTTTATTTTGTCTAACAAACTTATATATATATATATATATATATATATATATATATATATATATATAAGTTTGTTAGACAAAATAAACATCTTTTTCAATGTCATCTCGATTAGATCTAATCCTTTAAAACATAGCAACCTCGTTCAAAAAGAATTGAACCAGGTTGCTATGTTTTAAAGGATTAGATCTAATCGAGATGACATTGAAAAAGATGTTTATTTTGTCTAACAAACTTATATATGTATGTATGTATGTATATATATATATATATATATATATATATATATATATATATATATATATATATATATATATATATATGTATGTATGTATGTATATATATATATATATATACATACATATATATATATATATATACATACATATATATATACATATATATATACATATCTACCACATCCTGTTGTGAGAAAATCTATTTTTCATTATTTAGAATTGCACATTAATACATCATGGTTGCATCGGGTGTTCCCTCCTGCCAGTTGTTCCAGGTAGCTAGACATTTCGTGCAGGGCTGGGTTTCCTTCATTTCATGAAGGGATCCGAGGAAGTGTAATTACTTCATGGTTGAATGGAAAAGCACCTGGGCCATGTTCCTGTCTCTCGACTCGCAAGAGGACCACTTGGTTCGTGGTGACTGATGAGCGTATTGATTTATTTATTCTTGTTGTACATGATTATTGTAACTTGAAATTGGATGTATTATGGCATGAATGCCAATGGACTTTGTATATTTTATAGTGCTTTTACCTGGATTGAGTACGTGACTTTGTAAGATTTAATGACATTTTGATTCATATTTATGAGATTATCTTTTCACTTGTGATATTGTAATAAAGCAAATTAATTACACCTTTTTATCTTTTATATTGTAATTAAGAAGATTAATTACACCTTTTTTACCTTTGCTATTTTGGGATGTTGTATTTAAGTGGATTATTTAGTTCATTTACTTTTGAGATGGTTTTTAGAGTTTTACATTTGGTATTAGAGCTCTAGGTTTAACACTAGGGCCTCTATTTTCTTTTTGGGACTATTGTGCTAAGTTGCAAACTTGATATAGATTATCCATCATGAATACTAGAAATACTTATCAAAGTGAAGGATCAAGAAGTGGTCAAAATAGAAGAAACCATGGAGGTGCACATGGTGGTTGAAATGCAAGGGATCGTGGAGATGCTAGTAATGATCAAGATGGGAGATTGGACTGTATTCTTGCTCTCTTGACCCAATAGGATACGAGGATGAATGCTCTTGAGCAGGAGATCAGAGGGAATCGTAGAGAGGAGAATGCTAATGGAAACCCAGGAAGTGTCAATGTAAATGAGAACCCAAGGATAGAAGTTAAAGTTCTTGAGATTGGAGTTAATGCTAATAATCAAGCAAGGATTGCAGAAGAGTTGGGGAAAGACCTCAAGAAGGTCTCACCACCAAAATTTGGTGGGAAGACAATTAGAGATGGAGCTAAAGCATGGATAATAGAAATGAAGAAATACTTTGGGATCTAAAACCTTTCAGATCACATGAAGGCAATGTGGGGAACATATCAGTTGACTGGTGAAGCAGCAACATGGTGGGATAATGAGAAGGCAAATAAAAATCTATTACCTAGTGAAATAACTTGGGAGATTTTCTTGCAACTTTTTAGGAAGAGATGGTTACCACAACTATTCTTTGACAAGAAGATGATGGATTTTTAGAATTTGGTTCAAGGAGGTATGTCCGTAACCATTTATTGAGAGAGGTTTTCACATCTACTTAAGTATGTTCCATAGTATCAAACAAATGAGAGATTTCAGATCATGAAGTTTATATTAGGCTTAAGACCTCAGATTGGAGCAGAGGTGGACATTCATAATCCACTCACTATGAATGCAATTTTTGAGAAAGCAATTAAACAAGAGTAGAAGTTGTAACAAGCAGAAAGTTACCGTAAGCAAAGAGATGCGAAGTTTTCCAATAAGAAACCTCAGAATAATCAATATAACTACCAACAGAATAACAATCAAGGCAATAATTGACAGATTAGGAATCTGAAGAGAGGTAATAATTCTCAGGATGGAAATGGTGGAAACCGGCATGGAGGAAACAAAAGAGGTGGCTATAACAACAAAAACAACAATAAGAGAGAAAGAGTTGAAGGACAAAGAGTACCTAAGGGTGGATGCTATAATTGTGGAGGAGAGCATTATGCAAATGCATGTCCACAAAAATCAGTTGGAAAGGGAAACATAAATAAGCATGGAGCACCTCAACATCAGATTCATGTTGCAGTGGATAATCGGCAAGCATATTTTTAGGTAGCACCTATTCAATTTCAAGGTAAGCTTTATGGACTACCTATTTCTATTTTAATTGATACTGGTGCCACATAATGTTTTGTAGATACTAGAGTAGTATCTAAGTTATCTATTAGACTTAGGCATATGGAAAACTCTTGGATGGTACAATATGGCAATAGAGCAGAAAAGAGAGTAGACTAATGTCTAGCATGTAGTGAGTTAGAGCTTCCTAGTTTTTAGACACAAGTTAACCTATATGTAGCACCTTTAAGCTCTTATGATGTAATTTTGGGAATCAATTGGTTAGCTAAACATAAGTCTCTAGTAAACTATGAAGACAAAGTTGTTAGATGTTTAGATGACCTAGGAAATCAAGTGGAGATTAATGGATCTAAGAGACCTTTAGAGCTTAGCCAAATCTTAGCTATGCAATTGAAGAAATCCAAGAGGAAAGGGTGTGCCATTTATGTCATCCAAGTAAAGGAACTTGACAAAGAAGAACCAATGTTTAATGACTACCCAATCCTTAGAGATTTCAGAGATGTATTCCTTGTAGAGTTGATATAGTTACCACCGAAGAGAGAATTTGACTTCTCAATTGATTTGCTACTAGGGATTGAGGCTCAATCTAAGGCACCCTACAGGATGACTACTATAGAATTGTATGAGCTTAAAGCACAATTTCAGGAATTACTAAATCAAGGGTTCATTAGACCTAGTGTGTCACCATGGGGTGCACTGGTTATCTTTGTAAAGAAGAAGGATGGTACTTTGAGATTATGCATTGATTATAGGATTCTTAACAAGGCTACTATAAAGAATAAGTACCACTCTGAAGAATAGATGAGCTCTTTGATCAGATAAAAGAAGCTACGATGTTCTTGAAGATAGACCTTAGATATGGCTATCACCAATTGTGGATTAAGGATGAGGACATCTCTAAAACAACTTTTAGGACTCAATATGGTCACTACGAGTTCACAGTGGTACCATTTGGGTTGTCTAATGCTGCAACAACTTTCATGAATTTGATGAATAGCATTTTTAGAGATTTTTTAGATGATTTTGTGTTGATCTTCCTTGATGACATATTGATATACTCTAAATCCATGAAAGAGCACGAAGGCACTTGAATATAGTCTTGCAGCACTTAAGAGAGAGAAATCTTTATGGTAAATTATCTAAGTATACATTCTTTCAAGATAAAGTGCACTATCTTGGTCATGTGATCTTGATAGAAGGGATTGTAGTTGATCCTAAGAAAGATAAAAGTGATAATGGAATGGCCTGCACCTCTGAGTGTGACAGAAGCCAGAAGCTTTATGGGACTTTTAGGTTATTATAGAAATTTTGTAGAAGGTTTCTCAAATATAGCAGCACCGATTGCCTCGCTACAAAAGAAGGGTAAGATGTTTGAATGGACAGAAAGGTGTGAGCAAGTTTTCTAAGTGCTAAAGGAAAAGCTCACAACTGCTCCTATTTTGACCATACCAAATCCTAATGGTCACTTTACAATTATAAAAAATGCTTTGGGAGAAGGAGTAGGAGGAGTGTTGATGCAGAATGAGCAAGTGGTTGCATACGAGTCAAGAAAGTTGAAGAAACATGAGTTCAACTATGCGTTGCATGAACTTGAGTTAGCCGCCATAGTTCATGCACTTCAGATGTGGAGGCATTATCTTCTAGGTAAGCCCTTTGAATTAAAGACAGATCATTTAGGGCTCAAGTATATATTTACTCAACCTAATCTTAATGCACGACAGAGAAGGTGGTTAGAATTCCTTAGTGAGTATGATTTTGGAATTAAGTATATAAAAGGGAAAGAGAATAGAGTAGTAGATGCTCTTAGTGGAAGAAGACATATGGCTGCCATGGTTACAATGAGATCTAGTTTGAAGCAGTGAATCTTTAAGGGGATGAGCATTATGAAAGGGTAAAGCAAGATTTGGAAGTAGATCCCTTAGATCACAGGTTTGATGGTTATGTGATTGAGTCAGATGGACTTTTGAGATTTTAGGGAAGGATGTATATTCCTAACTCATGAGAGTTGAGGAAGTTAGTGCTTGAAAAGATCCACAACCCACCATATTCAGGGCACCCTGGAGTGACCAAAATGGTCAAAGGTTTGAGACCCTTATACTTTTGGCCTAGACTTAAGAATGATGTGATGGAATTTTTGGCTTAATGCTTGGAATGCCAATGAATCAAAGTTGAGCATGTGCATCCAACAGGATTGTTGTACTTGCATAGTATTCCTGAGCATAAGTGGCAAGTGATAAGTATGGATTTCATTCAAGGGTTACCCATGTGTAATAATAGGCATGATGTCATCTTAGTGGTTGTGAACAAGTTGACAAAGGTAGCACATTTCATTTCGGGGAATCTTTCAGATGGTTCTATGGTTTTAGCTAAGAAGTTTGTTCAGGAGATTTTTCAATTGCATGGAGTGCCTAAGACAATCATTTCAGATCAAGACACTCACATGACATCCATATTTTAGATAACTCTTAATTTAGCTTTAGGCACCAAGTTGAATTTATTTCAGCCTATCATCCTTAAACGAATGGTCAAACATAAAGAGTCAATCAGGTTGTAGAAGACCTTCTCAGAATGTATTATATGGATCAACAATATAAATAGGACGAGTATCTTCCATCGGTAGAGCTTGCATATAACAATTCATACCATGCATCTTTGGGAATTGCATCATTCAAAGCTCTTTATGGGTGTAAGTTTCAAACACCTATCAACTGGGATAAAGTGGAGGACATAATAGTAATTGGTCCTGATATGTTAAGGGAAATGGATGATCAGATGAAGTTGATCAAGGAAAAGTTGAAGCAAGCTTCGATCATCAAAAGAGTTATGAAAATAGGAATAGAATGCCTAGACAGTTCTCAGTTGATGAGAAAGTCTTCTTGAGGGTCAAACCTCAAAAGAGTTCAGTTTCATTTGGCAAAGCATCCAAACTTGCTCCTTGTTTTGTAGGACCATTCAAAGCTCTAGAAGTGATAAATCATGTAGCTTATAGACTTGCTCTACCACCTGCACTTGCCAGAATCCATAATATTTTTCATGTGTCCTTACTTAAGCTTTATCATCCTAATGCATCACATATTCTTGATTGGCACGCTTTACAGGTTTAGGATCCAGGAGTGGTGCTGGTGGAGCCCACTAGAATTTTGGAGAAGTGCAACATTAAGTTACATAGTAGAGATGTGGTGTAGTATAAAGTCCAATGGGACTAGTATTCAGAGGACAGTGCCACATGGGAGGATGCAGAGGAGATTGATAGATCTTTTCCTCATTTGAGGATATAACACAGATTTCTTATTCATGCATGGATTATGATACTTTGAGTTCTTTTATTGTTTTATGATACTTTGATTTATTATTATTATTTTATGATACTTTGATACTTTATTGGTGGTTGATTGATACCTTATTATTTTGATGTGTAATAAGACATCGGGACAATGTCTCTTCTAAGTGGGGAAGGATGTCACGTCTCATTTTTGTGGACTATATTATTATTCTAGATTAGTGAACATTTACCATGATTGTTTTACTTTGGGTAAGTTCCACATGTGTGAAGGTAACTATCATGAAGTTATATTTGAGTAAATTGGAAATTTGATTTAAATATTGAATATTATCGATATGATCATGATGTTTTGCTTCGGGTATGCTTTGGGAACTAACCTATTGACGTCAAGTTGAGTGCAAAAGAATGTAGGAACTCGTCGAAGATGAGAACATGGTTGAGGTAGAGGTGTTCTAGCCACTTGGCAAGGACTATTTGGGATGGTTAACCCTGATGCAATCACACACTCACAAAGTTCATAAGCATTTTTGAATGGTTTCATATACATCATTGTGTGAATAATAATTATGATTGATGGTTTGATATTTAGAAAAAATATTACGTTTCTAATTGTTAATGAAAATCCTTTTTGAATGCATAGTTTTATTATAAATATTATTTAATTTCTTTTTGATTATATTAAATGGTGCGATTTTCCTATTTTATAAAAATAGATGTTTGGAAGATAATATCTAAATTAGATTTAAACTTAATTACAATAAATATATAATATTATATATTTATTGTAAATGCTTCTTGATTTAAAGTAATTGTGTTATAATAAAAAATAGTTAGATTATATTAATAATAGTATTATTATATTTAGAAAATAAATAAGAGAGTTAAAAACTAATTTATTGTCATGCATGCGACAATAAGCCAATTAAAAGTGGTTATTCTAAATTAAATAGTAATCAAGGAGCTCTTTGAAGGGATCATTCACATGTAAACTAAATATAATCTGCAGTATTTAAACCTGATTGGGATGCCAAAAATAAGGGAAATTTTTAATAAAAGAAAGGCACTCAGCAGAAAAAAAAAACCCCACAATCTTTTTGCAGAAGGAAGGAATTGTTTTTCTGTGAGCAAAGACTTTCATCTAGAGTGATAGGAAGCAGGAGAAAGGCAACGATTTGGGAGGTAGGATCAACCTTTTTACAGGCGAACTCATCTAGGTATTTTCCTTGTTATTTTGCAATTAATAAAGTCTGTTGATTGATTGGTAAAACTTGGTGAATCGGCCTGTGTATGTTCTTTCTGGCCTGTGTTGCCTATTTTTTTTGTTTAAACCATTCACCTTGGAATTATCTATGCCGCCAATCTTAAAAACCATGGCATATTGACTCATAATCGACCCTCTAAAAATGCCTAAACTTAGTCTGTTCCTAGTGCTAGTTTATTGTTGTTGTTTTGTTGCTTATCTCTATCATCCCTGACATCAACCTATCTCCTTTTTGGCCGCTAAGTAGCAGCCCTAGGCCTACGTTTTATCCCTCTATTCTTTTGCTGAGAATTGACCTGCTATTTTTCCTAGCCTATGAAACGGTTATTATTTAGATCGCTGACTATAAAAACTCATATCTACATGTGCCCAAGCACTTAGTCACCAATTGCTTCATGGTTAAATTCAACCCTGCCATTGACAAGAAGTGGGGCGACATGTTGTTCCTTGTTCTTGTTTTGCTAAGTAAATCGACTTCCTCTTCTTGTTTTTCTGCTATAAAGATCACCCATTTTTACTAGCCATGGGCTTAGAACTGTGGACTGAGCTATTACAACCCCAGAGGCTAATAAACATTACTCTCTAATTGGGAGTTCTCTTAGTTCTAAGGTTTTTTTGCCCTATTTTTTGGTTGACTCCGCCAGCTGCTTTGTATATATTTCTATTTTATTGTATGAACTCAGTTCTGAATTAAGTTACAGATGTTGCTACTGGATCGACTCTTTTTTTTGAGTTGATTTTTGTATTACTTTTTCACAAACAGGCTATAACCGGAGGTTTTCTTTGCCGATTCTTTCCTACCGGTATGCCTCCCCGAATCTGGCACTTTGTATTTTCTTTTTCAATCAATATATTTTAGTGGTTTTTTACCACTTTTTACAAAAAAAAAAAAAAAAAAAACATTACTCTCTAATAGGCACAAATATTATAACTATCGTGGTATTGCTTGTTGTTAGAAATCAGTTCTCTGTTAGGAACCAACCTTTGATGTGTGAAAACAAAACTCTTAACTTATATGAAAATAAGGGCTTCCTGTAGCTTAAACTTTCCTTTATTGAGAAAACTATGATTGAAATATGGACTTGGTGATTATATTAATTTGATATCATTATGGATGCAATTGTGTGTAACAAATGATAGATTATTGCTTGGAAAGTGTGTTTCCTTGATTGGTGTTTTGAGATAGGTTTTTTTGAAATGAATTATTGGTGAACTTTGATTCTTTTTTTTTATTATTTATTTACTTGTTCTTGGTGAAAAAAGTAGATTTTTACCTAGGAATGTTATTAGGTTACTTTCTGGGCTAGGATGCCGAATGTGGATTATCAGAGATGGCTTTTCCTCTTTTTGGGAATTGAACCAGGTTACTATGTTTTAAAGGATTAGATCTAATTGAGTTGACATTGAAAAAGATGTTTATTTTGTCTAGAAAACTTATTTATATATATCTTTGCCACATCCTGTTGTGAGACAATCCAATTTTTATTATTTAGAATTGCACATTAAGACATCAAGGTTGCATTGGGTGTTCCCTCCTTCTAGTTGTTCCAGGTAGCTAGACATTTTGTACAGGGCTAGGTTTCATTCGTTTCATGAAGGGATTCAGGGAAGTGTAATTACTTCATGGTTGGGTGGAAAAGCACCTGGGCCATGTTCCCGCCTCTCGGCTCATAGGAGGACCACTTGGTTCATGGAGATTAATGAGCGTATTGATTTATTTTTTCTTGTTGTACATGATTATTGTAACTTGAAATTGGATGTATTATGGCATGAATGCCAATGGACTTTGTATATTTTATAGTACTTTTACTTAGATTGAGCACGTGACTTTCTAAGATTTAATGACATTTTGATTCATATTTATGAGATTATATTTTCACTTGTGATATTGTAATTAAGCAGATTAATTACATATTTTTATCTTTTATATTGTAATTAAGCAGATTAATTACACCTTTTTACCTTTGCTATTTTGGGATGCTGTATTTCAGTGGATTATTTACTTCATTTACTTTTGAGATGGATTTGAGGCTTTATAGGGAAGAGGAAGGGATTGACGAGCAATTTAGAATATTCCCAAGGTGTTACCATTGACTTGCGAGAGTGACGAGTGGCAGAACACTCAAAAATGGTGACCAAACACAAAACTGTCATGAGATGCTAGTGCATTGCATAGACGTCCATGCGAAGTGCTAGTGTCCACACAATTTAGGCTCAAAAAGAATCAGACACTAGAACATCATAGGGATAACACAAAAGTGACAATGGATTGGACAAAAAGATAACACAGGAAACAAGGACTAAGCACCATTGGAAGGAAAAAGGTTGATGCAAGGACTAAAATGAGCCTACAACCAAACTAAGGGAATGGACACCAAAGCAAGGCCAAAATATAATGTAAAATTGCAAGGGTATGCAATTTATAATGTTACAAAAAGTGACAAGGCACATGGTAAATTGCTTTCAAACATAAAATAGAAGCAATGGAGGGTCTTATGAGCTAACTCAACACTTCAATCAAGGTTGGATAAGTTGAGTGGAGGTTTATTCACACCATGTGAGTTACGTGTTGGACAGTTGGGGTCATGATCAAACTACCATATATGTTTATAGAATTTTAGACACTTATATATTTACCCCCTCAAGAGAGGCAATCCATGAATGAGTAGGTGTCACCTTCTAAAATAGGCATGTGGGACATTAACACTTACCTGAACTTACCTTGGTTGTTGTCCCCCATCTAGACTTGTGAAAGTGAAATAAAAGATCTTGTACAACATATAGTCATTTCAAGAATATAACTAGTGATAAAAACACAAACAAGAGTACTTACCATCGATACAAGGTTTGAGAAATATTGCCCTCACTATGAGCTCACATTGCTCATCCAGAGCTTGCAAAATGAAAACTAAAAATCCAAATCAAGTGTATATTAACAAAGGGGTTAGCTCAAATTTATGAAAAACATATATATAAGAGGATGTTGTGTCTAGGTGGGCATGTGATGCATACTTTATAGGTTTCCTCACTTGGATGATCTACAAGAAGAAACATGTTGCAAACCAAAAACTAACCTACAAATTAAAAAGTAGATAATTTTTTAATTCATTTGCACTCATTGATTTGGGAGATATTCGAGTTATGCATTAGCTGTAATGGTTTTATATGAACTTATAGTTTATGGAGCGGTTATAATGTGAGGATCATTACTATGGTAGCAACTCAACCCCAAGCAAATCCATAGGTACGTAAATTGAGAAAAAACCCTTTTAATCTAATTTTGCTTCTTTTAGATCTAGAAGTTCTAGGCTATCAAACTTAGGTTTGTTGGGATCATTAGGTAGGAATATAGGTCAAGAACACATAAGTACTTTTGATTTGGAATTTCATGTCAATTTTTGTCATTTTGGTCAAAGTTTAGGGTTCGTGGGATTGGAGTAGGAATCACCCATTTGCCTCACAATCACATGTTTTGACAATATCAAAACTATATTGGTGGTTGTAGAATCGCTGAGGTAGTTGTGCAATCTCCTAGGTGATTTCATAATCACTCCCTGATAAAAGGGGCAATTCCAAACAATATACTTGATTTTATAGTTTCAAGGTCATTTTGAGATTTTTATGATTTTTTGGTTTTTGAGGGATTTTATACTTTTTTGGTATTTTCTAAGAGGTTTTGAACTGTATATAGATTTCCTACATTAGGTAGAGAGCCACTAGAGAGTAGGCACAATTTTCTTTTTTCTTAGAGGAGCTTTCTCCTAAAAATTAGGGCATTCTTCAACAAGCTAGACTAGATCAAGTGGTCTAGATCCCAATTATGCATCCTTTGATTTAGATCCATTATGATATTCTTGCATATTGGGATGCTAACCAAAACACTTCTAGTTTACTAGAATTAGTTAGGAGTAGAAATCACACTATACGACATCTACTAGATTTTAGTTGTTCCCATTCAGTGGGACAAATTGACACTAGTTGAGTGGACTCCTAGGGATGAGAGACTAGCTTAGGTTACACATATGGGGGATGAGGAGCTAGGAGGGAGGAGGTGGATTTAGTTGACCTCAATCTCTAAGCTTGATATTTTACCTTTATGGAAGGTGATCATTGGCCTAATTGCCTCCATATTGTCTATACACAAGAAAGCACACATTCTTGTATGGGCCTGGGCTCATGTCATCTAGCAGGTGGAGTAGGGTAGAGTATTTATGTGGGTTACAGACATTTTGGTTCATGCTTGTCATGATATTTACCAAATTGCTTAATGTAGAGCCTTATCATTTAGCCACTCATCTTTGATCATGGGTTGGATTCTTAAGCACATCCAACCATTCCATTATGTCACACCTATTTTAGATGATTTGATTCCTAAAGCTATGAGATGGTGCAAACTAGGTCATTTTGATGTTGCTACATGGCTTGTGGAAACTCTCATATATGTAGATATTATTATTGTCAATCCATACACAAATATGGCATCCTAGAGATGGTTAGGGATTATGTAGTAGTAGCCTTTTATAGGAGAGAACCTCTTTACAAACTGACATGGCGAAACATAGATTCATGTACTTGAGTGGGTTCTTCAATGATATAGAGAGGTTCCACTAGCATAATTACCACTAGAAGACCCCTATTATAGATCCATTTATAGTCCACTAATATTTTGTAGGTGATAGTGCAATGGGCTCCTCTTACTCTAGGGGTTCCCATCATTCGATCGATATGAGCACAGGGACATGCTTAGGGGTAGGAAGAGGGATAATAAACATAGAGATAGGCCCGTTATGAAACCATTTTAGTGATGGAGGGGGTGATGATGATGATGATTTTGATAAGGACTTTCATCTCTAGACTGAAGAGGAAGAGGAGGGTGAGGATGACGAAAACAACTAGGACAAGCAAGGGGAGGAGATACCAAAATAAGAGGCTCCAACACCATAAGTTATCCCCTCTATACAAATGGCTAATGATCAAATGAGGGTGGTTGATCCCTATAGGAATTTGGGTGATCCTCATTAGTACTTTAATTTTTAGTTGATTATTTCAATTATTCTTGATATCTAATATTATAGCTCATTTATGATATCTAGCATGTTTATTGTTTATGCTTTTGGCATGGATCTGACACTCTCTTAGCTTTGCATTGGTTGATGCAAGCAATGTAGATAGATGGTAGGATATCATGGATACCTTAGTCATTCCTCTAAGGGGAAATGATCTCTTAGTGGATGCCTACCTACCCCTATCATTTTGTCACCACATAGATGTGTTTACTTCCGTTCATTGTGCAAATGAGTAGATCCTTTCATTACATAGATAGATTGTAGAGCTCTAGAAAGAGGTGAGTACCATGAGAGAGTTTATGGGAGTGTGAGGTGGTTCTTGCCACCACACACCCTCTCATTCATAGTTTGAGATGCCTATCTCCTCTCATACATATGGATAGAGGGAGAGGATTCCTACACGATCAGATATAGTAGAGAGTGGTAGATAAGAGAGGAACATGAGTCCTAGGTGATCAAGAGCTTGGGTTGAATAGACATTATTATGATTCCCTTCTTGGTTTTTCTTGGCAAAAATTAGATTTGCTCCCTTAAATGGGGAGATTTGTGTTGATGCTTATACTTTTTAATTTTTATGTCTCCCATGAAGGAGCTCTTGTATACTCAAACATTGGTTGATGTATATGTATAGACATGTTCTAATTATTATGATTATTATAGCTTTGTATTTTATCATAGTTGATTTGATATGTGTTACTTTCCTTTCATGCATGCATATGGCTTAGAGTTTAGAACTAACTATTCATGGATGTATATGGACTTCTGCATTTTCCAACATAATGGTGTATATGTATGTATGGATGCATTATGGATGTACTATGGATAGAGCACACATCCAGATGATGGATTCACATGGTTATCACTATTATACACATGACTTTATCTTGACATGATTTTATTTGTTGCATGACATGGATATACTACAAACATGGTGATTGCTCTTTATGGGATTTTTGACTCAGTGGATTACAAGTTGATTGATACTAGACTATTCACTAGATTTCTGAGTTGTAGGAATTAGGTAATCAAGTAAGAATGGGGAGAATCAATGAATGATCTGTAAATTTTTTTGTTAAGAGCCAAAGATTGATCCAAACCTAGACTAATCACTAAACTAACTTTAGACACCAACATGTAACCAACTTTATGAGCACTCCCTATTAGATCCACATGATAACCAACATGTCGAATCAGGGATAAAGGAAAACATCCTCAATAAGGGTGGCCTTTTGAAGGTGACTAAGACTCTTGGTTGTTTCACCTAACTTGTGCATGTGTGTTCTTTGCTTATTTACTCTTATTTTTATGAATATTACCCTCATAGTTTTGATTGAAGTCTACGCTTGAGAGTGCAGATATTATGTAATGATTTTCTATACTTATTTTTTTCTTTTCTCTTTTTTTTTTAACTTACAATATTCACTTACAGTATTGGACCCCTTAACCTAATCCCATGGTATGAATAAGAAGTGAAGGCTCGTCGCCAAGGATTAAAGACAAGGCAATTAAAGGGCGAAGCACAACCAAATGGATACCTACTAGATTCTAAGACTTTCTCTACACCCTAAGGAAAAATATAAAAAACATTAAAGCCTAGGTGCACATATTAGGTGGCAATTCTAATACAAAAATATGCCTAAAGGTTCGCAGTAGCATTAGTGATATGTGCTATCTTTTTCAAGGAAATAATTCGGACCAAAGTGTGATGCACCTTTTTGTGGTTGAAGCCAATAAAAGTTTTACCCTAAATTTTGAAATAAATGGCTAATTCTTTAGTGAAGATCACCTAACAAAAGGAAGGGGAGTGAACTTTAAACAAGGCACACTTTTAGATTGGTTTCTCCATCAAATAACTCTACCCAACTTTTAAATGTGTGGAAACAACATTAGTGAAGTGTGTGAAGGTGGAGTTAACCATCAAAGTCAATGTTGAGCACAGTTTTTGAGTGGTTGTGACACTAATTATCTCCATCAAGATAGTGGAAAAATGGCAAGGCATCAAATTACTCTGCCCAAACATAAAACACAATAGTTTGAGGTGCACCTTTTAGGTGGCATAACCACCTAATTTCCTTGCCTATCACCCCAAAGTTGGAAAACACACTAGTGATACGTGCCTAGCCTTTGAACAACTTTTAGACCCAAAAGTGGCTCACTTTTTAGGTGGTTAATCCAACTATTAATTCCTCTAGGTAGATTTATTAAGTGGCTTAGCCACTAAATTTCCTTACATCTCTCTTAGTCAAATTAAAGTAAAAAATAGGGTGAAATCTCACTTCAAACACTTAATGCCTATATAAAGGTAGAGTATTGATTAAACTTCATAAACAAATTTTTCTCTTTTGTTTACAACAAAAACAAAATTGTTCATCCATGAATCACAAGGTAGGTCTTCCAAGCAGTTTTCATCACCAATATGAAAGGTTTTCGATACAATAGTAGTCAAAGTGTAATTTTAATTACTTTGGTCTACTATGATGATGAATCTCCAGCCTCTAATGGTGATATAAATAGTCATTATAATCCTAAACTAGGTGTTTCTATTCTATCCCAAGGTTTATTTTTCATTTGAACATACTGAATTGATCAAGATTGGTTCCTTGAATAAACCAAGGACAAGAAATGAAAAGGAAGTCATCTTTAAAACTCTAAGTTATCATCATGGAAGATTTAATCAAAGTGTCATTGGATCATGGTTATAGGGTTTCAAATTTAGAAGGATTGTCATGTCATCAATTCTAGGGTTTTATCAAAATCGTCAAGAAAAATGCAAAGATTTAAATCAGAGTTTCAAATTGATTGGGTATTCACTAGTCAATTCATGGTGGTTATATAGTTTTAGTGCTCTTTAGAATATTTTCCATACTTCAAAAGTTCCAAAGGACTCACTAGTTTTAATGTGAAAGATTACTTCAATGTTCTTGAAGGTCACTTATGTGTAACTTCTTTTTTTTTATAGTGGATATATCAGGGAAGCATCATTCTTGATAGTGGCTATTTTTGAACAATAGAAAATAACTTATTTTAGGCCTTTAGTGTTTGATTAGTTATTTTAGTTTGGAGTGCTTTAAAGTAGTTTTATTTTGGCTTTTGTTATAAATAGGGATAAGATCACTTTAAAGAGGTACTTTTTGGGATATTTTATTATTATTTCACAAATCCCTAAAATTTATCCTTTGAAAGCTTACAAATAAATGCTTTGGGCACATGAAATCTTAAGAATAGTTGAAGTCATGCTTATGTTGTAGAAGCTATTATTTTGTTGAAGTTATTGTAATTATGATTGTTTGTTTTTAATTTCATGAAATAAACTGACGGGAGATTACATTTAGTCAATCTTTATATTGACAAAGATCTATCTTTCTAAGTTGTAGCTTTGTATACAATCTAGTTGCTTATTTCTTGAAATCATGTGATATCCATTTGTTTAATCCTCTCATATTGATGTAGATTTGTCAGTCTCTACTTTAGCCAATAGTAAGCATTCATCTATTTCCCTTCAAATTTTTATTGGAACTGAATACTAGTCTCTATTTTAGCTAGTAGGAAGTTGTCTTCATTTATGCTTAATAGTTTACCCTCCTTTATATCTAAAAATTGGTTGCAAGGCTTGATTATTAACTATCTCACACATGCATTTGTAGTGTCAAAAATTGTGTACACTTACACTCTAGATTTAACACTTGTTTTTGCTTGTATGTCCACCTTTGTTTACATTATGCAATTTCTAGTACTTCTATGAGAATAAAGGTCAAATCCTTTGACATCTAGCATTTGGATGGTCTAATCACCAGGACTAGGGCACACAACACTAGAGTACTCCTAACAATTTGGCCCCGGCAACTTATATTTAATTGTCGGCCTTATGAATTAAGTGATGCACCTTGTCAGCCTCAACTTTATTGGGCCCTCAGAAAGTAATTGGGAATCATATATAAACAAGTATTGAACACACATAATGCTGCTAGACTCTTTTTATATTGGTGCTCTATAACAAGCTCTTTATCTATCTACAAGATCTCTATTTCTATAGGTTACTATTATAGGAATTAACCCTTGTTGAAAGTTTTCAAGGACTCTTCTTCCTTCACCAACACCTCGTGGATGATCCATGTTGCAACATACATCCACCTAGGATTTCATGCTCATGATAACTCTTTTCATTTCATTTGATTACAACACTCTTTATTACATGTTTTGCCTCTACTCACCAAGAGAACACACTCTCTATCACACTCATCCTTGTTGTGGAAGTGGGAACACTTACATAGAGGCTTTACTGAGGTAAGCCTCTATACAACACAGACATTTTCCCCTCTTTCTTGTGTACAAGTCGCATTAGGAGTTTTAGACACTCGGTGAACGAATGGAAGACAAAAGTAGTAGAAACCTTCACATAGATTTTATCTGCCCCAAAACCCTAGGACTAGGGCACCTGACGCCCTAGTCCTCCAGATCTGGCCTGTGTTTCTAGCAGTGATACCCAATAGCTCTGCTATGCTTATTTCAAGTCTTTCTTTCTGGGTTTTTTATTTTGTCAGATCTATAACTTCTTTTTTTGTCTATTTCACCATAAAATCCTAGATCTAGATTACTTGCCTCGACCTTTTCAATTACAATAAAAGGGAAGAGTCCCCACCAATCCAACAAGGCTTTCCCTAAGGGACAACAACATTGTTTAGAGTCATTGGTGGCTCGTGTCTTAATGTTTGATGGAAAATACATGGCCTAGTTAGTTATAATTGATTAGGCCCTCTTTTTCTCACATTCTGGTGAACTCGACGTGTCTTAAACTTTTGCAACCTTCAATGCTCAGATTTGTAGATGTGTTTAAAATTTGATTAAACATTTATTTTGTATATCCTCTTTTATCTCATATATTTAATTTACAAAGCAAAACATTTATAGATCTTCATTATTGTGGTTACCAAAATCTTACATTTTGAACCCTTCTAGTTTGCAATCTTCTTTTTGTTGTGTTTGATTAGCTCAGTTGATTAGGCACTTCTCTTGCATATCTTAGACAAGTTATTTCATCATGGCATCTTCATGTTATTTCTCTTTGGAATCTTTGCATGCATTCATTATAGACCTTGACAAATTCTCTAAATTCATTAATCTTCATCCGTATGTCTTAGATCACATAGGTATGATATTGATATTTCTATATGTTCCATATATGAGATCTTTTGTTGTATATCTGAGTTTTCTAGCTTCACGACTCTGATGAGTGTATATCCTTCGATATTAGAAGATTTACTAAGTTCATCTCCATGAATTTTCATAAGAAAGATGATGTTGATGATCCCTCTTCTATTTCTACTTTAATCCATGATGGTTCCATGGCTCATCTTATTGATCTTCCTCCTTCGCTTGCATTTCTGAGTACATTGAATATCACCAAGGATGTGAAGATTTCTTCTCTTCATCCTTGGGTTGCATGTTCTAGTTCCTTGGATATCATGAAGGAAGTGAAAATCTCTTGCCCTCTTCCTTTGGTGGCATATCCAAGCTCCTTGGGTATCACAAAGGATGTGATACCTTCTTTTATTCCTCCTTTGGTGGGATATCCAAGCTCCTTGGGTATCACAAAGGATGTGAGGCCTTCTTCTATTCCTCCTTTGGTGGCATATCTAAGCTCCTTGGGTATCACAAAGGATGTGAGGTCTTCTTCTATTCCTCCTTTGGTGGCATATCCAATCTCCTTGGATATCACAAAGGATACAAGGCCTTCTTCCTTTCCTCCTTCGATTGCATGTTCAAGCTCCTTGGGTATCACAAAGGATGTGAAGACTTCTTCTATTCCTCCTTTGGTTGCATGTTCAATTTCCTTGAGTATCGCAAAGGATGTGAAAACTTCTTCTATTCCTCCTTTCATTGCATGCTCAAGTTCCCTGGGTATCACAAAGGATGTGAAGACTTCTTCTATTCCTCCTTCGGTCACATGTTCAAGCTCCTTAGGTATCATGATGGATGTGAAGACTTCTTTTCCTTCTCCTTTGGTCACATGTTTGATTCCCTTGGATTTCATTCACAATATAATCATAGACACTTTTCTCAACATCACCTTACTTGATCTCTATTTCGATGATCTCAATTGTAGCAATGAGATTTCCATGAAGGAAGAATCAAAGCTCACATCAGGTTCCACGTGAATACATAATCTCAACAACCAAATCAACACAATTTATGTTTTTGGTTTCCAACAAGAACCTATGAAACCTAAAATTGTTGTGAATCTTCATCCTGATGTCCCACAACAACCATCTACTCCTGTTCCAAACTCAACTCGACCTCCTAGCTACATTCTCAATTATGCAAAACAACTAACTCAAAACAATAAGATTGATCAAAATGTGTTGCAACAACCTCATTATCATGCGAGTGCTCTCACGTATAACAATAATAATCAAATTAAATATACACCAACTCTCACTTCTCTTCCCCCTCCTACTTATAAGAACTCTTATAAAAATAAATCAAGAGGTGCCTCTTCTAGGGGCTTGATGTTTCGAACCCTTGCTGATGTTTCTCCTCTATCTAAAACATTTACTAAAAGCAAATCATCATATTCACAAAATGTTATCTCTACTCATCTTGGCTAGGTGCACTTTGAAGGAACATCGAGATGTAACTTTGTCTTATTCACGTAGATCTCAATACTTCTTCCACATTTAACATTAGTTACCTCAATTGTGATGCCACACTTCTCCCCTTTTGGTGGTAAGAAGTTGTTTTCATCCATTGATGGAGACCCTACTATGAATTTTTATTTCACTCATGCTTCATAGTCTAACCTTGGAGGTATCTCTCCTCTCCTTGTGATGTAGACCTCGTTAATCACTTCACCATTGACACAATAATTGTAGTTTTTTATTATTATCTCATTGCTATACATGGTGAAGCAATCTCACTTCTTTCTTACTAATAACACAACTTCCCTTGTTATGGTTGTTCTCACCCATACTCTGGGGAGTAGTAGGACAACCTGTTAAAGTGGTAGGCATTCTTTCTAAAAGATCTCCCTTCCTCTTATACTTTCCCCTATTCTTTACCTTAAAACATTTGCATATGGTACATGCAAACCTTTTAATGGGGGCATATATTCCCTACTCACTTATGCATACATACATGCACCCTTTTTCATTCATTCCTCTTGAGATTTAGCCTCTTGATGTGCCCCCTTATGGTGGTGTTTTTCATAGTACCCCCCGAGGCATTGTTTATTTTTACACTCCCTGAGGCATTGTTTAATTTTTAACTCCTTGAAGTGTTATTTATTTCGTGGTCCCTAAGGTGCTACTCTCCCTAAGGTGTTGTCTATTGTTACTCTCCCTGAGGTGCTATGTTCCCTGAGGTGTTACTTATTTTCATGCTCCCTGAGGCATTGATAATATACAGTCATCTAGCATAATGCAACTTGCTAGCTTATGAATCCGTACAAACTATGAGTCACCTAGCATAATGCAACTTGCTAGCTTGTGTTCTTCATATGACCTAAACGCATGGTCACCTAGCATAACGTAACTTGCTAGCTCATGACCCATGAGAGTATCTTGACTTACATGACCCCTAGCAATAGAGCAAGCTAGCGCCTGAGTCATGTACTCCTCTTCATTTGATTGCACCTCATCTATTTGTATGCATTCTCTCCTTGAAGAAATCGATCAACTCATTACATTCTTCTATCTCCTTTTCAGAATTCCTCTATTTCTTTGGGGATGATACAAGGTATTGAGACATCCTTTCAACCTAGTTCTCTTTACTTTGCTGAATCAAAGTTTCTTTTTCATTTGCTTATGTGTATGCTTTATGTATTATGTTTTCTTTGTGTATTCTATGTTTGTTTCATGTATTCCATGTTTGCTTCATGTATTATATGTATACTTTGTATTTTCCATGTGTTTACTTCATATTTTCCATGTGTATGCCTTGTGTCTTCCATGAATACCTTGTGTATGCTCCATGTGTGTTTTATGTATGATCTATGCTATGTGTTTTTGTGTATGTATAACCTCTTTATCTAGGTGTTGTATGTTGGGAAAATGTGTCTCAACCTTGCAATTATATGAGGCTTATTGTTGATAGGGTATATATATTTATATATATTTCCTAGTTACACTGATAGGTGTAATATACAATGGGAGCATGGGGCGGAGTGGGATGCGTGTTAACATTTTTTTGACAAAAACTATTAAATGGTCTACATACATTAAATTAATGATATATTGTAAATTTGGACCATTTATTATTAGGTTTTAGATTTGATGGTAGATATTTTGTTGGATTGTCTTGCCCTAGAATGTAACCCTATTTTATGAGGGCATTGTATTACGACTGCGGTATCGTGATGTATTCTGAGAGTCTGATAGTGGTTGTGTTGTCTTTGGATCCCTTGTGGTGATACTCCTATGAGAATCTTCCATAAGTATATTGTAATCTTTGTGATTTATGAATAATATATTGGGCGGCTTTTGGAGTGTGGGGTTTTTCTCTCAAAAGGGTTTTCCCCACGTAAATCGCTGTTTATTTTTGTTTAAGTTTCTGTAACTTTTAAAGATCTATAAATTTTTGCATTATCCTCCTCTCAAGATTTGTGTAGGAAGTTATTCTACTACCTTAGCTTCCTTACAAGTGGTATCAGAGCATGATTACCTTCAGTTTTAATTGTGGGTTGTTTGGTCTTTTGAACTAATCTGAATTTGAGTGGGACCTTATGTAGAAGACACTTTGTGATCTTGTAGCAGGAATTTTTAGATGGCAAGTTCATCAGGGAGAATAGAGGTGGATAAATTTTCTGGAAATAATTTTGAAATGTGGAATCTAAAGATGGATGATTTGTTGATAGATCAAGATCTATGGGATGCTATTGATGAGAAAGTTTCAAGACATGCATATACTACTTTGGCTGCTCAATATGATGTTATGGACTGTAAAGCCAAGGGTCTAATCAGATTGTGTTTGGCAAAATCTATTTTAATCAATGTCCATGAAGAGACCTCTGCATAAAAACTATGGAAGAAGCTTGGTGAGATGTATCAGGCCAAATCTTTAGTGAACAAGATTTTCTTGAAGAAGAAATTGTATTCCTTAAGAATGGAAGATGGTGGACAAATTATAGATCACCACCTGGAAGCATTCAATATGCTAGTAGCTCAATTGGCATTAGTTGGTCTCAAAATGGATGAGGAGGAGAAATGTCAGATATTGCTTTGTTCTTTGCCTGATTCATGGGGTTCTCTTGTTATGGCTATTGGGAGTACTATTATATTGAAGACTGAATATGTGGTGGGTTCTTTGCTTTCTGAAGAGGTGAGGAGGAAGGTATCCATCAGTGCCAAAGAGGCCCTAAATGTTTGTGGAGGACCTAAGGAAAAAGGTGAGAAGAATGAGAAGCGTGATAAATCCAAGTCCAAGGGGAGATCCAAATCTCCTAGAAAGTCCAAAGTTGTTTGCTAGAATTGCAGTAAGCCTAGACATATTTGTAACGAATGCAAAGAAGAAAAGAAGAAGAAAAAGAAGAGATTTGATTCTAATTTTGAGTCTGAGAAGGAAGATGGTGATGCATTCATTGCAACTTTAGTAACTCGTGCAAGTAATGATGCATGGTTAATTGAATCAGATGCATCTTTCCATATGACCTTTAATAGAGATTGGTTTTCTAAATATGAAGAATTTGATGGAGGTAAGGTGTACTTGGGTGATGATTCTTATTTAAATATTGTTGGCTGTGGAAAAGTTAGAATTAGGTTTCTTGATGGTAGAATAGAAAGGATTAATCGTGTGTTGCATGTCCCTAGATTAGCACAAAATTTGTTATCTATGAGCAAACTAATAGATGCATGTGTGGAGGGAGTATTTTTTGATGCTGTTAGGAACCTGTGTTTAGCCCTTCTCTTTACTTTGTTAGTATATTACATTTGAATGCATATGATTTGTAAGTCGTCCTGTAAGCAAATTGTATTATCCCACATTCATGGGAAGTAAGTATGTGTTAAGGCCAATGAAAGTATCCATGAATTTATTGTATTGAGATTACTCAAAGGAGGTTGCCCCCTCGAAGTGGCCTGCAATCAATAAATTCCTTATGTGTTTCTGCTATTTATATATTTCTATTATTTCGTGCATTTTTCATTATATTGTTGCAAGAGGTTCCTCTCATCTGGTATCAGAGCACTTTCTTGGGCTCACTGGGGGAAATTTCTGCTGATTTTTTTTTTCGCAATGGCCTCCAGGCACTGTGATTATTGTAGTTATTTCTTTTTCGCATCTGTATTGTTAATTCAATTGCAGGTTAGGATAAGGGAATATCCCTATCTGCTTAATTGTCAGAAGTGCCTGGGCATATAGCCCTAAAACTCATTGTGAGGAGTACCATAGGAACCTCGAAGTAGCTGGCCATTAAGAGGACCTGCCAACGAAAAGGGCAACAACCCTTACCTGATTGACTAGTTCCCATTTGTGAGGTAAACCAAGAGCTGTCGTTTGTGGCAAAGCAGTTATTAGTTTTACCTGAGCCATGGAGTGAGGGGTACTGCCCCAATACACAAGCCGTTAGACAACATTGGTGGCTGAGTGACTCCCTTGAACCTTTAGGAAGCTGAACATATTTGGGGCCCATATCTATTGACAACCAACAAATCGCAGATTGAATCCGTCTAGAGTAGTTGGCAGATTGTTTCCAGAAAGAAAGAAAAAAGTAATTTTTTTCCCTTTTTTCACCATATCTTCCTTGCTTTAGCTTTGTTTCCTCTCAAAATTCACTAGAACCCCTAAAATTTTATTCTGCATATTTCCTTCCTTGAGGACCCTATCCCAAATTCCACTTATCGAAGCTAGAAATTCCATATTTTATCTATTTTTGGGGTTGCCATAATTTCTTCGATTCTCACCCAATAGCCTTCAAAATTTGCCACAGTGTTCATTTCATATTTGAGCTCCTTTGTCCCTCTTGGACAAAATTTCCCATTCTTTCACCCTACTTTTGAAATCCCTATTTTCTTCTCCCCTTTCCCTCATAAAATGTCCAAAACCTAATCAAACCCCAATTACCCATCAGAGTTTTTCCCAAATCCAAATTTTCCTTGACTAAAAAAGTTTTTGTGTTTTTTTTTTTCTATCTATTCCCCCCAAAAAAATCTCCTAGCTATGGTTGTTACCCAAACAAGAGAAAAAACATGGAGGATGAACTTGCAGCCCTCAAGACCAAACTCCAAGATCTGGATGAAAAAATTCTCAGCCTCAATCTTCAGCATTCAGCCATGAATAATAGACGACAACCAGAGTCTTCTGTAGACACTTGGTTTTCTTCTTCCGGCTATTTTCGTGGGCCGAAGCTTGATTTTCTTCGCTTCAATGATGATGATCCGATTGGATGGATATACCGGGCAGAACAATATTTTAGTCTGCATAATACTTTTGATGTCAACAAAGTCCCACTTGCATCCTTTCACTTGGAACACGAAGCCCTTCAATAGTTTCATTGGTACATCAAAGCTCATGAGGAGCCAAAATGGACATATTTTTGCAAACTCATTTTGCAACAATTTGGCCCTAGTGCTTTTGATGACTTCACTGGAGCACTCACTAAACTATGACAAACATGCATTGTGAGATAATATCAGATAGAATTTGACAAACTGGCCAATCACACAGAGGGATTGTCTGATGAATGCTTCAAGAGTTGTTTTGTCAGTGGTCTGAAGGATACAATTCGCTTTGAGGTTAAAATGTTTCATCCCAGCACAATGATGGAAGCCCTAGGGTTGGCTAAGTTGGTGGAGGACAAGATCACAACTCAACAATGATCCAAATCCAATTTTGTTCCATTCATAAATACGGCTTCCCAAAGACCTCAAATAACACCAACTCGTAGAATAACTCCTATCAAGCATTTGACTGAAGCTGAGATGTGGGCACATAGAGAAAAAAGGATTTGTTATAATTATGATGAGAAATTCACTCGGGGACATAGATGTGTTGAGCAAAATATCTATCTCTTGGTGTGGATTCTCTACTTGAAACTAAAGTTTATGCGAATGCTCAGGAAACAGTGGATGATAAGGTTGATACTCAACAACCGCTTGTTGACCTTGCTTCTTAGGAAGACCACCTAGAGATCTCCCTCCATGCTTTAGTAGGAGTCACCACCCCACAAACCATGTGGGTCAAGGATTACTTCAAGAAGATCCCTCTTACAATACTCATTGATTCTGGTAGCACTCATAACTTCATTAACCCTTAGATCGCCATACAGACTAATTGTTTTATCCATCCTTGCTCCAGCTTTGAAGCCATGATTGCCAATGGGGGCACATTACCTTGCAAAGGGAAGTGTCACAATGTGTGTATCTCTATTGGAGATTATAACCTACGCTCTGACATGTTTGCCTTGCCCTTAGGCGGATGTGATGTGCTTTTGGGTACCTAATGGTTACACACACTTGGACCCATCTTATGGGATTTTACTAAACTTTAGATGTAGTTTTCAGACAATGGGCACAAACACACATTGAAGGGCCTACAACCAGGGTCTCTAAGCATTATAAGTTCACATTGCATGGAAAAGCTTCTTAAGAAAAATTCACATGGTGTCATCACTCAGCTCCATTCCATTCAAATGCAACCATCAATGGTCTCCACTACTCCTTATGATCTACAATGAATTTTGGATAGGTATGCATGTGTCTTTGCCAAACCAGTGGGATGTCCACCTTCACAACCAAAGGACCACCGTATTCAGCTCCTTCTTGGAAGTGTTCCTCCCAATGTTAGGCCCTACCCCTACCCATTTCACCAAAAGACAAAGATTGAGATGCTCGTTCGAGACTTACTGAAGCAAGGTATTATTCGTCCTAGTACTAGTTCCTTTTCTTCACCAATTCTTCTTGTCCATAAAAAAAATGGGTCATGGTGCCTCTACATTGACTTCTAAGCACTTAATCACATCACAATCAAGTATAAGTTTCTGATTCCTATTGTTGATGAGCTTCATGGCACTCATTTTTTCTCCAAGTTGGATCTTCATTCTGGGTATCACCAAATTCGAGTTCATGAGGATGATATCCCTAAAACAACTTTCTGCATGCATGATGGCCACTATGAGTTTTTGGTCATGCCCTTTGGCCTCACTAATGCTCCTTCAACATTCCACACATTGATGAATAAAATATTCTGGCCCTACCTATGGAAATTCATTCTGGTCTTCTTCGATGATATCCTCATCTATAGTAAAACACGGGCTGAGCATCTCCAACATTTGAATATCCTAATGTAACTTCTCTCTAATCATCATATCTGTGCAAAACATTCTAAATGTGGTTTTGGCTAGGAGGAAGTGGAGTATCTCAGGCATATTGTTTCAGCCCAAGGGGTTTGTGTGGATCCTACAAAAATAGATGCCATGAAAAAATGGCCGCATCCTCAGACAATCAAGAGCCTCCATGGTTTTTTGGGGTTGACGACTACTATTGCAAGTTTATCAAGGATTATGGGAAGATTACAGCTCCATTAACAACTATGTTAAAAAAAGGATTCTTTTATCTGGACACATCCTGCTGAGTGTGCATTTGAAAAACTAAAACAAGCTATGTGTACTACGCTTGTTCTAGCTATGCTAGATTTTTCCAAGACCTTCACTATTGAGAGTGATGCTTGCGGGAATGGACTTGGTGCTATTCTCCTTCAAGAAGAACATCCCATTGTGTTCACCAACAAATCCCTTTTTGGCAAGAATTTAGTAGTCTCTACATATGAGAAGGAAATGATGGCTATTTTGCATGCAGTATAGAAGTGGCGGCCATACCTACTAGGGAATCATTTTTGCATCAAGATTGATCACCAGAGTCTGAAATATTTCTTGGAACAACAGGTCTCCTCCACAGCACAACAGAAATGGGTCAACAAACTCATGGGTTATGACTATGAGATCACTTACAAGAAGGGTAAGGACAATATTGTGGCGGATGCTCTTTCTCGCACATTTGATGACCAAGCTTCTCTTTCAGCTATTTCTATGCCTATTCCAAATTGGTTGGAATCTATCCAGTAGGGATATGTCAATGACTCTTCATTATCTCAAATCATTCAATAGTTGGCCACTAACCCTTTTGCTGTACCACATTACTCTTGGGATGGTGCTTCTCTATGATACAAGGGTCATCTGGTGCTCCCCTAGAGCACAGGTCTTTAATAGGTTGTCTTCTATGAACTCCATACTTCTCCATCGACAGTGTACTCTGGGTTCCTCAAAACTTATGAGCGGGCACGACGTAACTTCTTTTGGAAGGGAATGAAAAAGGCAATTCAAAAGATGGTGGCTAAATGTGATACCTGGCAACGCAACAAGGGTGAAATGACACTCCCTAGATTGCTTGAACCCTTGCCCATCCCTACATGGATTTGGATAGATATTTCTATGGATTTCATTAAGGGGCTCCCTAAATCTGGAGGAAAGACAGTGATCTTGGTTTTGGTTGATCGCCTCTCCAAATATAGTCATTTTTGGGCCCTCAAGCATCCCTATACAACCTCCTTAGTCGAACAAATTTTCATGGACCAGATCTTCCGTCTTCATGGCATCTCTTCTTCCATTGTCTCAGATCATGATGCAACTTTCACCAGTCATTTTTGGATAGAACTATTTCAACACACTGGCACTAAACTGAAGATGAGTTTTGGGTATCACCCACAAACAGTTGGTTAGATTGAAATTATCAACAAATATTTAGAAACTTATCTTCATTGCTTCACCTCAGATCAACAACATCAGTGGGCAAAGTGGCTCCCTCTCACTGAATGGTGGTACAATACCTCCTACCACACTGCATCTGAAATGACTCCATATGAAGCAGTCTATGGTCAGGCACCGCTAGTGCTCCTTCCATACACCCCTAGTAGTTTACCAGTTTAAGCAGTCGACATGGTTCTCTAAAACTGGGATCAGATTCTTCACATCTTGTAGGACAATCTTCACATGGCAAGAAATCGAATGAAACAACAAACTGATCAACACCGTTCTAAGCGCACTTTTCAAGTAGGTGATATGGTTTTTCTTCATCTACAGCCATACAAGCAATCATCCTTGAAACTCAAAGGGCATCATAAGCTAGCTCCAAAGTTCTATGGGCCATATAAGGTTCTTCAGAAGATTGGGTCATTTGCTTATAAATTGGAGCTTCCTCCTTCTTCCCACGTTCATCTAGTATTTTATGTCTCTTGCCTAAATAAAGTTCTTGGCACTAACGTTAGAGCATAATCTATTTTACCAGAACTGGATAACGAAGGATCCATCATTTTGGAGCTGGAGTCAATCCTTGATAGACACACTCGTCAGCTTTGCTCCCGATCCATCACAGAGGTCTTGATTCAGTGGCACAAAATGCAACCAGAGGATGCTACATGGGAACCACTCCTTTAGATTGAACAACAATTTCCACATCTTAGGCTTTGAGGACAAAGCTTTTCTAAGAGGGAGGAGATGTGAGGAACCCATGTTTAGCCCTTCTCTTTACTTTGTTAGTATGTTACATTTGGACGCATATGCTTTGTAAGTTGTCCTGTGAGCATATTGTATTATCCCACATTCATGGGAAGTAATAATTGTTTAGATTAGACTTAGTATATAAGTACGTGTTGAGGCCAATGAAGGTATCCACGAATTTATTGTATTGTGCTTGCTCAAAGGAGGTTGCCCCCTCAAAGTGGCCTGCGATAAATAAATTCCTTCTATGTTTCTGCTATTTATATATTTTAGTTATTTCGTGCATTTTTCATTATATTATTTTAGGAGGTTCCTCTCAGATGCAAGATGCAAGATGGTTAGAGGTGCTATGGTGATTTCTAGAGGTGTCAAATATGGCACATTATATAAGCTTGATGCATGCACTATTGAGTGCAATAATACTTATGTGAAAAGCAAGTTTGTGGAAGAGGTGAGAGTTTCATCTTTAGTAGATGGTCATGGCTTTTGGGTACCCAAGGGTGCTCTTTCTTTTGAATGAAAGTTACCTATAGAAAACTATGTTATGGCATGAGAGACTTGGCCACATTGGAGGAAAGGGTCTAAGGACCTTGAAAAATAAAAACCTTGTTGAAGGGTTGTTTGATTGTAATCTTGAGTTTCATTTCTATGAGCATTGCATTTATGGAAAATAAAATTGTGTTCAATTTTACTTGAGTTCTCATAAATCTTGTGGTGTATTGGATATTATTCATTCTAATGTGTTTGGGGACTATAGATGTTCCTTCAATTGGAAAATCCACATAATATGTTTCATTTATTGATGACTATAGTAGAAGGACATGGGTATACTTTCTAAAGAGTAAATCTAAAGTTTTTAGTCGATTTAAAGAATTTAAAGCTATGGTTGAGTTGTAGACTAGAAGGAAAATAAAATGTTTGAGGATTAATAATGGCAATGAATTTTGCTCTAATGATTTTGATAGATTTTGTAAAGATTGTGGTATTAATAGACAAAAGACAACTCTGCATTCTCCACAATAGAATGGAGTTACAGAAAGAATGAACAGGACATTGATGGAGAAGGCTAGGAGTATGTTGAGTGGTGTTGGTCTAGAACAAAGGTTTTGGTCTAAAGTTGTTTCCACTACATGTTACCTGAAGAATAGGTCTCCTACATAAGCTCTTGTTGATAATATGCCTATAGAGGCATGGTCAGGTCACAAGACTTCATTAATACATATTGGAGTTTTTGGTTGTTAGGCATATGCACATGTGCCAAAGGAGAAGTGAACTAAGTTGGAGAACAAGGCTGTGAAATGTATCTTCATCGGATACAGTTATGGTTGTTGATCTCAGTAGTTGTCATTGATGTCAAAAGCAAGGTTGATGTTAGTATCACACATGTCAAGGTCTTTGCATTACTGATCTTAGGTTGATGGATTATAGATTTCAAATTTTTTATTGATGTCCACCATGGATTTGTAAAGGTCATTGTTGTCAATATGATATAATGTTCATGTCTTGATGATCACACTTCAGGGATCATGTTGTTGGAGTGAAGGTAAACCTGATTTTGTTCTTGATGTTGTTGGAGTGAAGTTGGAGTTGTCCCTTGGTCACTGATGTCCAAGGGTTTGATGTTTTTAGTATTTAGGGATCCAAACCCTAAAACAAACCCTTAAGTAATACTAAACCCTTGTTATGTTCACCTATATTACCTTTTGTTAGATTTCAAAGTTGATCAGCCATCGAAAGTCACCGTTCACTTAAGTGAACACTTCGAGGGGTCACCTTCGTTATTTTATCGGCCCCATTGACTACGATTTACCGGGCGCTATGGTGGACATTATGTGATAGGACGAGAAACCCATATCAATGGTTATGATGAAGGGCGCCAAAGTGTGATCAATGGAGCAGATTCAATTTTTTTAAACGATAATGGATCCTTGTGGCATCTAATTTTGACGTGTAGTTGCTCCAACTATACCCTAACTACTTCCAGTTAGTTATTTCTTCTTCATTGAGGGCCAAGGAATTCAATTTAGGAGATTTGTATGGAGGTAAAAGGACTATTCTTTGGTGATTTGAGTTCATAACATCTATACCTATTCGGAAATTGATAAAATGCTTATATTCTAAATGTGAATGGTTGGTTTTAAGAGGTTCAAACTAGATGTAACCTTATTTCAGTATGCATAATGAGTGATATAGAAGTTTCATTATAAGAGCAACTCTGTGTGAATATTTGCAGTGTGCACAAGAGTTGAATATGTTTGTCTGTAAAACAAGATCTTGGAATTTTGGTTTGATGTGTTGAGTCTTACATGTGTTGATGAAAGTGATGTTGAATGTTCATTAGAGAAGATGTAGATTTGAAGTAATTGACAAGGATAATGGAATACTGAGAAACAAAGTGTCCCTCTGTGTTTTTATTTTTCATTCAAATCAATAATGTATCTTATCAGTGAGTATCTGATGGTCAGTGAGACATTTCTTGTAGTCAGTGAGACATCTATTTGCCAGTGAGGCTTTGTCAGTGAGACACTAAATGTAACCAGTGAGTTTTTGTTTTGTCAGTGAGGCTTAATGAAGTGAATTTTCAAGAGTGGTCTTTTATCCCTATTAGGGTTTTCCACTCATAATCCATGTGTTATGACTTCTCTTGATTGTGTGTCAATTTGCATTTGATAAGTCAGTTTTGTTCAAGTATCTTGCTCTGATTCATATCATTGTGATTCTCTCAACATTCATTGTTTAATTATTTGAAGTGACTCAGTTCTCTCTACATTATCAGTCAAGTGGATTAATAGATTGATAAAGTTTGATTTTTTAATAGACCACTAATTCACTCCCCCTCTCAGTGGTCCTGTACTCCAACAAGTGGTAGTAGAGCCTTAGGTTCCTTGCTCAAAGTTTAATCAACTTAGGAGATCCTAGTAGTGGAGTACTATGGGAAAGTTTAAAAGAAATATAGGAAGGAAAGATGCCATGCAAAAAGTTGTTCAACAAATCCAAATCAAAAGAAGTGATGAGGTGTTGTAAGAAATACCCCTGCCAATTGACATATGACATGATATATCTGAAAGAGAAGATGATTTTGTGGTTGAGATTGATGACAAAGAAGGAGACCTCTTTGTGGGTGAAGATGACTATGAACAAGAGTATGATGAACATGAGTGTGAGATTGATATTGAAGGTGAAATTGTTGGAGTACAAGACCACTGCGAGTGGGGGGGTGAATGAGTGGTCTATGAAATTTAACATTTCAAAACTTAACTCAAAGATCTTGTGCAAAGAAACTCATTTAAAACATAGTCATCAAGATATGTAAACTAGAATACAAAAACTTAAATAAGGATGACCAGATAGATACAATATAATCAACCATAAAAAGAAGACATGACACAGGTTTTGATGAGTGGAAAACCCTCATAGGGATGAAAAACCACTCTAAACTACCTCACTAGCTTAATCATGAAAATTACCAATTACAGAGCCTCACTGGCTGATGAATGCCTCATTGGCAACAAATAGGTCTCACTGACCATGCAAGCTTCACTGGCTACAATATACAATCTTTGATTAATACAAAGAATATAGAGGGTTTCTCTATTTCAATACAAACCCCTGAACTTGCATATCCCCTTACAATCACACTCAACTCAATTTGTATTTTATTCTCATTATCTCGGCACAGTAATTTACATATTATCTTCATACTTGACATGATTCAGTCTATAAATTTGTTGTATTTGTGCTTGTTTCATTCCTACAAAAACATCTCATACATCTTACAAAATATTCACTTGATTCACCTTCAAAATCTTCACAAAAATATGTCTTCAATCCTGCATTTTAGTCCTCAAACAAAATCACAATAAAAATGACCTTTCATTTTTTTTTATTTCTCTTTAATCACCTCTCTAAAAATTTCTTCATATATACATGTTCTGAATGAACACATATCTATGAAGAAAAATAAAATCATAAAAACCCTTCACTTTCCTCTTCTCTCTTCATTTACCATCTCCCTCTTAAAAAGAATAAAATACTTCCATCACATTAATTATTTTTTTTATTAAATCTGCCCTGTCAAGAAATAATATGGAAACATTTTCCATCTTAGAACCCACTCACAAAAACCCATCTATATGAAGAGCAAAAATTAGAAGGTAAATAAAACCCCTTTATCACCACTTAAAAAAAACATTAAATCTTCCACAAAAAAAAAATGCCTACTTTAAAAATATCATTCCTCCTTTTTAATGCTCAACTGGAGTTCATAAATAGAAGAAAACCTCCTTTTAAAATCTCCAAAAAATCTACCTTAAAAAATGACTAAAAATAGCTTTGAATAGTCTTATCTCTGCAGTCTTAAAGCTTATGACGGTCACATGCCTGTCAATATTCAAGCTAGAGGGAGAGGAACCTAAGTTTAAATTGCAACCACTGATTATCATAATCATGCCCAAAGGAACTTTAAATTTTGGCCATCGATCATCTTTTACCACCCAATTGAAGAGAGAGTGACCGATGCATTCAGTGGTCTTAGGAATAAGGGGTCGGTTACCATATGTTTGTGACCCCTCCAAGCTGTCACTTAAGTGACATGCGACCTCCTATAGGGAGTCAATTGCAAATTAGAATTAAAGTGCATATGTCATATGATGGGTCTGTTAGGTCTTTAAGAAAAATATAATATAGGATTTGGGAAAGGATTCAGCATAGGATTTTAGGGTTTATAACTAGGATCTCTTCACAAAATATAAACCCTAAACATTTTCAAGACTCAACAAGCCATGAGTGAATGAGATATTTCTTATGCCCTCTAAGATAGTATTGATAGATGCAAGGAGTGTATCAATATTTGCATGGTGAATGAATCATGGCTTTAATTAACAACCCCATTTAACCTTTAACAGCATTGTGTATGAACATGGCTCTTTTGCCGCATAATATCTAATGACAACTTATGATATGAAGAAGAATGATTGTAGAATGAAGCAATCATGCACAACTCAATATACCTTGAAGAAGTATTCAAAAATAACTTAGGATGTATCAACAACTTTCAACACTAACCAATGCTCTAGTGTAATGATTGTAATAAACTACTTCTATGATGAGGACTACCACCACTGATAATATTCCTTTTTACTTGTCAAAGACTTTTCGTCATTCCTGTGTATATGGAAAAATGGATTAAATCTAAACTAAATAAAACCAAAGAACCCAATAACATAAAGGAAATGAATCTAAGTAAAAGCCATAAATCACCAATTAAAGACAAATGAAAGCTCTTACCAAAACCTGTATTGTTCCCTTTTGGAGATATGTGGATTGCTCAATGTAGTTGCAAAGCCATGGCTGCAACAAGCAAGTATGTGCTCAAGAGATCAATGCCAAAAGATCGTTATAGTGCCCAATCGACGCGTTGTGTATGCTCAAAGCTCTGTTAAGTATGCCTGAGAATACGATCGAAGAGAGAGATAATGAAGGAAATGAGGGGGGTTTATATAGATTTCATCAAAGATCAATCAACGGTCCAGATAATTCAGAAGAATCAACGGAGGAGATAAGTTGAGGAATGTGCAACGAATGAGAAGAAGACATGTGTCTTGCTTTCTTTTGCATGAGAGGAGTTATCAAGAATAGAATAATGAGTTGACTGAAGAGATAAATCAATTAAAAGAATAAAGCAATCAGTTAAGTGATTTAAAACAAGAAGAAGAGATTTGCATGAGAAAAGAAGATATTTTGCTTTATTAAATATAGAAATATTTAATTGATGAGCAAGAAAAGCTTGAGTTATTGTAGAGATAACTCAAATTAGAAGAAAAAGCAATTTAAATAAATAATTGATTTATTTAAATTTAGAGAAGATAATTTGGAAGAAATAATTAAATAATTAGAATTATTTAATTTAGAAGATTTGAAAGCAAATTAAATAAATAAATGTATTTAATTGTTGTGCATGATTTTGGAAGAATGATTTTGATTTAATTAAATAATTTAAGAATTATTTAATTTTAGATAAAAGGGAATTTGTTGAATTAATTAAATAATTGGGTTTATTTAATTAATGTGGAATTGAGATTTGAAAACAGGATAATGATTTAATCAAATAATTGAAATTATTTAATTGTAGAAGAATATAGAAGAATTTAATTTAATTAATTAAATAAAGAGAATTTATTTAATTAATGTCGCAATTTTGTGATTTAGAAGAATTTGATGAAAATTAATTAAATAATTAGATTATTTAATTAACGTTGGAAATGCAGGTGATTAGACAGAAATGACGAAATGCAAGTGATTCGACGACACGGTCATTTTAGGGTGTCTACATTTTGCCCCTCTTTGATGCAATGCAGTTTATAGCGTTGCGTCAAAGAAAACGATTGTTGAAGATGTAATACAATTTTTATGCCCCAGTGTAGCTAGTTGCCCCAGCGTATGCCCCCTCGAGTGGGTAGACAGGGAAGTGACAGAGGAAAGGTGTTGACGCTCGACTAGAAGATTGCGCGACCAGGTGGGAAGAAAAGCAGAAAACGGGGTGGGAAAGAAAAACCAAGGGTGGGGACCCTATAAATAGGTCCCATGGGGACCACAATCCTCATTTGCACCCATTGAGAGTCTAAATTTAGAGAGAAGAGCTTCTAAACTTAGTTGAGAGAGAGGTGAGCAGACAGCGCGGAGAGATGCCGATTCCAGTGCATAGACATCGGGCGGAGCTGGTGCGGACCTACAGGAGGCCAGTGGGAGTGCCGGCAGCGGTAAGTGGTCGAAAACCCCCTTTGAATTTGTCGATTAGGGGTAGATTAGGGCTAGGTTTAGGTAGGGTTAGCTAGGTCAAGCAAAAGCGCTTTAGGAAGTTGTAGCGCATTTGGTATAGGGTTGCAGCGCTTTTGGCGCGACACAGCGCGGGTGGTAGTCGCACGCAGCGCACTTGGTAAAACCGCGTCGCTTTTGGCATTCGATGTCCGCGCCGCAGCGTAGTTGGGAAATGCCGCAGCGCTATTGGCTAGGCAGTGTAGCGCGCCTGGTTAGCCAATGCAGCGCAAGTGGGGGAAGGAGGAAGAAAATGCGTTGCATCTGGTATGACAGAGTGGCGCGGTTGGCATGGCAAAATGGCGCAGTTGGAAAAACAAGGCACATTTGGTTCAAAAATCAAATCGCGACTGTTTGAATAGGAAGGCGCGATTGGGGGAGAGGGACAGCGCGTTTGTAGAAAACTAAGCGCTGTTGGTTTGAATAGAAGAAAAATTAGGGTGCAAGTAGAAGAGTGAGGCTGCCAAAGAGGAAAGGGCAAGTTGGGGGTATAGGGACTGATGAGGATTTGGTTATGGAAGAACTGACATGTGATTTGTTATGGATGTAGAGGATTTTGCCACCGTTGATGTCGTGGGAGCGACACCACGCGATTGCGCACGAGGTTGTTCAGTTGACCTGGGAGGAGGATGCATTCTTAGAGCATGCAGGGCTGTGGCACGTGGCGCACTTGACACACATTAGGGCGAATCTCGCCCTAGTGACAGCAGTCGTGGAGAGATACCACAGTGAGACTTCGTCGTTCCACTTTCTGATGGGGGAGGCTACAGTGACACTAGAGGATGTATATCGCATCCTGCGGATCCGGATAGACAGGGAGATTGTGGACTTTGACCCGGCACGAGGCCAGGCAGGCTTGGAGGAGGTCTTCTGCACGGACGACCTATGGATAGACGATGGGGAGATCAGATGGGCAGACGTCCCGAGACTCTGCGACAGGATCCGTTGGATCGTGGCATCGTTGATTGGCAGCTTCCTGTGTCCGGACAGGAGATCGAGAGGCCTATCAGTTGGCTGGGGGACAGTCCTATCTGGGATGTTCACCCATGGCAGACAGTACGCGTGGGGGCCTTGCGTGTTAGGCCAGCTATACCATGATATGCATTACTGTGTATACAGGAGAGGTAGGAGCCTCTCAGCAGGGGTGACCCTATTATAGGTGTGGGCGTGGGAGCACATTCCAGTCATTCGACCCATGGCGCAGCGCCACCGAGACAGAGGGGAGCCGTATGCGTTTCTATATGATGGGGTGATGACACACAGGAGGATGGGATCTGTCAGCTACTGGCGGCGACAGATTGACGAGATGGACATATTCATCTGGAGGCCGTGGTTATTGTGCGAGGAGTGGCCGGATGAGCACGAGCAGCTCATGTACTGCAGACAGGCTCGCTATCTGTTCGGTAGATGGACAGATATGATAGAGAGATATCTTCCCGAGCGGGTACTGAGACAGTTTGGCCTACCACAGGGGCTACCAGTGGGGGAGGCTACACATGCCAGGACACGGAGAGAGACCGGAGACTGGGACACAGTGATCCCAGTGGCAACAGCGTTAGCAGAGGTGCGGGGACTGATCCCCGTGAGATGGGATTGGGACACAGGGCTAGCAGACCCAGGGACACTGCCAGACTATGATCAGTACTGGCAGACTCACAGGCCGATGAGATTGACTACACCAGGTGTAGTAGGGGCAGTGGGAGAGGTGTTAGTACTTGGCGGAGAGGCCAGGATGAGGCGGCAGGCCAGGGCAGCCGGACAGCAGGTAGGTGGCCAGCAGGAGGATGCTGAGATGGCAGAGGCATTGGGCCCAGTCGTAGAGACTGATCTGCAGAGGGCCGAGCGACTGCTGCAGGAGGAGATAGCTCGGAGGACTCGACTAGAGCTCTGGATGGTTAGACTGAGGAGAGACAGGGATACAACGCGGGCAGAGGCAAGACAGGCAGAGGCCACAGCCCAGGCACAGACACAGGCAGCCACAGCCGCCCAGACAGCCCTAGCACAGGTGCAGGCACAGCTACAGGCACAGGTGTAGGCATACAGGTAGTTACAGGCCCAGGTACATGCACAGGCACAGGCACAGATGCAGCCACCGGCCGCACTAGCAGCAGACACCGAGGCGGTAGCACAGGCCAGGCGAGAGAGAGATGCCGAGGTACAGCTACGGCTGACAGCAGAGGCTACACTCTTTAGAGTGAGGCGGGAGAGAGAGGAGGCACGCCGTGCACTGGGTGCAGACCAGAGGACCCTATACAGTGAGCTCGTCCGAGTGCAGGGTGAGCTGGTATCAGCTGGCCGGGAGGCAGAGTATTACAAGGGGCTGTATGTGGGTGCGGTGCCGGCAGCTCAGCAGGCACCGAGTTATAGAGACAAGAGCAGGTCAGGGGCATCAGGATCCTGGAGGACAGGGCAGTCAGCGTCCTTGGTCAGAGGGCCACTTTTGCCGCCAGGGGGAGGAGGAGGACCATCAGGGGGACCTCCACCGAGCACAGGGGGAGGCCAGGGGCCACAGCAGGAGGGCAGCTCTACCCACTAGGGCATACTCATGTATATTGTATCATGTTGTATTATTTTAGACAGATGCCTGCGTGCATTCTGATGTATATTTTGAGGGCTCTTGATAGCCTTGATGTACTATATTGGTGTATATTTGGATGTATACACACTTGTATTATTGATGTAGACATAGACACTTTGTATTATGATGACCATTACATGATATATATATATATATATATATATATATATATATATATATATATATATATATATATATATATATATATATATATATATATATATATATATATATATATATATATATATGATGATCTGTTCGACTCACTGCTGTTCATGCTTTTGTGTATGCATTCCTTGATGTCATGGATGTGATGAGATGTATGTATGATTATGGATTCATGTGATGACATATATTGTTTATATGATGCTTATAGATGTATGATGATAGAGATGTATGCTGATATAGATGTGATGACTAGTGATATCTGACATGTGGGTTTTGCAGATATGCACCAGAGAGGAGAACAGGAGGAGATGGAGACTGTTGATCGATTACTGCAATGAAAGCGATATAAAGGATGTGGAAATGGATGAATGCGCTTGTTGCAATGGCTTCGCATTTATATATAAAGAGCAATCCTTAGTTTGATATGGCACGTGGATAGTTCGCCACCAGGGTATAAAAGACCAAGGTGCAGCAATATCCGAGTGCGTGGACGTTGACTCTGCAAACAAACGGTTTGAACCTAGATCCCTTAGACATAATATAACCTTGTTGGAATATGTGAATAAGCCATTGTCTTGAACATAAAATAAACTTCCATACATGCGAATGCAAGAAGAAATATTAATATGTAAGATGCTAGGATGTAACACACACAAGATAAATAGAATGCAAAGAAAGATGCTAGAGATCATTCCTCAAACACGGCACACAGAAAGCAATGACTATGCCCCCATTCCGTACTGCATCGCCACATACCAAGATTATAGACAAATCAAGGTAGCTTTGAATAGGTATTGGAATAGGGAACAAAAGATAAACCATAACACAAATCGACTGACTTACAAAGTAAACATACAGCCAACATATTCTCTTGCCAAAGAGGTTGCTCAGGATAGATTGGATAGGAAAGATAACAGCCTTATCGTAGGAGCTCTGTGTCCGTTAAAGGGGGCTATCTACCTAAAAAGATAATATCTCGCTGCAGGAAATGCCGCATGTCACAGGAGACGTGTGTGTTGGTCTCGACAATGGAACACTTCGCAGAAGACAAGCTTGTGGATCTAGGGCTTGGTTAAGCGGTACTTAGCTGATGTTGGCAATCGGTATGCAGGACAGTAGATGACTCTGGAAGAAAGCCTCCTTGCTTCAAGTTTGTTAAGGACTTTTGCTTTGAAAGGATGCGTTAGCTTGCTGCTTGAGTTAGTCAAGTCGAGGCGAATGGATTTTGACAAACGGAAGACTAGAAGGGTGACAGTGCTAATGGATTGAAACGGGTGGAGAATGGTGGATCGTGTGTGCCTGAGTACTGGATACATCCTTCGTATTCCAGACTGCCTACATACCCTGTATCCACGGGATCAAGGCACGCTTACGATGGAAGATGAACGTGATAAATATGTAGTTCTGGATAGAGTGATGAATGGGGCCAGGTGAAAGGAGGGGATCTTATGTACCTGAGTACTGGAAACGTCCTTCGTATTCCAGACTGCCTACATACCCATATCCATGGGATCAAGATACCTTAAGAGTGAGAAGATGATAATATGTAGTTCTGGTTAGTGTGATGATGTGGGAAAAGAGTGGAGAAGAGGTGATCTTATGTACCTGAGTACTAGAAATGTGCTCCGTATTCCAGACTGCCTACATACCCATATCCATGGGATCAAGGTACCTTAAGATTGAAAAGATGATATGTAGTTCTGGTTAGTGTGATGATGTAGAAGAAGAGCGGAGAAGAGGTGATCTTATGTACCTGAGTACTGGAAACGTGCTTCGTATTCCAGACTGCCTACATACCCATGTCCATGGGATCAAGGTACCTTAAGATTGAAAAGATGATATGTAGTTCTGGTTATTGTGATGATGTAGAACAAGTGTTGAGAAGATAACCGCCTTATCGTAGGAGCGAAGTGTCCGTTAAAGGGTGTTACCTGTGGAAATGAGACAAGATTGAAGTATGCGCTGCGAACCACGAACAAGGAACCAATCCTAGACCGACGCTAAGGAAAGAGTTGCCCCCATTCTGGTAGAGGAAATTGTAGGGGTGACCGCCGAAGAAGACACAGAAAGACTTGACCTAGGATCAGACAGTGTTAACTGTAGACATAGATCAAGACGTGGGATGACGATGATGGACATTGACAAATTTCCAAGCTATACTAGATAGGGAGATGGAAATGCAAACAAAGTCAATGGTTTTATTATGGATGGATGGATGAAGCAGGTTGCGAACTGGGCAAGGAGTGGACAGGACTCGATAGACGACGGATGCTGACTCTACGCATAGCGCCTGTTTGCTAGGTTTTCACCAGAGGATGGATGTTTTTGTATTTTTGATTTTTGTATTTTTTTGATGTTTTTTGATTTTTTTGATTTTTTTGACTTATTTGATTTTTTTGATTTTTTGAGTTTTTGTGGGAATACTCTGAGGATCAGGCATAGAACTTCTTGAGATGGACACTGTTAAGTGGCTCATCTAGAGGAATGCCGTCAGGTGTAGCTAAAGTATAAGCTCCCGATCCATATGCTGCTGTGACAATGAAGGGACCTAACCAGTTAGGCTCAAACTTGCCCTTCTTCTCTCGATCTGCTTGATTTCTCTGATTCTCCTTAAGTACAAGATCACCAACTTGAAACCGTCTTTCTTTGATCTTTTTGTTGTAATTACGCCGGAGGCGATTTTGATAGACATGGAGATGATTAAGCGCGGCAAGGCGCCTCTCATCTAGTAGTTCAAGCTCAGCTAATCTAGAAGTGCGATACTCATCTCCGCCGATCAGGTCCTGCATGGATACTCTGAGGGATGGGATCTCGACCTCTATAGGTAGGATGGCTTCAGAGCCAAAGACCAAGGCATATGGTGTGGTACCAGTTGGTGTTCTGATACTGGTGTGGTAGGCCCATAGGGCGGGATTGAGTTGCAAGTGCCAGTCACAACCAGCTTCATTGACCATTTTCTTGAGGATTTTGAGAATGGTTTTATTAGAAGCCTCAGCTTGGCCGTTACTCTGCGGATAGTAGGGAGTTGAAAAGCGATGTTGGATATTGTACTGTATGCATAAGGCACGGACATCTTGGTTCTTGAATGGTCTCCCATTATCAGTGACAATGGCTTGGGGAATACCATACCGGCATATGAGGTAGTTTAGGATAAACTTGGCTATTTGCTTACCGGTGATATAGGTCATAGGAATGGCTTCCACCCACTTCGTGAAATACTCAGTGGCGGTAATGATAAACTTGTGGCCATTTGAAGAGGAAGGGTGGATTTGTCCTACGAGGTCGAGACCCCATTGAGAAAAAGGCCATGGAGTTGTCATAGGTTGTAACTCATGAGCGGGTGCGTGAATCAGATCTCCATGCTGCTGACATTGTAGACACTTCTTAGCAAACTGTGCGGCATCTTGCTCTATTGTAGGCCAATAATAACCTGTTCTGAGTATCTTCTTAGCAAGATTCGGACCGGTAGAATGTGCGCCATAGACACCTTCGTGTATGTCTCGTAAGGTAGCTTCGGCTTCTTCCGCGTTAAGACATCGTAAGAGGATACCATCGAGACTCCGGCGATATAGTGTATCACCCAGAATGATGTAACGAGAGGATCGACGGATAAAGGTTTTGCGTTGAGTGGATGATAGGTCAGGGGGAAAGGTTTTGTTCTTGAGGTATTCATAGATATCTTCGTACCATGGGGAATTGGGACCAACAAGTTCGCAGATGATTTCAGTAACAGGAACATCGACGGCTGGTATCAACAATTGCTCAATCAAGAATTCACATTTCTGTGTATTTGCAGGCATATCAATTAGTGACCCTACAGAAGCCATAGAATCTGCAGCTTTGTTATGTTCTCTTGGAATTTGCTCAAATGTGATGCTAGAAAAGTGTGGTTTGTAGGCATCCACTAGTTGCTTGTAGGGGACCAACTTTTCATCCTTTGTTTGGTATTCATCCGTGACTTGGCGGATGACTAGCTGTGAGTCTCCATATACTTGTAATTCTGTGATGTCCCATTGAACTGCTGTATTGAGAGGTATGAGGAGTGCTTCATACTCGGCTATGTTGTTGGTGCAAGGGAATGCTAGCCGATATGACTTTGGAATGTAGTCATTCTGAGGTGTAACAAATAAGATGCCGGCTCCTGATCCATACTGTGTGTAAGAACCGTCAAAGTACAACTTCCACATTATGGAGTTGGAAAGAGTGAAGAGATTCTCATCAGGAAAGTCTACTACCATGGGATGTGTATCTTTCATAGGTGCTTCTGCTAGTTGATCCGCGAGGGCTTGTCCTTTAATTGCCTTACGATCTGTGTACTCAATATCAAACTCACTAAGGATCATGACCCATTTAGCTAGTCTGCCTGTGAGAGCTACTTTTGCTAGTAGATACTTCAAGGGATCAATCTTGGCTATCAGATTTGTGTGTTGGTTCAGCATGTAATGCCGCAATTTTTGGGAGGCGAACACTACTGCTAAACAAGCCCTTTCCATTGGGGAATAATTGAGCTCGTATCCCACCAAGGTTCTACTGATGTAATAAATTGCATGCTCCTTTCCTGTGTCATCATTCTGTGCTAGCAGAGCCCCTAGGGCTGAGTTTGTAGTGGAGATGTACAATATCAAGGGTTTGTCCGCAACTGGTGGAACCAATACAGGAGGTGTAGCTAGATACTCTTTAAGTTGATCAAACGCTGCTTGACACTTGTTGTCCCATCGAAACGAGACATCCTTTCGGAGCAAGTGTTGAAAGGGTTGACATTTATCTGCTAGCTGTGAGATAAAACACCTGATGGACTGTAACCTTCCTTGGAGGCTCCTTAATGCTTTTAGGTTCTTTGGTGGAGGCATCTCCACTATAGCCTTTACTTTTGCTGGATCTACTTCGATGCCTCTACGAGATACAATGTATCCCAATAGCTTTCCTGATGTTACACCGAATACACACTTCTTTGGATTGAGTCTTACTTGGTATTTTTCAAGCCTGTCAAAAATCTGTCCTAGGACCGTATGTGATCTGCTCTAGAAGATTTAGCCAGTATATCATCAACATAGTCTTCCATAATGTGATGAAAGAGGTCGTGGAAGATCACTGTCATTGCTCGCTGATAGGTTGCTCCTGCATTCTTGAGACCAAACGGCATGACGCACCAACAATAATTGCCCCAAGGACAAGTAAAGGTTGTTTTATGTTGGTCTTCTTCAGCTATCCTTATCTGATTATAACCTGAGAATCCGTCCATAAGAGAAAGCATCTCGTGACCTGCTGTCAAGTCCACTATAATGTCAATGTTTGGTAGTGGAAAGTCGTCTTTAGGACATGCCTTATTGAGATCTCTGAAATCATTACACATGCGGATGCGCCCATTAGGTTTAGACACAGGTACAATGTTTGAGACCCAATTTGAATAGTCGATAGGTCGTATGAACTTTGCATCTAATAGCTTTTGTACTTCCACCTTCACCAAGAGAGCTATCTGTGGGTGCATTTTTCTCAATTTCTGCTTGACTGGTTTCACCTTGGGATCAACTGTGAGATAATGAACTACCAGCTTAGGGTCTAGCCCTGGCATATCTGCATAGGTCCATGCAAAGTTGATGGTTCGTTGCAAGAAGAAGTTGTTAAGATTTCTGTGCTCGGTATCAGACAATGATGCTGCTAGAAATGTTGTCTTTGGATTCTATTCTGTACCTAGGTTGATCTCTGTAGAATCTTCCACTAGTAGAGCTGATTTCTCCTGGTACTTAGATGGTAAGGGAAGGTCAAATCCTCCATCCTCAGGTGCCACAGTTGGGTTTTCACCTTTGGATACGTCCTTTATTTTTACTATTTTATGATCGGGAGGTGCCACAGTGTGGTTTTCACCTAGAGATCTTTCTTTATTTGCGCTTCTGCGACTAGAGGATTTGGCATTCTCACCAAAATAAGCCGTGGGCTCAAGTTCCATTACAAAACCTGCCTTGTGATCGCCAAGAGGGATACCTTCTCAAAGTCCCATGAATTCAGCTAAAGCTTCGTCATTCTGAAAGACATCTATAACGGGGGCCCCTTGTTGGTCCCAATCGATAAGTTTAGGGTAGACAAGCGTGACATTCTGGGTGCTGGTGGTGGAAGTTAAGGATACGGAGGATAGTGTAAAAATGGAGGATTCTACGAATAGATTGGTTATGTGGAGGGAAGAGTCATCGATGATATCCTCTGTAGACGTCGAATCGGCGGGAAAATTGTCAGCTACCTCGTCGAGGATATACTCGATGTCTGAGGTGCGTGGTACCTTCTTACCAAATCCTAATCCTTTCTTGTCTAGCTTCTTTGTTACCACAATGGGCTCCATAGTGCCTTGATTCTGTTTCCCAAGGCCACCTTTGCCTTTATAGCCCATATTTTTCACTATCCTTAAGCCATTGCCATACTGCTTGACTGGTATCATGACTGGTTCTTTCTCCTTGTAGAGCCAAGAAGAGATGTCCTCAATAGTTTCCTCTTCCAATAACCGTCCTCGTTGGAATTGGGTTAGGAATGGTGGGGGAGGAATATTTGCTTTTTTGGTAACTTTAGCAATGGGTGGTTTGCCGTAAGATTTTGGAGATAAAGGCATCCGCCCTACACAACAAGATTCTAAGATATCATAAGTGCCAAAGCCTATGTCTCGGACGCGTGCTGTGATTTTGGGGAGGGGTGTAGGCTCACTGGTAGAGGCTTGCGTGAGAGTCTCAGGGTTAACATAGAGAGGGGATTCAAGGGCTTTGTCATTTTTAGGCACTTGGTTGCAATTCTTATAGCTTCCTTGCAAGACACGGCAAAATTCAAAAGGATTAGGATCTCCTGGGATGGTAATCTCCGTACCATTGTATGGGATCTTGAGGGACTGATGGTACGTGGAGGGGACAACTTTCATTGCATGGATCCATGGGCGGCCAAGAATAATGTTGTAAGGCAGCTTGATATCAAGGACTTGACACCTAGTTTCAAGCATAACAGGGCCCAGTTGTATAGGCAAGTGAATAACACCCTCTGAACGGCGTTCTACATCATCATACCCCTTGATTGTAATACTATGATCAGTGTTGACGTGATCCTCAGAGTATCCCAATTGCTTGAGTAACTTTAAAGAACAGATGTTGAGACCAGCACCACCATCTATGAGGATGCGTTTAATTTTGCGCTTATGGATGAGAACTTCAATATGGAGGGCGTCATTGTGACATGGATCGTGAGAGGGGAGGTCTTTCTCAGAGAAGACCACGTTGTAAGGTGAAGCAATATTACCCACTATAGCTTGGAAATCTGTGACTGCTATGTTGTTAGGAACGGACGACTCTTGGAGGGATTTTTCTAGCACCACTCTATGTGCAGGTAATGACCGTAGAAGGTCCAAAATAGAGATCTGTGCTGGTGTTCTCCCTAGATGTTCGACAAGATTATAATCAGACTGAACCGGAAGCCTAGGTGTAGGTGCACGAATGGTGACATGACCTCGACGAGTAGTAACAGCACAATCCATAGATTTGCCTTTGATGGTGAGGGTAGACACTCGACTCTCTTCAAAACGACCTACAATGGAATCAAAAGATGTGGACGCGTGATTGATACCTTTACCTCTATCCTGAGGAGGAGGTGGACCGTGATGAGGGAATGGTTCCTTGTACATATCGAGATCCTTGTTCATGTGTTGCGCTGGTGATTCATTCTCAAAAGTGATTTGATTACCGTCGATGAGGTTTTGGATGAGGTGCTTAAGCTTCATGCAAGACGCAGTTCTATGACCTTTGCTCCTATGGAACTCACAATACTCATTGTCTCTGTAACGTGCAGTTTTGTAGACAGGTTCTCCATAAGGAGGAGCATCAGGTAAGGTTATGAGCCCTTTCAGCAAAGCTTGCTGTAAGACCGATTCGATGGGCACTCCCAAAGGAGTAAATTGACGTCGCGGAGGGTAATCTTGTTGGGGCCGCTCTTGTTGTCGTTGTTGATTTTGATAAGGCTGCCTTTGTTGCTGTTGTTGTTGAGGTGGAGCTTGACTTGGTTTGGAGAGTTGCAGCGGTGTTTGCAATGTTTGGACATGCTTAGTATCGACCACTCCATCATTGACCATGTTTTTGTTCTTGTTCCAATATTTGGGTTTATCATTCGACTGTTGATGCGAATTGCTATCTTTCGTCTCCTTAAAGATTTTGACCACACCCTTAGCAATGAGGGCCTTCTCAATGTTGATACCCTTGTATGTGATTTCATCGAAGGTTGTAGCACTAAAGATTTGCAAATGGAAACCTAACTCTTGGTTGAGGTTCTATACAAATATGCTAACAAGCTGTTTCTCTGGAATCTTGAAAGGGAATTTACTAGCCATTTGTCTCCATCGTTGGAGGAAAGAAATGAAAGTTTCACCATTTTTCTGTTTATTGTTGCATAGGTCCGTCATGGAAATCTCATGCTCTGCGTTGTAAGAAAAATGGGTGGCAAACTTTTCTGCTAGCTCGTTGAAAGACTTGATACCCGTAGGTAAGTGTGAGAACCATTCTATTACTTGTCCTCCAAGACTGCGAGGAAAAAGACGCATAAGATATGTGTCGTTGTGAGAGACCTCGAAGCAAGCAAGATAGAATTCCCTAAGATGGTCTTTTGGGTCACCTTTTCCTTTGTACTTATCGAACTTGGGAATAGTGAAATTTTGAGGAAAAGGGATCATTGGTAACGACCGATCAAAAGGATAAGGGCACACTTCCTCCAAGGAGAAGGTCTTTTTGGTGTGGCCAAACATAAGATCAGATAGCTGTTGTTGCACCTCCGCAATCCTTAGTTCCATAGTCGTGGGAGGGGTTGGTAACGTCTCCTATTGTCCAAAAAGCGGTTGGTGTTGCCCATATGGAAGATTATAATGTGAGCCATGCGCAGTGGTATTGTAAGGGTCGTAAGATTGATTGGGATTGTATGGATTGTATGATTGGTTCAGATTGGGTTGGAATTGGGGGTTTTGATTAGGCAGAGGTGGAGGTGGTGCTAGGTAAGAATGTTGGCTCTGCGATGGTTGAAGAAACGTATTGGGGGGAGGAAAGCTAAAGTGCGTTTGATTAGGTTGTGAAGGTGGCACATAGCTTTGGGAAACCTGATGTTGGGAATGTTGCGAGTGGCTAGGTAATGTATGAAAGAAGTTGAGCGTGGATGAACGGTGTGGAGGAGGAACATAGGTAGAAGTGATTTGCGACGGTGGGGGTTGATTGAAGATGAGAGTAGAAGAATGTTGTGGTGGAGGAACATAGGTAGAAGTGATTTGCGACGGTTGGGGTTGCTTGAGGATGAGAGTAGAAGAATGTTGTGGTTGGGGGCTGCGTGACTCCAATTGGTTGAGAGACATGCAGGTGTGATGATATAGGAGGTGGCATATGTTGAGACCCTTGTTGCATGGCTACGTACGTGTTCCTCGGATTGTAATTGGGTGGGAAACCTACGCGTGATGGGGTAACCAAGATTCCACTTGCGCTTGGGGTGGACACTTTGGGAGGTGGTTGCACATTGGATCGAGCTAAGGTGGCTTGCTTAGCTAACTCTGCTTGACGTTGGAGAGTTTCTTGTTGGTTTTGATAGATCTCCATAGGAGTCAAAAGTGGTGATATGGGTCTCTCCTCTGTTGGATTTTGAAAAAGGGGATTCCTATACTGCGAGCCTTGAGTAGGTAAGGGTGTAGTCACCGTGGACATGGTTTGCACCGCTTGTATGGTTTCTTGGGTGTTGTTGCTCTCCTTGAGAGTGGACACATCAAAATCGGGAGGTAACTTGGCCCCCTGCTTTGCAAGCAAGCGAAATAAATGATCCTGGTTCTCACTAAGGATTTTATCAAAGGCAGCTATAGCTCTAGGATCTTGTATAAATTCATCAAGGTCTTGCCCATCTTCTTGAGAGGATTGACCTATTTCAAAGTGTCGCTCTTCTTGAGATGGGGGTTGATCTATGACATAACCTTGTGGGACAAAATCCGGAGGCAAGCCTGTGGTATACTGCGGTGCATTTAGCAAAGGGGTTCTATCCTCATGAGGATTGCTTGGTTCCTCTATGTGTGGCATGTTTAGAGAGCTGATTGGTTTTGCCGCGGGTGTACTAGGAGTCACCTTGGGAGTAATGTTGAGACGACCTGATTGTGGTGTGCGAGGGGGTGACTTGTGCTTCTTAGGGACAACTTGCCTAGACTTCATAGTTTGTTGTAGCCTAGTGGTGACCATGGGATATGCCTGGGCACAATGTAATGCTGGGAATCTGTGAGATGCTTTGAAGAAACGGACAAACTCTGATACACAAAGTACTGGACCAAAAGCGCTATACTGTTTTGACCAGAGGCGCAGGACTGTGCTACCAAAAGCGTGCTACTGTGGGCCAGAGGCGACGGGCTGAGCTACCAATAGCAAGTTACTGCTATGCCAAAGGCGAGCTACAGTGACCAAAAGCGAGCTACTGTTATACCGAGGGCGCTGAAGTAGAGTTTTGCCAGAGGCGGGTTACTGCTGACCAAAGGCGATCTATTGTACTACCAAAGGCGAGCTGCTGTAATACCAGGGGCGCTGAAGTAGTGTCTGATGTTTTTCAAGGGCAAGATTTTTCTGTTTCTGATTGGATTGGTTTGGCAAGAGAAAACACAGCAAACAAGTGGTCAAAAAAGGCACAAGGACTGACACAACAGATAGTGTATGTTCAAGGCTCCAAACAAGCCCAATGTTTCCACAGGTCTAATACAGTTGCAATTAATAACAAGCACTTTTTATCCCTAGAGACAAGGTTTCATTGCAGTAGATCAGCTCACAGCTTAATACTCCGTCGATAAAAATATCATTCCATAAAGGTGTCGGATATTTAGTATCTTTGCGAGAGACGATAGGTAGGGATATCTCACCCTCCCCTTGGAAAGCTCAAGTAGGTCACAAGAGCTTTATGTCCGAGGGAATACTATCTCTTCTCAAGGGAGCCAATGGTGAGTCTCTTAAGGGTTTAAATCGATTTCCCTTGCATTGATGATTACCGCAATGTTCAGAGGTAGGTCGGGTAGTCTCTATCTAAATTGGTTCTTAGTGACTTTGAGGGACCAACGCCTTATGAGCAATGCGACAAGCTACTAAAAGCTTTAACCAATCCTATTAAGAGTTTCAAACACTTCGCTCAATGTGAAAATCATTTCCACAAAGAGCTAGTACACCTCTTTTCAGTTTGGCACCACAAGGTAAGGCTGACGTCGGTTAGGACTTGGCTTTCGCCTTATCCCTCTTATATAGCGGTTCAAAGGAAAACTCCGCTTAGGGTCGTCCCTTTTGGATGAATCGCAATCCAAAAGCAGGCCCTTCTAAAGGAAGTACAAAAAAAATGAAAGCAAGCACGTCACACAAAGGTTCAATTGTCCCGTTATAAGAAAAATAAGGTGCAACTAAGATATGCACACACACGATTGTAGTTGTAAATTGTCCCTTATGAAATGAAGTGTTTGGCATTCATGTCCATTGTCCTTTAGAAAATTGAGGTGTTTGTTCATACATGTCCATTATCCCTTAAGAAATGCAGTATATTCCTAAGACTTAGATTGCAAGAAAAGATTTGTTCAATTACTCCTTTTAAGCATGCAATGTGTTTCTAAGACTTAGTGAGATAAAGCAAAAGGGTCTTCAACGCTCATCCTGCATGAACATATTAAGAAAACACCTATTGGCTCTGTGTGAGTAATAAGAAGCTGCAACAAGTGAGTTTAGTTCCACCAAAAATTTCACAAGTTAGCAAAAATCAACTTTGACCAAAAGCGTGTTACTGTCTTACCAGAAGCGATTCACTGTAAACCAAGAGCGCTGTACTGTAGACTGGAAGCGCAACAGAATATTACCAGAGGCGCAGCAAAATAACCGGAAGCGCTTCACTGTGTTTTCGAAGGCGCTGCGATAAATACCAAAAGCGTGCAATGATAATAACAAAAGCGCTGAAGAATAGCCGAAAGCGTGACACTGTGTTACCAAAGGCGTGAGATGATATAACCAGAAGCGCCGCGCTGTCTCAGATCATAAAAAGGGGAACTTTTTCAAAATAATCAGATCTAAAGAAAAATTCCATGATTGATTGACCGGTCTGAGGAAGGGTAGCTGAGAGATCTGTGTTCTGCAATCGTTAACAGAACTCAAAAAGCTGTAACAAACACCACAAAAGTCGAAGGTATTCCTAAATAAATCAGCTTAGGATATCCAACACGAAAGACAGGTTTGTCTGACAAATACAACAGCTTGTCATACAAAGCAGTAAGATGGATGGTGTAAAAATCCTGTAAAACAGTGAACAAGGTCAGGATCCTAATCTAGCCAAAAGCATTGTAGAATATTTCTGAAAGCGCCGTTCTGTCAAGCCGAAAGCGCTACTCTGTGCTGCCGAAAGCGCCGCAGAACCTCCAAAAGCGCCGGACTGTGTCTGCAGAAGCGCGCAAATATCCTGCCAGAAGCGCTGTGGAGTGTCGTGTGCGCTGTTCCGTACTGTGACTTAAAAAAAACAAATTTCTCAAAGAAACAAAAGGATTAGTGGGTCCCACCGGGCATGCCAGAATGTGTATATGGAAAAATGGATTAAATCTAAACTAAATAAAACCAAAGAACCCAATAACATAAAGGAAACGAATCTAAGTAAAAGCCATAAATCACCAATCAAACACAAATGAAAGCTCTTACCAAAACCTGTATTGTTCCCTTTTGGAGATATGTGGATTGCTCAATGTAGTTGCAAAGCCATGGCTGCAACAAGCAAGTATGTGCTCAAGAGATCAATGTCAAAAGATCGTTATAGTGCCCAATCGACACGTTGTGTATGCTCAAAGCTCTGTTAAGTATGCCTGAGAATACGATCGAAGAGAGAGATAATGAAGGAAATGAGGGGGGTTTATATAGATTTCATCAAAGATCGATCAACGGTCCAGATAATTCAGAAGAATCAACGGAGGAGATAAGTTGAGGAATGTGCAACGAATGAGAAGAAGACATGTGTCTTGCTTTCTTTTGCATGAGAGGAGTTATCAAGAATAGAAGAATGAGTTAACTGAAGAGATAAATCAATTAAAAGAATAAAGCAATCAGTTAAGTGATTTAAAACAAGAAGAAGAGATTTGCATGAGAAAAGAAGATATTTTGCTTTATTAAATATAGAAATATTTAATTGATGAGCAAGAAAAGCTTGAGTTATTGTAGAGATAACTCAAATTAGAAGAAAAAGCAATTTAAATAAATAATTGATTTATTTAAATTTAGAGAAGATAATTTGGAAGAAATAATTAAATAATTAGAATTATTTAATTTAGAAGATTTGAAAGCAAATTAAATAAATAAATGTATTTAATTGTTGTGCATGATTTTGGAAGAATGATTTTGATTTAATTAAATAATTTAAGAATTATTTAATTTTAGATAAAAGGGAATTTGTTGAATTAATTAAATAATTGGGTTTATTTAATTAATGTGGAATTGAGATTTGAAAACAGGATAATGATTTAATCAAATAATTGAAATTATTTAATTGTAGAAGAATATAGAGGAATTTAATTTAATTAATTAAATAAAGAGAATTTATTTAATTAATGTCACAATTTTGTGATTTAGAAGAATTTGATGAAAATTAATTAAATAATTAGATTATTTAATTAACGTTGGAAATGCAGGTGATTAGACAGAAATGACGAAATGCAAGTGATTCGACGACACGGTCATTTTAGGGTGTCTACAATTCCAAACCCAACTGAGATCATTCAACCATTATGAAGATCATTGAGGTCTCCTACTCTTGATATGAGAAGACTAACAACTCAACCAACATCAATATGAAAGAAGCAAGTGAACTTTGTCATGTTGTGAAGACATTAGTGACAACTCCTTGCCAACCACATCAAGGAATGAATGATAAGAACCTTGTCAATATTCTCCTGATCTAACCTCCTGATGATGTGTTCACCACTAACCTCCTTGCAATTCAACCACCATCTAAAACATGAAGCATTGTAGTCCATCTGAACATTCACAACAAGAATTGAAGCATGGATGGTATACAACATTAATCATCAAAGCAACACCATGAACTCAACATCCACCATCATATCTTGAACCAACCAACATCACCTCAACCTTTGACATCAATTAAAAACACACACTCAACAAACTACCCCTTTGTCATTGATGGAAAAACCAAATTGCTCTCTCCCCCTTTGACACAAATGACAAAGGGCTAGCTCCCTTGACAAGATACCCCCTGTCAATAAAGTACACCTCAATAAGTTGGATGATAGATGAGAAGGCTTTAGACTATCCTATCCTCAAAACATCAACACTTGTTCCTATCTTTGCACTGAATGTCCTATAGCAGACCTCCTTAACAAATAAAATCACTGCACCAACTACACTTTGTGAAGAGAATTCACAATACTGTCGAGAAAATTAAAGCATAGCAAAAGAAGACCAAACCCATGATAAAGAGCACCAATAAAGTGCACAAACAATTTGTCTTGCACCAACAAGAACCTGCAATTGTCCTGAGATCTTATGTGATCTTGTGAAGCTCTCCCTATTAAATAGGCAACTAGTCATCCTTATCATGAAGAGGAGGAATATTTTAGAGCTCACTGTTCTATCACAACACCATGAAAAGAGTGAACATAGCAAAGATGTTACTGCTTTGCACCAACATAATGTTTTCATTTTGTCAAAGGTGTTTTGTCTTACTAATGTTCTGCACATGACTCTTTTTCTTACATAATGAGTACATTTTTATTTCATTGCCAATGTATTCAACCAATGAAGAATGACAACTTTGAATATGAAACCATCTTTGGAGGTAACAACAATAACCTTTCAAGAACCATCTATTATTGTCACTGAATCTAGCCTTGTGAAAAACTCAGAATCACTAAGTTATGAAGAATTATGAAAGCTCACTATCATACTTCAACATGTGTAATCTAGAACAAACTAAATGTCTTGTCAAGTCTTGCATACCTTTGTCTACCCTGCAGGTTCTTTCACGGTACTGGTGTCATGAAATCACCACTTGTCATCTACACCACACTAGAGTAGCATACTGTTATCAGGATGTCAACAAGCCACTATAAGTACACTATATATATGTAAAATGAGATTGAATCCATGCCTATCAAGGCACATGTAATTACAATTTTTGATGGAAAGATCAAACCTTTTAAACTTTGATGAATGTCATACCCACATAAATGTCAGATGAACACACATGATAAGACTATAATATCACTGCTCATCTTGCACTGACTGTTTCAACTTGTACTCCAAACATACACTGATCTTTTACTACTATCAAAATACTTCCATTATCAACATTCAAAGACTTCTTGGTATGGAATGTCACTTGCATGCTATTCTATACAAGATGCAAACTAAGACCACTGAAATAGTATTATCCTCAGTACTAATTTTCTTGTCCACTATCTGATAAGACCTAAAAAGGCAACTGATCTGAAACTGATTATTAATTTAATAAGACAGACATGATATCCTGATTTTACAGTGAAACAACATTGATAAAGTCATGACACTACTACTTTGATATCCACTTTCAAATATGCTTTGATGTATGTCCATACCCATGTTTAAAATTCCAAGAGTGTAGTAATAGATTGTAGAGTTTGATTTGTGCACTAAGAGACTGTCACTTGTTGAATGTGAACTTTTCTTGTCTATAATACTACACTTTGCATACATGTCTATCACAACATTTGCAGCTATCACGAAAAACCAACACTGTCACTATCTTATCGGGTCAATTACTATTGAAGGCTATCTCTATCTCTTCTTACTCTTAATGTCTTTTGAAAGTCACCTATCATTAGCTTCAATACAAACTAGCACTACCATATGAACTATCCATAGAGCCATGATAATTGATAACAAACTCAAATGAATAACTAAACATTCTCATCTCCAAATCACAACATGAAGAAGAAGACTGATACCACCTTCATAACTAGAAACACATAACTTGCACATGCCTTCCTAAAGCCTATCAATGAAGAAGCCCATCAAAGAAACATGTCAAACTATCATACCAAGAACTCTTCCAAATGATCATGAATTAACATGTCCAGTCCACCATCTTCTTTTGACACTATCTCCAATCCTCGTGAAAGCTCCACCTCTCATTTATGACACATAGCTCAAAACACATGATCAAAACACATGATGATAAACACTATGGGGGACAAACACTATATACATCCTGAGGTCTCTCTAAGAAGAAACCAACCTTGAAGCAACTAGTCTCACCAATCTCTTGCAATAGAGCACCAATCACTCTTCTAAACCAATCTCCATATTCTCTTGAGCCAACTTGCAATTTGTTTCCTGCAACTTCCTTGGGGGTAAGAGATAAGACATTAATCAGCTCCCCCTATCCTCATGCTCTATCTCATGCAACTGATGATGTGACTTGTGCAAGATGCACAAGTTTAGGATCTATCTTCTCTTGGCTTTGTTTCAGTCTCCAAACTTTCATAGGTTCCTTCTTCTATTTAAATTTCTTCTTCCAAACCTTTTAAACCTCTTTCCTTTTCCAAATTTTCAAACCAAATGATGCAATTCTTTCATACATTCTGCAGTTTCTTTGTATGTGACCAACATTATTGCACTTGTAACACACTAGATTAACATTAGATTGATTTCTTCTGCAATCAACTTTGTGTCCAAAATGATTATAGGTATAACAATAACCAAAAAATGAATAATTATACCTATACATATATGCTTTTCTTGCTGGAGCAGTTCTTCTGAGATTTCTTCTTTGATTGTGCATTTTTACAAACTCATCTTTGGTTTTCATTTCAGCTTCAATTGTCTTTTTGCCTTCAGGAGCAACAACATAATAAATTAGATCAATTTTCCTTCTAGAAGTCTCTCTGACTTTGGAACACTCTCCTTCATAACCTAGAATAGTAGTGTCCTTATGATGCTTTTGTTTGCCCAACATTTCATACAACTTGTTTGTACTTTCTTCAAACTCCTAATATTTTTGGGACAAAACCTTGAGACCTTCATAATCTTTTCTCAGATTGACAATTTCAGCCTCTAATTTTAGATTTTCAATTCTTTTAACCTCAAGGTCAGATTTTGTTACATCTATTATTCTTTTGGCTTCCTCAATTTCAATCTTTAGGCTAATAATCAATTTGTTTGATTCATCAACTTGTGTCCTTAAATTCACAATCTGATTTCTAGAAAACTCTTCCTCTAATTTAATATTCAGAACAATTGAGACAATTGACAGTGAGGTTGCAAAGTATCAAGAGAGTGACCTTGGAGAATACCACATTTGCATATTAGAGGCTGTGGAGTTGGACTTAGCATTTAGACACAGTCATCTACATCGTATCCAAAATTCAGATCATTTGGGTTTGATTCTCGAGAGATCTCACTATCAGAAGATTACCAATTTTTACCTGTTTTCACAAAATAGAGCGGACAGTGTTTAGTGAAGTCTAATTGGCTTGCGGAGATTAGGACTTGACTGACCTTAATGGAGATCTGTGTAAAGTTCTATGCATCAGCGGAGCAATGCCTCATGTTTAGGTCTAACCTATCCGTGTACACATGTTTCATATCTAGCCGTTGTAATCAGGCTGACTTGGTAATGAATTTGAAGGCTTGCGAAGGATATAAAAAAAGACGAAGGATTGTTTCTAGGAAGTGATCAATAGCACGAAGATATGAAGTAAGATCCTAAGTTTTTTTGATCTAAATGGGTAGTAGAACAGAGTAGAAGGCAGAGCGGGAAGCAGAAGGAGTTGCAAAGCAGAGAATTGAGATGTAGAAGAAAGAAATCATGAAAGCATATTAGTGTATGAATTTTTTGTAATACCTAGGCTGTGGCCTAGCATCTATAAAGCCCTTGAGGTGTGTGTAATTTGATTTGAAGTTATAGTATAAGAAGAATGAGATTTAAAGGATAGGTTTTTTCCTTGTTAGGGTTTTCCCAGGATACATCTTGTGTTATGTGTTCATGAATGTCTTTTGTCTTTTTGTTGATTAGCTTCTGTTGCATATCTGTTATGATTGTGGTGTTAGTTGATTAAGGCTGCAAGGCTGGAAAATCCCTCACTGGACCCTCCTACCTTGACTGCATTAAGTGGTATCAAAGTTAGTTTCAAATTTGTTGGGCTAGTTGTGAATTTGTTAGAAAGTTGTGAATCTGTTGATCTATTGTGAAGGAAGAAAGTGTTGAAAGAAGTGCGAAACCCTAGAAGTAACAAGTATCACCACTGAAGAAGATCAAGGCAAGAAAGATTTAGGTAAGCTTTTCAAATTAAGTTGTTTATCTAATTTGTTTCGATGGGGAAGATTGGAAAGAGGATGAAGAAAGAGAATGAAAACCTAATATGCAAAAATGATATTTTGGAAGAAGAATTGTGTGAAATCAAGAAATGTAATTCTGAATTGTTGGAGAATATGAAAGAACTAGGAAAAGACAAATATGATGCTCTTGAAGAAGTACTGAGAAATGTAAAAACGAGGAATGAAGACTTAGAAGTAGAGCTAAAGTTGTTTGAGGATGTTGAAAGGAGATTTGAAGAATTAGAAGAAGGATTTAATTTGTTTGACCAGATTGAAAAGAGGAATAGAGATCTAGAGGAAGGTTTAGAGGAATTGAAAAAGAAAGACAATTTACAAAATAATAAGATATCTAAATTGAAGGAGTAGGTTAATCAATTAGAGCAATCACTTGTAGCATATCAAAAAGAGAATGAAAGTCTGAGATCTAAACCTGAACTTTATGATGTTTCTTGTGATACTAATGATTTGTGTGATGATGCAGAAGCTTCTTTCGATAGTGACATTGAAGATGACAGTGTGATTAAGCCCGCAGTGGTTGGAGATGGTATTGGTTTCAAAATTATGCAAAGGATGGGATATGAAGGACAAGGATTGGGAAAGCATCATCAACGAATTACAAAACCTATTGAACCAATGATAAGACCAAGAAGTGAAGGCCTTGGATATGATAGAGGTAAGGATGTTATGGAAAATTCAAACAAATCAAATCAGGGAAGAAGAGGTATATATTGTTCACATTGTAATAGACCTGGACATGAAAAGGAATTGTGTTGGGATCTACATGCTTGTGAGTTTTGTTGATTGAGGAATCATTCTAAAAAGATGTGTTGGAATAAAATAAGGAGGAAGCCTATGACAAATTGTATGCAGATGAACTATGGATGGATTGATGGAACAAAATCAAAACATGTTACTTCTATGTTTAGAAGGATGTATAGATGGAAGTACTCATATGTTGGAAATAGATATAGAGAAAGAAGACCTTATGCAAAGTAGGACAAGAACAATAATTCAAACTATAGAGGGAGAGATGACAGGAGTCATAATTCTTATCACAGTGAAGGATACAAAATAGATGAAAGAAGATTTGATAGAAGACCATTTAGAAGAACCCTTTTTCAAGTTTGGAGGAGAAAAGAATCAAGTAGTAAATGTCAACAAGAACTTGTTACCAGAGGAGCTAAGGATAAGGAAACAACAAATACAAAGGTAGTTTATGCAAAAGAGGAAGAGCCTGTTGATGCAGAGGAAGAGGAACCTTTTGAGACATTGGATTTGACAGAGAAACCAGAAGAAGGTGAAGCATTAATCTTAAGGAGATTTGTGTTATAGAACAAAGAAAATAGTGCGAGAGAAAGTTTGTGTGTGAACAAGTGTGAAGCATAGCAGGGAAAGGAAATCCACATTGCCGAGAAAGAAGAAATGATAAGATATTCTACTCGAGGAGAAAGTTTATGTACCAGAGTGAAGCAAATGTGAATGAAGAAACAAAGACAAGTGTTGGAGCAATATATGCAGAGAAGAAACTGTGAGATCCTAATGAGTGTAGAGGAAATGGTACCTAGAATCAGAGACTAGAAAGTGTTGCAAAGAAAATTAAGAAATGTATTAACTGATTTTTCTAGAGGATGCAAGTATGTATTTATTAATTCATTGAAGTAGACATTGATCTTGAGGTAGCTTGCGGAGAAGAATTGCTCAGACCGCTGATCATTGAGGCAGTGCTTGCAAGTAGACTGCCAAACCTAGACTTGACAGGATGAAGAACTTGAGGCAGCTTGCGAAGAAGATTTTCTCAGACTGCCGATCATTGAGGCAGTGCAAGGCTTGCAAGTAGAATGCCGAACTTAAAAGAACTCGAGGGAGTTTTGCAGGGTGGACTTGAATAGACCGCCGAACCTATCCTAAGGGATTGCATTGATTTTGGCATAATACAGACCAAAGTGAAGAGGCTCACTTTTCAAATAACTCTGAGAGTCTGATGTAGGACATCCAGAAGCATTCAAAACAATTAAGACAATTGATAGTGAGGTTGTAAAGTATTGAGAGAGAGACCTTGGAGAATACCGTATTCTACGCATTTGCATATTAGAGGCTGCGGAGTTGGACTTAGCATCTAGACATAGTCATCTACATCATATCCAAAATTTAGATCATTTGGGTTCGATTCCAGAGAGATCTCGCTATCAGAAGATTACTAGTTTTTACTTGTTTTTACAGAGCAGAGCCGACAGTGTTTAGTGAAGTCTAACGGGCTTGCGGAGAAATTCCATGATTTGCAGAGCTAAAAGGAACATTATTCAATGAAGATTAAGACCTGGCCGACCTTCATGGAGATCTGCATGAAGTTCTATGCATCAACGGAGCAATGCCTCATGTTTAGGTCTGACCTATCCGTGTACACACGTTTCATATCTAGCCATTGCAATCAGGCCGAGTTGGTAATGATTTGAAGGCTTGCGAAGGATATAAATAAAAGACAAAGGATTATTTCTAGGCAGTGATCGATAGCATAAATATATGAAGCAAGATCCTAAGTTGTTTTGATCTGAATGGGTAGAAGAACAGAGTAGAAGGCAGAGTGGGAAGTAGGAGTTGCAAAGTAGAGAATTGAGATGTAGAAGAAAGAAATCATGAAAGAATATTGTTGTATGAATCATTTGTAATCCCTGGGCTATGGCCTAGCATCTATAAAGCCCTTGAGGCATGTGTAATTTGATTTGAAGTTATAATATAAGAATAATGAGCTTTGAAGGCTAGGTTCTTTCCCTGTTAGGGTTTTCCCAAGATGCATCTTGTGTTATGTGTTCATGAATGTCTTTTATCTTTCTGTTGATTAGCTTCCATTGCATATCCGTTATGATCGTGGTGTTATTTGATTAAGGCTGCAAGGATGGACAGTCCCTCACCAGACACTCCTACCTTGACTGCATTAAAAAAAATTAGAAGGCCATTTTTTCACTTTTTAGATGCTCAAAACCCTCTCTTCCCCTTTCAAAAAAATGGAAATGAAAAGAAATAGTGGTTGGAATTGCTTGGAGTTAGATTTAAATTGCTTGTGCTTGGAAATAAAATGCCTGGGAATGGAATTGAGTTGCATGGGTGTGTGTGATGATCAAGAAGAGGATTTTCTCCATTGTTTGCAAACCCGGAAAGAGGTAATCTTTTATTTAAAATTGCTTTTAAAATGAAATTCTTTCCTCTTGCCATGCCCACATTAGGTGGAATCATATAGCACCATTCTATAGGAATGATTTAGGATTGTAAATTGTAGTTTCAATGTATGTTTTTAAATTTTTGGAAACTTGCATTTTGAGGCCAAGTTATGGCAAAATTTTATAAAACCCATGTGTTGAAATTTCAAAATATTTATTACATGGAAGCATTGTTGTACAGTTTTGGATCAAAAGTGTATTTTCAAAAATTGAAAAATTTCCTTCATTTAAAAGTTTAGAAATTTTCATTAATTCTTGAAGGTTGCATATAACCCCATTAATGAAGGTATGGATAATTTTATGATTTTTCATGCCTTATGTGAAAATAGGAAAATTGTATTTAGACTCTCAAATAAATACATTATTTTGTGAAATGAATTGTCTCCTTAATTGATGCAGGAGCATCACTCTAGTTCATGTTTTTAAGGATCATTTTGATGCTAAGAGTCCTAGTTGAGTGTTTGGAGGTCTTAAAGGGCCATTGGGATCATTTCCAATGGTGTAGGTTGTCTAAATAGGCCTAGGAATTCAAATTTTGGATTTTCTCGACAAAACCAAATTTGAATTTCCTAGAGGTTTTTGACTTGCTGGAGAGTTGGGGGTTGGTCCTCATCCATAGGATCAGGCTTAATGAGTCAAATAAGGTTTTGTAAGACCATGTAAAGTCTTTTTTCAATGTCTTTTCAATATGAGGTAGTGATATAGGTGAAATACAGGTGAAAAGCTCAAGTTTTGATAACATATGATTAGGTTTTGAAGACAAAAGCATATATATATGCTTTGTAAATTAATTTGATCATTATTCACGAAGTAGAATGAAGGAGAATACTCCAAGAAGATGTTGAAACAATTTTCTCTTTGATGTACCCTATTTTCTTCACATTTTGTGACAATTTTTTGCTAAAACAGTCAAAAATATTCTTGTATGGACAATACGAGACCCGGGAGTGCATGGAGAAGTGAGGGCATTATTTTGCAGTATTAATGTATTGATTTTTGTGTGATTTTATGGTGTTTTGAGGGAATAAACAGCCTAGAATTTGTCACTACCCTGTCATAGAGCTAGGGTTTCCATTGGCACAAAAAAACTCATAACTTTTGTTTTCACCATTGAAAAATCATGAAACTGAATAGGAATTTTCTGTAGGGTATTTGTCACGTGTTCACCAAGTGAGAACTTTTGAATCACTCACATGTGTGAGATATAAAGGTCTGAGTCATTCATTGTTAAAAAGACTATTAAAACCCTAGTGTGTTGAGAGTTTATTGAAAGTTAATCTTGTTGAGTTTGTCATAGGAAAGTCAGGGTTTTGAGAGACCTTGCAAGGTATGTAGAAAGAAAAAAAGAATCGAAAGTAACATAAGGAGTACATGTTTCATGTTTAGTAGCCCAAAATAGGTCTTTTGAGTGTTTAGGCCTAGAGAGAAAGGCTTGTGGGGAAGAATTTGCAGGGTACAAGTGGAAGTACCATTGAAGGGTTTGTAAACATGAAGAATCTTGTTATAGTTATTATTTATCCTCTACATCATTATTGGTATCAGAGCCAATAAAGCCAATAAAGCCCATAACGGAGTTAACAATCAAAAAGGAGAAAGATGCCTCCAAGAATCAATGTTGTTGAAAGGGTGGTAGAGAGAATAGCAACACAGTTGAGAGAAGCCCTTGCCAGAGAAATGAGGGAAATGAGAGTCAGTTTGGATGCAAGACTCACTGTAGTGGAAGCTAACCAAATAAGAGGAGTGGTTATAGGAGATATGAGTGACCAAGATGAAGTGGAGGATGAATCACCTCAAGAAGAGAGGGATGTTGATGAAGAGATGATTGAAAGACTGTTAAGGGTAGTCAAGGGTGAAGGAACCAAGGTGAAGATGGAACTTCTAGTATATGCAGGTAGTTTGAATGGTGAAGAACTCCTTGATTGGATAGGGGAGTTGGACAAGTACTTTGAGTTTGAGGAGGTACCTAAAGAGAAGCAAGTAAAGTTGGCCATGACCAAGTTGAAAGGTCATGCATCCCTATGGTGGGATTATGTTTAGGAATAAAGGAGAAAGAAAGGAAAATCCAAGATTATTGCTTGGGATAGGATGATTGCCAAGTTGAAGGGAAAGTTCATGCCTAGTGACTATATGACTCAGTTGCATAGGAAGTCACAGAAATTGAAACAAAAGGATATGGGAGTGAAGGAGTACACTAAAGAGTTTTACAAGTTGAGTATCAGATCAGGACACATGGAGGATGATACTAACAAGGTTGCAAGATACCTTAATGGATTGAAGTACAACTTGCAAGATGAGTTGAGCCTTACAATCCCCAGGACACTTGAAGAGTGTTATCAACTAGCCTTATATAAGCATGTTTAGGCTATCATTTGTAAACTAGATGGCATTTTTGATTTACGAGCTTACGCTAAAGTGGTTCAGGGCATTCATTGTGTTGCAGAGTAGTATCGTGTTATTGTGCTTGTTTGTTGCAGATTTGATTCCATCTCCTCATGGCATGAAGAGCATCATCCTTCCATGCGATCTACACTACAAGGTGACATCTATTGTGTTTTCAATCATTTATCATTTGGATTTTTCCTCTATCCCACAAGGATACACACTCTTTATTTGACAATAGTGTTCAGAAGACTTGAATGTCTCTTCGAGGCTTGACCGAGGCAAGCCTCTAAACACCACAACCCCCAACCCACTTTTCTGTGATTACAGGTTACAGGTTTCAGAAGCGAAAGAAGTAGAGTTGTAGAAAGGTATTACAAACTATCAGAATTGCAGACTTGAGAAGAAAACTAGGGCTTGGACTTGGGAAGCCACTCATTAGTCCTTCAGATTCCAAATCAGTAAATCTCTGTGACAACAGGATCAGGTTACAGACATTCTTCAAAGATCCCAACAAAAGTAGGTACATTGGACTAGGGTGCCCGCTCATTAGTCCCCAACTTTTCCGCACACCAATCTTCAAAATTTGGTATGTATTTGGTTGTCATTTGATATCTCTATGTGCGATCATTTATGGTAATTTGTCTGTTTGTCTACGATTTTATGAAATTAATGTTTTGAGCATAATTAGATTTAATTGAACAACAAATTTACACAATTCCAATCTTCCCCTATGCTCCAAGTGATAGGAGATCTATAGTAGAGTTCTTTACTCAATTGAATGTCCTTGAATATTTAGTTGTGAAAGGAGGATCGACATAAACCCTTAAAATTATCAAACCTCATTGTCTTGTCAACCCTTCTTTTTACGCTTAAACATTTTGGTGAACCCATGTTTTAAGGATTTTTGCACCTTTTTGAGTGTTGTGCTTCATACTTTCATTCATTCATTCATTTCATTTTCATCTTATTGCATTTGAAAAATTACAAAAAATTGAAAAATAAAAAAAAATTGGAAAAATTAGCATTTTTAGCTTGCATTTTCAAATAATTTGAATTAGTTTGCATTTAATTTCATATAATTTCTGTCATTATAATTAGATCTGATTTAATTTACATAAATTCATCATTCATCATTCATTTACATTGCATTATCATGATCAAATTGTTAAAAATTACTTGAAATTGTGCATTTTTTCATATAACCCAGTTTTGCATTAGCTAGGGTTTGTAGTCAAAATCTTGTTTCAGATTTTACTACCCTTTTAAAACACTCATTTAGGACTAATTTATATCTATAGTGTTTCATCATAGTGGCTTTCTTGCAAAATTTCATGTCTAGGGTTTGAAAACCTTACATTTTCACTAGATTTGGCCTTATCCTCTCTCTAGAATTGCATCATAGGCATGTTGTCAAGGATTTTTCTACATTAATTGGCTGTTATCAGGGTTATAATCCATTTTTCTTCCTCAAATTACTCACAACACCCTTTTTATTGGACCTTTGCATTGAAAATTTGTGAAAAATTGCATATTTTAGGTGTATTTTCACTAGGTTTTGACTTGTCATCATTATAGGATTGCATCAAAGGTGTGTTGTGAAGGATATTGTTGGTTTATTGGACTGATATTGGACATATTATTTTCTTCTCCTCATCAATTTCCTTACAACACCTCTTCTTTCACTTGTTTGCATTGAATTTTTTTTGAAAAATCAAGCATTTTGGATCTTAAACATATCTTGCTTCTTGGGTTTATTCTAGTAGTTTGTGCATTGAGAGTTGTATGATTTTGTACGAGTCTTATAAATTTGTGCCCTAATAGAAATATCCCTTTAAGAAGAAGTAGAAGACTCATGGGATCTAGTGCTCCTGAAGAATACGATATTCCTACCTCTCAAAATCCATTGAATACCTTCTTTACAAAAGGAGAGACACAAATTTTACAAGACACTTTACCTCATACAACCACTATGGATGATCAAATATTTCATGATGTTGAGGAAACTATTGAGGTGGTCATATATGTACCTAATGAGCAAATAAACAAACTTGATAAAGAGTTAGCCGATTTTTAAGCATTTGTTGAAATTGAAAGGATAGCGAAAGAAGCTATACCTGTGATTCACAACATAAGAGAGTTGATAAAAGAAGGACAAGAGGTATTAATGTTATGCAAGGTTTAACATGTATTATACACACTAATGTTATACCGGTGATTGAATGTACAAAATTTATTAATAACATGTCATCACCGACTCATACGTAAGTATCAACATGTATACTGACTACTGGAATGTCTACATTTACATCAACAATTTTAACAACTAATGAAAATTCTTATAGTAATGATACCAATGGTATTGGAGTATCTAATGGCATTAATTCACAAAATTACAAAGCTGTGGGATTTAGCTATCAGAACTTGGTTCCTAAGGTGACCTCTTCTATGAATAATTACTCTCAACCACCTCTCCATCTCACTTATTCTCAACCACCTCTTACATACAACTACTCACATCCATCTTCCACTTATCACTATGTTCAACCACTACTCACCTATTCACAACCTCCACTTGTCACTACTCAGGCTCAATCACCTCCTCACTTTGGTTCTAATTCCTCACAACAAACCACATATCCTAATGATGCCATCTTAATCCAACTATTGCAAGGCATGACTTCTTTACAACAAAAGGTGACAAACTTGATGAATTCTTCACAACCTAATATACCTATCATGCTCATAATCCCTTATCTTATGCAATCTTGAGAACTCCTATGGCTAAAAGGTTTGAGACCCCTCGCTTTGAAAAGTATGGTGGAAAAGGTGATCCCAATACTCATGTAGCAACATTCATGGCTATGTGTAGTGATTTCTACTTTGAAGAGGACTTGTTAGCTAAACTTTTCCCACGATCTCTCAAAGATACTGCTTTAGAATGGTTTTTCTCTTTACCTCTGAATTTAATACACTCTTTTCACAGTAATCTGATCAATTTTTACAACATTTTCAAGCAAACAGTAGACCTCAAGTCTCTTTAATTGATTTGCTTCATTGCAAACAAGGTCTAAAAGAAAAGTTGATTGAGTTTATTATTTGATATGAAGCTCTCTATGTGCAAATTCAATATTAGATGAAAGATGTGGATGTTCAGAAAGTGTTTATTACAAATTTACAACCTAACATCCATGATAAGATTCTCTTAATGAAGTATAACTCTTTTCAACATTTATGTAGTGCTCTTCGTGATTACCAGCTTTCGTCTAGTGAATATGAAAACCAGAATGCATCGGCTCAAGTTGGTCAATCAATGGGTGGACTGTCACAAAACAACTTTAAGAGGAATAATAAGAGTTTCATCAAGATTAATGGATCGAATTCAAATATTTTCTCACAAGTGTCTGCTATCACTAATTCAAAGAAGGCACCGTTTCAACAAAGAAAATTTTCTCTGATATCTGAATCCTATCATTCTATAATGAATCAAGCTGTGAGTAATAACCTCATGAAGCTTCCTCTGATTAAACCATTGGATCCTAGTAGAACACAAGGACCTTATTTTGATGCTAATGCTTTTTGTCATTACCATCAGCAACAAGGGCATTATACTAAACGATGCATGCGTCTTAAACATGAAATACTTGACCTCATCGACTCGAATGTGATATAGGTATCAGGTGTGAATGATAATTGAAATAAGTTGGTTGTTCCTTTGAATCAAAATTTACAAATATTTACTAATCCTTTCCCTAAGCATACCAATAACAACATGTTGGAACAGAATATAGTGAAAGTAGAAGATGGCTATATGGATTATGATGACATTGTGGGTATGATAGAAGTGGATAAGAAAAGTTGGATAACCCACCTCGTCCATGGGGAAAGGGTAATTATGTTGAGGTTCCTCCCTCATTATCCCTTCAAGGATTGGGAGCTAACCAAAATGCATTAGAACAACAACTAGAACAACTAAAGCAAGAGACTCTGACAAAAGAAAAGATTGACATAGTACAAGATAGTCCTTGTCACCACGATAGATAGAATCAACAAAGTAAGAGAACTAAAAATTGGAAAAGAGCAAGACAGTTATCATCAGTTGTGATAAGTGCGAGGTGGCACCCATGAAATACACTTTCTTTACCTCTCTTTTTCTCCCTTCTTATCCCATTGTCCTGATAACTACACCTGAATAGGCTAACAAGATTATTCTAAATAATGAGTAATAAGAGATGAATTACTTAAGATCATGATTTCTAATTAAAGGACTAATGTGTATTGAATTGATGGAAATATGTAGAAAAACTTCTCTTTTTGAAATCAACAAGTACATGTGTTCGGGTAGGCAATTTTGTGCATCTCCGGAGGTAGTCCTAATGATCTTCAGAGCTGATATCAGAATGCCACGACATCAGAAGTTTTGAGACAAAGAGGTGAAGTATCTCTAGAGCTGAACTTCTGGAGCATCTTCGGAGCTGAACAAGAAGGCCACAATTTTATCTCTAGAGCTACAGGCAGGAACATACATCTCTGGTGCCTCTTTAGAACAGTGCAAATTTCCAACACAACTGTCGATTAGACACTTTCAGTGGTGATCGTAATGCTCCTGATATTACTCAAATCATCACCTGAGTGATTAAGGGCAATCTATAGTTAAACTGCTGGGAGTTTTTATCTCTTTTGGTTTTTGCACAAGTTACTGATAAACTGGTTTATTGCCTATATTTCAGGGCCTCGTTGCCCAAATGTATTAAGACTAAAACTTAAATTTAGAGTGGACTTTTGTTCCACTCAATCTATTTTATTGCATGGTTATTTTCCGTAGTTAGACAACTAGTTTAATAAAGAGATGGATGTCATCTCATAGAAGAACTTCTAGATAAGATAAGTGATATCTCATCACTATATATATATATATATATATATATATACTTATAGAAGAAGCAAAAAAGACAACAATGATTATTCTGATTTTTGTAATCTCATTTTGATATCAATATTTCTGAATACAGAGCTAATGGAATTAGACTAAGTTGAACTGTGATACTATTCTTTTGTGTTGATTTCTACTTTAGTCTTCAGCCCTAAGGGTGTAGAGCAAGGGCCCACTCTCACCACCAAGGCAAAAGGCTAATACCATTGTTTTGTTATTTTAAATTTTGCTTAAAAGATACTTACTATTTTCATAGATAGATGCATGTTTCAGTTTATAGATTTGCTTAAAGTAATTTACTGTTCAGTTCTATTTTTAGTATTCTTGGATTTCACTTCATAGCAGATAGATCAATTTCTTAAAATCAGAAAAAGTCATTAGAATTAGTTAGATAAAACTAACAACTATAGGATTCCTAATTGCAGATAGCTAAGGACACAACCCTGGATTTGACATTTGAAATATGATTAAATGATGAGGTACAATGACCATTGTCATTTTCGGCACCAATGTTTAGGGTATTGTGTTAATTAGGGAAACTTAGCTAAATAGTTAGGATAGATCTGTATGGTTAGAGCTAGAGATTCAAAAGGAAGATACATAAAACAAACACCCCATTAATAAACTATAGGAGAAAGTAGTGGGGTGGCACAAGATCTTGTTGAAGAAAAAACCTAGAACCTACCTTGGACGTTGCACCTTAGATCAATAATTCCTTAGATCCTCCAAATCTTCCACTCGCTGACTACATCCAAGAATTACAACAAAAGTTCCAGGTAGATCCTTTGATAGAACCTAATTTCGTAGAACCTTAGAGAGAAGAACCAATACTAGACATGGATGATAATCATGATAATCATGAAGAGGAGGAAAATCAGGCTCCAAGAACCTTCTCATATCCCATTGTTTTGGCTGCTGGAGACAATGCTCCTATGAAAAATATTTCACCAGCGCACTTGCCAAATTTCAGAGGTCTTTCTTTTGAGGATCCACATCAGTTTTTGTTTGAATTCAAAGTGGTATGCCAGACTTATGATTATGGATTAGACAACCAAAAACTCAAACTATTCCCTTCTACCCTGAAAGATTCTGCAATGAGATGGTTTATGGGTTTACCCCAGAACTCTATTCATTCTTGGGATCAGATGGAAATAGAGTTTTTAGGAAAATATTAAGATTACTGTCGAGTCAGTAATAAAAATGAGGAATTGTTCAAAATTAAACAAGGAGAGGAAGAGACCTTAGAGGACTATGTGGATAGGTTTAACTTCGCTCTGAGAAGGTATGGAAACCCAGTAAATCACTCTTTGGCCAGAACCCTGTTTGTAAAAGGATTGGATAAAGAATCAAAATAGGCACTGGATCTAATGGGAAAAGGAAATATCAACAAAATGGATATACCTGCTATAGAAGAACTCTGCAAGAACTATTCTAAAACCCAAGATGGAGTGGGATCATCCAAAACCTTCAAAGGGAAGAATGAAATAGGACAGTTAATGGAAGAGATTGCAAATCTAAAAATAGATATTCTGGTCCAACTAAACACCACATTGGATGGGATTTAGGAAAAAAACTAGAACAACTGATCAAGGTAGGACAACTGAACCACTCTCCATCTATTGTCCTAGGTGTAGAAACAAGCATCCATTGAGAGAATGCCCATTAGACAAATCAGGGATCTGTCAGATCTGTGACAGAGAACATCCTACTAGTCAATGTAATCAACTTCCAACCCTAAAAAGGTCGAGTAAGAAGAATGCCATCATAGAGGAAGAGTTGAACTATGTAGGACAAAAATAGGCTAGAAATTTCCCTTACAATCAGTATCCAAGCCAACCTTCTTACAGGGGTCCTTCTAATTAGGGAAATAATCAATGGAATCCAACTTGGCATGGTCTCTAGAATCATCCTCCTTGGGGACAACAAGATTGGCCAAATCAACATTGGCAAAACCAACATTGACAACCTCAGCCCTGGGGGAATCAATAGTGGCCACCACAATTTGGATTATAAAACATGCAACCTCGATGGGGTCCTCAACAGGGATATAATCAAGAATACCAGGGACAACCTAGATGTTTCCAACCTCAACAACAAGCATTACTAATTGGACCCTCCAACACACAAGGTCAGTCACAAAATGAGCCACTTAGTCAACCACGCTTACCAACTCAACCTATACCAAATCTACGAAATAAATAGGGAGCAACTGTTTACATGACAGAACAAGAAAACATGGCTGGTATTAATGCTATATATCCAAATAATCTCCAACTGCGTTCTGGGAAAGCATACCCATGACCATCTCCTCCAACTATAGATGAAGTAACCAATGATTTGAAACCTAAAATTTTATCCACTCAACTTCCAGAGGAGATTACTATTGAAACAATGCTAAAAGAATCATCCTTGGATAACTCTGGAGTTCCTCCTAAAAAGCTGACTCTGGAGGACATTCCTGGAAAAATTTCTAGTAAAAGTTCCAGAGATGCTCTGGAGATGGAAAAACTAGCACCATACCCAGAACGGCTCAAACAACATGATCCCCCGAAAAATACCTTACAAAAACAAGTCCAATCTACCCTAGAATCATAATTCTTACAAGAAATTAGACAACTGAACATCAAAATTCCACTCCTCCAAGCAATAAGAGATTTGCCAGAACTGAACCAATTCATCAAACAACATTGTGTCAAAACACAGGGCCAGAAGAAAAACTTTCCTTCTACAATCCAGGTGGAAGGGAAAGTAGTAGATCTACTGATGGGAGAGATGCTCCTCCCAAAATGTGGAGACCGTAGAAATCCTGTCATAACTGTTTACATCTCAGGGGTAGAAATTTCAAATGTTTTGATTAATTTGGGAGCAGCAATAAATTTGATGACAGTTCATATAATGGACATATTAGCCCTAACGGGTATCCGATCCACAACTACAATCCTTCAACTTGCTGACCAGTCAGTAGCTATTCCAAAAGGGGTAATTACTGATGTTCCAGTTGTGATAGAATCATGGGAATTTCTAGTAGACTTCCTAATATTAGAACCAAGAAACCAAAGAAATGCTTATCCACTAATATTAGGAAGACCATGGTTGGCTACAACAACAGCATCTATAGATTGTCGAATTGGGGATATGGTCATTTCTAATGGGATATATTTGAAGAAGATCTCTCTGTATCCTCCAGCTAAACCATCAATACATTATTGAGGAAGAGTATGGGTGGATGAGCCAGATAACAGGGAAAATAGTGCCTCAATAGCTATGGTCACCATCAAAGAACATTTGGGTGAGTTGGAAGAAGAAATCTGTTATGATACAACAAAAGATATTACCCACATCCTAATCAATAAGGATGTTATGGAGCTTGCCCAAGATTCGAGGAGAGAACTTCTCACTTTTGTTCATTGTACCCTAGCAAATATCATTCCTTGTGGAGAAACCTTTTATAGAGACTTAGCCATATTCCACATGTTACTTCCACATTCTTGTCCTCTCAATACCATGACTCTAGTATATGGATTGACTACCTCCATGGATCAAATCACAAAACCGGTCATGATTTTACCAGGGAAGACACTTAACATCAATACTCAGTTAGCAACAAATTAGGAAGAAAAACATATCCAACTTCTAATTTCTCGTTCAACAACTTTTGCTTGGGAATACCAATATATGAAGGGCATCCCTCCTCAAATTTGTACCCATCATATATATACTAAGGATATGAAACCTGTCAGACAACCCCAGAGAATATTGAATCCCACTTTAAAAGACATTGTTAAGACTGGAATAGAAAAATTGCTACAAGCAGGGTTTATATATCCAATCTCAGACAGTCAATGGTTTCACCCCTAGTCATATTGCCTAAAAAGAATGGGAAATGGAGAGTATGTATTGACTATAGGGAGATAAACAAAGCTACAAAAAAGGACTACTTTCCCTTGCCATTCATTGACCAAGTGCTAGACAACCTTGCTGGGAGAAAGTATTTTTCTTTCCTAGATGGGTTCAGTGGGTATAACCAAATCCAAGTAGCACCTGAAGATCAGGACAAAACCATTTTCACCTGTTCTTAGGGAACTTTTGCCTACAAAGTTCTTCCATTTGGACTATGTAATGCTCCAGCCACATTTCAGAGGCTTGTTTTAGCCATTTTTGCTGAATTAGCTAATGTGTGCATGAAAGTCTATATGGATGACTTTACTGTGTACGGGTACAACTTTGAGGAATCTCTGACAAATCTTGAGAAAGTACTAAAATGTTGTATGAAGAACCAATTATCCCTGAGCCATGAAAAGTGCTTCATGATGGTAGAGGAAGGAATTGTATTGGGACACCACATTTCAACAAATGGGATCAAAGTGGATCAAAACAAAATAGAAGTGATTAAATAGTTACCCTCACCCAAAAATCAGATTGATGTTAGAAGTTTTCTGGGTCATGTAGGCTACAATAGGAGATTTATAGAAAATTTCAGTAGAATAGCTACCCCCCTATTTACCTTGCTTAACAAAGACACATAATTCTTATGGACAGAAGACTGGCAATCAATATTTGAAACCCTAAAAGAGAAGCTTACTATCACACCTATTTTGAGAGGACCTAATTGGACTTTACCATTCCACATACAAACTGATGCTTCAAATGAGTCCATTGGGGCAGTCTTAGGATAGAAGGAGGAAGGAGAAAGTATGCATGCCATTTATTACATCAGTAAAAACCTTACCTCCGCAGAAAGAAATTACACCACAATTGAAAAAGAATTCTTGGAAGTCATTTATGCTATAAACAAATTCAGGCATTATATCATTGGATATAAAATATTTGTACATACTGATCATGCAACCATCAAATACCTAATGAATAAACCAGTTGTGGGTGCAAGGATCATTAGGTGGTTATTGCTATTGCAGGAATTTGACATTACCATAGTTGATAATCCAGACAAGTTTAATCTTGTTGCTGACTTTCTGTCAAGATTGCATATAGGAGGAGAAAACTAGCCAGTGGAGGATAGGTTTCCAGATGAACATCTTTTTGCTATCTTCTCTATTGTACCTTGGTTCGCTGACATAGCTTATCTTTTAGCTATAGGCTTGTCTCCATCCCATTTCACCTCAAAACAAAAGAAATGCCTAATTAAGGAAAGCTTATCGTACAAATGGTTAAATAGTTTGCTGTTTAAATGTGGTCCTGATTTCATTTTACACAGGTGTCTAAAAGATGATAAAATTTTTGATGTGTTGAGAGCATATCATGATGAACCATCTGGTGGGCATTATTCTTCCCACAAGACTATCCACAAGATCCTGGGAGTTGGTTACTAGTGGCCCTCTATTCATAAGGATACCAAGAAGTATGTATAGTAGTGTGACCAGTGCCAAAGGATGGGACAACCAACCTTCACCCAGGAGATGTTACTGCATCCTCAAGTAATGATGGAGCCATTTGAACAGTGGGGTCTAGACTTTGTGGGACCAATTTCTCCACCATCATCAGGCAAAGAGTATATTTTTGTATGCATAGACTATGTGAATAAATGGGTTGAGGTTCAAGTATTGCAATTTGCAAGAGAAGAGAAAGTTGTTGATTTCCTTTATAATAACATTTTTTTGAGGTTTGGAGCCCCAAGATCCATAGTTTCAGATAGAGGACCTTAGTTTACTTCACAGGTGATCAGAGCATTCATAGATCTATATCAAGTCAAACATATAAAATCTTCACCTTACCATCCTCAAGCCAATGGGCTAGGTAGAGGTGACTAACAGGGAACTTGAGAACATTCTAACAAGGATAGTGGCAATAGACAGAAAAGATTGGGGTAACAAATTACCTGAAGTAGTTTGGGCTTACAATACCACTTAGAAATCCACAACAAAGTTCTCACCATATAAATTAGTTTATGGGAAAGGTCCTATTCTGTCTATAGAATTTGAGCTTCAGACACTTAAAACTACATTAGATATTAGTCTACCATTGTCTATAGCCCAACAAAACAGAATTCTTTAGCTCAATGAGTTAGATGAAATCCGGACTGAAGCCATTCAACAAACAAAACTAGTTCAGTATCAAAGGAAGCAATGGCATGACCAACACATCAAGAGAGGACATTTCAACAAGGTGATTGGGTTCTTCTTTATGATTCTAAGTTCAAGGAGTTCAAAGGAAAGCTACAAACACATTGGATGGGACCTTATCAGATCAAGGAAGTTTTTACGAATGGAACAGTGCTGTTGGAACCAATTGATGGAAGCACATACACATTTTTAGTAAATGGCCACCAAATTAGACTTTATAAGAGGCCATCAACTAAGGAAGAGTTCATCAAAGATTTGTGTTTTGTTACAGGGGACACATCCTTTGTCACAGTTTTGGACTAAAAAAAAAAAGAAGAAAAAGAGAAGTTTGAAAACCAGCAAATGGCGGCCTTCTGAAAAAAAAAGAAAGATAGAAAACCAATAAATGACTGTCTTTCTTGACCAAGGGGATTGAAAACTAGCAAATAGCGGTTCCCTTTTTCATGCCAGACAAGAATAATCAAGCTTCAGAGGTGATTAGGTGCCAAGAGTTACATAAACACACCTCTGACGCTCGCAAACTAGGAGCACCTCCGACACTCCACCAATAAAGAGTTATTCACAAACATAATAAGTTGGGAGGGGACCCACCTCTCTAGGAAATAAAGTAGATATGTCATCCGATGAGGCCATCATGACTCATCCTCCACTTTATGGATGGGACAAAGATGAAGTCAACAGACATTTCAAGAAATGTCATTTCTCTCGTATGCACGGGTACCCACAAAGGACTGCGCTAACGTCACCTAGGATGCATGGATTCTTGAACCACTTTGTGGGAATGATTGTAGGTTGCGTGACAACAAAGATACTGATGTTATCTCCAAATTCATGAAGAAGCTACCCAGGTGTGACGTCACATCCAGTCTCATTAACACCGTAGCGTTTCAGCCAAGTACATCAGGCCTCATCATTAAAATTGGTTCAAGTAATTCTCTCTCTATTAAACATTAATTAGCAACTATCTTGTCATTTCTATTTTTGGGTGCTCTCATTATGACACATCCGCCTGCCATTAATTTCCTTCCCAAATTTATGCATGCCACCATCTTTGCTGTACTTTCACATTGCCTACGGAGTGTCCCATCATTCTACTGCAATTATGACTGCATCGACACGCTAACCAATTTGTAGTTCTTTTTCCATAAGCCTAAGCTGTTAAATGAATTGACATGATATCCACATTCAAAATTGCCAAATACCTTGAAGAACAGAGTAAGCTGATATAGTCCTCCGGAGCCTACATAATCAAAGGAGAAAGGACAAATTGCATAGGGGGTGAGGAATTTAGCACCGAGGGTGGAAAAGGAATTAGAAATGGGAATTAAGAAGAAATCAGAACCAGAAAGTGTTACATGACTTTTGCAAGATGATGCTGCAGTAGATATACTGAGGAATGCAGGATGGATGGAGTTTCTAGAAAAGTTTGAAGGGTTTCAAGAGGATATTATTGATGAATTCGTAAGAAACCTGAGGGGCAATCAAATAGTTGTAGGGGGAGTTCAAGTCAATCTCTCTGTAACCATTATCAGTCATAATTCTAGATTGCCTAAACAAGGTGAGAGATTCTATCGTCTAAAAACCTTATATGCCGATTTGATTAAGAATTTCTCTATTGAAGGTGAACCTGCAACACAGTTGCACTTAAGTAAAAATGAGGTTAAAGGAATTCTTAGGTCATCACTTCCAGACCCTTGGGAATCTGTAGCTACATGGTTAATGAAATATTTCACAAGTGATGGTCAATTTTCCATAGTTCTAGGGCCTATAATGAAAATGTTGATTTTTCTAAGGCATGGGAATGAACACCCTGAATTCAACATAAATATTCCCAACTTTCTGTACTCTGCCATTAGGGCAACTGCAAAAAAGTATCAACAAAACAAGGGTCCTATGAAACACCATGGCCTCATTTCTCTGATAGTCAAACATCACTTTTTGTCCCAAGCTGATGGGGAAGCACTCTGGCAGACATTTCTAGATAACAAACCCCAGGACAGAGAGCCAGAGGGGGCACACGAAGTGGGTAGTGTTTCCTCTACCCAATAAGAAGAGGAGGCAAAACCTTCAACTTCCTCCCCAACTGCATCTGCTACCCCTATTTCTGAAAAGAAGAGGAAAGGAAAAGGAATTAGAGAACCTGTGGCTGAGCATACACCATATATGACCCACTCAGCAAGAAGAAGAATGACCTTGACTAAGGAGTCTTCTCCCAAGGAACCAACAAGGGAAAGGTCAGGACAAAAAGCAAAAAGAACCCCAAAGAAAACTGTCTCCAGAATACATTATGGGGCTGAAAAAGAATCTCATGACTCAGATGAAATCCCTTTAATGAGAAACAAAAAACAAAGAGAAGTTGCCCCATAACCATCTATCCATCTGGGTTCCCATAGTCCAACTTCACAACAATCTCCTTCTCTAGAGATAGAACATAGGCAAACTTTTACTATTTCCTCTGATTTTGAGGATGATACACCTAATCTGGAGGCACCTGCTCCACCTATGCTACAGAGAAGCAAAAGAAAAAGGTAGCTCTCCCAAACTAAACAAGATATTGCTCTCCTAGTTGAAGTCCTTTTGGGTCTCAGAACTTCTAAGGAACAAGATGGACCTTCATTGGTGCCAGCATATGTAGAGGAAACTCAAGAAGAAACTCATAACATGGAGGCTACAGGAGGCATTGAAGTAGAGCAAGTGGAGACAACTAGCAGTGAAGAAATAATGTCTGAGGAAGACTCTGATGAACAACACACAGAAGATGAAATAGTTAGCAGTGAAGAGACAATGGCTGTAGAAGATCTTGATGTACAACAAGCTGAAGAAGAAACAAGAACCCCCTCTCACCCCTCTAATCAAGCGAATGTTGAAATTTCAAAGGAGCAACAGATGATGGAAGAAATTGACAATTTGAAAAGACTGCTATGGGGGAAAAATATGATTATCACTGACCTCAAGAAGGTCAGAATGGAAAAAGAGATGGAGCAAAAGCAAGTAATTGACGAACTGTAAATAGAGCTCTAGAGTAAACAACAAATAATTCAGGAGAAGGAAGTAGAATTGGAGGCCTAGAAGACTGAGGCAACTAAACTCATGAAGGAAAAGGAAATAGAGGCAGTACAGAGTATTTCTGTTCTCACCAAGGCTAGAGACGATAGTCTCATAATAATTGCAGCATTAATTGAGAAAGTACAGAGCTGAGGTAAACAATTGACTTGGGCCAACAATAAAATAGATGATCAAGAGGAGTATATTCATGAGTTAATTGGCTTAGGAGCAACCATTGAACAAGAGGTACAAACATACCCATATGTGGGCCCAATCCCAATTGATATTCCTAAGGCCCTGTTCCATTGGGAAAGGAGATGCAGAGAATATGAGGCTTCTAAGCCTATGCTACAATTACAGAAGGCAGTTACTGCCATGATAAAAAGAGTAGAAACCCTAGAGGAAAAAGTCATTTAGATAGCCTCCATTTCTTCTGAGATTTTATATTGCAGGCCTCCAAGTGCCAGTTATGCTATGTTCTTACAAGAGAGGGTCTTGCAGAGAACACTGTCTTCATTCACGTCTGACCTACCTAAAAATACAGAAACAAGGGAAGGGTTCATAGAAGCATATATGAAAGGTTTTGATGAAGACAATTTTTTTTGTGTGAATTATATCTACATGGGTTCTGTGTTGGTGACATGACCACCATTATTAACTATTTTGTAGGGGAATGTTAGCTCAAAACATTCATGTCATTGATGAGAAATCATCAAATTTGGAATGAGAGAATGGAGGCACACCTCAAAAAGGATGCAGAAACAAGACTTTTTATCAGAAAAGAATGTCCAAACCCCAATGCCTTCAACACCCAATTCAGATCATATGTCTACCACCTTGACAGTCAAACCAAGATTTTGCCATTATATCTCAAAAATCTGTAGGAGTGTTCTATTGATTTTGGTCTTTTTATGAATAGTTCAGCTAATCCAGTGCTCGCAACAACAAAGAAAAGATGGAACATTCTAACTTCAGAGCAGAAATTGAGAGAGGTGGTAACTCCTTCTAACTTGAGATTATTTATGAGGAAAGCCAAATTAATATCGAAAATGATGGATAAATACATGCAAGAGTGGATAAGTGGCCGATTCAGACCCCCTCTCATCATTGAGCCACTACCTGTCTAGGCTGAACAAATGGAGGATGATAAGTTGCAGGAGTGGATGAAACAAGTTGATTAGTACAGGGGAAATGGCAATACAAACCACACCAATTGGGCTACGTACGCACAAGACTATAGTTTGATTGACAGGATATTCTGCTAGAATAAGTCCAGATTGTGAGAAGCAGGAGGACCTGCTAATCCTTAAGTACGGGGGGATGATAAGTGCCAGGTAGCACCCATAAAATACACTTTCTTTACCTCTCTTTTTCTCCCTTCTTATCCCATTGTCCTGATAACTGCACCTAAATAGGCTAACAAGATTGTTCTAAATAATGAGTAATAAGAGATGAATTACTTAAGATCATGATTTCTGATTAAAGGACTAATGTGCATTGAATTGATGGAAATATGTAGAAAAACTTCTCTTTTTGAAATCAATAGGTACAGGCATTTGGGTACGTAATTTTGTGCATCTCTGGAGGTAGTCCTAATGATCTCCAAAGCCGATATCAGAATGCCACGACATTAGAAGTTTTGAGACAAAGAGGTGAAGTATCTTTGGAGCTGGACTAAAGTCTGGAGCATCTCCAAAGTTGAACAAGAAGGCCACAATTTTATCTCTGGAGCTACAGGCAGAAACATACATCTCTGGTGTCACAAATTTCTAGCACAACTATCAGTCAGACACTTTCAGTGGTGATTGTAATGCTCCTGATATTACTCAAATCATCACCTGAGTGATTAAGGGCAATCTATAGTTAAACTTATAGAAATTTTTATCTCTTTTGATTTTTGCACGAGTTACTGATAAACTGATTTATTGCCTATATTTCAGGGCCTCATTGCCCAAACATATTAAGACGAAAACTCAAATCTAGAGTGGACTTTTGTTCCACTCAATCTATTTTATTACATGGTTATTTTTCGTAGTTAGACAACTAGTTTAATAAAGAGATGGATGTCATCTCATAGAAGAACTACTAGATAAGATAAGTGATATGTTATCACTAATTTTATATATATATATATATAAACTTACAGAAGAAGCAAAAAAGACAGCGATGATTATTCTGATTTCTGTAATCTCATTTTGATAGCAATATTTCTGAATACAGAGCTAATGGAATTGGACTGAGTTGAATAGTGATACTATTCTTTTGTGCTGATTTCTACTTTAGTCTTCAGCCCTAAGGGTGTAGAGCAAGGGTCTACTCTCACCACCAAGGCAGAAGTCTAGTACCATTGTTTTGTTATTTCAGATTTTGCTTAAAAGATACTGTTTTCATAGATAGATGCATGTTTCAGTTTATAGATTTTCTTAAAGTAATTTACTGTTCAGTTCAGTTCTATTTTCAGTATTCTTGGAATTCACTTCTTAGTAGACAGGTCAATTTCTTTAAATCAGAAAAAGTCATTAGAATTAGTTAGATAAAACTGCAACTATATGATTCCTAATTACAGATGGCCAAGGACACATCCCTGGGTTTGATATCTGAAATATGATTAAATGATGAGGGAGAACGACCCTTGTCAAGTTGGAAATAATAGTGGTTCTCCTCCTCATAAGCAACAAAAGATTTCACATACACAAGGATTTGAGAAACAAGCACCGCAAGGACTTTCTAGTTAACAATAAAGAACACTTTAAGAACCACTCAAGTTTCGTACAAAACTCGATAGAGCATCTCTCCAAGATGCTCACAAGTTCCAAATTCTAGACCAGTTGTCCTTACAGGTAAGTATTTCTAACCTTGGTGGTCACCTATGTCATAGAATTATTAGCTCATTTATGTGACCTCCCCTCTCGTGTTGTGTTTCCCACATGCTGTGTTATGTGTTGTTTAGGCCTCTTAGGATGACCCTTGATGCTCTCGCAAGGTCAAGGATACCGGGAGACCGCCTCTGTTGTGACCCTTCTTCTATTTGTATCATCATTCTTCTACATTGCTTCTCCTCTAAATAGGGGATGTGCTTACCATAAATGTTGTCTGAAATAGGGGAGAGGACTTGGGCACCCACGCCGTAGTCCTACCCTATTTTATGTCAGGACCTATTTTCATGTGTCGGTTGTATGATTGTCATTAGGTCCTATGCCGACACCTCAAGTTTGAATTATGAATTTCTTGGTGGGAATATGTTTAGTTGCATATATAAGCATGTTTAGGATTTCATTTGTAAATTAGATGGCATTTTTTTATTTATGAGCTTACGCTAAAGTGATTCAAGGCATTCATTGTGTTGCAGAGCAGTATTGTTTTGTTATTGTGCTTGCTTGTTGCAGATTTGATTCCATCTCCTCATGGCATGAAGAGCATCTTCCTTCCACGAGATCTACACTACAAGGTGACATCTGTTGTGTTTTCAATCATTTATCATTTGGATTTTGCCTCTATCCCTCAGGGATACGCACTCTTTATCTGACAATGGTGTTCGAAAGACTTGAATGTCTCTCTGGAAATTAACCGAGGCAAGCCTCTAAACACCATAACCCCCAACCCACTTTTCAATGATTGCAGGTTACAGGTTTTAGAAGCAAAAGAAGTAGAGTTGCAAAAAGGTATTACAGACTGTCAGAATTGTACACCTAAAAAGAAAACTAGGGCTTGGACTTGGGCGCCCACTCATTAGTCCTCCAGATTCTGAAGCAGTGAAATCTCTATGACAGTAGGATTAGGTTACAAATGTTCTTGAGAGATCCCAACAAGACCAGGGACATTAGACTAGGGTGCCCACTCATTAGTCCCCAACTTTTCTTCACATTGAACTTCAAAATTTGGTATGTAGTTGGTTGTCATTCAATATCTCTGTGTGCGATCATTTTCTATAATTTGTCTGTTTGTCTACGATTTTATGAAATTAGGGTTTTGAGCATAATTAGACTTAATTAAAAAACAAATTCACACAATTCTAATCTTCCCCTATGTTCCAAGTGATAGGAGATCTGTAGTAGAGTTCTCTACTTGGTTGAAGAATGTTTAGTGGTGAAAGGAGGATCAACATAAACCCTTAAAATCATCAAACCCCATTGTCTTGTCAACCCTTCCTTTTACTCTTAAACACAAGTTATTATAGATTCTAGTAGTACCGATAATTTAGTTTCTATTGAGATGGTAGAGAGACTAAATTTGAAAATATTACCTCATCCTACACCATACAAGGTCTCATGGTTGAATAAGGGACAACAAATACTAGTTAATGATCAGTGTTGGGTAGAGTTTCAAATAGCAAGGTACAAGGATAAGGTGTTATGTGATATCATTACTATGGATGTGTGCCATGTGTTATTTAGTAGGCCTTGGAAATATGATAGAAAAATAAAGCATGATGGTAGGAAGAATGTCTATGTTTTGGAGAAGGATGGAGTTACTTATACCTTAGCACCTTTGAAGGAGGAAGATAAAGACCAAAAGGTTGGATCAAGTGTGATTTTAGTGGGTGAAAAAGAGTTTCTAAAGACAATGGAGGAGGAAGAGATAGGTTTTGCAGTGCTGGTCAAACATAGGACTGTCACAACAACAAAAATTGATGAGTTGCCATGGGAGATTCAAGACATGTTGAAGGGTTATGCAGATATAGTTGTGGATGAACTTCCAAGTTCTTTGCCTCCAATTAGAGATATTAGTCATCATATAGACTTTATACCAGGGGCTAGTCTACCAAACATGGCAACCTACAAGATGACACGCCAATAAAATGAAGAAATCAGAAAATAGGTACAAGAGTTGCTTAACAAAGGGTTAATCAAGGAGAGTCTTAGCGTTTGTGCAGTTCCAACTATTTTGGCACCTAAGAAAGGAGGTGAGTGGAGAATGTGCACTAACTCTAGGGCAATAAACAAGATAACAATCAGATAGAGGTTTCCACTTCCAAGCATAGAGGACTTAATGGATTGTTTGAGTGGGGCAAGTTACTTCTCAAAGATAGACCTCAAAAGTGGATACCATCAAATAAGGACCAACAAGGAGATGAATGGAAACAACATTAAAAACAAATGAGGCCCTATATGAGTGGATTGTTATTCCATTTGGCCTTTCTAATGCACCTAGTACATTCATGAGGCTCATGAATGAGGTCCTCAAGCCATACATTGGTAAGTTTGTTGTTATTTATCTTGATGATATATTGGTTTTTTGTTCTAACAAAGAAGAACACTTGTATCACTTGAATTTGGTGTTGAGAAAGCTACAAGAGGAAAAATTGCTGATCAACCTTAAAAAGTGTGAGTTCATGAAGACATAACTATTGTACCTTGGTTTTGTGGTCTCAAAGGGGATGTTGAAGATGGATCCAAGCAAAGTGAAGGCAATATTGGAGTGGCCTACACCTAGATTAGTCACATAGGTAAGAAGTTTCCACGGTCTTGCAAGTTTTTATAGGAAAATTATCAAAAAATTTAGTCATATATGTGCACCTATTATAGACACTATTAAAGTGGATAAGAAAAGGATGTCTGTGTGGATTAAACAAGCTGATAAGAGTTCCCAATATCTGAAAAAAAAAAGTGACAAAACAACCTATCTTGGCCTTACCTGACTTCAATAAGGTCTTTCAAATAGAATGCGATGCTAGTGGACATGCAAAAGGGGTAGTTTTAAGCCAATAGCATACTTTAGTGAAAAACTGAATGATGCAAAGAAGTACTCTTCATATGACTTGGAAATGTATGTAATGGTTCAATCCCTAACTAAATAGAGACACTACCTTCTACCTAAGGAGTTTGTGGCCTATATAGATAATCATGTGCTTCAATTCATAAACATTCAAGAAAAACTCATTCAAAGGCACATTAAGTGGGTTGAATACCTACAAAACTTCACTTTCACAATAAAACACAAGAAGGGGCAGAGTAACAAGGTGGATGATGCTCTAAGTAGAAGAGCATTAATGGTGCAAGAAATTGAGTTAAAGATTGTTTGGATTGAAGCACTCAAGGAGATGAATGAGGATGATGAAGATTTCAAAGAAGTCTATGAGGTTTGAAAGCAACCTATTAGCACTACCAGAGAGAAGTGGTTGGATTACCTTATACAAGATGGTTTGTTGTTTAAGGGAGCACAACTTTGTGTGCCAAAATGTTCAATGAGGGAAAATCTCATCAAGGAGAAACATTGTGGGAGTATGGCAGGTCATTTTGGACTTGACAAAAAACTAGAATAGCTAAGGAGGAACTGTTTTTGGCCAAGGATACAAACAGATGTAAGAAGGTTTGTGGAGAGGTGTACTATATGTCAAATAGCAAAAGGGAGTAGCACTAATGCAAGTTTGTACCAGCCTTTACCCATACTCAATAGGCCTTGGGAATCCATCAGTATAGACTTTGTTATGGGACTTCCAAAGACTCAAAGGAGTTTTGATTTAGTTTATGTAGTTGTTGATAGGTTTTCCAAGATGGTTCACTTTATTCCTTGAAAAAGTACAAGTGATGCTTCATATGTTGCAGGTTTGTTCTTCAAAGAGGTTGTTAGACTTCATAGATTGCCATTAAGCATAGTCTCTAATAGAGATAGCAAGTTTCTAGGACACTTTTGGAGGACATTGTGGAAAAAGCTTGGTACAAATCTGGTGTAGGAGCACCCAATCCTTAGTGGCCTCCATGAGGCATTTAACTATTTTATGTTCATGTTTGTTGTTTCCAATAAGGTCATATTAGACCATTCAATGTAATAAGGTTTGTTTGACCAATGCATGTTATTTTAGTGTGTAACTAGGTTTATGTTGTAAGTCCCAAGGACATTTGTCGAGCTGTAATCTCGAAGATTGTTAGACAGTTAGGAGGTTGGCAGGCGGTTGTGATCTCCCAGCCGCTTGGAGCCAATTCAGTACTACCGAGGGTAAGTGAATAAATACCCCAGGATTAGATCGATTGTGATCATAATAGTAGTAGCGTGAAGTTGAGTTGTGCAATTGTGAGAACAGAGCATCTGTATACATTTATGAAAGCATAAATAACAAGGTCCTATTTTGTGTTGTGCAACTTTCTGTTATTTGATCTCATTAGGTTTTCCTCTGTATAAATTGATTTGTTGTTTTGGGATCAAGATGGATCGTTAATCCATTCCACCAGTTAGATTTCTTTGAAATCGATGGAATGGCTGTACAGTGTTTTTATTTTGTTTTCTGATTTGTTCATGTTCATGTTTGCAAGATCGGGTACGGGATGCATTGAAAGATCCTAGCATCCTCATGTGCTAGGTTGGGAAAGTCTAAAATCTATGTTAGATTGTTGAAGAAACAGATCTGTGTAATCACAAGCTTTTTTAGCGGATCAAATCGGCAAAATTTTGCTTTGTTTCATCAGATATACAATATGTGTGTATATTGCAAATGCATGTTAGATATACATTCTGTGTGTATATTGCAAGGGTCTGTTGAGTGTGTATGTTGCAAAGCATATTGGGAATCATTGTATGTCAAGAATTGTATGTAGTGAACATACATTGCGAATATACATTCTATGCATATATCGCTAATGTATGTCAGGTTCATTTCTTGTGTATCCTGTAGTTGCATGTTTGTGAGTATCTCACAAATGGTTATTGTGGTTGTATGTGGCGGATGTACATTGTGAATGTACAAGTGTATCGGCATACAAGGAAGTCAATGGTTCGGTCAAACCCATCAAATACATATTTGAAATGCATGTTGCAAATGTACATTATGAATGTACATTGGATTAGATACAAGAGGAGTCATCAGTTAAACTTACCGAATGCATATTCGGATTGTATATTTTGAATGTATATTGAACATATACATTTTGCAGATACAGTGAGTCGGGTGCAAAGCGTGACCGAGAACAACAATGAAGGGAATCGGCGATCATAGGTCAACTGAAGTATATTGCGATTGTATATCACAAATGTATATTCTGAATGTACATTGGCTAATGTATCTTGCGGTAGATACAAGCGTTGAAGGCATACATCGGGGTGATCGTTTGTAAGGTGGCCGATAAGAATGTTTTGCCGATAGGTGAGAGGTGCATGTATATACATCAGAGAATGTATGTTAAATAAAACAAAGACATACAAAGGGAAATGCATGTTAGGGTTTTGGCTCCTCATCATATTGGTATTAGAGCACAGCAAAAGGTCTGGGCTGTTGTGTGTTGATTTTGTCACTGAGAAGGCAGAAGTAGAAGGATTGAGAGGTTGACAAGATGCCTCTGAAAGGTAATGGTACTACCAGAGAGTTGTAGGAGATGAAGGAAAAACATGGTAAAGAGATGAGGAAGATGAAAGAGCTTGCAGAAGCACTTCAAGCCAGGCTTGTAGCCTTGGAGATGAACAAAAAGAGAGAAGTGGAAGACAGTGAATCAGAAAAAGAAGATGATGATGAAGAATTTGAAGAGGTAGATGAAGATCTGAATCTTGAAGATCAGAGATTTGTAAAACTGTTAAGGGCAGTTCAAAATGACAAACCTAAGGTAAAGGTTGATGTTCCAAGGTACACTAGAAGTTTAAATGAGGAAGAGTTACTTGATTGGATAGCTGCATCAGATAATCACTTTGAATGTGAGGAAGTTCTTGAGGAGCAGAAAGTAAAGATTGCAAAGACCAAATTGGGAGGTCATGCTTTAGTATGGTGGGATTATGTACAATCAAAAAGGAGGAAGCAAGGTAAGTCAAAGATTTCTTCATGGGACAAGATGGTAGCAAGAATCAAAGGTAAATTTTTTCCCAAGGATTATGAAGTTCAAATGTTTAAAAAACTTTAATTTTTAAGACAAAAAGAAATGGATGTGAAAGCATATACTGAGGAATTTTATAAATTGAGTATGAGGTCTGGTCATCATGAGAATGAGGTTGAAAAGGTTGCTAGATACTTGGTTGGTTTGAGATTGAACATACATGATGAATTAGTTTTGGCTAACCCTAGGAGTGTAGAAGACTGTTATCAAATGGTAATCAGGATTGAGGAGAAGATGAAAAGGAGACAGGATAAGTCCATGAGAGGAAGAGGCAGAAATATAAGGGGAAGAGGATCAGCCCCTACAACAAGACAAGTCAATGAGAATCAAGAAGAGACTAGTAAAGGACAAGAGCAGTATGATTTCAGAGGTGGATGGAAAGGTACAAGAGACAGATTTGGAGGTGGCCGAGGTTCTAATACATTTTCAGGAAAGTACTATACCTGTGGTGAGTTTGGTCATCCATCCTTCAAGTGTTCTGAAAAGTTTGGTGCTACTTCAAGTGGTAATGAAAGAAGAAGTGAAAAGAGAGTCCAAATTGTGCAAGAGAATGAGGGGAGTATGACATCTCCTGAAGTAAATTTGGCATCAGAAACGGGAGATAGTTTGATGATCAGAAGGACAGTGTTGCAAACATCTAAGCAGATAGATTTGAGCCAAAGGAGGAACTTGTTCAAGACTACATGCAAATGTAGAGGTAAGGTATGCAAAATAGTAATAGATTCTGGTTCAACAGACAACATGGTATCTCAGGAAATGGTGGATAAACTAAAACTGGAAAGGATTACTCATCAAAATCCTTACAAAGCATCTTGGGTAAGTGATAGTCAAACACTTTTGGTATATGAACAAGCATATGTTGATTTTCAGATTGGGGAATATCAGTATAGGGTTTTATGTGACATATTGCCCATGGAATATTGTCACCTACTTTTGGGTAGGCCATGGCAATTTGATAGGAGAGAATTGTATGATGGATATGCTAACACCTACACCTTCAAGAAGGAAGGGAGAACTTTTGTGATGACACCATTGCAGGAGGATGCTGAAGCAAAGAAGGCAGCCAAAATCATTTTGGTAGGAACGAAAGAGTTTGTGAAGATGCATGAAGAGGAGACAACAAAAGTTGAGGATGTCTCAAGGAGTAGAGTTGCTAAGGATCACAGTTTGAAGATGATTTCATTTCTGATTGATGGAGATCAGATGGATCAGCAGAAGGTCAAAGAGCAGGTTTACAAGTAGCCACAAGTTGATTGGAAAGACAAGGATGTTATCATAGTAGGGACAATTGTTTGTCCTCTTGAGCCAATAAGAGTTGAAAGGCAAATAGATTCTGCCATAGCAGCAGTACAAGAAGCAATTATCAAGGTTTCTCGTGCAGGTGTTCAGACATAGATCACAGTAAGACAGAATGGCAAGCAAAGGGTGGGTCTGGAGTCTTTGATTCCATGGAAGCAGGTTGCCATCTAGAGATCATGGGGAAGACACGAGACAACAAAGAGTAAAGGTGGAATAAACCCAAGCATTAACTCATGGGGCATGAGTTCTTTTCACGGTGGGGTGTATGGTGTAGGAGCACCCAATCCTCAGTGGCCTCCATGAGGCATTTAACTATTTTATGTTCATGTTTGTTGTTTCCAATAAGGTCCTATTAGACCATTCAATGTAATAAGGTTTGTTTGACCAATGCATGTTATTTTAGTTTGTAACTAGGTTTATGTTGTAAGTCCCAAGGACATTTGTCGAGCTATAATCTCAAAGGTTGTTAGACAGTTAGGAGGTTGGCAGGCAATTGTGATCTCCCAGCTGCTTGGATTAGTCTCCCAGCTGCTTGGATTAGTCTCCCAACCGCTTGAAGCCAATTCAGTACTACCAAGGGTAAGTGAATAAATACCCCAGGATCAAATTGATTGTGATCATAATAGTAGTAGCATGAAGTTGAGTTGTGCAATTGTGAGAACATAACATCTGTATACATTTCTGAAAGCATAAATAACAAGGTCTTGTTTTGTGTTGTGCAACTTTCTGTTATTCGATGTCATTAGGACTTCCTTTGTATAAATTGATTTTCTGTTTTGGGATCAAGATGGATCATTAATCCATTCCATTGGTTAGATTTCTTTGAAATCAGTGGAATGGCTGTACAATGTTTTTGTTTTGTTTTTTGTTTTGTTCGTGTTCGTGTTTGTAGGATCGGGCATGGGATGCATTGAAAGATCCTAGCATCCTCATGTGCTAGGTTGGGAAAGTCTAAAATCTGTGTTAGATTGCTGAAGAAATAGATCTGTGTAATCGCAAGCTTTTTCAGCAGATCAAATCGGTGAAATTCTGCTTTGTTTCATCAGATATACAATCTGTGTGTATATCACAAATGCATGTCGGATATACATTCTATGTGTATATCACAAGGGTCTATTGAGTGTGTATGTTACAAAGCATATCAGGAATCATTGTATGTCAAGAATTGTATGTAGTGAACATACATTACGAATATACATTCTGTGCGTATATCGCTAATGTATGTCAGGTTCATTTCCTGTGTATCCCACAGTTGCATGTTTGTGAGTATCTCACAAATGGTTATCACGGTTGTATGTGGCGGATATACATTGTGAATGTACAAGTGTATCGGCATACAAGGAAGTCAACAGTTAGGTCAAACCCATCAAATGCATATTTGAAATGCATGTTGCAAATGTACATTGCGAATGTACATTGGATTAGATACAAGAGGAGTCAGCGGTCAAACTTACCGAATGCATATTCAGATTATATATTTTGAATGTATATTGAACATATACATTTTGCAGATACAGTGAGTCGGGTGCAAAACGTGACCGACAGCAATGGTGAAGGGAACCGGCGATCACAGGTCAATTGAAGTATATTACGATTGTATATCGCAAATGTATATTTTGAATGTACATTGGGTAATGTATCTTGCGGCAGATACAAGCATTGAAGGCATACATCAGGGTGATTGTTTGTAAGGTGGCCGATAAGAATGTTTTGCCGATAGGCGAGAGGTGCATGTATATACATCAGAGAATGTATGTTAAGTAAAACAAAGACATACAAAGGGAAATGCATGTTAGGGTTTTAGCTCCTCATCAAAGTCTCAATTTTAGCTTAGCTTACCATCCTCAGATAGATGGCCAAACTAAGGTGGTCAATAGGAGCTTAGCTAACTTGCTAAGATGCCTTTCAAAGGATCATCCTAAACAATGGGATCTTGTGTTACCCCAAGCAGAGTTTGCTTATAATGACTCAATGAATACGAGCATTAGCAAGAGTCCATTTAAAATGGTCTATGGCATGCAGCCAAGAGGAGTGTTTTAACTCAGAGACATAAGTGGTATGAAAAATCAAAGTGTAGAGGGTGAACAATTTGTAATTTCCATGCAAGAGATACATCAACAAGTGAAACAATAGCTCCAAGATAGTGTGGAAAAGTACAAACAAAAGGCATATTTTAAGAGAAGAGAGGTCAGTTTTAAGGTTGGAGATCTTGTCTTAGCACATCTCAGGAAGAAAAGGTTTTCGAAAGGTGAGTATACCAAATCAAAGATGAAGAAGATAGGTCCTTGTAAAGTTGTTAAGAAGTTTGCCAACAATGCCTATGAGATAGAATTGCCTAGTGGAGTAGTCATATCACCAGTTTTCAATGTTGCTGACTTATACCCTTACAAAGGGGATGCCGTTGCTGATGGAGTAGATATAGAGAATATATCAGGTGCTGATTGGATAGAGAACCTACCACATACTAAACTAATAGAGTTAGAGTGTATTCTTGACACCAAGGATAGTAAGAAGCCTAGAGGCAAGCGCCACTTTCAGTATTTGGTCAAATGGAAGCGGCTCCCATATGAGGATGCCACATGGATGATTGAAGCATACATTTATAAACATGGTAGCACTATTGTAGACCTCCTCTTAGGTGGAACCTGAGTTTCATTCCTTTTCCCTTGGGAGTATGATGCAGGAGCATCACTCTAGTTCATGTTTTTAAGGTCAAATTGAGGTCAAGAGTCCTAGTTTGTATTTTTAAGGATCATTTTGATGCTAAGAGTCCTAGTTGAGTGTTTGGAGGTCATAGACAGTCCATTGAGTTCATTTCCAATGGTGTAGGTTGTCTAAATAGGCTTAGGAATTCAAATTTTAGATTTTCTCATCAAAACCAAAATTGAATTTCCTAGAGGGTTTTGGCTTGCTGGAGAGTTCAGGATTGGTCCTCAACCATAGGATCAAGTTTAATGAGTCAAATAAGGTCTTGTAAGACCATGTAAAGTCTTTTTCAATGTATTTTCAATATGAGGTAGTGATATAGGTGAAATAAAGGTGAAAAGCTCAAGTTTGATAACATATGATTAGGTTTTGAAGACAAAAACACACACACACATGCTTTGTAACCTAATTCGATCATTATTCATGAAGGAGAATGAAGAAGAATACTCCAAGAAGATGTTGAAATAGTTTTCTCTTTGTTGTACCCTATTTTCTTCACATTTTGTGATAGTTTTCTGCTAAAATAGTCAAAAAACCATTCTTGTACGGACATGTATGAACAATACCAGACCTGGGAGTGCATGGAGAAGTGAGGTCATTGTTTTGTAGTATTAATGCATTGATTTTTGTGTGATTTTATGGTGTTTTGAGTGAATAAATAGGCTAGAATATGTCATTGCCCTATCACAGAGCTAGGGTTTCCATTGGCACAAAAAAGCTCATAACTTTTGTTTTCACCATTGAAAAATCATGAAACTGAATAGAAATTTTATATAGGTTATTTATCATGTTAAAACCCTAGTGTGTTGATAGTTTATTGAAAGTTAGTCTTGTTGAGTTTGTCATAGGAAAGTCAGGGTTCTGAGAGACCTTGCAAGGCATGTAGAAAACATGTTTCATGTTTAGCAGCCCAAAATAGGTCTTTTAAGGGTTTAGGCCTAGAGAGAAAGGCTTGTAGGAGAATTTGCAGGCTACAGGTTGAAGTACCATTGAAGGGTTTGTAAACCTAAAGAACCTTGTTATATTTCTTGTTTATCCTCTGCATCATTAATATTTTAAAATTTTGCATCTTTTGGCAATGTGTCATAAATTGTTGCATTGATTTTGTGCCAAGCTAAAATATAATTTTAAGCTTTTAAGCACTTAGGATTGAGGTATAGAGTAGGAAAGGAGTGGGATCTCACTAGTTTCTGTGATCCAGAGTGATACATGAAGATTGAGCAAGGGAAGAGCTTTAATTAAGTGATAATGTAATATACATTGAGATTATAAAAAGAATTAATAAATATACCCGCACTTTGATTAAATGCCTTAGATGGATTCATCTTGGTCATGAAGGACATGTTACAACTCATGTAAGTTGGTGAATGTCATTGAGTAGCTTCCTATGAGGAAGTTCTACTACTAACCCATACATGGTTGTCACGCCATTGTGATGACACTCCTTGTCCTATTTCTATGTTCCTCATCCTTGCCTGTTGTTGGATTTTGTATTTGACATGATTTATGATCAATTATTTATGCATTGATTGGTGTGTGTGCCATGTTCTATGTTATGTGCATTGATTGGTGTGTTTGCCATATATTTCCTTGTACGCATTTGATTGGTGTGTGTTTCCATGTATTCCTTGGATGTGTGTGAGTATTGGCCTTGATAATAGTGTATCCATGATCTTCTTCTCCATAGCTCAGGGGTTGCCTAGACTGGCATATGCATCTATTATGCACTCTACAATGGTAATATGGTAACATTCCCCATTGGTCCATTCTTGAAGATCTCTTGGGAGTTGGAAGAGTACTTGGTTCAAAATTTATTGTATTGATTTGTAGTTTTTGGAGCACCTTTGGTATGGATCATTATTGATACAATAATATGTTTTGTATCATTTATATATTGGAGTGTGATCCTTCCACATTTGGGAAGTAGCCTTTATCTTGTAATATTGTTATGATCTCATTTCATTGGAAATTGATCCTTGTGTTGGATGTTATCATGCTGTAATATCTACCTTTGTATGGAAATGATTAATTTGGGACATTGGAGTCCTCTTTTATATAAGTTATAATTATGTTTATGGATACCTTGTTGTTGGATTGCATTCTACCCATATAAGTGGAAATGATCTTTTATTTGCTTTTGGCACACATTGACATTGGTGTCAAACATGCACAATGTTTTGTAATGCTTTCATCATGTTTTGTATTGTATTTCTTTCCTTTGTGATTGGGAGCAAGTGTTTATTTTTTCCTTGTTCCTTGAGAACCATGTCCATCAAGAGGCACTCATGTGACTGGGTTGGAGCCCATGATCCCTTGAGTGTTGGAACAAAATCATTTTGCAACAACTCATAAATCAAGAAAGTTACGCCTCATTGAGCGTGAGAAATAGACCTCATTTTCTTTTCCCTAGAGTTTTCGAGGTTCTCTGGTTGCAAGTCAAGAAAAAGTCTAGAATACATGTTAAATGGGTTGCTAGTTTGAAGTTACAAGTTGAAATTTGACCCCAAAACCTAAAGTGTAGGAGGTCTAGATTTGGGAGTTCTACTACACATTGCAGGGTGCAAGTTGTAGTTGGTCTCTAGAGTCTAAGCTATATAGGGAATTGAGATTTGGAGTTGACCAACACTTTGCAAGTTGCAATTGAAAGTGAAATCCTAAAGCTAAATTGTTGAAGTTATCCTATTCTAGACTTTTGAGAATTGAGATTTGGAGTTGACCAACACTTTGAAAGTTGCAATTGAAAGTGAAACCCTAAAGCTAAATTGTTGAAGTTATCCTATTCTAGACTTTTGATGGCCTTTTACATTTTGTAAGTTATTTTTCAAACCCAAAGTCCAAAGTGCATATTATAATTGATCCCCGAAGTTTTAAGTCGACTTGAACCCAAGATTCAAAGTCTCTTCACAAATCGTAGTGTACAAACTATAGTTGTTTTCCAAAATCTGAGCGGGTGTTTCCAATTGCAAGTTGTATCCCAATGTCAAAGATTGAGGTAGTGTTAGGCTTAGTTGCAACTTGAGGAAGAACCCTAAAATATAAGTCTAGGTTATTTAGTCGAGTTGCAAGGCCAAGGAAAAGTCTAGACTTTTGCAAGTCTCTCCTAAAATACAAACTTTGATAGTTTTGGCCTTTTTTCCTTCTGTATCTCTGAGATAACTAAGGGTGGTCTATTAGAAATGTTCTAAGGATTTTTCAGCGACCTTGGAAATCCTGACTCTCCTCCTTGTCTCATTTTCTATTCCAACCATGGTATTTTGTCCCATGGTGTTTTTAATTCTTCCACTTGTGTCACCTTGCATCATGCATTTGTGTGCATGCCAAGTGTGTCATCACAAGTTGTTATGACACCTTAGCACATAAGAGTATAGTGTAGCTTGCTTAATGCCACTTTTGTATTATGAAAAATTTATTTTCCTAGTTTTTATCCATTAATGTCTTGAGTGTAAGCTTGGGGCATTACATTTGGTATTAGAGCACATATTGCAACATTGAGAGCTTTTGGTTTTATGTTTTGTTCCTATTGAATCATGTGTGGTGCCCTTGTGTGGTTGTGTGTTGCGGGTATGTATTGTCCCTGATATGTTTCCTTGCATGTGTATGGTGGAGGAATACAATATTCTGGGATTAGTTAGACCATTGTGATTGCTAGGAAGTGGCTTTTATGTGATTTGTCTATTGATTCTCTGGATCCTTTACAAAGATTCTTGTTGTGTGTATGGATGTTTGTGTGACCTTTGTGGGGTCATGATGGGTTATTGTAATCACTTTTGACAGTGTGGTTGTGCAAATCTTTATATGAAAAGAAATGTCAGTGTTTTTAGAATTATGATTAAGCATTGTGTACTCCCTTGAGAATTATGCATTTAGTTGTGGAAGAGATGATGTTTTGATCATATGCTTGGTATTTGAAGGCAAAAGCAATGTGGTAATTCTTGTTTAAAAACCTTGCATTGGGTACACTTGTTGTGTGTATACCATGTTGCAAGAGCAACATACCTTCTTACCTGCTTTGTCATATTTGGAATTGTTATGTATACCATGTTGCACCTCCCTTTAGTGATCCCAAGCCTAGTTAATTTTTAGGTCTACCCTAGAGTCCTGATTGGGCCCCGATTCTATGAAATGTTGTGATTTTGGTTAATGTTTCGTCATAACCCAAAAACTAATTTGAAATTTGGAGTTAGCACCACATAAAATATGGGCTTGTACCTTAATTTTCCCTAAGGGCCTAGGGCACCCAATGCCCTGGTCCCTCCCATGTTTTTAGGGAGGCAAATTAGGTCCACAAGTAAGATTTTATGATGGTTAGGCCGAACCTAAACTCAAATTTTCTTTTTCATGTGTATTGTTGGCTCTTTAATTCAAATTATTCATTTATTAAGCCTTGTATAAAATCAAGTAACCTTTTCATTTGAAAATGGATGTTAGATGTGATCTTGATAAAAGCTCTCTATTATTATGCTCTCTATGTTATTGAATTATTGCAGGTTTCTATTTGATCAAGTGGAGTTCATCTTTTCTCTTGGAACAATTTGTATGAAGTCTAGGAAGTGAGATCTCGAGTTTATACATTTGTTCCTAGGTTGAAGCACTTTGCATGATTGAGAGAAGGGTTAGAATCACCAACTTGAGATTGGATTGAGTACCCTCCAAGGGTATGGTTGCATCACCTTCTTATTCATCAAACCTTCATCCATGAGGTGAAGTTATGGGCTTTCTTGAGTGAAGCATTCTTTTGTATCAGTCTATCCTATTTTATTGAGTCATCTAGGGTTAGGGTTTGATATATTTAATTAGATCTTTCTTGTTATTGCTCATAATTAGGGTTTCTGAGCACACACAACATCTTGTTCTAATATTGGCTATTTGTGAGGTAGGAATAGAGAAATGGGGGCTTGAATAAGGCAAGATCCTATATAGCCACAACTATTTTTCTCTTTTTTTGTTTGTGCAGGTTGAAGTAACAGGTTTTGGAAAGATCTGGGAAGACTTAAGGTTTTGTAGGTATGGGTCAAGTGAAGTTCTGAGTTTCTGCAAAACTCTAATTAGGTTCTAGGACACCCAGTGCCCTGGCACCTTTGACATTTTAGCTCCAAGTTCCTACTCTGCTTTGTTTCTTCATCTTTTCTATTCATTCAAATTTTATGTTTCTAACAGTCATCTATACTAGGGTCAATCTTGCTCATTTAGGGTTTGATCTTTAGTCGTAGTTTGCTTTGTTGAATTTGGTTAAATTTTCATCTATACAACAAAGAGGAAAAACCCCTATGGTTTGGCTCTCCATCAAGGGTAGAAGCCAAGTTCAGTTTGTGTCTTAATGCTAATAGAAGAGGGTTTGACCTAGTTTGACCTTTTAAGTTAGATCTTTATTTTCCACCTAACATTTTGGTGAACTCGACACTTATTACACTCTTGCATCCTTCTTCATCTAAAAATAATTTGTTTTCTATCCTATATATGATTAAAATTAAGTTCATTCATCTTTTTCATACTTGCATATATCATATTTTTCATTTAATCCATCATTAGGGTAGCAAAAACCTTGCATTTTCCTAGAAATCTAGCTAGTCTTGAACCTAGGGTTTGTAGATTAGTAAGTTGTTTCAAATCTTTGTAGCATTGTTAAGTTGATTAAAGTGATTTAATTTGTTGTACCTTATCAACCTTTGTAGTTAGTGCATTCTTTGCATTTTCACATTTGAACTTAAAAAAACAAGCATTTGATTTAGATTTGAAAAAGTTATACTTTTTACATTGTTTACATTTCATAAGATAGATCATTGTAACTCAATATAATTTTCTGATATGAAGCTTTAGATCTGATTATAACTAAGTTTGATATACACTATTTACATGCACATCATTGCATTCATTCATATATATTGATTAGGGTTATCAAAAATCTCATTTTTTAGGTAATTCTAGCTTGAAAATTGATAAATCTTGCTTATGTTTTAGTTAGTAATTGGATAAACTTTGTTGTTCATAGCTTGTTATATTTCATTTTATGTAGCATAAAATTATAAATATGATTCATTCCATTCCCTCTTCTTCACTTCATTTCTATAAGGTTTGGAAAAATTAGGTTATACAAATATGTCAGAGTTCTTTCTTCAAGATTTCAATGCATTTGATGAGTCATTTAGTAGTGATGATTTTGACATGTTAGATGAAGCCTTAGATGACTTCATCTCTACGAAATCATCCTCTATGACTCCTAAATCATCTTTATTTTAAAGATTCATTAATACAATTTATGTTTTTGGTTCCCAAAAAGAGCTTGAGAAACCTACAATTATTATGCATCTTCATAATGATGCTCCTCAACCACAATCTATCACAATAGGTGGTTCTCCAAAAACCGCTAGACCTCCTAGTTATATCTTCAACTATGAAAACAAATCTCTCAACACAATCAAAATATGTTGCAACAACACATGCATCATGAGGTTGCTCACACATATAACACTAGAAATAATAAACAAAAGAAACCAATCACATTTGTTCCAGCTTCTCTTCCAGCTTCTTAACCTATTCTTCCTCAACCACCTCATCTTCCTACTCATACTGGTAGAAATTATGATCTTGTTGAGAAACTCTGTGCTAATATAGTAAAGATCTCTTTATGGGAGTTGATACAAACATCACCTACATACCATGGAATGCTCTAATAAGCTTTACAAAAGGTGACTGTTCCACCTGTTGTTAAACCGAATGATGTAGTAGCCCTATTAGATTGTATGCATGTAACAAAATCATATACCATTTTTCAACCACATGAATTACCTCCCGTAAAGTTTAAAACCAATATGATCCTCTTATGATATTTGTCATTATTAATAAAATGAGGGTTAGACATACCATGATTGATGGTAGATCAAGTCTTAATGTCTGTGGCATAAACTTGTTACATAAAATCAATATTGATACATCTCTCATTAAACTAGACAAACTCAACATTTGTGGCTCTGATAATGTAGGTAGACAATAATTGGGTACTATCACCTTACCTCTTAAGGCTAGACTTGTGACATTTCCTACCCTTATCCATGTCATGCCTAATTCTCTTTCATAAAATATTCTTCTTGGTAGACCCTAGATTCATGCCATGGGGACAGTCTCATCTACCCTTCATCGATCAATTAAGTTTGTTCATGACAATAAGCTCCAAACAATTGAAGCTGATATGATTCCAAAAAGTTGTCTACAAACTGAATCTAAAATAGACATTATTTTAAACCCTTTACTTTAATTTCTACTCTTTGTAAATTTAACTCTTCTCCCCTTTGGTGGAGGTTATTCTAGAAGAATCTAATTCACCTTCAAATACACTTTTTGGTGATTATTGAGGTTTGTTAGAATTTACACCTACCTTTGTAGGGGAGTATGAAGTCTCACCATCAAAACTAAGGGTTCTTCAATTTCTACTCCTAAGACACCTAAGATTTCTTTGCAAAGTAATGATGACAATACTTACTCTTATACTATAGCATATGAGGTGTATCCTTCCTCTTTGGAAATGGCATCTATTTATGGTTGAGGTTTTTAAATTCTCTCTCAATGTGGATACAATAGTAATGGTCATGGTATAAAAGAACAAGGCATTAAATTCCCCTTAGAGGCTAATCCACATTACTCTTCATTTGGACTTGGATACCATCCTTTACAGCCCACTAAATCCTCTTTTTGTCCTAATCTAAATATAAACACAATTTCATCATCTACACTTGATTGGGTATATCTGGAGTTAATTGACACAAATTATGATTCTAGAAATGTTCCTTTGGATAGTTTTTCAATGGATGAAGCTTTGGATGAATTCCTAGGAGCTTATGATCATTTGCCTCGTTACCATCATGATCGTGGATTTACTTATTGTTTAAATGTGGAAGCATACTTTAGGAAAGACGCTTGTTTATCTAATGGTGCCTCGGAATCTCATGAGTCACTTATGGAATCCCTTCATCCTCCTGAAGTCCCAGACCACAGTACTCTCATTAATGGAAAGGCTATCGATGTCTTGATGGACAAGTATAACCTTGAAAAAGTTATCCCTATTGGAAATTGTCTAAATCTTGAAGAAAATCAAGAACTTTCTTCTCTTTTCCATGAATATCCTGATCTCTTTGCTTGGACATATTCTGGCATGCTTGGCATTGACCCTAAGGTGGTAATACATAATATCATCATTCATCCTAATTCCAACTTGTAAAACAAAATATTCACAAGATGAATCCTAAGGTTGAATTATTAGTCAAAGCTGAGATAAAGAATCTTCTTCAAGTAGGCTTTATCCGCCCTATTGACTACTCATCTTGGATCTTTAATATTGTGGCCATCACTAAATTTGACAAGCGTATTCGAATGTACAATGACTTTTGAGATTTGAATAAAGACTTTAAATAATCATTTTCCTCTTCCTAATAATGATATGATTGTCGATTCTACCATAGGCCATGCTTTACTTTCCTTCATAGATGGTTTCTTTGGTTATAATCAAATATTCATCAACCCTCAAGATCAATATAAAACATATTTTATAACTCCTTGGGGAACTTTTTGTTGGGTTGTCATGCTATTCAGATTAAAGAACGTTGGTGCGACTTATCAACGTGCTACTTCTATGACGCTTATCTTTAATGATTTCATGCATAACATTTTAGAGGATTGTGTCGATGACATTCTAGTCAAATCCATTTTGTCCTAGGATCACGCCAAAATTCTTCGTCAAATATTTGAATGTATACGTAAATACAATATGCGCTTGAATCCTCATAAATGCGTCTTTAGCATTGATAGTAGTAAGCTATTAGGATTCATTGTTTCACGTCATGGTATTGAGGTGGATACGAAAAATGTTGACACTATTGTCAACATGCCACCTCCCAAAACTATTTCACAACTTCATCGTTTACAAGGGGTGATACAAGCCATTTGTCGATTTGTTTCACAAGTCGCGGATAGGACTTACCCTTTTACACAAGTACTTAAGAAAGAATATAACTTTAATTGGGATAAGGATTGTCAAAAATATTTTGATGATCTCAAAAATTACTTAGCTAATCCTCCTATATTGCAACCCGTTGTCTCTAGAAGAACCCTTATTCTCTACACATCAACATCTCTTAAAGCTCTCGCAGCATTGTTAGCACAACATGATGACGATGGAAAAGAGCGCGTTGTGTATTATATCAGTCAAACTTTTCTCAATTATGAAATGAGATACTCTATGATAGAAAAACAATGTTTAGCTCTCATTTTTACAACACAAAAAATGAGACATTATCTACTAAATAATTGTAAAATTTGATCCTCTGAAACATCTCTTTGCTAAAACAAATTTTTCAGGACATTTAACAAAGTGGGTTATGTTGTTAACAAAATTTAATTTTAATTTTGTCTCCCAAAAGGCAATTAAGGGTCAAGCGTTGACTGACCACTTAGTTGAAGTTCCTTCACCATTTTCTATTTCAAATCAAGAATCATTCCCTGATGATCAAATCCTTTCCCTGGATCTTGATAGTAAGTTGAAGTTATTCTTCGATACTCCTAGATGTCAAACTAGCTTAGATGTTGGTGTTATACTAGTACCTCCATCAGGTAAGCTGATTCCTCTATCTTACGATCTCAACTTTATATATATGGTCAACAACTTTACCGAGTATGACAAGCATTGCTTCCCTTATATCCCTTGACAATTCTTCAGGGAATTATCAATTTATCATTCATAATCTTAAAACACCTTCAATATCAGAAGTATTTGATGTTTCCTTTTGTAGTAACATAAATTTAGATGAATGGTACTCCCATATATTTCAATATATGATGGTACCTTTCTTGATCTAGCATGTAGAAGTTCCTGAACTTGCTGTTAGAAATGAAGGTGCAAACCACACAATGGAAATCTGATTCAAACCTTATTAATATCCTCTAAATAATGTAGAATCAATGGATATTGTAACATAAATAAAACCCACTACACATAAATAACATGCATTAAGAATTAAACACATAACATGATATGTAATGAGGAGAAAATTCTTTCGAGTAAAAAACTCCACCAAGAAAAGAGGCTCCAAGTTGTATTATTTTCAAATATGAGATTACAATACATGCACTTCCTCTTCTTCTTTAGTATTCAATCCAGTGGCACTTATTACTCTCAACTCTACTAAAAACGTAGTACAAATATCCTTATAAAGAGGTTTTCCTTCTAGGGCAAGAAAACTGACATAATATTAACCATCAGATCTATGACCTAATGATGAATAGTCCATATTTACAATGATAAAATATAAATAAAATGTGGTTTTGGGGCGCTTCCCTCGAGTATGGGGAGTGTAACACTTGGACCACGCGTTGGGGAGATGATCCCTTTGGACCCCTCGCAGGGGCGAAACCCCCTGCGACCCCCTTTCGTGGATGAATTAGTGTCGGGTATCGAATATAAACATGCGGATGAAACAAGATCACTGCTGGTAAAACCTTTCATCCCTTATGGGTGATTTACAAACAATAATAGGAATAATAAATTACATAGGATTTACAAGGTTGATGGCACCTTAATCGTAACATTCTCCCACTTGACATCATACATTGTAAATATCCATAGGCAAATAATAAAATAATCAGGCACTAGAAGCAAGGCCCATGGCCTCTCTACACCAAACAAATATCTATGTACTCATAGGATTAGTCAAAGCATCTACAATATTCTTCTGAGTGTCTACCTTCTTTAACTCAATGTATCCATTTGCAACCATTTCTCAAACAAAGTGATACTATGCATCAACATGCTTAGTCCGAGCATGATACATAGGATTCTTGGCTAAACAAATAGCACTCTGGCTATCACAACCAATTTGAATGATCCTGCAATCAAAACAAATACCTGTACACAATCTCCTCAACCAAAATGCCTCCTTAGAGACATGGGTAGCAACCATATACTCTTCTTCGGTGGTGGACAAAGCAATTGTGGGTTGCCTTTTGCTCATCCAACTCACTTCTCCTCTAAACAAAGTAAATACATAGCCACTAGTGGACCTTCAACTATCCAAGTCACCTGCCCAATTTGCATCAACAAATCCCTGTATGTCTAAAGTTTTGTCAGCACTTTCAATACCAGAATAAACCAAACAATAATCAGGAGTACTTGTTATATATGTAAACACCCTCTTTGCATAATTCCAATGTTGTCTACCAGGATTAGACATAAATCTGCTCAAAACTCCCATTGATTGGGTAATATCTGGCTAGTGAAAACTATTGCATGCATCTAAAAAATCCCTACAACACTAGCATATGGCACATTAGACATATCTTCTAAATTATTCTCATTCTTTGGATAGATATCTAATGAAAGCTTAGTACCAATGGGTAAAGAAACTCTAACTGGATTACAGTCCTGCATACTAAATTTCTATAAAATGGTATTCACATACTTACTTTGTGATAACCAAAGCTTTATGTTACCTCTATCCCTTTTGATCTCCATCCCCAAAATATACCTAGTAGCTCAAAGATCCTTCATTTAGAATGCACCTAAAAGTTGGGCTTTCAACTCACTAATCATACCCTTAGTATTGCTAAAAAATAACATGTCATCAACACACAATGCAATGATCAGAATAGAATCATCAATACAATGAATGTAAACAGAGTGATCCTCCTCACTTCTAACAAAACCCAATTTTAGCACAAATGAATCAAACTTCTGGTACCACATTCTGGGGGACTGTTTAAAACCATAAAGTGACCTCTTTAATCTGCAAACCCAATGTTCTTTCCCTTTTGCCTCAAAACTTGTAGGCTATTGCATGTAAATTTCTTCCTCAAGGTCTCCATGCAAAAATGTAGTCTTAACATCCATTTTCTCTATTTCCCAATCAAATCCACAACAATAGATAAGAGAAATCTAATAGAAGTTAATTTTGTAACAAGAGAGAATATTTTACCGAAATCAACTCCCTCTCTCTAGGAGTAGCCCTTGGCTACCAGTCTAGCCTTGTACTTCTCTAATGAACCGTTTGCTCCAAACTTCTTCTTGAAGACCCACTTGCATCCTATGGCCTTTCTTCCTTTGGGTAAATGAACAAGATCCCAATTGTTGCAAGAGTCTAAATCCATCATCTCCTCCTGCATGGCTAATTGCCAAGACTCACTATCATCTACATGAATAGCTTCCCTATAAGATCTAGGCTCATCATCAGTACTCAATAAAGTAAATACACAATGGAAATATGGTAGGCTATACGTGTCAACTAGTTTCTGTTGTCTTGTGGATCTTCTCAGAGGTGGAGCAATAGACTCTTCAGGTTCTTCTGTCACAATAGATTATTCCTCATTAGAACTTTCACTTAAGTCTTCTTTTGCTTCTTCACCCCCAATCCATCATTATGTTCTTCCTGAGGTGCATCTTCATGCTCTAATTCAAAATGCACTCTCTTCACCTTTTCTTCTTTTTCCTTTGGTTATTCAGGTTCTGAAATAACGCTAAGTTCCCTAAAAATAACATCTCTAGAATAGATAATCTTTTAGGTTAGTGGATTCCAAAGCTTATAATCTTTTACATTATCACCATATCCAATGAAAGTACACTTTTTGACTTTTGGATCCAACTTAGTTCATTTTTATTTAGGCACATGAACATAAGCCTCATAGCCAAATGCCCCTAAATGTGAAATAGAAGGTTTCTTTCCTATCCACATTTCATAAGGAGTTGAAACAAGAGTCTTACACGGAGATCTATTAACCAAGTAGTTTGTAGTACACACAACTTCTTCCCAAAATCATTTGTCCAACTATGAATCACTCAACATACTTTTGTATTTTTCTATTATTGTTCGATTCATCCTTTCTGCCACTCCATTCTGTTGTGGTGTATGTGGAGTTGTTTTCTGTTTAACAATATTTGCATGCTTACAGAATTCATCAAATTCCTTAAAATAATATTCCTCTCCATTGTCAGATCTCAAAACCTTTATCTTATAATCTAATTGCTTTTCAACTACAACTTTAAATTGCTTAAAATTAGTGAAAAATTTAGATTTGTCATGCATAAAATAAATCCAGGTAAACCTTGAGACATCATCAATGAAGGAAACAAAATATCTAGATTTTCCAATTGATTCAACATCCACTGGACCAAAAACATCTGAATGAATAAGTTCCAATTTATCATTAGATTTATTATTGCTTGAAGGAAATGGAGATCTATTCTATTTTCCAGACACACAATGTTGATAAAATTTGAAACTCTCATCAAAATAGGATAAACCGTCTAACAATTTTTTTATTTAAGATAGTCTTTAAACTAGACTAACTTATGTTGTCCAATCTATGGTGCCACAACATGCATGTATTTTTAGTATTAGCCTCAGATGCATAAGAGGCATTACAAATAGTAGTGGCTTCTATCTTAAATAGGGTTCCCGATCTTTTCCCCTTTGCTACAACCAAGGTTCTTCTCACCAATCCACATCCATGCTTATCAAATATCACATGCATTCCCAATTCATTTAACTTTGAATTAGAAATCAAATTTCTAGCCAATCCAAGAACATGAAAAAAACCAAGGAGGGTTTTAATTCTCCCATCACTAAAACACAACATTACCTTCCCTCGTTCAACAATAGGATATGTAGAGTTATCCCTGAGGTACACATTTCCTCCATCATACTCTTCGTATGTGAAAAACCATTCTTTATGCAGGGTCATGTGGTACAACCATCCTGAGTCAACCAAAATCATGATAAATAACATTACATGTAGAAAGTAAAACCTCATCACCTGCATTCGAAGACTTATCAGTAGCGGAATCCCATTGTTTCTTCGAGTTTCTACATTCCTTTTTCACATGTCCTCTCTTTCCGCAGTTCCAACACTTGACTCTATTCTTCTTTCCAGGAGTCTTAGAATAACCCTTAGACTTGTCATTAGATCCCCTTCTAATCTCCTTTTGGTCCTCTTTCCATAGACCTTCCACTTACACTGAGAGCATCCCCTGAACTATCTAAATTTTTCTTCCTTAATTCATGTGATAGCATAACTAAAACAAGAGCATCCAACTTTGGATTTGTGAGGTTAGCAGTTATAGCCAAAATAACATTTTTTGATGACTCAGGTAAAGAACAATGAAGTAATATACATTTATCATCCTCATTCACCTCAACATCTACAGATGCTAGTTGACTCAATAACAAATTAAATGAATTCAAATGCTCTGCAATTGATTCACCCTCTTTCATTTTCATAGAAAATAACTTACTCTTTAAATAAATCTTACTTACCATACTCTTGGCTTGGTAGATCTCACCCAGATGCTTCCACAAGCTATGTGCAGACTTCTCACTCGCAACATATAGTAGAACAAAATCTGCAAGGCACAACTAAATTGTACCTCATGCCCTTTTATCTATTCTATCCTACTCATTTCGAGAAACATCGTTAGGTTTCTTCTCATTCATAACAACCAACCACTGGTTTCTTTCATCTAGCAAATCCTCTATTTCTATCTTCCACAATTCATACCTCGTGCCATTGAACTTTTCAATTTCCAACTGAGAGGTAGAAGCAACAATGGATGTAATCATGATATCTACACAAGATCTACAAATAAATAATAACCAAATCTCTCACTGTAGCTAAAAACCTTCACACTACCACCCAAGAATCAAAACTGGCTAGGCTCTGATACCAAATGTTAGAAAATGAAGGTGCAAACCACAACGAAAATCTAAATCAAACCTTATTAATATCCTCTAAATAATGTAGAATCAATGGAGATTGTAACAAAAATAAAACCCACTACACATAAATAACATGCATTAAGAACTAAACACATAACACAGTATGTAACGTGGAGAAAACTCTTTTAGGTAAAAAACTCCACCAAGAAACGAGGCTCCAAGTTGTATTATCTTCAAATATGAGATTACAATACATGCACTTCCTCTTCTTCTTCAGTCTTCAATCCAGTAGTGCCTGTTACTCTCAACTCCACTAAAAATGTAGTACAAATATCCTTATAAAGGGGGATGCCTTCTAGTGCATGAAAACTAACATAATATTGACCATCAAATCTATGACCTAATGATGAATGTTCTAGATTTACAATGATAAAATATAAATAAAATGTGATTTCAGGAGTGCTACCCTCAAACTACTGCTAAGGCACACAATCCTCAGACCTCCCACTGGGGGGATGATCCCCTCGAACCCCCCATCATGGAAAAATTAATGTCAGGTCCTAGATATAAACATGCAGCTGAAACAAGATCATTGTTGGTGAAACCTTTCATCCCTTATGGGTGATTTACAAACAACATGAATAATAAATTACATAGGATTTACAATGTTGATGGCACCTTAATCCTAACACTCGCATACACAAACTTGCAGCATGTTATATCATCTTATCAAATATACTACATCAACAAAGCTATGAAGGTCTTCTCCTTCATTGCCTTAATAAATCTGAGATCTTGATTTCCCTGGAAGAGGCACATTCACGTTCTTATGGAGGACATTTTGGTGGGAAATCTTTGGTTGAAAAATTAATTTGTATGAGTTACTATTGCCAGAACATGGAATGAGATTCCTTTGCCTTTGTCATAGAGTGCCCACAATGTCAACAACATAAAAATCTTATTCGAGCTCCTACCTAGGAACTTCATGCTCAAGTTTCACCTTGGCCATTTTTTTGTTTGGAGCTTGGATCTTATTGGAAGAATTTCACCTCCTTCTCAAGGACACATTTTCATTCTTATAGCTACTGACTACTTCACAATATGGGTCGAAGAAGTTCCTCTCTGATCCACGAATGTTGAAGTAATATGTTGTTTCATCCAAGATAACTTAATCTCTTGGTTTGACATTCCTTCCACTTTGGTTTTTGATAATGGTACATCATTTAAGAACAAAGATGTAAAGAATTTCTAAGAAAAATATCATATTCAACACCGCTTCTCTACACCTTATTATCCTCAATAAAATGGACAAGTAGAAGATTCTAATAAAATTATTAGACAAATTCTTCAAAAAAATGTTAACAAACATCAGAAGGATTGGCATACTCAACTATCTTACACATTATGGGCCTACCCAATGAGTGTGTGTATGATTACAAGTACTACCCCATACAACCTCATGTATGGTGATGATATGATCATGCCTTTGGAGTTAGAAATTCCTTCATTGTGAATTTGTCTCAATGGCATTCTCAATGAAAATACTAAAAGAGAACTATGATTTCAACAACTTGAGATGCTCGACAAACAATGCATAAACACTCTCTAACATCTCCAAGCCCATCAAAAGACTATTCAATGCTCATATAATGAACATGTTATTCATCATTCATTTGAGGTTGGAGATCTTGTACTCTATGAAAATCAACGCAATATGAATGCACCTCCTGGTGAAAAAGGGAAATTTAGCTCGAATTTGCTAGGACCATACATCATCACTGAAGTCTTCGAATCGGGTGCATATAAACTATCTGATATGCATGGTACGCCTCTCAAAGAACCTATTAACATAATGCATTTGCATAGATATTATGCTTAATCTTTATTTTCATTTTCATGCTAACACTTTCTTTATAAAGCAAATGATTGTTAGATAGTAAATTTAGTTTTTCTACTTTATTGTTTGCTTCAATCCTGACAAAATATGTAGTTTATCTTGATTCATTAAGGTATTTTTCTTAGTTTAGAAAATTACTTAGTTGTTAGCATATAAAATGTTAGATGTGCACCATGTTTAATAATTATTGTATAGCTATGTTAACAATATCACAATGTTGTTAATTGGATCATAAGTGAATTATTGTAACATGTGTATATACCTTAATAAAATATATGTGTGTTTATTGGATTCTTCAACTACATACATGTATCATTTAAATCGGTGTTGCATTTGTTAAACAATGACATATAGTTGTTTACACAAATCAAAGTTGCGTTTAATTTTGGCATACATCTTAATCATTAGATCTTTGTTTCATTTACATGACAAGTAAATCACATATAGAATCTAATCTTAAATCAAATCATAACACCAATCAAAACATCATATATATGTGTGTGTATCATAAGAGTTTAAGTACATGATGGTCGAAAATCTACTACTACATGAAAAGATGGTGTATCATAATACAATACATAAAGATCTCATCAAGGTGCTAGACTGTCGCATCTAGATCCCTTGGGACCCGATGGAGCTTGAGTGATGGAAGGTTGTCTGTGTGAGGCTACAAATCATGAGTAATCCTAGAGGTACTTCACAATCGTACGCCCCTAATCTCGCACCTAAGCTCTCCCACCTCCCATGTAGAATCTATATATAGCTGTTGAAATTGATCTCTTTCGACTCGCAGTCGGTCCACCTCCACCTGTAGATAACTCATAAAACTGCGATCATTCCCTAGTGTCACTACCACTCTATGTTGATCTAGCTGTATCTTAAGTGCATCTTGTTCCTCCTCAGTACTCTCTGCTCTTTGGATTGCCTAATCTCTCTCGACCTCAAACTGATCTCGCACTACCTACCCCTCCTTATAGGCTTCTCTCAACCATACAATAGGATTGAATAGCTCTACATGTCGACCCTCTATGTGAGGTGGCCTATAACAAGCCCACACTGGTTACTTGGTCGACTTAGTAGGTACCATTTCCACTATGACTCAACCCACAAGGTCGCACCGTGCCCTAGTACCAATTGTAGAAAAAAAACAAAATCATATCAATATCTCATCCAAAACAATCATTAATACATTTAATACTTCAACAAACACAAGTTCAATAATCAACTACTCACCAGGATCACCCTCCTACCAATCTAGATTGACAGAAACGATGACTTTGTTGATGCCTGCAATCGTCCCCATTTCTAGGGACATCGTAGTGGCACCACCACTCAACTCCCCACGCTCAAATCAACATTGTACACCTATGGTAGCATGTAGTGGTCGTAGGCTACGAGGTCGAATCCTAGGTCTCTCCTCCTTGACACCTACACCCTCTGCTCCTTGGTGTCATCTCCCTCTCGACACTGACACTGGCATTGGTAGATCCTCCTCTTCCTCTTCATCATCATCTCTAGAATGATCTCCACCATTTTTTCCCAATCCACTCCTTTGAATCATCCCCTCACTTGACCCAGGATCTGGGATCGCCAGTGGGATGATTTGCAAGAAAGACCAGAGCAGGACATGTCTCCCACCAAGTTGTGTATGTTGGGCTAACAACTACATCATCATCCTTAGAGACGGGATCATCATTTTCAGTAGCATCATCTGAATCACTCAACATTATGTTAGTGATGGTAAGTCATGCTTGATCACAAGGATGCACCCCACATCATGAAGACTATGCATAGAACAGTCATGTGATAGGAAACCCTTGCACTCGACCGAACTACCTCATAACTCTATCATAATAGAATGCAACTACGATACGATCTTTGCAACCAGCTAAAAATGGCTCTCTCTACATCCTTGCTAGTTGCCTCATTTGTCCCATCCACGGTCTGCATAACCTATATGGTCTCCATAAGATGACCTCTAGCTACAACCTATCAAATACTACTCTCTAGTATAACAAATCAGCCCATCTCCATGTTCTCCTCAGCTTATAGGTATGTGCTTGTGGAAACGTCCTGATAGGCTCTATCGTATACCCCACTAGCCCTGTGCATGTGATGTGCTTGAATACCCACACCTATAGGAGCGTGCATATCATCAAATTGTGTGCCTCAGTGCAAATAGCAATCCAACTGATAATACAAGTGAGCTAACATACTCATTCCCTAGGAGTATACCATCCTCTGCTCCTCCAACGCTATAATCATATGGACAAGGTGTGAGGCCTAGTTGGCCATATTATTGAGACTACTATTTAGATACCTTTTTTATGTTTTGTTTTATTATTTATTGATGGTGTGCTATTTCTTCGTGTATGGTTTATACTATCTCCACAAGATTATGGACATATGTGTGTGTTTGTGTGTGGACATTATCTTTTAGACTATACTTAGTATTGGATGGTTTAATTAATGAAATGCTTTTAGATATGTGATTTATATGATTGTGTATTTAAATTTTAATTACAAAAAACTAAATGTTGTCCATATTATTGATAAAAAATTTAAAGAATTATTGGAAAAGAGGAAATTATTGATTTATTAATCTTTTATTCGTAAGATATTCTAGAAATTTTATATTTATTTTATGTTGCTTCGACGATCTTATTTCCAAATTATACTAATGTTCGAAGTTGAGTTTTGCAGGTGGGCAGCCTAGACCAATTAGTTTTAGAGACATTCTCAAGACATTTTTTATTTTATTTTTGTTTAGCTTTACATAACCCATAAAGGGGTAAAAAGGCATTTCTTTGATTGGTGGGAGTTATTTGAGTTAATTATCTTATACTCCTGACTTAATTATTTATTTATATGGATTATTGTTTATTTTTAATTTTGGTGGTGTTTTGACAGTTAAATGATTATATTTTATTTATGTTGTTTATTTTATTATGTTGATTGAGTTATGAGTTATTTAGAAACTTGAGGAAGTTATATCATTTATTCTTTTTTTTTTTAAACGTCAATTTGGGAAGTTGAAAGGTGGAAAGTTGGCTAGTTTTATTTGGGAAATTTTTATTTTTTGGGTGGTGCGTGATTGGTTTCTCTTTGGCTGAAAGGAAGAATTTGAATTGATTGCTGAAGAAGGAATTTTGGGGATGAAGAGGGCATGAAAGTGAAGAAATTTCAATTTTGATTTTGATTTTTGTTGAGTTGGCTTCCATATTTTGGGCTACTCCTAACTTGGAGAGCCAAGGTAGGGTTATATATATATATCATTGTTTTTGAAAGCAAGTAAAAATTTGTGGTTGTGGAAGAAAATTTGTTGAATTTGAAATTTTGAGTTGTATTTTAGTTTGTGTTTTTTGGTTTTGGGTTTGGGTAGTGTAGGGAGCGGATCTCCCCTGAGGGGTGAGAGCCTCCCTTGTGTGGGATTGAGAGATGTGTGGAGCCTCTCTTGGAGAAACTTTTGATGGAAATTGGGAATATGGTGGATGGGATGATTGTGATGTTTTGGGTGAGTTGTGGTATGGATGGAATGGTTGTGGTGTCGTGGGTATGTAGTGGTATGGGGGTTTGGAGGAATAAGGAGATGATGGCTATGGTTCTAAATTGAGAAAGAGAAAATGTGTTTTTTCTTTGTGATTATATTGCCATTCCCCGAGAGGGATGAGTATCCCCTGTCTCACCCTTTTGTAGAATTCATAATGGATTCTTTGTGAGTGAGTCAGCCATTTGGGAAATTATTTTGACGGTATGTTTAAATCTAAATTTTGTTTTTGGTTGCAATGTTTGTTTGTTTGAGTGTTGAGAATGTCTCTTGCTTGGGAGTGGGTTTGTGAATCAAACCCTATGGATGGGCAGAGAGCGGGACTGGATTGTTCATTTTGTTGCAGGTATTCATTTCCAGCCAGTGAAGATAAGAGATGTGTTAAAATGTTATGATCTCACATGCTCTGTATCAATGGAAAATTTAATCCATTTTGTATCTATAAATGTTGTCCCATTGAAAATTTTATTGGAATAAAATACTCTCTATGATTTTTTTAAACCCCTTTGTTAACCTGTTGTGTTACATGAGAAATTTGGTATATAAATTATGTTTTATCCTCTGTATTTTGTGGGTGGAAAAATACCTTTGAGTTTGAATAAATTTCATTATTTTGAGCATGTGAAATGCTTTTGTGTATATGGATTGAATATAATTTAAAATACCTTTGTTGCTAAAATATCTACTGTTAAATAAATGTGTTTTTTTGTTCATAAAAAATGTATATATTTATCCTATTGGTTTATGGTTCAAGTTTTATTGATTTTTATAAAATAAAATATAAGAAAGAAAAGTTTTTATGTTGTAAGCCTTTAAGGCTTCCATGGTATGGGAGTCAAGGAGCTTCCACGACTACCACGACTCCCTTGGGAACCATGGGAGCCACGGTTCCCATGGCACGACAACCTTGGCAAGGCTTCAATGAAGGTCGAGCCTACCAAAGGCTTCACTATGTCTAAGAACTGCACAACGCCATGGAAACTATTTTATGTATGTAATATATAATATATCTTTTGATATTAGTTGGGAAAGTATATATATTTATATTGCTATATTTTCATTATTAAATGTATTCTTATATATGTGTGTGTGTAATGATATACATAGAATTATATATAACGTATGTGTGTGTGTGTTTGTGTGTGTGTGTCTATATATATATGTATGTTTAGTAAATATATCTATGTTGATTATTGTTCTACTTAACAATTCTAATGGTATAAAAGTTGTAAATAAATTAGTAGATTAAGTAAATAAATAGAAGTTTATTATTTTATTAGAAAAGAAAATCATATTGCCGAAATTAATTTAGTTAGATAGAATGAAATTAGGAATAATTTTCCTTATGATTATTGATTTAATTTTCTAATTCAATGTAATTATATTTTTTTATGAATATGATCATATTTAATTTGATAAGTTAGAATTAAGTGTTTTGAGATTATGTTTGCCAAATGACAATAGAGTAAGTTGATGACTTTAGTTTAATTTGACAAGTAGTTTTATTGTTGGTAGAAAATTAAGTCTTTTAGTTTCAAGTCAAATTGTTATATTTGTTTGATTACTTTACTTTTGCTTTAAATTCATTAACATACTTAGATTAACAACAATCTAGTAAATTGTCTTGATGGGAAATGTTTTGATTAACTTAAGTTATTTTCTTTCTCTAGTTGTGCAAACAAGAGGAAAACCCTGAGGCACCTCTTTATCATCTAGGAGTTTTCATAAATGATTAGGTAATCTTGTCATTTGTAACTTGTTTATTAAGTTTAATTTCCTCAATTAGTTAGTTTTTAGAAAAGAATTTTTTTGTCATTTTGTGTTCATGTCCATTCTTATGGTAATCATAAGGGTGGGCATGACATTTGGTAACAGAGCCTAGGTTACAAGCACTTTGGGAACTCTGGGTAACTTTGTTGTTTTATAACATTGCTTTATGATCTTGTAGTATGCCTCCCCAATGTAGACGCACTCATTCTCAACCTACACCATCAGAATCTATACACCCTGATGAACCTATAGATTAGGGCCCTTAGATACTCTAGACTCTGCAACAACCAGTAGATGTTATTCATGCTAGACTTCTTCTGCTAGCTTCTACCCCGGCCCATGATCAGGATCAACCTCTTTTTGATGAGCACCGTTCTTTTCCCCATGAACATAGTAGAAGTCCTGACAGAGGTATAGCATAATATGTTAAGGAAGGGGTGGGTGAATAAAGGCATCATGAACCCCCTCCTCATTTTGGAAAGTTAGACCCCTTTATGAACCAGGAAGCACCTGTTGATACTGGCAAATAGACCAGAGATTTCCTCCATCTCCAACCTCTAAATTTGTTTGGATCCACTAAGGGTACAGAGGCAAAATCTTGGCTACTGGGTCTTGAGAGATGTTTTGGACTCAAAACTTACTAGAGTAATCTCAAGGCTAGGTTGGTCGTCCATTTTCTTAGAGACAATACCACTACTTGATGGCATCAGGAGAATAGAAAAGGACATTTGTCAATGTTCACTATTACTTGGGAGATTTTCTTGGAGCTATTAAGGAAAAGGTACATTTTAAAACATTTCAAATGGCAAAAAATTGATGAATTTCATGATCTTCAACAGAGAGGTCTCATTGTGGCGCAATATGAGAACAAGTTCTTGGAATGGTTGCAATATGTGGATTATATTCAAGATGCGAAGTTGATGGTTAATCATTTCATTAGAGGGCTTAATCATGGCATTGTAGGTCCTGTACATTTGGAAGAGCCCTCGACATTGAGAGATGTAGTGGGAAAGGCCCTTGTTGCAAAGGAGATTCAACCTAAGCATCATGAGAACCAAGATAATTTTTGGAATCGAGACCAATCTCGGTAGAACCACAACTTTTCTAGACCACCCTTGCCTCCAAGGGGTGTAATCAGGGCTAACTCTTTTCCTTCTAGATCAGCTCCTCATTAGTAGTAGGGATAAAAAGCTAAGTCTTTTCAAGGAGGACCATTTAGGTCTTGACAAGATCTGCCTTAGAGGAGAGATTAGAAACCACAAATGTAGAATTTGGGGCCAACTCATTCACAGTAGAATTTTAGAGGTAGTCAGGCCAGTTCTAGTCAACCTACATTTCAACAATAGACATAGGCACCACCTAAAGGCCCTTGTATGTGTAGGTATGGGGCATATTTCTCATTAGTGCCTACATAATAATTCAGTTACAGGAGGTCAGCATATAGCTGCTTCTGATCCTATAGTTGGTGATGTGGGGAAAGCCCACAGGGTATTTGCAGCAATGGATAATCAATAGGCAAACCATCAGGCATCAGTTATAGAGACTTCTGGTAAGATTGGTAGTGGTTCCATTTCTATACTTTTTGATTCTAGGGCTACATATTCATTCATATCTCCGTCAATAGTGGAACAATGCAGGATGGTGGCTGTTAGGTAGGATGACAATTGGGATGTGGAATTAACCTCGAGGGCCAAAATGTCAATTAATTCCTTGGTTAAGGATTGTCAGTTAGGACTTGGAGTTTTTACCACTTTGGCAGATCTCAAAGTCCTTCCTCTAGGTTCATGTGATGTGATTTTTGGCATGGATTGGTTGAATGCTCATGAGGCTAAGCTAGATTACCGCACAAATTAATTTAGTACTTGGATAATGATGGTAACAAGGTTAAGATTTCAAGGGTTTTGAGGCTAGTGTCACTCAGGATAATTTCTGCCAAGCAGCTTAAGCACAGTATGCAGAAGGGATGTCAACTTTTTGATATTTATATTAGCAATAGATCCAAGGATAAGCCAAAGGATTCTTTGGATGACCATCCTATTCTTGAGGAATTCAATGATGTATTTCCTTCAGATCTTTCTAGGATGCTGCCTTGGTGAGAGATTGATTTCCATATTGACTTGGTGCCAAGAGAACAACTTATTTCTAGATCTCCCTATAGAATGATGACTCAAAAACTTTAGGAGCTTAAGTTGTAGCTGGAGGAATGTTTGGAGAAGGGTCATATTTTCCCTAGTGTTTCTCCTTGGGGTACAACTGTTATCTTCGTGAAGAAGGATAGGTCACTTCATCTTTGCATTGATTATAGGCAGTGAACAAGTTCACAGTGAAGAATCATCACCTATTGCCAAGAATTGATGATTTGTTTGGTCAAATTTAGGGAGTGAGTTTTCTCAAAGACTTATCTTAAGTCGAGGTACCATCAACTAAGTATAGTGGAAGCCGATATTCACAAAACAACTTTTCACACTCTCTATGGTCACTATAAATTCACCGTAGTTCCTTTTGGGTTGACCAATGCCCCATCAATATTCATGAGCTTGATGAGTGGAGTTTTCTGCACCATTCTTGACCAGTTTCTGGTCATCTTCCTAGATGACATTTTGATCTACTTCCGCATAGAAGAAGAGCATAAGGAGCAATTGTGTTTGGTATTGTAGTGCTTGAGAGAGAACCAATTGTATGCTAATCTTTTCAAATGTGACTTTTTCTAGATAGACATCTAGTGTTTCAATCATATTATTTCAGGAGACAAGATTGCAATGGATCCATTTGAAATTTAGGCTATCTTAGAATGTCTTGCTCCGACTAATGTTGCTAAGGTTAGAAGTTTTATGAGGCTATCTGGTTACTACCGAAGATTTGTGGCAAGGTTTTCTAGGATCTCCCATCCGATTACTTCTCTTCAAAAGTAGAGTAAGAAGTTGTGTGGACCGAACAGTGCGAGAGAGAATTCCATATTTTGAAGGAGAAACTTACTGGTGCTCCTATTTTGGCAATTCCTAATCTTCATGTGACTTTTTTTTTGTACAGATGCTTCGATTGAGGTCCTTGGTGCTGTGCTCATGCAGGAAGGACTTGTGATTGCTTTTGAATCTCGCATGTTGAAGGTGCATGAACTCAACTATCCAACTCATGATTTGGATCTTGCAGTTGTTGTCCATGCTTTGGTTAAGGGGTGACATTTCCTTCTTGGGCATTAATTTGAGCTTCATTTAGATCACCATAGTCTATAGTACATCTTTTCCCAGTCGAACCTAAATGCTCGACAACTTCAATGGATGGAATTTTTATGCAAGTATGATTTTGAGATTTAGTACACAAAAGGGAAAGAGAATGTTGTGGTAAATTCTCCCAGTAGATGGAGGCATGAGTTTCTCTCGTTGACATTGAAGATGAACTTGAGGGGGCATATCTTGGAGCTATTGTTGTAGGATACTTTGTACAATGAGATAGTGTAGCTTCAGGGTCCTATGAGAGACAAGTTTAAGGGATATTCATTTGATGCTGATGACCTGCTCAAACATTATGGTCATATTTATGCTCCTTGGGAAATCTCAGAGAGTTTGTTCTTACAGAAGCTCACATAGCACCCTATGCACCACATCTGAGAGTCAAGAAAATGCATGTAGATCTCTAAAAACTCTATTTTTGGGCCAAAATGCGGAAAGACGTAGCAAAGCTCATTTAGCAGACTTCATTTCCCATTGCCTCAAGTGTGAAAGGGTGAAAGCTAAACATTAGAACTTGACTGGATTATTTTATCCTCATGTTATTTCAGAATTGAAGTGGGATGTCATCTCTATGGATTTCATTGTAGCCCTTCCAATGACCACTCAGAAACATGATTCTATCATGGGGACTATGGATAAGTTAACTAAGGTGGCTTATTTCTCTCCGATGAGTTATTCTTATAATGTTTCTTCTGTGGCCAAGGTTTTCCTGAATGACATTGTTAAACTTCATGGTATTCCTAGAAGGATCATATCTGACAGAGATCCAATTTTCACTTCTTCCTTTTGGATTGCCCTACTACAAGCTTTGGGTACTCAACTCAACTTCAACACAACCTATCATCCAGAGAAAGATGGGAAAATGGAAAGGGTGAATGATGCAGAGCATCTAGGATAGCAGTAGCATGATCATAACTCCACATGCAAAGATCTCTCAAGACAGCCTTCAACACCATCTCTAACTTACTCTTGACACACACACAAAGAAGTAGGACTCCAAAACACCTTCCAAGATGCCAACTCCATCAAGGTTCCATCTAGATTTCTTGCCAAATCACTATATAGGGTCTGCAGGACAACAGTCCTTATTCTACCTTCTCAAGACAGTCACAACCTTATGACTCCACTAGTAAACAGTCACACTATCTCCTTGGAGTAGTCTCCCTCTATGCAAACCCAATTCCTTTGTAACATACCAATCCATAACATGTACACATACCAATGTCTTCATTAGCAAAGCAATAACATGATGATCAAATCCATTACCTTCTTGATATGACTGCTGTCCTCCTCTGAACTCTTGATCATGGTTTCTGCAAGGTCATTTCAAATGCCAAACTCACCTACACCATCTCCTGCCTCCCCTATCCTCACAAGACCTTGAAACAACTAAAATACAATCCATTCCATTGAACAAAGGCAGAAAATGGTCAATATAATGGATAGAAATCCATCGGGTTGTTCAGTATTACCCTTATTTAGGGTTCCAACCTGTTCTCAGATCAAAGGTGATAACAGAGCTAAATAGGGGTGTTAAGAACCCAAACCAATTGCAAACAATAGGTAACTCAATGCTCTAAACAACCATCACTAATACCATCCACCACTCAGCTGTACAAGTATGGATTTATGCAAAAAATAGTGATTTTCTGGTTGTAACAGTAGGGTTTAGGGCAGTTAAGGCATCACAGAGATTTCACACACCTATATTGATGCCAGGAGCCCAAACAAGGATCAACACAGAGCTAACTCATTCTACCATCCATCCACTATGTCCTTGTGCCATGACAGTGCCGTACAGGTATGGAATAATGCAGAAAAAAAATAGTAATTTCTGAGGTAAACAACAATTTAAAAGGTAGTTTGGAAATCTGCAATCATAGTCTATCTTCCTACATTTCCAAGGCTCAAACTCACCTCAAAAGGAAGACAATACATCCACCTTCACTTCTAAACATTTGACACTTCCCATCAATGCTGTACAATACAGTAGTACGGGCTTCCAAAGCATGAAAAAAAATAGAAAAACAGGAAAAGGCAGCAAAAACAATGGTCTCTTTTATTTTTTTGAGTTCCTCTGAATATATCTTTTACAATGAATCTTCAATGGCTTAAAATAAGCCTCATTATTTGCATGAGGTCGTTTGGGGATCCAAGAAACTACCCCACCATCGATTTCTTTCTTGAGTTTTAACTACAGCCTTTGAAACTATTTTTGGAAACTGTCTTTTTCTTTTTTTTTTGGACAACAAAGACTATTTTTTCTATGTTTAAATGATGCACTCTCACTTTGGTAACCTTTGGATAAGGTTCAAACCTTCCTCTTAACCGTTGACATGCCTTAAAAGGCTTACAACATGGAAAACTTAAAATGACTACCTATGACAAACATTAAAACATAAATGACTAACCTATAACTGCCTTTTGACATAAGACTGTCCTCTACAAAATGGAATAGATTCTTTTAGACATTTGTACATAGTCCAATTACAAACATGGCATTAGCCTTATTATAACATGTAAATGGTCTCCAAGACCTCATTAAACAAAACAAAACAACTTGAACTTTAACCACAATTTAGACATCTAGGTGCTCCTGCACCATACTCCCCGGCATGATGAAAACTCTTGTCCCAAGAGTTGTGGGACCTACTCCAAACGTTCTTCCATGTCTGACTAGGAAACATGAACTCTCCCAGAGTTATCTTTCTCCTCTCCAACCTGCATGGCTCCTGTAAACAGTGTTAGAAACATAAAACCTGTTGTGGTGTCCTTGCCTAGGACCTTCCTACTGCAATGCTTCAGCTCTTTTCAACTGGAGGCTCTGATTCATTCCTCCCTGTACCTTCTGCTGTTTGCCTTCCTTCTTCTGGCTCCTTATAGGACACTCAATGTCCCCTACCTTAACATAACTCAAGTCCCAAGCCTGCTGCTCTCTAGGACTGTCATCCACCTTCTTGTGTTGCATCTGTGTCTGCTGTGTGCTATCACCCTGAACCTGCATATTCAACTTCAATTTCTTTCCAAAGCAAATTGTAACCTGTTCCTTCTTCTCCTCACAAGGTAAAGGAATCAATTTGAACTTCTTGCCATCTTTGTGCACTACATAGGTATTAGTATACCCATCATGAATAGTCCTTCTCAAATACTGCCATTGTCTGCCCAAGATTACATGCCCACATGTCATAGGAATAACATCACACAAAACATAGTCTTGTTATGGACCAATTGTGAAATCAACATAAGCCTTCTTAGTGACCATTACCTGCTGTTCTTGACTCACCCAAGTGACATTATAAGGACTAGGATGATCAAAAGTCTTCAACCCCAACTTATTCACCATTTCCCAAGAAACTAAGTTATCATGAGAACCTGAATCTACAATCAACTTGCATATCTTTCCATGGCTCAAACAATTAGTTCTAAAAATAGATACCTGTGGTGGTTGCTGCATCTTACCTCTTTCCACCATGAGCATCTCTCCATCCATCATTGGAGAGGCTGATGACATTTCTAGTTCTTCTGGCTTCTCCTCCTCTTGTGCCAAGTGAACTCGTATCCTTTCACTTATCAACACCATCCTTCTTAGGACAGTTGAAAGATGTGTTTCCCACCTCATTGCAGTGGTAACATCTGCCTGTGAACACTCCTCTTCCTGATCCAAATCTACCTCCACCTATATATCCACCTCTCTGTTCTGTAGGCAACTCCTTACCCTTCTCATTGCTGTTCTGAACTTCATTAGTAGGTTTGCCCCTACCTCTAGTTCCTCTTCCATAACCTCCTTGCCTTTCTTGCTTCCTCTTCACTCTCTCTTCAGCCCTGATGGCTAACTGAAAACACTCTCCAAGTGATTTTGGTACTGACAAACCAATCTCATCCTGCAAGTTATACCTAAGCCCATTAAGGTACCTTGCCACTTTCTCTTCTTCATCTTCCAGCCCACCTCTAATACTAAGCTTATGAAATTGCTCAGTATAGGACATAACATCCATGTCCTTCTATTTCAGATTCTGCCTCATCCTCTTTGTCTGAATGGAGTAATTAGATGGAAGGAATTGGTCTTTCATCATGTCCTTCATCCTACTCCAAGAAGTGATTTTTGATGCACCTCTAGCCATTCTCTCTGTCTGCACACTACTCCACCAGGTAAGTGTTGTTCCTCTTAGTTTTGTCTTTGCAAACTTGATCTTTTTCTCATCACTCATCTCCTCATATTCAAAAAAATTTTCCAGGGCATCTATCCACCCTAACACTTCTTCACTATCCATCTTCCCCTGATAGATAGGTAGCTCTATGTTTGCCTTAGTTCCACTTCCTTGGACTGCCTTCAGCAATCTTACAAACTTCTTTTCTTCAGCATCTAACTCATCCTCAGGAGGATTCTCATCTGCATCCTCATCTTCTTCTGACTCATTTTGTTCATCCTTTCTTGGATTCTTCTCTAATGCTTCCAATCTTGCCAAGATTGTTGCATTCTCCCTTCTTACTTGCCTCAGCTCTCTGTCTCTGGCAGCATCCTGTTCTCTTCTGTCCCTCAGCTCTTTCTCTCTTGCCTCTAAGGCTTCTCTCAACTCAGCATTCTCTCTTGCCATTTGGTTCTTTGGAGGCATCTTTACAAACTCTCACAAACCTTATCTTCTTCACAAGATCCACAACACCTTCAAGGATCTACTAGCTAGCTCTGATACCAAAAATGATGCAGAGCATCTAGGACAGTAGTAACATGATCATAACTCCACATGCAAAGATCTCTTAAGACAACCTTCAACACCATCTCCAACTTACTCTTGACACACACACAAAGAAGGAGGACTCAAAAACACCTTCCAAGATGCCAACTCCATCAAGGTTCCATCTAGATTTCTTGCCAAATCACTATACAGGGTCTGCAGGACACCAGCCTTATTCTACCTTCTCAAGACAGTCACAACCTTATGACTCCACTAGTAAACAGTCACACTATCTCCTTGGAGTAGTCTCCCTCTATGCAAACCCAATTCCTTTGTAACATATCAATCCATAACATGCACACATACCAATGTCTTCATTAGCAAAGCAATAACATGATGATCAAATCCATTACCTTCTTGATATGACTGCTGTCCTCCTCTGAACTCTTGATCATGGTTTCTGCAAGGTCATTTCACATGCCAAACTCACCTACACCATCTCCTGCCTCCCCTATCCTCACAAGACCTTGAAACAACTAAAATACAATCCATTCCATTGAACAAAGGCAGAAAATGGTCAATGGAATGGATAGAAATCCATCGGGTTGTTCAGTATTACCCTTATTCAGGGTTCCATCCTGTTCTCAGATCAAAGGTGATAACAGAGCTAAATAGGGGTGTTAAGAACCCAAACCAATTGCAAACAATAGGTAACTCAATGCTCTAAATAGCCATCACTAATACCATCCACCACTCAGTCGTACAAGTACGGATTTATGCAGAAAATAATGATTTTCTGGTTGTAACAGCGGGGTTTAGGGCAGTCAAGGCATCACAGAGATTTCACACACCTAGATTGATGTCAGGAGCCCAAACAAGGATCAACATAGAGCTAACTAATTCTACCATCCATCCACTATGTCCTTGTGCCATGACAGTGCCGTATAGGTACGAAATAATGTAGAAAAAAAATAGTAATTTCTGAGGTAAACAACAATTTAAAAGGCAGTTTGGAAATCTGCAATCATAGTCTATCTTCCTACGTTTCCAAGGATCAAACTCACCTCAAAAGGCAGCCAATACATCCACCTTCAGTTCTAAACATTTGACACTTCCCATCAATGCCGTACAATACAGTAGTACGGGCTACCAAAGCATGAAAAAAAATAGAAAAACAGGAAAAGGTAGCAAAAACAATGGTCTCTTTTATTTTTTTTGAGTTCCTCCTAATATATCTTTTACAATGAATCTTCCTTGGCTTAAAATAAGCCTCATTATTTACATGAGGTCGTTTGGGGGTCCAAGAAACTGCCCCACCATCGATTTCTTTCTTGAGTTTTAACTGCAGCCTTTGAAACTGTTTTTGGAAACTGTCTTTTTCTTTTTTTTGGACAGCAAAGACTATTTTTTCTATGTTTAAATGATGCACTCTCACTTTGGTAACCTTTGGATAAGGTTCAAACCTTCCTCTTAACCGTTGACATGCCTTAAAAGGCTTACAACATGGAAAACTTAAAATGACTACCTATGACAAACATTAAAACATAAATGACTAACCTATAACTGCCTTTTGACACAAGACTGTCCTCTACAACATGGAATAGATTCTTTTAGACATTTGGACATACTCCAAGTAAAAACATGGCATAAGCCTTATTATAACATGTAAATGGTCTCCAAGACCTCATTAAACAAAACAAAACAACTTGAACTTTAACCATAATTTAGACATCTAGGTGCTCCTGCACCAGTGAACTAGGTACTAGAGGATATGATTAGAATGTACGTCATGGATCAGTAGTCCCACTGGGAGGATTATTTGTACCTAGTAGAGTTTTCCTATAATAATGGGCATCACAATTCACTTGGCATTGCTCCTTTTGAGGCCTTTTATGGTAGACCTTGTAGGATGCCACTGAGTTGGTATTGACTCAAGGATCGAGATGCAATAAGACTTGAGTTGGTTTGCAAGGTGGAGAGGCAGGTGATCTAGATTCGTGAGCAGTTGTAGAGAGCACAAGATTGACAAAATAAGTATATAGATGCTAAGAGGATGGATAGAGAGTTTCAAGTTGGGGATAGAGTGTTCTTGCATTTTTGTCCACATAAGAGTTCTATCTGATATGGAAAAGGCTCTAAGTTGGCGCTAAGATTTGTTGGTCCCTTCAAGATTCTGGAGAGGATTGGTCCTATTGTCTACCGCTTAGCTTTGCCACCTAGCCTATCCTGTATCCACAACGTATTTCATGTTTTTGTTCTTAAGAAGTATGTGCCTGGTCTATCTCATGTTCTAGAATAGGATGCTTTATAGGTGGCGTAGGATGGGTAGTTAACTCTAGATCTCATTTGCATATTGGATCGTCGAACATGGGCACTATGAGGGCAGTAGCTAGATCAGGTCAGGGTCTAGTGGGACCATTACAATGAGGCTATTGCAACTTGGGAGGACACTGCTCGGATGAGGCCTTTATTTCCTTACCTCTTTGAGGGCTTCCAAGAGGAATTCCAATTCTAAAGGGGGAGGATGTGAGGCCTAGTTGGTCATATTATTGAAACTACTATTTAGAAACCTTGTTTTTGTTTTATTTTATTGAATATTGTTGCATATGTTGTCATTGATGTCAAAAGAGTGATGATCAAAGGAGTTGTGATGTGAAAAATTGATGTCAAAGGAGTAGTGATCAGAGGTGTTGTGATGTGGAAGGTATATTGTTGCATATGATGTCAAAGGAGTGGATGTCAAAGGAGTGGTGATAAGAGGTGTGATGTGAAAGATATGGTGATGAAAGACATGAGCATGTTGTTGGATCATTATCATTTGTACATAGTTGTACCATATCTTTTGAATTTCATGAATAGGTGAAGGTTGTTAAAGTGTTTTGATTGATTTTATGCATTTTTAATATGAAGACATGTCTATTGCACTATTTTGATAAAAGTAACCGGGAAGGGCCTGAACCCATGTACAAAAGCTAAAAAGGCAAACTGATCAAGTTTTACAAGAAGTAAAACACTAAACAACAATAAAAAATAGCATAAATAGAGAAAGGACCAACAGAGCCACCAAAAACAAAAGGACCAACAACAAACCATACTATTGATTTGCCATAGAGTTCAGACTACTAATTGCCTACCACTCTCTATTCAATAATTTTAGTTTGTCTTAAAAGGTGTTTTCCTCCATATCCCTATCCTGCTCTTCCTAGATCTTCATGCCGATCTGCTTACATTTAGCACTTTTTCTTTTAGCCCTTGTTCTGTTGGTTGGGCCAATAGTTGGCTAGTTCTGAATGCCCTGAGTAGTAACCCTTGTTTTGGCTTCTCTCATATCCCTTCGCTTCTCCATCTCCTCCTAAAAGACATATAGCATAGTTGATACAGGAGCATCCCTAGTTGAAGAGCAATCTTGCATCAACCAAAAACATTTGCACTTCAGTTTGTTTGCAGTTCAGTTTGTTTCTTTTTATTTTCCAGATCAGTTCAATCAGTTCAGTCAGAAGCAGTTTCTATATTTTGGTCTGTATTATACCACAATTGTATTTCACATCTTACAGAGCTGGACTTAGCATCTAAACTCATTCATCTACAACATATCCAAAATTTAGAGCATTTGGATCAAAAAATGGAAAGTTATCGCTATCAGAAGATCAACTATTTTCTCAGAACATAGCATACTGACAATATCTGATAATCAGCTAAAGGAGAAGACTTACGGAGCATTCCTCAACTTGTGGAGCCTAATGATACATCATTCATTGATCTTTGGTTTGTGGCTGACCTTCCTCGAGATCCACACATCATTCCATGCATTTGTGGAGGTGTTCCACATGATTAGGTCCGACCTATCCGTGTACACACGTTACAGCTCTTCATTGGAGTTTGTGATCTTCCTTGGCCGATGTGGAGGAATCTATTGTTCCAGAGATGATATACTGATGTAATAGATGACTAGGAAAGTAGTGAGCAATTGATTCATAATTCCTAGTTTTGGATTCTTTGCGAAGGAGCTTCAAAGCTATATCCTATGCATATTCTGATATTCTGTAATTAGGCCTATGAGCCCTAATTGTAAGCCCACATGACACTGACTAGTTTGTACTTGAATTCTATAATATACTGAATGACTGAAGATGCATTTGTTTCATATCTTTGATTTTTTTTCGGTTGTGTTTACTCTTGCTGCACGGTTTGGACAGTTCATTTCGTGAACCCTCCTACTGTGACTGCACCAAGTGGTATCAGAGAGAAAGTTCAAATCTTTGGGAGTGAATTGAGAGAAGTTGGTGAAAAAATTCTGTAAGATCTTATTGTGGACAGATCACTGAATCTGAGGTAGGTTACTTGTGTCGCAACAGATCATCGATTGTGAGGTGATTGTCACCTTATAGCTTGATTGTCGAACTTGAGGCAGTTTACACTAGATTCTAAGAAGAATGCCACCGAGGAGAATCCCTATTGTTGGAACAATGGCTGGAAGGATGGATGAGATGATGGAAATGATGTGAATTCGATTGGATGTTGTTGAGGAAGATAGGTGAAGAGGATTGACACTAAGACCTAATGTTGAAAGTGATGATGAAGAAGAATTTCAATCTGTTGAACAAATTGGAAAAACCCTAGGACACGATGAAGAAGAAGAATCATACGAAGTTAAGATGTTGTGAGCTATTTCAAAGATTGGAAAGAGATTGAGAGTTGATGTATTGAATTACACTATCAATTTGAACCCTGAAGAATTGATCGACTAGATAAATGACTTGGAAGAATACTTTGAATATGAAGAAGTTGAAGATCCAGAGAAGGTAAAATTTGCAAAGAAAAAGTTGAAAGGACATGCTACTATATGGTGGAAAGAAGTTCAGTTGGATAGAAACAGAAGAGGAAAAGAGAAGATTACAAAGTGGGATAGAATGGTGACAAAATTAAAAAATCAATTTATACCTGCTGATTATGAGTTAGAACTATTGCAAAGATTGCAAAACCTAAGACAAAAAGAGAAACCTATGGAGTATACTGAAAAATTTCATAAGATAATCATAAGGATAGGACATAGTGAAGAAAGCAAGGAGAAAGTGGCTAGATACATCAATGGACCAAGACTAAACATTCAAGAAGAACTGAGTTTGGTAAGAATGACATCTCTGGAAGAAGCATATCGGTTTGCCTTGAAAGTTGAAGAGAAGTTGAACAAGAGGCATTATCAGAGATAGAGAGGCAGAAGAGGTAAATTTTAGAGGAATAGAACATTTTCCAGAGGAGACATATCACATCTGGAGTAGAAAAAGTTTAACAACACATTTAAGAAGGATGACAGAGATAACAATGCATATCGGAGCAATGACATAAAATTTCATCACAGAGGTAATTACAATTCGCACCGAAATGAAGGACACAGAAGAGAGGGAAGAGGATTTGATAAGAGAACATTCAGAGGTACTTGTTTCAAGTGTGGAGGTAAAGGACATAGAGCATTTGAATATAATAAGGGGAGTACAAGTAAGAGAATAGATAATAGTGGAAGAGCAACCTATGTTGAAGAATAACCTATTGGATTACCCAGTTCAGTTGGTAAATCTGAGAAAGGAGAATCACTTGTGATGAGGAGAGCACTATTTCAAGTAGAGACAAATGAGGAACCACCACAAAGGAAGAGTTTGTTCAGAGCAAGATGCAAATATGGAGGTAAATGTTGTAAAGTTGTAATTGATAGTGGTAGTTCAGACAACCTAGTTTCAGAGGAGATGATGACTAAGCTAAAGTTGGAAAGATTGAAACATCCTAAGCCCTATCAGATAGCATGGATTCAGGATGATCATAAGGTACTGGTGAGTGAACAATTTTTGGTAAAATTTCATATTGGATCATATCATGATGAAGTCTTGTGTGATATAATGCCTATGGATGTATGTCATATCTTGTTGTCTAGACCTTGGCAGTATGATAGAAAAGCTATACATGATGGGAGAAAGACTACATATAATATAACATCAAATGGGAAGACAATTACCTTGATTCCTTTGGAAGATGATCCTAAGAATGAAGTATGTGGAAATGCTAGAATCTATTTGGTAGATGGAAGAAATTTTTTGGATGGTTTGAGACATGAGAATATGTGTTATGCCTTGATTCCTAAGAAGCCTGAAACATTGAAGGAGACTGAAGAATCACAACCGGAGGAGATAAAAGAGTTTCTAATTGAGTATGAAGTCATCATATCAGATAATGTACCTAAAGGATTACCACCTATAATGAGTATTATTCATCACATGGATCTTATACCAAGAGCTAGTTTGCCTAACAAAGAAGTACATATAATGACACCGGCAGAGAATGAAAAACTAAATACACAGATACAAGAGTTGTTGAGGAAAGGTTTGATCAGAGAAAGTTTGAGTCTTTGTGTAGTACCTGTAGTGTTAGCACCTAAGAAAGATGGAGAATGAAGAATGTGTACTGACTCTAGAGTAATAAACAAGATCACAGTTAAGTATAGATTTCCTTTACCTAGGATGGATGATATCATGGATTGTTTGAGTGGAGCAAGATATTTCACAAAGATAGACTTGAAGAGTGGATACCATCAGATCAGAATCAGAGAAGGAGATGAATGGAAGTCTACTTTTAAGACAAATGAAGGACTGTATGAGTGGTTAGTGATGCCTTTTGGATTGACAAATGCACCGAGTACTTTCACGAGATTGATGAATGAGGTCTTGAAGAAATTGTTGGGTAAGTTTGTGATTGTATATTTGGATGATATTCTAATTTTTAGTAAGACAAAAGAGGAACATTTATGGCATATTAGGCAAGTTTTGTAGAGGTTGAGAGAAGAGAAATTGCTGATAAACATCAAGAAGTGTAGTTTCATGAAGGAAGAATTGGTATACTTGGGAATTTGATTTCTGCAGAAGGATTGAACATGGACCCTGAGAAAGTAAGAGCAATTGTTGAATGGCCTACACCGGAGAGCATTGGAGAAGTTAGATCATTTCATGGATTGGCTAGTTTCTACCAGAAGTTCATTAGAAATTTCAGTTCAGTATGTAACCCTATGACAGAGACAATGGGAGGTGACATAAAAGACTTCAAGTGGACATCAGGAGTAGATAAAAGTTTTGAATTGTTGAAGTAGAAAGTGACAGAGCAACCTGTGTTGGCATTACCAGATTGCAATAAAGTATTTCAAGTAGATTGTGATGTAAGTGGGAATGCAATTGGAGCAGTGTTGAGTCAGGAAGGTAGACCAGTAGCATATTTTAGTGAGAAGTTGAATGATGCAAGGAGAAGATGTTCAGTTTATGATCAAGAGTTCTACGCCATAATTCAAGCCTTAAAGAAGTGGAGACATTATTTGTTGCCTAAGGAGTTTGTGTTGTGTACAGATCATCAAGCTTTGCAATATTTGAACAGTCAAGGAAAGTTGAATCAAAGACACATGAGATGAGTAGAGTTCATTCAGAGTTATACTTTTGTAGTGAAGCATAGGAGTGGAAAATAAAATAAACTTGCAGATGCATTGAGTAGGACAAGAAACTTGTTGACAAAGATGAGAGTTGAAGTGTTAGGTTTTGATGAATTGAGGAATGTGTATGAGGGAGACACTGATTTTGCAGAACCTTGGAAAGTATTCAAGGAACCTGTTGTGACATATATGAGCAAATGGTTGGACTATTTCATTCAAGAAGATGTTATTTAGAGGAAATTAGTTATGCATACCTAGAAGTTCAATGAGAGACAATTTGATCAAGAAGAAACATAGTGGTGGATTGGTAGGATATTTTGGCATTGATAAAACAGTGGCTTTGGTGAGTGAAAACTACTTTTGGCCTCAGATACATATGGATGTTAGGAAGTTTGTGCATAATTGTGGAGTTTGTCAAGTTGCAAAAGGGAGTAGTCAGAATACTAGATTGTATAAACCTTTGACAGTACTGGAGAGACCTTGGGAAGACATAAGTATGGACTTTGTAATGGGATTGCTTAAGACATAGAGAGGACATGATTCAATATTTGTAGTGGTAGATAGATTTTCAAAGATGGCTCATTTTATACCTTGTAAGAAAACAACTGATGCAGTGCATGTGGCTGATCTATTTTTCAAGGAAATTGTGAGATTGCATGGATTACCTAAGAGCATAATTTGAGACAAAGACACTAGATTTTTGGGCTATTTTTGGAAGACACATTGGAAGAAGATGAAGACAGATTTGAAGTTCAGTTCATCTTTTCATCCACAAATTGATGGACAAACAGAGGTGGTGAATAGGAGTTTGAGAAACTTGTTGAGATGTTTGGTTGGAGAGAAGATGGAGAGTTGGGATTTGATTCTTTCACAAGCAGAGTTTTCATACAATTATTCAGTGAATAGGAGTACTAGAAGAATACCTTTTGAGATTGTTACCAGAGTAAACCCTAGAGGAGTGACAAAATTAAGAGATATCAGTATTGCAGAAAAAGAGAAGTGCAGAAGTAGAGGAATTTGTAGGACATATGGAGACAGTGCATAATCTGGTGAAGAAGCATTTGGAGGATATGAACAACAAGTATAAGGAGAAAGCAGATGAGAAGAGAAGACACAAAGAATTTGCAGTTGGAGAAGAAGTGATAGTATACTTGAGAAAAAAGAGATTTTCAGTTGGCACTTATAACAAGTTGAAGATGAAGAAGTTTGGACCTTGTAAGATACTTAGAAAATTTGATTCAACAAATGCATATGAAGTGGAGTTATTGGAGACATTAGGTATTTCACCTATTTTCAACATTGCAGACCTATATTAGTATCATGAAGTAGAGTTCAGTGACAACATGGAAGAAGACTTGAAGAAGTAGTTACCACAACAAGCACTAAAGCATATTGAAGGCATTCTGGACAACAGAGTTAGATGTAACACTAGAGGAAGATAATACAAAGAATATCTTGTAAAGTGGAAAATTGGAAGAGGATTCATCATGGATTTCCCAGGCTGAGGTGGACTGTCTTGGTTTCCCTCTAGCCCCAACAAAGTGAGGGACTCTCTTTTTTAATAACCCCGGATGTCTGATGTAGGAGCATCCTTGGTTCAAGAGCAATCTTGCATCAACCAAAAACATTTGCATTTCAGTTTGTTTCTTTTTATTTTCTAGTTCAGTTTAGTTAGTTCAGTCAGAAGTAGTTTCTATATTTTGGTCCGCATTCTATTGCAGTTACATTTCACATCTTGTAGAGTTGGACTTAGCATCTAGACTCATTCATCTACAATATATCCAAAATTCAAAGCACTTGGATCAAGAACCAGAAAGTTATCGCTATCAGAAGATCAACTATTTTCTTAGAATAGAGCATCCTCACAATCTCTGATAATCTGCTAAAGGAGAAGACTCGTAGAGCATTCCTCGACTTGTGGAGGCTAATGACACATCATTCATTAATCTTTAGTTCATGGCTGACCTTCCCCAAGATCCGCACATCATTCCATGCATTTACGGAGGTGTTCCTCATGATTAGGTCTGACCTATCCATGTACACACGTTATAGCTCTTCATTGGAGTTTGTGATCTTCCTTGGCCGACACAGAGGAATCTATTGTTCTAGAGATGATATATATTGATGTAATAGATGCCTAGGAAAGTAGTTAGCAATTGATTCACAATTCCTAGTTCTGGATTCTTTGTGAAGGAGCTTTTGTGCATATTATGATATTTTATAATTAGGCCTGTGAGCCCTAATTGTAAGCCTGCATGATGCCAGCTAGTTTGTACTTGAATTCTATAATATACTGAATGACTGAAGTTGCATTTGTTTCATATCTTTGAGTTGTTTTCCCTTGTGTTTACTCTTGCTACAATGTCTAGACAGTTCATTCTGTGAACCCTCCTACCGTGACTCCACCAGTAGTGGCTGAGTTCTTAATAGTTTCCCTGCTAAACTCCACTATCTTAGCCATGTTTTTCTTTATTTTCTATTGATTAGCCTTAATTTTCACTATTTCATCCTCCATGATCTCCTATTTCTCAAATTTTCTAGCCAAGTTCTCTACTTCACCTTACAACTCATCTTCACTGTCCTTATGCCACTCAATCGTCTCAAGCTAAGTAATCACCTTAAGATGCTGGATCTTATGCTTTGCATGATGCATTTGCGCCAATTGCCACTTTAAGACCTAGTTTTGCAGGTCAAAGGCCTGGTAAAGAGTGGCAACATTCTCCACCAACTGGTTGCAAGAATTTTAGTCTTTCTTCAAAGCCCCTTGGGCATGCTAACTGATCGGATGAGAAGTAACCTGAATCTTTTTAGGAGGGAGTTCCTGGCCCTTAAGTTTCAAACTTTGGTTTTCTATAGTTTCAGTACTCTCTCTTACCAATGTTGTGACTGAGTTCCTCACCAACAAGGGTTTCTTCTCTAATTTTTTCCTTACCTTTGTCCTCTCTGATTTTATCCTTACTTTTGATATTCCTAGGCTGGGCAGGAGAAAGACTCTCAATTTCACTCTTCCTTTTTAATTGACCCCCCTTAGCACTGATGTCCTTTCTAACTCTGAGATTAGGTTTGCTAGGGGTATCTTCTAACTCAATCCCTATACTGGTCTCTCCAACAGTACCAAAGATTTCCTCTTGCCAATCTTCTGGGTCCCTTCCTCCTCAACAGAGACCACTTTGGCATTATCTTTCCCTTTTCTCTGAGTAGGGTAAATAAACTTAGCCATGCCCTTACCCTTGATCCTATCTCCCTTGGCAGGGGGTCCTTACTGGTTTGCATAATGTTTTTGCTAGAAGATTCACTAGTAACCTTGCCTAAACTGTACTCAGTATCCTTATTATTCATGCAAGTCTTCTTGGATAGGGTTTTAGAAGCAGAGGCTTCATAAGTTTTGGCAAGAAAGAACCCCTCTTCCCTAGTAAGGGTTTCTTCCTAAAAAGCATGCTTGTTACCTCCCAAATTTCTCCTAGTAACTTCAGGAATTTTCTCTACCAACTGAGGGTTGTAGATTTTAGGTTTGAATGCTAGAGCTAGGGTTAAAGATAATTCAAATTTATATAGAGCATAGATTAAGCTTTGATGTAGGGGAAGGGTCTTTTCACCTAACAACACTTTTTGCACAGAGTCCTCTAAGGACATGAAAAGCTAGTAAGGGAAATTTATCTTCATTTCATGTCAAAAATGATTGAGAAGAGGAAAGAGATATGCATGGAATTTTTTAAACCTGCCCTCTAAAGTTACATACCTCATCAATACTTCTGCTACCCTCTTCCAAACCCCTGTAAGATCTTCATGATTGAACCCATTATGAAGCCTTTGAACATTCTCACCATTTTGGAGGAATTTCTTCATGTCCTCTTGATAATTACCCTTAACCTTTCTTGGTATTCTAGATCATTCCATACGCAGGCCTGTCACCTTGGCAATCAGCTCCTCTATAGCCCTGAATGATATCCTTCTGACATAAACCTCCCCTGCCTTCCAAGAAGAAGCAAATTTCCTAGACAGAATAATGTCATACCCATTCATGGTCTCTGTTACCACCTGTATGAGCAGTCTGGTTTCAATTGAAAAATGCAAAAAATTAGTTAAGGTACAAGTGGTGTTTGTATATACATGCAGGTCAAAATGTGTGTTGGCGGGTGAAAAATCTCCATCGGTCTTCAAAAAATGGTAAAAATGAGTTGTATGCATTTCTAAATGCATATCGGGTTGCATATACATTGGGGGAATCTTCTAAAAGATTTTGGGAATATTCGCCATTTGTATATCGGCCCTGCTTGTATATCGGGCTTGTATGTGGAACATGCAAGCGAAATATACAATGAAATATGTACAAGGGTGAATGTATCTCTAATATACAAGTCAACATGCAGGCGTTGAAAGATGCAAGGAAAGTATGCATTCATCGAATATTTCGTCGCAGATTCTGCAGTTGTATAAAGGGGTTTGTATATTTGTGTTTGTATATTTGACATATAAACAAATATACATTTGCTACAGTGCGGCGGAGGTGATGCATGTGGTAGGGCCCGCAGGCATATACAAATAGGTTTGTATTTTCAGCATGCAGGAGAAGTAGATACAAGGTTGAATGTATGTTTGACATACATTGGCGACATACAAGAGGGAATCTATATCGCATATCCTAAAAGATTCCTTGCTTGTATGTTAGGGGATTTGTATGTTTGCATATACAGGCCGATATGCAAAAGGAGAGACATGCAATCCGGACGTGATGGAGGAATAAGGTGCAGCGAATGAAATTTGGCGTCCATGGGTTGTATAAAGCGCTTGTACATACTGATATACAAGCCGATGTGCGGTAAAAGGGATACAAGCCAGATTTGAACCAATTTTCAAATTGTTCTATAAACTTTGGGGTCCGCCTTGTATATCAGACAGTTGTATATGCATTTTGCATATACATGGATTTCGAAAGGTGAACAAGTGGTGTTTGTATACGCATTTCAGCATGCATATGCAAAAGTGATAAAGGCAAAATAAAGGTGCGAAAGGCCAGTGATAGAATCATGGGGTGCCCACGTGGCACGATTTCGTTGGCTGGTGGCTCTTCATACATATTTTGGGACCGTTGATCTTGGCGATGGGTTTTCAGATCGACGGTCGGGTTTTGAGCTTTCGGTGATGGTTTTTTCCTTGTGTCCGCGGTCGTTTTTGAGTGGGAATTTTCCATGGGTGCGCTGTTACTATTTCCGAGAGGAGCTGCTGGTGGTTGATCCATTAATGGCTGGATTGTAGACATGCATGGGCCGATGGTTGAATGGTCAAGTACTAGGTTTTATGATGGAGAGTCTTCCAGTGGCGGCACAGGGCTTGAGCTCAACCACTCCTCGCCCTCCTCTTGCTTCTTCCCATTTTGTCCCCTGCTACATTTATTATTTTGAGCGCCATCTCTAGTGCATTGTCTGGCGGGAATTTTGACCTTGTCATGTAATTAATTTCTGTGAAGTACACTTTCTTGTTGTTTTAAGCAAACGGTGTTACTCTTTTGTGGTTGTTGAAAACTGGACAGGTTTTGGTGCTGCAGTAGGAATACAACTTTTGGTGACTCTGTTTCAGGTGTCTCGTGAGTTTATGAATTGTATGTTGTATGTATTATACACAGAATCATCAATTTCATGTTGATTTAAATGAGTAATGCTCCATTGCATGTGTTTTGTTATTTGTCTCCAAACTGAATGTGTTTTTTCTTTTGACTCTGAACATCTAAGGGGGTGTTATAGATTCTAGAATATAGGTTTTCGATATTGAATACTTAGTCTCTTACTTCTGCTCAAGGAGTAGATTGAATGTTTTGGATTAAGTGTTAAGAAGAATACATTGCAGTAAGGATGTTGGTAAGCAGAAATAACTAAATACTCTTTCTTGGGTATTGTCTGTAAGGCAGACATTTCAGAAGCCCCTTGAAATCTGATTATTGTCTCAAGTCTGTGGTAGATATTCACATATATATGTCTATTGACTCCGAGCCTTGGATAGGCACCAATCTGGTCTGGTATCTCTGTTGTAACCCAAAGTCCTAGTTTTACATCCAGATATAAATCAAACTCAAACTTCATAAACAAACATTTTAGGATTTTAGAAGTAGTTTTAGAATCCAAAATCCTCTGTCTACAACTGAATATAGGCCCAAAGCTAGCCCCTTTGTACTTATCTCACAGTTTTGGTCTGCTTAATAGAGGATTTATCTGCTTTATGTCAGCATCCCAGCCCTTTCATAGCATATCTCATGGATGTTGAATAGGGAATACCCCCCTTGGTTCTGCAGAGCCTAAAGAAGAAGAGGAGATATCTATAGAGTCTATCTCCTATACTGTTAGCCGCTGGCCCAGGAATCCTATTGATCATTGATGGCAACCTTGTAGGGATAACTAGGAGTAAGCATCCAGTCGGATTGAGAAGTAACAGAAATTGGTGACTCTTCTGGGGACTTGTAAAAGAACCCTGATTTTCAAAAGAAGACAATTCCTAGTAATAGGTGGCGACTCCGAACCAATCTCCCAATCGATAAAGTAAAATTTGTATGCAAGGGAGAAGATCTCAGCGTAATACTCTGTTTGAAGAGTTACCCATAAAGGTGATGTATAGGAAAAAAGGGACTGTACGAGCCAGTCAGGATGGTTCTCCTAGCCCCAGGAAAAATAAATTTATTCAGGACAATCCAGGATCTTCAGAGCAGACAATACCTTTTTTTTTAACACTGAGGCTGAAACTCAGAATGTGTATGAGAGACAACAGGGTGGTGGATTGAGAATAAGGTCAGAAGTGTTTCAAGAATGCCCTTTCCATGACTCCCCTGACAGATTTGAAGAAGCTGAATCCCTAAGGGATGATGATAATGATGATCAGAATGTGGCAAAACCATCCTCTTCTATGCCTAGAGAGGAGGAACTAGCTGATGAAATTAAGAGCTTAAGGGTAGAATTAGAATATCTGCAAGTAGTGAAAATCAGAGATGACATGAGACAGAAAGTGCAAGCCCTGAGAGTTGCTCAGAATGATTCAATTCCTACCCTTGAAAATACAAATGTGCAGAGAAATCAACAAAGGAATGAGGTCCAGGATCAGCACGATAATCAAAGACAAAATGCAAATAACATAAGAGCTCCATTAAATAATGTAAGAAATCAGAATGCAAATAGAAATGCAAATGCTAATCAATTTGGTAGACAGCCAATGCAGTTGGACAGATTCAGACAACTAGTTTTTGATGGCATTCCTAGTTATCCAAATCCTATTGACAAACATGTGAGGCTGCAAGTGCCTAAATTTTCAGGAAATAATACTGTGTCAGGTGAAGACCATCTAAAAGCTTTTCAGAATATCATGGACAACTTCGAGGTTGAGCATGAGGATGTTTTCATGAAATCATTTATGCAATCCTTAGTTGATGAAGCCAAGGAGTGGTACAAAGGTCTGCCTGACAGAAGCATTTCATCATGGGATGAATTTAGGAGAATATTTAAAGAACAGTATGGTGACAAAACTGATCCTAGTTTCTTCATTAATGAATTCATTGGCATTGCCAAAGGATCAAATGAACAAGTTGCTAATTTCAATGCTAGATTCATGAAGGTATTGAACAAATTGCCACATGACTTGAGGCCTAATGAACCTATGTGCATAGTGTTGTACATAAATGCTTTTGATGCCAAGACAGCTTATGGATTAAGAGACAAGGGACTTCACAGCCTCAGGGATGCCTTCAAAATAGCAACTAATATTGAAAATAATAGGAAGGCGTCTGGTAAGACAAATAGAAGGGATGATGTGAAAATTCTACAAAATCCAAACACTAAATCTCAGAGTATCTAAGGTAATGCATCTACTTCTAAGGATAAAATAGATAAATTAACAAATGTTGTTAGATAAATTAACAAATGTTGTTAAGGACTTGAGTTATAGAATAGCTAAAAATGAAAAGGGGATAGGTCCTGATAGGCCAGTTTACCAAAGGCAAGAAAGAAGACCATCATTACATGATATGCCGTATCATACTAATTGGCATGATGGTAAACCCGTCCTCCCGCACAATAATACAAATCTAAGAGCTCAGAATACAAAGGAAACACCTGATCCTTTGAAGAAAGCTGTTAATATGGTTGATGACACCCCATGGTGTATCATATGCCAAATGCCTCACAGTCACAATGTCTGATTGCTCAGTCTTTATACAATAATGCTGTTGCCTGTGATGAGTGCAATGAGCCGCATTGCACGGAGGATGATAATGTCAATATGCTGTCTACAAACAGAGGATACTCTTTTCATGATGCTAATGCAAGTGTAGATGATGAGATGCAGGTCTATCAATAGTTTCCTTATGACGAAGATGAGGAAGACAGCTACACTTATGCTAAGGATTCACACAACTTTATGAATAGTTTGAGGAGACCTTCTGATGAAGAAATTAGAGCCCTCACAGCTATAGCAGTAGCTCAAGTCAAAAGTAATTACAATCTCAGGGTAAAGCTCAGGTAAGCAGCTCACCTCAACCAGAGAACACTTTTGTGGGCCAACCTGTGCACAGTCATAAGGGGACTGAAACATATAAGAAACAATGGAACAATAATAAACAAGGTTTTAAGCAAAAAATAGGTTATGATTCTCAAAAAATAGAAAATACAGTTCCCCAGGTTGAGGATCAAAATAGAAATTCTCAGAGCAAGAACGATAGTCAAGGAGCCATAAAACCTAAAGCTGGATCATCTTAGGATAGAGGTAAAATGGTGGAGCAAGCTACAACTGTTATTCAAAATTATGCTTCATTTGACATCACTCAGGTCTTGTCTCAAATAAAAGTCTCTGTTCCACTAATGGAACTGATGAAAGTAGAAGAGTTTAGAAATAAGGCTGTGTCCTTAATCTCAGGAACTGTCAGATCAAGCAAAAAGATGAGTCTCAGAGTAAGAAATAGGCCCTATATATTGATGAGGATGAAGTTCCTGAAGTATATTTGGGGATGACCATGACAAAGTGCCCTTCACAAGTGGAGCCATTTTATGTCTCCCTTGTCATAAATGGAAGAATAATTAGAAACTGTATGCTCGACTCAGGAGCATCCACAAACATCATGCCTTTGGCCATCTTGCAGCAAGCTGGATTAAAGATAGATAAGTCATGTGGGAAGTGCTATGCCATGGATGCTAGGGAGGTACCTGTCATCGGAATTATGAAAGATGTCAATTTCAGACTGGCAGCATATCCTGAAAAGACCTACAAAATGAACATAACAGTTGTTGATATCAAACCACAGTATGGCATGTTGTTGTCAAGAAGGTGGGCAGCGTTGATTGGTGGAAGTATGCAATTAGATCTATCATATGCTATGATCCCTATGAATGGTAGGAATGCCAAACTGATCAGGGAGGAAAGATCATCAGAGATAGTGGAGAATCAAGAATCAAAGGAACATATATGCTTTGTGAACACCGACTGATAATTTCAGAGTTGTCTCAGATGTTAAAGAAGGTAAAAAGGGAGACATGTGCATTCAAAAGTCTGATCAACAGGGCCTCTAGACCATGTATTTTGATGGAGCTTGTTCGAAGGAAGGCTCTGGTGCTGGGATTGTATTTCTGTCTCCATCTGGTAAACTTCAAAAATTCTCTTTCTTGTTGAAGTTTGCCTGTACAAATAATATTGCAGAGTATGAGGCTCTGTTATTAGGATTGAATGTCGCTTTGAGGCATGGAATTAAGATGCTCAAGGTGTTTGGTGATTCAGAGCTTATTGTTTCCCAAGTTAGAGATAAGTATGCATCAAAAAATAAGAAATTAAAACAATATAAGCATGTTGTTTGGGATACAATTGAATTGTTTGATGCATTTTCAATAAACTGGATAGAGAGATCAAAGAATGTCAGGGCAGATTTTCTAGCTAATGTAGCTATAAGGACAGATGATACAACTCTATTAGATGTTATCGATGTTGAGATCAAACTCAGGCCTACAGTGCCAGATAATGTGTGCAGCTGGCAAGTATTTGATGATGATAAAGATTTACTGAGATTTTTGCATTGTATTGATGAATATGAGAACCAGGAAATGGATTTTTAGAATTTTGTAGAGGTAGTAGATGTGAAAGAAACTCTCCTAGGGAAGGAAGTAATTCAGCTAAAGACAAATAAAATCCCTAGAGGGCTAGTTGCTTTAGAGAGAGCTTTTGACAATAGGGACCAACTCATCACAAAGTCATCTCCAACAAACAAGAATGATTTAGAGGAAATAAACTTGGGAACATCTCATGCTCCCAAAAAGGTGTACATCGGTAAACAACTCAAACCACATATTAGAAGTATGCTGGTTGCACTACTTAGGAAATATAAGCATGTGTTTGCTTGGTCATATGAGGACCTGAAAGCTTATAGAGAGGATTTATTTCAGCATGAAATCCCTTTGAAGCCTGGAGCTAAACCATTTAGACAAAAACAGAGACCTATAAATCCAACTTTAGCTCCAAAAATGTAGGAAGAACTTATGAAACTTAGGGAAGCTAGAATAATCATGCCTATCAAACATTCAACTTGGGTGTCTAACCTTGTCCTAGTTAGAAAAAAGAATGGTGACATAAGGCTTTGTGTAGATTTTAGAAATTTAAATATATCTTCTTTGAAAGACAACTATCCATTGCCAAATATGGAGGCCATGTTGCAGAAGGTGACTGGTTGTGAACTTCTATCCATGATGGATGGATTTTCAGGGTATAATCAAGTGAAAGTGAAGGAATCAGAACAATTTAAGACTGCTTTCACTACTCCATGGGCAACCTATGTATATGTAAGGATGCTGTTTGGACTGACAAATGCAGGTGCCACATTTCAAAGGGTAATGGATGTTACTTTTGCAGGATTGATTAATTCAATCTTGGCTGTATATCAGGATGATTTGACTGCCTTTTCAAAAAAGGAAGAACAGTACTATACACATTTAGAGCAAATTTTTATTAGAGCATTAGAGTATGGCATCTCACTCAACCCAAAGAAATGTTCTTTTGGGGTTGTGGAAGGAAAACTGCTTGGACACATTGTTTCCAAGGATGGAGTTAGGATTGATCCTGAGAGGGTGGCTGCAATTGACAAAATTCAGATCCCTAAAACAGTAAAAGGTGTTTAGTCCTTCTTTGGACAGATTAATTTTGTTAGGAGATTTGTTCCTAACTTTGCAGAGACCACCAAGGGGATCTCTAAAATGCTGAAGAAGAATGCAATTGTCAAATGGGAAGATGAAGCAACCAAATCATTTCAAGATATAAAAGAGGCAATAAAGATGGCTCCTGTACTAAAATCTCCTAATTTTTCCAAGCCATTTCAATTGTTTTCATTTGCTTCTTTCCATACTATTGCTGCATGCTTATTGCAGAAAAATGAAGAAGGGTTTGAACAACCTATAGCTTTCTTTAGCAGGTCATTGCAGGCCGCTGAATTGAAGTACGATATAATGGAGAAGCAAGCATATGCATTGGTTAGAGCAGTGAAGAGCTTCAGGCCTTATTTGGTGGGCTCTTAGATAATTGCATATGTGCCTCATGCAGCAGTCAAGGATATCTTCACTCAGCAGGAGGTAACTGGAAGAAAATGCAGGTGGATAAATAAACTACAAGAATTCAACATTGAAATACAGATTACAAAGCTGGTGAGGGGACAAGGTTTGGCAAAGGTAATGACAGAATCAAATCTAGAAGCATGCCAGGTGAACGTGGTGCAAAATAAAACTATCAGTGTATCAGAATCTGATTGGTATAAGGACATTGTATATTACTTGCAGAATTTGAATTGTCCTTCCCACTTTAGTGATAGTTAGAAAAGGACTTTGAAGCTACATGCAATCAAATACATAATTCTTCAGGGAGAGCTGTATTGGAAGAAACCTGAGGGTGTACTACTCAGATGTGTGAATGTGGATCAGGCTGCTAATATTTTGAATGACCTACACATAGGAGGATGTGGTGGACATCACGCTGCCAAGACAACAACCCACAAAGTTCTTAGAGCAGGATATTGGTGGCCAACTCTTTTCTCAGATGCACAAAAGTTGGTAAGAAAATGTGATCCTTGCCAAAGGTTCTCAGGAAAGCTAAAATATGGAGGTGCCTTGCCCCTTAGGATTATAACTGTAGAGACCCCATTTCAGTAGTGGGGAATTGATTTTATAGGGGAAATCTCAAAAAAATCAAGTGGAGGACACAGTTGGATTCTGGTTGCTACTGATTATTTTACCAAATGGGTTGAAGCCATTCCAACTAAGAAATCTACGAGCAAGGTGGTGATGGATTTTGTTTTGGAGCACATTATTATCAGATTTGGAGTGCCAGCTACAATTGTCACGGACAATGCCATGTGCTTCAAATCTGGAGATCTTGTTGATTTCTACAACAAATATGGGATCAGTCTGTCATATGCATCACCATATCACCCACAAGGAAATGGTCAGGCAGAATCAAGCAATAAGAGCCTCATGAAAATCATTAAGAGAATGCTAGATAAGAGCAAGAGGGTATGGGATTCAAAGTTAAAGATAGCACTGTGGGCCAACCGGATGACAGTGAAGGAATCAACTGGAAGGTCACCTTTTGAGTTAGTGTATGGTGCACCAGCTAGGCTACCTGTGCACAACCTTTTGCCAGTTTACAGGTTTTTACAAGAGAATGATACGGAGATCGGGGACCCAATGACTGAAAGAATCAATCAGCTAGTTGCATTGGATGAAATCAGAAGAGAGGCACACATGACAAATATCAAGAAATAGCAAAAGATGAAATATCTGTTTGATAAGAGAGCTACAAAAAGAAAGTTTCAGAAAGGTGATTTGGTCCTTGTATGGAATGGAAGGAACCAGGATAAGGGTAAACACGATAAATTTGAGCCCTTATGGGTGGGCCCATACCAAATCAGCGACACTCATGGAGGAGATTCTTACTTTCTCCAGGCCCTAAGTGGTGAATTTTTAGAATTGTCTGTGCATGGTCAGTTCCTAAAGTTCTACTTCTTGTAATGGTTGTCTTGCGTGCACGTTGTAAACTAAATGTAAATATTTTGTACATGCCTTGTATAGTCGGTCGTGTTTTGCATTTTGGGTTGTCTGGTCTGCCCCGGAGTGGTCTGGTCCTCATTGCAGTCTTGTGCCTGCACGTCCCCAATCAGAGCCTATGTTACCGCCTGTATGAGCAGTCTGGTTTCAATTGAAAAATGCAAAAAATCAGTTAAGGTACAAGTGGTGTTTGTATATACATGCAAGTCAAATGTGTGTTGGCGGGTGAAAAATCTCCATTGGCCTTCAAAAAATGGTAAAAATGAGTTGTATGCATTTCTAAATGCATATCGGGTTGCATATACATTGGGGGAATCTTCTAAAAGATTTCGGGAATATTCGCCATTTGTATATCGACCCTGCTTGTATATCGGGCTTGTATGTGGAACATGCAAGCGAAATATATAATGAAATATGTACAAGGGTGAATGTATCTCTAATATACAAGTCAACATGCAGGTGTTGAAAGATGCAAGGAAAGTATGCATTCATCGAATATTCTATCGTAGATTCCGCAGTTGTATAAAGGGGTTTGTATAGTTGACATACAAACAAATATACATTTGCTACAGTGCGGCGGAGGTGATGCATGTTGTAGGGCCCGCGGGCATATACAAACAGGTTTGTATTTTCGGCATGCAAGAGAAGCAGATACAAGGTTGAATGTATGTTTGACATACATTGGCGACATACAAGAGGGAATCTATATCGCATATCCTAAAAGATTCCTTGCTTGTATGTTAGGGGATTTGTATGTTTGCATATACAGGCTGATATGCAAAAGGAGAGACATGCAATCCGGATGCGATGGAGGAATAAGGTGCAGTGAATGAAATTTGGCGTCCATGGGTTGTATAAAGCGCTTGTATATGTTGATATACAAGCCGATGTGCGGTAAAAGGGATACAAGCCAGATTTGAACCGATTTTCAAATTGTTCTATAAACTTTGGGGTCTGCCTTGTATATCAGATAGTTGTATATGCATTTTGCATATACAGGGATTTTGAAAGGTGAACAAGTGGTGTTTGTATACGCATTTCAGCACGCATATGCAAAAGCGATAAAGGCAAAATAAAGGTGCGAAAGGCCAGCGATAGAATCATGGGGTGCCCACGTGGCATGATTTCGTTGGCTGGTGGCTCTTCATACATATTTTGGGACCGTTGATCTTGGCGATGGGTTTTCAGATCGATGGTCAGGTTTTGAGCTTTCGGCGATGGTTTTTTCCTTGTGTCCGCAGTCATTTTTGAGCGGGAATTTTCCATGGGTGCGCTGTTACCATTTCCGGGAGGAGCTACTGGTGGTTGAGCCATTAATGGTTGGATTGCAGACAGGCATGGGTTGATGGTTGAACGGTCAGGTACCAGGTTTTATGACGGAGAGTCTTCCAGTAGCGGCACAGGGCTCGAGCTCAACCACTCCTCGCCCTCCTCTTGCTTCTTCTCGTTTTGTCCCCTGCTAGATTTATTATTTTGAGTGCCATCTCTGGTGCATTGTCTGGCGGGAATTTTGACCTTGTCATGTAATTAATTTCTGCGAAGTACACTTTCTTGCTGTTTTAAGCAAACGGTGTTACTCTTTTGTGGTTGTTGAAAATTGGACAGGTTTTGGTGCTGCAGTAGGAATACAACTTTTGGTGACTCTGTTTCAGGTGTCTCGTGAGTTTATGAATTGTATGTTGTATGTATTATGCACAGAATCATCAATTTCATGTTGATTTAAATGAGTAATGCTCCATTGCATGTGTTTCGTTATTTGTCTCCAAACTGAATGTGTTTTTTCTTTTGACTCTGAACATCTAAGGGGTGTTATAGATTCTAGAATATAGGTTTTCTATATTGAATACTTAGTCTCTTACTTCTGCGCAAGGAGTAGATTGAATGTTTTGGATTAAGTGTTAAGAAGAATACATTGCAGTAAGGATGTTGGTAAGCAGAAATAACTAAATACTCTTTCTTGGGTATTGTCTGTAAGGTAGACATTTCAGAAGCCCCTTGAAATCTGATTATTGTCTCAAGACTGTGGTAGATATTCACATATATATGTCTATTGACTCCGAGCCCTGGATAGGAACCAATCTGGTCTGGTATCTCTGTTGTAACCCAAAGTCCTAGTTTTGCATCCAGATATAAATCAAACTCAAACTTCATAAACAAACCTTTTAGGATTTTAGAAGTAGTTTTAGGATCCAAAATCCTCTGTCTACAACTGAATATAGGCCCAAAGCTAGCCCCTTTGTACTTATCTCACAGTTTTGGACTACTTAATAGAGGATTATCTGCTTTATGTCAGCATCCTAGTCCTTTCATAGCATATCTCATGGATGTTGAATAGGGAATACCCCCTTGGTTCTGCAAAGCCTAAAGAAGAAGAGGAGATATCTATAGAGTCTATCTCCTATACTGTTAGCCGCTGGCCCAGGAATCCTATTAATCATTGATGGCAACCTTGTAGGGATAACTAGGAGTAAGCATCCAGTCAGATTGAGAAGTAACAGTCTCAATGTATTAAGTGAACTTGCCTCTCAAGAATATTTCATAGCTCAATGTCTTCCTTGATTCTTTCATACCTAGTAGGTTCAGTTTGAAGGAGGTCACCACTCATCTTGTAGAACCTAGAATCCTTAGCACTCCAACTAGCTCTGAAGGTATCCAGGCTGAGAAAAATCTAGATACACTGAACAAGAAAGGCATAAGGAGTGAGACATTTCAAGCCATGATTAATGGTAGTCCTTTGGCTGAGTTTCCTTGTGTAACTAGTCCCCTTCTTTGTAGGGGCATTAATTGCTTTAAGTTGGATTGGCTTCTTCATTGCAAATAATGTTTTTAAATATATCAGGGATGACCTCTCCCAAACTCCAATTTAGGATTTCATTGACCTTAGTACCAATGTTAGCTAAGGTATCAACTTTAATATTTCTTTGTCTAAAAATATGACAATATTCAACTTTCTCCAGGGTATTCAACTTGATTTTTCTTAACTCAATTAGGTCCTTAAGAGACCAATTGGGAGTAGCATTGGATTAGAGCATGCTTATTACATTTTTAGAATCCCCTTCCACAATCTTCTTTACTCCGGATCCATGGCCATACAAATACCTTGGTATGCTGCATAGGCCTCCATGAAGTTGTTTGTCTATATTCCCATATTCCCTGCATATGCTCCTAGTATCCTTCCTTCACTATCTCTTAATAGACCACCCCCACCTGCTTGAGCTGGGTTCCCTTAAGAGGCCCCATCGAAATTGAGTTCGAGCCATCTGGGGTCAGGGGGGTTAGGTATTCTTTCTACTGATTTTCTTGTTTTGATCTACCTGATTGAGTTTCTCACTTAGCCCCCATTTCTTAGCTATGATGCTTTCCTTAGCTAAGGGGTTATGGTTAGGAGCTTTAAGTTCAGAAACTTCAACATTTGTAGTGATTTTAAGTTTGATAATCTCTGCAGTAACTTTCCATTTCCTCTTCTCCCCTCTAAAGATCCTATTGTTTCTTTCTCCCCATATTCCCCAACTAAAATATAGCAAAGACTGCCACCATAATTCCTTGATTAGAGGATGTTTGTAGGGTGAAGCCCAACTTTTAGTTATTTTCTTTGCATTTCCCTACCAAGCCCAACTGAGAAGGAAATTACTCAAAAATTTTTGTCTAACTTTCCACACAAATCTACAGTGGAAAAGCAAATGGTCAACACTCTCTTCAGCCTTTTCACAAAACACACATCTGTTGGCAATTTGGAAACCTCATTTTTGGAGATTATCAACCATAAGGATTCTATAGTGGTTGGTTTTCCACCAAAATTTTTTTACCTTGCAGATAGAATTGTTGTCCCAAATTTGTCTCCAGTTGAATCCCTGCCATCCGGTCTTGTCTAAGTTGTTATACCCAAACTTAACTGTGTAATTGTCTGATTTGTCTTGTTTCCATATTAACTGGTCCTCCAAGAATTTACTATGAAATCTATGGCTTTTTGGGATTTTTTACAAGGTTTCATCCGTAATGTTCAATAGATAATCAAACTCTGCCTTGTTGAAGATCCAAGTCTTTTTTCAATCTTTCAATGTCTCGTAATTGTAGACTTTCCCTCCCATCTTATTCTGAAGGATGCTTTTGATAGTTGAGCATATGGGATGATAATCTAGTGGAGGGGAGGATATCCAAGGGTCCTCCTAGAATCTAACTATGTTTCCTTTTCCCACATTCTAGAAAAGAACCTCAAAGAGAGTGCTTTTAGACTTCACTATATTGTTCCAGATGGAGGACCCCGTTGGGAGGATTTGGGAGTGCATGAGGGATAGACCTCCAGTATTATTTAGATACTTAGCCTTCATATTTTTTTTTTCCAATCAGTGTCATCAAACATTAGACTCCACCACACCGTGGCCAATAAATCTTTGTTGCGCATAGACAAATTTTTGACACCTAGGCCGCCTCTATTTTTAGGAGTGCAGACCACATCCCAAGCCACCAAAGATAATCTCTCTTTCTCCTCGGTTACACTCCAAAGGAATCTTATTTGAATTTGTTCAATTCTATTAATAATAAATCTTGGTAATTTGAATAAGTATAATATATAAACTGGGGCACTTTGCAAGGAGGCTTGGAGAAGTTGTAGTTTTCCAACATGACTAAGAAGGGAGCCTTTCCAAGCAACTAGTTTTCTCTACTTTTTTTCAATTAGAGTGTTCCATTAGAGTTTAGGGAGCTTCCCCCAAGCTAGAGACATTCCAAGGTAAGTCTCTGACATTTCCTTAACCTTGCAATTATGGACATTTGGAATTTTCTTCTGCAACTTTGGGTGTGTATTGAAAAAGAAAATGCCACTTTTTTCAAACTTGATCTGCTACCCAGACACTAAGGCAAAATTGTTGAGGATGTCCTTCCATTATCAAGCTTCCTTAAGGGTGGCTTCTCCCAGTAGAATAGTATCATCCACAAATTTTTGGTGGGAAGAAGGTTGCAAAATAGAGGCAGGCTTAAATCCTTTTAGCTTGCCTATCCGGGTATTGTTTTCTATTGTTCTTCCCAGAACATCAACCATTTTAATATGATAAACAGATAGGGAGAAAGTGGGTCCCCCTACCTTAAGCCTTTGTTGGACTTAAAATGACCTTTGGGGGATCCATTGATCAACATAGAGTAAGTAGGATTGCTATAGCAATTTTTCATCATATTAATGGATTTCTCCTAAAAGTCCAATTGATAGAGGATTTTTTCAAGAAACTACCAAGAGACCATATCATAGGCTTTTTATATGTCTAATTTTAGTGTCGTACTTTCTTTTTTACTTTTCACCATGGAGTGAATGTTCTCATGCAGAGTGATGATGGCATCAATGATTTTCCTTCCTGGGACAAATCCCTTTTGATTCAGATGAATGACTTTGTTTAACAATGGTTGGATTCTTAGTACTAGCATCTTCGTGAATATCTTGTAGAGGGTATTACATAGGATGATAGGTCTAAATTTAGACATTTGTTCACTCCTTCCCTCTTAGGAATAAGAATAATAAATGTGTTATTTATTTCCTTCAAACTTCTCCCCCTTTTGAAAAACTCTTTGGTCACCATTGTGATATCATTTCATATAATCTCCCAATAGGTCTAGAAGAAAATTGAAGGGAAGCCATCCAGACCTGGGGATTTGTAAGGGTCTAGAGAGAAGACAACACTTTTCACCTCTTCCTTTGAGACCTCCTTTTCCAAACACAAATTGTCTTCACTAGATAGGGTGTTGGGTATTACCTCCAAAAATTGTGTCAGCACTATGTCCCCCTCTAGAAGCTGAGGCCTAGACGCATTTAGGATTTTCTCAAAGTAATTGGCCCTGGTGGTGTCCACCTAGGGTTAGGGTTTTGAAATCAAGTTTGCAAGCCCGTATTTTTGTTTCCTCAAGCCCTTAGTCCCTTAGGTTTTGTTTTCCCTCGAAATCATGCATTGTTTTTTCTATTTTTCCATTGACCTCTTGTTGCAGGTTATCTGTCACTTAAGTGGTATTTGCATGCCTTTGCATTCGTTGGTTAACCGGCCCCCCTTCACCTTATTACCTCTTTTTCCCATCGCTGAAGTGTTATCGCCGACACTGTGATCATCGACAACCCTTTTCATCCTTTCTCTGATGTGCCGATGGAAATACAAGATAAAATGTACAAAGAGCATATCGGTATGACAATACTCATCGGCATCCAAGTTCAAGGTGTTTCTGATATGTTGATGAGGATACAAAGATACATTCAGGTTGGAACCAACTGGTGGGGTCCACTGATTGTATGTGCATTTGATTTGTATACTTGCACATACAAAGGAAACATGCAAACAAAGATACATGTCAAACAAGACTCAAGGCTTGGGGCCCACCAGTTGTATATCCACGTTGTATGTTTGCACATACAAGCCGATATAGAAAGGAAAAGCATACAATCCAGACCCGAAGGGGGAATCAAACGCAACAAATAAAATTGGGGTCCGCAGGTTGTATATAGCGCATTGTATGTGCGATATATAAATGAAATGTGCAAGCAAATAGATGCAAACCCCGGACGTGAAGGAGACTGTGTTTTGGCAGATTTCAAGTTGAAGTCCGCAGCTTGTATGCATGTGTGCTTTTATATGCTGACATAAAACAAAAAGATACAATGAGAGAGATACAAGCCGGATTTGAATGTTTTCTCAATCCGATTGATAAGTGGTTGAGGTCTGTGACTTGTATATTGCGTATTGTATATATGCAATGTACAATGTGATATACAAAGGAAACATACAAGGCAGAACCTAATGGTGATTTCAAATTGTTTCATGAATATTTGGAGTCCGCGCCATTGTATGTATGTGATTGAACATGCATACAATCTCATTTTTAACCACAGATGCAAAGAAAGATGTAGCGGCTCGTCGACAAGACTTCACCCATCGGTGGCTTCGTCCATGCTCATTCCGACAGCCAATGGAGGCATAAATGCATAGCGATGGAGAACAAACCAGGGGCCACCACGTGTCATAAAATATTTGTATGTATTTGCATCTGCATATGCAAAGGTTTTGAAGGCAAAATGGGCAAAAAGTGAATGTATCTCCACGCCGCGAAAAGTCAAAGGAACAAGAAACACCCGCGTGGCATGATCTCATTGGCTAGCTGCTCGCCTGTTCGAATTGTGGCCATAGATTTTAGTGGGTAGAAATGAATCGACAGATTTGTTCAATTGGAGGGTTTTCTTTGTATATGCAGTTGTTTCTGGGCGAGAAAATTGCAAGGCACACAGTCTGCTGCATTTCCAAGGCCGCGAGTTGGTATGGCATTAATGGAAGATGTTACAGAAATATGGTCGAAGACATGGGTGGGCCAACTACTTGATTGAAGAAGAAAATCCCCAGGTGGCGGCGCGGGTCTTGAGTTCAACCACTCCCAGCCTTTTCTTCTGCCTGTTGCATTGATTGTTTTGGGCGCCATTCCATGGTGCATTGTATTTCGCAAAATTTTGAAGTGACCATTATATGGTTTTGTTGAGGGCACATTCTGAGTATATTAGGACTATGTGCTTCATTTTTGGGGTTGTTGAAAACTGGACAAATTTTGGTGCTGTAATAAGATACAATCTGGCTGGTGGCTCTGTTTTTGGTGCCTTGTGAGTTTATGAGTTGTATGTTGAATGTTTTATGCATAGAATTCATTAGTTTCATGTTGATTTAAATGAGTAATGCTTCATTGCATGTATTCTGTTATTTGTCTCCAAGTTGAATGTGTTCTTCTTCTGAATCTAAATAGCTAAGGGGTGTTTGAGATTCTAGGATATGGGTTTGCTATATTGAATGCTTGATCTTTTACTTCTACTCAAGGAGTAGATTAAATGTTTTTGGGTTAAGTGTTGGGAAGAATATATTGCAGTAAGGATGTTTGTAAGCAGAGATAACTGAATACTTAATCTTGGGTAGTATATGTAAGGCAGACACTACAAAACCCCCTTGAAATCTGATTACTATTTTAGGTCTATGGTAAACATTCACATATACATGTCTATTGACTCCGAGCCTTGGATAGGCACTAATCTGGTTATGTATTGAGGTTACAACCCAAGGTCCCAGTCTTGCATCCAAATACAAAAAACTAATTCAAAACTTCAAATACAAACCTTTAAGACATTAGAAGTAGTTTTAGGACCAAAATCCTCTGATTCACAACTGAGCATAAGCCCAAAGCTAGCCCCTTTGCACTTATTTCACAGTTTTAGTCTACGTAAAGGAGGATTTATTTGCTTTGTGTCAACATCCTAGTAAGTTCATGTGCATATTTGATGGATGTTGAATAGGGAATACCCCCCTTGGTTCTGCAGAGCCTAAAGAAGAAGATGAGATATTTATAGAGTCTATCTCCTATACTATTGGCCCTTGGTCAAGGAATCCTGTTGATCAATGATGGCTACCTTGTAGGGATAACTGGGAAGAAGCATCCAGTCTGGGAAAAACCCCAATAGGCCCCTTTAACTCTAATCTGTCTTTCATCCTTTATGACATTCCCATTTTCAAGAATGATTTCAGTAATCATGTTTCTTTTCCTATGTTTCATTGTCAATTGGTGGAAGAAATTGGTGTTTTTATCTCCTTCCTTTAGCCATTGGATTCTGGATCTCTGTTTCCAATATATCTCTTCACTTTTGCACTATGTTGTGCAATTCATTAAGCAAATACTTTTTTGTGGCACTAGCATCTTGGGTGAAGATACCGCCATCCTTATCTTCCTGAATCTTCAACAATTGGGCCCTAACCTCCTGCTTATGCCTAAAATTATTCCCAAATGAGTTCTTATTCCACCCTTTAAGTTGGTATTTGATCTTTTGAGTTTTTGAATAGCTTGAAACATGCCTAATCCATCTACTCTCTAGTTCCACCAACTGGAAATCATCTAGTACAAATCTATATGCCTTGTCTGCATAGCTTCAAACCTAAATGGGAAACTGACTTTCTCAGGATTAGAACTCTAATTGAGGACAAGAGGAGCGTAATCAGACTTGAATCTTAGAAGGTTGTTAAGCTTGCAATTTTCTATAATGTCCCAATCAATAGATACCATAATTCTATCTAATTTGACTTGGATCAACTTATTTCCTTCTCTCTTATTAGACCAGGTGTAGTTGAATCTTTCCAGCTCCATGTCCACTAATCCACCTAGATGAAGTTATCCAAGTCCATCATGTTATCTGAGAAGTCCATGATCCCCCCAAGTTTATTAGATGGATATAGAGGAGAGTAAAAGTCTCTAGCCACCATTCATTTATAATCCTCCCAAGATCCTTTGACTGCTATTAGGTTAGCCCAACACTTTCTCCTTTGCACTGTGTTATTGGGAGCATAAACATTAGTAAGGGTCCATTCTATGTTGTTGTTGATAATTTTGAGCTTCATATTGATGGTGCATTTATTATTGCTAATGACACTACCCTGTAGAGTTTGAGTCTTCAACAAAGTGATTAGTCCTCCTAACGCTCCCTCTTCCCTAACAACTTCATAGTTCGAATATGACCATATGTAATTGCTAACCTTTTCAAATTCTTTCTCATCCATCTTAGTTTCCTAAATTAGTATGATATCCAGTCTCATTTCTTTAATGAAATTCGTCAACATTAGTTGTTTGTGGGAATTATTGAGTCCCCTTACATTGTGTGAGATGATAATCATTTCTTATTTCTCTTGAAGCTTACTAGCTCCAATGTCTTCTATTTTCCATTAGCCAAGTCCTTGGTTGTTTCCCTACGCCTTGTCTCTCTCAAGGATTTCCTCCCTAGTTTTGAATCCTTACCCACATCCACTGTGCACCTTATCCCCTTCTTTGAGGAAGGATTAATAGGTTCTCTAGCTAGGAAAAAAGGGGTTTTAGGACTACCTACCTCCTTACCAGTACTTAGGACCACCTTGTCCACTTCTGAGCATTGATCTAGTGACGATAACCTTCCTCTGCATCATACTACTAAAATGAGCCAAACTTAGCTCCTTCTAAAGATGTGTGAAATGAGCCCAACTCAACTCCTTCCAAAGCTGTGTGAATGAAGGCCTTGTCGACCACCTCCACATGTAGATTGGCCTCAACAGTAGCAGGACAAACAATACTATTTATGGGGGCCTCAGAAGGTCCCAACTAGCCCAGAGCCTGAGTGCTAAATGTAGTCGTAGAAATGTTTGAAATCTCCTAGTCTTGAGTCTTTGGAGCCTCAGGAAGGGTCATTAGTTCTTGAAACTTGAGAGCCTTTGAAGGGACCATCTGAGCATGATCCTAAGAGCTCTAGTCAAGAGCTGGTTCCTTTGGAATCTCTTGAACTGCCATCTTCCCTTTAACAATACGAGTTGGTTCTTAGTTGGGTTTCTGGTAGGTGTTGATGCGATGTCCTATGTTTCCACACTTTTGACAGAAGAGAGCCGAGTTCTCATACACAATCTCCTGTATCCATTCTTTGAACATAGAGTCCAGAACAATGGAAGTAGGGAGAACCTTAAGCATTTCAACATTAACACAGATCCTTGTGAATACATATATGCTTCTATTCTTAGTGGCACTATCCAACATCAGGAAGTGGCCAAAAGAGTTGGCTATAGCCACAAAGATTTCATCATCCCAAAACTCAAGCGTAAGCCCGGAAGTCTAATCCAAGTTGGGACTAACTCAGCCAGAGCATCCTCTAGGTTGAGGCCTGGGCACCACTTGCAAAGGGACAAAATTTGTTCTCCAAAGAACCAAGGGCCATGGGTTAACGTGCCTAAATAGTCCTCAACATTGTTGAAGGAGAAGTAGAAGATGCCTTTGGGAAGTGTTGAGATAGTAACATTACCATTAATAGCCCACTTACCAGCTAACCACTTCCTTAACATCTTAATATTAGGCCTTCTCCCATAAACCTTACCAACCAGAACATTCTCCATTTTTGCCACTACCCTGTCCAGAGCCAGATTCTTAATCTTGAGGCAAACTCCAATATTAGAACATACAATGTCCACTCCATCCACAACAAAAGGGGTAGGACTATTAGAAAAAAGAGCTTTCCAAGATGGTGAGCCCCTCAAGGGAATCCTGATAGAACTATGTTCACTAACTCTACTTTTCAAGGCAAAGGCCCCACAAGATAACCTATTCCTAACATTATTAATAAACAATCATTCAGAAGAAGGTGAAGTGCAAACCTCAGTCATCACTTTGCTTGGGGATCCAGAGTTCCTCTACGTGATTCCTGCACTAGATTTTTCCTACCCATTAGTCGCTTCTCCCATTTTCAAAATGGCTCCTCAACTATCTACCGATGTTTATATTTGTTGCACTATTACATATATTGGCTCTTGATGAAAAGATTTGCATTAGATATCAAGGAAATTGTCTAAGTAATCAAACTGTCAAAGACACGGGAAATTATACCACAAAAGTATAGGATATTGTACTACATTCTACCGTAGATGAAGATATGGCCTAACGACTTGGAGGTTAGCTAGAGAGAGCTATGATGTATGCATGATCCAAGTTTTAGATCATAAAAGTTGCCGCAAGGACATCCAGAGTCAGCAGACTAGAAATAGGGGTATCAAATTGTAAGGTGATCAAGTATGAAACTCAAAGCTGTTGCATTTCACCGGATCTTCATATATGACTTGGTGGCTTGCATATTAGGTAAAGAAAAGGTACACTAATGATATACTCAAGTTTCAAAGGATACAAAGTACCACAAAGCTTTCCAGAGTTAGCAGAGTGAAGACAATGGTATTAGAGTGTTGTTGCAGTCTCAAAGGTATAGAAGAATGCTCTGTATTTCTCCACAATTGAAGATATAGCCTGGTGGTTTGAACCATATGTGAATAATGGTGTCTTTCATAACATATCCAAATTTTAGAATGTAAAAATTACCATAAGTTTGTTTAGCAATGTTCCAAGGTAAGACTATGAGATAGGAAAGTGTAGGATAATAGGTTTCAATGTTTGATCACTTGCGCCAACAAAAAGATGCTTGAACCAGAAAGAAAAGTTTATGAGGAAGATGGTTAGGACCCTTATTACTTATTGTATGAACCACTTGTTATTTTGCTTCTTTGGTACCACATTGGGTCTAGAGCTAATGTATGAAAGGATAAGTGTTTGCAGTGCTGACATGGTATACTTGAGTGATTGCATCGTGTGTATGGAAGCGTACACTAGAAGAAAAGTTTGGGAGAAGGTAAATTGGGTCTAGTAGATATCTTGGTACATATTTTCCTCTATTTTCCATTCTCCAATTTGGTTGCTCCACCTTAGGGCAAATTATTTTATTTGTTTTGATTTCATCAAAAATCCTTCAAAAATATGCCAAGTCATCTCCCATGCTCATTTTCCCCTACAAATTAGCTAAGTGTGGAAACTTGCCAATTAGGTCATTCCCTTAGCCCTCTGACTTAGCCTATAGGAATGGAAATTGGCTAGCCAACTCCACTAGGTGATCATCTTGAAAATGGGGACATGACATTGTCACATTTAGTAGGTAGCCATCATTTTGGAGTATTTTGAATCAAACATGGCCCTACCATTCTATTTAGAAGGACCAAAACCTATAGATCAACTATCAAATCAATGAAATTGGAGCACTTTGTCATAGGCCCTTAGGAAAAATTTGCCCTTCTTAATCATCTATATGGTTTTCCCTATACAATTCTATAGATACTACATAGAAAAAATATTGTGTTCACATCAACACTGCACAATGTCTATGCATGTGTGGTATGGTCGCATGTATAAAATATTATTTTTAATTTGTAATTTAAAATAAAAAAATCTACCTAAAAATTGCATAGGTAGTACCTTGGACAGTAGGGTACTAGCATTATCACCATCTAAAACTAGCAAACAACTGCCACATAGCACCCTCTGATAGTGCCATGCAGGAAACCAATTCCCACTAGCCACGCCACCTTTGCAATCCACACCACTGACATTTTCCACTACTGTTACCTCTATCACTAAGTTTAGTCACCTCCTACCACTAACCAACCACTCCACTACCCAATCAACACCACCCTCCTTTGTTGTTTGGCTACCACCTACACTAATGACACCACCACACCACACTACTAGAACACCTCCTCTACTGCTTGTGTTTCCAAGGCACCAACAACTAGCCACCAAGTTCATAAAATCCCCTCCATTGCACCTTTTGATTTGATAGGTAAAATTTGATGGCCTCGTTCTCTCTTACAAACTCTTTTTTTAGCACATTTTTAGTTGGACTATTTTTCTGTGTACTCCATGGTAGTATAAAAAAATTCTAATTTTGATACAATTTTTTAAAAATTCATAATTTGTCACAGGTGTTGTTGCACAATTGGTGTTATTGGTTTATACTCATTGTGATATGAAATTGCACTTTTAGCATTGTAGCATATTTTTGAAATTTGTAAAAGCATTGAAATCAAGACCACTTTGCATTTTCAGCAAGTGGCAAATATTAATGCACCAAATATAAAGTGTCCCAATCAAATTTGTTGGAGGGTTCTTTGATTGAGTAATGTGGGTGGTTGTGTTTGTGTGATTGTGCTCATTTTCTCTACTTTGAGTTGTATTTGTGCTCTTATCATCCTGTCATGGGTCATCCTAAAATACCTCACTTAACTCCATACAACTATTCAATTTGGAAACAAAAGTTATGGAATGTTTTAATGAGTGCATGAAATAGCCATTATATATTGGAATCTTTTATGGAATTGGCAGATCTTAAAGAAAAGATGTCATGGCTCATTGAACATACTATAGCACTTGGATATTTACAAACATATGTTTATCTTGATCGCCTTTTTCACAATAAAAAGTGTACTACACCTAAGGAGACATGAGAAAAACTTGCAAAATTCTATGATCAAATTGATGAGATTAGGGGCTATCAAATAGATGATGATATGGTTAACCTAGATCCTAAAATTTTGGACAATATTCAAGATATGTAACTAAGGTCAATGATTTAAGAGCACAACTCAAAGATTGTGGTATTGATAAAAAGGATGTACAATTGGTTTTCAATGTATTAAGCAAATTTGGTCTTGAATATGCTAGTTTTGTTTCTATCTTTGAAACTAATTAGCTAAATATGTGATCTACATATACCGTGCCCACATTTGATACATTTTCAAAAATTCTAATGCATGAACAAGGAAAGTTAATCATCTTTTTCAAAGGTAATTGGTCATCTTCTATGACAACTACAATGTCATTCAAATTTTGAAGAACATAATTCATCATTTGTAGACCAAACACATCAAGATCCATATACACTACATCAAAGCATTGATATAGGAGAGAGTCATTAATCTAGTATTGTCCTATAGCGGACCATGTTGTAGACATCTTCACCAAACCCTTCACTAAGAGCAAGTTCTATAATTTATGAGCTCTCTTGGGGGTATATGACACTATTCCTTTATGGGGGTCACATAGCCCTTCTCTTTTCATCCTCTCATATGGGGGATGGGGAGAGGAGGTGGAACAAAGTTTTTCCTACAAGTTATTTTTCTTCTCTTCTTTTTTGGGAGGATCATTTTACACATGGGTACCTATCATGGCTACACATTTGTTGGTACTCATTTATCCATCTCAATATACCCATCTAAGCTATATTTATGGGGGGAGTTTGTGCATTATTTTATTTTCTTGCATTTAGTTTATTTACTTTATTGCATTATAGCACCTATGGTAGGATATGCTTACATAGGTAGGTATCTACTTGGGTAGCCTGAAGTTGCATCATGTGACTTGTTTTTTCCTTATTCAATGATGTTGTGCATACATACAACTACATCTCCTTTATCCCACATTGGTTGTACATTCACATATCTACATGGTGTATCCTATACATACCCACCTCATGTACTCTTGTATCTCAATCATTCTATTGCATCCTTTGATCAAAATATAGCTTTTCTTATCATTTTGGTCTTTTGAGTTCTTTGTCATTTCCATAGGCCTTTTTATATCTTGATTGACTATCTCTATAGACAAATCTTACACTTAATGCGGCATTTAAAATCTTTAAGTCATAAGCAATTAATTTTTTCCTTCGTGGGTTATCTTTTACACACATTTTACGCCATCATAACATAAACATCTTGTAATGCCCCACCCTTGTTCTGCCCTTAAATTTCAACTTCCATAGTTTGACATTTCGTCAAACAGTTGGCATCCAAATTGTTTGTTGACTGATTTTTGAGTTTGTTTTGTTGTTTGATGTTTGTTATGATTGAGTTTCAACATAAAATGCATATACCAAATGATAGTACTAAGGACCAAACACTTTGCAACAATAAACAAACACTTTGCTAATAAATTCAATGCCAAACATAAGATTGTTATAACATAGTGAAAGTCTGATATAACTCAGAACATCAAGATAATTTCATTCAAATTAAAGATTTAAATCATTTCATTCCAATGCAACATACCTGATTTATTCTCCTTTGATATAGCAATGAATGAAGTCTTCAATCACAAATAAAGGGATAGTTGATAAACAATTATGAAGTTCGATTTATCAGCGAACTCTTCACATAACAGTGCCTAGGGTTTGAGTGATTCCATGACTAGTTTCTCATTCCTTTGGACAACAATCAATCTTTGGCATGCAATAACTTCCTTTATAACTTCAAACTACTACTTGTATTGTTCACAAATCCTTAGCAGGTACTATAGCGATACTGTAGTAGTTACTGTAGTGATTTCTGTAGCACTCATTTCCTTTAAATATCCATTGTAATTTGCTTTGCCAATATCGCATCAATCCTCCAACTTGTATTTGGCACAAATCCACAAATTGAACAGTGAAATCCTCCAAGCTGGCCTACAAATAAATACCTCCTTTGAAACTCCAAACAATGCCAAACCTACAATGAAGTGCAATGCATAAGCTCTTAATAAGTTTACCAGCAATCAACTTGGGAGGATCTTTCACCACCGAAGTTGATCATCTCCAAGAGGTTTTTCAGCCTCAAGAAGGCTGAGATGAACCAAGTTCAATCTCCAGAACCACAAGGGTTTCAATCAGAGAGATAGAATAAACTGCATAATCCAAATGAGCTCTCACAACCTCTTTTTATACTTTTTTGTCGAACTCTCTAGAAGCTTCTATTTTAAAATTTCTCTTTTTAATTAAAAGCTCATTTTTTGGCTCCAAAAGACCTTTTTATCAAAATAATGATAATATTTGATTCACAAGGTCCCAATATTATGTGTTCGTGATTTAACACTTTTCGTTTCGTTTCTAATGAGCTATAACACTAAGGTGCTTTTAAAATATTTTAAATAATATTTAGCGACCTTAGTAAAATAATTAAAATAAAGCCATTAATACACCCATTTTGTAGAAATAGCTAGAATGCATCAAAATAAAAAACTAACCATACTGGAGTGATCCTGATGAAGAATAATGATAAACGGAGCCAATTGAATGACTTACTATAAATAGAGGCCCTCTCCAATATTCTTGGAGAGCACACCTGAAGCTAAAAATCACCTTAGAAAGTGGCATATGAGTCCTCCAGACCACCTGAGCTCAATCGAATCATCAAATAACTCCTCTGATAATGTTGACACACATCCACAAGGTCAGTGCCAGCTACAATGCAAGAGAATCTAAAAATGGGGACATTACAGCCCTCCCTCTTCAGAGATTGCTTGTCCTCAAGCAATGCCTGCACAACACCAGAAACATCATACTGAACCGAACTACAACCACTTGTGATCCCAGGGTCCCACGTTAATCTCAGAAAGAACCCAGTATACTGATATTGTGCCACTCTAATTATAACTATAAACTTGTCATGCCAAAATTGCACTCCTCTCTCTTGTGACTCAATAATATATCCATCATCAAAACCCAAACTAAAATACCTAAAAGGGCTGAAATCTATACCATGAAACATCTCCTGCCAAGGCATCTCATGAGATCCATAACTACAATCCCTATACCTGACACGATCCTGGGTAACGAAAAAGATAACCTACTCAACCATAAAACATAAACCTCAGCATCTCTCCTCATGATGTCCCAAAAGTGAGATAGATCAATACCTAACAAGTGGCTTGTATGGAATATTGCAACAAAACCAACTCTGAAATTATCTATCCTAGAAATGACTTTGTGGTCATCAACTATTAACACATCATTGAGACTTAATCTCCAAGTGTCAAAGAGGTGATTTCGAACACACCAAAACACCCAACCCATTGCAATCAACCAAACATTATCTAAAGATATACATACCAACACCATGAAATATCTGTAGTGATTATCACTCACCGAAGTGGAAACAAGAAATAACTGAACTATGTCCAGAAAAACTCTCACAACTAAATGCCCTAAATCCTGCCAAAGCTCAAAAACTATTTGCTCATAAAATGATGTCATCATGGTCAACGTGAAAATACAAGGGCAACATATAATAATATGAAATACCCCTGAAAACGTAGGAGATGTAAGCATGAAAATAGTTGATAAGATTTCCCCTATAATCAAATCACCTCTACGAAACAACCTCAACCATAAAGTACTTAACTGTAGGTTTGAGACAACCGTCCAACTCATCTGCGTGCCATGAACTGAAGTTTTGTGTAAACTGATTGGAAAGCGGACATCAATAACATCACTAAAATTTGGCTCACAACTCCAATCCCGTCTCAACACCTCACTACTGGAAACTACACCTGGATCTCAAATCCTATGATCAATTCTAATCTCATCACTGAAATCAGTAAAGTCTCCATCATCCAACTTGAAGAGTGGATTATCAAAAGTTATATCAGCATCCACATCAAATAATGGATTACCAACAAACTAAAGATCATCAACTCCAAACTCAAACCAATCCTCTTGCTGATCCCAACTCCCATTTTCTGGTTTCTTAGGGCAAAATAATAAATCCATCTCCTCATGAATGAAATAAAGTTCTTCCACTACCTATTTGATCACTATTTCTTTTTCCCTATTTTCTTGTTCCATGTATTGTTCAACAGTCTAGGAGAGACATTTGTACATTCTTCAAGGAATCCTTAGTTGCACTAAGCTCAAATATAAGCTCATCTACCTTAGCCTCAATTTCCCCATGAAAAATCAAAGCCTCATCTGCAATCTTGATAGACATGTCCCTGTCATGGATCATGTGTAGGTAGGCTGATTTCACTTCCTCCATAGTGCTCTTAACCTTATGTAAATCAGAAAGGGAAACCATCTACTCACGATGACCCCTTGGTGTGTTTTGAATTAAGTTCTCCACATGCCTATGTGTTCCATCCAATCTACATAAAACTTGCACTTCATTTTCAGCTAACACTAAGAATTGAGTTTTCCAATCATGAACATGCAAGAATGGTGAACTATTATTATGTTGCATGCCAAAATCAAAACTTTCATACTTGTTATCAATGTCTCCATGGTTGTCACAAGACTCATGTCCCTTTCCTTCACAATTTTGATAAAAATGCTCGACATTAGGATGAAGATCTAACTCAACAAGTTCACTAAGCCTTTGCTTTGAAAAAGGCACTCCCCAACACACTAGTACTAAAATCATCATAAGGATCCATCTTCATAGGCTTGGTTTGGAAGTCAAACCAAAAGCCACCTAAGTTATCATTATTGGGATGAGATAAGGGATCATCATCATTAGCTGATTTGAAGACATCATCATAATTACCCTCAAAATACTCTTCTTCTGAAGGTACATCAGTGATCTCAACTATCCAATCGTCAGTACTAGTTTCATCAAGAACGTCAATAGTCTTAGAGACATCACTAGATAATTCCGAACCTGAAACCAAGGATGTTGTTACGTCATTTTTCTAATGTATGACCAAAGAAACATCATGTGGCTCTGTATCACATTCATCATGTTTCTTAGCAATCACTACATTAGATTTCTCTACTATGGACTTCCTTTCAACCACCAGTTGCTTACCATCCAAGAAAGGTTTCAACTTATTTTTATAACGAGAAATGAATCTTCTAACTAACCTTCCTTTAACTGTTAGGATTCCAAGAATTCCCTTCTTCTTATTAGCCGATAGGATAGAAAATAGAGACTGTGGCACATCATAACACTCATTAATGGACAAACCATATTTTTTTGTATAGCTACAATAACATCATCATGATCTTCCCTAATGGAAGCAAGGAAATGGTGAAACATGTTGTGTATTAAATCATGCAATCCCATTACTAGCATGAGGTTACTCAATCTGATTCCTACAAAAAGTTTCAAGTATGGTAACTCTTTTAGGAAAGTGAGGATTTTTAATATCACCAAGATCCCAGAAGCTATCCCCAATCAATTGCATTACCCCTTTCATGGTATTGTCACCATAAGGGACTAGAGGTGTTTCAAACCTCATGATGTCACTTAAACAAGAAGTAACCATCAGCTTAATCTCATCATCAGAATGTCTCAACAACTCTGGCTTAATCAAGGCATACATCGATGGACTCATAGCTAGTTTCATTATGTGAGAGGGTGAATGATCAAACATTTTAAACAAGTATAGATACTTCCTCCAAAATACTAAGAAGAACCTCTTTTGACTGAGATGGGTTTTCAAGTTTCAGACCTAGAATGTAAAGCTTCCCACACAAATTTTCTTTTTTCCTTTGTAAACTCTGATCATACTTCATCTTAATGTCCATGAAATTAGCAAATGAAATATGAGCGTGAAACTTTGCTCCTAGTGCTTTATATTCTATATAAACTTCCCAAAAAGCTTCTTCACTGAGAGGCTCCATGAATTTGTCTCTATTTGTACCTTTGTTACCAATATTTTGTTGTATCAGCTATGTAGACAATTGAGCTAATTGTCCCTAATTCTTAGCCCACTATTGATCAAACTGTTGTTGACTTTTAACAAAATCATTGCAGATCTCTTTTCAAATTTGACATCTCAAATTCAAATTCCCTAGCTGCCATGATTTTCTAAATGCAAGCATGCAACTAAAGAATGGTAGCAATCATTAAAACTCCAACAGGTTGGCAGGAAATCCTACACTGATACCACTGTAATGTCCCACCCTTGTTTTGCCCTTAAATTTTAGTTTCCATAGTTTGACATTTCATCAAACATTGGGCATGCAAACTGTCTATTGACTAATTTCTGAGTTTGTTTTATTGTTTGATGTTTGTTATGATTGAGTTTCAACATAAAACACATATACCAAATGATAGTACCAAGGACCAAAGAAAATTGCAACAATAAGCAAACACTTTGCTAAGAATTTAAGTGCTAAATATAAGACTATTATAACACAGTGAAAGTCTAATATAACTCAAAACAACAAGATAATTTCATTCAAATTAAAGATTTGAATCATTTCATTCCAATGCAACATACCCAATTTATTCTCCTTTGATATAACAATGAATGAAGGCTTCAAATACAAATAAAGGGATTGCTAATAAACAATTATTAAGTCTGATATGTCAATGAACTCTTCACATAGCATCGCCTAGGGTTTGAGTGATTCCATGATTGATTTCTCATTCCTTTGGACAATGATCAATCTTTGGCATGCAATGACTTCCTTTATACCTTCAAACTACTGCTTGTATTATTCACAAATCCTTAGTAGGTACTGTAGCAATAATGTAGCATTCACTGTAGTAGTTACTATAGCGATCACTGTAGCATTTCCTTTAAATATCCACTATAATCTGTTTTGCCAATATCGCATCAACCCTCCAACTTGCATTTGGCACAAATCCACAAATTGGACAATGCAATCCTCTAAGTTGGCCTACAAATAAATACCTCTGAAACTCCAAACAATGCCAAACTTACAATGAAGTGCAATGTGTAAACTCTAAATAAGTTTACTAGCAATCAACTTGGGAGGTTTTGTGTATGAGGAAAAATCGAGAGGTTGAATGATAAAATCACAAAGCAATGATAATAACAACTCAATTACCCATAACATAAACAGATCGATCTAAGTAAAATTCAATATCAATGAATAAATCAATTTAAAACAAGAAAGACTTCACCTAGATTGTATAGTTCTCTTTGTATGAATGTAGATTTCTCAATAACGTTGTGAAACCATGTTTGCAACGAGCGGATGTAGGTTGTGTTCGTGCTCAAAAGATCGATGTGCTCAACGATGCGATGTATGCTCAATTCACTATTAAGGAATGCCTGAGAATAAATGATCAAAGAGGATTTGTGAAGGAAGTGAGGGGGTTTATATAGGTTTCAAACATGATCGATCAATGGATGAAATAAATCCATAGAATGAATGGTTGAGATAAATCAAATAACTTATGCTGAATGTGCACACGACATGTGTCACTCCAAAAAAGGTATTTTTATTAAGATAATTGTTTTTTTGATAAAGATAGATTTGATTTCATAAATTAGAATGCTTTTTTCTTCTAATTCATGAGTTCATGAAAATAGGATAAATTAAAGTCAATTAACTTAACTTTAGATTTGTCTTTTTTAGATTTCTAAAAATAAGACTGATTGTGCACATGAGTTAACATGATATTTTTAGAGGAATTGGAAAGATAATTGAAATTAAATAAATAAATTTATTTAATTGATTGTGCATGATTTTGAAGAATAGATAAGATATGAAGATTATAAATAAAATACTTGATTTTATTTATTTTTAGAGGATTGAGATAATTTAAATAAATTTGCATGATTTATTTAAATTTGGAAGAACAATTTATTTAATTAAATAATGAAAATTATTTTATTGTAGATAAGAGAGGATTTGTGATGAATTAATTAAATAATTGGATTTATTTAATTAATGTAGACTTGAAATTTGAAAAGGATAATGATTTAATTTAATAATAAAAAATATTTAATTTTGGAATAACATAGAGGAATTTAATGAAATTAATTAAATAAAGATGATTTATTTAATTAATGTTGAAAATATGTGATTTGGAAGAATTTGATCAAATTAATTAAATAATTAAATTATTTAATTAACACTGACTGCAGGTGTTTAGACATATTAGATGAAAATGCAAGTGATGTGATGACTTGGCCATTTTAGGGTGTCTACATTTTGCCCCTCTTTAATGCAATGCAGTTTACAGCGTTGCGTCAAAGAAAATGATTGTTGAAAACATGATACAATTTTGATGCCCCAGTATAGCTACCTGCCCCTATGTAGCTAGCGTAGGATGCCCCCTTGAAAGGAAAGATAGGGAAGCGACAGAAGGATTAGGTTGACGCTCGACTAGAAGATTGCGTTACGATGTAGAAAATAGCAGACATGAGGAAAAACGGGACATGGGGTGGGAAGAAAGAGGGGAGGGACACTATAAATAGGTCCTAAGGGGTCAACACACCTCATTTGCACATGTAGAGTTGTCAAAAGGTTTAGAGCTTGTAGCTTCCTTGCTTAGTTTGTGAGAGCTTTGAGTGGAGAGAATTTGCATCTTGTAGAGATGCCGATCCTTGTGCATAAGCATCAGGTGGAGCGGGTGCGGACCAATGGGAGACTAGCGGGAGCACTAGCAGCGGTAAGTGTTCGATAACCTGCTTGTGTTGAATTTCTAGGTCATTTTTAGGGTTTTTTCTAGGTTTTACTTTAGGTCAACCAAAAGCGCTGCGCAATGCCAGCACACCTTTGGTGGTCAGTCAAAGCGCTCTTGGCACGCTAAAGTGCGATTGGTAGGTCAGTCAAGCGCTATTGGTCAAAGCGTAATGCCTTTAGTTTTTAGGGTTCATGCCGCAGCGTGGTTGGTAGATTGCCAAAGCGCCATTGGTAGCGCAGTAAGGTGCTGCTGGAAGACTAGTTAGGTGCTATTGGCTAGGGTTTGCAAAAAATGCAGCGCATTTGCAACACAGTAAGGCGCAGTAGGTATAGCAGTAAAGTGCACTTGGGAAAAACAAGTCACCTTTGGTTTTGACAGTAAAGCACTTATGTGAAAATAGTAAGGTGCTTATGGTAGAACAATGCAATGCACTTGGGAAAAACAACGTGCTTTTGGCTATTTAACTAGTTTGACCTAGGTTGTTTTGAACATGAGTCTCTAGGGTTGACCTAGGAGTTGACTTATTTAGGTTAGAGATGTGTAGGATTGACCTAGGGTTTGCATCACAGTGTTGTGCTTGTAGATGTCCTTAGTGACTTGAGTAGACTTAGAAAATTTGCAAAAGGTCTGACAAGTGGTTTTGTGGATGCAGAGAGTCCTTCCTCCTCTGATGTCAAGGGAGTGACACCACGTCATTGCAGACAAGGTGGTACATATTACTTGGGAGGAGGATGCATTCTTGGAGTACATGGGATTATGGCATGTGGCACATTTGACTCACACCAGGGCGAATCTCATCCTTTTGATAGCTATTGTGGAGAGATATCACAGTGAGACTTGCCCGTTCCACTTTCTGACAAGAGAGGCTATAGTGACACTTGAGGATGTGTATCGCATCCTCAAGATCCTGATTAATGGAGAGAGAGTTGACTTTGACCTAGGCTGTGTCTAGGTTGGCATGAGAGAGGTATTCTACACTGACGACGTCCAGATAGAAAATGATTGTTGAAAACATGATACAATTTTGATGCCCCAGTATAGCTAGCTGCCCCTGTGTAGCTAGCGTATGATGCCCCCTCGAAAGGAAAGATGGGGAAGTGACAAAGGGACTAGGTTGATGCTCGAATAGAAGATTGCGTTACGATGTAGAAAGCAGACATGAGGAAAATTAGGACATGTGGTGCGAAGAAAGAGGGGAGGGACACTATAAATAGGTCCTAAGCGGTCAACACACCTCATTTGCACATGTAGAGTTGTCAAAAGGTTTAGAGCTTGTAGCTTCCTTGCTTAGTTTGTGAGAGCTTTGAGTGGAGAGAATTTGCATCTTGTAGAGATGCCGATCCTTGCACATAAGCATCGGGTGGAGCGGGTGTGGACCTATGGGAGACCTGCGGGAGCACCAATAGTGGTAAGTGTTCGATAACCTACTTGCGTTGAATTTCTAGGTCATTTCTAGGTTTTGCTTTAGGTCAGCCAAAAGCGCTGCACAATGCCAACATGCCTTTGGTGGTCACTCAAAGCGCTCTTGGCATGCTAAAGCACGATTGGTAGGTCAGTCAAGCGATATTGGTCAAAGCGCAACGCCTTTGGTTTTTAGAATTCGTGCCCCAGCGCGGTTGGTAGATCGCCGAAGTGCCATTAGTAGCACAGTAAGGCACTGTTGGAAGACTAGTTAGGCACTGTTGGTTAGGGTTTGCAAAAAATGTAGCGCATTTGCAATGCAGTAATGCACAGTACGTATAGCAGTAAAGCGCACTTGGGAAAAACAAGTCACCTTTGGTTTTGACAGTAAAGCACTTATGTGCAAATAGTAAGGCACTTATGGTAGAACAGTGCAACGCACTTGGGAAAAAAAGGTGCTTTTGGCTGCTTAGCTAGTTTGACCTAGGTTGTTTTGAACATGAGTCTCTAGGGTTGACCTAGGAGTTGACTTATTTAGGTTAGAGATGTGCAGGGTTGACTTAGGGTTTGCATCACAATGTTGTGCTTGTAGATGTCCTTAGTGACTTGGGTAGACTTAGAAAATTTGCAAAAGGTCTGACAAGTGGTTTTGTGGATGCAGAGAGTCCTTCCTCCTCTGATGTTGAGGGAGAGACACCACTTCATTGTAGACGAGGTGGTACATATTACTTGGGAGGAGGATTCACTCTTGGAGTACATGGGATTATGGCATGTGGCACATTTGACTCACATTAGGGCGAATCTCATCCTTTTGACAGCTATTGTGGAGAGATATCACAGTGAGACTTGCCTGTTCCACTTTGCGACAGGAGAGGCTACAGTGACACTTAGGATGTGTATCACATCCTTAAGATCCTGATTGATGGAGAGAGAGTTGACTTCAACCTAGGCCGTGCCCAGGTTGGTATGAGAGAGGTATTTTGCACTGACGACCTCCGGATAGAAAATGATTGTTGAAAACATGATATAATTTTGATGCCCCAGTATAGCTAGCTGCCCCTGTGTAGCTAGCATAGGATGCCCCCTCGAAAGGAAAGACAGGGAAGCAACATAAGGACTGGGTTGACGCTCGACTAGAAGGTTGCGTTACGATGTAGAAAACAGCAGACATGAGGAAAAATGAGACATCGAGTGGGAAGAAAGAGGGGAGGGACACTATAAATAGGTCCTAAGGGGTCAACAGACCTCATTTGCACATGTAGAGTTATCAAAAGGTTTAGAGCTTGTAGCCTCCTTTCTTAGTTTGTGAGAGCTTTGAGTGGAGAGAATTTGCATCTTGTAGAGATGCCGATCCCTGTGCATAAGCATCGGGTGGAGCAAGTGCGAACCTATGGGAGACCAACGGGAGCACCAACAGCGGTAAGTGTTCGATAACCTACTTGCATTGAATTTCTAGGTCATTTCTAGGGTTTTTTCTAGGTTTTTCTTTAGGTCAGCCAAAAGCATTGCACAATGCCAACACACATTTGGTGGTCAGTCAAAGCGCTCTTGGTGCGCTAAAGCACGATTGGTAGGTCAATCAAGCGCTATTGGTCAAAGCACAATGCCTTTGGTTTTTAGGATTCGCGCTGCAGTGCGGTTGGTAGATCACCGAAGCACCATTGGTAGGGCAGTAAGATGCTGTTGGAAGACTAGTTAGGTGCTGTTGGTTAGGGTTTTCAAAAAATGCAACGCATTTGCAACGCAATAAGGTGCAGTAGGTATAGCAGTAAAGTGCACTTGGGAAAAACAAGTCACCTTTGGTTTTGATAGTAAAGTACTTATGTGCAAATAGTAACGCGTTTATGGTAGAACATTGCAACACACTTGGGAAAAATAAGGTGCTTTTGGCTGTTTAGCTAGTTTGACCTAGGTTGTTTTGAACATGAGTCTCTAGGGTTGACCTATGAGTTGACTTATTTAGGTTAGAGATGTGCAAGGTTGACCTAGGGTTTGCATCACAGTGTTGTGCTTTTAGATGTCCTTAGTGACTTGAGTAGACTTAGAAAATTTGCAAAAGGTGTGACAAGTGGTTTTGTGGATGCAAAGAGTCCTTCCTGCTCTGATGTCAAGGAAGCGACACCACATCATTGCAGACGAGGTGGTACATATTACTTGGGAGGAGGATGCATTCTTGGAGTACATGGGATTATGGCATGTGGCACATTTGACTCACATCAGGTTGAATTTCGTCCTTTTGACAGCTATTGTGGAGAGATATCACAGTGAGACTTGCTCGTTCCACTTTTCGATAGGAGAGGCTATAGTGACACTTGAGGATGTGTATTGCATCCTTAAGATCCTAATTTATGGAGAGAGAGTTAACTTTGACCCAGGCCATGGCCAGGTTGGCATGAGAGAGGTATTCTGCATTGACGACCTCCGGATAGAGGATAATGAGACCCGTTGGGCTGATGTTCCAAGATTATGTGATAGGATCAGATGGATTGTGGCTGCTTTGGTTGGTGTCTTCCTCTGTCCAGATAGGTGGTCATGAGGGTTATCTGTTGGATGGGGTACTGTACTGTTAGGGGTGTTTACACATGGCATCCATTATGCATGGTGCCCTTTTGTTTTGGGGCAGCTATACTGAGACTTGTATGATTGTGTATACAAGAGAGGATGGAGCCTATTAGTTGGTGTTACTTTGTTACAGGTATGGGCTTAGGAGCACATCCTAGTTATCAGATTGATGACTTAGCATCGCCGCGAGAGAGGGGAGCCATATGCATTTGTATATGAGGGAGTCATCACACACATGCGGCTTGAATCTGTGAGCTTCTGGAGGCGACATATTGATGAGATGGATATCTTTATTTGGAGACCATGGCTACTATGCGAGGCATGGGAGGACGAGCATGAGAAGCTGATGTATTGAAAACAGGTGTGATATTTGTTTGGCAGACACACATATACTATTGAGAGATACCTTCTAGAGAGGGTATTGAGACAATTTGGTTTGCTATAGGGGTTACCTGTTGGAGAGGCGACACATGCGAGGACACAGCGAGAGGTTGGGGACTGGGATGCTGAGATTCCAGTGGCTATAGCTTTGGCAGAGTTTTGGGGACTTACCCCAGTTAGATGGGATTGGGATTCAGACTTGGCTGATCCAGGGACACTGCCAGAGTATGACAGGTACTGGCAGACACACAGGCCAGTGAGACTGACCACACAAGGGGTGGTAGGAGCAGTGCAAGAGGTATTCATACTGGGTGGAGATGTGAGAGTCAGATGAGAGGACAGAGAGAAGGTGAGATAGCAGGCTGGTGGTGAGGATAGAGGCCAGCAGGCGGATGCACAGATGGCAGAGGAAGAGGATCTAGTCGCAGAGACTAAGTTGCTAGCAGGCACAATGACTTTTAGAGGAGGAGATTGCACGGAGGACTCGCTTGGAGCTTCAGATGGTGAGGCTGAGGAGGGATAGAAATGCAGTGAGGGCGGAGGTTAGACATGTCGAGGCCCAGGCTCAGACACACTCACAGGAAGAAGCAGCGGCACTAAGAGCGTTGGCAGCAGCACAGGCCGTGCCAACACCAACAGATGATGGGCAGATTGCCCAGTTGACTTTGGAGAGGGACGCAACAATATAGCTATGTTTGACAGCAGAGGCCACCCTATAGAGGGTTAGGCGAGAGAGATGAGGCACGCCGTGCATTGGGTACCGATCAGAGGACCTTTTACATCGAGCTCATCTGTGTACAAGGAGAGCTGGTTTTAGCAGGCAGAGAGGCTGAGTATTACAAGGGCCTCTATTTTTGCACGATGGCGGTAGATTAGCGGGAGCCTAGCTTCTGAGAGTGGAGTTGTTCAAGAGCATCTGTGTTACGCAGGATGGGGTAATCAGTGTCCCCAGTTAGAGGACCCTTTGTGCCTCCAGGGGGAGGACTAGTAGGGGGACCATCTCCGAATATAGGCAGAGGACACAGATAATAGTAGGACGGCAACTCTACCCACTAGTTGCCACTAGAGCATGTATTTTGTATATTGTATCAGTTTTGTATCATGATGGACATTGTATATTTTGATTGATGCTTGCATACATTTGAAGTATATTTTGCGGGCTCTTGATAGCCATGATGTACTTATTGATGTATATTTGGATGTATACATATAGACTGTTGATGTAGACACGTACACTTGTATTTTGATGACCTTCACATGATGATATATGATGACATATTATGCTCATTTCTGTTCATGATTTTTGTTTATGCATTTTTTGATGACATGTATGTATGATTATGGATTTAGGTGATGATGTATATGCGTATATGATGCTTCTAGATGTATGACTCAAGATGACATCATGATATGATAATGATATGATGATATCTAACATGTGGGTTTTGCAGATATCCACTAGATGATGATGAAGATGGTAGAAAGGAGATAGACGGGAATATGAGAGAAAGACTGTTGATCGATCGTTGCTTGAAAACTATATAAGGCGATGGATATATGGATGGGTAGATGGATAAGCTTGTTGCATTGGTTTCACAAATGTTTATAAAGAGCAAACCTTATTTTTTATCTAGCACATGGATAGTTTGCCACCAAGGTATAAATGACCAAGGTGTTGTGATATCCGAGTGCATGGACGTTGACTTTGCAAGCAAGCGGTTTGAACTTAGATCCCTTAGACATAATATAACCTTGTTGTACATGTGAATGGGCCATAGTCTTTAACATAAAATAAACTTCAATACATAAATGCAAGAAGAATATTAATATGTAAGATGCTAGGTCGTAACACACACAAGATAAATATGCTGTTAAGAAAGATGCTAAAGATCATTCCTCAAACACGACACACAAAAGCAATGACTATGCCCCCAATCTGTACGGCATCGCAACGTACCAAGATATAGATAAATCAAGGTAGTCTTGAATTGGTAATGAACAAAGGAACAAAAGATAAACCATAAAGCAAATTGATTGACTTACAAAGTAAACATACAGCCAACATATTCTCTTACCAAAGAGGTTGCTCAGGATAGATTGGATTGGTTAGGTAGATAACAACCTTATTGTAGGAACGATGTGTTTGTTAAAGGGTGTTATCTATTGAAAGGATAATGTCTGGTTTTAGGAAATGCAACATGTCGTATAAGCCGTTTAGTCTGGTTTCAATTATGGAACATTCTATATAAGACAAGTGTGTTGATCTGTTGCTTGGTTGAGATTGATTTAGCTGATGTTGGCAATCGATATGTAGGACAACATATGGCTCTGTAAGTTGCTTTGTGCTTTAGGTTTGTTTAAGGACTTTTGCTTTGAAAGGATGTGTTTGTTTGTTGTTTTTCTTCTTGACTTAGTCAAGTCGGGGTGAATGGAGTTTGACAAATGGAAGGCTAGAAAGATGGAATGCCAATGGATTGAGGTGGGTGAAGAATGATGAATCATATGTGCCTGAGTACTGGACACATCCTTCATATTCCAGACTACCTACATACCTTGTATCCACGAGATCAAGGCACATTACGAGGAAAGATGAAAAATGATAATATGTAGTTCTAGGTAGAGTGATGAATGGGTCAAGGTGTTTGAGCTCAGGTAGGTGAAATGATGAGATCTTATGTACCTGAGTACTAGATAATTTTTTCATATACTAGACTGCCTACATACCCATGTCCATGGGATCAAGGTACCTTAAGATTGAGATGAGATGATATGTAGTTCTGGTTGGTCTAATGATGTAGGAAAAGTGTTGTCGTTGTGGGGAGATGGTTGAAATGCTTGTGTTTTTGTTTGGATTGTTGATGTTTTTTTGCTTTTGTTTGTGTTTGGAGGTGTTTTGGTTCTTGTTTGAAGGGTGAAGTGTTTGTTGTTTGTGTGAGATTGTTGATGAACTGTGAACAAGGAGCCATTCCAAGACCTAGGTGAAGGAAAGAGTTGCCCCCATTCTAGTAGAAGTGTTTGCATGGATGATTGACATAGGATAGATGATGTAAGATAAGTGATAACTGACGTGGGATGACGACAATGGATATTCACAAATTTCCAAGCTATTCTAGATAGGGAGATGGAAATGCAAACAAGGTCAATGGTTTTATTATGGATGGATGAATGAAGTTTGTTATGAAAGAGACATGGAATGAACAAGACTCGATAGATGATGGATGTTGACTCTACACATAAATCCTATTTTCCAGGTTTTCACTATGGTACCTAGCCAAGGCACCTGTTTACCAGGTTTTCACCAGAGGATGGATTATTTTGTTGTTTTTTGATACTCTGAGGATCAGGCATAGAACTTCTTGAGATGAACACTGTTGAGTGGCTCATCTAGAGAAATGTCGTCAGGTGTAGCTAAAGTATAAGCTCCTGATCCATATGTTGCTGTGACAATAAAGGGTCCTAACCAATTTGGCTCAAACTTGCCCTTCTTTTCTCGATCTGCTTGATTTCTCTGATTTTCTTTTAAGACAAGATCACCCACTTGAAACCGTCTTTCTTTGATCTTCTTGTTACAGTTACGCTAGAGGCAGTTTTGATAAACATGGAGATGATTAAGCACAACAAGGTGTTCTCTCATCTAATAGTTCTAGCTCAGCTAATATGGAAGTGCGATACTCCTCTCCATCAATCAGGTTCTGCATGGATACTCTAAGGGATGGGATCTCGACCTCTATAGGTAGGATGGCTTCAGAACCATAGAACAAGGCATAGGGTTTTGCACTAGTTGTTGTTCTAATACTAGTGCAATAGGCCTATAGGGCGGGATTGAGTTGCAAGTGCCAATCACGACTAGCTTCATTGACATTTTTTCTTGAGGATTTTGAGAATGGTTTTGTTGGAAGCCTCGGCTTGGCCGTTACTTTGCGAATAGTAGGGAGTTGAAAAGTGATGTTAGATATTGTATTGGGTGCACAAGGCACGAACATCTTGATTTTTGAATGGTCTCCCATTATCAGTGACAATGGATTGGGGGATACCATACCAGCAAATGAGGTAGTTAAGGATAAACTTGGCTATTTGCTTGCCGGTGGTATAAGTCATGGGAATAGCTTCGACCCACTTCGTGAAGTACTCAGTGGTGGTAATGATAAATTTATAGCCATTGGATGAGGATGGGTGGATTTGTCCTACGAGATCAAGACCCCATTGTGAAAAAGGCCATGGAGTAGTCATAGGTTGTAGTTCATGAGCTAGTGCATGAATCAAATCTCCATGCTGCTGGCATTGTAGACACTTTTTAGCAAACTGTAAAGCATCTTGTTCTACTATAAGCTAGTAATAACCTTTTCTGAGTATCTTCTTAGCGAGATTAGGACCGGTAGAATGTGCGCCACAGACACCTTCATGTATGTCTCGTAAGGTAGCATCGACTTCTTCCGCGTTAAGACATCATAAGAGGATACCATCGAGACTCCGGTGATATAGTGTATCACCCAGAATAGTGTAATGGGAGGATTGATGGATAAAAGTTTTACATTGGGTTGTAGATAGTTCAAAGGGAAAGGTTCCATGTTTAAGGTAGTCATAGATATCTTTGTACCATGGGGAATTGGGACCAACAAGTTTGCAGATGATTTTTAGTAGTTGGAACATCGACGGCTGGTATCAACAATTGCTCGATCAAGAGCTCACATTTCTATGTGTTTGCAGGTATGCCTATAAGTGACCCTACAAAAGCCATAGAATCAGCAGCTTTGCTATGCTCTCTTGGAATCTGCTCAAATGTGATGCTAGAAAAGTGTGGTTTGTAGGCATCCACTAGTTGCTTGTAAGGGACCAACTTTACATCTTTTCTTTGTTACTCATCAGTGACTTGTCGAATGACTAGTTGTGAGTTTCCATATACCTGTAGTTCTTTGATGTCCCATTGGACTGCTGTATTGAGACCTATTAGGAGTGCTTCATACTCGACTATGTTGTTAGTGCAAGGAAATGCAAGCCGATATGACTTGATAAAAAGGATGCCGGCCTCTAATCCATGCTGTGTGTAGGAACCATCAAAATACAACTTCCACATTACTGAGGCAGAAAGAGTGAAGAGATTCTCATCCGAATAGTCAGATACCATAGGATGTACATTTGTCATAGGTTCTTCTACTAGTTGATCTACTAGGGGTTGTCCCTTGATTGCTTTATGATCCACATACTCAATGTCAAACTCACTAAGGATCATGACCCATTTAGCTAGTCTGCCTGTGAGAGCTGCTTTTGCTAGGAGATACTTCAATGGATCAATTTTTGCTATGAGATTTGTATGTTGGTTTAGCATGTAATGCCACAACTTTTGGGAAGAAAACACTAAAGCTAAACAAGCTTTTTCCATAGGTGAATAATTGAGTTCATAACCCATCAAGGTTCGACTAATATAATAGATTGCATGCTCTTTTCTTAACTCATCATGTTGTGCTAGAAGAGCCCCTAGGGTTGCAGTTGTAGTTGAGATGTACAAGATCAAAGGCCTATCGGTGACTGGTGGTACCAAGACAGGAGTGTAGCTAGATATTCTTTGAGTTGATCAAATGTTGCTTGACACTTATCGTCCCATCGAAATGATACATCCTTTCAGAGAAAGTGTTGAAATGGTTGACATTTATCTGCTAGCTGTGAGATAAAATGCCTAATGGATTATAACCTTCCTTGAAGGCTCCTTAATGCTTTTAGATTCTTTAGTGGAGGCATCTCCACTATAGATTTGACTTTTGCTGGATCTACTTCAATGCCTCTACGAGATACAATGTATCCCAACAGTTTTCTCAATGTTACCCCGAAGACACACTTCTTTGGATTGAGTCTTACTTGATATTTTTTGAGTCTGTCAAAGATTTGTCCTAGAATCTGTATGTGATCTGCCCTAGAAGACTTTGCTAGTATATCATCCACATAGTCCTCCATGATGTGATGAAAGAGATCATGCAATATCACTATCATTGCTCATTGATAGGTTGCCCCTGCATTATTTAGACCAAATGGCATGATGCACCAACAATAGGTACCCCAAGGACAAGTGAAAGTTGTTTTATGTTGATCTTCTTCTGTAATCATCATCTGATTATAGCTGGAGAATCCATCCATGAGAGAAAGCATTTCATGACCAGTCGTCAAGTCTACTATAAGATCAATGTTTGGTAGTGGAAAGTCATCTTTGGGACATGCTTTGTTAAGATCTCTGAAGTCAGTACACATGCGGATGCCCCCATTCGGTTTAGACACAGGTACAATGTTTGAGACCCATTCTGGATAATTAATAGGCCTGATGAATTTTGCATCTAGCAGTTTTTGTATTTCAACTTTCACTAGGAGAGCAATCTGTGGATGCATCTTTCTCAGCTTCTGTTTGACTGGTTTAGCTTTTGGATCAACCATGAGATAGTGAACTACTAATGAAGGGTCTAGCCTTGACATATCAGCATAGGTCCAAGCAAATTTGATGGTTTGCTATAAGAAGAAGTTGGTAAGATTCTTGTGCTCTTGTTATTATAATGATGCTACAAGGAATGTGGTCTTTGGATTTTGCTCTATGCCAAGTTTTATCTCTGTAGAATCTTCCACTAGGATAGCTGATTTCTCTTGATACTTAGATGGTAGGGGAAGGTCAAATTCTCCATCCTCAGGTGCCACAATTGGTTTTCACCATTGGATACATCCTTTGTTTTTACTATTTTGTGATCGGGAGGTGCCACAATGTGGTTTTCACCTAGAGATCTTTCTTTATTTCTATTTTTGCGATTGGAGGATTTGGCATTCTCACCAAAATAAGCAATTTGCTCTAGTTCCATTACAAAACCAACTTTGTGATTGCCAAGAGGGATACCATCCTGGAGTCCCATGAACTTTGCAATAGCTTCGTCATCCTGAAATACATCTAGAAGGGGGGACCCTTGTTGGTCCCAATTGATAAGTTCGGGATAGACAAGTGTTACAGTCTGGATGTTTGTGTTGGATGTGAGGGATACAGATGATAACATGAATATAGAGGATTCTGTGAATAGGTCAGTCATATGGAGGTAAGAGTCATCAATGATATCCCCTTTAGACGTCGAATCGGTAGGAAAAGTTTGTGCCACCTTGTCGAGAAAACCCTCGATGTCCAAGGCGCGTGGTACCTTCCTACCAAATCCTAACTCCTTCTTGTCTAGTTTCTTCTTCACAATAATGGGTTCCATTTCACCTTGATTAGTTTTTCCAAGGCCCCCTTTGCCTTTGTAGCCCATGTTTTTGACAATCCTTAGGCCATTGCCATATTGCTTAACTGGTATTGTGACTATTTCTTTCTAATTGTAAAGCCAAGAAGAGATGTCTTCAATAGTTTCCTCTGCCAGTAATTTTCCTTCCTGGAATTGGGTTAGAGATGCTGGAGGAGGGATAGCTACTTTCTTAGTTGCTTTGGCTATGGGCGGTTGGCCATAGGATTTAGGAGATAGGGGCATCTGCACTACACAACAAGATTTTGACATATCATATTCTCCAAAGCCTATATCCCGAATGCGAGCTTTGATTTCAGGAATAGAAATAGGATTGGGTTCAGCTGCAGAGGCTTTTGTCAGATTTTTAGAATCAACATATAATGGGGATTCATGGGCTTTGTCATTATTGGGCACTTGGTTGCAATTCTTATAACTGCCTTACAAGACACGACATAATTCGAAGGGATTAGGATCTCCAGAGATAGTTATCTCTGTACCATTAAATGGGAATTCGAGAGACTGATGGTATATGGAGGTAACAACTTTCATGGCATGTATCCATGGTCATCCTAGGATAATGTTATAAGGTAGCTCAATGTTAAGGACTTGGCACCTAATTTCTAGCATGACATGGCCTACTTGTATAGGCAAGTGGATAACACCTTCTGACCAGCGTTCAACATCATCATACCCCTTGATTGTAATACTTTGATCAATGTTGACTTGATCCCCAGAGTATCCCAATTGTTTAAGTAACTTGAGAGAACAGATATTGAGACCAGCACCACCATCTATAAGTATGCATTTGATCTTACGTTTATGGATGAACACTTCGATGTGAAGGGCATCATTATGACATGGGTCATGGGATGGGAGGTCCTTTTCAGAAAAGACCACATTGTAGGGTGAGGCAATGTTACCTATAATAGCTTGGAAATCCATGACCGCTATGTTGTTAGGAACCGGAGACTCTTGTAAAGCTTTTTCGAGCACAACTTTATGTCGGTGTGATGACTGTAGAAGGTCCAAGATAGAGATTTGTGTAGGGGTTTTCCCTAGATGTTCAACGAGATTGTAGTTAGATGGAGTTGTGAGACTTGGTGTAGGACCACGAATGGTGACATGACCATGACGAGTTGTAACAGCGAAATCTATAGATTTGCATTTGATTGTGAGGGTAGTTACAAGACTTTCTTCAAAACGACCCACAATAGAGTCATAGGAAGTAGAAGCTTTATTAACACCTTTACCTTTGTCGGGATTTTGACCTTGACCATGGTTAGGGAATGGCTCCTTGTACATGTTAAGGTCTTTATTGGCATTTTGAGTTGGTGGTTCATCATCAAAAGTGATTTGTTTTCTGTCGATAAGGTTTTGGATCATGTCCTTGAGTTTCATGCATGATGGGGTCCTGTGTCCTTTGGTACTCACAATATTCATTTTCTCTGTATCATGTAGTTTTGTAAACATGTTTGCCATATGGGGGAGCATCCGGTAAGATGATGAGTCCATTGTTTATAAGTTTCTGTAAAACACAATCTATAGGCTCTCCCAAGGGAGTGAATTGACATTGAGGAGGGTAATTTTGTTGAGGTTGCTCTTGTTGTCGTTGTTGTTGGTTTTGGTTTGGTTGTCTTTGTTGTTGGTTTTGTTGAGGTGGAGGTTGATTTGGTTTTGAAAGATGAAGGGGTCCTTGGACATGTTTAGAATCTACCACACCATCATTGACCATGTTTTTATTTTTGTTCCAAAACTTGGGCTTATCGTTTGTTTGTTGTTGAGGAGAATTGTCTTTAGTTTCTTTGAAGATTTTTACCACACCTTTAGCGATGAGGGCCTTTTCAATGTTAATGCCCTTGTAGGTAATTTTGTCGAAGGTTGTAGCACTAAGAATTTGTAAATAGAAACCCAATTCTTGGTTAAGGTTCTGCACAAATATGCTAACAAGCTGCTTTTTAGGTATCTTGAATGGGAATTTGCTAGCCATTTGTCTCCATCTTTGAAGGAAGGAAATGAAAGTTTCCCCATTTTTCTATTTATTGTTGCATAGGTCGGTCATAGAGATCTCATGTTCTATGTTGTAAGAGAATGGGTGGAAAATTTCTCCACAAGCTCATTAAAAGATTTAATACCCATGGGTAGGTGTGAGAACCATTCTATAGCTTAACCTCTAAGACTGCGAGGAAAGAGGCGCATAAGATATGTGTCATTATGTGAGACCTCGAAGCAAGCGAGATAGAATTCTCTAAGATGGTCTTTTGGGTCTCCTTTTCCTTTGTATTTATGAAATTTGGGAATAGTGAAGTTGTGAGGAAAAGGGATCATGGGTAATGACCGATCAAATGGATAATTGTTGTTGTACCTCCACAAGTTTTAGCTCCATAGTTGTGGGAGGGGTTGGAAACATCACCTGTTGTCTGAGAGGTGGTTGTTGTTGCCCATATGGAAGATTGTAGTGGAAGCCATGGGCATTGGTGTTATAAGGGTTGTATGATTGGTTAGGGTCGTATGTGTTGTATGTTGGGTTTGGATTGGGTGTTTTGATTTTGGGGAGGTGGGGGTGGTGCTAGGTAAGAATGTAGGCTTTGTGAGGGTTGTAGATAAGAGTTTTGTTGTTGGTTTGCGGAGGGGGTGTGAAGAAAGTATTTGGTGGAGAAAAGCTAAAGTTTGTTGGGTTTGGTTGTGATGGTGGCACATAGCTTTGGGAAGTTTGGTTTTGGGAATGTTGCTGGTTGAGATAGTTGCTTTAGGTTGGGTAGATGTGTTTTGTGATGGTGGAGGTTGATTGAGATATGTGTTGAAAAAGGTTAGTGTAGATGATTGTTGTGGTGGAGGGACATAGGTAGATGTGTTTTGTGATGGTTGGGGTTGATTAAAATGGGGATAGGTATGATGGAGTGTAGAAGAATGTTGTGGTGGAGGGACATAGGTTGTATTGACATTTTGTGATGGTTGGGGTTGTATGACATTGTTTGGGTTAATGATATGGAGGGTTGATGATGTTGGTGGTGGTGTTTGTTGAGACCCTTGTTACATGGCTACATAAGTGTTTCCCAGGTTGTAATTTGCTGGGAAACCTTCTCATGAAGGGGTAGCCAATGTTCCACTTGTGATTGGTGTGGGCATTTTAGGAGTGTGTTGTGTGTTTGATTGAGATATAGCGGTTTGTTAGGATAGTTCTGCTTGACGTTGGAGAGTCTCAGGATGGTCTTTGTAGATCTCCATAGGAGTCATGAGCAGTGATATGGGTCTCTCTGCCATTGGGTTTTGATAAAGAGGATTCTCATATTGTGCAATTGTTCTCCCTTGTGAACTTTGTTCGGGTATGGGAGTGGTAATGGTTGACATGGTTTGGACCGCAGTTATGGGGTCATGGGTTTTGTTTGGCTCCTTGAGATTGGATAGATCAAAATCTTGAGGTAATTTGGCTCCTTGCTCTGCTAATAAGTGAAAGAAATGATCTTGGTTCTCACTAAGGATTTTGTCAAAGGTTGCCATGGCTCTAGGATCTTGTATGATTTCATCAAGGTCATGTCTATCTGCTTGAGAGGATTGACCTTCTTCAAAGTGTCACTCTTCCTAAGATGGGACTTGAACTGTGGTATACCGGGTGTAGCAAAATCATGAGGCATGTTGATAGTGAATCGAGTTACATCTACCAAAGGTACATTACCTTCTTGAGGATTGGTTGGTTGGTCATGTTGTGGTCTATTTTGAGAGTTGGTTGGTCTTTCCATTGGCATTTTTGGAGTACCCTTTGGAGTCATGTTGGATTGGATTGGTTGAGGTGTATGAGGAGGCAATTTGCGCTTCCTTGGGACAACTTTTTTAGCCTTCATAGTTTGTTGGAGTCTAGTGGTTACCATGGGATGCACTAGGATACTTTGAGATGCTTGTTGGGATTTTGTTGTGTTTTTTGGAAAAGACAATTTTGATGAACAATTTACTAGACCAAAGGTGCTGTACTATTTGACCAAAGGCGCAGGACTGTGTTAAAAAAAGTGAGCTACTATGTTACCAAAGGCGTTGGACTATGCTGCCAGAGGTGAGGTACTGTTATACCAAAGGTGAGCTACTATTATACCAAAGGCGCTGGAGTAGTCTGCCAGAGGCGAGGTACTATTATACCAAAGGCAAGCTATTGTTATATGAAAAGTGAGCTGTTGTTATACCAAAGGCATTGAAGTAGTGTCAGTGAGTTTTAAAAGGAAAATTTTGATAGATTTGGGTTTGATTTTGATTGGGTTTGCTTTGGCAAGAGAAAACACATCAAACAAAGTGGCAAAAAGGACTGACACAACAGATAGTGTATGTTCAAGGCTCACAAAAAAGCCCAATGTTTCCACGGGTATAAGACAATTGCAAACAATTCAAGCACTTTTTATCCCTAGAGACATGGTTTCATTGCGATAGATCAGCTCACAACTTAATTCTCCGTCGACCAAATGCCATTCCATAAAGGTGTCAAACATTTGTATCTTTGCGAGAGATGATAGGTAGGGATATCTCACCCTCCTCTTGTAAATCTCAAGTAGGTCACAAGAGCTTTATGGCCGAGGGAATGCTCTCTCTTCTCAAGGGAGGCAATGGTGAGTATCTTGAGGGTTTAAATTGATTCCCCTTGCACTGATGATTACTGCAATGTTCAGAGGTGGATCGGGTAGCCACTATCTAGATTGGTTCTTAGTAACTTTGAGAGAGCAACACCTTACGAGCAATGTGACAAGATACTAAAAGCTTTAACCAATCCTACTAAGAGTATCAAACACTTCGTATAATGTGAAAATTATTTCCATAGAGTGCTAGTACAACTCTTTTTGATTTGGCACCACAAGGTAAGGCTGAAGTCAGTTAGGACTTGGCTTTCGCCTTATCCCTCTTATATAGCGGTTCAAAGGAAAACTTTGCTTAAAGTCATCCCTTTTGGATGAAGCACAATCCAAAAGCAGGCCCTTCTAAAGGAATAACTAAAATGTAAGATCAAGCACGCCAAACAAAGGTTCAATTGTCCCGTTATAAGAAAAATAAGGTGCAACTAGATTAGGCACACACACGATTGTAGTTGTCAATTGTCCCTTATGAAATTGAAGTGTTTGGCATTCATGTCCATTGTCCCTTATAAAATTGAAGTGTTTTTGCATTCATGTCTATTTGTCTCTTAAGAAAGCAATATTTTCCTAAGACTAAGATTGCGAAAAAGATGTTTTGTCCCTTAAGAAAGCAATATATTCCTAAAACTTAGATTGCAAAGATGATTTGTTCAATTGTCCCTTAAGAAGGCAACATGTTTCTAAGACTTAGTGTGATAGATTGAAATTCTTCAATGCTCGTCCTACATGAACATGTTAGGAAAACCCATTTGCTTTGTTTGAGTGATAAGAAGCTGCAACAAGTCGATTAATTCCACACAAACTCAAAAGTTAGCAAAAATAAATCAATTGACCAAAAGCACTTTACTGTATTATCAAAGACGACTTACTATATTGTCGAAAGTGCTGTACTGTATTACCGAAGGTGAGTTACTGCAGAACTAAAAGCAATCTATTGTGCTACCATAAGCGTTGTACTGTACTACCAAAAGCGTATTACTTTACGACTAAAAGCGCTTTGCTGCCCTAGATCTAAAAAAGTTAGATTTCGTCAAAAAAGCTAAATCAAAAGATGATTTCATGGTTGACTTGAGAATCTGAGATATAATAGATGATAAAATCTATAACCTGAAATCAAGCACAACTCACAAGATGCCGCAAAAAGATAGGTTAACTCAAAAAAATGACAATACTCCTAAATACGTTAGCTTAGGCAGTATGAATGATAATTGAAAGACAAATAAATCAGCTTGTTAGTCAATGAATGATAAATATGATGAGTTAGAAACCCTGCAAATCACAAAACAAGATCAGAAACCCTAATATGCTAGAAGTGCTTTACTGTTATGCCAATTGCGCTACACTGTAGTACCAAAAGCGCTGTACTGTGCTGCCAAAGGCACTGCAGTATCACCCAAAAGCGCTGTACTGTTATACCAAAAGTGCACTGTATTGCCAAAAGTGCTTTTCTATGTTGATGTACGTTGTTCAGTACTATACTTAAAAAAATTAATTTCTTAAAGAAAAAGAGCGATTAGTGGGTCCCACCGGGCATGCCAGAATGTGTATGAGGAAAAATTGAGAGGTCGAATGATAAAATCACAAAGCAATGATAATAACAACTCAATTATCCATAACATAAAGAGATCGATCTAAGTAAAATCTAATATCAATGAATAAATCAATTTAAAACAAGAAAGACTTCACCTAGATTGTATAGTTCTCTTTGTATGAATGTAGATTGCTCAATAACATTGTGAAACCATGTTTGCAATAAGCAGATGTAAGTTGTGTTCATGCTCAAAAGATCGATGTGCTCAACGATGCGATGTATGCTCAATTCACTGTTAAGGAATGCTCGAGAATAAATGATCAAAGAGGATTTGTGAAGAAGATGAGGGGGGTTTATATAGGTTTCAAACATGATCGATCAACGGATGAAATAAATCCATAGAATGAATGGTTGAGATAAATCAAATAACTCATGCTGAATGTGCACACGACATGTGTCACTCCAAAAAAATTATTTTTACTAAGATAATTACTTTTTTGATAAAGATAGATTTGATTTCATTAATTATAATGCTTTTTCTTCTAATTCATGAGTTGATGAAAATAAGACAAATTAAAGCCAATTAACTTAACTTTAGATTTGTCTTTTTTAGAGTTCTAAAAATAAGACTGATTGTGCACGAGTTAACATCATATTCTTAGAGGAATTGGAAAGATAATTGAAATTAATTAAATAAATTTATTTAATTGATTGTGCATGATTTTGAAGAATAGATAAGATATGAAGATTATAAATAAAATATTTGATTTTATTTATTTTTAGAGGATTGAGATAATTTAAATAAATTTGCATGATTTATTTAAATTTGGAAGAACAATTTATTTAATTAAATAATGAAAATTATTTTATTGTAGATAAGAGAGGATTTGTGATGAATTAATTAAATAATTGGATTTAATTAATTAATGTAGACTTGAAATTTGAAAAGGATAATGATTTAATTAAATAATAAAAATTATTTAATTTTGGAAGAATATAGAGGAATTTAATGAAATTAATTAAATAAAGAGGATTTATTTAATTAATGTTGAAAATATGTGATTTGGAAGAATTTGATGAAATTAATTAAATAATTAGATTATTTAATTAACACTGACTGTAGGTGTTTAGACAGATTAGATGAAAATGCAAATGATGTGACGACTTGGCCATTTTAGGGTGTCTACAGGATCTTTCACCATTGAAGGTGATCATCTCTAAGAGGGTTTTCATCCTCAAGAAGGTTGAGATGAACTAAGTTTGATCTCCAGAACCACAAGGATTTCAATCAGAGAAATATAATAAGCTGCATAATCCAAATGAGCTCTCACAACCTCTTTTTGTACTTTTCCATCGAACTCTCCAGAAGCTTATATTTTAAAATTCTTCTTTTTAATTAAAAACTCATTTTTTGCTCCAAAAGACCTTTTTATCAAAATAATGATAATATTTGATTTGCAAGGTCCCAATATTATGTGTCCATGATTTAAAACTTTTCATTCCAGTTCCAACGAGCTATAACACTAAGGTGCTTTTAAAACATTTTAAATAATATTTAGCGACCTTAGTAAAATAATTAAAATAAAGCCATTAATACACCCATTTTGCAGAAACAACCAGAATGCATCAAAATAAAAAACTGACTATAATGGAGTGATCCCGATGAAGAATAATGATAAATGGAGCCAACCGAGTGACTTACTATAAATAGATGCCCTCTTCAATATTCTTGGAGAGCACACCCAAAGCCAGAAATCACCCTGGAAAGTGGCATGAGTCCTCCAGACCACCTGAGCTAAATGGAATCATCAAATAACTCCTCTGATAATGTTGACACACATCCACAAGGTTAGTGCCAACTGCAGTGCAAGAGAACCCGAAAATGGGGACATTACACATCTGATTTGGCTTCTTGGCCCAATTTCTTTTCACAAGCCTTTCCCATATAGTTGGAATTATCTTTTGAAACTAAAATTATTTAATTCGTTTTAGCAATAATTATACTTTCTTTTTGACCTAGACAAAAATTTGACAAAAAATCACATAGATAACCATGTGTAAGGTTCTATAACATGACATGAATAATAATTCAACCAAAAAACAGGGAATTGGCTTAAAACTTGTCACATTACAAAACAAATTATAGGTAAAATAGAACTAATACTTGATATTGTGTGGTAGGATATCATTGGTTTGCACTCTTCTAATGATTCCTCTAATGCCACTGCTATCTCTATATCTTCATCTTCTATTGTTCCTTCAGTATGGATTGTTTTTCTCTACGCACTTGTGACCCTTACTATAGTTACTGTCACAGTTAAAACATAACCCTTTTGTCTTTTTTTCTTCAATTCGTTGAGGTGTTGATTTTGTAGGTTGAGGAAGGTTGGTGATGGAATGTTAAGATCTCTTACACTAGTGAATGCTTGTTTTCGAGTGGCCAAAAACTTTTCCTCTACCTTCCTTGCCATAATATAATGGATTGTGAGCTTGAAAAAGAATTAGTCATGTGGTCTTGAGTTAGATTCAAATTAAAGCAAGACCACAAATCCTTGTTTCCCTTGGAAGATGTGTTAGCTCCTCTAGTCTTATGATGTGAATCCTCCCTTAAGTGATTCCAAAAAAAATTTGAGAGGAGACAATTGTTTAAAGATACCATATCAGACCCATCATATCTTCCTTTATAGCTATTACTTTCAACTCCTTTGTGGCCAAGCATACTAAATCTAACTTGAAAAATGTTATCAAAAAATTTTCCTCCTTGATCTTGATGGTTCTCGCATTCAAAGTAGCTTCAAAATCTAGGGAAACCATTTCTCCTATTCTTGGATCCTATGTCCAAAGATTTCCCTAGTGTGATTAGATTCCTTCCCTTGCTTCCTTTTGAAACCCATGCCATGATGTCACCACTAATTTTAGAATAATATATTGAAAGCAAATCCAAATTAAATAAAATTTTAATTGCAACCTACTTGAGTCGAATCCTTGCCTTACTAAAAATCTCCAAAAAAATTTGATGTTTTATAGCCTTGGAAGCAAATTTGGTAAAAAAACTAATTTCGTAATAACTCCTAAAAAAATTAATTTTTTCCCAAATCTATATTGTAGTTAGTGGTGTCCTTAGTTGAGTCAGCCATAGGAAGTGTTTTACTTTGGGCCAACCAATAGGCAACCATGGTGTACTCTATTTTAGAGAACATGATATATTTGTAGATTCAGTTGTGTATAGGCTGATACAATTATGCATTCCCCTGAGTGGGTGGCACTGTAATATCCCAAATGGGGATATTTTGGACAATTTTGGATTTACAGACTTTCCAAACTATTAAACTTTGGATTTCTGCTCAAACCCTAAATTCTAATTTTTTGAACTTAAAATCAGACTTCAATAAACACATAGGGCAACCCATAAAACATATCAATTCACCATAATTTCAACATCCACATGACTAACAATAATATGCTTGCATTCCATAACCAATTATGCAACAAATCCACTTCAATTGTCCAAGACAAATGACAAAATAAAATCAGAAGTCTATTGCTACAAAATCTGAGTTTTACAAGTCTTCAAATACATCCACAAACTAGGGCGAACATGACAAACATGCCCAACAAAGTTCTACCCTAACCCTAAGGGTTGTACATACCAAATAAATAGCAAAATGACCTTCAAAATGATAGGAAATGATCTCCAATGAGTGTTGCTCCAATTAGGGCATGAATCCTTAAGCCTTCAATCCTCAAAGACAATGGAAATCAGCTCCAAAATGGCATGCTTAGGTCTGATATGTCTGTTGATCCAAAAAATGATGAAAAAGATGCCATAGAAGCCAATAAACATCCACAATCAAGTCTCCAAAGGTGGCGCTCAAGATGCAGGGCTAGGCCATAGGCAAGGTGACAACAATCCACCAAGGAAATCTCCTCCAAAGATGGGCGAATCAAGTCTGCTCTTCTGCTGCTCCAAATCAACAACCCTAAGCACAAGAACCTCCAATTCACCTCCAATGCTAGTCACTCCACCTCTAATGAGTTGCGCTCCAATCTAGGGAAACTCCTAATAAAATGATGATCAATCCATGCCAAAGGAATGCCTCCAAAAGTGATCTCCAAATTTGATTTGCAATCTACTCTTCTCCACAAAATACCAATGAAGTGCAAGTGAACTCCCATAATGGAATCCTCCAAAAGAAAGAGCTAGGGTTTCGTCCAACTCCTTAGAAACTCAAGGTTTTCGTCTTAAGTTCCTCAAGCCAAGGGATAAACTCCAAATGATTGAATGAGTGATGATCCAACTGTCACAAAAACAACTTATATTTATACACATTTTGTCTCTTTTTCTCCATGCTGGCTGACCACCCTTAATTACCATTATTTTATTAGTTTTCCCTCAAAGAAGGCCAACCCTCCTCAAGGAAATATTGGCGCCCAAATCATAAGGTAAGATTTATCCTTTTTCTAAACCAAGGCCAACCCAACTTAGGCTAGTCTTGGCGTTTAAAATAAATTAAAGATTTGTTTTTAACTATTCTCTTTCTTCCCATGTCGTCTCCTTCTAGGGCGACACAAAATAATTATGTCTTCATGAAATGGTTCCACCATGAGGCGCTCAAACATTACACTTAAACTTCTTCAAGGCAAATATCAAAACATAATACCAAATCCTCCTTAAGTCCTTCAATGATCATCTTCCCACACTCATACCATCCCAAGATGGTTTGCTCCAATGGAGTATAAATTATTTTATTCAAGATGAATGCACCAAAGACATCAGAAAAATATGATAATTCATCCCATGTATTCAAATTGCCCTCCAAAAATCATGAGGTGTGGAAAATGTGCCCATTAGGTCTTCTCCTATGATCACTCTAAAAAAAGGGGCATTACAGCCCTCCCTTCCTGAGATTGCTTGTCCTCAAGCAATAGCAAACATGCATCTTGTGACATAGTGTGAAATGACATGTATCTCCATCCACCCAAATTCCCTGTGATCACACAAAACCTCAACCTGTGGCTGCATCCCCCAAGAAGAATATGAATAATACTATGCGAAGTGAGCTCCAATGGAAAAATCCATACACACTCGAACTTGCCTTGGCCCAATCCTCCAAAGAATGCAACACTCTCAACCACAAGTACCCAAATCTCTGTCTCCAAAGGCTCCATCCTCCATGAGTGCTAAATCCAACAAGAACCAAACACTATGCCAACTTGAAGCACTAAAGAATGCTAGGCTTGTCAACAATTGATGAAGAGTGTGAACCTTGAAACACAACCACAAGTCTCTAAGCTTCCGCTGCTCGACTCTGTCAAAATCATCATCAATGCTCTATGAATTGTGAAGCAACTCATCTAGATCCAAACAAAATGATGTACCAAGCATGTCACCACCTGGATTCCAAATCACCACATCCTTACATCTGTCAAACATGAGGAGATTGAAGCATCTCAAGGTGCTAGCAACACAAAATCACTCTCCAACTCCTATAGATCTCCCATGGATGTGAAGAATACCCAACATAGGTGCAAGAAAACAAAATAGCAACCTCATGACTAGAAATCAATCCTATGTGGATGCAAATAACACTGCCCATGTCATAGAATGATAGAGTATCAAGCCTATGCTACTCTCCAATGATGAGGAAATTATCCAACTCTCCTCCAAACTCCCTAACAACTGTTGTCCTCCAAGAACTTAGTAGGTAGTCCATGTACCATGAAGTAGAACAACCATCTCTAAACCATACATGGAGTAGATCCTCCTGAACTAGGGCTGGAACTTCAATGTCATCATGTTCACCTCCATATCCAATGCCATAGTCTAGCTAAAATGCAATCATTAGTGCCTCAAAATCAAAAATCAAAGCAATGTCTCCATACCTAGACTCATCAATCAGCTGCAACTCCCAAGTATGCCAAACAAATGTAAGTGTTTCCATGGCATGCATCATCAATCTCTGAAATAGTGCAACCTCCAATATTATCAAGGGATCAACAAGATGATAGGATTGCATCACATCACCAACCAACCCTTCATCTTCTCCTAGAATGACCAAGGGATCACCACAAACTGAATCACTTATGACTCCCTCTTCATGTGAAGACATGACACTAGTGGCTGATCCATTGAGTGTAGGCTCAACTACTCCAACCTCCTCTAAGGCTTGAGCCTTTAAGGGGTTCTCAAACAAAGGCAACTTATGCTGCAAATCAAGTATACAAACAAAATTTTGTGAATCATACCTTTCCATTTGTTCACCCAAATCTGCATACTCCTCTTGCTTGCTATCCTCAAGAGACTTCTCCTTTGCTTGCTCCACCACTATGCATTCTTCCCTTGGAAGAAATAGAGATTGAAGGTGTGATTCTCTTTGCTTCCTTGCTTGATCTAGTTGGTTACAATGCTCCTTGACCTCTTGCAGGTGTTGTCTTGCTTGGGCAGCCAACATATTTGCCTCCTTTGCTCTTTGTGGCCAACTGTCACACAAGGCTTGAGTTCTTTTGACATCCTCCAAGGTATGATGAACAAATTCAGACTTGTTGCGGCTTGAAACTTCAATACATTCCTTATGCTCCACACCCAAATCACAAGTGTCAACCTTGGGAAACTTTTCTACCTCATCCTCTTCAAGTGAAGTGACTGCTATAAATGAAGAATTAGGATTGCTGTAATGAATCAGAAAATCAGACTTGTTGTCATATCTTATCATAGTGTCTTCATCCATTTCAAATATCTCTTTCATTATTGCATGCTCTCCATGGAGTGTCGATCCAACATGAGTCTCTCCATGAAAATTACATGTCTCAAGGCTGGTCCTCTTGGCTGTCATAACATGATAATGTGAAGATAAGGGACTGTTGTCATACATTAGAAAATCAATCCTTACCTCAGACCTTTGAGTGATGTCGTTGTAGACCCTAACCTCCTCTTCCTCCATGAGTGAGTGATCATCAACTAGGGTAGGTCCAATGTAATGTCCCCTTTTTGAGCCATACTTATGTATGGGTTGAGCTAGAACATTGAAGGATGGAAAACTATAATGTTGGCTCAATACTTGTTTTATTTGGATTTTGGCTAAGTCTCATATTATGATATTTTTCATATAGCCAAAATATTATGATTTTCTAGCCAAGGATGTGAAAAATAAATGTTGATCAAATTGAAGATGGAAAAGGTGAAGGATGGAAAATGTAATCTTTAATTGTATTTTTATTTGTTTATTATTGTATTATTTTTCCCAATGCCAAAATAGAGAAGGGAAAGTAAAAATAATAAAATATTATTATTTTTACCACATGATCCCAAAATCACTGCCCAAGAGGAGGTATTAAAAAATAATAAAATATATTATTTTATTATGAAGAAAATCGACGCTCAACAAGGAGAAAAGAAAACAAAATAAAAATTGTTTTATTACTCAAGGAGAAAATCGATGCCCAAGGGAGAAAGAGGAAAAAATAAATAAAATAATTTTTTTTTTAAAATGTCGGTGGTTGGAGATGCAATTCATTTAAAATTGTAAAATTGAAAGTTGCATTTTCATTAGTGGATTTGAAATTTCATATTATTTGGCAAAAATGGATGCCTAAGGTGAGAGGAGCATAAATAGAGGCATTTGGCTTCATTTTGCAACTATTGATTTTTTGGTAAACTTTGCATTTGAGTTGTTCTCTAGGTTGGAATTACATTTTCAGTGGTATCAAGGAGATAATCCCTTGATTTTTAGTGGTTTGGAGATGATCCCATTCCACATTGTGAGGTGAATTTGTGTGGAGTTCATCGTTGGGCTTTATTGGAGAATTTGGTTGATGTTTTGGCTTCATTTCAAGCTAGGGTTTGACAGGAACTTTCATCTACAACTAGCTATGGAGTTTGATTTGAAGATTGGGCTATGAATTTGATGCAATTTTCATTGTTGATAGCTTCTAAGGTGATCAATTTGCATAAGGAGGGTTTTTAGTGTGTTTTTGACATCAAATGCTATTCTAATTTTTGTAGCAGTAACACTAGAAAATAATATCAGAGTTGTTTGGCATCATATTTTGACACATTTTGAGGGTTTGAAGCAAAGTATACATTGTCGGGTCAAATCACACTAATTCTTGACATAGGCAATTCTATAATTTGGTGTAATTTGGCACTTTTCATCATTGATTTTCAAATATGGGTTGTCTACATCAGTTTTAGTAGTGATATCAGCAAGTACAACAGATAAATCAGTCATTAAGGATCAACTACAGGCATATATTTGATCATTCTTCATTGTGTTTGCATTCTAACCCTAATCGCTTCTTCCTTTGAGGTGATTTGAGGACTAATTCTTGTGAAATCAGTCAATAGGGTTTAGAGCAATCACCTACACATCTAAAAAAACATTCTACAGGTGTATGATAGTCATAATTAGAGGTGTATTAGCAACATACATTCACTTACATTTAGTCCCAACTTTGTGATTGTTCATTGGACATCATTGTTTATTACTGTACTTCATCTATTTTGCATCGGCTAGGGTTTTGAGGCATTTCATGAACATAATTGAAGGTCTGATGTAAAATCAGTCATACCTGATTTGTAACCAGCTCTTGAATTGAATAAAGAATTGAAGTTGTTCTTTCCAGGTATGTTCTTTCATGGTTCATATGCATTGATTATTGATCTTTCATGTTTATTTGTTGCAATTTGATCCTATGCTTTGAAAATATTGGAAACATTGCATAAAAAGTAAATCAGAAATTTAGGACAGCGAAAGAATTAATCCAAAAAAAATTGTGTAGACAAGTCAGGGTTCTTACATCCAAGTGATGTCTTCAATGGAAAATCAAGTGTGTTGTGTGCCACAACTTCTATCCCATGGCTGCAAGTTGAATTCTCATGTGTATATGTCTCTTCTATCTTCATGACTTCATCATAGGATCCTTTAAGTCCTTCCTCCATGTCTCCACTCTTTGCCATCTTCATGTTGCATTGTTCATCAGATGTGGCTGCCATAGAAGTCTGAAATTCTGCTATGTATGATGAAGAGTGTGCCCTGCTCAACTCCTCATAAAGCTTATCCACCTCATCTTTTTTTCTTCTCAAAGCATCAGAGTATATCTCACCAAGTTTGAGGAGATGATCTCTATTTGCAAGTAAGTGTAGGTAGTTGGACTTCACTACCACCAAGGCCTCCTTGAGTTTGTGCAAGTCAGCAAGAGATAGACTCCTCTCAAAACCTTCATGATTACCTAGAGCCTTCCAACAAAAACCTGTCATCAACTTATGAGCATGGTCAAAAAGAGTTAGGGCTACCACAATCATACCTTCATTTACCCTTAGTTGACCTTCCAAATGGTGTGACTTATGGGATCCAATGTCTTCATGCAAAATTTCTGAGTGGTCTTCATAATGAAGCACCTTCAAATCAGCTCCCTTCATAATATCATTGCACTCATGTGTGAAGACTAGGTCATTATCATGTGTGACCAACGGAGCACCATCAAAGTAGTGAGTAGAATTTGCCACATCATGATCTTCCTCAATGGCTGATCTAGAAAGTACGTGCACCGCTATGACCTCCTTAATCACCAAGTGATCCTTTACATCTTGCAATGTCACATCAGTCTTATCCAAAACTCTTTGTTCACTACATACTAAAATTTCTGAATTGCCATCATATGTATGAACAATTGTTTCCTCAAGGCCTCCCAAAGTACCAATGGATTCCTTGCCAACATGATGTAAAAATGATGAAATTATGCTATGTTCAAGCAACGGATCATCAAAAGAACCCATACCTTCATGTAGCTGATCCAACTCGGCAATCTTCATGGTGGCACCTTCTTCACCCATGTAGCTATCATGAAGTCCCATGTACACTTCACTCGTAACCTCAAAAGGTGACTCTCCTTCATCTTTATCCTCATAGGGTTGAAGTGAACTCTTAGCTTCATCTTCTCTAGGGCTTGGAGTCCAAATCTTCAATGCATGTTGACTGATTTCTACCTTCCTCATGATCACTTGTAGGTTGCAAGCCACAAACAAGTGATTCTTCTTTCTTCTCTAACCTTTCTCCAAAGGTAGCTTCTAATTTTTCTTCCTCTTTCCTCAAATTGCTGATGTAGGCATAGAGATCTTCCTTCTTTGGATTCCCATCTTCATGTACCTTCAAGAAAAATTCAAAAGGAGTTGCTAACCTGAAATCAATTGGTGAAACATTGTATTCTTCAACGATTTGCGTGGCTTCTTGTTCATACAACCATCTATCAAGCTCCTTCTTCAATTCATATCGGCTTTATAGATAATAGATTCAAATGATTCCATATCTTTGTCTTCCATGTATGATCAAACCCTCCAAGTTAGCAAGATCATAGCTCTGATACCACAGTAATATCCCAAATGGGGATATTTTGGACAATTTTGGATTTACAGACTTTCCAAACTATTAAACTTTGGATTTCTGCTCAAGCTCTAAATTCTAAATTTTCTGAACTTAAAATCAAACTTCAATAAACACATAGAGAAGCCTGTAAAACGTATCAATTCACCATAATTTCAACATCCACATGACTAACAATAATATGCTTGCATGCCATAACCAATTATGCAACAAATCCACTTCAATTGTCCAACACAAATGACTAAAAATAAAATCAAAAGTCTGCTGCTACAAAATCTAAGTTTTACAAGTCTTCAAATACATCCACAAACTAGGGCAAACATGACAAACATGCCCACCAAAGTTCTACCCTAACCCTAAGGGTTGTACATACCAAATAAATAGCAAAATGACCTTCAAAATGATAGGAAATGATCTCCAATGAGTGTTGCTCCAATTAAGGCATGAATCCCTAAGTTTTCAATCCTCAAACACAATGGAAATCAGCTCCAAAATGGTGCGCTCATGTCTGATATGTCTGCTACTCCAAAGAATGATGAAAAAGATGCCACTGAAGCCAACAAACATCCACAATCAACTCTCCAAAGGTGGCGCTCAAGATGTAGGGTTAGACCCTAGGCAAGGTGACAACAATCCAACAAGGAAATCTCCTCCAAAGATGGGTGAATCAAGTCTACTCTTCTTCTGCTCCAAATCAGCAACCCTAATCATGCACAAGAACCTCCAATTTGCCTCCATTACTAGTCACTCCACCTCCAATGAGTGGTGCTCCAATCTAGGGTAACTCCTAATCAAATGATGATCAATCCACGCCAAAGGAATGCCTCCAAAAGTGGTCTCCAAATCTGATTTGCAATCTTCTCTTCTCCACAAAATACCAAGAAGTGCAAGTGAACTCCTATCACAAAATCCTCCAAAAGAAAGGGCTAGGGTTTCGTACAACTCCTTAGAAACTCAAGGTTTCCATCTTAAGTTCCTCAAGCTAAGAGATAAACTCCAAATGATCAAATGAGTGATGAATGATGATCCAAATGTCATAAAACCAACTTATATTTATACACATTTTGTCTCTTTCTCTCCATGCTAGCCGACCACCCTTAATTACCATTATTTTATTAGTTTTCCCTCAAAGAAGGCCGACCCTCCTTAAGGAAAGATTGGCGCCCAAATCATAAGGTAAGATTTATCCTTTGTCTAAACCAAGGTCATCCCAACTTAGGCTAGTCTTGGCACTCAAAACAAATTAAAGATTTGTTTTTAACTATTCTCTTTTTTCCCAAGTTGTCTCCTTCTAGGGTGTCACAAAAGAATTATGTCTTCATGAAATGCTTCCACCATGAGGCACTCAAACATTACACTTAAACTTCTTCAAGGCAAATATCAAAACATGATATCAAATCCTCCTTAAGTTCTTCAATGATCATCTTCCCACACTCATACCATCCCAAGATGGTTCACTCCAATGGAGAATAAATTATTTTATTCAAGATGAATGCACCAAAGACATCAAAAAAATATGACAATTCATCCCATGTATTCAAATTGCCCTCCAAAAATCATGAAGTGTGGAATGTGCCTATTAAGTCTTCTCTTCTGATCACTTTGAAAAAGGGGACATTACAGGCACTCCATACTAACTTGTCAATGTTATTTGTTAAATAGGAAGCACAAGTGATCATTATATTCTTGAGCTTCTTGCACTAGGGTGGATGATAATGTCTGTAGATTTCCAAGAGGTCCATTTTTCAATATTTGTTCCCTTGATAAGATATTTTGATATAAACAACAGTGAACATATATCCATGTTATTTAAGTTTCTCCTTAAGAGATAACTGTTGGCAAGAGACACTATATGGATTCATGATTGTTGTCATTGATGGCAACAAAGTTCATCCCACACATCCGTAGGACATGGTGTGTCTCTACTCGAAGTTAGAGTGAAGAATGTTGTGGTCCGGTAAACAAGAACAGAGCATGTGGTGAGGGCCGACAGTCAAGTCCGGATCTCTCAGAGGAAGTATCTTGGTGTAGTGCGGATTTGGGGAAGTCAAGAGGACTACCTTGAGTGATAGATTCCAAGGATTTAGCCTCCGGTGATAGATGAAGAAAAATATATGAATACTTGAGTATCGGGTTCTTGATTGGCAGTGTGGACAGAGGAAGAACTGACTGGCAGAACATCATACATTATTCCGGATGTGTTACTAATGTTGATAAAGGTTATGAAGGCATAAATTATGATTGGCCGACATGATTGATGACTTCTACAAGTATATCCTTGATCCGCATTACTTGGTAAGCAAGGATTCAGCCGACAGATCAGAGTTTGTGGAAAATATTGACTATTCCAGGTGCCGACTAGAAAGGTGATGAAATCACTTGTGCGGATATATATACAAGATGGATTTAGTTATGAGAGGTGTCATGGTTGGTGGTGATGTGTGAAGAAAAGCAGTAGAGCCGAATAAAAGAAGAAAGGAAGGTCCAGTATGTGAAAGGAGAGCAACACAAAAGAAGAGGAAAGATGAAGTGCAGCAGATCAGTGTACAGAGCCTAACCGGAACTGAACTCCAGCATATGTTGATGCTTCTTATCAGTTCAAGTATTGTATTACACTCTTTATAAATTGTAGACAGTGTGTCTCTTGTAGGCAGTGTGCCTCTTGTGAGCAGTGTGCTCGGGCAGTGAGCCCTAATTGGCAAGTGCCATTTTGTATTTCCATTCTTCTAACAGAGAATACAATCTTGGGTTAATCACCCCGTGGTTTTTTCCCTTAACAGGGTTTCCACATCAAAAATATTGTGTCATGTGTACTTCCATCTCATGGTTATGTTTGCTTATTTGAATTAATGTTGCATTGATTATTAAGAAAGTTCAGAAAGCAAAAATAATTAGGATAACTGATTCACCCCCCCCCCCTCAGTTATCAACAATTGGTATCAAAGCTAAGTTCCTCTTAACAGAGTCTAATAGCTTGAGGAAGATTTGGGAATTCAAATGGATGTATATGGTTTAAGAGAGCAACTCAAGACTGCTCTTGATGATCTTGAGCAGTCAAACTTTGAAATCAATGAATTAAAGGAAAGACTCAAACAGGCTGATGATTTCATGAGAGAACTAAAAGACAAATTAAGTCTCTCTATGAAAAAGAGAAAGGAGCTACTTCAACAATTGGCAAGTCAAGGTGAAGCCAATGATACAAGTGAAGATCTGAAGGAGAAAACCAAGTTATGTGAAAAGTTATCAAAAGAAATCATTATGGTAAGACATGAAATGGAATCAGGAGTTATGAAGTTTACCCAAGAGGTTGAAGAGAAAAGAAAAAATGAAGATAATCTAAGACAATCTCTCAAGGAGAAATTAGAAGATTGCCACAAGATGGATAGAATTATTAGACATCTTGAATTTGATCTTGAAGATGCTAAAGATAATCAAGAAAAACTTGAGGATCAAATTGTCTCTCTCAAAAGGGATCTTCAAACAACAAATGAATATAAAGAGAAATTCAAGATAAGTTCTGCTCAACTTGAAGTTCTTCTTGGAAGTCAAAAGAGGGTAGATGACAAGTGTGGTTTGGGATATGAGAAAGGAGAAAGCTCCGGATCCAGTCAAAAGAATTTTGGATCAGAAAATCCAAGGAACAGGCCTAGAAGACCTCCGGTAAGGCAGCCTAATGCTCAAAGATATCCATCCTTCAATGGATATTGCCACAACTGCAATAACTTTGGTCATAAAGCTAATCAGTTTAGAAAAAGAATGAATCAGACTAATTCATCCTTCTTCGGACAGTGTTTCAACTGCAAAAGGTATGGTCACAAATCTCATGAATGCAGAAATATGCAGATGAACAAATCATTCAATGGTAGATGCTTTGCATGCAATAGAATAGGTCATATGGCTAATCAATGCAGGTCAAGAAGATATCAATCAAATATGCAAAGAAATGTTGTTTGCCAAATTTGCAATAGATCCGGTCATATTGCAAAATTTTGTAGAAGCAAGAATCAAGACAAAAGAGGTCCGGTACATCATAATCAGAATCAAGATAAGGGAAAACGAAAAGTGAATGCAGATGAAGTTCAAAGTGAGATGAACAAGATTTGGGTAAAGAAAAGTACAGAGAATGTAGGGAATGGGTCCGCACCAGACTCTGGTGCTGATATTCCTTCCGGAAACTAAAAAGTGAGCTTTGGCTCAGGGGGAGACACGAAGAAAACCTTGTTCCCCCAGCCAGTCAATTGGTGCTGGAACTTGCACAAGAAGAGTTGCGGATTAAAGGGTTCATAAGAGAAACATCCAAATAAACTATGGTTAAGATTTGGAAGATCCGCAAGATGTTTAAGATCAAGATTGATTTGATTCTTCAAGTCGTCTGAATAAGGCAAACCGGAATGACTTAGGTCGAGCATTTATTGCAACTTGACATTAGGGTTTACGGAGTAATATAAGGGTTTTGTCATCAAGCATTTGTTCATTCTGCATTCAAGAAGAAACGAAAAGTGAAGCTCTACAACAAAATCCTCAAGCTCATCAAAGATCATTTGCAGAAGTCAATCCATCCAGAAATCGATCCGGCTAACTTTGTGAAACCGAAAGGCGCAAAAGGTATTCTCCGTTATCAAATATCTCTCTATAAATCCTTGAATGATGGGTACTCCAAATATTGTGAAAATCTCTGATAGGCCTTGCCCCAAATTCAAGAAACATCCATACAAATCTTTGGAAGTAGATCCCCTAGGAGCATTTTCCAGTGTTTCGCATGGTGTATTGCATACAGAAGACATTAGGGTTTACATACACGTGAATATTGAAGAATTTGGGGAATCAAAGTTAATGGATATCTATCACAAGCAGTTAATAGATGATTCTTTTGAGCTCAAACCTCAGTATAAAGCCATCCAGGATAAGCATTTTGCATAGTGCATTCATTTCCCCTGTTTTGAAGAAGATGAATGGGTTCGGTATGTGTTGAGTAGAGTGCATGACAATTTCTTATGGTTGAATAGACCATTTAAGATCACCAAAGATGCAATTAGGGCAGTAACTCGTCTACACTTATCCGGTGGAATACTTGTTCTCAAATCTGTCAAGAATCAGATAGTAAGTGATGCAACCGGATCAAAATTTGACAAGAGAGCTATGACAATTGAAGACATCACTGAACCGGATGTCAAATTTGCATCCATGATAATTGGTTACAAGATTTATCACTCCAGTAGGGAAAGTTCAGTACCGGGAACTGCAATTTACATAGCCTATCAAATGCTAAAAGAAAATGCTGACTATGATCTGTGTGAACTTCTTCTAAGCCAACTTTTGGAAAATCTACAAAAGATTAAGAATGATAAGAAGACCTCCTTCAAGTATGGTGGCTTGATACTCTGCCTATTCTTTTATTACATGAATGAGCTTCCCGGATCCAATGGATGGGTATGGCAGAATGACAGACCAGTTGCCATCCAAATCAGAGACTATTTGCATGGGCTTGGGGATGCTAAAGCAAGAAATACAGCCCTGTGGGGATATTTCAAGAATTTTTAGAACATGATGCAAGCAAGAGAGAGAATTCCCTAGTCTCTTGTTGAGAAATACAAAGACACAGTATGCTTTATGGTAGAGACTAATCAGTGCCTAATGGAGGTAGTAGAACCAAGAACTGTATGGATCATGCCTATGGGGTATGAAGTTGATGAACAAATTGTCGAGCTGCATGTTCAACACATGCTAAGTCAGCCAAAGGATCCAAAGGTCGAAAGGTTTGGAACCTTTGAAGAGCTAAGTGTAAAAGTTCATGTGGAACTCAGACAACCGGAAATAAAGAGGAAAGTGAGAAAAGAAGTTGAAGAAATTGCCAAAGGCTTAGGCATCTCAAAGGAGGCTCTTGATGCCAACAGAGAAAAGGTGGAAAGGGCAGAGAAAGAGGAGAAAGAGACAGAAAAGGGAAGTAAGCAAAGTGCTCCGGTAGAATCTTCCACCCGGACAAGATCATCAAAGAGATCAGCACCTGTCACAGCCAAAAGCTCAAGGACATCAAAACTGGAAGTCCAGGCATCCGGAAAAGGAGAAAAGAGAACAAAGAAAAAGGCAACAAGGTCATATGTTAGCCTAAAGGATGATGAAGAAACTGAATAAGATGAGGAGATAAAGAAACTAAAGAAGAAGAAGAAATCATCCAGTGAACATTCTACCGGTCAAAGAGAAGAAGAGAAGGAAGAGAAATTTGTTGAAAAACCCACTCTATCCTTAGATGTTGTAGTGAAAGCAATCACTGTGGATGGGAACCTGCAACCCTTAACAGAATTCTATGATGCATATAATGAAGCAGATAAAAGGATTCTGGAGGAAGCCACAGTTAAGTTTTTGAACACTTACAATAAAGCTTTTATTGAAATTATCTCTCTAATTCCCAAAAGCTTAGAGAAAAGGCTTGAAATGAGGAAGAACAATGCTCGAGCAAAAGATCTCGAGATCCGGGAACAGGTCGCCATTCAGCTCTTTCCTTCAATCACTCCGCAGCAAATGAACATGATCTTCAAAGATTGCAACGATGAGTTCCAGAGCAAAGCCAGGATGAATCAACTCATGCTTGGTGAAACCGACAAAGTGGCAAGAGAGATTGAAGAGATCCTCCGAAATGCTTTTAAAAAGTTCAACATTCCCATCATAGAGGACTCCGGTGAAGGTAAGGATAAGGACTTGGAATCCTCTACTCCGGAAGAGGTGGCTCATGAACAAACAAATATCTCTCCTCCGGTTTCCCCTACAGTCTCTGGATCTAAAGGAGAAGAAAGAATATAGAAGAAAGAACCAGAGGTGAAGGAAAAAGAAGATGACAATACCAAGGTTGTAGAAGGAGAGAAGACTTCAACAGAGAAGACCACAACTGCTAGTGGTAAGAATATAGGAGAGAAAGCTCCAAGAGACAGCTCTAAGAATGTAGAAGAAAAGAAAAATCTGTCTCCGGCAAGAGACACTGCAAAAACTGTCCAAGAATTTTTTAACAAAGAAACAATGAAGATTGATGAACCGGAGCTTTTACAAGGACCATTTAATTTTGATTCTCTTTCTCCAGTACAGACAATGAAGATAGCTTCATTTGCTAATGCAAAGGCTAAATACAAACTCCTAAAGTCTCACATGGAAGACTATGAGTTGATAGAAGCTACTTCCGGAGTGCTAGAAAAGATTATGCCATCGTTTCAGAAGGATCCCACAGCCTCCTCATCCGGTAATCTCAAAACTCTAGTCAATAGTGTTAGCACACATTTTGATTCCCTAGAGAAGTCAGCAGAAGATAAGGTCCGGAAGGAATTTCTTGCAAAAAGATTATCAGAGGTACAAGGGTTGATAATTAATCATAGGAGAAATATGAATATAGGGATAAAAAGTTTGGAAAATGCCCTTAAAGATGGAGGTGATGTATACAAATTTTGTATATCCTGGTCTAAAACAACAGTGGAGATTGAGAAGAAAATGAAAGAACAGGAGGATAAACTGATAAATCTTTCTCAAAATTTTGATCCACTTACTACATCCATAATAAATCAAGAATGTCAAACGATTGCAGTTTTGAATGAAATTAAGAAGCTTGAAAGAGAGAAGAAAAACAGAATCAGTAGGTTGAGTGAGCTCAGAGGGATAATTGTCCCTAAGTTAGAGGCCATGCATGAGGCCATAAAAGAAGCTCAAATCACAGCCCAGACCAATGATCCGACAGATCTAAAAAGGGCAGATGCGTTTGCATTCCTGTTAAGCGGTCATATATCAATTTTGGACAGAATGAAGCAAAGTTGGGCAACAAAATTTGTCCAATTGAAGACAACTTTTGCAGACATTCTTCAGTATATGTAAGTATGCCATATGTATATACTTATGTGGCCAAGTATAGTTGAAATTTTGGAAATTTTGGTGTGCGGACCCAACCTTTTGCCTTTGATGTCAAAGGGGGAGTGATGAGCAGTGAAAAATGTTATAGCCAGCTAAGGGGGAGCTCCGGAAAATGTATATAAAAACAGAGCATCAGCCAAGGGGGAGCATAGTGTAAACACTTAGTCATTTTTCACTAAGTGTTGCCATCAATGCCAAAGGGGGAGATTGTTGGCAAGAGACACTATATGGATTCATGATTGTTGTCATTGATGGCAACAAAGTTCATCCCACACATCCGTAGGATATGGTGTGTCTCTACCGGAAGTCAGAGTGAAGAATGTTGTGGTCCGGTAAACAAGAACAGAGCATGTGGTGAGGGCCGACAGTCAGGTTCAGATCTCTCAGAGGAAGTATCTTGGTGAAGTGCGGATTTGTGGAAGTCAAGAGGACTACCTTGAGTGATAGATTCCAAGGATTTAGCCTCCGGTGGTAGATGAAGAAAAAAATATGAATACTTGAGTATCGGGTTCCTGATTGGCAGTGTGGACAGAGGAAGAACTGACTGGCAGAACATCAGACATTATTCTGGATGTGTTACTGATGTTGATAAAGGTTATGAAGGCATAAATTATGATTGGCCAACATGATTGATGACTTCTACAAGTATATCCTTGATCCGCATTACTTGGTAAGCAAGGATTCAGCCGACAGATCAAAGTTTGTGGAAAATATTGACTATTCCGGGTGCCGACTAGAAAGGTGATGAAATCACTTGTGCAGATATATATACAAGATGGATTTAGTTATGAGAGGTGTCGTGGTTGGTGGTGATGTGCGAAGAAAAGCAGTAGAGCCGAATAAAAGCATAAAGGAAGGTCCAGTATGTGCAAGGAGAGCAGCACAAAAGAAGAGGAAAGATGAAGTGCAGCAGATCAGTGTACAGAGCCTAACCGGAACTGAACTCCAGCATATGTTGATGCTCCTTATCAGTTCAAGTATTGTATTACACTCTTTATAAATTGTAGACAGTGTGTCTCTTGTAGGCAATGTGCCTCTTGTGAGCAGTGTGCTCGGGCAGTGAGCCCTAATTGGCAAGTGCCATTTTGTATTTCCATTCTTCTAATAGAGAATACAATCTTGGGTTAATCACCCCGTGGTTTTTTCCCTTAACAGGGTTTCCACGTCAAAAATATTGCGTCATGTGTACTTCCATCTCATGGTTATGTTTGCTTATTAAAATTACTGTTGCATTGATTATTAAGAAAGTTCAGAAAGCAGAAATAATTAGGATAACTGATTCACCCCCCCCCCCCCCTCTCAGTTATCAACAATAACATCTATTCCATGCCAATGGATAACATCTATTCCATGCCAAGGTGTTGAAGTCAGTTCCAGTTGCTTTAAAAAAAAGGGAGAAATCTTCCATTCCTTATATACCAAGTCATTTCCTGTTTAAATTTTCTGATCCTTTTTTGATGTGTCTAGCCATTGATGAGAGTCCAAGTGTCCAAGTTTGACATTGGTTAACCAACATGTTGGAACAAATACTTATGTTTGAAAATTAGTGGCCATGAAGCTTGTGATTCTTTATGTAATCTCCAAGCCACTAGCATTACCATTGCCTAATTGAACTTTTTTAGATCCATGATGTTTAAGGCCTAGATGTGTCTTGTATTCTGTCTAGTGCTAAATCCTTGATATTTTTTATTCCATTGTGGCCATTGCCTAGTTAGTCCTTCATGTATTTGACAATGGCTTTGTTCAAGCTTTCATTATTCAATTTTGCTCGGTGCAAAAATGTTCCCAAATTCTCATCGGTTCCATTCAATGCTTTTTCCTAACAATATTATGCTTTTTTGGTGAATTGGTACATTGCATGGCTATAGATCTTGGGCCAAGCTATCAGTTCGGATTCGTTCAAGGATAACCACATAACATACATCTAATAAACAAAAAAACCTAAAAAATTTATAAGATGATATGTCCCCAGTATTAAAAGCTTAACTCCCTTTGCGTGGACCCCATCAAAGCATAAAAATAAAAATAAAAAATCATGATAATAATGTGTTGGACACTTTTAAAAGTGGTAAAAAGTAAAGCATGCATTGTTTTTAATAATGTGAAGCCAGTAATTATTGCTTTTTGAAAGAAATGTAGCAGGTAATACTCTAAGACTTATCTTGGGAGGAACTAAAAAGCAAGAAAGAGCAAAATAGAGTTCTACAACAGTAGCGGCACCAACAATAATAACACCATCATTCCATGCACATACTCATTGGCCATCAGTGGATGGAGAGGTAAGTAGAAAGAGATGCTTCAAGGAATGATGGCCTTCTTACAACTTATTGTGAAAGGAACTAAAAACAAGAAAGTAGAATAGAGTTCAATGGCAATGGCACCAACAATAATAACTCCAAATCACCATCATTTGTATGCGCATACTCATTGGCCATCATTGGATGGAGAAGTAAGAAGGAGAAGCTCCAAGGAATGATGACCTTCTTACCACTTTCTTTTTGACTTCTTTTCTATAATGGCGACGTTTATACAAGTCCCCCGCCATTAATAGAGAAACTATTTTTTAAAGGTTTTATTTCATTTTTTCAAGTATGAAGAAAAAGGGGAAAAACAAAAATGGCTGCATAGTTTGCAGCTGGTGCAGGTTGGGCATGGCAGAGCCACCTAAGATCGCCCAGGAATACTGCATAGTGCACATGGATGAACCTAGATGGGCTCTGCAGAGCCCTATCCACATCCACAGTGGATCGGACCATGTACCCAGATCGAGTATGAACCAAACCCATATCTAGGGGCAAATCTGATAGAACCCGTATCTTAGATCTTGGGAGATCATTCTCACCATTCCTTTAGCTTCTTCTCAAAGGCAGAATCAATAAGCAATTGTAATGTCCCAAATTTTGAGCTACATGGGAAATGCAATATTGAAATTATATTTTCATTTTTTATTTGATAGATTTTAGAAAATGGAATATTTAATTGCATTTTCTCTAATCGATTTCTGAGTTGTAAATATGAATAAGGTGATGTGCTCACCCAAAGAAAGAATAGGTCCCAGCTAAATCCAACGATTATCATATTTGAGCGATTGGCTTTGTTGATGAAGGATCTTCATTGGATCATGTGTCATAAGGAATTGATGCAAGAGAAATAAAGACATTTAAAAAGATACTTGTGCATAAAAAGGGGCGTCGATCCGATATAAAGCAAAATTAAATGCTAAGCATAGTTGATGGTTGAGGTAAAGAAGACAATTTTAAATGCAAATTTTATTTAGTAAATATTTGCATTGGAGCGGTTGAGGGTTTTTATTAAATGCAAATATTATCATTTAATGCATGCGCATGAGGTAGTTGTGGATCGATGCAAGAATAGAGGAGCATTTTAAATGCAAGTTCATAAATTGAATGCCAAGTCGGTTATGTCAAGGATCAAGATTTTAAATGCTTTGAAGGATATTAAATGCTTGCATTTGGATAGATTGGTTTATTTAATGCATTTCATGAAGTGGTTAGTGGTCGTCCAAGGCAAGGAATGATTTTCAATGCAAATTAAAATATTTAATGATTGCACACAAGCCACCAAGGAGAGTACATTGCTATTGGATCGATCCATTTGGAGGAGTTGTAATTCATTTAAAATAATTGAAGATTGTTTTAAATGAAAGAGTTTGATTGTAATTCATTTACAATTGTTCAAGTTCGTTGATTCTCATTGGTGGAATTCAAATTTCAATTCAAAATTGCCAAGGAGATGGACGCCTATCCATGGAGTCTTTAAATAGAGCAAATCAACATCAATTTGAAACTTATGATGCTATGGTATGTTTTCTCTTTAATTGATTTTTGGCTGAAGATTCCAATTTTCATGCTAATTTGCAAGGTGATGACCCCTTGTATATGTATGGTGATGACCCCATACAATTTGTGAGGTGATATTGTTCTAATATTCACCATTGAGCTTAATTATGCAGGTTTAGAGGAGTGATTGAAGCTATTTGATTGATATATTGAAGCCCTTGATCCATTGGTGTCACTATCAAGGTAGCAATTGGGCTTATTACATCATTGGAGTGAGATTTCTATTTGCAAGGACTGAAATTTCATAACAGCGAGATATTCATTTTGTTTAAGGGCTTCTTGAACATTCTACAAAGATTCCAAGGGCTGGAAATTGCATAAGAACATCATCATTTGGCTTAGGAGTGAAGATTTGAGGGCTTGGAAGCATATTTGCATTGGCTGGGCGAAAAGTACACTTCAGCAGTTGGGACAGCGAATTGTATTTTCATATCAGTCAATTATATTTTCATCTCCAAGGTTGTTTTGTTCAATCATTGGTTTGGAATCAATTGCCATGTGTTTGTACATGATCCTACATGAAGGAAGAGACAATTGGATGTCATTTTAATGTGAAAAACTTGATGTATAATGGTTTGATCAGAATTTTTGAGTGTGATTTTTGTGACAACAGTGAATAAATAAAGTTATTTGGAGCTTCTTTCATCATTTATCTATTGGTTGATCATTATTTCATGTCTACTTGATTGTATGTTGAATTGGGGTTTCATTGTTGCAAGAAATCTTATCTAAATTTGGCTATATTTTCAATCTTTCATAATAAGGTCTCTTACAACAATATACTATCAAATATGAAAGGGATGTGAGCTTTTCTAGTTGCTATTGCAAAGCATACCTGGATGAACCTGGGTGGGCTCTGCAAAGCCCTGTCCACATCCACAATGGATCAGACTGCATACCCAAAGTGGGTACCAACTAGACCCAGATCTTGGGATAAATCTGAGTGAATTAGTAACTTAGATCATGGGAGATCATTCTCACCATTTTTGGATCAGACTGCGTACCCAGACTGGATACCAACTAGACCCAGATCCCAAGGCAAATCTGAGCGAATTAGTAACTTAGATCATGGGAGATCATTCTCACCATTCCTGTACCTTCTTCTCAAAGGCAGAATCAATAAACAATATACTTTCAAATTTGAAAGGGATGTGAGCTTTTCTGGTTGTTGTGATGATTAGCATGATGAGCTAATGATTTGAGAAAGTTGATTTGTGGACTTGAGCCTGAATTTTTGAGTTGGATGAGATCCATTGATGTGATAGGAAGGAGGTTCTGTCCAATTTTCTTGGTATGTATTTTCTTCCTTTTCTTTTATCTAAACAGGTACAGAGACCTTCATAGTAACCCAATTAAACCAATTCTGCTTCAATGAAACATGTTTGAACATCAACAGTTCATATGTTAAAGTTGGCTCTTCCTTTTTTCTCCTCATGGGACTTGATGGTGTTATAGCCTTCCATTAGTATCAAGGAATGTTAAAGCATTTTATAGAAATCATTCTTTCAACTCTCATAGATACATTCTTCTTAAGTTTGTTGGGGGAAAGGGGGATATAGATGTTACCAATCCAGAAATAGATCTACTTTTCATGAGAATAGAAGAGGCAACACTCATGTGTGGCTTGTGTGAAATAGGTATATAGCTTTGTGGGCTCCAATTAATTGTTAGAATTGAGGTTGAATGGAAATGTGTAAGAGCCCTGACTTGTTCTAACTGAATTTTTTCCTTACTAATCTGAATTTTCTGATTTAGTTTTCTTGCAATTCACTTATGATTTTCAAATTTCATTTTCAACAATGAGTTTATAATATCATGTAGACGGAAAGGTTCCAAGCATAGATCCAAGTAACAAGTAATGAACATGAAACATAGATATTAAACCATCAAACAACTCGCATAAACATGAATGAACATACCTAGGAAAGATAGCTCATCTTCTTTATTGATTTTGAAAGCTTATTACAATGGAAGAGGGCTAGAAAATAAAATCAGTCAAATCTGATTTGAAATTCAGACCCTCAATTGCATCCAAAAGTGCCAAATTATATGCCCAAACCCTAACCGTATGAATGGAAGATGAAGCTCTATGAAAATACGATGAATTGCCAGGCTGGGTATGGCTGAAATGCAACTATAACAGCCTTATAGAGGTCTGATATGACTGATGAAAACATGTATCTGCTGTTGATATGAAACCATGATGTCAAATGCCAACAAAAGTGCCAAAATATCACTCCAAATGCAAGTGGCCATACACCAATGGAAGCCGATTAGGTTTAGGAAGCTCTATTGATGATGAAACCCTCCCGTAGATGCCAAATAACTCTCAGATCTAAAACTAAAACCACTTTGATGACTACTGTTACAAAAATCAGAATATGCATGAAGGTTGAAAATCACCAAAAACCCTCTCTTTAGCCAAGCAATCTAATAGTAAACCCTCTATAAGCAATTATTGATGAAAATAGCTCCAAACTAAAGCCAAATCTGCAAATGAAACTCCATGAAAACAATCAAATCAAGCTCGCTCTATGATGAACTCCATTTGAATTCACCTCTCATGGTAGATTGGGATCATGTCCAAACCACAAAATGCCAAGGGAACACCACCTTGAACAACTGAAATTCACTTTCAGCCAAGAGTAAACACTCAAATGCAAAATTTAACAAATGATCAAGAAGTACAAAATGATGTCAATCACCTCTATTTATCTTTTTCTCTCCAAGGGTGTCCCAATTTGATAAATTATAAACAATTTCAAATCCACCAATACTATCAAATCTTTAATTTGATATTTTTAAATGATTTTCACCTCTAGACACCATCATTTAAAAAACAATAAAATAATAATATTTTATTATTTCTCCTTATCTCTCCCAAGCGCTTATTTTCCATTGGAATAAAAAATATATTTTTATTTTTTTAATCCTTTCCTTGGGCGCTGATTTTCTCTAATAAAAATAATATTATTATTTTTTTATCATTTCCCTTGGTCACTGGTTTTGCAATAAAATAATATTTATTATTATTTTATTTTCTTCTTGGCAATCGCTTTTCTCTTGGGTTTTAAATAATAAAATATAATATAATATTATATTTTATTTCCCATCAAATTTTTCCAAGTTCAATCTTCAAGTTGTCCAACGTTTATTTTTCCCATCCTTCAATTTTTGCCTTTGCATATTATTTTTGGCTTTATAAAAATATAATATAATATTGCTAGCCAAAAATACAAATAAAATCAAGTGTTGAGCCAACTTTCTAGTTTCCAAGCCTTTCAAGATACTAGCTCAACATTAAACATTCCTTACTAAAAAAGGGGACATTACAAGTCTTCCCACCCCAAGATTGTTTGCCCGAAGCAATCACAAGTACCAAATTAGAACCAATCAATACTAGGATCCCAAATCTATCTAGGCTCTCCATACATACCTCCTCAAAGCTGTTGATGTAAAAGATCCTGGGACTGCTTCCGCTGTCATAAACTGATGCAAACTCATCATTACTCAATCTCCAATGATTGTAGTGACAAATCCATACCATGATGTAATCAATTAACCCAATAATGAAGATGTCGATGCCAATCAATGAGCCAAAAAAGCTGAAAATCCCTCTAACATGGAAGTGTAGCATGAACAAATGATGGATGTCAAACACAAGTGCAAATGAAAGTGTATCCAACCCCGTTATCTTGCCATCATAAATCAAAACAGCGACATACCGACTGAAAATATCATCTAAAATGATATAAAAAGTTCCATCCATAATGCATGATGATAGGAGACCATCATTAGACCAATCCTCAACAAGAATATAGAGACCTCTACTAAACCAAACTGTCCCAAACACGTCCACATGCTCCAATAAGAAAGCATCATCAAAATAGTGTAGTGTCAACTCAATAGTACGTTGATCTAGCTCTCCAATGGGAACTAATGCATCATGCAAATTTGATTTAGAATTTACTTCATCTATCAATGTGTTCATATCATTATTAGCAACCTCCACAACATCTTCCTTTTGAAAGAAAAAGCTTCTAATGTAAGCTTCTCTTTCTTGTCTTGCTAGATCTATGCGGTTGACTTGTTCTTTGACTTGTTGAAGGTGTTGTTTTGCATTGGCATCCATCAACTTAGCCTCTTTGGCTCTTTGTTTCCACTCATTCATTTTTTTGAACTATCTTACTTCTTCTATGCCAAAGTACACAAATTCAACCCTCTTCTGGTTAACATCTTCATGTCTAACACTTGGATTTTGGATGCCATCAATAGGAGATATAATAACACTAACTACTTCATGAATAGGGGATGCTATCTCATGAGAATGATGAGATAAGGTGCTGCTATTAAAAAAATCAGTAATGATGTCATGCCATTCTATAGTGTTTTCATTCATTTCAAACATCAAATGCTCTCCATCAAATACTGATCCAATATGAGTCTCTCCATGTGAATCACATATATCTACATGAGACAATTCATGGCCCAAAGCTATCATAGATTTCGCTGTTATTTGATGTGGCAATGTGTACTTGAATACTCTCATAACAACTTGTTTCCCATCATGTTGGAAACTCAACTCCATAGCTTGTAGATCTTGGATGACTCTTTGTAGTGAATGTAGCCATTGCATGCCAAGCACAATTTCTTGATCCTTCAAATCAAGAACATAGAAGTCATCACAAAAAGTACTCACCACATAGAATGTTAAGTTTGTTCACTTTCTTCTTGCAAAGAATAGTGAGTCCACCTGTTATAGACACATCAAAGCCCTCAAAGTCAACACAATGCAAACCTCTTTTGTTCACCAAACCATCATCAATGTAGTTATGTCTTCAAGAAGTGCTATGACTTTGCATCCAAACACTATGCCTTCAAAGATGAATGGATTATACATTGAAGCTCCTGAAAGATAAGCAATCTTAGAACTTTTGTTACTATCATTTTCAAGTTCTAGTGTTGGCTGTCCATTATCATTTGCTGAACTAGTATCATCATCCACCTCGTCAATTACCTCTATGTAATGCACCTTGTCTTTGCCAAGACACCTATGACCAATTTCCCAAGGTTCTTTGCAAGTAAAACATAACTTCTTCCTATGAAGTTCATTCCTTTCCTCAAAATCCATCTTTGATGTATCTCCAACTTTTTTTGGAGTGGACTACTGATGAGATTTCTGATTTGCATTCTCATCTTTGAAACTCTTCTTTTGTGGTGTGAATGTAGGAGTAGTGTCTAAATCAAGTGCAAGTTCAATGGCCTCATCAAGTGTCCTTGGCCTATGAACTTTGACCAATTATCTTATCCTGTCATTCAAACCCTCAACAAACAACATAGTAACTCTCATATCCATCATGTCAGGAACCATCATTGCAATCTTTTGAAACTCATTAACATATGAGTCTACTCTACCAATCTATCTCAACTGTGCCAACTCCCTGTAGTAGACTTCTGCATCCTTCTTATCAAGCCTGGTAATGATTTATTAGTGAACTCATCATATGAAGTGATCATGTTATGATGCTGTGAAACAAATCCATGGTGCCACCAATCATAAGCCAAGCCCTCCAAATGCATAGTAGCAAAATGTATAGCCTTTTCCTCACTCATTGGCTTGAGTGTAAGAAAAGTATCCAGCTTGTTTACCCATGCTCTAGCACTGATTTTGCCACTACAATCAAAGTTAGGTAAAGGAATTTTATTCAATGCATCTTTGTATTCCTTAGGTTGATTTGGTTGTTGCCTTATTTGCCTTTCAACTCTACCTCTTCGCCTATCCCGCTTTTGAGTCATGTAGTTGTTGAAGTTTATGTGATTTTTGACATGCTCAGATAATGCATCATACTCATCAACCATGGATATCAAATCATCATTAAAAGACAATTCCTCTTCTTCAACCTGTATCTCCTCCTCAACCTCTTCTTCTCTAGGAAGAAAAGTGGGCTGCATAGGCCTATCAGTAGTAGTTGTGCGTGTCCTCCTTACACGAGGTGATCCAACCACACTACCAACACCTGTATTAGCTGGATTAGCCCGATTAACCAACATATTATTTAGTGACTGGGTCAACACCTCTAACATCCGATTTTGTGTAGCCTTCATTTGTGTGATACTATCATTTGTAGTATGTTGTTCTTTGCCATCATGTGTTGACCGGCTATCATATCCCTCGTCGTGTCACCAATGTCATCGCACTATGGATTACTTCCTCTTTTGTCTCCCATTGTACCTGTTCTTCTACGATAATGATGTGGAAGCGGATCAATGTAGTGGCTCATAACCCCATAGGCTGGCAAGATCCAAGCTTTGATACCACTGTAAGAACCCTAACTTGTTTTAACTAATTTTTTTTCTTGCTGATCTGAATTTTCTAATTTAGTTTTCTTGCAATTCACTTATGATTTTCAAATTTCATTTTCAACAATGAGTTTATAATATCATGTAGATGGCAAGTTCCCAAGCATAGATCCAAATAACAAGTAATGAACATGAAACATAGATATTAAACCATCAAACAACTCACATAAACATGAATGAACATACCCGACAAAGATAGCTCATCTTCTTTATTGATTTTGAAAGCTTATTACAATGGAAGAGGGCTGGAAAATAAAATCAATCAAGTCTTATTTGAAATTCAGACCTTCAGTTACATCCAAAAGTGCCAAATTATATGCCCAAACCCTAGACCTACAAATGGAAGATGAAGCTCTATGAAAATATGATGAATTGCCAAGCTAGGTATGACTGAAATGCAACTGTAACAGCCTTATAGAGGTCTGAATGATTGATGAAAACCTATATCTGCTACTAATATGAAACCCTGATATCAAATGCCAACAAAAGTGCCAAAATATCACTCCAAATGCAAGCGACCATGCACCAATGGAAGCTGATTAGGGTTAGGAAGCTATATTGATGATGAAACCCTCCCGTAGATGTCGAATAACTCACATCTGAAACTAAAACCACTTTGATGACTGCTATTACAAAAATCAGAACATGCATGAAGGTTGAAAATCACCAAAAACCCTCTCTTTAGCCAAGAGATCAAATAGTAAACCCTCTATAAGCAATTATTGATGAAAATAGCTCCAAACTAAAGTCAAATCTGCAAATGAAACTCCATGAAAACAGTCAAATCAAGCTCACTCTATGATGAACTCCATTTGAATTCAACTCTCATGGTGGATTGGGATCATCTCCAAACCATAAAATGCCAAGGGAACACCATCTTGAACAACTGAAATTCACTTTCAGCCAAGAGTAAACACTCACTTGCAAAATTTACTAGATGATCAAGAAGTACAAAATGATGCCAATCACCTCTATTTATCCTCTTCTCTCCAAGGGCGTCCCAATTTGATAAATTATAAACAATTTCAAATCCACCAATAATATCAAATCTTTAATTTGATATTTTTAAATGATTTTCACCTCTAGACGTCGTCATTTAAAAAACAATAAAATAATAATATTTTATTATTTCTCCTTATATGTCCCAAGCGCCTATTTTCCATTGGAAAAAATAATAGTTTTTATTTTATTTTATCCTTTCCTTGGGCGTTGATTTTCTCTAATAAAAATAATATTTTTTATTATTTTTTTTTACCATTTCCCTTGGGCACCGATTTTGCAATAAAATAATATTTATTATTATTTTATTTTCTTATTGGCAATCGCTTTTCTCTTGGTTTTTAAATAATAAAATATAATATTATATTTTATTTTATTTCTCCATCAAATTTTCCCAAGTTCAATCTTCAAGTTCTCCAATGTTTATTTTTGCCATCCTTCAATTTTTGCCTTGGCATATTATTTTTGGCTTTATAAAAATATAATATAATATTGCTAAACAAAAATACAAATAAAATCAAGTGTTGAGCCAACTTTCTAGTTTCCAAGCCTTTCAAGATACTAGCTCAACATTAAACATTCCTTGCTCAAAAAGGGGACATTACAAAATGCATTTGCTTGCTTCCCCATATTCATGTGTTTGTCAAATTTTGCTAGTGTTGTCAGATACAGTTGTTTCTTGCAGTATGACAAGGTAGTGTTACAAGACTCACCGAGTACTCAACAAGTGTCCCACTTTCAAGTCTGGGCAGGCCAAAACAAGGCTTGTTGGCTCATTTCCCTCTAACATGCAAGAAAGCCAAGTCTAGCCAACTCAGATAAACTTTTCAAAAATTCAAGCTTTTTCATTTTTGTAAAATATTTAGTTATCATGCTTTTCTAAAATTTCCTCATATGTGCCAAGTCCAAGTCTGGTAACTAGGTGATGAGGTCTACTTGATGCTCTTTGATTTTGTTGAACTATAGGTGTCTTCCGTTGGGGACAACTATTTCCTATTCCAGGATAGTCTACACATTAATGAGTTTGGATTTAAATTTTTCAGTTCTCCTACAACTTCCAAATTGTTCAGCCTGAGAGTCCATATCTACATTACCCATGCAAGAAAGCATTCTTCTTGACTGCTCTCTTGAAGAAGCAATGTAGTTGAAGGCCTTCCCCTTTTTCTTTGTGGGTTGCTTAGTCTCCCAAATCTACATATTTCTTGGTATCAGATCTTGTTGAAATAATCTTTGAGGTAGAAACCCTTGGGCTATTGGCTGGCCTTTGCTCAAAGCCTCAGAGCGAACTGGATTGAATTTTCATTATTTCCTTTTGTTGTTGAGTCTGTGTTTGTTAATGTGTCTCATGAGTTGGGTAGCAACTTTTTCTTTCCTTCCAATTCTTCCATGCCTTCCAATGCAACAGACAGGCTCGATAGAGTGAGATGCTTTGAATTTCTAGGAGCTTCTTTCTCCTTTCTGATGTAATCTTTGTTAAACTTATGTTCTCATGATTGTGGCTATTGTGGATGTTGATTTTTCAAATTTTTGTTCAACCAAGTCTACACTTTGACACGTCCTCCCCTTGTCCTTGATTTGCTTTTGTTGTCTTTCTAATAGAGAATTATGAATTTTCTTGTTGTCAACACACTCTTGTTATATGTCCATGCTCATCACAAATTCAACATCTAAATATATGTTTTCATAATCTTACAATTGTTCCCATTTGATCCTCCCAACCTCTAATATTAGTCTATCGGGAATGTGTTTGTCAAGATCTATGTTGATGCAGATTCCAGTCAAGTTGAGCACTCCAAGGTTCATGGTAGTCTTTGAAGCTTTTATTTATTCTGTTATGGCTTTTATTTTCTTAAATGAAGTTTCTTTCCAGTATTTGATTGGAAGAAGTGGCAGCCAAAACCATACTGGCTCAGTGCTTGGCAGATCCTCAGTTGGGTTGAATCAGAGTTACGAGACTCGCCTGGACTTGGCGAGTCCTGAGCTGAGTCACCCCAGACAAGTCCTGGGGATTCGAACTCGGACTCGGCCTATAGACTCGCCAGACTCGCTGATTCCAGGCAAGTCCGTCAAGGAAACTTGGCAATTAGGAACATGGTGATGGTATATTTCAAAATACATTTAAGTATAAGTTTGTAAAACTTATACTTTAAATATTTTGAAATATACTATTAGAATGTTTGAGATAGGTTTCGGATCCATGGGATTTAACATGCAAATTCTAGATTTTGGAGCATCCATCAAATTTCAGACTTAACCAATTTTTCAGGGTTTCAGGGTTTCAATTTTTCAGGGTTTCAGGGTTTTAGTTTCGTACAAAAAGAGTAGAGGACAAATCACTGGATCCTATTGATTTGGATGAGATAGATCCTATTGATTTACGGAGTTTTTGTCAAGTTTTCTCTGATTTTTTGTTGACTCGTCAATTTTGGCATCATTGAAGACCCATTTACGCTTTCGTAGGAAGGCGAAGAATGCGGGCTCCTTGGAGCCATAGATTTCTAGTTATTGTTTTGATATTTCATATTTGTTTGGAACATTTGATGTCATGGATTTCATATTCCATGAGTTTTGTATACATTTGACTATATATATATAAGTGTGCTATTTCCTTCAGCAGCTCAGCTACAATTTGAGTTTATACTTATGTGATCGATATATACTTGTGTATGTGATCAAATTAGCTTCTATTTGATGATGTTATTGTGTCTTTAAGGTTTATTTAATAAAGGGTGCATGAAACAAGTTTTAAATCCTTAAAAATCTCTAAATTTCTTGGGTTTTTCACTTTGCCGAGTCTGGGCGCCAAGTCTCGAGTCCCGAGACGAGTCACCCTCGCCAAGTCCGCACCAAGTCTGAGTCTCGGAACTATGGGTTGAATGCTTGTGCCCGATGCTTCATGAGAAATCTCGATCTTTTAAAGAACCAAGGTCTAATTGGAATACTGTCTTTTTCTTATTTAGCAGAGAAAACTGCTATAATCTACCCTTTTGGCATCATTCAGCTCTATACTGTCCTGCAATTTTCCAGCTTTCTTGCATCCATGCTCTTAGAGTTCTAAGGTCTCAGAAAGGATCCCATGAACCTACAGATCAAAACTTTTTCGTTCAATGTCCAGAGGCTCTATTCCATCTCTTCCATACTAAAGAAGACTTTGGGAGGTGAGATTGTCTTTGGGTAGCATCCATTTTACCTTTTGTCACAAAATTGGACATGGTGACTACTCTTTTTACACGATGTTGGATGAAAGCATGGAGTTCATCCTTGCTGATTTGTGGGCCTTCTGGGCAATCACGTTTTTGAAAGAATGAATGGCTTTGAGAAGGCTGGTTCAAAGAGGACACCGTGGCCCTTTCAACAAAAGGATGTTGGAAGAAACAACAATGGTGATTGGATAGGGGGAGGTTTTTCTAGTTTGCACCATGTAAATGGAAGACCAACGTCCTCTTAGCTTGAACTTAATTTGAAGCATAGGCCAAGATATCAGATGTAGTGTTAATATAGTCCTCATTTTCTGTGTCAGATGCAGTGTTGCACTTCCTTAATATGTCGTCTATTAAGACAAATAGCATGGAAGAACTTAGTGTTTGAGTCTCCATGCTTTATCCATTGATCACGTGATCTCTAATGCTAGTAACATTCTTCTTCGTTTGAAGAACAACAACCTTGTGAATGAGTGTTTGTTCTCACCTTCCTAGTGATTGGTCATGAACCTTTTCCCTTATATGCCTCCAGATTCCTACTACCTAAGTCTGGACAACCTTTTTTTGAGAAAATTTGTTGCCAAAAATTGTTTTGTGCCCGTGTTTATTTGAGCATTGAGGTATTTTAGTTTTTCAACAAATTTAAACATGTCAAAAACCTTTTACAAAAGCCACTTCCAACATGAGAGACATGTTTTTCAACCAGCATGAGAGAGCCATGTTTTTAAAGTCAGCATGAGAAAGCCACATCTTCTCCAATTAGAATTGAGTGTTTCTTTTCCTAAAGGACTTGTTACTGATGCTTAGGCAAATAGACCAACGGTGTGATAGGGTCATATCATTCACTCTAGTTTCCACATCTCTGGTGATGGTCATCCATTTTTCAAAGATGAAAACTCCCTGATTTTTCAGTAATGTAGTTTCAACCATTGTTTGCAAACTCTCCAGGTCGCTGAGTACTCTCGAGATTTTTTGCTCCACAAGTACTCACAAGGTTTACTCTCCGAGTTTTTTTGCTGAGTATTTGGAAAAACTTGCCAAGTTTTTGGTGAGTACTCTCGAGATTTTTTGCTCCGCAAGTACTCACAAGGTTTACTCTCCGAGTTTTTTTGCTGAGTATTTGGAAAAACTCGCCAAGTTTTTGGTGAGTACTCGCCGCGACTCACCAAAAACTCGACAAGTTTTTCCAAATACTTGACTTGTTGCATCAGCAATACATCAAAATCATGGAAAAAAACACTTCAAACTTCTGTTTTTTTGGTGTTATAAGCATTTTTTTGCCTTTTTAAAAAATTATGAAAATGGTGTGCGCCATGAAGGTCTGTGTGATTTTGAAGGTCTTCATTTGGGCACCGCCCCTCGACCCCACTGGGGGCGTTGCCCCCAAACCCCCAACCAAAGTCGGTACATTTTCTAGCTGTATTTTGCATAAAATTTATGTTTTTTTCAAAAATTTAAGTGTTTTTAAAGTTGCCGAGTTTTTGCCAAGTACTCTTCGAGTCGAAATTTTTTGGCTTGCTGAGTACTCTCCGAGTCCGAGTTTTCGAACTATGGTTTCAACCCTTTTTGATATTGGTTCACATGTAAGGCCTTTGGTGAAATCAAGCTCTACCATGTTTGTGAAGAGTTCCAGCTGATTGAGAACTTCAACCGTTCTTTGATCAAATCTTACCGCTCTTTTCCCTTCCATGTACTGTCTGAGTTGGCATGATAGGGAGGGTATCTGTAATCCATAATGGAAGCTGTTAAAATTCAGACCATGGTATTCAGATTCTGCATTCTAGGAATTGACCTAAACTGTCTAAGTGAAACTTAAACCAAAACTGCCAACCTGAGCATGTTAACCTGCAAACACAAATCTGCTGAAAGTACCAAAAAATAAAATAATACGGAAATCAGAAAATAGATAACTTGTCTGAAAAAAATTACTATTCTAAATTTTTCTGTCTTACAAAAATGTGTGCAAGGTCAATAAAAAGACCCTCAAACTTGGGTGCACCAAAGAAGAATAAAAGCGCTTTAAATCAGGAGACAAATCATATTTTTCTATCATATAGAATCTCTCTAAAAATATGAAAAAACATAACTCCAGTGCTGCCCAGAATAAAACATGAAAAAAACAGAAATAAAGCACTAAAAGGCAGCAGTGACTATCCCTAAATATATTCACCTAGTTTTAGGAGTCCACACACTAAATATATATGCCTATTCTAGCAGTTTTAATCACTAAATAAGGATTGAAACCAGCACCCAGCTAAAGGAGATTCAAACCCTAATAAAGTCTGATTTTTCGCTAATTGAGATTCAACCCTAAAAATAAGTCCGATGTTTTGCTAATTTATGCTCCCAACTATAGGAGAACACGACCAACAAAAAGCTAACACTCTCTCTTGGTGAGGAAGGTTTTCTCCATCAAACCCAGCTCCTCTCTTAGTATTTTGAACTTCCCTTTTGACAAGGGCTTTGTCAAAATGTCTACAACCTGCTCATCTAAGGGAACATACTAAAGAATTACCACTCCTTATACTACCATCACAGTATACTATTGTCAGCTCCAACATCTAACTAGTAAGTTTTACTATCAACTTGTGAAACCAAATAGCCTCACAACTAGCAAAAGAAGCTGCTATGTACTCCACCTCAACAAAACTTAATGCTACTACTACCTGTTTCCTATTGAACCAAGATATCATACCTAACCCCAAGCAGAAACAAAAACCCGAAGTGCTCTTCTTGACACTAGCATCGCTTGCCCAATCTAAATCCACAAAGCCATGTGACACTAAATCTTCGTCTCCAACATACTTCAACCAATAATGAAATGTACACTTCAAATATCAGAGCACATGTTTTGCAACAATCCAATGAGCTTGCCTTGGCTCAACCATAACCTGAATAGATTCAAATCTAGTTTCTTTCTGGATAAAATCATCCCAAAGTTTCTCAAATGTGGGAAGCTTTTCAAGAGCATAAACACCCCGTCTAAATGGATCCCAAGATAGAGAGAATCCATTTAAGGCTATGGGCATCAACTCTTCATCTTTCACCTTCAACCCACCTGCAACAAGCTAATCACCAAGTTTTGTGATCTTCATTGGGTAGGTGGCTAAAATGTCTATGTCATTCATATGTGTGGCATTTAGCTTGTTCTTCAACCACATCTTATGGTAGATGTTCACACTTTGATAAAGAGTTGTCAAGGCATCATACATCTCCTTTCTAGTCTTCTTTGTAACAAGAGGAATCAAATGATCCTTCACTGAATCCAAGATGATACACTTTGCTTTGGCCATGTTCTTGTTATGTTCAGCCAATTGGATAGGATTGGCAAGAGGTGCAATCATGGTGTCCACATTGACTCAAAGATCAACTTCTTTGAGTAGCATCTATAATTTGTACTTTTAAGGTGTAAAGTTGGAAGCACCCTCAGGGGGTCACACTCTCTAAGACTGATACTAGTCATGTTTGCAGTTGCTAGAATAGGCTGAAACTAAACAAATCAGCTAAACATAAATCAAATCAGCAGCCAATGCACAAGTGCAGATCAACACTCCAATCACTAGAGCAATTAGGACATCAAACCCTACAACCTTCCATAGGTCCAGGTTAATTCAATCACTGAAGAAAAGGTACTGAAATCTTCTGGCAACTCCCTCTCACAAGTTGCTGCTATTCCAATCATGGACCTAGAAGATCTCTATTATTGTGCTCTAATATCATGTTAAAATTCAGATCACGGTATGTAGATTCTGCACTCAAGGAATTGACCTAAACTATCTAAGTGAAACTTCAATCAAAACTACAAACCTAAGCATGTTAACCTGCAAACACAAATCTTCTAAAGTACCAAAAAAAAAATAATACTAAAATCAGAAAATGGATAACTTGTCTGAAAAAAATTATTATTCTGAATTTTTCTGTCTTACAAAAGTGGGTGCCCGAAAGACCCTCAAACTTGGGTGCACCAAAGTAGAATAAAGGCACTTTAAATCAAGAGACAAATCATGTTTTTCTATCACATAGAATCCCTCTAAAAATATGACAAAACACAAGTTCAGCGCTGCCCACAATAGAACACTAAAAGAACATAAATAAAGCGCTAAAAGATAGCGCCAACTATCACTAAATATATATACACCTAGTTTTAGGAATCCACACATTAAATATATGTATGCCTATTCTAGTAGCTTTAATCACTAAATGAAAGATTGAAATCAGTGCCCAGATGAAGGAGATTCAACCCCAAAAATAAGTCTGACTTTTTGCTAATTTCTGCGCCCAGCTGTAGGAGAACAATAGCTGAGTGACCAGAGAAAAATAACAAAGGTCATACAAATCCAGAGGCGGGGAGGTTTATACACATCAAAATTCTTTAAGATAAGTGGAGAAATAATTCACTTATTGAATGCTTGAATAAGGAGAGGTCTCATAAACCAATTAGACATCTCACTTGGCAGTGACCTAAAAATGCCACCTTTACCTTTTTTCTTTATTAAAATTCCCATTATGATGAGATTTTGAAAAGTGTTAAAAGGATCCACTATGTTAGCTGCTCTATAATTGTTATTCTATTGTTTCCATAGGTAGGGATGTTAAAATTTAAAATCTGACCTATATTCTGAAATTCATTAGAAGAGAAGGTACCATGAAGACTCCCAGCTGCAAGTTTGAAAGGATTGGAGATCATGCCTAGCAAGGTTCCAATGTGTAAGAGTACTGCCTTCCTTGCACAATTTTGGTTGTTTGCTACTTCAAAACCCTGCAAATTTGTACTCCCTGAGCACTCCAAATCTAGTATTTCTTGAAGAGGAATCATATCAAGTTACTTTGTTTTAATCTTTTGTTTAAGGAAAAGGCATTTATTGGGCACCCCTAAGCTTTTTCTATTCCAAGTAAATATCATCATTAAGAAGAATTTGGATGGTGATGCCTTCTTCTGAAATTTCTGAGAGAGATGTTTCTTAGGGAGCCCATATTTGCTTCATTTTTCTGTTGATTTAATTATGTGCATGTCTTCATTTGATTCAGTGCAGTTCCTTGATGATTTTTTTATTTTGGGTTAATCTTTGTGGCTTGTCTGGCCTTAGGTTCCCAGATTGGAAGATTTACTAGCATGAGATTCATTTTCTGGCTACCTTGTGAATTACCCTTTTTCCCTTATTGCAGGTTTGATGAGAAGGCTTTGTCTGTAAAGTGCAGCGAAATTTGAGCAAACATATTTTGGTTGTCTTTAGCTTGTGCAGGTGTGAAGAGCTACAACCAGTTGGCTCCTCTTGGATATTCTCTTGTGCATGTACGAGGGCTAAAGGAATTTGCTTTCACTGAAGATGTACTAGCTTATCATAAAGCTTCGTCTTCACTATCTTTAAAATGTTTTACTTCTTTAAACAGAATTTTGCTATGATGAATGAAAATGCTTGCCATGTGATGACTTGAAAGGTATTTCATTAATTGTATCATTGGATGGTGCTAGCACAAAGAAAACAATTGCATTTATCAGATATTGAAATGCACCACAAGAAAATTGAAAAACATGGTAAGGAAAGATATTTGTTGCTACAGTTAAGTTCCTCTACATAGCTGAAAAACTGAAAAACTTGCATTAATTTGTGTTACATGCAATTCCATAGATCAGTGATAGTTACGACAAGAAGGAAGCAATGTTAGTCATCAAGAAATACATAATTTTCACCCAAGTTTGAGAAAAATACCAATTTGTGCTTAATTCTCACAAGACATGTTTAATGCTAGTAATCACCATTCTATCTTTTAGTTTTGGATCGACATAATATGTAAATGACAACTTATGAGAATTCTTTTTGATGTTGAAAACATAGTCACATGCATTCTGCCTCTATCTCCTGTATTCCAGTTTAAGGTTGTTTTGTGCATTAAGATCTGCACAAAGTTGACTACAAGCATTACAGTTTTTTAATTTTTGGTTACCAAGTCCAAACTGTGTTCCCTCTTTCAAGACATCATGTAAGACATGTAGACAAATTACAGTGATAAATTTCCAATCATACAATGAAAGTGCAAAACACAAAGAAATTGTCCAAGCTTCAAAACAGCAAAGGACAACAGCTTACAGCATTTATCCTCATAAATAATCCCTGTTTTGTTGCCTATTTCTCTATTCAATTTGTTTGATGAACTTTGCAATACTTGGAATACATACATTCAGAACACATACATTTGTCAATGCATGTGTGGCTTACCAGCTGTGAGAAAAGTTGCTTTCCAAATAACCTTTTCTCTAAACAATCTTAACTAAAGAACGAGCTCGAAGTTTCAGGAAGATACTCCTGCAATACCCATAATCTTATTTGAGAATGATTGATTAACCATTTGACAAAATAAATAATAAGAAAAAAATGAAAGAAACAAGCAAAACCAACTGCTGAATCAATATGCTGCAAGTGTATTATGTACTCAATTGAAAGGTGAACAGTATGATTAACAGTATCATTTTACAAGCTAATCATATTTCATCCTGGCTTGAAGTGCAGATAAAATTATTTCAAAAGACAATTCTCATGGCTAGTCCAATTAGTAAGACCAGCTCTTTTAGCTAGTTCAAATGTAGCAGCTCCAGATCTTGAGCCACTTCATATATATCACATACCCTTTATTTGTTATAAACAAAATGGAATTCAATAGAATATAAGTGACGATAAAACGTTTTGAATAACAGAAATACAGTGATCAACTCCTGCATCCAGTTGATTGTGCTTCAAGTACCATATGTTTAACGGTGAACTTGATCTCAAAGTTTTGGAAAACATTAGCAAAAATGGCAACCCCCTGCCTGGGTTTGTGCAAGGTGAGTTCTACTAAGAATTTTTAGATTTAACATGCCACTATAAAAAGCACTATAGTAAGTTTCTATATTCTGGCTTCGGAATCTGATTAACCTGAACCTCCACAGATGTCAATGTTGTGCCACAGCATTTATCTCACCTACAAAAGTGTCTGCAATCTCAACAGATGCAACCAAACATACTTATGCATGACTGACTAGTCAAAGAAAAGAATTGTGACAAGAGCAACCTCTCGCCATGGAGACAACCATTAAGAACCTCTTGCAATAGTACTCTCTGAGACAGTCATCAAGCTTCCTTGTACAAGTGATGAGTGACCCAATACCCCCCAAAATAGATCAACTTAGGTTAGATTCTCTGAGTCTGAGTATGAGACTTGAATACATGAAAAAAAGTTGAGAAAAGTCCACATTTGCAGGTCAAAGACCTCATTTGGAGTAGCAGAGTGGGTGCCAAATTTTGGTCAAGTCCTTTTTCCAAGTCCAAGGCAGCTTAGCTTGTCATTCTTGCCAAGCCCAATTCATGGTAATACAATTCTCATATTGGTATGGCTATCTCACAACCTCCAACAGAAAACTTCAACTACTATGGTTAGCACCTGTGCCTGCTAGTACCATTGGCCTTTAGGAATCTTGGTCTAAGATTTCGCACCTATATATATACGTTTAGTCTTAGTCTGTTACCAGAATCAGAAAAACATGAATTTGCATTCCTCTTTCACATTATGGAAAACCTACAAAGGACAAAGGGACTTAAACTGAAAGAACACCCAAGCACAAATAGGACTTTGACATGTCCCCATTTCTGGCATGATCACCTAACAGGAGTTTGAGTTAGCCTATCATCATTCCCGTAGGCTAATTCATCAAACAAGGGAATAATTTGGTTGAGCTTTAGTGGAAAATGGCTTGGAGAATAAGATGTTGTTCAGAAGCTTGGAGAATGGAAAGTTGATTTACAAGGCTCAGCTAATTTTTCTAGCACTGGTGAAGTTGGAAAATGAATTAATGTATTTTTACATTAACTATCAAAAGGACAAAAATAATGAAGTAATTGTTTTTGGATTTGAGCGAATCACTTGGGTTTTTGGAAAATAAAATAATATTATTTTATTTGGAGACCTAGCGCCCACCTTGGAGAAAATAATTAAATAATAATATTTTATTATTATTTAATTAGAGCGCTCAAATTATGGGAGAAATAAATAAAATATTAATTTGTTATTGGAGCGCCCAAAATTGGAGAAAAATAATAATATTTTATTATTATCATGTGGAGCACTCAACTTGGAGAAAAGGGAAAATAAAATAATAAAATAATATTTTGAATTTGGGCAGCCACATTGGGAGAAAGAAAATAAATAAAATATTGGTCTTGGCCGACTTGGAGGAAAAAGATAATTCAAATCTTTAATTGGGAGAAAGAAAATAAATAAAATATTGGTCTTGGCCGACTTGGAGGAAAAAGATAATTCAAATCTTTAATTTGAATTGGTCGGCTACATCGGAGGAAAAAGAAGATTCAAGTATGAAAGAAGGTTGATGGTGCTCATTTGATCATCAGGAACATTTTGGCAACTTTGGCATTTTGCTTGGCAATTGTATTGCAGGACTTTCCAAGGACGAAAACCCTTGTGGAAGGAGGTGTGTTGGACGAAAACCCATTCACAACTTGGAGGTGGATTCATACGGAGTTCACATTTGCGCGTCATTGGAGATTTGAAGATCCATTGAGCTTTCATCCTACATCACTCATAGCAGATTTGTTAGAGACTTTGTTGAAGATCTTGTGGAGGTTTGTTGGAGACAATGAAGATCCTTTGTGCTTCACTTTGATAGCCGGTTGTGTGAGGAGGATCAAGGCATGATTGGAGCGTAACATTGGAGGGTTTAGGAGATTCGTTGCATGCACATACAGCAGGTTCATAACACTCATCAGATCAGCGAGCTTTGGCAGCCATAAACCCTATCCGCCGCCCACTTTGTTGGTAGATATCTTTGCCCTTGGAGCGACTACACTTGGGAGGAAATCGTCATTGTTTAGGGACCGTATTTGATTGTTTGGCAACACATTCATCATCATCAAACAAGGTCGATCTGCATTCATTGAGCATCATAAAGGCAGCAATCAGCATGTAAGGAAAAGCGCTCAACACTTGAGGAGCAATCATACCTAGAGGTCTTTGACAGCATTGTGAGGGCCAATTTGTTCTAGAGGAGGTTTGGCCACTTTGTATCAGCATTTGACTACCAATTTGGTATGTTGCATTCATCATCCATTTCTGATTTGTAGCAGCAGTGATATGCATGATTGTATGGCCATATTGGAGCCACAAACTTGATTTTAATTCCATTCTATATCATTACAATTTGGAGCAGCAGACTTGCATTTATATTTTGCATGTTTGTATGTGTATTTCATGGTGTAATTCAATTTGATAAGGCTGACGATCTATACTTTCTTTTGCTATCAATTTTCTATATGTTAGTCTATGTTTCATGCTTGGTGAAGACAAATTGATAAGGTGCAGAAATAAAATCAGAATTCAGTCCTAGGGTTTCAAGTTGAAAATTTACAAATTCAGAAATTCAGTTCAAACCCTAGTTCGGCACATGTCAATGGTATCAGAACTTGGATCCTACCAGCCTAGAGGGTATTTGGGATAGACGAAAGGTAAGTCTTATCCAATAGCATTCTTGAGCATAAGATTCGAAGTTAGATCCACCTACACTGGGTTGAGATTTGACTCGATCTTATCCTAGCATGTTATGTGTGAAAAAGATGACCTAGTCAAGAGTTGTGGTTGTCCTTATGTAGTCTCCATATTTGCAACATTATAGAAGAAGACCAAGACAGCATATAGAACAAGAAGAGGTCAATCCCTTTGTAAAGAACATGGATAGAGAAAGAGGTGCAAGTCTGCCAAGAGAAGATGGTAATATTGATAATATTTTGAGATCTCTAGCAGCAGGACAGCAACAAACAAACAATGCTTTGACACAAATGATGCAGTGTATGACACAAGCAATGGGGCACATGAGGGTTAATGCAACACCTATGGGTGAAGGGAGTGTGATTGGCATACCCCGAGTTGACAGAGCAAGTACTCCTACAAATAATAGACCCTTGCGGCCTACATTCCTTCCAAGAGAAGATGAAGAAGAGGTTGTTGAGAATGAGTTGGTACCACCAACAGATGAGGACATGATTGCTATGCATCAAGTATATAGAGAATTTCCAGCACTTCTTAGAGAGGATCTTAGTTTTCAACAATATTGGAATCAAAAGAGAGGAGGAAGACTTAGAGGAGATCCGAGACCTAGGAGACATGGGAAGCAACATCAAGAGTTCAAGGAAGCATTGAACAAGGTACCTCTACTGAACTTTGATGGTAGTGGCAAAATAAGTGCAAGAGCTTGGGTTAATAAGTTGGATGCATCTCTCACCCTCAAGCCTATGCGAGAAGAAAAAGCAATTCAACTTGCAACCATGCACTTGGAGGGAGCACCGTATGATTGGTGGCACTATGGACTTGTTACTCAAAACCACGGAATGATTCAATCTTATGAAGAGTTCACAACCAAACTCATTGCTAGGTTTGATAAGAAGGATGAAGAGGTTTACTACAGAGAGTTAGCTCAGATGAAACAGACAGGGCATGTGAATGCCTACATTGATGAGTTTCAGAAGATTGCAGTGATGGTTCCTAATATGACAGAGACAAGGGTAATGATGTTGTTTGTGGAAGGATTGAACGATAAGCTAAGGGGTTTGGTGAAGGCTCATAAGCCTGGCACTTTGGATGAAGCTATTCTGTTGGCGCTTGATCTTAATACTACACCTTTGTCATTCCAGCCACATAAGAAAACTTTAAGGGCTCTAGTTCAAATCAGAAAAAGTTCAATCAATAGAAATATCTACCTCCTAGGATGGATAATGAAACAAAGAATGAAATGAGGAAGAAACTTTGTTTTTCTTGCAAGGAGCCATGGGAACTAGGACATAGATGCCTATGGAAATGCAAGGTACATCTCATAGAGGTCATCTCCGAAGATGAGAGTGAAGCTATTGAAGACACTAGCTCGGATAGTGATGCTAATCATGTGGAGCAGCAGCCTCAGTTGAAGCTTGAGCCGAACAATTCAAAAGATATAGGACATGTCACCATTGCATCTATTTCAAGAGTGCCAAAATATCATGCCTTCCAATTGAAAGGAGTCGTTAATGGACAAAGGGAAACTTGTTTGGTTGACAGTGGAGCTACTCATAACTTCATAGATGAGGGCTTAGTTGTGAAGAGAGGACTAAAAGCTGAAGATTTTCAGGGTTTCAGTGTGACAGTTGCAGATGGCTTTACCATGAGTTGCACAAAGAAGGTGTCTCAGCTTAGCATTCGGATGAGTGACTACACATTGACTGATGATTTCTATGTGGTAGGATTGGGAGAGATTAATGTTGTTTTGGGCATTCAGTGGTTGTAGTCACTTGGCAAATACATACAGGATTTCTAGAAGATGGAACTTGAGTTTATTCATGATGGGAAGGTTGTGTTGAGAGCACTTTCAGATGGAGGGCCCAGGGTTGTGTCAGCAAGGAGAATGGAAACACTGTTTAGGCATAACGATGTTGCTTGGGCAGCTCAATGTTTGTATCATCCAAATCTTCTTCCAATAATCAGAAATATCATGTGGATATACAGTTGATGCTTGATAAGCATAGTATGGTGTTTGGAGAGATTCCTCCAGGTAGACCACCAGATTGTGGGTTTGAGCATGTCATTGAGTTGGAGGAGGGATCCAAGCCCCTCATCACTATGCCTTATCGTCATCCACGGCATTTCAAGGAGGAGATTGAGAAGATGATTAAGGAGTTGCTTGAGATGGGACACATTCGTCCTAGTTCCAATTCTTTTGCATCTTTAGTTGTTTTGGTGAAGAAGGATGACACAATGAGGATGTGCATTGATTATAGAGCTCTAAATAAGAAGACAATTAAGAATAGCTATCCTATTCCCAGGATCGATGAGTTGCTTGATGAATTACACGGGGCCGTGTACTTCTCTAAGATTGATCTTCATTCAGGGTATCATCAGATTCGTGTCCGTGAGGAGGATATTCATAACACAACATTCAGATGCCATTATGGACACTGAGTTCTTGGCTATGCCATTTGGTCTTACCAACGCTCCTGCTACATTTCAATCATGCATGAATCACATCTTTCGTAGGCAATTGCATAAGTTTGTGTTGGTATTCTTTGATGACATTTTGATATACAGTAAGACCTGTTGTGACCTTTTGTGACCTTTTACAACATCAACCCCAATTGCAAATTGGGTCCCCCTTTTTTTTGACTGGTCTGGGTCCTTGCTCTAATCCCATACTCTGATCCGGCAATATTTTCGTGACTCAGACAATGTCAATGGCTTAGGTTGGTTCACTGGTAAGAAAGAGAAGTGAACATATAAATTTTCTCCTGCATAGGCATGGAGCCCTAACTGCTCGTTCTAGACTATCCTCAGGGAAGGGTTTTGTTTTTCCATCCTCAAGAAATGAACCCACTACAGTGCCGACATAAAACTCAATTCGAGTCTTGTTCCAAGACTCCATGTCCCACTCAGGAAATCATTCCTGGACTCCAGTCCAGAAATCCAGCCCGGAGGTCCAAACCGCAGTCCTGTCCGGAAGTGCCTATCCCGAAGTCTTGTTCGAGGAATTCCTGCCCGGAATCCTGTTTCAAGGTCTATCTAGATTCTTCTCCCGACCAGACCCGGAACTCAATAAGGACTGCCACTCCTTGGCATGTTCATCTTTCTGTCGTGGAACTCAGTTCTCGGCCCGACGGCTCCACTCCGGAAGTTCAATCCAGGGGATATCCTTCTGATCCCAATCCGGCACTCAACCTCATTTCACAAACTTGAAAGATTCTCAAATCAATAGGATTTTCAGGAACTTAGGGCAAATTTCAGAAAACACTCAGTGTTTGAAGCATCCCTCCAGAAGGCTAGAAGTGCAACAAGAACATTCCTGGTCGCATATTCCAGTACCTGTTGGAATATGCGCCCAAGGAGGAAATTTATCCCTGGTCGCATAATCCAGCTGGTACTGGATTATGCGCCCAGGACAGTTTTTTGTCCTAGTCACAGAATCCAGTACCTACTGGATTTTGCGCCCTAGGACTGGAAGTGTCCAGTCCTGCCTTCAGCCCTGTCCAGTCAGTGCAGTTGGCCTGAAAATCTTTCCCTGACTCCTCTGTGGATGCTTGAATCCTGGAATTCATAGTCTGGCTTGAGAACTCCGTATCTCGCTATGGAGATGCGAGATTCCTTGACAAGGGTGGAAGAAACGAAAGCTCCGTGTTCCGGATCCCATGTCGCCATTAGCCTTCCTAAGGCAGCTAGAGTTCACCAGACTCCATATTTCACCATGAAAAGGAGAGAATCCTTGGGGATGGAAGAAATGAAAGGTGGAACAAACGAAAGACTTCGAGATCACCAACTTCGTATCCCGCCATGGAAATAAGAGATTCCTCGAGGGGATGGAAGAAACGAAGCATGGAAGAAACGAAAGCCCCGCGTTTCTGATCTCGTATCAATAACTGAACCTCCGTAAAAACAGCTCAAAGTGTACCTAATGCAAAACTGAAATCCCACTCAAAATTGAAGAAAAAGGATTTTTTCCAAGGCCAAAATCCATGAAACTGGACAGGCAGGGTCAAAGGCGCAAAATCCTTCACCTACTGAAATGTGCGCTGTAGGACAAAATTTGTCCTTGGGCGCAGAATCCTTCACCTACTGAAATGTGCGCTCCAGGACAAAATTTGTCCTTGGGCGCAGAATCCTTCACCTACTGAAAAGTGCGCTCTAGGACAATTTTTGTTCTTGGGCGCAGAATCCTGCACATGTTGAAAAGTGCGCTCCAGGAGAATTTTTGTCCTTGGGCGCAAAATCCCTGACCTACTAAAATTTGCGCTCAAGGACAATTTTTGTCCTTGGGCGCAAAATCCTTGACTGCAGGGAATGTGCGCTCTAGGAGAAAATTGTTCCAGGTCGCAAATTCCTTGACCTTGTGGAAATTGCGCTCCTAGGGAACTTAGCCATTTTTCAGTGTCTCTTAGGGTAAAGGTATATTAAAAAATATATTTAAGTATAAGTTGAGAGATTGAATCTCTCAACTTATACTTTAAATATTTTTCAATATACCTTTCACGATGTTTGAGATAGGTCTCGAATCCACCGGATTTAACATGCAAAATCTAGAATTTGGAGGATCCACCAGATTTCAGACTTAGTCAATTTTTCAGGATTTCAGACTACCAGACTTAGTCATTTTCAGGATCTCAAGCATACATCAGGATTGGTCTCATTGTTCATTACTTGAATGGAATTTGATCAAGACTCTTCATTACTGCAAGTTCATGTTCCAGAATCACTCCAGGACTGGAAGGAATCCCCGACTGGAAGAAATCCAAGACATCAAGAGATCCCTGACATTGGAAAATCCCCGACGTCGCAAAATCCCCGACTATGGAAATTCCCCGACAAACCAAAATCCCCGACCACCGACAAGGGAGAAAATGACAAAATCTAAGTTGGCTGGGTCATAAGGTTTGGCGGCTAAAATTCTCCTCCAACCCAGGTCGGCCAGGTGGCAAAGAAGGTCAAGTTACCTATAAAAGGAGGGCGCCCAAGTCATTTGCAATCATTCTCATTCAAATCCAAAGCAGAAATATACCTTTCAAGGGCAGAAATTACATTCCAAGGGCAGATTTCATCAAGTGAAGGACAAATTTATCCAAGGAGGATTCCAGATTTTGCCATTTCCAAGGACAAATTCTTCATTAGGGCAGAAATTTCTGTAGGTTTAAAGCAGATTTCTGAACTTTCCAAGAGCAGAAATTCATCTCCCAAAGGCAGAAATTCATTCTCCAAGGCAAAACTCCTCCATTCCAAGGTAAGTTCTTCACCAAGACTCATATTTCTGAATATTCCTAGGGCAGATTTCTTGTTGGAAAACCCATTAAAACTCAGAAATTCCTGCAGAAAATCAAAAAATCCATTAGAAGGTCAGAAATCCATCAATAAAAATCAGAGATTCCATTGAAAGTCAAGTTCCTTGTGCAAGGAGAGGTATGTGAATGCATAGGAAGGATTCTTCTTACTTAGAATATTGTTATTCTGTCCTTCCTATGTACTTGAAAGTTCATGATTTTAGTCCCACATGCATAAAATGTTGTACTAACATCCCACGTGTGGGAATAAAAAAAAACCCCCATCTCACCTCTATCCTTCCCCCTTTGAAAAACTCATACTTTGCTATTTCTTTCCTTGACTCCACAGGTGAATGGCAAGTGCCAAGGCGGGTTCCTCAAGACAAACTCAGATGAAGGCTGCCTTTAAGGGAACACTCCCATAGTCCAGGATCACCTCGAAATGGGCAAACGTCGGAGACACCAACATCTATCCTTCAGTCATGGAAGAAATTGGGAAGCGAATGTATGGAACGGATGGACATCCTCCATCCCTGCTTGCAGCCAAGATCGTCCAGAATGGAGTTGCCGCCGCCGCATGCTTCCCACCCGCCATTCCTTGTCCTGAGCTGATCGTGGAATGTTTCATGCACTATGATCCTGAACGAAGGATGGTCGTCGATCGCAACAACAAAATGGTGGCCTATTTCACCAAGGAAAAGATCGCGGAAGCTTTCAACATACCTGTCTATAGTCCCATCGAGTTCACAACCCAGGAGGAGTTAGCCGAAATGTTCCAAGCCGACCCGGCAACTTGCTTCGGGATTGTCAACAAGACATGGATGTAAAAGAAAAGGCCTCACCGTTCCAAGTTGCCAAGGACACTCCTCAAGTCCGACTTCAAGCAAGAGCATGGAGACCTCGTCGTCATGCTGAACAAGATCATGGGAAGTCAGCAGTCCTCTACCTTCGAGCCATGGATGTTCTACTACATCGAGGAAGTCATCGCTGGGACAAAAATGATTAACTAGGCTCGACTCCTCAGTGATAGTATTGATGCACAATTCCAAAACCTGGAGGAATCGAATACCTTTTACATGAGTTCCTACGTGATCTATATACTGGCAAGGAACAACAAATATCGAGGACTGTCATGGAAGGGGCGTATCGGCAATCAAGAAGGGCAAGTCAAGGTGTACAACTGCTACACCCAGCTCCATCTCCAGAACATCAACCATTTCCGAAGATTCAATGATGCATTCGCCATGCATATCACAAGGACCCTCCAAGGAGGCATTCACCAAAGGTTATCACCCGAGGCCAAGTGGTTGATCATAACTTATGGTTCCTGGTTCATCCAGTTCCCAAAGTTCACCTATATCAGGGTGCAGGGATTCTCCGGCTATCCATACAGACTACCAAGGTATCCGTTAGACAAAATGGTCTTGTTGGAATTAACAAGGCAACTCTCGGTGTATGACAAAGTCCAGAAGAAGAAGAAGGCCGGGATGATCTATCCAGCCGAGACAGAAGGTGCAGTCGAGTCTTGTCCATCTCTCCAAGCCGCCGAAAGATCCAAGGAGCTGTAGTTCTATAACCTGGTGACTCATTCCTTGCGGGAGAACTTTGACCCGTACAATACCACCCGGGTAGCATGTGGATGGATGCATAGGCATAAGATACACTTAGAGGACCATTGGGCAAACGCTGAGGATGACTTTAAAGTACGAAGGAGGACATGTTCCCGACTTTCAGTTGATATGATCAGGGCCACCGGGATCTTTGCAGTCCCGGATCAAGTCAAGGAGGATGGAAAGCGAGTCCAGCCATTCTTCGAACAGGAGAAGGATAAACCTCTTCCACCCTTGATTTGGTCCGATCCGGAAGTCACCCACTTGGATGATCTAATGGCACCCGTGCTAACAATAACACAGAAATGGATAGGCCAGCAGACAGAGAAATTGCACAAGAAAGGTATCCGCCCGACTTATGACATGATGGGGGACTTGGATTCTCAGTCTTCTGAAGAGGATATGACTGAGGACACTCCTGTGAAAGAACAAAGGACAGGAAGACTGGAAGAGAAGGACAGGACGGCAGAAGATCCACCAGCAAAGAGAGTGAAGGCTCGGAAGGAACTTATCAGCAAAACCAAGAGGAACAGAATGCATCCAAACCTCACTCTGCCAGCACTTCTTCCATCCGGGAGGTGGATCTTTTTGGAGGTGCAAATAGTTAAAGGTAAGGGACCCATGGAGGAGGAAGTGGTCCCGAATGAGCAAGATGATCAGGGAGATAATGAGTCCATGGATTCCACCTGGGAATGGACTCCCAGCCTCATAGTGGGGAATCAGGCTAACCCTCCACCGCGGAATCCAGGGGAGGTCCATCTTGAGGACATGCTCCATCACCCTAATTTGGAATTCCTCAATGAGGAGTTCAATTACGGAGAAGCACCGACATCCACGCCACAAGTTGGTCAAGGCCCTTAGGACCCATAGGAGGAAGTCATCCCCTCTGTGAAACCCAATTGGTTACAGGACAGGTTGCGGAAGAAGACAGTCAGGAAGAATGATCCTTCCACCATACTTGGTGGTTTTCTGGCCAGGATAGGGAAGTCCGCGGATCCAAAGAAGGCAAAGAAGTTTTCCAGGATTACAAGAGATGAATCCGGATCCCGCCGAGTAGAGGTGGCCATTCCCAGGGTAACTGAAGCAAAGGAAGACATCAGTCCGGATGACTTTGACATTTTAAAGGTCGACCTTGGACCAACCACAAAGGATCAAGAAATGGAGGAACTGGAGGATTCCGTTGCCATCATCCGAGAAAGATTAAGGAAGGAAGAGGAAAAGAAGAACCAGTTGAAACAGGAGAATGAGCAACTGCGGCAGCACATCCAGCAGCTCATGGGCCCATTGCAATCTGCCCAAGGAACAACATCCCAACCTCTGAGCATAACTAAGGATTCCTTAGCTGAGGTTGAAGTTTTGAGGACAGTCGGCCACACAACAAAAGGATGGATCGAGAAGGTCTTGGATAGAGCCCATAAATTCATAGAAGACCTCGTCCAGGTGAACGGCAGAGTTACTGCACTCATGGATAGAATTCATGCCATTCTGGATACATGTTAGCAATTCATGGTTGTCCGGGAGGAAACTATCCCTAGACTAAAGGCACTGATGAACACTCTGCAGCCGAACTTGATCAAGAACAAGGTAATACATGCAGGTTCAGTATATGACTTCCTCAGCTGGTATTCCGCCTTGCTCATGAAGAGAGATAACTTGGAGAAGATTGAAGGTGACACTTCCCGGGCCCACGCCATGTTGAAGGAGATCCAAGACAAAATCCTTGTATCATTAGAGACTTGGTTTGATCTGGATGTAGCACCGGATGGAGTCATTGACTTGGAAGAATTGAGCAAGTTGACGACCCCACCTGCTTTCCTAGGGTTTCTTATCCATAGCACATGTTTCAAGGAAATCTGATTTCCTTTTTGCCCTAAGATATTTTTGAGAGCCTATATAAAGGCTGAGGGATGCTTCATTATAGCTCTCTCGTTTTCTGATTTTTATCATTCTGATGCTCCTAGAGCACCCTAGTAGCTAGTTTTTATTTCTGCATGACTTTTATGAGCTGAAACTCCCAGAATTAGTTGGATTGTTGTGATATAAACTTCTGAAGCAATAATATATGCATTGAAGAATGGTGTTCATATATTTCTTTGGATTTTTGGCATGGTCTTATTGATTTCTTGGAGCAAATCTGAAGGAAATTGAAGTTATTTCTTGTATTTTCTTACTTTTGTTAGATAAATGCGATGGAAATGTTCTTGTTGAATGATTGAAGTTGATTAGTTCATACCATTTGTGATATGTGGCTTGCAAATCACTTTGTATGGTTAGTCTGAACGTAATCCATGCTTAACTTCGACTGTCTCTGTATGATTAGTTCCATGTTCCATGAGAGGACAGTATGAAAATCTCTGCCTCTACCCTAGAAGATTGCACCATCCCTGCCTAGTTGTTGTCTCATGATGAAGCAGAGGACTGGTTCCAGTTTCCATCTTCAACAGCAGTCATTTCCATTGACTTAGATTCCTAAACTCCTTTCCACCACCCCTATCTTTTCCACTTTCTTTGAGTTTTCCTTAGGAATAGATTATAAGAGAGCCAAAAAAAACAAAAAAAAAAATCATTCGTTACCCACTTAGGTTAGTCTGGCCGAACTTAGATCTTTTCTACCACAAGCTGAAAATCCAGTCTATAGGAAGAGGAATCCACGTCCAGTGCTCTAGAATCCACCGAAACCCTTTTAACTTTCTTCCTCGAGCAATGAATACTATGTCTGATACGTAAGTCCACCCTGTGATTACCAGCAAATCACATCATTCTACTGAGTCTATCCCTGTGCACGTCAAGACCTGACATAAAAGGAACCTTGGAGCAGTCTCATTCGATCACGTAGTTCAGCATCTGAGAAGCTTTATTCAAGAGAGTATAGGATACCCAGTATTTTATTCTAATGTTGTTGTAGTCACAAAAACCTCATCAATAAGACCTGGGAGGAACATTTGCAACACATTGATGAAATGTTGAGTATCATGGAGGCACAGTCATTGTATGCTAAGGCATCCAAATGTGAGTTTAGTATGATAGAGATCCTCTACTTGGGGCATGTGATTGGAGCTGATGGAGTCAGAGTTCACCAGGAGAAGATATAGGCAATTTCGGATTGGCCGCCACTGCGGAACATTTCAGACTTGAGAGTTCTTGGGCTATGTTGCTACTACAGGAGATTTGTTAAGGGGTATTAACAGTTGGCAGCACCTCTCATAGATCTCACGAAAAATGGAGCATTCAGATGGTCAAATGTGGCTCAAGCTATTTTTGATAAGCTCAAGAAGGTGATGACTTCTTGCCCAGTGTTGGCATTACCAGATTTCACGCAGCCCTGTGTTAGAGTGTGATGCATCAGGTGAGGGCATTGGTGCGGTGTTGATGTAGAATAGACATCCCATTGCTTTTGAGAGCAGGAAGTTGAAGGATGTAGAGAGGCTCTATTCCACCTATGATAAGGAGATGCTCACCATCATGCATGCTTTGGCAAAGTTCAGACAATACTTGATGGGTAACCGATTTGTGGTTAGGACTGACCACAATAGCTTGAGGCATTTTTCGTCATAGACAGATTTGAATGAGAGGGAGCAGAAGCGAGTCAACAAGATTCAGCCATATGACTTTGACATTGAGTATGTAAAAGGAAAGAACAATGTGGTTGCTGATGCCCTATCCAAAAGGCCTACTCTTTGTTCTAAGTCAGAAATTTCAGCAAATTGGAAGGCTCATCTCTTGGTTGAGTACTCCAAGAATACTTTCACTTGTGAGATCATGGATGGTAAGATTCAGGATGACAGGTATAAGGTGATTGATGATTTGATCTACCACAAGGATAGCATCTATTTGATTCCTGAGTCGAAGTTGAAGGAGAAGATTTTGAGGGCTATGCATGATGCTCCACTTGCAAGGCATCACAGTTTCTTCAAAACCTACACACAGGTGAGAAATTTTCATGGAAGAGTCTCAAGGATGATGTCTTGCAGCATGTCAGAGAGTGTATTACTTGTCAGCAGAACAAGTCAGAGCATACTTTTCCAGCAGGCTTGTACCAACCATTGCCTATTCCAGAGCAAAGGTGAGAAGGTATCTCGATGGATTTCATCACTAGCCTACCGAGAGTCCAAGGTAGGGATTGCATCTTTGTAGTGGTCGACAAGTTGACTAAGTATGCACATTTCTTTGCAATTCCGGTAGATTATTCGGCGCTTCAGATTGCAGATTTGTTCTACAGAGATGTGTTTAGATTGCATGGGCTCCCTAAGACCATTGTCAGTAATCGGGACATCAGGTTTCTCAGCATGTTTTGGCAGGATTGGTTCTGATTGGTTGGAACGGAGTTGACACCGAGCACGAGTTCACCCTTAGACAAATGGACAGACAGAGGTTGTGTACATATGGGTTGAGGGATATCTCCGCAACTATGTTGCAGGGCAACAGCGTGCTTGGATCAAGTGGTTACACTTGGGTGAGTATTGCTATAATACCACCTATCACATGTCGATTGGCATGTCACCTTTCAAGGCCTTGTATGGTTATGATGCTCCATCATTTGTAGAATTGGCTTTTGAAGGTTGTACAGAGCTAAGGAATTGACACAAGATAGTCAGGATATCCTTAAGGCACTTAAGGATAATATTCAACAGGCTCAGAATCAGTATAAGATGTATGCAGATAGACACAGAGTTGAGAGGACTTTTGAGGTTGGTGATTTGGTCTTCTTGTGCCTTCAGCCATACAGACAATTGAAATTGAAGAAAAGTGGTGCAGAGAAATTGAAGCCGCGATTCTATGGACCATACAGAATTCTAAGGAAAGTTGGTGAGTTGGCATATGAGCTTGAGTTGCCAGCAGGAAGCAAGATTCACAATGTTTTTCATGTGTCATGCCTCAAGAAAGCATTAGGACATAAAGTTGTTTCTTCACCTGATCTTCCGCCTCTTGATAAAGAGGGCACTTTGGTTTTGGTTCCTAACAGCGTTTTGGAGATCAAGGAGTGAAATCTAAGGAACAGGGTGATCCGTGAGTATTTGGTGAAATGGAAGGATTTGCCATTGGAGGATGCAACATGGGAAGGAGAACAGATTCTGCAGCATCCAAATTTGCTATTGCTTGAGGACAAGCAATACTGGGAAGGGAGGACTGACATGCCCCCATTTTTGGCATGATCACCTAACAGTAGTTTGAGTTAGCCTATCATCATTCCCGTAGGTTAATTCATCAAACAAGGGAATAATTTGGTTGAGCTTTTGTAATGTCCCCAATTTGTAGAGCCATCACAGAAGGAAAATTTCAAATCTTTAATTTGAAATTGGCGAAGGTCGGCCCTTTTGAAGAAGATGAATTCGAAATGAATTAATTGAATTTCCTAGTCGGCCATGTTAAAGCTAGTCGGCCAAGGAAATGGCAAGTTGAGTCGGCCAAAAATGAAAGGTTCATAATTCAAAATTGGGCGCCAAGGTAAGAAACTTGTTGGGTCGGCTTAAGTCAGAAAAATTAGAGTCGGCCCAATTGAAATCAGGTCGGCCCAAGAATTAAAAGGGAGAAGATTCAAAGAGAATGTGAGTGCCTAGGTTGGCCCTATTTCAAACTAAAGGAATTTTAAATTGTTTAAGTGCCAAATTCAATTAAGGTCAGCCTAGAGGGAGATTTAAAACAAATAAAATAATAAAGTTTTCTTGCTGGTCAGCCAGCTTATGAAGAAAAAGAGATTCATGTATAAATAAGAGGTTTTGATATCATTTGGAATCATCTTTTGTTATGTCAACTTTGCTTTTGATCTGCAATTTATTTGCATTTGATTCCAAGGACGAAAACCCTTGCGAATAAAGGTGTGTTGGACGAAAACCCAACTACATCTAGGAGGTGGATTCATACGGAGTTCACATTTGCACTTCATTGGAGATTTGTAGATTGTTTGAGCATCATCGATTCATCATTCACAGCAGATTTGAGTTCTTGTTGAAGATCTTGAGGTTGAAGACATTGAGGATACTTATTATCTATAGGAGAGCCGATCAAAGGAGATCATTGTATGTATGTCAGATCGCCAACCATTGAAGACTTGACTCTCTTGTGAAGGTGGCGGTTTCATTTCAGACTCATTCACTGCATCAGCCAGCTCTTGAAGGTAATCGGAGACTTCTCATCATCAAGCATTGGCATTTGAAGGTGGCGCTAGCATTGTGGTTCTTGAGCACACTTCTTATGGAGGTCGTAGCTGGTTTATTGCTGGAAATCGTGGCAACTTTGCAGATCTGAGGTGTAACAGGCCTATCCCTAGTCAATGCTGCCCTTGGCTCACATATATTTCATTATCCATCATGAAGAGTCAGCCGATCAGCACAAGGAGGCCGTTCGACATCAGTAAGTGTAATGTTTACAGTCTTTGAACATCCTAAAGACAGCAACTGATTGGTAGAGAGCGATCATCACTGGAGGTCTTTGAATTGCATATCATACATCATTATGGAAGCCAATCAGTGCAAGGATCATTTGGCATCAATAAGTGAGGTGATTTGCATTCATTGATACCCTTTCATCATCAAAGGGAAGCGCTGATCAGTCTTGGGCAATTTCGCCACCTTGCATTATAATTTGTCTTCCAAACTTGGTATGTTATACCTCTGTTTTCTGTAACAGCAGTTTGTGTTTGTAAATTGGCTGTCATAGAGCCACAAAATTGATGTAAGGAAGAAATAGAAGAATCTGATTTCATAACAGCAATATCTGCTTGAGATGAACATTATTTTGCTTTCATTATAGTTGTAATTCATGGTGAAATTCATAGTTGAGGAGACTGCAATTATTTGTTTACTCTTGCCATCAATATTGTTGCACATATTAGCATATATTCCATACTTGAAGAAGTAAATTGTTAAGGACAGCAGTAAATCAGAAATCAGTCATAGGGTTTTCAATTTGGTAATTGCAAATTCAGAGATTTTGTTTCAAACCCTAGAATGGGACATTACATCTTTGGTGGAAAATGGCTTGGAGAATATAACGTTGTTCAGAAGTTTGGAGAATGGGAAGTTGATTTACTGAACTTTTCTAGCACTGGTGAAGTTGGAAAATGAATTAATGTATTTTTACATTAATTATCAAAAGGACAAAAATAATAAAATATTGTTTTTGGATTTGGGCGAATCACTTGGGTTTTTGGAAAATAAAATAATATTATTTTATTTGGAGACCTAGTGCCCACCTTGGAAAAAAATTAAATAATAATATTTTATTATTATTTAATTAGAGCGCTCAAATTATGGGAGAAATAAATAAAATATTATTTTGCTATTGGAGCACCCAAAATTGGAGGAAAATAATAATATATTATTATTATCATGTGGAGCGCTCAACTTGGAGAAAAGGGAAAATAAAATAATAAAATAATATTTTGAATTTAGGCAGCCACATTGGGAGAAAAGAAAATAAATAAAATATTGGTCTCGGCCGACTTGGAGGAAAAAGATAATTCAAATATTTAATTTGAATTTGTCGGCTACATCGGAGGAAAACAAAGATTCAAGTATAAAAGAAGGTTGACGGAGCTCATTTGATCATCACGAACATTTTGGCAACTTTGGCATTTTGCTTGGCAATTGTATTGTAGGACTTACCAAGGACGAAAACCCTTGTGGAAGGAGGTGTGTTGGACGAAAACCCATTCACATCTTGGAGATGGATACATACGGAGTTCACATTTGCGCATCATTGAAGATTTGAAGATTCATTGCTAAGTTACTGGTTCTCTGCAGAATTGCCCTGGGTCCCGATTCGGTCCAGCCAGGGTCTTGGTTCGGGTCTGGTCCAGCCAGGGATATGCCCAGGGTACTGCATTTACCCTGTGGGTCTGTCTGGGCCAAACCCGGACAGGACCTGGCCAGAACCCGCGGACAGCAGAAAAAAACACGCCCTTTTTCACTTTTTTTTAATAAAATTTGGCATTTTTTAATTGTTTTTTTTTTTTATTTGACCCCCCTCCAACCCTAAAAGCATCATTTGGGGTCATTTTAAAGACCAAAAACATTCTATTTTCCTCATTCCAAATGCAAAATAGAAAACTCTTCCATTTTGAGCTGAACTCTCTTTTTTTCTTGCCATCAAAGAAATAGAGTTGGAGATCGATTGGTGAAGGATCTAAAGCAATTGTTTTGCTATTCCTACGCGTGTGCAATAGCTGGTTTGCTACAAAGGAGATTGTAGAGGCAGATTATGCAAAAAAGGTTGGTATTTTTGGTTTTTTTTTCTACATTTTTGTTTTGTTTTGAATCTTTTTTGGTCTTTTTTCTAAATTCTTCTATCTAGTATGAATCAATGGCATGTGTAAAGCTTTTAAACTCAACTAGGTTCTATAATTTTTTTTTTTGTTTTCATTTGTTTGGAACTTTAGATTCTTGGAATGTGTTGTTTATTGTTTTTTTTGGCATAGGGATTACAATGGCAAGCGGTTCAACCTCGTCGGAGAAATCCAAGTTCAAAATAGATCTAAATTCTCCCCTTTAGAAATATGTTAAAATGTTAGAACCACTTCCAGGAGGTGGAGGTTATATATGGATGTGCAATGGTTATGGGGCTCAGTATAGAAGCTCTTACAGTCGGGTGAAAGCCCATTTGTGTAACATACCTGGGTTGGGCATCAAAGCTTGCCCTGGAAAAAACGGTGTACCCATCCCACAAGCTCAAGTCCTTGCATATATCCAAGAGCAAGAAAAAAGTAGAGGAAGCATCAGGTTGTAAACTAAGTCACCCTTTGCTAAAGACTTAGAGAGGTTCTCGAGGAATGAAGCCCCCTCAATCAGCATCACCATCAGAATTTGAACAGGAACATGTAGAAAGCCACCCATATTTGCCCACAGTTGAAGAACCTGTAGCACACAAGAGATAAAAGGGACCATTGGAAACGGCATTTCACAATGAGTCTCGTGACGTTGTTGATCAACAAATTGCAAGATGTCTATGCGAATGGCTTAGCTTTCAATGTTGTTCGCTCACCGTATTGGAAACAAATGGTGAAAGCAATTAATGATGCTCCAAAAGGGTACAAGGGCCCAGGTTTTGAGAAGGTGCGCACCACCTTATTGGAAAAGGAAGTGAAGTTTGTAGAGGATAAATTGAAGCCCATAAGGGAATCTCGGGCTGGGACAGGTTTATCCATCGTTTCTGATGGATGGAAAGATTCAAAAAATCGGCCATTGATCAATGTTATTGCAATGTGCCCTAAAGGGGCTATGTTTTTTAAGGCAGTTGATTGTGAAGGGGAGGTGAAGGATGGTCCATTTATTGCTAATATTCTTTGTCAAGCCATTGAGGAAGTGGGGCCTCGAAACGTGGTTCAAGTGGTAACAGACAATGCAAAAAATTGTAGAGTAGCTGGTTTATTGGTTGAGGAGTGTTACTCTCACATTTTTTGGACACCTTGTGCAGTCCACTCCCTCAACCTTATGCTACAAAAAATTGGCAAAAAAATGATTGGATCAAACAAGTGTATAGTGAGGCAGAAGACATCCAGATGTTCATCACCAACCACTGTATGTCACAAGGCATTTTCAGATCATTCTCAAGATTGGAGCTGCTAAAGGTAAGTGAAGCTTCAAGCAATTTTTATTTTTTCTTAAGTTTATGTTTTGAGTTTTGTAAATTTATTTTTTAAGAAGCCTTATTTTTTATATTTTTTATTTTGATTTTTATAGGTTGCTGAGACCCATTTTGCCTCCAACACAATTGTCTTAAGACGGCTTGTGAAGGTTAAAGAGGCACTCTCTAGCATGGTCACCAGCCAAAATTGGTCCATATGGAGGCAATCTAGCACTGAAAGGGCAACAAAAATTAAGCAACTGATCCTAGATGACCATTGGTGGGATCGTGTTGAGTATCTCCTCAGTTTTACCGAGCCCATATTGAGTATGATCCGTTATACCAACATGGATAGGCCTTGTTTGGGAGACGTATATGATGGCATCGACTCAATGATTGAGATGATGATAAATGAACATGAGCGAGATCCTAGAGAAACTTTCTTCAATCAAATACACCAAATTATTGAAGAGAGATGGGACAAAATGACCACCCCATTGCATATTCTTGCCTTTGCACTGAGTTCCAAATATCATAGTACTCAACTCCTTTCTGTGGGGACAAGGGTTGCCCCATATAGAGATGTTGAAGTCAGTCGGGGGTACAAGGCAGCATTTTGCAGACTCTTTGTTGATCTTGACATACGAGAAGCAGTTAGAGCCGAGTTCATGCATTTTGTGAGCTCCATGGACATGGGTGTTGATGCTCTTGTTGACAAATATAAGGTTGATACTCATATGTGGTGGTACTTCCATGGCCAATCATTCATACACCTACAACCTCTTGCAATAAAAATTTTAGCGCAAGTAAGATTTATTATCTTTTAGATTTTTAAGTTTCATTTCTAAATTCGAAATTTCTAATTTATAACTCTAACTGTCTAATGTTGTCTTGTATTAATAGGTTGCTAGTTCATTAGATTCTGAGAGGAATTGGAGCACGTACTCCTTCATCCACTTAGTAAAGCGTAACAGGCTGCACTCAAAAAAGGCGGAGGACTTAGTGTATGTGCATTCCAACTTGTGCCTCCTTACACACAAAAACAAGGACTACAAGGAAGGGGACTCAAGGAAGTGGGATATCGAGCCAGAGCATACTAACCTGGATGCTACCATTTCCCACCTTGCAGCACTTGAAGTTGATCTTGATGTTGAGATTGGTAGTGGCCCTAGTGGGCATGAGAGTGCCATTGCCAGTGCCGCTGCTAGTGCGAGTGCTAGTGCTAGTGCGAGTGCCACTTTTTGTAGTTCTACTAATATACCAGTACCTGCTGATGCTCATATGGATTGTGGTGATGATATTTTTGAAGACCCATATGACAGTGATGCCTAATTAGTGATGGCATTGGCTGATTGTTGACATTTGGCATTATAATTTTGATTTTTGAATTGTAATAACTATATATATCATGACATTCGACATTCGTGTTTGACTAATTGACATTGTAGTGTTTTTAATTTCTAATACTAGTGTGGTTTTGTTTATTAGATGATCATATTCATGATGCTATGGTATTCTGAACTTAATTACTGCTGCAAATATGAATATATTTCTGATTTTTATATGTTTTTGTATGGACGAACCCAAAATGAACCCACCCAAAAAAAATTTTGACCGAACCCGCAAACCCAAACCGAAACCAGTACCAAAAACGGTAACTTAGATTCATTGAGCTTTCATGCTACATCATTCATAGCAGATTTGTTAGACATTGTTGAAGATCTTGTGGAGGTTTGTTGGAGACATTGAAGATCCTTTGTGTTTCACTTTGATAGCCGATTGTGTGAGGAGGATCAAGGCATGATTAGAGCATAACATTGGAGGGTTTAGGAGATTCGTTGCATGCACATACAGCAGGTTCATAATAGTAATCAGATCAGCGAGCCTTGGCAGCCATAAACTCTAGCCGCCGCCCACTTTGGTGGTAGATATCTTTGCCCTTGGAGCGACTACACTTGGGAGGAAATCACCATTGTTTAGAGATTGTATTTGATTGTTTGGAAACACATTCATCATCATCAAACAAGGCCGATCTGCATTCATTGAGCATCATAAAGTCAGCGTTCGACATTTAAGGAAAAGCACTCAACACTTGAGAAGGAGCAATCAGCCCTAGAGGTCTTTGACATCATTGTGAGGGCTGATTTGTTCTAGAGGAGGTTTGGCCACTTTGTATCAGCATTTGACTACCAATTTGGTATGTTGCATTCATCATCCATTTCTGATTTGTAGCAGCAGCGATATGCATGATTGTATGGCCATATTGGAGCCACAAACTTGATTGTAATTCTATATTATTACAATTTGGAGCAGCAGACTTGCATTTATATTTTGCATGTTTGTATGTGTATTTCATGGTGTAATTCAATTTGATAAGGCTGCCGATCTATACTTTCTTTTGCTATCAATTTTCTATATGTTAGTCTATGTTTCATGCTTGGTGAAGACAAATTGATAAGGTGCAGAAATAAAATCAGAATTCAGTCCTAGAGTTTCAAGTTGAAAATTTGCAAATTCAGAAATTCAGTTCAAACCCTAGTTCGGCACATGTCAGAGTTAGAGACTAGAGTTAAGGATATACAGCAGACCAAGACCTACAATTTTAGACCACCAAGGTCACCACAACTAAGTTCCTCTTTGCCCTCTCTTGTCCGTGCTGTCTAAAAATTATATACATTGATTGTTCTTTCACTGCCATGCATATTTCTTTGTTTTCTTTAATGCATGCTTTGATGGATTTAAACTAACCCACTTTGCCCACTTAATACCTTCCTGTTATCCTTCTAGTGTATAATAAGTATGGCCTTCTACCCTTATCTATTTAGAGGCTTGTTTAATAGAATATCAGCTCTAGGTGTATACATTTTGATTGACCCGACATGAGTCAACCCACGCCTTGGTTTGGTCATATTCTCTATCCCTTATATTTTCCAAAAATGCATTCCCTAGAAATATTCTTAGCATATCTCACACCTAGATTCCAAAGATTATTCTGCAATTCTCACAATGAATTACATGGCTCTTACCTCCTCTTAAAATGTCATTACCCAAGCCCAATGAAACCCAATTGTAGAAATCTTTACAGCATAAGCTTGAAAAGTCAAACAAAAACCCACCAACATACAAACCTGCATGTAATAAACACACCCAAATGTTTTGGTTTTTTTGCAATAAAGAGATGCTAATGCAACGTCCTGACACTTTCTGATCACCCAGTTCCTAGTGTGCACAAGGTGAAAGCATATGGTGTTTTGGACCACACATAGCTTTTTAGAAGTATGCAAATACAGAATGGAGGCGGCAAGCCGACTAGAGCACGCAAGCAGCAAAGCTGACCCAAATCTACACTTCTTCAGCGGACAAGCGTGCATAAATACAAGTACAAAAAGAAAGCACGCAAGTGGCAAAGACGACCCAAATCAAAACTTCTTCAGCGGACAAGCATGTATTGATGCAAAGCCACTAGCAAAATGTCCAAGCTTGATCAAACCAAAATGGTTGATAACAAGCAAGCTTGTTCGATGCCAAACGGGTTAAAATGAAATGCTATACTAACTGGCGGTAAACCATCTAGTTTTTCAATATGAAATGCATACAATGATAAGCCAATAGTGGTACTACCATCCAGGGTTGCATGAAATGCATTACAATTTATTTCAAAGGTAGACAACTGCTGCAACACTTATTAATATTATAACTGATCAACTGAAACACTGCTCACAAATCTTAGAAAATTAGAAGATTGAATATTCACAAATCTTGGATTAAGAAAACTCTGAGTTCTGTGTGTCTGCAGAAGGCTGCAACAGCACAAAGAAACTGAAATATACACTGAAATGATAAGCCAAACTGCCCAACACTGATAAATACTGTATTTTCTGCTAAAACTATGATTCCACAATCTGAACGGCCCGCTAAAGCAGATCAATCTTCTGAAAACACTTCCTTAAACTGTACGGTTTGTGTTTGGCATGAATAGACACAAGTACAACTCCCTTATGACTCCTCAAAACACCCCAAATCCACGCAAACCTGCTCTCAGAGGCTGCGACTAGACTGCAGCAAAAAGTCATACCCAAACAAGAAGTGCGGCCAGCAAGAACTAACTGTAAGACTTCCAAAAGAAGTTAAAATTGCATATGAATTACTCAAGGTTTAGTGTTATTCCTTCTAAGTGGTATGGCGGTCCCACCATCACCCACAACAAGACAAAAAGAAGTGACTTACTTTTGAAGACTTCCATGATTTTACCAAAGGATTAACAAAAACCAAAAAAAAAACACCAAAGAGATGAAGCGCCACTTTTGTATAGTGTGGCCGTCCCCACAAGACTCCACAAAAGGCAAAATGTAGGCCAGCGACTTCCTTTAGGCCAAATCCCACACCTCCAATAAAGTACAACAGGTAAAACGATTGGTACGGCTGGGATTATGTCATGTCTCCATAATAATATAATTATATATATATATTGATATTTCATAAATATCATATACTAAATGTCATTATATAAATATAATATATTATATATATTATCGAATATAAATATAAATATCAATAACTAAAAATGATTATAACCATAAATATATGTATATATAAATATATATTACTATTATTAATAATAATTATAATATAAATATCAAATCAAATATTATAATGGACATATGAGACAAAGTCTTGTCCCATACTTGGCAGACCGCCACTAATGATATGAGCATCTACAATTCCATAACAATGATCAATACTTTTATAAAAGAAACAACAATTACGATGTATAGTAATGAAATTAAGATATGAAAGAAGAGATCGACATATGAAGTGACATCTATTGGAAAACAAGACTTAACAAATGCGACTACTGATAATGTGAATTATATATATACAAGAATACAGAATGGTAATAATAACAAGTATAATTCTAATACAGCAAATAACAATCAAAGGGTGTGATCATACTCAACAGCGAACCAATGAAGTGAGATCCCCAATGATTCATCAACTAGTGGCGCTAACAGTAATTAATAGTATTCAAGAATAGTCACGGGTATGATGGAAGATCGTGTCTCATGTTGAGGTAGATACAAATATAGATCAAGCACAAACATTCAGGAAATCATCATGGGAATCATCGAACCATCTTGATCATAAAAACAATCAGTCTTACAGCCATCAATTTCTCAGCATAGTTGCATCACATCGATTCAAGATATCAACCTACTATTATCAGCAATATTGACCATCTCCATAGGAGATAAATATAAGGCAGAAGTCCATTCAAGCATATTACATATCTCTGACCACACAGATCGGAGCAGTATCATATTCTGGGACAGCAGAAGCCATTCTATCAGCAAGCATTGAATTAAGGACAAACATATATCTATATTGCAGATCCAGCGAATCAAATATACCAAGGTATGTCACCTTATCATAAGTTAATGTGTTTTATAATCGTAGGTCTGTGAATAATCTCTCTAAGATTAATCGTAATGGAATAAGTCAATAGAATGAGAATATTTAATAGAATGAATGTTCATCATAGAATGAGAATGTTTATCATTAAGAATGCTTATCCATGATAGGATAGGAATGTTATAATCCTAGTGGCATGGAAACCATAATTGAATAAAAAAATGTTTATAACATGATAGAATAAGAATGCTTATAAAGAATGTTTATGTAATATACAACCCCAAAAATTTTTCCAAAATATAGAACAATGATAAACAGTGTTAGCACAACTAAACTCTTCTGCACTTCTGATCACCAAGATCCCAATTCGGGCAAGGTGAGAGCATAATGTGCTTTAGATTACAAATTAAACATTGTGCAAACAAGTAAACATTCATCTGCATATGCAGGCATCCACAAGTTGTGGGGATTCACCACTTTTAGTGGGTATGAGAGCAAGAAAGGAAATTTACAATGCCATCCACTTATTCAGTGAGAATACTCCACTTATGCAGTGGGTAGAAACAATAAAGAAAAGTTCATTTATCCACACTGGCGGTAAAACCATCCAGGGGTTACAATGTGATTGATTGGAAAGATAAATTATGTATTTCCTCCACACTGGCGGTTGAACCAACCAGGGGGTTATTATGTGTGATGCAACATAAAAAGAATGAATACAAATGAGGGCTAATTGCATACTACTCAGAAATAAACAACTTGATCATCATATCACCATCATAAAGATTCTAGGCACTAAGATGAGAATTATGCACAAGCTCTTAGTATTACCACCATCATGATAGCAAACTGATGATAAGTGAAACTTTGTATATGCCTACTGCTGTTCAGATTAAGATGCAAATCGGTCCCTTGTCTACTGTTTGGCAGCCTTGTAGCATATCACAAGCAGACTTAAGCACTTCAATATCCAAAACACACTGTAAACTGCCCAAATCAGACTGGTATTAGCAAATACCGTCACAGGATAACAAACAACTATGAGAAAGAAGTGGTCTGATCACAGAATTCATACATCTGCCAAGTCCATACGGCCATGGGACAACTTGATCTCACGTTATATCATCACAAACTGCTCCAAACTCTATAGAATTAATCTTCAAGCAAGTGCTCAATCATAACATAAATAATTCCATATTGTATAACCTCCAAACAGAGAATTCATTAATCACAACACAAATCGTACTTCCCAAGTACGGCTGTCCAGGCTGACTTAAAATTCACATACATTCATAAGAAATGATATCCCATCCAAATACTACCAATCCTTACTCAAAACCAAACACAATTTACTGCTATAATAATGATCAGGATAATAAACTGGTTGCACTATCAAGGACCCACTTCCACACAGATCCGTACGGTTTCTAGAGTACGGATATCATCCTAGCATCCTGAAAACTCATCCAAATCACTATTAAACTGTCTCAACATGATCTCCCAAACAAACCAAGTATTACATAATCAATAAGGAATGCAAAGAATTAACCAATAAATTTCAAATCAAGATCGACCCTTCCCAGCTTGTACGGACATACCAGTACAGATCATCACATAATAAATCACAGACTGCATCACGGTTACTAAGAATGCTCTAAAAGAGTCGCCCAAGACAAGTAATAACATTGCAATTGATTTTGTTTTCAAAGAGCATTCATATTAATTCTCACACTAATTCGAACCATCTACCATGTAAGGCCTAGCATTTGTACGGAAGGACCACAATATTAATACTCTGCCCAAATACTATTGAAGATATAATGGAATGAGGTGCCAATAGCATCCAAATTCATTTCAAACAACCCTTGGATCAAAACAACTTCATTTTTTTATTTCTCCAAATCATCTACTCAGCCTGGTACGGCACAGCAAGGTACAGGAATTAGAGAAACATCACTCCAATAACATAGAAAATAGAATCAAACTCCACACAAGATCATCTACAATTGAGTTCCTCATACAAAATCAAAATACCAAACTCAATAAAGACTATCAACTCCAATCAGCTCCATGTGATTTTCTGTAATGAAAACCACCAATAATCTCTAGAGGGTTTTCGTCCTCAAGAGCATTCTACAAGAGGGTTTTCGTCCTCAAGAGAATATGGAAGAACTCTCTGGTTCAATCCATCTGCAACAAAACAAATCCCAAAGCATAGCATAACCCTTCCAAATGAGAGCTCATTCTCTTTTATAAGGCACTGGAGGAGTTACAAAGGAAATGAATTATATCTTGAAAATAATAACATTTTCCTTCTAACTTAATTTATTTCTTTTTTCCTCCACTCAAGTGCTCACTTTTATGTGCCTACATAAAAGAATATGTTTTCCCCTTTCAAATGAGCTATAACACTTAATAATATTTTAATTATTTTTCACCCTTAGGGACTTAAGTGAAAAATATAATTAAAATAGCTCATTAAATATTAAATTTTGCGGGAAATCCCAAACGGCCTCCGAAAGCAAAATAAACTGAACCAATATGCTCTGTAAGGTTTGGGATGTGCAACGATGCCTTCCGGGTGACTTTCCAAAAATAGAAAACTCCTCCAAGAATCTTGGAGAGCAAACCAGAAGCCCGATCAAACTTTAGAAACCATCAATGTTACCCGGAACATCAATTGAGCTCAAAACCAAGACAAAATTATCCATTTACAAAAGGAAAACCCAATTAACTGTTCTGCAGACTGAACTAAGACCACTCCAAGAACATTGGAGTTCTTCTCAAACATGTTGGATAGCCTCCAAAGACTAGGAACAAGCACAAATGCCCATAATAATCAATGTGCCAAAAATGGAACATTACAGTTTATAACCATATTAGAATGATGGAATGATATTCCTCTAAGGAAGAATATTGTATGATGCCAAGTAATGTGAATGGCAATCAACAAGAGGATAAGATATGATCCATAATTCTAATCATGGTATACTCGGACAAAAGCAAGTAGCCTCACCGTTAATCTCTCTATCACCCTACGACTATGGTGGTGAGTTAAGGAAGGGCAGACTAATGGACCTAGGTGACCCTCAAGTGGATGAAGAACACTGCGTGTAGTGTGAAGTCCCTTGAGCCAAGGGGCGAAGAACACCGCATGTAGTGTGAAGCCCTTGGGCCTAAGGTTATGTAAACTTAATAAATGTGCCCAACGTTAGGTGACTCGCAAGAGGGTGACGAATGCCGCGTGTAACATGAAACCCCTTGAGCCAAATGGTGAAGAATTGCCGCATGTTGCAATGAAGCCTTTGGGCCTATGGTGGGATGGTTACACCAGCGCCTTAACGTAATCGTACTCATATGGGGTGGGTGAAGTAGAGTAGATTAACAATCAGGCTAGATGATGACTCTCCCAAGGTATATCATGGGAAACTTTATGTGAATGTGAAATGCATAAACTTTAATGTTGGATTATGATTATAAGATTACTAACCCTAAGAGGAAATGTGAAAAGTATATGAATTTGATATTGATATTTATAAATGGTTATTAACCCTAATTGTAATATGTTGATATTATAAGATGAATTGATTACTAATGTTCTCTTTTACAAGTCGAAATTGTGTGCAAGGTTAAGAAGAATTTTGACTCACTAGAAGGGGACATTACATATTAGAATAAGTGCCCAGCAAAGTCATCCCAAAAATATAACTTTTAAAAGGTATGGCCTGCTAGGAAATAGTACGGCCAGCTACAACATTAGGAAATTCACCTTTCTTTAATTTGTTTTCTGTTGCACAGGTACGGCCAGGTCCATGAATGGTACGGCTTGTTTAAGCACCTCTAAAAAACACACTGAAATTTGGAATATCCCAAATGGGGATATTTTCTCCTATTTTGGATTTACGGGCTTTCCAAACTTCTAAACTTTGGAAACCCTGATTTTTCTTACTTGGAATTCTGCTCTAGATTTATGCTCTTTAGTTTTCTACTAAAACCCTAAATTCTGATCCAATTTTCTGCTCTAAACAATTGATCCCAGCAAGCATGAAACACATCCAAACATGGATAAAATTGATGACAAATGATACTACTCATTGATACTCATCATGAACGTGAATTACACCATGAATTACACAATGTAGGGAAATCAAATGGACAATACAAATCTGATTTTTAGAACTGAAACTCTGCTGCTACCAAATCAGAATGCAAATTACATCCAAATATCTAGGACAAACATGCCCAACACAAAATCAGACCTCTGTTGTTACAAATCAAACCTCTGAAAAATGTTAATACATACCCAATTACAATGAATGAGAAGTTCCAAAGCAAGCCCTAGCTAGGCGAATTACACCAACTCAATTATGATGACAAAACTGTTGTGCCAAATAAAAATTTTTGCTTCATTAAGGCATTTTGAGAAAGTCAAGAAAATTTTTCATCAAAAAGTCAAAAAGTCAAAATTTCTAAAAATAGAAAGTTTCTAAAAATAGACATCAAATTAGGTTTTTTGGGTTTCTTGAGATACGGATACTGGCAAAATTTTCTAAAAATAGAATCTCTGATTCATGTGTCATGCCTGATTCTGATTGGCTGATTTTGCTTCACAGTCAAGGTGGTCCAGACAGAATCTACAAAAGGTCGTGTTTTCTCTATTGGGTCAATTATGCTTTTTCAAATGGCGAAGCACGAACTCCAAGACCATCAATGGAGGAATTTCATTTGCCAAGGGTCAGTTACAAGTTTTCAGGGCTGTTCAGATTACGCAGAACTATTGAGCAGTCGTTGATTGACGAAGAACGGAAAACAAAGCGTGATGAATCCAGAAAGTGTGGAAAAGTTTAAAATCTTCGAAAATGGTTAATTCTGGAAATCCCAGGCGCCCCTAGAGGTTGGGGGCGCCCAACCTTGGCAAACTTAGATTTTTTCCGTATTTTTCAGAAAATGTGAAAAATGCCTCCATCAGCCAGTTTTCGGGTGGAGAAAAGCAGTCATTTTGGTCAATAGGTCCTGAAAAGCTGGGATTCACCTCAGGTATGCCCAGGGTATCCAGTCCATCCTTCATCCAATGGCAGTTGTCCGACAAATCGTCGAAACAATTATAGAAAGCAGTTGTCGGCACACAAATCGAGGTAAACTGTAGACAAAGGTGGAAATCATAAAAAATGACTAAGGCATTGACATCCAAGCGCCCCTGGAAGTTGGGGGCACTCATCATCCTCAATGTTAGAATATTTTTCACGTTTTTCGAGAAACGTCAAAAAGTCTTCGTCACCCTGCTTCCGGGTGGATAAAATCAATCAAACTCAGTCAAAAGGCCCATAAAAGCTAGAGATTCATCTCAGATATGCTTAGGCTATCCATTCTACCTGTATCCTGATGCCTGTCCCTGGAATCCTGAAATTGACTAAGTCTGATGTCCTGAAGCCCTAAAAAACTAACTCTGAAATCTGGTGGATCCTAAAAAATCTAGAATCTGCATGTCAAATCCCATGGATCCGAGACCTATCTCAAACATCCTGAAAGTACGTCAGGCAGGGACCTTCAAAATCTGGCAGAATTCAAGATTTGCGGAAGAAGTTGAAAAATTCCAAAAAATTTCTAAGGCATGAAATCCCAGGCGCCCCTAAAGGCTAGAGGCACCCAGCATTTGCAGAGATAGATTATTTTTCATGTTTTTCAAGAAAGTTGCAAATCTTCAAAAATGAAAATTTAAAATCTCGAAAAATGGCTTAAGGCTAGGGGCGCCAGTGTTAGAATTTTTCTTATCACGACAGCACTTCTTGCAGCCACTTCCAAATCTTTGTCCGGCGACAGCTCCTGAAGGTCAAATTTGCAATCAAACGTCATCAGATCGTCAGTTTCAGGCTAGGGATTGAGTCAGAATTGATAAAACTTCAAAATGCCATGATCAGTCAGCTTTTCTAGTCAATAGTGACAGTTTGCCGTCTTGTTGAAGTCGGAGGTAGGCCACGCCGGGGTCAAAATGAGTGCAAAAGCTTCAAAATGAATGAAAATTTGGCTAACACTTTTGCAATCTCGTGTGTTTGATGACATCATCAAGGAAGACATTTTTAATCATCTCACACATGAAGCCATAGGCAGTTATAAAATAGAGATTCTTCCTATTCAAGCATATCTACTTGGATTTGTGCTTTAAAAGATGCTTTCTTCATGGATGAGATTCAAGCTCTATTCTTTCACAAAGAAAGCTGCTTTTTCGCCCTAAAGCTTTATAAAGACAAGCTTTTGGCCGTTTTTATTCATTATTTTTGCAGGTTGCATCCAGAGGAAGAAAGCATATTTTTCTTCTCATGAAGATTTGAGAGCCCAAACGAAGTGTTTTTTCAGTGTTCTTCGTGGTTTCGGGATTGGAAAGCACAGAGGCATGCTTTTTCAAGGTCCTTTTTTCTAGGGCGTCATTTTTTAGAAACAGGGCTGGAGCTTTTTCAGTTTTCATCGAAATGGGTTCATCTAGAATTTCATCCTCTTGAAGATTGGAAAATTTTGTTTTTCCGAAAAATCTATTTTTTTGTTGTTTTTCAGGAAATCCTCTGCTTTTTCAAAAATCGACGATCTGGGTTGCTTCAAAATGGGAGTCTACAAAACCCATGTGCCATCTTTTTCTCTCAAAATTTGTTTTTTAGAAGAAATCAACAAATAATATGTGGATGACATCACCAATAAAGCAAGAATGTAGATGAGGATGTGACTCAAAAGAAAACAGCTTTAACTCAGATGCTTTTTGTTTTAAAGCACTTGCTTTCATTCAAAGCTTATCCATCCTTAAAATAGTAAAAAATCACTTTGTAATAGTTGGAGCTTTCTTTGCTTTAAAGCAAATCGTTTTAAAGCATTTGTTAGTTGTAATCTTTGTCTTAGAATAGAAATAAAGCTTGTGAGTTGGCAAGTTAGTTAGATAAAATCAAGGAGATTTTAGGGTTCCCTGCTCCTTTGATTTAGTATAAATATGGGCAGCCTTGCCCGTTGTATGTAATGGTAATTGTGATAGCAAAATTTGCTATGCCTATTCTAGCCTACAAAAATTGTTATTTCAAGTGCTCGTTCATTCGATGTTGTCTATTTTCCAATGTTTGATCGCATATTGTATGCCTGCCTTTTGCTACAATATTATTGTCCTAAACTTGTATCAACTTTATGATATTGGGAATAGAAGTCTCATGCCTGCCATTTGCTTTGATTTTCTATCTCCGCTCATCTAGTTTTGTCATCAGATGTGTGGCTTGCGTAATCTTATTTCAGTTTTCATCTTAAAGTACAATGAGTCTTCTGATGTGAATCTGGAAGAAGTTTACTAAAGCTTTTATGTTAAAAAAAAATCATTCCTTGTTAACTTTTAATCCCTTTGTTCTGAATTTACTTAGGAGATTAGAAGCGTCATTTAGTTTAGGCCTCGCTATAGTTAGAAGTTTTAAAAAGCAAAAACCTCTGCTGCAGTGATTAGAGTTTTATAACCTTGTGCTCGCAGCTAAGAAACAAAAAGAAGATAGGCAAATTTGTTTTATTTATCTTTTAAGCGAACATCAACAAAAAGGGAACTTCCCCTCATAATAGAAGAGCAGTTTAACTGTGCATAACTGTCCGTTTCCAACTCGCATTCCAGAGGTGCGAATTGAAACACCAACAAAAACAAAGGCAAATGATGATGTTTAAAGCTTCAAAATACTCCAAGATGCTTCAGGTCTGCTGCTCCAAAAGGTGATGACAAATGATACCAAGGAGCCACAACAACCTTCCAATGTCACTCCAAGTAATGGCACTTCACAATAGAGCAAAACCCTAACACCAATGTTGACTCTTTGCACCACAAATCACTTCCTCACTAGGGCGAACTAGTCTGATCTGCTGCTCCTATAAATCAGAAATATCATCAAACCCTAACCAGCAATCACCTCCAACAACCTTGAATATGATCCCTCCAAAGTGGCGCTCAACCCTAGGTTAGAAAACCTAGTCATGTAGCATCGAAACTTGCTAAGGAATAATGTCTTCAAGTCTGATCTGCACATTAGAATTCTGCTCTAATGATATTAGAATGCTACTCCAAATGTTATTAGAATTTTGCTCCAAATGATATTCAATTTCTGCTCCAAAAGGTGATGAAATGCTGCTCCAAAAGCTGATTAGAATTCTGCTCCAAACTTCGTAATCCTCCAATGAAGTGCAAGTAGACCTCTATTATGAAGTCTTACCAAGATGAACTAGGGTTTCGTCTAATTCACCTCATATTCAAGGCTTTTCGTCCTTGGAATATGCTGCTCTAAATTGCAGACCAAAACAGAATAAAATGACAAGTTGAATGATGATTGAAATGCCTTGCCACAACTTGTATTTATACATGTTTTTCACCCTTTACAATTGTTGGCCGACCTAGGAATATTATTATTATTTTATCTTTTTTTTTTCCTTTCACAAGGCCGACCCACATTATGCAACACTTGGCATTCAAAATGTTTTATTTCCCTAGGCTGACCTAGGCACCTCCTCTTAGGCCGACCACCATAAAGGTGTGTCTTCTTGGCGCCCAAATTCAATTTGAATTCTCCTTTTCTTTCAACAAAGAAATATTATTTTATTGACATCTATTTTCTCCTCCAAGGTGCACAAGAAAAGATATGAAATGGTACCAAATTCATCTTTACCAAGGTATCTCTTCAAAGACCAATTTTCCACGCTCCACCCATCTCCAAGATGGTTTGCTCCAAGTATAGATAAATTATTTCATTCACGATAAATGCATCAAACGTCAAAAAAATATGACAAGTCATCCCACGCACTCAAATTGCCCTTCAAAAATCATGAAGTGTGGAAAATTGCCACTTAGGTCTTCACCCATGATCACTCCGAAAAAGGAGACATTACAAAATTTCAATTAGCATTAAATTGGAATCTTCAAATCAAAACTGGAAAAAATATAAGCAACTCCACAATCACTCAAAACACATCGAAAACTTCCATGATAAATAAATTGGAAAAACTTCAACTCTACAACATAAAGGTGATTTCAAGGTGAAATCACACTATCCAACTAAGAGGGTTTTCATCCCCGAAATTGGTATTCCAAGAGGGTTTTCAGCACCTTCCTAGCACGTTGGCCAGGGTTGAATTGGGCAAATATTGGCTATAAAAGAAAGTCATTTGGAGGTCATTTCATCATTTATTCACATCTGATTTTATCATTGGAGTTTTTACTCTTGGCTGCACTATTAGTTCAGCATATTCCAAGGACAAAAACTCTTAGGAATATTTGGTGGGTTGGACGAAAACCTAAATCATCTTGAGGTGGATTCACACGGAATTCACACTTGCACTTCATTGGAGATTTGGAGGATTTCTTGAGCTTTCACACCATAATCTTTGGAGCAGATTTGAGCGCCCATTTTGGAGGGCGATTTCATCATTTTTGGAGCAGCAAACCCTAAGCGGTTGCCATGGAGGATTCGCCCATCTAGGGTTTGGTGTTTGAAGACTATTTTGCTATTTTGTGGTATGTACAAGCCTAATTTTAGGTCTGATTTGTCGAGCAGAAATCTGGGCATATGTTTGGCATGTTTGAGCCCATGAATTTATTGTAAATTCAGTCAGAATATTCAATTTTGTAGCAGAAAACTTCTTTAATCAGAAATCAGATTTATTGGACCTATGTTTGGCTCTTGGATGGTTGAATTTCATGATTGATGTCATAGTGGATGTTACCTACATGTTTGGCATATTTTTATCGATGTTTGGCACATGTTTATTGGCTGCCCATAAGTTTTTATCATTCTGAAAATAAAAATCAGAATTCAATCCTAGGGTTTGAGCAGAAAACTAAATCAGAGATGAGCAGAAAATTAAATCAGAAATTTTAGGGCAGATCCTATTAGCGATATGTCACTACGTGAATAAAAAGGCTTTGACAAAACTTTACCCCAACTAAGCATATAGGTGCAATGATAACCTAATGAAGTGATTAAATCTAGCAGGAAGAAGCTTCAATAGTTGGTTCAAAGTTCTCAATTAATGGATGTACGACTTTAGTTGTTTTAGACTAGGAAATAGTCCAATTTCTTCCCAATGCAAATTACTAGGGTTTAGAACTAAGGAAAATGTTAGAAATTTTAACATAACACAAGTGTTCACGTGACCAACATTTTATGTCAAGGAATCAAGGTAGGCAGCATGGTAAAAGCATAGCCTTATCATATAAAATGATCACTTTTATTATAAAATTTGCACCTTCAAACAATAGAAAAAACTTGTATTCCCTCGTATGTATTTTTAAAACATTTAAGCAAGAAGCCACTTATTTTGCGCTTTCATTGTGAGAGAATACAACGCAACAACATCACATGGAACAACCTTCGATAATTTGTTGATTTGACAGAACCACCCAACACTTTTGCCTTGTGACAAGCAAAGTACAATCAAGATGACGAACCTACTTTTTCATTCTCAACCAAACCACACAGAAGTGCATTGTCACTACAGGTTGTGAGGAGCAAAGATTACATGGAATGAGTTAATTTTCTGCAAAACACATGATCATGGTAGAAATGTCAGGCTCTCAACAAAAACATACTTGAAACATTTAGAGGTAAGGTAGTGATCAGTGCTCACAATAAACACATCAAGGGCTGTGTGAAATAAATATTTATTTTGTAAAATACTACATTTAATTGTCATTGGAGGTTGGAAGTTATTGTCATAGTGACATAGTCATTAGGGTTCAATATTGAGTTGAATATTAATTTTGTTACTAACAAATTTATAAATTAGGTACCGACCATTCCTACAGCATCGTTTTTTGGTACCGACCATTCCTACAGCATCGTTTTTTCTTCATCTCTCAATATTTTCTGAACAAATTGATTAATATACTGTTAGAAAACTCTAAAAGCATATTTTCTAATTGTACAACAATAATTACCTGAGTCTATTTAGAATATAGTTTTAACTTGACTTTTCTCTAAAGCCTCAAAGTCAATTGTAGATTATATTGGAGCATACTAGAATCTCAAACAAGGCATTCCATTCTATACAATGTCTGTGTTTCACATGTCCAATGTCAAAGGCTTAAGGCAATAACCAAATTGTGAAGGTTTTATTCTAGGTTGAAAGAAATACAATACAGCCCTTTTCCTGTTTTGTTGTTTCCAAAACAGAAAAAAGAAATGGAAAACCCCCAATAACTTTTTACTGGGACGGTTTCACATTCCCTGATGCTTCCATCATAACCAGGGTTTGTTCTAGTTGTTCCCAGGGCATTTCCACAAAGAAACTAGGGTAATTTAACTTTCAGTGCATAATAATTGAATATTCTGTCTATTTTTTTGTCTAGATAATTTTTATTTTGTTTTATTCTTCAAACATTTTGCCATTTTCAGGAGTCCTAGAAAATTAGTAGTGCCCACTATTTTCTCGTTGTAATTTAGGTTTTATTGGTAAATTTTCATTGCGCGCTTTTTTCACTCAATATGTAGTCATCATCTAGTAATTGAAATTTCCATTTAGAGGAAGTGCATCTCTCCCTCCCGCCTCCTCTCTCAATCTCTCATTTACTGTGGCTTGTGAAACAAACTCACTTTTAAGTTTTAATACATTTTTTAAATCCAGATCCAATTTTTGCTAACCAAGTTAAGATATTGCACCAAGGGTTCTTTTAAAAAAACTCAGTTATCTAAAGCTTTTAATAATCTATAACCAAGGGCCCTTTGTTTATTGAACCTTATATATATGAGGTCCTTGGCCCAAAGTAAAGTACAACAAATAAAATGTAGCATTTATAATGTAGATCATTACATCCCACCATTAATGAGACATCCTGCTTTCTTCCCATTTCACAACAATAAATTATTTCAATGAAAGCTTTTTCATTTTAGATTAAAAAAAAAAAAAAAAACACAACGAATAACACACTTCTATTGGCGTTTATAACTTCAAAATGTTAACCATAATAAACACCAACCAAGATATTCTCCTAAGTATTAGAAATCTCCCTCCCTCCCTCTGTGTGTGTGCGTTTGTGAGAGAAGATCAAGAGACTCCAAAAAACATGGTTTCCATTGCAAGAAATAGTTTTACCAGCAAGATGCAACAAAACTGTGAAATATAACACGGAACTGAATAGGCATATATTGGTAGTTCACCCAAGCTACTATCGGCCAAACCTGCGAATCATAGACAAAATGATGTTTTAATAAGGCCTCATTACACCTTTCCCTTTCTTTCTTTTTCTATGACAATATTGTTTAAATAGAGCGTCAGAAGGAAATAAAAGGTTAATTACCTTCCATGCATTTAGTTGCACAGAGGGGTAGTCCCTTCTCAGCTTATTCTTCACAAAATTCCATCGTCTTCCTGCAAATAAGAAAGTGACTAGAAGCATCAGATTGATGTCATAAATAATAAAAATGAAAATGAAAACAAAAACAAAGAAATAAACCATCATCCTAGAGAAAAAACATGAAAGTAATATTTTCAAATTGAGACAAGCAAACTGGTATTTTTAGTATTCAAAAGGACCCTAACAGTAAGACTACAGAATATATCCAACCAAAAGAAATTCTTTTTGCTCTAACTTAGAGTTGCATCCTCTACACCTCTACACCTCAAACTGACACTTGAAAATAACACATTATCAAGCACAGCGAATCGTAAATAAAGTCCACCTAAAATCTTGGTGGTTGACTTTTATATGTGCAATAGAGTTATAATTACATTGGAAAACTCTATAGCATTGAAAATAGATTTTTTGATTCACTAATATTGTGATGAAGGAGGACATACACAAACTATCCAAACAACAAACTTTAAAATGCAAACTTATTTTTGCTGACATTATAAGAGAAAATCCTGTGTCCCAGCTACTAATGTGGACTAAGCATTTGCTCAATTATTTGCATAATAAGGATTAGCAGGGTTGCGCTTTTCATTAACAAGCAGCATATGGGTAAAAAGCCCTAATGACAAACATAATGTCTCTAAACAGAACTTTGAAAACAATAGCATGATTAATGCAGGTTTTAAGAAAGAGCATGTAAATTAATTTTTTTTAAAGTAAAAACTGGCATGTTATAATAATTTGAAATATTCATTGTTCAATATAAAGTTCCTAATACATATCCATAACATAATAACACATGGAAAATTATCCCAACACAAATTGGTGAATAACCCAGAATCGGTTCATATTGTACACAATGTTGGTTTCCAAAATTATTACAACCCGAAACCCTAAAACATTTCACAATCACCTAGGCCAGGGGTGTCTTCAAGGTGATTGAAAGAGGTTTGTCAATGGGTTAAGGGCAATTTTGGCCAACTTACAAAAGTGGGTAAACTCCTCTACACTTCAAGCTCAACTAGGCTTAGGAGGGTAATCCTGAAGTATCCCTTAATAGGGTTTTGAAACTACACAGTATTTATCATTAGATTGTAACTTTGCAACAATACCAAGACAATTGTTTTAATCCCAAGAACTATCACTAAATTGAAACATACAAGCTGCACATTCGAACCTCATTCTAAGCTGATGGAAACATTCTTGCATGACTGCAAGTTGCTGATATACACAAGTGATTTGTTTTAGAGATGGTTTGAAAATAGTTCACAGTTTATATTCCTTAGTTATAATGCAAATCACATAAGACATACAGATCTGATTACTTCTACCTCACACAAGGTTGATTTGTTTGATTTATAAAATGTTTTGGTGATCAAACACCATTCAAACCGGTGCCTTCAATAGGTTATAGAGTCTAGTTTATCAACACGGAGAACAACAGTGAAATGATAGTGAGTTGCCTAACTAGAACACCCAGCTGCATGAAACTTGAAAACAAAACCAGACATGCTCATTGATCCCTTCTCACACAACATTCATTCATATGTAATCTTAAAATGAATATTACAACATCTAATATATTATGGACCTGTCAAATCCGTCGAATGAAGATTACAATCACACCACAAATCATGGCACGAGGAATGTAATGTCCCCTTTTTTCGAGTGATCACCCAACGGAGTCGGCTAGCCTATTTTATTCCTGTAGGCTAAGTCGAAAGTGCAAGAGAATAATCTATTAGTTAGATACTAAGTAATCCTAATCATTTCAGGTTATTTATATTTAACTAATTTTTCTAGAGCAAATTGTGTTATGGAATGACTTCTAATATTTTTATGAGCCTCTTGGTGAAATAAAATATAATAAAGAAAATTGCTAAGAAGGTGGGCAACCAATTTGAGGATAAAAAAAATATATAAAATAAAGTGCCAAGGGAGGTCGGCCAAGAAGGAAGAGAAAAGAAAAGAAAAATAAAAAGAAATTGCTAGAAGGAGGTTGGCCTTGATTTGGTCTTATTGAATGGCTATAAAAGAAGGCAAGTTGGAGGTCATTTTCATCATTCATTCATATCATTTTCATTTGGAGATTTATTTCTTTGGCTGCAACTTTGGTTCAGCATATTCCAAGGACGATAACCCTTAAGAATATAGGTGGATTGGACGAAAACCCAGTCTCATCTTGCAAGTGGACTCATACGGAGTTCATATTTGTGCTTCATGGGAGTTTTGAAAGGAAAGGAGAGACAAAGACCTATTTGTTTCTGCAGAAACCCTAGGGCCAAATTGTGAGATTTGTGCCAAATGCAATTTGGAAGATCAAGGATATATTCAGATTTTCAGATCAGACATGGAGCGCCATCATTTTGGAGTGTTTAGCATTGGTTGTGCTTGGATTTTCACCCTAGATTGAGTGCCAAAGACATCGTTGCCCTCATTTTGCATGCCTTTTTCCATTTCCAAGAGAGTGCTGCCTAGCTGGAGGAGTTCGCCCGTCTAGGGTTTGATATTTGACATCATTCTTCACCAATTTGGTATGTATACACCTATGTTTAGGTCTGATTTGTAAGAGCAGAAATCTGGGCTATGTTTGGGCATGTTTGAGCCTATACATTTGATGTAATTTCAAATCAGAATATTCAGAGGTGTAGCAGCAGACTTATATATTTAGAAATCAGAATTGTTTGTCATTTTTTTTGCACTTGATTGGCCATATTTTGTGGTTGAGTCCCTGGTTGATGATATCTTCATATGAGTACATGATCGACATGTTTATTTGAGCATTTTGGCACATATATGTTCGCTGTCCATATTTATTTGTAATTCAGAAATAAAAATAAAAATTCAGATTTAGGGTTTGGGAAGAAGAAAAATCCGAATTCTAGGGCAGATCTGATTAGGGATCTTACATCATACATCTCTGTACATTTGTTTGCCTTTGATAAACTTGACTTTGTAGCCCATTGGATAGGCACCAGTTTGAGAGGCCCGTGATCACCCACAATCTAATGAAAAATCAAAACAATATATCAAGATTTAAATGCGGTTACAGTTCCATAAGCATCCTCATTCTGTAGGATTGCTCTCATCAACTTAAAATGGAGGTTATTAAGTGTAACAAGTGTGTTTTAGTTTAGTGACTGTATTTAGGATTAAAATAGCGATCTAGATATTGTTGCAAAGTCATAAATGAGATAATATATTTTGTTGATCTCAATCTCTATTGAGGGATACCTCCAAGATTACCCTCTTAAGCCTAGTTGAGCTTGAAGTGTACAAGAGTCTACCCACTCCTGTAAGTTGGCCAAAATCACCCTTAACCTATTTATAAATCTCTTTCAACCACCTTTGAGACACCCCTGCCCTAAGTGGTTGTAAAATGTTTTAGGGTTTCAAGTTGTAGTAATTTGTAATATCCCTAACTGGATATTTGCTAAAATTCTGATAACTAACCTTCCAAATGATGCCCTAAATTTCTGATTTCAATTTTTTGTTCAAACCCCAGGTCCTAAAATGAAATTCACTACTGCACTTCTATAATTTATCTTTGACAATCAAATCTATGAACTGTTAATTGCAAAATCGATGATAGAATAAATAGATAGATTTGACATCCTTATAACATGTGTTTGCAACTTACAATGATGACAATGAACATAGGACTGGCTCAGATCTTTCTGTTACAAAATCAGATTTTCTACTTTTTCCATTTCATCGCATTCATGGCTAATGACAGCCAAATACAAAACATAGACTGCTGTTCAAAATCAGATATGAATATTGAATGGTAACATACCAATTTCAATGCCAAGTACGAAGTACAAATTAATGAATCTCTGCAATACAAATCTGCCCTCAAAGATGGATGATGATGTTAAAATTTCTGCAATTACCACCTTCAAAAATCGATTTGCCAAAGGACTGAGAATAAACTTTCAAAATTTGGTCTATGACCATTAAATTTTGCAATGATACTCAAGTAGGAAATCTGAAGTAATCTCCTCCGCTAATGATTGCAACAATACATCAGCTGTTGCAACTCTTCAATGCAATAATAATCGAACCAGCCAAGATAAATCCTTCAAGTGCAACAATAAACTAGTTGCTACAACTTGCAAACCCTTGTGTAATTGCAATAATAAACCAGCTATTACATTCAATCAGACTTCTAATTCAGAAGTGCAATAATACATCAGCTATTGCACCAATTTGAATTCTTGCAATGAAGCACCTGTAGAAACCCTAGATTGATTCCTCCACAATCAATCAACTAGGGGTTATCTTTCAAACCCGAAATCAATGTTAACCATGAGGGCTTTCATCTTCAAAGCCCTGAGATCAATAAGAACTCCAATAATATTTCAATATCAACAATATCCATAGCATAATCAAAAGAGACTGTAATGTTCCATTTTTGGCGCATTGATTATTGTGAGCATTTTGGCTTGTCCTTAGTCTCTTAGTGGCTATCCGGCTTTGTTGGGAGAACTCCAATGTTCTTGGAGTGGCCACAGATCAGTTTTACAAAGTAATTGGTTATGGCTTTGAGCTCAAATGGTGTTCAAGATCGCTGTGATGCTTTCTGATGTTTGATCGGGTTCCCGGTTTGCTCTCCAAGATTTTTGGAGAGGCCATCTATTTTTAGAAAGTCACCCGGAAGGCATCATTCATCTTCCCAAACAGCATGGAGTATGTTGGTATGCTTAATTTCGCAGTTTGATGATATTTGGAATTTTCCGTAAAATCAATTGATTTAATGAGCTAAACAATTAATTATTGCACTTAAGTTAAAAAGGTTAGGAAATGTTCATTTAACACTTAAGTGTTACAGCTCGTTGGAAAGGGGATGAAAAGCTCTAAATCACGGATGCATCATATTGGGGCCTTGTGAATCAAATATTTCCTTTATTTTGATAAAGGGGTCTTTTGAGCTAAAGGGAGCTTTTAATTAAAAATGTGACTTTAAGTTGTGCACACATACTGAGTTATTTTTAATTTGTTGTGGAGAAATATGAAAGGATAAAGGAAATAATATTTTATTTCCCTCAAAAAGTTATAAAAGGAGGAGATGGGCTCATTGTTTGGACATGCTTGGATTTGTCTTGTTACTTTGCTGGATTGAATCTGTGTGTTCTTCCATATTCTCTTGAGGATAAAAACCCTCTTGTAGAATGCTTTTGAGGATGAAAACCCTCTTGAGGTTGGGTGTGGTTTCATTACAAGAATCACCATTGTGCTGGAGACAAATATTGGTGCAAGCTCATATAGAGTTTGCCATGGAGCTTTCATGAATTTGATAGATTTTGTGAAGTTTGTTTATGTAATCAGTTTTGAAGTTTTGCATAGTGATTTAGATGAATTTTGGTGTGATTTTTGAGTTTCTTTATGAAGTTTTGGATTGTATTATGCCTTGGCCGTACTGGGATGGCCGTACACTGCAGAGGGAACTGAGGGTCATAGAAAATAATTTCTGTTGAAAATTAGTTTCTTGTTATTGGTGATGTGTTTGATTGCCCAAGACGCCAGTTTTGGGAGTATTTTGAGGACTTTTGCTGCAGTATTTAGGAAGTTAGAAACTGCCGTACTTTACCATGGTCATACGGCCCAGTTCAGAAACATTACTTGGTAGTTGGCTTAATGTTTATGGTAACTTTGCTGCAAGTGCTCAGAAATGTTTTAGCATTGATATGGATCAGTTTCATGGCAGTTTGAGATTGATTGCAGTTGTATGATATGATTTATGAGTTTTTCATGTCCTTTTATGGCTGCCGTACATGTCTGTATCAGCATGATTTCTTCATTATCAGTAGTGTGCAGAGATTTATACAAAATAAACAATATATATCTGCAAGAATGTTAGTCATGGTGTGGTGATTGGTTGTAGTGTTGGAGGACATATCTTCTTTGTGGTTTGCATGTGAATTTATGATGGTTTATGGGCAACCATACTTCTAATACCAGTCTGAATTCTGCAGCAGAGACTGATCAGCAACAAGTCAGTAATGGCAACTCATCTTTAGAGACTTCTAAGCGGGGTATTATCTTACTTTCTTTCGGGGATACTTTCAAGCTTTAAATCTAGTGCTTTTGAGCATCATAGTAAATTGCTTTCAATTGTAATCTTTATTTATTGCAATTCACATTAAGAACCCCTGGATGGTTTGCCACCAGTGTGGAGAATGAATCTTTCTTTTGTTTCTTACCCACTGAAAAAGTGGTGTATCCCCACTGAATAAGTGGATGGTTTTGTAATTTTCTCTTTGTTCTTTACCCACTGGAAAAGTGGTGAATCCCCACATTTATGTGGATGCCCGCCGCAGCAGATGAATTGTATTTACATTGTTGCATGATTGATCAGTTGTAAGCCAATCACCGTATGCTCTCACCTTGCCCTTTCCGGGATCTGGGTGATCAGAAAGTGTGAGGCACTTTAGTTGGTTTATGCAATTCATGCTAACACTGCAATATCCTTGTTCATTATTTTGAAAAAATTGGGGTAGCAACCTACAGTGGTATCAGAGCTGGTATGTTATTGCCAGCCTGTTGAGAGCTAAATTGTTGCAGATCTTTCAGTTGAGCAAGTCAGTTTTCAGCCTTGCATGTGAGTGATCAGCACTTGCATCTGTGTTCAGAGTTCGGGTAGTTGAAAGATTTTGAGCAGTGTTGAGAGATCATGGCATCTCTTATGCAGAAAAGAAGTGAGACAGATGTTCTATTTGGTTCTCTTAGGCAAAGTCAGGATGAATTAGAAAGAGCAGTTCAAGAGAAGTTGGATCGAAGGAAGTATCATCATGAGGCCACTAAGATTATTGATGAGTATGAAAGACTATCAGATGAGTGTAAGTAGCAACTTCCTTGGGATGCTTTCTTGAAAATCATCAAAGAGGGGAATCCTCGCAAAGAGGGCTTAATAGAATACATTCAGAAGATAAGGAAGGAAGAGGAGATGAAGACAATGTCTTTATGCAAGCCCGAATTACTTTTTCCTTTGGCAAGGACCAAAAACTTTTCTAAGTCATCACTTTCCAGCCCACCAAACAAGAAGCCTCCTATTTCAAGAAAGAGAGAGGTCAACAAGAATGAACTCAAGAGAAGAAGTCTTTGTTTCCTATGTAAAGATTCTTAGGAGCCTAACCACCAATGCAAGAAAAAGGAAGATGAATCAACAACCTTCACCACATGTTCTTTCTTTCTGAATGATGTGAAATCTGAAAATGGTGAAGATGAAGACTTGTTAGTTGAAAGAAATGAGTATAAGCCTCTGTATGATGAAGACAAAGTCAAAAATCATGAGACATGCATAGAGGAGTTTGCTGATTTGGAGACGTCTATAGCAGAAATAAGTGAAGTTGAGCTTTGCTTTGACGAAGAGCCAGAAATGTTGGACTTTGCAAGTCCTTCATGAAGAACCTGAAGATGCCACTACATTTGAGGAGTTGAAGATGATCGATAGATTGCTTGCTGGTGACTTTGAAAGTGAGCCTGAGAGTATTGAAGCAATGTGTCTTGTTGAGGACATGGGAGACAATGAAATCACAAAAGATGAAAAGTTTGATACTGCTGCAAATTTCTGAACAGCACTTAATGAAGAGCATTTCCACCATTCTATTGATGGAAGTCTTGATTATAAGTGGGATATTTCCATGCAAAGAGAAGAGCAGTTAGACTCTTCAATGATCCTTGACGAAGAATGTGCTGATGAAGACTTTAAATCAGCCATTGATGATGATTCAATGTTTGAATATGAGACTGCCATATCTTTTGATCTAAGTGATGAAGAAGAAGACTCATCTCCCATGCAAATTGAAGAACCAATTGCCCTTTCAGAACAGTCATTTGATGAGGAGTTTGTTGAAGAATTTGGATCAACCTCAAAGGTTGGTTTAACATTGGATTTCAGTGATGCTACTTCTTGTAGTCAAAGTGGCCATGAAGAGGACAACTTTAAAGCAATTGATTTCAAAGATCATGCCTCCGAGGATATGACAGAAAATTTGTTGTGTGCAACAGATTTGGATTTTAAGAATCAGTTGTTAGTCACTGAAGATAAGGTTGTGCAAGTTCTAACACATTTGGATAGCTCACATAAGTTTGTTGAAGATCACATTTGGAGGGCACAAGTTGAAAGAAGACAAATGGGCACGGAAAGAGGATCTTCACTTGAAGATTGGTGTATAGTCAAGCAAGCATTGGAGACTTTGAAATCTGATTATTTGAACCTGCTTATTGATAGAGATCATGTCCTTGAGTCTGCTGGTATAATATGTGATGCATTGAAGGGACGAGATGTTGAAGTTGATGAGCTTACATCTAAGCTTATATCAACAATAAATTCTTTAGACTCTAGAGAGTACCCAAATGGCTCTCTTAGAAGTTGAAAATCAGCTTATAGATGTACACCAATTCAAGGAGCAAGTTGGAGCTGCTAGAGCAGATAAAGGCAAGTTGATAATTGAAGAGCTTGAATTGCTCCAAGCAAGTTTTGACTTAGGACAGCCTCCTAAGTATGCAGATACAGAGTTGGAGCAAATTGATGAATTGTGTGAACAAAAAGGTGAAAACAACTTCCAATCAATTGATGATTCTTTTTCTATGACGGAAGTTGAGTTAACACATGATAATCCACCCCTCATGTTGAATGATGAGGACCAATTGGATGTAAGTAACATGGAGGAGGATAGTACCAGGATATGGGATCCTGGTGCAAAGCATTCATGGAATGTTACTGTGCACAAAAACTTCTTCAATTGGAAGTTTTCATCAGTTGTTGAAGATGGGCATAAAGTTCAGGTATGCAATAGATTAGGTTCAATGATGGCTTATTTTCATAATGGAATCTATTTGCAGGAGGATAGTGGTGTTGATAAGATGGTTTTATGGTTGGAGTCAAATTTCAGCTATGACGCTGTTGTCCTTACTCCTATCAGCCATTATAAGTGTTCAATTGCATACACAATGATCGATTGGAGAGAAATTTTGGTCTTAACTTTGATATATTCTGATTATAGATGGCCTAAATTTCTTATTGTTCTCAAAAGATTTCAGTTTTGTTGTTGCTATCCCATTTTTAGATCACTGAAATCTGATTTTCATGAGATTATTTCAGACTTATGCGGCCACGAGATTGATCTTTTTATTGCTTTAAGCTCTTTGTGGGGAGATGACAGAAGTATTCAGCTAAAAGGAACAAGTGTTACAGTTACTAATGCTCTTTTGAAGAGTGAGAATCAGCTGATTCATGGTTGTTCAGAATTGTTTTCAGCGTGTGATCAAGCTGATTTATGTTCTTCCGCAGAAGAACATTTCAGATTTTGGTTCCCAGCAGTAGTTTTATGTTGGATAACTGTATTGAAGATTGCTATCTCTTTCATCTTTGGGTTTATTGGTGCTTGGGAACCAAATAGTTCTGTGTAATTGGAAGAATGTTTCAGAGGATTATACAAAGTGACAGTTGTGCAGTTCACAGATATATCAGAGTGGCACAATAGAAGCGATGTGGTGCATTCTTCAAATTGATTTGGGATCCAGGTATATTATTGTTGATCATGCAGGTATCTCAATTGGATAGCATAAATTGCTTGAGGACAAGCAATCTTGAGCGGGGAGGACTGTAATGTTCCATTTTTGGCGCATTGATTATTGTGAGCATTTTGGCTTGTCCTTAGTCTCTTAGTGGCTATCCGGCTTTGTTGGGAGAACTCCAATGTTTTTGGAGTGGCCACAGATCAGTTTTACAGAGTAATTGGTTATGGCTTTGAGCTCAGATGGTGTTCAGAATCGTTGTGATGCTTTCTGATGTTTGATCGAGTTCCCGGTTTGCTCTCCAAGATTCTTGGAGAGGCCATCTATTTTTAGAAAGTCACCCAGAAGGCATCATTCATCTTCCCAAACATCATGGAGTATGTTGGTATGCTTAATTTCGCAATTTGATGATATTTGGGATTTTTCGTAAAATCGGTTGATTTAATGAGCTTAACAATTAATCATTGCACTTAAGTTAAAAAGGTTGGGATTGTCCATTTAACACTTAAGCGTTATAGCTCATTGGAAAGGGGATGAAAAGCTCTAAATCATGGAGGCATCATATTGGGGCCTTGTGAATCAAATATTTCCTTTATTTTGATAAAGGGGTCTTTTGAGCTAAAGGGAGCTTTTAATTAAAAAGGTGACTTTAAGTTGTGCACACATAATGAGTTATTTTTAATTTGTTGAGGAGAAATATGAAGGGATAAAGGAAATAATATTTTATTTCCCTCAAAAAGTTATAAAAGGAGGAGATGGGTTCATTGTTTGGACATGCTTGGATTTGTATTGTTACTCTGCTGGATTGAACCTGCGTGTTCTTCCATGTTCTCTTGAGGACGAAAACCCTCTTGAGGTTGGGTGTGATTTTATTACAGGAATCACCATTGTGCTAGAGACAGATATTGGTGCAAGCTCATTCAGAGTTTGCCATGGAGCTTTCATGAATTTGATAGATTTTGTGAAGCTTGTTTATGTAATTAGTTTTAAAGTTTTGAATAGTAATTTAGATGAATTTTGGTGTGATTTTTGAGTTTCTTTATGAAGTTTTGGATTGTATTCTGTCTTGGCCGTATTAGGATGGCCGTACATTGCAAAGGGAATTGAGGGTCATAGAAAATTATTTTTGTTGAAAATCAGTTTCTTGTTATTGGTGATGTGTTTGATTGCCCAAGACACCAATTTTGAGAGTATTTTGAGGACTTTTGCTGCAGTATTTAGGAAGTTAGAAACTGTCGTACTTTACCCTAGTCATACGGCCCAATTCAGAAACATTAATTGGCAGTTGGCTTAATGTTTATGGTATCTTTGCTGCAAGTGCTCAGAAATGTTTTAGCATTGATATGGATCAGTTTCATGGCAGTTTGAGATTGATTGCAGTTGTATGTTATGATTTTATGAGTTTTTCATGTCCTTTTATGGCTGCCGTACATGTCTGTATCAGCATGATTTCTTCATTATCAATAGTGTGCAGAGATTTATACAAAATAAACAATATATATCTGCAAGAATGTTAGTCATGGTGTAGTGATTGGTTGTAGTGTTGGAGGACATCTCTTCTTTGTGGTTTGCATGTGAATTTATGATGGTTTCTGGGCAACCATACTTCTAATACCAGTCTGAATTCTGCAGCAGAGACTGATCAGCAACAAGTCAGTAATGGCAACTCATCTTTAGAGACTTCTAAGCGAGGTATTATCTTACTTTCTTCAGGGGATACTTTCAAGCTTTAAATCTAGTGCTTTTGAGCATCATAGTAAATTGCTTTCAATTGTAATCTTTATTTATTGCAATTCACATTAAGAACCCCTGGATGGTTTACCGCCAGTGTGGAGAATGAATCTTTCTTTTGTTTCTTACCCACTGAAAAAGTGGAGTATCCCCACTGAATAAGTGGATGGTTTTGTAATTTTCTCTTTGTTCTCTACCCACTGGAAAAGTGGTGAATCCCCACATTTATGTGGATGCCCGCCGCAGCGGATGAATTGTATTTACATTGTTGCATGATTGATCAGTTGTAAGCCAATCACCGTATGCTATCAGCTTGCCCTTTCCGGGATCTGGGTGATCAAAAAGTGTGAGGCATTTTAGTTGGCTTATGCAATTCATGCTAACACTGCAATATCCTTGTTCATTATTTTGAAAAAAATGGGGTAGCATCTTACAGAGACGCCCTCACATCCTTTTATATTTTCTTCCTTGAAAGCTTTGGGAAACTTCCCCAATATGGGCGTCACACATGAGAGGAAACATTCTTTTAAAAAATTAGAAAAAAACATTTCTTTCCATCCTTTTCTAATCTTTCTTTTTTCACTTTTCCCTAGGATTAGAAAAAACACTTTATTTCCTTTCTTTTTCTAACTTTCCCTAGGATTAGAAAAAAACACTTTATTTCCTTTCTTTTTCCCACTTTCCCTAGGCGTTCCCTTTTGCCATAAATAATTAATTTATTTTTAAATGCTCACATGGTCCCCCTTTTAAAACAACTTTAAGTTGTCTGCTAGGCATAGAGGTACAACTTAACTTTATAATATTTAATTATGCCAAAGTTGCCTTTTTATAAATAAAATAATAAAGTGCCCATATTATATTATTTTTGTCCATCCCAAGCAAGGATTGCCAAGGAAGAACTCAACGCCATAATCTGCCATATATCATGCTGCCAGAAATAGTACTTACTAAAAATAGTAAGCTCAAGAAAGTCCTCGGATGCCAATGCATGTTATATCACCCTAAAGCTCTCTGAAAACCTAGAAGGAATCCAGTAATCAAACTATCATACACTGACAAACAGATCCCCAAAAGCTCAGAAGAGATCACCACACAGCTGGAAACCCTAATTATTGCCTCTGACTAGCCTACAAGCCTCCGAAATAGGCTAATGGTCCATCCTGAATATCACTGATGAGAAGGGGGCATTACATAATTTTGGGAACCAACAGATATCATTTATTGTTTCCATTAATTCAGGCATGCCTCTCTATCCAATTGGGGTTTCGGGCTCAATTGCAATCATTTCAAATTAAATGCCACAATACTTGCAGCAATTACTCTTCAAGCGAGCCAAATATTTGCTTCATGTGCCACAATTTGGAAGCATTTTGAATATTGACCGTTAAGTTTTCATGCAACCAAGATCCAAGGCTCGCACACACAACTTCCATTGCTCGGGTCCATCTCTACGCAAGAGACACATGTCAAAGAGTTGCATACCCACGGTCTTCAAGAGACAACTGCATAGTGAGGCTTCATTGAGAGTGAAGCCTAGTGTCATACCAAAGTGTCCACTCAACAGACACAGCCCCCTAACGAAAGGATCGTAAGCAAGTGGCTGATGACATTCATAAAACTTCTCCCTCACAAACACTCCAATGGGTCCCATTGACACATGGCAGCATGGCGCTCCTCATTCGAATGTCAAAATACTAGGCACTAGAGAACAACGCCGACTCAACAAGTGGACACCCTTCACGGAACTTCTTCTTTGAAAGTTATGGGCCCACCTCACGAATTCAAAATAACTTCAAACATACGAACGCATCCATTAGGTTTCAAATATAGGAAGGGGCCGGTAGACACAAGATAAAGCAGACACACTTCGGGCAACTTAAACAAAAACAACCGACAAATGCAGGTCACCAACAAATTAAACCTTTGATTCTAAAAACTTGAGGATTGAAACATGAATCTTTAGAATGTGGGAAAACAATTCAAAAACAAGGACCTTAAACTCTAGAGATTTTGTAGGTTCTAACATAAGGGTTTTCAAATTTATTGTTATTGTTTGGGATTCATTCTGCAATATATATATAAGTTTTCCCTAAGGTTGTAACAGCATAGTTATGAGGTGCACATAGCTTGATTGTTGCATTGGCATCACCATATGTTTCGCTGTTCACAAATTTGGATAGGAAGCAAATTTGAGTAATCATTTGTATTGTTGTTTACATCAAAGGTACATCTATAGCAACATCATCATGCCCTTGAAGGCAAATCAGAAAATTTGTTGTGTGGAGCTGATTTTTATCGAAGGCTTAGAGAATTAAAATTGTAGGTCACTGAAGAAGAAAAGGTTGTGCAAGCCTTAATTCATTTTGATAACACACACAAATTCATTGAAGAACTCATTTGGAAGGCCCAAGTTGAGAAGAAACAGAAAGGCATTGAAGAAGGATCCACTCTTGCTGATTTTCTAAAAGTCAAAGATGCTTTGGAAACAATGAAATCAAATTACCTGCACTTACTTTCAAACATGGATCATACCATCATGTTTGCAGGAGAGATCCTTGATACATTCAAAGTAAAAGAGAAAGATGTTGATGAGCTCACCCTTGAGCTTAAATCAACAAAGGATTCATTAAAAAATACCCAAATGGCACTTCTAGAAGCAGAAAATCAGCTTGATGTTGCAGAACAATTTAGGGAGCAAGAGAATGAGGAAAGGTCTAGAGAAATCAAGCAAGTGATTTATGAGTTTGATAGGCTCCAAGAAGATTTTGATTTAGAACAGTTTCCTAAGTTTGCAAGTATGGAGTTGGGTCAACAGGAAGATTGGTTTAAACAAGAGGATGGAAATAATTTCCAATCTTCCCGATAACCCACTCTTTGATATGGATGCAGAATTGACAATTGATAATCCACTTTTTGAGTTGAATGATGAGACATCTACAGGTTTTAGCTCCTTAGTTTGTGATGATATCAAAGTAGTGCAGCATAAGCATGATGGGGCTACTACATTGTTGAGTATGTATGCAAGAGATCATCAACAAAGATTGTTGGAGGATAATGATGATGGAAAGAATGCTACATGGAAGGTTATGGATCAAAATTTCAATCTTAATGTTGTTGTCCCCATTTCAATCAGCCATCATATGATTCCATTTGCATACTTACAAGTGGATTGGAGGGAAATTTTAGTCAAGGATTGGAGCATGTTTCAATTGATGTCTTTGGTGAAAGAATTTTCAGCCTTGACAAAGGTATTTTCAGTCATTAGATTGCCCATGATTCTTGTTATTACTAAAAGATTTCAGTCATGCAGTTGTCCCGTTTTCAGATTGTTAAAATCAGATTATCAGATGTTAATTTCTTACTTAAGTAGCAGCAAGGTTAGATTTTTTGTGAACATGGAATCTTTGAAGAGTGTTGATAGAAGATTTCAGCCGAAAGGAACTAGTATTTCAGCTAACATAACTTCATTTTGGTTTGGAAAACCAAGTGGTTCATGGCTGCTCAATGTTGTTTTCAGCTTGCAAACAAGCTCATTTGTTTCTTATTCTAGAAGGACTAGTTCACAACTTAGTTTATGAAGATCCTCTGTGAAGGTATGTGTTGCGGAATTATTTAATTTGCGTTTGGGACTAACTTGGGACAGTAGATTTCCGCACAATTTTCATAGAGGAGTTCCAGAAATGATAACAAAAAGTATCAGCACAAACTTTCCAAAATTTCTTGAAGTGGAGCAGTGAAAACATGGTAGAAGTAAGCAGTATGATGGAGAGTTTGCAAGGTTCATGTAGAGAATTATTGTACTTCTAGTAAGAAGAGTGAAGGAGGTTTACTTTCAAGGAATAGTGCAGCATAGTACTTCAAGCAGAATAATTCACAAACCTCCCAGAATGATTTGGGATCCAGGTATACTATTGCTGATCATGCAGGATTAATCTTTTGGTTGAGATGCATTGCTTGTTCATTGTCCTCAAGCAATGCATCTCAACCAAAAGATTAATCCTGTATGATCAGCAATAGTATACCTGGATCCCAAATCATTCTGGGAGGTTTGTGATTTGAGGACTTGTAATGTCCCTTTTTATATGTCATTCCAACATCTTTGGAAGCTCCAAAATTCTTAGAGAGTGTCATCCTTTTTGACATGGAGTTTAGATAGTGGCATTGTGTTCGGGGGATTGAGATGAGTCCATTGGTTCTTTCATGGAGTTGTCTCGACATTTTGGGTGCTTTTCCGCAATTTTGAGCAGATTTCCAAAAAATGATTAAAATATTAAATAATTAATATTTTAGTTGTCAAAGTGAAATTAAGGACAACTTATATTAATTATTTATAAAAGTGATTATTTAAGTGACCTTAAGGCTCAAAAGAAAACTATAAAATAAAGTCACTTATTTGGTGTTGAAGGCTTATTATTAAAAGTGAATTTTAAAATATTTCTTCTAGAAAGTTCTCCTGAGGTTATAAAAGGAGGTTGGGGGGAAAAGGAAAAGCATTCTGGATATTTCATTTCTTGGTATTGAAACCCCAGTGGTGGAGGTTAAGCAAGTTTGTTTAACAAAAGCCTAGGACGAAAACCCTATGGCAAAGATTGGTTTCAATGGTGAAAGATCCTCCCTAGCCAATACGGTGTGGTTAATTCAGGATCATAGTTTGTGCAAATTGTTGTGGATTCGAAGGAATTGTGTTTAAGGATATATATTTTTGCGATTCTTTGGTATTTGCTCTCAGGAATTGCTAAATTGGTGTGATTTGCTTGCAAACACAAATTAGAGGATATTATTGAAGATTTCATCAAAGATTTCTGTGAGGTTTTATGTGGGTTTATACCCCACTTTCTAGCGCCATATTTTATGATGGTTATTATGTATTGAAGGCGCCTATTCTCAGATTATATTAGTCGCAGCCATCCTTAATATGAGTTGCATCTCCATACAGAGATTAGCCACAACTTTATTCAATCTTGGAGGAGCCATCTATATTATGAGAGGAGTCGCTCATTTGTATGGATAAGGTTTGTGATCACTTTAATAATCTTGTGGGCCCCACGCATTATCTTTACTACTAGCTAATCCCCAAATCGCATCATATGGAAGATCGCTTCATCTTTGAGGAGTCGTAGATTCTATGAGAGGTCAATTTCATTTGAAGATTTTACTATTAATAAACATGGAGATTACTTTCAAGTCTGCCGCAAAGGAGCTGCCATATAAGGAATGTTGATTCACATTGTGAGGAGTTTTCTTTGGTAGATAAAACAAGCCGCAGGTATGTTTGAAGACTAGGTGCTGCCTTATTGACACTTGGGCATACAAGAGGTCAACATTCTTTAGTTTCAGCTGCTGTGACAAGCTTTGGAAGTGTTATCTGCTCACTCTTATCAGTGTGGAATGAAAACAGCTATTGAGGAATTACTTTCTAGAGCATCCTCAGCATATACCACTCTCTAGAAATCTGTATATCACTCTTTGAGGTTAGAACGGAATGTATTTCCTCTCTATAATTCTGATTATTCATAACAGCTGGTTGTATTGCTCTGTGTTCAAATTTCATATATATACTAAGGCTGCAAATGTTTGTCAAAACATCTATGATTTATATGTGAACTTTTTGTTGCAATTTTGATTGATTTATGCCCTAATCTGCATGATGAGTTGTCCTATGATAAAGACACACTGAAAATGCCTTATGAGAAGCAGAATGCTAAGTGTTTGACGAAATGCCCATCAAGCAAAAATCAGAAAATTTGTGGTTTTGAGCAAAAATCTTGGTAGGGGATTTTACAAAAGGCATGGCCGTAAGATCCTTTATTAATGTTGCATTGATATTGAGAAAAGTTTGGAGGGCTTAGCCGCCAAGACCAACATCCGTAACTTGTATTTGCATGCATCATAAGTTGTGCGGCCTGCCGTCAACAATGCATATTTGATTTAATTCTAGTCGCCATATGCTCTCACCCTGCCTATTCTGAGATCTCAATGATCAAAAAGTGCTAGAATTTGTGCATGAATACCAGGTTATTGTCAAGATTATCAAATATTCCAATTGGGACATTACACTCAACCTCATGGAACCTTTTCCACTTACCTGACATGTCTGATGTAGGAGTATCCAAGCCCACAAACAATCCTACTCACCCAAAAATAATGATCCTTCAAATTTTGGTTTTTGCTTTGATTTTCAGTGTATATTTGCAGTTTCTTTTAGTCCTTTTTTCTATTGGGTCAATTTTTTTGCCAAGTGTGGGTTCCAACTCCACATGCTGACTTGGCAGCTAGGATTCCCTTGGAGATTCAATCCTCATCACTATTTCAACTCTCATGTGTCACTAAGACCTGCCCCCTTCTTTGCTATGATTGTCTTTTTTTTTGCTAGGGCACGACTATTGATGTGGGGTCTACCTATAGACTATGGGTTTGACTAACTCATTACATGATATCATTTCAAACCACTTTGACTATATTTATTGGGACTGACGCACTTGTCTTTATTTGGCTGGGTAAGATCCCTCTCTATTGGGTATTACCATGGGACCGACGCCTCTTCCAACTTGTAGCATGATAGGAGGAATCTTTAACCTGGGAGTTACACCCTTTTTGCTAGCGATTCAAGCTTGGTCATGGTTTTTAACATTGGTTGCTCTTGCAAGCAGTTACATTGGCAATTACCCTTTCTGCTATAAATTTTATCTGACAGCATTATTCACCTGCCCTATTCTTGGTTTGAGCATATTTGACTGGTGACAGATCATGGGTCATGCCTTTAAGGATGGTGGCAATTCCTTTTGCTGGAGGGGATATCCTTTATAAGAACAAAATATGTGTGACGACTAATAGAACAAGGGCATGGGCCGTGGAGAAAGGAAGCAACAGATTATTCTGCTGGAGTTCATAGGACTGTGACGTCCAAACGTGGATATTGAAAGAATTTCTCAGTTAGTTGTAAGATCCCTAACAAGATCTGCCCTAAATTCTTATTATTTTTTTCTGATTTCTGCCCTAGATTTCTGCACTTTAGAATTCTGCTCCAAACCCTAGAATTCTGATTTATTTTTCTGATTTCAAACAAATGAGGACAGCGAACACATATGCATCTAAAATGCTCAAATAATAAGCCAATATTGAACCCTTATGATAATATATTCAATCGTGTACTTAACCACAAGATATCAACATCCACAATGCAACAAACATAGGAAACAAATCTGATTTCTGATTATATCAAACTGCTGCTACAAATCAGAATATCTGAATATGCAATTGCATCAAATACATAGGCTCAAACATGCCCAATATATAGCCCAGAAATCTGCCCTTACAATTCAGACCTAATAATAGGTTTGTACATATCAAAAATGATGAACAATGATGTCATGAAACAAACCCTGTCTGGGCGAACTTCTTCAGCTAGTCGGCGCTCCCTTCAAGATGACAAACAAATGCAAAATGAAGGCGGCTAGGGCTAGAATGGATCAGCAATGCTCCCACATGAAATCGCCCACATTGGCACTCAATCTAGAGTGAAAACCCTAGCTCTATCAATGCATAAATATCTCCAAAAGGTGGCGCTACAAGTCATCTGAATATCTGATTTTTCCTTTGATCCTCCAAATTGTATTTGGCACAAATCTCACAATTTGGCCTTAGGGTTTCTACAAAAACAAACATGGCTTTGTCGCTCCTTCCCTTGCAAATCTCCAATGAAGCACAATTATGAACTCCGTATCAGTCCACCTCCAAGATGTGATTCGGTTTTCGTCTAATCCACCTATCTTCCTTAGGGTTTTCATCCTAGGAAGGTGCTGAACCAAAAGTTAGAACCAAGAGATAAATCTCCAATGAAAAGGAATATGAATGAACGATGATGGAAATGCCTCAAAACATCTTATATTTATACATGCTTTTTCTTTCCTCCTCAAGCTGGCCGACCACCTTGGGCATTTTCTTTTTATTTTATTTTTATTTCTTCTCCCTTGGCCGACCTCCCTTTAGGCGCCAAACATAAGAAATATCATTATTTTATTTTAACCTATTTTTCCCAATTTGGGCGAACCTCATAGGCATCAAATCAAGTCGTCCTCCTCAACGAAAGATATCATAAATTATTCTTATTTTTCCAAAGGCATCTTTCCATTTATTTTCCTCTTTTTTTCTTCTCCTCCTGGTTGCTCCACATTAGGGCAAATTATTTTATTTGTTTAGACTTGATAAAAAATCTCACAAAAATATGCCAAGTCATCTTCCACAATCATTTTGCCCTACAAAATTGGCTAAGTGTGAAATCTCACCAATTAGGTCATTCCCTGAGCCCTCCGGCTTAGCCTACGGGAATAGGATAGGCTAGCCAACTTCACTAAGTGATCACTCTGAAAATGGGGGCAATACATTAGTTATATTGTCCCATGGTTGAGCTGCTTACAAGCAAATTGTAATGTGAATTCTCTTCTCTGAGTTATTGTTATTCCTTGCCACTTTGCTAAGAATGATTTCTTTTGTTGGCCTGCTGAAGATTGTACAGCCAATAATATTAGAAATTACAAAGTATTGTAATCTCCATTGCTAGGCTACATACCTGAAACAAATTGTAATGTATTTTTTATTTATAATTTCTAAGTTGATTGTACTTCCATTATGTCCTTTGTAGTGGGTGTTGTGTGTAGAGCTGCTAGGATCAGCTGCCTTTCAATGGGCACTCAATCCTTGTCTGCATCAATCCTCTAGCTAAAAGCAACAACTAGATAGCATGAGTACAACACAAGAATTAGATTAAAAACAACATAAACGTTTCAGCAAAGCCACAACAACTTTCTTCAATGAAACCTACAATACAAAGTTTGCACTTTTAAGAAAGACTATCTGATTTGACAAATGAATAAACACAAGACAACTTGAACAGTAATGTCAGCAGAAAATAGGTGTAAAACTACCATGAGAAGATCTAAGTGACAAAAGCACTTATTAAACTTGAACAGTAATGTCAGCAGAAAATAGGTGTAAAACTACCATGAGAAAATCTAAGTGACAAAAGCACTTATTAATAAGTTTTTAAAATACTTTGCACAATAAATAAATAAAAGGCTAATTGAAGCTCTTGAACTATAAATACTTTTTTTTGCACACAAAGCAAGCTTAAAATACAATTTTGTCCCCAAAACATCAACTAAAATTAGAAATCTCCAAATGGATTTCTAATAAGAACATATGCTATTATAAATAGACCTTCTAGAAGGTCATCTAAAAATAGAACATCTCTGAATAGATCTTCTTAACAAATTATCTCAAAATAACTGCATCCCAAAAATAGCAATGGCATATGCTAAAAACAGCTAGTCTAGTGTTGGCTCCTTGCAGTGCTTCCTTGTTTTGATTATGAAGATCCTCTAAAGAGACCTTGAAAATGATAACTCACCAAACCATCTTAGTGACTTGAATCTAAAATCCCTAGACATTGAAGATGAAACCTTGACAATTCAACCTTAGTACTTTCTTGATCAACACTTCACATTATATCCGCTGTTGACTCATTAGACCATCAACCATTGAACAAAGATCGAAGTAAATGATAAGGTTACCACGACAACTACTCCAAATGCTAGAATAATGGAAACAAGTGTTGATCCTTTGACAACTTCTGATGAGACTTGAAGAATTTATTGTGAAGATGCTAAGAAACTTGTCCCAATAGCATCCTTTGGCATTTTGAAGGTGAAACTTGAACTTCTCCATGTAGAGGGCATGCTTTTGGATCCTCCTTGCACTTTTTGTTATAATTTGATGTTCACTTTTTCACTCAACCTCTCTAGGTTGCGCTTGGGCCTTTGGAGACACTTTTCCCTTATATTTTCATGTTGAAACTTGGCCTTGAACCTCTTTGTCGTGTGCTAGGGAGACATGATGCTCTTTATGTTGTGTTTTCATGTGTCTTGACACTTAAGTGCCTAGGGGCATTCCTAGGAGAGGCATGACACTTTTTCGTCTAATCCTTCATTGACAACTTCACATCCATCCATCTTGGGGCGCACTTGGTCACTTTAAGCACTTTTTCACCTACTTCATCATTGACATTTTGGTATCTAGGCAGACTTGGGGTTCAAATGTCACTTTTCTTATAATTCTTCATTGAGAATTTGACATTTAAGTCATCCTGGGAACCCAAGAGAGGTGGAACATTATTTTTTCATGTTTCCACTTCATTCTAATTTGCAATTGACATTTTGACATTTAAGTCATCTTGGGCACCCCTAGCCACTTAAGTGTCACTTTGTCTAATTTGATGTTGAGTTTGATCATTTAAGTGAAAATGTGCTCTTTTGAGTCACTTTAAGTCACTTTTCACACTCCAATTCATCGTTGACATTGCACTTTTCCCACTTTATTGATTTTATCCCCAAAAATGACACTCCCAAGCTCAAGGGTATGTCTAGGTCAACTTGAAGACCATTTTTGCTTGCTTTTTGTTCATGAAACTCATTGTTCTTCCCCAATCAGTGTTCCACATCATCTGCGCATCTTTCCTCGACTTGAAATCACCAAAAGTACGTTTCCTCCATCAAGATGTGCTCCAAGAGCCCCAGTGGTTGGTTCCCTATCTTGGCACTTTATTGCCTTTCCCTATATCCAGGTCAAAGTTACAAGACTCACCCAAACTTGCCCAGACTCAGCGAGTCGCAAGCCGAGCAACCCTGGGCGAGTCTGCCAGACTCGACGGTCAAATACTCGCCTGACTCATCAAGTCTGGCAGACTCACCAATCTCGGTGAGTCCTAATGGGAAAACCTGGCCGCGGTTGGGTGAGTGAAAAGACATTAAAAAAAAAGAAAAAAAATAGTTTCAATTAAAAAAGAGACCCATATTTCTCTCCTACACTCTAAAAGCAACTTCATTTCATTTTCAAGCCGAAGGAGAAGGAGAAAAGAGAGTTTTGAGCAAAAATTGGATTGCATTGAAGGGAAACCGGCAAGGAGATTTAGCTAAAATCGGTGGTTGAATCGCATTTGGGCAGGTTTGTAGCTACCCTTGGTGCATCTAGAGGAGTCTACAAAGGATTGGGAAGAGCTCACCATTGATTTCAAGCAAAATTTAAGAGGTCAGTTTGTATTTTCAACTTTTTTTTGTTTTTTTTTCAATTTATTTCCTCTTTTACATTTCTTCTTTTCTTTTTTCTATATTGTTTTAGTGGACCAAAGAAAAAACCCTAGGTTTGTTTAATTTGATTGTTGAACAAACCCTAGGTGCTTTTGAATGTTTTCTTTAGTTTATAGTTGCAAACCCTAGTTTTTTTAATATTAGTTTAATTATAGACCATAAATGTTTCTTTTTATATGTTATTGCAGCATTCTTTAGATTTATAAATTGTCTTAATCACAATGTCAAACGTGGTTAGAAGGGACCCTTGTTGGAAACATGCTATCGCTGGGGAAAAGAAAGGAGAGATAATTTGTTGTCATTGCAAAAAACCTTTGGGAGAGGGAGGCATTAATAGATTGAAATACCATCTTGCACGTATACCATGCCGAGATGCTAAACCATGCGATGCAGTGCCTCCTGAAGTTATGCGTGAAGTACAAGTTTAATTATAAACCTTTCATGAGCAAAAAGAACTAAAAAAGAGGCAAAGAGAAGATGGCAGCCATTGGTCAAACTGCAAGTGGAGAGTCTTCTTGTCCCATGCCTCTAGTTCATCCATCTACAGGTAATGGCAGTGGTAGTGGCAGTGGCAGTGGCAGTGTAAACATTGGGCCTAGAGTTCGTGCATCCAGGTTAGATTCATATATTTTGCCACGCACTACTCTGGGTTCCCAACCGTCACTTGAGAGCATGGGTTGGAACAGAGATAAAAATGGTGCAGCTAGAAGTGCAATTGGAGGCTTTTGGTTCTATTGCACCATTCCATTCCACGCAGCCAGGTAAGTCTTTTTTTTTTTTTTTAAATTCTTTGTCTATTGAATTTTTAATTTTAGAGGTATGTAGAATTCAAAGTTAAATTCTCAATTTTACAATACTTATTTTATTTAATTTATTTGTGTTAGGTCTCCTTATTGGCAAAATATGGTGGATGCCATTACTGTTTATGGGGCGAGGTTCAAAGCCCCTAATGATGAGGAGATAAAGGGCCCCATTTTGACTCAAAAGGTGGCTGATGTGAAAGCCACAATTGAGGAGCAGCGAGAGATATGGAGGAAAAAGTGTTGCACTATCATGACTAATGCTTGGACCGATAGAAGAAATAGAACATTGATAAAATTTCTTGTTTCTTCCTCAGGTGATTGTAGTTTCAAACTAGTTTGTACTTCATGAAATGCATTGATTTAGTGATTAAGATTTTTTATTTCTACTTTATTAAATCATTGATTTTGTTTCTTTCTCAGGTGGTACAGTGTTCTTTAAATCCATTGATGCTTCGAGAAACACAAAAAATGTTGAATTCCTTTGTGAAGCTTTGGAGGGAATCTTGGCTGAGGTGGGTGAGGAAAATGTGGTGCAAATAGTGACAAATAATGCAACAAATTATGTCGCTGCAGGTAGACTGTTCATGGATAGGCACCCATCATTATTTTGGACTCCTTGTGCTGCTCATTGCCTTGACCTCATAGTGGAGGATCTTGGCAAGATTTCATGGATCAAATCATGTGTGCACCAAGATAGAAATATTTGTCAATACATTTATAATCATAGTTGGGTCCTCAACCTAATAAGGACTTTCACAGGGCAGAAAGAGTTGACTCGTCCTAGTATAACCCGCTTTGCAAGTAATTTTATCACATTACAATCCTTGCTTAAGACAAAGGGAGGTTTGAGGCACATGTTTGTTAGTGAGGAGTGGACTGCCTCATCATATGCTAAAACCAATAGAGGGGTTGATGTGGCTAATTATATTTTTGATGTGCAAAGCTTCTGGGTAGCAACCGAGGAGATCGTAGAGGTAAATCTACATTATATTTTTATTCATATTTATGTTTTATTTGCTTTTTTTTTTCACACTTACTTATGTTAATGTTTCAACTTTCATTAAAATTGCAGTTCACAGAGCCTTTAGTGGTTCCCCTACGAGTTGCTAATGGGGAGAAACCCGCAATGGGCTACATATATGAAGGCATGGATAGGGCCAAGAAGGCCATCAGATCCGTTTCTGCCGAAGTTGAGGATAAGTATCGCCCCATTTGGGAAATCATTGATAGACGATGGCACCTCCAGCTTCACAAGCCCCTACATGTAGTTGCTTATTTCCTCAATCCAGCATTCCAATTCCACCATGATTTCAAGGCAGATGAGGAGGTACTGAGTGGGCTCTACACAGTCATAGAGTTGATGGTGCCTGATCCTCTTCTTGGAGCACAAATAGTCAGCGAGATTGAGATCTTTAGACTTGCACAAGGAGATCTCTTTGCATGAGATATATGCAAGTCAACTCAGACAACATTGCAGCGAAGTAAAAATCTATTACTGGCATAATTTAAGTTCAAAAATTAAAACTCTTCCTTTTTTTACATTATTAAATATTGAAACTTAAAGTGGGACAATGAGATTGATTTTTTCTTTTTCTCATCTCAGATGTGCATGGTGGGAAAGATTTGGTGATAAGGTATCAAATCTTCAAAGGATTACAGTTCGAGTCTTGAGCCAACCATGCAGTGCTTCAAGTTGTGAGTGCAATTGGAGTATGTTTGAGCACATACACTCCAAGAAGCGCAATAGATTGTCAGTGCAGAGGTTGAATGATCTAGTTTATGTTCATTACAACCTTCGCCTTCGCCACAAACAGATTTTGGGGCGGTGACTTATCACCAATCTCACTAGAGGAGGTTGATCCACAATCAGATTGGATCACTAAAGCTGAGGACCCTGTCTTTGGTGATGAAGACCTTGATTGGATTGACCAAGTGGATAGGTAGGCAGAGGCAGTAGCCATGGTAGAGGAGGCTAGAGCACGAAGAGACACCTTGGATGTTGGCGTCAGTGCCACTGAGACACGAGCAGATATCATGGTTGCATCATCATCCAGGACCTATCTTAGACACCCACGCAGGACTGGCCATAGACTTCTAGTTTTTGTTTTGATATTTGTTTTGAACTTTTGATGCCATGGATTTCATATTCCATGAGTTTTGTATACATTTCACAATATTTATATATCTAAATGTGTTATTTCCTTCAGGTAAAAGTTGTGTTTATACCTATGTGATCAATGTATACTTGTGTATGTGATCAATGTATACTTGTGTATGTGATCAAAGTAGCTTCTATTTGATGATTTTATTGTGTCTTTAAGGTTTATCTATAAAAGGGTGCATGAAACAAGTCTTAAATCATTTAAAATCTCTAGATTGCATATTTTTTTCAATTTGCCGAGTCTTTGGGCGAATCTAGGTGGCGAGTACTTGCTCCTAGGCGAGTCTTTGGCGAGTCTGGGTCTTGTAACACTGATCCAAGTTGTTCTATTCACCTTGCCTGACATGCTTGAAAACATTCCCGCATACTAAAATTGACAACGACCACATTGACAACTACTAGAAACAAAGACTTAGAAAGGCTTACAAATAAGAAAGACAAGTTTTTGGCTTGAAATTGGACTCTATACAAAAGATTTGGTAAGGGTATAATAGAAAAGAAAAAAGGAAAAGCTAGGTTCAACCATAATTAAAATATTATCTTCAAATCTATTATCTTGAATGTATACACCATCTGCCTATTTCATTATCTATTATTATGACAATCCTCCCCAAGATCAAATTCAAATTTGAATTAATATGGCTTAAAGATGAGAATCTAAACCCTTGACAAGGATTTTATGGAATGAACTTCAGTCCAAAGACTACAATGTTCAAATAAGCCTCTTAGGCTCTAGCTGAAATCTATGAAAGCCAAGCTCAAATCAATAATAGTATAAAAATTCATTTATATACATTTCCTTGGAAAAAAGAAAATCTTCAGAAACAACTGGGTGATATTTACGCCCCCATTCAGATGTTGGTCTGTCCAACTCTAAACAAAAATCTTGTCAGCATTGGTAAGGCCTCTCTTGATTAGTATCATGAAATCTACAAAAGAGAAGGAATTTTCTAGAAGCATTGTATTTTTTAATGTAATCAAACTTAGATTGTCCTTGCTCTTCATATCTGTAACATACAACCCCCAAAAAAAATTTTGAAACATAAACAATGATAACACAATGTTAGCACAATGATGCATGAACAACTAAATGTCCTCCACACTTCTGATCACCAAGATCCCAACTGGGCGAGGTGAGAGCATAATGTGCTTTGGTTTACAACTAAGCATTGTGCAACAAGAAATACATTCATTTGCTATGAGCAGGCATCCACTATTGCAGTGGGGATTCACCACTTTTTAGTGGGTGGGAAAATAAGAATGAAAATTACAAATCATCCACTTATCCAATGGGAATTCACCACTTATGCAGTGGGTAGGAACATGAAAGATAAAGTCCAATTTGCCCATACTGGCGGTAAACCATCCAGGGGTTATTATGTGTTTATGCAACAGAAAATGATAGAGAAACAAAGCATCAGTTGAGAGCTATATCAGAGGGAATACAATAAATATCAAAGTTGCTCAAAGTCATGAATTCACCAAGCTAGAAATCTTGCATATGGTCAATAATGGACAAATCTGGAAACACATCTCAGCCTTCTTACTATAGTACAGCAGCTCTGCATACTGTCCAAGTGCCAATGTGAACGTTCATGATCAAAACTGTCATCAATCAACCCCACATCAATCATACACAGCAGGTATTATCAAACAGATTCTAAACTGCCCATATCAAGGAATCCAATCTGCATTTTCAAGGCAAACAGTCCCAGGCAAGGACGTACGGCCCTATGACAACAAGACTTTTCAATAAATCACAAAACTCTGTCCAAATCACAAGCTAAAAGGCATGTATAGAAGCTCCAAAGCATAACAAAACAAGGCAAACATCAATTGCTTTCAAACCAATACAGATTTACTAATGACCAAAGTTAACCCCCTTTCATGGAGTACGGACTGATCTGTACGGATATGCCTAGACATAGCAAAGACTACTTCCAAAAATCACTACAATTACATGGAATGACAACGCCTTGTGATAGCAATGGATGCCCAAGCATTAGCATTTATCAAAGCAAACATCAGAAATTTTCCATGACTAATCACCCTTCTTGCAGTGTACGGCCTAGAGGTATTATTTGCATAGAAACAATACAATATCAGCCCCAAACTAAAAGTAAGAAGTCTGCAACAGGGGTGTCAGCACATGACAATGATAATGCATCCTTAAAACTGCCCCAAAAGTTTGGAAAGAACTCCCAAAGACCAAATCGTGCTTCCTCCAGGTACGGCCAGGAAATGTACGGATTTGCAAATGTGATAAAATGGGAAACTCAGAATAATCTGCACATGACTGCAATGACAATTGCTAGAGGATAGAAAAGAAGAATATATCATAAAGATTCAATGAGCCATTCATCAAAAGTCACAAAATGGAATCATCTCTCAGCTTGTACGACCCCCAGATGTATGACCTGCTTCAAAAATCACACCAAACTTCATAAATCTGCATTCATATCTCAGGAAGCATTCTTCAATCAACATCAAACAATATAATAACAAAATCTTAGATCAAAAATTCCAAAATCATTCACTCCATATTTGGCCCAATGCAACTCCTGAATGAAGTTGCCCTTCTTCTAGCTAGGCAGGATAATTCACCAACAAAACTGGACATCCTCTAGAGGGTTTTAGGTCCTCAAGAAGAATAATGAAATCTTTGGTTCAGTCCCAACAGTATAGCAATATCAAAATCATGCATAAGCCTCAACAATGAGCTGTCACTTCTCTTTTATAGGCACCTGGGAGTTACACAAGAAGTTAATTCTTTCTTGGAAATAATACTTTTTTTCCTCAAACTTATAATAAGTCCATTTTATCTCCACTTAAGTGCTCACTTTTAAGTGCCTAGATAAAAGAATATATTTTCCCCTTTCCAATGAGCTATAACACTTAAATACTTATTAGTTATTTTCACCCTTAGGAACTTAAGTGAAAATAATAATTAAAATAGCTCATTAAATATTACTTTTTGCGGGAAATCTCAATCTTCATCCAACTGCCAAATAAACTGAACCATTAAATCCTATAAGGTTGGGGATGCGAACTGATGTCTTCTAGGTACTTTCCAAAAACAGACGACTCCTCCAAGAATCTTGGAGAGCAATCCGGGAGCTCAATCAAACTTTCGAAAACATCACTGTAACCTTGGACATCCACTGAGCTCAATGCTATAAAAAAATAATCCATTTACACAAGCGAAAACCATTTAACTATTCTGCAGACTGAACCACGACCACTCCAAGAACATTGGAGTTATTCCAAACATTCCGGATAGCCTCCGAGAGACAAGGAACAAGCATAATGCGCACAAAAACCTATGCGCCAAAAAAAAAGGACATTACAATATCTTTCTGACTCTTCCCTCTACTAGGAAGAGTGAGGATGAATGCTGGAATGAGCCAAATCCTTGGAATAATAATGAAGCCAGTCTTCAACAAGATAAGGCTAAGGCATAACTCATCTCTTCAGGCCACCTTCTGGCTGCTGTTTTGTTTGGTTTGTGGCATTTCTCCTTGTCTATAGGATCAGCATATAGTGCTATTTTTATCATCTTATTTCTGCAATGTTAATTATTACATTTTCTGCCTCTATTGTTGTCAAATTTTATCTGATTTTGTCTTTAAGACTTTATGTGATTTGCTATATGCTCAGTTGCGTTAAAGATCTTATACACTATTTGGAGACTGTAATGTCCCTTGTTGAAGGCAAGAAAAATAAAATAATTAATTAAATAAATAAATTAAGTTGTCTTGAAATGTTTTAAAAGCAACTTATATTTATTTAATTATTTTAATTAAAAAATAACTTTTAGCCAAAAAGGAAATAAAAAGAAAAAATAAAATAAAAAGTTACTTTTGGGTCTGAATACAAATGATGGGATTGAACTAGATGGAAACTTCAGAACAACAACCTTGGTTAAAAATTTAGATCAATCCAATGAAGTTTATGAGACTAATGGCTCCTATGATGACACCACTGGAAGGTATGAAGAAAATTTTGATTTTGGTTTGTCTACTAATAGCCATTCATTATCTTTGCATAAGTCTAGCATTCATGAGGGAGATTGGAAAAATCAATTAATGGTGACAGCCGAGAATGAAGTACAAATCCTATCAAGGTTGGACAACACAAAAATGTTTATTGAAGGATTAAAGCAAAAAGAACAGCGCGGTCAGCATGAACAAATTGCTACCTTTTCTGATTTACAAATAGTTAAGAGCACAATAGAAGAAATCAAACCAGCATACTTGCACATCATCAAAGATAGAGACATGGCTACCAAAATTGCAGATGAAACCAAGACAAAGGTTGATGAGCTCATCTTTGAGCTTAAATCAACTAAAAATTCTTTGGAAAGCACTCAAATGGCATAATTAGAAGCAGAAGATCAGCTAGATGCTGTTACAAAATTCAGGGAGCAAGAGAATGAAGAGAGGGCTAGAGAAATCAAGCAAGTGATTGATGAGCTTGACAGGCTTCAAGAAGACTTTGATTTGAAACAACTTCCTAAGACTACATGTTTAGTTATGGAGCAGCAAGAGGTTTGGTCTAAAAAGGAAAATGAAAATAACTTCCAACCTTATGATAACCCACTCTTTGACATGGATGCAGATTTTATCATTTGATAATCCTATTTTTGTGATGAATGATAAGACATTTCATGAGACTAGTGATGTAACTTGTGTATGGGATCCAGGTGCAATTTTCAACCATGAGATAGATGCTATGTCAGGTAATAAATGTGGTTTTTAGCGTGATAAAGTTTTTGGATCAGCAATCAATGATGTGCAGTTTGATCATTTTCATTGTAGCTTCAGCACACATTAGGAAAGATTGTTTATCATGTTGGATAGAAGATCATTAGATGAAGCACACATGAATACCAGAGTAGTGCAGCATAAGCATGGTAGAGTTACTTCATTATTGAGTTTGTTGGAGGATAGTGATGACAGGAGGATACACAAGCTTCGTAGATTGATTTGGGATCCTGGAATCATGTTGAAGTAATCAGTCAATTCAATTGCGATTACCTGAGGACAAGCAATGTTGGGGTGGGAGAACTTGTAATGTCCCTTTTTGCAGGCAAGAAGAAATAAATAATTAATTAGACAAATCAATTAAGTTGCTTTGAAATATTTTAAAAATAACTTATATTTATTTTATTATTTTATTTAAAAAGTAACTTTTAGCCAAAAATAAATAAAAATAAAAAGTTACTTTTGGAAAAAATGTAATGTTCCCTTTTCCGAGTGATCATCCAACAAAGTCCACTAGCCTATTTTTGATCCCACAGGCTAAGTTGGGAGTTATAAGGGAATAATTTAATTAATTAAGTGTTAAATAATCCTAAGTCATTTTTGGGTTATTTATATTTAATTAATTAGTTGGGCCTTATTATTGGTAAAAAGTGACTTCATAATAAGTTATTGAGAAAATATAAAATAAGTCACTTTTGAGAAGGAAAACATAAAATAAAATAAAATAAAAGAGAATCTTCTAGAAGTTGTCTCTAGAAAATTCACTTGTGGCTTTAAAAAGAAGTGAAGGCAAGTCATTTTCTCATCCTTGACTTGTTATTTCATTTGGAGTTTTTCTTGTGAGCTGCAACTACAGGTTCAGCAAAACCCTAGGACAAAAACCCTTGGGTTCTTGGTTGATTGGACGAAAACCCATTTCAACCATCCTTGGCAGAATCACTCAAGTGTCGCAGGTGCATTGATTTGGTCCAGATTTACGAATGATTTTGATTGGCAATGAAATATCTTAATGCAAGTTGAGATTTGTGCTGGAAAGGTTTATTTATACAAATTTGTGAGATTTGTTTACAAATACAAATTTGGAGATTATTGATGAAGAGTTTCACAGTTTTTGGAAGATTTGTGCAGTGTGTGATGATGAAGGAATTATAGATAAAACAGAAATAAATATGTGCAAAAGGATTTATCATTTATACAGATTATACATTGCAGTGTGTGCAGTGAAGATAAATCAGAAATATTTATTAAATTATGGATTCAAACTCTATCCATACCATTGAGGGATCTTTATGCTAGCCGTACCTAGTATTATGGATGAATAGATTACCAAAGGGAAATTTAGCGCAGCCTCTTGAAGACTGATTTTTGGTAGTAAGAAGGGATCGTGGGACCCATACTTACCAAGCACCCCCTTAAGAATATTCTTTTAAGTGTTTTCAGGGATGCGTATGACTTGGAAGTGAAGACTTGGAGACATTATTAGGAATCGTGGTTTTTTTTAGAGGAGACGTGGCTAAGTAAGGAAGGTGGTGTGGATTAAAGGAAGTCTCATGAACTATTGTGTGGAGAGTATAATATGTGTGGAGTCTAAGAAGGGATTTTGAGTGAAGGAAAAGCTGCACATCCTCTAGTTGTTGAAGTTTATTGACTTTGAGAGTCAATTGTTCCATATATTGGAAAATCTCTTGCTGCAGCAGTACACAAAAAAGTCAGAACAGTTATTGCACATATTGTTATTCATCCATTTCCTGGATTACTGAGCAACTTGAAGGTTAGAATTCTAAACAATCAATATCTCTGTATTTTCTGATTTATACCAGCAAATGTAACGTTCATCATACTTGTTGCATTGATAATGATATAGCAGCAAACTGTTTGGTAGAATGACCATGTATAATCTTTGAATTTTGAATTCATTGTTGATTGATTTGAGACCCAAACTGCAAAACAAATTGTTCTATAACCAAACATTCTGAGAAATTGTTGGATGTGCAAAATGCAAGTGTTTGACAAAATGTCAATGTGGTAGAAAAGCATTTCAATGTTGAGCAAAAATCTTGGTAGGGGTTCTTACAAAAAATAATAAAAGCATTTCAATGTCGGCAAAAAGAAAATTGTAGAAGAAGCCGAGAAAAGTTCAAAACGAGGTTTGGAGAAAAGGATTTGATATCCATTGTTTATTTTCCTCTTGATATATTTCCATTGCAGAAAGGATTTGAACAACTAGTTCAAATTACTCCAACCTAGGTTTGAAACCTTGTGGTGAAAGGTTGATTTCAGAGGACAAAAGGAGTCTCCCTAGTCAGCAATTTGAGGTGAATTCATTTCAGAATTCACAATTGGGCTTATTGTTCCAGATTTTCCAGGTGTGCCAGTTTGACGGATTCGTGATGAAAGATTTATCATTTTTATACAAGTTTTTTTGGTGTTTGCACTCCAGGAAGGGCTTATTGGCAAACTTATTAAGATTGCAACCAATAATAAATTTGTGAGTATTTGCCTTTGACAACTCCATGGAACCATCACCTTCATGTGAAATAGTTGTTGTCTCATGCTGATGCAAAGGAACCTCACTGCTGTCATGAAAATCAAAACTGTTATGGTTCGTATTTTCCATGCATTCTCCATGTTTGACACTCATATCTTGCGTGCCAACATTCAGATTTTTTCCCACAACATTTTCTGCACTTGCCATGACATCTAAATCAACGTTACACTCAAAAGGACTGCTGACATAAAAATCAGAATTGTTATCATGACTGATAACAACCTCTTGAACACTAGAAGTACCAATATTCTTTTCAAATTTCAGCCTCTTTCCCTGTACATGCTCCTCCTCAACCAAATAAGGCCTCAACTTATCTTCACATTGTTCGAAGACACTGCACACTAAGTCATAAGTAGCTAAAGATGACACATATTCTCACTTACGAACAGCTAGAAGTAATGACATGATAGGCTGAGATAAATCATCACTGTTATTAATAATGGAAGCCAAAATAACTCCCATGTAGTCCTGAAAAAATTTATCATGCTTCTCACTAATGGACTCCAAGAAGAGTCAGAACAACTGCAAAACAAGATCATGATAACCAAGGTCAATCATGACAATGCATGATCTCACCTATGCTATTAGCTCTAAAATCTTTACCTTCTTCCCAAAGGTAGGACTACTAACCTCTCTCATTGTGATCACATTGTAAGGAGCCTAAGGAGCTGTAATCCTCATAATCTGACTGATGCATAGGGCAATAGTGAGTCCAATCTCATTGTCAATGTGTCTCAAATACCTATGCTCGCCCAACGAAGTCACTGTTGGAGTCAGCTATTTGTAGCAACGCTGAAGGTGACTGTCCAGCAAGACTTAAATTTTCTTCCAACCTTCTCAAAATGCACAAAGTATCATATCTAGATTGTGATGATCCGGCAAGTTTACTACCCTGTTCATATAGCATTCTGGCTAACCACTCCCAATCACCTGATACTATTATTTCGCCACTACTTGAATTCATTTTTTATAACTAAAGATGGAAGAGTGTTGGTCACTCAAATGTGATAACTGTGAGCTCAATGAATAATTTTAAATTTATTTAAACCCAATGCAGGATGGTAGGATCTAGCTCTAATACCAATGTAGTGTCCCAACGGAAATATGCCAAATCTGACCCAAATTTGAACCTTTTGATTGCGTGTAATTTTGTCAAATAGTTGGCATGCAAAGTCTGATTTTGTCTTCTAACTTGTTTGTTTTCAGTTCATTGCTTTGATTTCAACGCCCAACCAGATACGCAAATGCATGGAATTGGAAAAGAATATCATATGAACATAAGGCAATGATCTACTAATGAAAAGATAATTTTATTCAGCTTCAATCAGGTCTGATTACAGTCATTCAATGGACTAACATGCACATGATCAGATTGTTACAACTATTACAATCTCAATCCAAATTAAAGATTTGGATTATAAACATACCCAGATACTTCTCCACTGAACTAGAGCTGATAATAGCTTGATGAAGACTTGAAATGTGACTGACAGGTACCTCCACGATCAGCTACAGGTCTGTAATTGCAGTATGATGACAATGTCCACTCACCAACTCCTTCAAGATGTACAATTACCTTTCAATAAAGGTAACAATTGAACTCTATATGCAACATTAAGATGATAGGAAGCTCCTTCTATGAAATTGCCCTTCTAGAAGCTTGAATCAAAACCCTGATTGACTGAGTTTAAGTCTAATATATCTCTGTCAGGTCAGGTACAGCCAACGTATGTTCCCCAAATGTGATAAAAACTCTCAACAAGGGCAGCAATTAGTCTCTAATTGATGTGCCATAGTCAAACCGCCAACTAAAGATGAAAGAGTGAGCTCAATGAATAATTTTAAATTTATTTAAACCCAATGCAGGATGGCAGGATCTAGCTCTGATACCAATGTAGTGTCCCAACAGAAATATGCCAAATCTGACCCAAATTTGAACCTTTTGATTGCGTGTAATTTTGTCAAATAGTTGGCATGCAAAGTCTGATTTTGTCTTCTAACTTGTTTGTTTTGAGTTCATTGCTTTGATTTCAACGCCCAACCAGATATGCAAATGCATGGAATTGGAAAAGAATATCATATGAACATAAGGCAATGATCTACTAATATAAAGATAATTTTATTCAACTTCAATCAGGTCTGATTACAGTCATTCAATGGACTGACATGCACATGATCAGACTGTTACAACTATTACAATCTCAATCCAAATTAAAGATTTGGATTATAAACATACCCAGATACTTCTCCACTGAACTAGAGCTGATAATAGCTTGATGAAGACTTGAAATGTGACTGACAGGTACCTCCATGATCAGCTACGGGTCTGTAATTGCAGTATGATGACAATGTCCACTCACCAACTCCTTCAAGATGTACAATTACCTTTCAATAAAGGTAATGATTGAACTCTATATGCAACATTAAGATGATAGGAAGCTCCTTCTATGAAATTGCCCTTCTAGAAGCTTGAATCAAAACCCTGATTGATTGAGTTTAAGTTTGATATATCTCTGCCAGGTCAGGTACAGCCAACGTATGTTCCCCAAATGTGATAAAAACTCTCAACAAGGGCAGCAATTAGTCTCTAATTGATGTGCCATAGTTAAACCGCCCTCAATGAAGGAAATCGGACCTCTTGTTATGTGTTTAACAGGTCCTTGAAACCCTTGAATGGATGTCTACCAACAACAATAATAAATAATCTTCAATGATAAACTTTAAACTTCTGATCTACAAATAAATAATTCTTTGAAACCCTTGATATATTCTCCAATGAAGCACAATGTTGACTTCTGGATGAAGCCAATCACACAAGCAATCTTCAGGTGGTGTTTCACAACCTCAGAATGCTGAAACGATAAAGAAGTTTCGTTTCTCCAATGCCCAATTATGCTAAAAACCCTAGGTTTCCACCCTCAAGAGCCAAACTCTCCAAAACATTCAACTTCAATTTGTAAAATGATCAAATGATGCCTTTCCATTTGCTTTTTGGTAACTTATATACTCTCTCAAAATTAGGTCGATCCCCTTTAGAGGCTTTAATAATCATTTAAATATTATTAAATGCTTTTTGATGTTGACTTTATAATAAAGCATTAATTAGGTGCTCACTTAAAAGTACTTTTATTAATTAACTCTAAGTCATAAAGTGGCCCCATTAACATAAAGTTAAAATATAACTTTATAATTATTTATTAATAAAGTAATCACTTTTTTAATAATTAAAATAACATAACTTCACAAATAGTCATTATTTCTCAATTCCGTCTGAACCTTGGAGTTAACCATTGTATCTACTGTGCACCCAACTGCCTTACTAAAAATAGTAAGGGTCCCTCTCTAACATCCACTGAATTACTATAAATAGTAAGTCCCTCAAAACGGAACCAAAAACCTCTAAATATCAATGCCTCAGAACAAATGAAGGATTTGAAGAGATAAACAATGACAACTGCCACCTGAAGAGCTCCATAACGCCCAAACTGGACCCTCTAATCCACCACACTAGCCTACAAGGGTCAAATGATAGGCCAATCCTCCAAAATCTGATGCTCACGAAAAAGGGGACATTACAGACTGTAATGTCCCCATTTTGAGCAAGCATCAGGGTCTGTTGGTTTAGCCTATCACTGGGTCCTCGTAGGCTAATGTTGGTGATTAGAGGACCCTGCTGTGGAGTTACCTAGCTCTCCAATTGGCAGTTGGCTTAGTTTTCATCTCCAGATCGTTGTTATATTTTGAAGCATTGTTATTCAGAGGTTTCTGATTTTGTTTTGAGGGACTTACTATTTATAGTAAGTTAATGGATGTTAGAGAGGGACCCTTACTATTTTTAGTAAGGAAGTTGGATGCACAGTGGATACAATGGTTAACTCCGAGGTTCAGACGGAATTGAGAAATAATGATTATTTGTGGAGTTATGTTATTTTAATTATTAATAAAGTGATTATTAATAATTATTTATTAAGTGCTTATTATAATGTTTTATTTTGACTTTATTTAAATGGGGCCATTTAATGATGAAAGACAATTATAAAGTACCTTGATATTGGCACCCAAGTAATAAAATATTATGAAGTCAAATAAAAGGAGCAAACAAACATTATAATATATTGTTAATGATTTTTAAATGATTTAAAAGGCCTCAAGGTGAAATTGACTTCATTGCCGGAGAATATAAAGTGAATTGAAAAAAAGTGAATTGGGCATCATTTGATCATTTTACAAATTGAAGTTTGATGTTTTGGAGAGCTCTTCTCTTGGAGAAGAAGAAACTAGGGTTTTAGCATAATTGGCATTGGAGAACGAAGTTTTCTTCATTGTTTCAGCATTCTGAGGTTGTGAAATACTCGCTGAAGATTGCCTGTGAGATTGGCTTCATCCAGAAGTCAACACTGTGCAAATTGGTGGAGTTTATTCAAGAGTTTCATTGAAGAGATCATTTATTATTGGTTGTTGTTCAAACTTACTGCTGTGCAATCAAATCTGGGCCATACCATTGTTGTTTACAGGTCGTACATTTCATTTACAGCCAGTCATACTTGTCTAGAAGGGAGGCGTTTGGATCTTTAGGCAAATCGCCTAAGTTCTTGAGCTCCATTCATACAATCCTTGGGCGTCCAAATCAATGAGGTTATTTGCTGTGAGTTTGGTGTTGGAGAAACCATTATTTGAAGCTGATCGATTGCATCAAGGGTTTCAGCTACAGCAGGACTTGTAGGTCTTCCTTCCTTCCTATTGCAGACATTATTGGGTATCCCAGGTGCTCTTGCATTATCAAATCGGGTATGTCATATTGAGTATATGCTATTAAGAGACATGTATATGCTGATGTCGGTCTGATAAACATTATATCAGACCTGTTTTATCCTGTATCAGACTTGATAATGAATAAATAAATGCATCATTGAGGTGGTAATTCATGTGGTATGTTCGTTTGTTATGGTATCTTTCATTTCCATACTTTGGTTCATGTTATTTATGGCTAAATTAAAGTGAAACACTCAGCAAAAGATTCAGAAACTATAACAGACTCCAAAAACCAGAACATACATGCAAACTGTTTGACAAAAATTCCAAAGGAAAGAAAGTGTGAGAATCGGATCAGTTTTGGGCATTATCCTGGGTGGGATATTACACATAATTAATTAAATACTAAATAATCTTGAGTCAATTCGGATTATTTATATTTAATTAATAAAATAAGATCAAGTTGTAATGTGAAATGACTTCACCAATTTTGGGCGCCACATGGTAAATAGAGAAAGGAAAAAAAAAGAAATAGAATAAAACAAAGTGGAGCGCCTAGAGGGAGGTCAGCCAAGTGGGAAAGGAAATAAAAATAAAAATAAAATAAAAGAAATTGCCAAAAAGGAGGTTGGCTAGGAGAAGATGGGCATTTGATGGCTATAAAAGAAGGCATTTGAAAGTCATTTCACTCATTCATACACATTTGATTTTATTCATTGGAGATTTTTCTCTTGCTGCAACTTTGGTTCAGCTTATTCCAAGGACGAAAACCCTTAGGAATAGTGGTGGATTGGACGAAAACCCAATTCCATCTTGGAGGTGAATTCATACGGAGTTCACATTTGCACTTCATTGGAGATTTGGAAGGATAGAAGGAGCTTCAAAGACATATTTGTTTCTGCAGAAACCCTAAGGGCAAATTGTGTGATTTGTGCCAAATACAATTTGGAGAAGTGAAAGATATATTCAGATTTTAGATCAGATTGAGAGTGCCATCTTTGAGTGATTTAATTGAAGATTCTTGCGAGGGTTTTACCCTAGGGTGAGTGTCATCTCCAAGGAAGGCGAGTTTCATGTTTGTGAAGCATTTGAAGGTCATAACCTAGCTGCCACCAAGGGAGATTTATGAGCAGATTTGATTGCAGGTTTTCAGCCTCATATTGGAGGTTTACTTGAAGAATATTATTAGGGTTTGTACCCTAAGAGGAGCGCCGTCCATAAGGAGCAGAATTTCAGACCTTGGAAGGTCCTAAACCCTAGTCGCTGCCCTCATTCTTGCTTGCCAACATCACTTACAAGGGAGCGCCATCATTGTGGAAGGAAACCCTAGCTCATTGTGAAGGAATCGTGGAGTTTTTGGAGCAGCATCAAGTGTCAAACCTGTTCGCCCATCTAGGGTTTAAAAGAAGACATCATTCTCCACTATTTTGGTATGTATGAGCAATTGTTTGTCAATGTAATCGACTGTTTTGGAACAGCAGAGATCTGAGTTGTGTTTAGGCATGTTTGGGCCTTGAAACTTGTTGTAATTTCATGTTTGAGAAGTCTGACTTGTAGCAGCAGAAATTCATATTCAGAAATCAGAACTTTATGTCATTTGGTTCGCATTGGAATGATCATATTATGTGGTGAAATACATGGTTGATGTTATCTTCATAATGGTTCATGAATGACATGTTCATTTGAGCAATTGGCATATCTATATTGGCTGTCCAAACAATTTGTAATTCAAAAATAGAAAAAATCAGACCTCATACCTAGGGTTTGACAGAAATAAAAATAAGAAAATTAGGGCAGATCTGATTTGGGATCTTACATGAATATATAAACAACAATATTGGAAATTCTTGTAAGAAGGTTAACCATTTGACCAAATGTCACTATGCAAATCTTGTACATTATGATGCTTTAGAGATTGATTCATGCTATAAACTCATAGTCATTGCTGTCCTAGTCCATGGAACTCAGAAATATTGTTTAATCAGCTGTATGCAAACTGTTTGACATAATGTCTATGTGAAGCATTTGAATTGGGGTATGATTTCATGATGAATGTATGATCAAGAATGTTAGTAACAGCTGTTCTAAGTGACTACAATCAGAAATCCTTCGTATTCCCTTTTATGCAAAAATGTTTGAAAAAAATGCTAGCATACCAATAAGCAGAGAATTTATGAATTTTGAGACAAAATCCGGGTTAGAGATTTTCTAGAAGAAGCCAAGAGAAGTTTAAAAGAGGTTTGGAGAAAACATTTTCATAATCCATTTGCTTATTTTCTTCATTGATATTTTTCCATTGTGGAAAAGACTTTGAATAGTTGGTTCAAGTTATTACAACCTAGGTTTAAAAACCCTATGGTGAAGATTGATTTCAGAGGACAAAAGGAGTCTCCCTAGTCAGCAATTGGAGGTGAATTCATTCAGAATTCAAATTTCGGCATATTGTGGAGGTGAATCCATCTAGGATTCACAATTGGGCTTATTGCATTGCTACAGGTTTCCAGGTGTGTTAGTTGGATATATTTGGACATTTTGGTATATGCTGATAATTTCCAAAATTATATGGTTTTCAGACTTTATAACTGAAATTAAAGATTTCAGTTATTTGATGAAATTCAATAAAATCTACTATGATATTTTGAGTGCTATGTGTGTGGAGTGAGAGAGAATCTTATCAGATTCACAAGTGCAGTGTGTGCAGTGCCAGGAATTTTAAAAAAGAAAATCAGAAATTTAATTGTTGTTGCTGGGAATGCATCCCAGCCATACCAATTTGAACTCCTTGTTATGGTATGAAGGCTGACCATACATGTACTAAGGCAGCGGTCAATTTTATGAAGGGTGCAGTTCATATAGAAGGAGGCCAATATATGTGAAAGGCTTTAAAAGCCTTAAATAAACCCAATGCAGCCTTTTGGGGAAAGGTTTATTATTGTTTTGAAGCGATTGCGGCCTTTAATTGGCTCTTGCAAGATGCCGTACAAATGTGGGGGGGTTTATCTTTATAAATCAGAAATTATTTCTGATTAATTTATGAGTTTGGATATTATTTCTGAGTTCTGATTTTTATCATCATCTGCAACAATTTGGCTCCAGTTTGAGGTCAGCATTTGGCTTTCTAATTATATATGTATTTCTGATTTTTTTATAAGCTTGTATTAGCATTTTCTTATAGATAAATCAGCTGTTAGTTTTAATCAAAAATACAGTGGCATTAGCATTTTGATTTGTGGACAATCAATTTGTGTAAATTTTATTACACCTAACTATTTGTGTTTATTTATGGTATTCAATCAAGCATTTGTTAAAATATACATAAACTGGTTGAAACACATAAATTCAGCTGTCCACCAACTGTTTGACAAAATGCCTGTGAGCTCAAATTGAAAAATCTGCAAGTTTGTTAAAATATTTTGATAGGCACATTACAGAATATCAGAGCATGCATGATTATTGATAATATTTGCAACAATTTAGAAAATATTCCATTCGAGCTATTACAGAGACTGTTTTCAGCATCCCTTTGTTTATTGTCTCCCTGCCTGATATTGCACAAATCTTTCTAAGTACTGTATAGATTTCAAGGAGGGGTGACCAATAATTGAACCCCTTTAACTCAGAGTTGCAGGATACGCCACCTCTCACCCCCTTGGTACGCGTACCGGCGTATCAGGACAAAGACGGGTACAGTATGGCTCGAATACGGCTCAGATACCGTATCCGCCCGTGCCCTGAAATTTCTACTTCTTCAGGCGTGCCGGATTCGTAGGGATTCGGTTTTTGAAAAAAAATAACCCCGAATCCTGATAAAAATAGTAAAAAATCTGTAAAATACGGAATAAAATGTCATTTTTTCTTATAAATAAACCCTATGATTCCTTGGGCGAGAAGAATACGATCTGTGTAATTATTATTTATTATTTATTATTTTTAAAGGCCCTAGTCTAATTGCAGAGGATCCTTTCGTCTGAGAAGAGTCAGCGCCCGGTCTAAGTGTTCCGTGTTCAATCGAGGCCGACCAGGCCGGCCATATTCCCAACGGGTTCATATCGCATACCATATATACAAAGCCCATATTCCCTACGGGCCCAAAGGTTTCCTTTTCATATTGCAAATAATAATAAGTTGGCACCGCACATAGTTATGTTATTAAATAGGTAATAATGTTTGTTATTAATATTATGTTTAAGTTTATTTATAATTTTATTTATATTAATTTTATAAAAAGATAGTTTATAATTTTATTAATATTATTTATGTTTAATAAGTTTGTAATTTATAAAGTTTAATAACATTTATAAATGATAGTAACTTTATTTATATTTAGTAAATTTATTAATATTTAAATAAAATAAGTTTAATACTTATAATTAATAGAATTATAATAATTAGGCATAAAATAATAAAATAGATTTTAATATAATATATTATTTAAATATATATAATATGCCGTATCTAGCCGTATCCATATTAGGGGGTGTTAAAAAATAGCCGTATCCGTATCAGATACCATATCCGTATTGGATACCGTATCCGTTTCCATGCAACTTTGCAGTTTAACTACTACCAAAAATGATTGAACACAAGATTTCTTTTCTACATTATACTTATAAAGGATTAGTAAACATTCAAGTATCAAAAACAGTGGAAAGCTGACTGTACCATAATACTCATCTAATAACTGATCCTAAAAAATATATCAATTCAATTTCCATCTCCTTAAAAGAAACACAAACTAGAAGAAAAATGCAAATTTAATTTAACTAATCGTGTTCTCATAAGCAGTTTATTTTGTCTATCATAAACATTCTAGTAGCAAAATCAGTGCATATCTAACAGTAAAACAATGCTCATCTAATAATTGAACATAAAACAGATAATGGACCCTATTTCCATCTTCTCAAAGAATAACAAACTGTGGAAGAAGAATGTAATTTTATCTGAATTAATGATGTTTTCTCATGTGCAGTTCGTTTCCCCTATCATAAACATTCAAGTAGCACAATTAATGGAAATTTGACAGTGAGAAAATGCCCATAAACTCAAACTGGAAGAAAATTGCAATTATAACTGAACTAATGTTGTTTTCTCATGTGCAGTTTATTTTGTCTATCCTTCTTACACATGACATGCATCCTTTGTTGGAATTTGGCATTTATATCAGAACATGGATTTCTCCATGCTTATTTAGAGATAAAATCATACCCTCAATAACTAATCCATAATAAATGAGGAAAAACATATTGTTCCATGGTGAAGAAGTTAGCTGCTCCAGTACAACCTGAAAGATCATTTTAATATATTAGCATATAACATCCTTATCCAATTTCAAACATAATTTAAAATTGAGAACATAGAGCACACACAACCTTTGTAGGAACAAACATTCAAATCCCAATTCCCGATATCAGCTAGGTGCTAGCAAAACAGGCTCTAAATATTGTACACAGAAAAATGCATAGATAAGCCATGCAGGAATTCAATTTGTGAAAGCTAACTAATCCCATGCCAAACTCAATATCAGAAAAGTACAATAAATTGCAAACAAATTAAAAATAGTTACAGACTAGAAATTTGTTAAGGAAAGACTTCACATATACATTCTCTACATTTGTATAGAGTATTACCTTTTTAGCAGTTGTTTTTGTATCCTTTTTGCCCTTGAAGATATGATCCATTAACTTATGCAAGAAATGACCAAATGGCCCTGCATATGCAAAGCCATACAGCTGCAGTTGACAAGTTTAAGTAAATCAGACAACTCAAGACTCCCAAACTACATAATAAACCATAAGCATTGATTATGTCCCTGCTATAATAGATTTCATTCAAAATGATCAGATCAATACAAACATAAGAAATGGGCAAGGCATCCAAATTCAGAATACAATCTTGAGATCAAAGAAATAAAAGAAATTCAATATAAGCAACAAAAACAAAAAAGGAGTTTAGCAGACTGTCACAAATAAATTTTACAGTCAAAGAGAACTGCTAATTTTCAAAGAATACAAATCAAGAAAGAAGAACAAAGATACCATATGAGAAATATTACTCCAATAGTGGTGATTGCAAATATAGTCTTCTTTATGAAAATTCTTTTAAATAAGAAGTAGATAAGCAAGAAGAACTAAAGAAAGTGCCAGAAGAATTTAAAAGTCGACTGCATTTGCAATAAAATAGTGTTTTTACTGTCATCTTATCCTGGGTCCAAGCTCCCATCATAACCCCTAACAATGTACCTGTTGTGACATTCAAATATTTAAATAAATTATAATAAAACCAATGATGAATTTTGCTGACATTTAATGCAGACTTTAAAGTTGCAAATGCTATCATAATGTTATTTGATGGTGTAATCACTATTGTTTATTATTGTTTTGTAAATTGATTTATACAATTATGCTACAGATAGAATGGAAGTAATTCATAGAGCTTTTTGATGTTTCAGCAGGTTTTTCCATTCTAACTTCCAAGGGAGAACATTGGGGGAGAAGGTCCCCAACATGAGATGGCAGACAGGAAGAGGAGAGATGCACGTGCTGACAGTGTTCATGATTGTTCATTTTGCATTCTAATTGCCTGATTATTTGTATTCTAATTGCCTGATTATTTGTATGGCAGTGATGCATTCGATGTTTGGTCTGTAATCATGGTTTGGTATCATCTTTACTTGTCTTGTTGAGATCCATGGCCGATGCTTTGCTTTCAACCAAGACCACATATGGTTAGTATGACCACTTGTAATACTAAATGTTTAAATGTTCTCTTGAACTAGCTTGGTCCTTGAGGGAACCCCACTTATACATGGTGATAGTGATTTTAATTGACATGGTAATGATCTTATAGAGAAGTCAATAAGTTTTAATGATTACATTTATTTGATTTTAACTACATCGTAATGGTCAATAATGGTTTTGATTGCAAAGTGTTCTTGAAATTTGATTAGGGTTTAAGCCCCCCGATTGGGAATATGTTATAGTTTTGGGCTTTGGATGAATTTTTGTATGGTTGGCAGGCCAAAGGCATGGCCTCTCCTTGAAGCTCTACATGATCCTGCAACCTCGTAAGTGTGGTACAGTTGTAATACCCAAAGTTGGAAAACTAGGACTCGTCACAGACTTGGTAGTGCAAATTAGGACTCGGCACGGACTCAGGAAAAAAACTCAGCTAGGACTCGGCAAAAAAAAAACCGTAGTTTTAAAAAAAAAAAAATTAATGCATTTAGAGAACATAAGAGCCTAATTTGATTATCAATTTGTCATAATTCAAACTTCAAATATTTCACATGTCATATGATCATCAAACACTCAATAATTGAAATTTCATCATTCATGCTCATAGTTTCAAACTTTCAAAATGTATAACAGCATCATAACTTCATAAATGTTTACATATAATCATATGTCAAAATGAGGAAAAGTTAAAATATTAACAACCAAATATAATCTATATCTTCCTCTTTCCCCTCCTAATGGAAGTCAATTTTGCAGGCTTAGAACTAGTAGGTGCTACAGTATCCAAATGAGGAGATTAAAGAGTGGTGAGGAAAGAAACCAAAAAACAGAGGTTTTAAACCCTCTTTTTGACATCCCAGCCGTCCAGGAGAGTCCCGTGTAGGGACTCTTCTGGACTCGACTCCCAAGTCCGTGCCGAGTTGACTCGGCCAACTTGCAAACTCCGAAGTCTGCCGAGTCCGTGGCGAGTCCAGATGAGTTTTCCAACCTTGGTAATACCGTCATAGGAGAGTTGCAAGTGGAGGGGAAGTGATTGGACGTGCATTGGACATCCTCCTACCTCTTCAAGGAATGGAATCTCTTTTAACCTTACTAGACACCCTAGTCAAGTCTATCCTTTTGGTGATTGAACATCTACTGAAGTGGAGTTTTTCGTTGTGGAGTCTTGGTGAAAGGTCTTAAGAGAGAAACAAGGTGCTTGTAGGTTTAAGACTCTCTCATTTCATTACAAGTCGGCCTTTTGTTTCTCTTCTCCTTTTGTTTGTGTAAAAATGGTGAAATCTTTCTTCCTAGATGGTTGAGTGCACTTATAAATTAGGGAACTTATTGGTTGGATTTCTTGTTGAATTTACTTGAAATACCAGATGTGGCATTGTAAACCATTAGATTTATAAATCTATGGATTTCACCACTTGGAACAATTGCGTTTTTAATATTTGAGCTCGAATCTTGAGTCTTTATAATATTAACAACTCAATGATACAACAATCTAGGATAAAATGTCAATATGACTGTTTATGCTTCTGGGATCCTTGAAGTCCCTTGATACTTGAACCTTTCCATGTCTATCAACATTTCTATGTATATATGCATTTGTTAGAATCTTAGATCTTTATTGGTGAACCAATGGTAAAGGAATCCTTTGAGATGTCATGACAGATCCAAGATCTTTAGAAGTTACTTGCATTCTCATGAACTATAGGGTATTGGTCATTAAGGATGTGACTTAGTGCTTTTGGTTGCTATGATAGAAGTCTAGCTTGGGTTGTAAAGGTTCTACCTTCAAAACAAGGTGCATATTTAGTTGACTGTAAGAAATAACTTTGGCACACCTCTGTCCTGTTCAATGGGCCATATTTAATAAATCGGGGTGCTAGCACAAGACTCTTGCTTGTCCTTGTTGTTGGAACCTACAATGAATTGGATACTTGGCAAGGGCACTATGTTTTGGCAAGGAGGCATGTCCCACTGGCACATCCCTTAGGGGATGACCCCAATGGGGCAACCCCACTCTCCTCAACAAACCTTTTTGCAGTTGGCAATCCCGCTTTCCTTCTTTAGTATTGTCTTGTGATTCTAAACCCCTCTATAACATTTTCATAGGTGTATGAGTATCCCACCTTGGTGGCTAGGGAATCCTTCAAAATACTAGAGCCTGATTGACTGATAGTTTCAAATTTTCAATGTGTTGTTCAAGTTTGATAGTGGATTGTGTATGCCATGCTGGAAGATTGAACCTATTGGCACCTGCCCAAAAATCTACAAAAATTCTAAGTTTTATGACTCATTGTTTCCTTGGAAACGTTTTTACCCATCACTAACAACGGGTCTAAGAAGACCTTAAATGGGTTCCCCTTGGTCAAATTGTGTTGAAATGGTTCTTTGCTCCTCCCATGCCTTATCATATATTGAGGTTTCCAAAAAGTCCAAAGATTTCTAAGTTGGGGAAGTTTGATTTCATTTTATGGTGTTTTTGATGTTTTGTGGGGTTTTAGAGTTTTGCGGGTCTTCGCCACATCCATTACGCGTTTCCTATTCCACCTAAATTCCCTGTAGCCTTCATTTCCCTTCACTCTTTTCATATTCATTTGTTTTCTACTTGTGCAAAATCACGACCAAATGCTGAATCTTCTTCCCCTCATCCCATGTCTGGTTCCTTCCTCCATCCCCGCACCAAAATTCTGTAGACTCTATTGCGCCCTTCATTCCTTCCATTTCACCTCATTATCCCCTTTTGCGGTGATTAGACCTTTACCGAATTTGCCTCCCTAGCATCGCATCATGTATCCATATCCGGTCTCGCATAAAAGTTCCACAAAGTTCCAAATCCTGTTCCACTCTCCTTTCCCACAAATCTTTTCATTAGCTTTCTTTCTATCACTTTGACGTGTGGCACATGTCTATTGCATCATGAGCACCCTTTATCATGTAATTTCTATAGTGGGCTCCTATTCCAAGATTGTGTTTTGTAATATGTAGCCATGTGTCTATTTCCACCTCCCGTTCCACAAGAATTCTCCGCCTTCCTTCCCTCCCTTCCATCTATCCGATTCTGTGGCATTTTCCCGCATTTCTTCCAAAGGCCTAAATCACTCACCTCCTTCATTTTGCGAGGACATGATGACCTTCAAGACGTCATCTCCTCCCATCCTCTCATCCGACACTCACATATAGTCCCACATGGTTTTTCCAAAAAAGTTTATCAAGCCCACATCCCGTCCTAGGTCAAATTCTTGCAAATTCCCTTACTGACTTCACCTACCTAAACCACTCCCCTTCACATCTCAGAATTGCCATTAACGACCTCTTCTGGAAGCGATAAGATGGAAGATGGCCTCCATACACTTCATAACTCCTATGGGCCTTGCATTGATCCAATTTATGGCAAAAGCATGGCTATTGATCCAAATGGTGTGATCCATGTGAAGGTGACATGAGCAAGCATGGTGTAAAGACCCTACTACAAATGACTGAAATATTTTCTTTCAATTTGCACTAGAAATTTGGACAACACAACATCAAATATTATCAACATTCATAGGAACAAATAGATACCCAAACTCCTTATATCATTGAAGTCTTCAAATATAAAAAACATAAATGTTTATTGGCTGGAATTAATGACAGTCCAGGTCTGATTTATACCAGACTTTATTACAACATGAAAATAGCCTCCAATTATCATCCAAACCCTAGATTATCCAAACCCAATCAATGAGGAATGATCAATGAGACCATATGACACTATGGCAGCCTTATATGAAGTCAAATAATGGACTGATTACAAAATATCTGCTTGCTGTTTTGACTGATATAAATTGCCCAGAATTGCTGATGAAGCCAAAACTATGCCAAAATGCTCCTTCCAAGACAAGCAATGGGTTCCTAGATGTCAAATTCAGCTTCTACAATGCTCCAATGGTCTCCAACTCTCAAGATCTTCAATCAAATGTTGTATATGAACCCTGTAATGAATTACCCAGCTGGCTGTTACAAAAATCAGAACTTAAAATTGATATCAAATCTTCACAAAATGCTTTTTTTTGTCAAATTGACTACCTTGGCTCAACTCCACAATGACCAAGGGTTCCAATGATATCCAATTCACTCCAAATGATCCACAAAACCTGCAAATTAAAGCTCCAATGGTGAAAATCTGAATGATATCACCTCTCAATTAGATATGGGGCCATCACCATATCAAACAAGGGGTCATCTTGTAAAATTAACTGAAAATCAAAATTCTCAGCAATAAACATAAGAAAGAAAACATACCAGATTCATCAATAGTTGTAAAATCAATGCAAATTGAGGTATTTATCCTTGAGCTTGGCTAGACGTCCAAATTTGCTTGATTTCAATGTTTGCTTGGAGTCCACCAATGAGAATCCTTCTTTTTGCACAATTGTAAATGCATGGCATTGTCAAAGCTAGCATTTAAAATCAATCTTGATTATTTTAAATGCACTTCTTCTCTATAATCGCTCCACCTAGCAAATCGTTCCATTTCCCTTGGATGGCGGCCATGCAAAGCAATATTTTATTTAATAAAATACTCTCCATAGTTGGGCGAATGCATCCTTGTCATCAAAATATATTTTATTTAATAAAATTCTCTTCTAACTCCTTGGCGAATGGTCCCTTGGGCGATTAGCATTCAATATTGATATTTTTTGTATTTAAAATACTTCATCCTCCTTAGCCGCCGATTCATTAAGCAATGTGTCAATTTCATTTCAAATTTGTCTTCTACCTTGGATGTCGATCCTCCTCTTAGACATTGGCACTTTTGTCAATGCAAACACACTTTAATTCAATGATAGTTGCTCCTCCTTGGTGGCCGTTGGCTCCTCAAACAATGCAAGTGTCAACATCCAATGCAAATTGCCAATCGGTTGCACATGATCCAATGGAGTCCATAATGCTTAGGCGTTGGCACCTAAACCCATGCAAACTCCCAATCGACTGCACATGATCCAATGCAATCCACCTCATATAGGCCCTATCCTCCAATCGATGGCACATGATCCAATATATTTGTTTGACTTGCTTTATTTCCATTGGGCGAATGGTTCCAAACCCAATATGTACACCTTATTCACACAAACCAACTCAACTTGGGCGTTAGAAGTCAACATAGAAAAATGTAATTAAAGATTCCATTTTCCTAGTCCACTTGGCATGAATCAATCCACTAGAGATAATAATGAAAATACAATTTTGAATATTGTATTTTCCATAGTACCAATCTCTATCCATATCATTTGGCTAAATAAAATAATATCTTTTATCAACACTTAGCCAAAACACTAGTTGAGCCAACATTCCGGTTCTCCATGCTATAGAAATAAACCAACATTCCGGTTCTCCATGTATAGAAACAAGCTCAAACTAGAAATCATTATTTAGCTCAAAATGGGGACATTACACATCGGCAGCTATTTCATTTACAAACAACCAAGACTCTTCTTCCAAAGCTTCATGATGATGTTGGGCAAGCTATACACTGCAGTTGATGATCCATAACAAAGGATGGAAATTTGGTTGCAAAGCAAAAAAATAGAAAAACAAGTCTAAAACCCTAGGGTTTGCATCCAACAACTGTTTGTGAGCATTTTCATTGTAATATTCCTTGGTTTTCTCCCAAAGGATATGTTAGGCCATTGTAATCATAAAGGAATGAATTAAATGTGCAGGTTTTATGTAATATAACACCCCCCAAATTTTTTTTTTAAAGAATAAAGATCACTACTGAAATGTAAATGCAGCAAACATATTCATCCACACCCTTCTGATCACCCAGTTCCCAATAAGGGCAAGGTGAGAGCATACAAGTGCTTCAGATATAATAACTAAATAATGAGAAACAATTACAATTTCCACTTATTCAGTGGGCATCCACTTATACAATGGGCATCCACTTATGTAGTGGGTGAACTAAAGGAAAAGCATAGGCACAACCACTTATTCAGTGGAAAGCCATACATTGAAACACTTATTCAGTGGGGCAAGAAACTTTTCAAGAAAGCGACACTCCCACTGGCGGTCAAACCATCCAGGGCTTACAATAGTGATACTACTACAATACTAAATATAATCACAATGAAAGCAAGCTGCAATAACATCAAATGATTTCTGATTTCCTAATCAGATCACTGCTGCAACCAAAATCAGTGTAAATGAGGTATTAAAATTACTTTCAATCAACATTTAACCTTGCACAATGATCCACTGCTGATATAAACTGAATAAAAGACCACAAATACCACTGTAGCAATCTACACTTTGCTAGAACCTTTAACTGAGCAGATCTAAAACATAGAACAGCAGAATATTGTTCTGAAAATGCAAAGAATTCACAACTACTGAGCAAGAAACCCCTTCAACTCTATTTTCCTCCATTCTAAACTCACTTTGCACACCAATACTAATCTAAGCACCAACATACAAGGTAAAGAGACCTCCAAAAGAGAGGCGTTCCAGCCTCTAATCTCCCACGCACCCCTCTAAAACCTACTACGGCCTGCTAGAAATGTACGGCCTGCTTTTGCAACATTAAATCTACAACAAAACTTCAAATCTCCTTCAAGAACGCAGGCGGCCAGCGTAATCAGCCTAGGCGACTCCCTAGGAAGTGGTTTGGATCATTGGAACATCATTATTTCATCAAAACCCCAATGTCTTCCTTCAAAAATTGTACGGCCAACAGCTAGAAATACTTCAAGAAACTCCAAAATGATCAGTACCAAACTTAATCCAATCCAAAACAAACATAATCCAAAAATACATCAACTCAAAACACATCAAACTCCATTTCAGCTCCTTTGTGATTTCTGAATGAAATCACCATTACCAGCTAGGGTGGATCTTTCACCACCAAAACTGATCTTCTCCAAGAGGGTTTTCGTCCTCAAGAAGGAATGGAAGAACTCACAGGTTCAATCCGACAGCATAACAATATCAAATCAACAACATAACCTCAACAATGAACTCTCAATCCCCTTATATATGCACTTTTAGGTTACATGGGAATATAATTCTTTTTGAAAATATTTAACTTTTTTCACTGACTTAAATAATTCCGTTTTCCCATGTCTTGGCACTCAATAAAATGTGCCTAATCAATTAATAAATCACTTTAGCTTTTCAATGAGCTATAACACTTAAGTCACCTTTAAATATTTCCAACCTTAGGAGACTTCGGAAAATAACAATTAGATAGCTCAATTAACCACCCAACTTACAAAAAATCCCAAACTAAAGCAAATTACAAAATAAACCATACCAACATGATCATGAAGGTTTGGGATGAAGAATGATGCCAACTGGGTGGCTTACTATATATAGACGGCTTCTCCAAGAAGTTTGGAAAGCAAACCGGGAAGCCGAAAATACTTTTGAAAGCAACACTACAATCCTAAACAACAATTGAGCTCAATGCCAACAAAAAGAACTGAACCTATGCTCTCGAAGAAACAAGGAGTCCCTTTACCATACCAAATAGCCTGCAGGAACTCAGGAAATAGGCTATTGGTCCCACAACTGTCTAAGCTTGAGAAGGGGACATTACATTTTGCATATTACTGAGTGTCTCCATGAGCATTGCATGAGTTTTTGGTGTTTTGGCAATTCACCTTAGTCACATTTGTTGATTGAAGTATTGTTCTTGATTAGTTAGTCAACAGAAGACTGTAAAATGTCTTGTAAAGCTTGCATGAGGTATCTTTTCAAGATAATATAGGAAATTCATGGGTTTGTTTATGGATAATTAAGTTGTTCTCATTGGTATTTTTTGCAATTTTATGTATTTGCTTACTAGTATACATAGAGCCTCGCTTATGTTTGGAGTTTGTAGGTATGGTCCTTTCTTGATATCTTGATTAGGGTATCAAAGTTTGGATTACAATGGTGTCCCCTTTGGTTGATAACCTGGACTATGTTTCCCTCACTAGATAAAGGCACTGATCTGGTGCCTGTTCAACCTTCCATCCCACCAACACACCAAAACAAAACATAATTTTTATTTTATTTGTGTTGTATGTTCTATCCACATCCATGTCTAGATGTATGCTGCAAAATAGATGTAGACCAGCAGAGTTATGGGACTGGAAAACAAAGAAGAGTCTTTTCGGGCTACTGGTTATTTCGGTGGTGTTATATGGTTGTGAAGTTTGGGGAAGCAGTACATCGCCAGCAAAGGCAGATAGAAAGATTACAGAGGCACCTAATCACAAGCAGTTTTAAAATCAAAAGCATGGTTCCTTATGAGATTATCTTAGTTGAAGTAGGAGCTTTTCCGATTGAAGTGATGGCAATAATCCGTCTCTTAGGTTATTTGAAAAGAGTCGAGAACTTGAAGGAACACGCTGGCCCAAGATTGCAGCTGACGAAAAATTAAAAAGAAGGAAAAACACATGGATGAAACAAAATGTAAAGTGGGTGAATAAGTGGGGTATTAGCATGCATGAATGTCCAAACACAAACATGGAAATTAAAAGGTATGTTAGAGAGAAAGGCAAGGCGACCATGTGGGCTAGACAACGCGGGCGGAAAAGAGAGTACTATGTCAAATATTTTAACCCCGCATGGGACCACGAGCCAAAATGCTACATAGGTGCGGATATCAAGTGGAAAGCTAAAATGTTAATGGCCCAACTTAGAACTAGCTCACACCATCTAAGATGTGAAACGTGAAGGTGGGTGACACCCAAAGAAGAATGGGCAGATAGGATTTGCCGTCTATGTACATTGGGTTCAGTGGAAACAGAATGGCATTACATCATGGAATGTAAGGTGTATGAGGACATCCGGATCAATTACACTGATATGTTAAAGGCGGGGTCTCTAACAGCCTCTTTTGAAGAAGAGAGGGTGGTAAAAGTAGTAGATTTCTTATGCAAGATTCATAACAGAAGAAAGGGGGTCAGCAGCGAAACGAAGGGCAGCCAGATGTAGCTTGGGGGCTACTAGTGGGTCCTTGTTTCCTTGTTTGTTGCAGCTTGTTATACCCTCCTCAATCTAACTGAGCCCAAAGAAGAAGGTCTCACCCACCTTATCAAAGTGGTCCATTGTTACCTCATCTTGATCATAAGTTGAAAGTCTTTGTCTTGAGTTTGACACCCCTGGCACTCAAGAACTACCTTGCTTTAGGGATTTGAGGAACCTTAACTTTGGGAACCAACAAAAAAGGCATTGCTGTTGTGGAGATATTAAGTTCTTGGTTACCATTCTGAGGACCCCTGTTGATAAAAAAAATCTTCTCTTCCCGAGTGAAGAATTGCGACTTTGTTTAAGCTAAACCCATTAGAAGATCAAAGCAAATAAGTAAAGATGGAAAGAGGAAGATGTGATGTCCCGATATTAAGGCATTGTTTAAATTAAAGATTTAAACATCATGATAAAGACGATGAAGTCGCTTTCGTAAAATATGGTGCTTGTCGTGTCCTTTCAATTGTCAATTTGGATAATTGAGTATGTATTCATATTTAAATAAACATAGATAATTAATATATAATATTTAATAAATAATATTAAATAATATTATTATATAAATATTTTAATATAATTAAAATATAACATATTTTAATTAATTTTATTTTTTTTTGTTATAAAAACTTGGTTTTAAGGTCTAGGAACCAAAAAAAAGCCAGAGTCCAACTCTGAGGAGCAAACAGATCTGCCTGTTAACCGACACTACCACAAAACTTCATCTAGACTAACATAATCATTGTGCATTTAAGAGCATCAGCCCCATTAACGGGGTTGCAAAACACCATCCCCCTGAGTAAAATTATTTGTGATGCGAACGTAACTGCATACTGTGGGTTGCCACAGACTTCTTCTTTCTACTATGCACCTCAGTCCAAACCTCACTATTATTCCCTATCTCTGAAGCCACATCATTAACTGGGATTGTGTCCTCATTGTGATACCCTAGAAACTTTTGTATGATCAAGAGAGGGTCCATCCAACGCGTGCGACAGCATGGAAGACCCTAAACTGCTGTCAACCCTAGCATGAGCCGAATCTCGAGAGTTAGCGGAACTTATAATAGGAGAACTTTGCTTCGGAGGGGAATCCAAATCAATACTCTTCTTTTCCGCTGATCCACACTCCTACACACTCGAGTTTGAAGAGAGTTTTTCCACTGTGTAAAGGCTAGGAGCCGCATCTTTCCACCAAGTGGCACGACCTGCCATCTTAATTTTGGAGCACTTATCTGCCATGAGACCAGTCTCAAAACATTTGCAGCATCGAAAAGGTATGCCTTCATAATCCAAACATTGAATCCAATAGCGGCTAGAGATTTTCAGAGAGATTTAAGCTGGTAAGTTTTTTGAAATATCAATCTCCACTAGAAGGCGGGCATAGGTGGTATGTAGGAAAGCACTGGAGCCTTCATCCACGGACAAGAATTTCCCTAATTGATTTCCAATTGCCACAAAACAAGGCTCCAGCCAAAACTAGAGAGGGAGGTTAGGGAGGCACACCCAAATAGGCATAACAGTGAAGGATTCTGTAATAGGGTTGAAATCTGGGTGCCAGGGTTTGAGCATGAGCATATGCTCGTCAAAGCACCACTAATAATTGCAAAGGATTGAGTTTCTATCCTGAATACAATCAAAGACCACAATAAAAAAACCTCGAGTGCAAGGGTAAATTTCCACATCACCTTTCAAACTGGGAGACCAAGTATCCTTGATCCATTTGTGTAAACCGGTCAAGCTTGGCCAAAACTTGACAAATCTTCCTATCAAACCATTATCTGCAAAAAAAGCTTCATTCACAACAATTTCTTTTGCGACTTCTTCCACAAATTCAACTTCTAGAGGCATCGGGGAGCATTGCAAGGGAGCCTCATTGCAGCCCATGTTGCCGAAATCATACCCATCTACCTTGGCAGGCTAAACCCTACCCTCCACTGGTTTAAGAGGCGCAACATGCCAGGGGGTCGAGCGATCCAACCCCCTGCCCATCCGTCAAGCCCCTCCTTCACATACCCAGGGGTCAGATCCCCCACATCCTGTCGCCAATTTCTCCCTATGTTAGGAATCCGACACCACCTGCGCATAAGAAGATCTATCCTTGGCTTTTGCTTTTGGAGCGAAACAATCTACAATAGGCTACAGTAGAGAGTGAGTGATCCTTGAGGAGCCACCAAAATGCTTCGCCTCCAAGCATAAAAAGAATTAGAAATCCTAACCGCACTCATTTTCGGCATAAAAATGTGTGTATACAATTATTAAGTACGATTATATCTAATATTTTAATTAGATATATTATTATATTTACAAATAACAAATATAAATATTAATATTTAAATATTATTATAATTATAATACAATATATTAATACTATATATATAAATAAATATATTTATAAATATTATAAATAATATATAAATATAAAATAATATTAACGAGGAAACGATTACATCTTATTAATTACAATAGGCAGCGATCATCATTATTAAATATTGGATATAAAATAAACTTAAAACAAATATGAGCCGATCACATATTGGCGCAACCTGGGAGTTTAAACATTAATATAAACTAACCCCTTTACATAGCAACACCCCTGTATTTTGTAATGAAAAGGCATGTAAATAATAAAGAGTCGCCCCCTTTGGTTAAGACCGATCACCATAAGAAGAAGTGATTTAGAAAGGAACAATCCACTAAGTAATAAGGAAGCAAATATTATTAAATGTAGCAATTGTTCTTAATAAAAAAACAATAATGAAAAGGTGTATGTCTTATGAGTGATCACATCTTTTGGTGAAGATATAAGGAGGAGATCAAGAGGAAAGGGAAGGCACTTATGGAATACAGGGAAAATAGATCTGACTTATGTAGAGATAATAAAAGGTTTATATTTCTATCTGCTATATATGGGGATAGATTAGCAAAAAGAGATATACATATATAGAGATGGGCAGATCTAAAGGTAATTACAGAAGTTATAAGATGGGAGTAGAAATGAGATATGAAGATTGAGAGACTGAATTGGGAGAGAAATCTATGCAGATATAGAAAAGAAGAACATGCTGATATGAAAGAATATAGTGCAGAGATAAAAAGGGAGGATCAATTCGGGATATATAAAAAGGAATTATATATATTCACTGAATATAAAGAGACGGACATAAAGAATAATATAGATAATTCTGAGATAACAAGGATAGGAAACATTTGATTCATATACAGGTTTAAAGAATGAGTATAATGCAGATTTAAAAGAGGAACATACAGAGTTAGCATAAGTGAAAATGAAACACCATTTATAAGATAGATTGAATAAAGAAGATATGAGTGTTGGAGAATGAATAGAGCATTTATGAGAGGTCTATGATGGATATATCTACATAAAAAGAACAATATATAAAATTGCAGTCAACTCTAAAGGAAGACAATCCTTAGAACTCTAAGGAAACAAAGGCAAGATTTGTCCTCGTGGTATGATGTATCTAACCCTATGTTTCTTATGATGAATGCCATATGATAAATAATGACAAATGCATATAATTGAAAAGTTATCATTAGTGTCATAAACATTGTGAAACTTGCTATGAAATATAGATTTGATATGATTGTTTGCCACTATGAGTTTTATGCATTAATGTGGATTCTTGCATGAGTGTTATAGTGACTATGATGGGGGAAATGTGGTGCAAGAGGGGGTACGGTGATGGGGCACGCCACCCCTCTAGGGGATTGAATAATCCCATTGGGGCCAAGGGAGTACAAAGAGTACTGCCCTTGGGCTTAGAAGAGATGGTTGCCTGGGCACCCTTTTGTAATCTTGTTCTCCTATCATAGACATGCAAATTCAAAGGAACCAATTATAGAGAAAGGGAAAGGAAATGGCAAGATGAGGGGATAACGGGATAACGGATACCTCACTAGGTAGACCACCTCATATGGATGGCATGGACCACATGAGGCCAAGGGGGATGGTATATCCGCTCTTGGTCCTAGGATATCCGGGACGCCCCATCGAAGTCACGCTCCTCAATTCTCTTATGGTTGAGCCTACTAGATAGTTAGGTTTAGTTGGATCAATAATGTCCTTATGAAATTGTTAATCATGTTAACTTGATTGTGAGAAATATTTTTGTAAGTATTTTCTAACTTGTTGCAGGAATTAAATTAAGCCAAGGTACTCTCTAATCCATTATTGTTTGGAAATTGATAATTTAGGGTAATATTAGTAATTGTTCCTATAAGGGACATTACAAGTGGTATCAGAGAATCTTTCCTACCATCCTGCGTATGCTTTATGTGTATTCAAATGTATACTTCGTGGCTCATGTCTATTCGAGTGTATTCAAAGGTATACTTTGTGACTTATGTGTATGCTTTGTAACATACGTTCATGTGAATACTTTGCGTATTACCTGTATTTGCGTGTATGCTTCATGCTTGCTGTGTATTCTTGGTGACCTTGGCATGGTGGATGGACCCGCAGTGTAGTATGGGATGCACCGAATCCCCTTCCCAATTGTCTACTTACATGTATTAATGCAACTTACGTGTATTCATATTTTGTGACTGGCATATACTTCATGACTTACGTGTATTCAAGTGTACTGTAAGTGTATACTTCATGATTATGTATTCGAGTGTATACTCTATGACTTTGTATTTATATTCAAGTGTCTACTCTATGACTTTGTACTCAAATGTATACTTCATGACTATGTATTCGAGTGTATACTCTATGGCTTTGTATTTGTACTCGAGTGTATACTCTATGACTTTGTATTCAAGTGCATACTTCATGACTATGTATTCGAGTGTATACTCTATGAATTTGTATTTGTATTCGAGTGTATACTCTGTGACTTTGTATTCAAGTGCATACTTCATGACTATGTAATTGGGTGTATACTCTATGACTTTGTATTTGTATTCGAGTGTATACTCTGTGACTTTGTATTTGTGAAGAGATAAAGAATTCTCTTGTTTTTCTTATTTCCAATTTGGGATATTATTTCTTTATTCCTTGTTTTTTGACAAAGGTCGATAGTCATTTGAGGGGGAGTATTACTCGACCCCGGAAACCATAAAGTATTAGTGTGTCGTCTTTTGTTTTCATTATGATGATGATGATCTTTGATCTTATAGAAGTTATTTAACCCTTATTATTTAGCTAAGGGCGATTATATTTGTGTGGACCTCTTTAGAGGCCAATGTCAATAGTATCTTGACTATGCTTATAACTATATTATTTTATCCATATTCTTGCCATTCCGATATCCATCACCCACGAGGAGTGGGAAGAGAGATTTTAGGCCGAGTGGAGGCTTGTTAGAGCCCTCCTCGTGGACCGGCGAAGAGTGGACTGCGTGGATCAAAAGATCTCACGAGGTGGCGTGCAGGAAATGCATGCAAAGAACCATATTTTGATAGTTATCGAGGGCTATCAAAAGGAGACTTCATTCTGATCTATCATTATTTTGTGTCTAGAGAAAAAGAGAGCGGGGGTGGTGATTAACAAGGAGTTATCATTTTAGCGGTGGGCTACAAGGTTGTCACAGCCGGGAGATTGGGCGAGGAGGCTCGAAGCCTAGCGTGCAAGACATTTATCACTGTTGTATCACAGGTATGATGACTTAGAGCTCATGGCTCATACATATAATGGTTTCCAATACAATTTTAAACCTTTGTTTGTCGAGGACGTCGACTGTGTCGACTTGAGGGAACTATTCATATATGCATATAATTATAGTTAATATAATTATATGTATATCTTGATGATTATCTCTGAATGTTGAAGGCTATTGAAGCCTCACCGTATTATTTTTGTGATGATTCTTTGAAGCTACTGTGTTTTACTAGCACTCGGCCAGCTTGAGGCCATAATACCTTCACTGGTTGTGCATGCATGTGAACCTATGAAATACCAGTTAACCAGTTGAGCTATGTATCTTAAATAATGTTTTCTTTTAATTACTTATCAGTCGATAAGACTTGAAAACCTGGTGTTTATTATTGAGCCCAATAGGGTGATAATCATTGTTAAAGGCGGTCGAGGGTATCGGCCTATGGTATTGATACCACAGAATTGTTGCGTGCCATAATAACAATGGCTGTAACCATGATAGATGCAAACACTTTTAACTCAGTGGTACAACTGAGTTGGTGCCATGAGCACTTGATTCTTTTTGCCAACCCGATAGTAGATGAAGTCGAGCCTCGACTGTTTGTGCATATTGTGTATATCATGGTTATTATGACTCTTCATGAAGATGAGCAGGTTATTATATACATGCAGATATATTATGGCTTTCGTGGCAGCCACGACTTTATATCATATTCCCTATGTGAAGTAATTACTTGATAGATTCTTTGATTACAAGAACTTACCCTAGTTATTTTATAAACTAGTGGTATTAAAGAAGGTAAATGCCAACTTTGCGAATGGCAAATATTTTTATATATATGGCATTAGGAAAGTCTCTTAAGGAAGAACTTATATAAGAGATTGACTCTATGAGTCTTTATGAACATTTCACGAATATTATGATTTGAGCCTAACCTTGAAAATAGGTAAACAAAGTAAACACCGACTGAGTAGGGTTAAGTGTTCAAACCAAGAACGTACTTGTTAATTTAAGAAATTCGGGATAGTGTGACGTGGAGTCACTAGTTCCCAAATGTCTAAGAAATCAAGGACCATAAGAATGGGTTTTTGAGACAAAAATCGAATGTCCAAGGAATGGATTAAGATGTATTGAAACTTAATTATTCTAGACCAAGAAGGGTCGAAAATATGTTTATTGTAGGACATGACACCTTCTAAGTTCAGTTGAGGTGGTGGACATACGACAACGTTCATTGCGTAATGTTTATGTATGTAAATCTTTGGCCAATGTAATGCATTCGTCTTTGCATTCATTGTCGGTCCATAGTGCTCCAGAAGACATAATGTCTCTAGTAGTGTCATACATAGTTAGAGTGGATCTATAGTTGTGTGACCGTGAAGCATTATGAAGGACACAACACCAGATACTCAGATGGCTAACCTAACGGTTCCTTATATCTATCCCTTCCGTGAAGGGTATGGCCGCTTCCAAATAGGAAGTTGTGCAGGGGACCGTCGGTCTGTGGTTGGAGGAAAGGCACCTGGATGATGCTTTCCTTCCCAAGCATGAGACAAGTCGAGCCTTATGAAGATGGATGTCATATGTTCCAGATACAGTGTTATTCATTTTATGACTTGATAGTCAGTTATTATGTATAATTTGATGTTGGATGCCTTGAGCATAGCTTTGTACATGTATAGTGAAAGTTATTCACTAATGATATATAATTGGATATTGAAAATTGTAAGTTTTGCTATAGTCTGATTCAGAATAACATGCTTAATTATCAAAATGATAATGATTCATTTATGTTTACCCTAATTTGGATAATCATGATTTAATCTAATTCTTGATTAAGAAGAATAATTATGTTAATTTTCTTGAGCATTATGGAATGTTATGTTACATGGCATTCGGCACCATGGAGGATGAATTGCAAATCTGAGCACTCCTATTGGCAGGTCGTCGGATTAAAGTCAAGGTTAATGGTATCATTTGTGACTAACATTGTCTAGGGTTTAGGTGCTTTCATTCTGGAGACTTCGCGGAATACAAGGTGCCTTTCAAACTTGGTTTTTGTTGTTCTGCCATATTTCTCTAATTATCAACCATCTCTCTCAACACATTATCCCAATCATCCTACGAATTACCTTGCTTCCTGTCTCCCATTATACCTAGTCTTCTTCGATAATGATGCGGCAAAGGATCAATGTAGTAGCTCATAACCCATAGGTTGGCAGGATCCAAGCTCTGATACCACTGTAAAATACCCTAATTAGTTTGACTGAAATTTTTGCCTCAATTTCACTTCAACAATCAACATCTAAATGAAAAACAATATCAATAGACATAAGAACAATAGAATGCCAAATCTCCAATGCTTGATTATTCCTTCAATGATGATGAAAACAAATGCTTAATGGTTGTTCATTATGACAGTATGGGACTGTTTCATATCAGAACTTAATACATACACAAAATGTGAACCAAATTACATCAAAACTCTAGATCATCAATGTCAATCCTATGAAGAATGATCAACATAACAACTCAGCTTGAGCTTTTCTACACCACTCTTTTTCAAAGTACTCTGCCTGTATGGTTGTAGGAACAAAAAGACCAAATCATCTACATCAACTGTCCTCTCAATCCTATGCCTATCCGCATAAATTTTCTGTTGATTCTGTGCCTGCTGAATATTATCCTTAAGAATCCAAAGGATGTCCTATGTATCCTACATCAACTCCTTAGCTCGAGGAGCTCTACTATCATCAAATGTCAAATCCACAAAAGCGAGTGCATCATATCCATACAATTCCCTAAATGGAGACATGCCAATAGACATGTGATAGGTGGTATTATAGCAATACTCACCAAGATACAACCACCTAATCCAAGCACGCTGATGCCCCGCAACATAATTGCGAAGATAACCCTAAACCCACTTAATCACAATCTCTGTCTGTCCATCAATCTGAGGGTGATAACTAGTGCTCGGTGTCAGCTTTGTACTTGCAAGTCGAAATAGCTCACGCCAAAACATGTTGATGAATCTACTATCCCGATCACTAACAATGGTCTTTGGAAGGCCATGCAAGCGAAACACCTCTCGAAAGAATAACTCTGCAACCTGCAATGTTGAATAGTCCGCTACAATAGGATAGAAATGTGCATATTTGGTTAGCCTATAACAACCACATATACGCAATCCTTACCATGTACCTTCGGAAGACCTATGATGAAATCCATCGAGAAACTTTCCCACTTCTGCTCAAGAATAGGCAATGGTTGAAGTAGACCGGCGGGAAAAGTATGCTCGGACTTGTTTTGCTGACAAGTCAAACACTCTCTAACATGTTGCAACACATCATCCTTGAGGCCCTTCCATGAGAATCTCTCCCGTATCAATCTATAGGTTTTGAAGAAACCTGGATGCCCTATTAGAGGTGTGTCATGAATGGCTCTCAATATCTGTTGCTAAACTTTGACTCAGGTACTAAGAAAATCCTGTCCTTATAATATATCACATCATCAATAACCTTATATCTATCATCTTGAATCAAACCATCCATGATCTCGCATGCAAATGTAGACTTGGAATACTCAACTAAAAGTTGAGATTTCCAATCAGCTGAAATCTCACTCAAAGAGCAAATAGGTCTCCTAGAAAGTGCATCCGCTACAATGTTCTTTCCCTTCACAAACTGGATGTCAAAATCATATGCCTGTATCTTAGAGAACCATTTTTGTTGCGTCTTGTTCAAATCCTTTTGCTCCAAGAAGTATTTCAAGCTATTGTGATCGGTCCTCACCACAAACTTCGCACCTACCAAGTACTGATGAAACTTTGCCAAAGCATGCATTATGGCAAGCATCTCCTTGTCATAGGTGGAATATAGGCACTCCACATCCCTCAATTTCCTGCTCTCAAATGCAATGGGATGTCTATTTTGCATCAATACAGACCCAATACCATCTCCTGATGCATCACTCAAGTACAAAGGACTGCATAAAATTTGGTAGTGCCAACACTAGAGTAGTACTCATCACCTCCCACTCAGACTCACACTCTTGTGGTCTACCTGGAGGAATGTCACCAAATACCTTGTTGTTCTTATCCAATACATATTGGATGTCTATATGATACCACCACTGGAAGAAGATTTAAAACAAATAGAAACTTAGGCTGCCCATGCAATGTCATCATGTCGCATCAAAGTCTCTATACGCCTAGCTAAAACAACTCTAGGCCCTCCATCTGAAAGTGCCCTCAATACAACCTTTCTCCCATCATGAATAAACTCCAGCTCCGTCTTCTGAAAGTCCTGAATGTAGCGGCCAAGAGACTGAAGCCACTGGACTCCCAAAACAATATTTGTCCAAGTCCAACCATATACAAATCATCTATCAATGTGTAATCTCCCATCTGTATGCTAAGTTGTGATACCTTCTTTTGACAACTCATGGTAAAGCCATCTCCAACTAAAACTGTGAAACCTACAAAATCATCAACCTGTAAACCACGTCTCATGACTAAACCCTCATCAATGAAATTATTCGTGGCTCCACTATCCACCAAACATGTAACTTGCTATCCATTCATAACTCCTTTCACACGAAAGGCATGATACCTAGGAACTCCAGAAAGGGAAGCAATAGTCACTGAACCTGTACCACCTGTATCAAGCTCCAATGTAGGCTGTGTATGATCATCATCATATGTATCTCTCTTCATCTGAAACCACCTCTATAAGATGTGCCTTGCCTTTCCCAAGGCAACGATGTCCTGGTTCCCATGGTTGCTTGCAAGAAAAGCATAATTTCTTCCTTCTCAACTCATCTCTCTCCATGGAAAAAGGATTAGAAGTAGGCTGCTGAAATGTTTTCTTTTGATTTGAACTTGAGCCCTTAAAGAAACTTTTCTTTTGAGTGAATGTAGAACTAATATCAAAGTCAAGTGCTAACTCAATAGCCTCCTCAAGTGTAGTCAGTTTGTGCACCTTGACCCTTGATCCTATCATTCAATCTCTCGAAAAACAACATAGTGATTCTCCTATCTGTCAAGTTAGGAACCATAACCGCAATCTTCTGAAATTCATTAACATATGCATCTACTCTACCACTCTATTTTAACTGTGCAAGCTCACGGTAGTAGACCTCAACATCCTTGTGGTCAAACCTAGTAATGAGTTTATTCACAAACTCATCATATGAAATGAGCCTATTGTGATGTTGTGAAACAAGTCCATGATGCCACCAATCATATGCTAATCCCTCCAAATGCATAGTAGCAAAATGTATAGCCTTTTCCTCACTCATGGACTTGAGTGTAAGAAAAGTATCCAACTTATTCACCCATGCTCTAGCACTTAGCTTACCACTGCCATCAAAACTTGGGAAAGGAATTTTGTTCAATGCATCCTTATACTCCTTCAATTGTGTAGGTTGTTGTGCTCTTCTTTGCCTTGGACGATCAACTCTGCCTCTTTGTCGTTCCCGCTTTTGACTCATGTAGTTGTTGAAGCTGATCTTATTCCTTACATGCTCAGGAAGTGAATCAAACTCATCAAACAAAGCTATCAAATCTTCACCAAATGGGGTCTCCTCTTCCTCAACTTGTGGCTACTCAACTACCTCTTCTTCTCTAGGAAGAAAGTAGGCTGCATAGGTCTCTCAACTGTAGGTGTGTGTGTTCTCCTTGCACGAGGTGATCCTACATTGCTACCAACACCTGTATTATCCTGATTATTCTGATTAGCATGATTGTTGTTATTCCTGTTATTCATCAAAGCCTGAAACATCCTCTGAATATTCTCATTTGTCTCACGATCTTGTTCTGCCATATTTCTCTGATTATCAACCATCTCTCTCAACATATTATCCCAATCATCCTGCGGATTACATTGCCTCTTGTCTCCCATTGCACCTGGTCTTCTTCGATAATGATACGGCAAAGGATCAATGTAGTAGCTCATAACCCATAGGATGGCAGGATCCAAGCTCTGATACCACTATAAAATACCCTACTTAGTTTGACTGAAAATTTTGCCTCAATTTCACTTCAACAATCAACATCTAAATGCGAAACAATATCAATAGACATAAGAACAATGGAATGCCAAATCTCCAATGCTTGATTATTACTTCAATGATGATGAATACAAATGCTTATTGGCTGTTCATTATGACAGTCTGGGACTGTTTCATATCAGACCTTAATACATACACAAAATGTGAACCAAATTACATCAAAACTCTAGATCATCAATGTCAATCCTATGAAGAATGATCAACATAACAACTCAGCTCAGTTATAGCTTTGTATGAGCTCAAAACATGTCTGATATCACTGTGTAATCTGCTGTTATGAATGTTGATAGCACTGTATTTACCCAGCAATGAGAATGACAACAAAATGACATCAAAACCCTCCTCCAATACCAAGCGATAGACTCCTAGAGATGAGTGATTGGGCTGAGAAGATCACCAAAGGCTTCAATGCAACAAATGTCTTCCAATATTGATGATATCTCCTTTGAATCAGACCTGTAGTTGTCATATACTCGCCCAGATTTCACTATATGAACAAGATAGTGCTAAAAGATGCTTTCCAAGGCTAGCGATTACTCCCAAATGCTAGTGATTTGACCTTGCGATGCTTGCATGTCTTCCAAACTCCAAATCCTTCAATGAAACCAAGTCTAAGAACCCTGAAAATGCATTACCAGTTCACTGTCATAAAATCACAACTTCATATATTATCAATGTCACACAAAATAGCTCTCTAATGAAGGTCGACCACCTTGGTAGTCTTTCAATATAATCAAGAGCTTCAAATAGCATAGCAATCTTCTTCAAACTCCTCAAAATAAACCTGCAATTCAAACAACATGATGAAATCCTTCATGAAATCATCTCACACAAGGATATGGGATCATCTCCATATCACATCAAGGAATCATCTCCTTGACAATATACTGAAAATATGCAATTTCCAACCAAATGCAAATAATAAGAAAACTTACCAAGGGAATCAATAGGTCCAAATTGATAGTGAAAGGCTCTATTTATCCTCCTCCAATCTTGGTTGACCCAATTAGCTCTAATTTGCAAATGATTTGAAGTCCACCAATTAAATGCCTTTCATTTGAACAATTTTAGATGCATTGGATCAATGAGAAAAAATCATTTAAAATCCTCCTTGATTTTATTGAATGCTTTCACCTCTAATTTCGCACGCCATGAGCTATAACAAACTCTTTGCAATTTTAAATGAATTCTTCCTTGAGCGACGGCCATGAGGAAATAATATTTTATTAAAAAAATCTCTTCTCCTTGGCTGGGCGGCGATTCCACATCAGCAAACCAATTTTATTTAATAAAATTCCACCTCATGCATAGGCGTCGATCCCCCCTCTAGCCGATGGCACATTAAGCAATGACAAATATACCTTATCCTTTGGAGCGAATTTGCCTTGGGCATTGAAATGCTTATTTTATTATTTTTAAACCTCCTTCCAATGCACCTAGCACATGATCCAATGACAACATTTGAAATTAACTCTTTTCCATTTGGACATTAGCACAAAGCTCTATACCAATCCATCTTCTCCTCATGCATTGGCATCAAACTCAATGCTATTAGCCTTATCCTCATGCGTTGGCACAATAGACTATGGAAATCACGTTATCTTAGGCATTGGAATTCTAGAGCAAATAGATATTTGAAAATGCAATTATAGATTGACATTTTCCTTGTCCACTTGGCACCAATCGATCCAACCAATGAAATGGTGAAAACACAATTTGAATATTGCATTTTCCATTAACCACAAACACTATATTTTGGCTAAATAAATAATATCTCCAAAAATGCTAAGCCAAAATGAAATTCATTACCTCACCATGTGTATTAGACTACGGGAATGATGAATTGGCTAATCAATAACTCCATGTGAGATCACTCTGGAAATAGGGACATGATAGTCCTCCCTTCCCGGGATTGCTTGTCCACAAGCAATCGAAGAATAGGATGCTGCAAAATTTGCTCTCCTTCCCAAGTAGCATCCTCCAATGGCCATCCTCTCCATCGAACTAAATACTCTCTAATGACTCGGCTACGCAACGTGCACTCCCTCATATCAACAATGTTGTCAAGCTCCAATATCAACATGCCCTCTTCATCAAGAGGTGGAAGATCGGGAGAAGAAACCACATGTTGTCCCAATGCCTTTTTGAGGCATGACACATGAAACACATTATGTATATGGCTCCCTGCTGGCAACTCATGCTCATATGCAGCCTTGCCAACTCTTCTCACTATCCTGTATGGACCATAAAATCTCGACTTGAGCTTTTCTGCACCACTCTTCTTCTAAGTACTCTGCCTGTATGGCTGTAGGCGCAAAAAGACCAAATCATCTGCATCAAATGTCCTCTCAATCCTATGCCTATCCGCATAAATCTTCTGCCGATTATGTGCCTGCTAAATATTATCCTTAAGAATCCTAAGGATGTCCTGTGTATCCTGCATCAACTCATTAGCTCGAGGAGCTCTACTATCATGAAATGCCAAATCCACAAAAGAGTGCATCATATCCATACAATGCCCTGAATGGAGACATGCCAATAGACATGTCATAGGTGGTATTATAGCAATACTCACCAAGATACAACCACCTAATCCAAGCACACTGATGCCCCGCAACATAATTGCGAAGATAACCCTCAACCCACTTATTCACAATCTTTGTCTATCCATCAGTCTAAGGGTGATAACTATTGCTCAGTGTCAACTCTGTACCTGCAAGTTGGAATAGCTCACGCCAAAACATGTTGATGAATCTACTATCCCGATCACTAACAATGGTCTTTGGAAGGCCATGCAAGGGAAACACCTCTCGAAAGAATAACTCTGCAAACTACAATGCTGAATAGTCCACTGCAATAGGATAGAAATGTGCATATTTGGTTAGTCTATTAACAACCACATATATGCAATCCTTACCATGTACCTTCGGAAGACCTGTGATGAAATCCATCGAGATACTTTCCCACTTCTACTCAGGAATAGGCAATAGCTGAAGCAGACGGGCGGGAAAAGTATGCTCGAACTTGTTTTGCTGACAAGTCAAACACTCTCTAACATGTTGCAACACATCATCCTTGAGACCCTTCCATGAGAATCTCTCTCATATCAGTCTATAGGTTTTGAAAAAACTTCGAAGCCCTGCTAGAGGTGTGTCATGAATGGCTCTCAATATCTGTTGCTTAAGCTTTGACTCAAGTACTAAGAAAATCCTGTCCTTATAATATATCACATCGTCAACAACCTTATATCTATCATCTTGAATCAAACCATCCATGATCTTGCATGCAAAAGTAGACTTGGAATACTCAACTAAAAGTTGAGATTTCCAATCAACTGAAATCTCACTCAAAGAGCAAATAGTAGGTCTCCTAGAAAGTGCATCCACTACAATGTTCTTTCCCTTCACAAATTGGATGTCAAAATCATATGCATGTATCTTAGAGACCCATTTTTGTTGCGTCTTGTTCAAATCCTTTTGCTCCAAGAAGTATTTCAAGCTATTGTGGTCGGTCCTCACCACAAACTTCGCACCTACCAAGTACTAACGAAACTTTGCCAAAGCATGCATTATGGCAAGCATCTCCTTGTCATAGGTGGAATATAGGCGCTCCACATCCCTCAATTTCCTGCTCGCAAATGCAATGGGATGTCTATTTTGTATCAATACAACCCCAATACCATCTCTGATGCATCACTCAAGTACAAAGGACTGTGTAAAATTTGGTACTGCTAACACTAGAGTAGTACTCATCACCTCCCACTCAGACTCACACTCTTGTGGTCTACCTGGAGGAATGTCACCAAATACCTTGTTGTGCTTATCCAATACAAATTGGATGTCTATATGATTCTCACCACTAGAAGAAGATTTAAAAGAAATAGAAACTTGGGCTGCCCATGTAATGTCATCATGTCGCATCAAAGTCTCCATATGCCTAGCTAAAACAACTCTAGGACTTCCATCTAAAAGTGCCCTCAATACAACCTTTCTCCCATCATGAATAAACTCCAGTTCCGTCTTCTGAAAGTCCTGAATGTAGCGGCCAAGAGACTGAAGCCACTGGACTCCCAAAACAATATTTGTCCAAGTCCAACCATATACAAATCATCTGTCAATGTGTAGTCTCCCATCTGTATGCTAAGTTGTGGTACCTTCTTCTGACAACGCATGGTAAAGCCATCTGCAACTGCAACTATGAAACCTGCAAAATCCTCAGCCTATAAACCACGTCTCATGACTAAACCCTCATCAATGAAATTATGCGTGGCTCCACTATCCACCAAACATGTAACTCGTTGTCCCTTAATAACTCCTTTCACCCGAAAGGCACGATACCTAGGAACTCCAGAAAGGGAAGCAATAGTGACTGAACCTGTACCACCTATATCAAGCTCCAATGTAGGCTGTGTATGATCATCATCATGTTCTGAACTTGTATCATATGTGTATCACTCTCTTCATTTGAAACCACCTCTATAAGATGTGCCTTGCCTTTCCCAAGGCAACAATGTCCTGGTTCCCATGGTTACTTGCAAGAAAAGCATAACTTCTTCTCAATTCATCTCTCTCCATGGAAGAAGGATTAGAAGTAGGCTACTGAAATGTTTTCTTTTGATTTGAACTTGAGCCCTTAAAGAAAATTTTCTTTTGAGTGAATGTAGAAGTAGTATCCAAGTCAAGTGCTAACTCGATAGCCTCCTCAAGTGTAGTCGGTTTGTGCACCTTGACCAAACCCTTGATCCTCTTATTCAATCCCTCAACAAACAACATAGTGATTCTCCTATCTGTCATGGCAGGAACCATAACCGCAATCTTCTGAAATTCATTAACATATGCATCTACTCTACCACTCTATTTTAACTGTACAAGCTTGCGGTAGTAGACCTCAACATCCTTGCGGTCAAACCTAGTAATGAGTTTAATCACAAACTCATCATATGAAGTGATCCTATTGTGATGTTGTGAAACAAGTCCATGATGCCACCAATCATATGCTAATCCCTCCAAATGCATAGTAGTAAAATGTATAGCCTTTTCCTCACTCATGGGCTTGAGTGTAAGAAAAGTATCCAACTTATTCACGCATGCTCTAGCACTTAACTTACCACTGCCATCAAAACTTCGGAGAGGAATTTTATTCAATGCATCCTTATACTCCTTCAGGTGTGTAGGTTGTTGTGCTCTTCTTTGCCTTGGACAATCACTCTACCTCTTTGTCATTCTTGCTTTTGACTCATGTAGTTGTTGAAGCTGACCCTATTCCTTACATGCTCAGGAAATGAATCATACTCATCAACCAAAACTATCAAATCTTCACCAAACGGGGTCTCCTCTTCCTTAATTTGTTGCTCCTCAACTACCTCTTCTTCTCTAGGAAGAAAAGTAGGCTGCATAGGTCTCTCAACTGTAGGTGTGCGTGTTCTCCTTGCACGAGGTGATCCTACATTGCTACCAACACCTGTATTATCCTGATTATTCTGATTAGCATGATTGTTGTTATTCCTATTATTCATCAAAGCCTAAAACATCCTCTAAATATTCTCATTTGTCTCACGCTGTTGTTCTCCCATATTTCTCTGATTATCAACCATCTCTCTCAACATATTATCCCAATCATCCTACGGATTACCTTGCCTCCTGTCTCCCATTGTACCTGGTCATTTTCGATAATGATGCGACAAAAGATCAATGTAGTAGCTCATAACGCATAGGCTAGAAGGATCCAAGCTCTGATACCACTGTAAAATACCATACTTAGTTTGACTGAAATTTTTGCCTCAATTTCACTTCAACAATCAACATCTAAATGCAAAACAATATCAATAGACATAAGAACAATAGAATGCCAAATCTCCAATTCTTGATTATTCCTTCAATGGTGATGAATACAAATGCTTATTGGCTGTTCATTATGGCAATCTGGGACTGTTTCATATCAGACCCTAATACATACACAAAATGTGAACCAAATTACATCAAAACTCTAGATCATCAAAGTCAATCCTATGAAGAATGATCAACATAACAACCCAGCTCAGTTATAGCTTTGTATGAGCTCAGAACATGTCTGATATCACTGTGTAATCTGTTGTTATGAATGCTGATATCACTGTATTTACCCAGCAATGAGAATGACAACAAAATGACATCAAAACCCTCCTCCAGTACCAAGCGATAGAATCCTAGAGATGGGCGATTGGGCTAAGAAGATCACCAAAGGCTTCAATGCAACAAATGTCTTCAAATATTGATGATATCTCCTCTGAATCAGACCTATAGCTGTCATATACTCGCCCAGATTTCACTAAATGAACAAGATAGTGCCAAAAGATGCTTTCCAAGGCTAGCGATTACTCCCAAATGCTAGAGATTTGACCTTGCGATGCTTGCATGTCTTCCAAACTCCAAATCCTTCAATTAAACCAAGTCTAAGAACCCTGAAAATGCATTACCAGTTCGCTGTCATAAAATCAGAACTTCATATATTATCAATGTCAAACAAAATAGCTCTCTAATGAAGGTCGACTACCTTGGTAGTCTTTCAATATGATCAAGAGCTTCAAATACAATAGCAATCTCCTTCAAACTCCTCAAAATAAACCTACAATTCAAACAACATGATGAAATCCTTCATGCAATCGTCTCACACAAGGATATGGTATCATCTCCATATCACATCAAGGGATCATCTCCTTGACAATTTACTGAAAATATGCAATTTCCAGCCAAATGCAAATAATAAGAAAACTTACCAAGGGAATCAATAGGTCCAAATTGATAGTGAAAGGCTCTATTTAGCCTCCTCCAAGCTTGGTTGACCCAATTAGCTCTAATTTGCAAATCATTTGAAGTCCACCAATGAAATGTTTTTCATTTGAACAATTTTAAATGCATTGGATCAATGAGAAACAATCATTTAAAATCCTCCTTGATCTTATTGAACGCTTTCACATCTAATTTCCCATGCCATGAGCTATAACAAACTCTTTGCAATTTTAAATGAATTCCTCGTTGAGCAGCAGCCATGAGGAAATAATATTTTATTAAAAAAATCTCTTCTCCTTGGTTGGGCAGCGATTCCATATCAACAAACCAATTTTATTTAATAAAATTCCACCTCATGCATAGGCCTCGATCCTCCCTCTAGCCGTTGCCACATTAAGCAATGAAAAATATACCTTATCCTTTGGAGCGAATTTGCCTTGGGCATTGAAATGCTTATTTTATTATTTTTAAACCTCCTTCCAATGCACCTAGCACATGATCCAATGACAACATTTGAAATTACCTCTTTTCCATTTGGACGTTGGCACAAAGCTCTATATCAATCCATCTTCTCCTCATGTGTTTGCATCAAACTCAATGCTATTAGCATTATCCTCATGCGTTGGCACAATAGACTATGGAAATCACGTTATCTTAGGTGTCGGAATTCTAGAGCAAATAGATTGTAATAACCTGCACCTGTTGTTCTTTTGATTCATCTTTTTTTTTTAATGATATATTTTTTAGTTTTTTCTGTGATCTTTCAGAACTAGATAGAAAATGCAGAAGGGGGTTTTCGTTTTCTTGAAGTGTGTATGTCAGAATACAAGGAATATAGCATACAACTGAAAACCCAGAAAAACGATAACAAATATGAATTAAATAATGAAGACCCAGTTCATAGAATGGCATAAAATGAATAACCATCACATAGCCATGTCAAAATAAGCATCTTCATATTTCTGTTGTTGACGGACCAACAGCATGACAATGGAGTTTGCATTGAAAGTATCAGCAAATGCAAGGAAACAATCTACAACTATCAGCATAGACCCTTAGGTCAAAAACAACCACTAAGCAAGGAAGAACAGCCCCAATAAACTCCAAACGGCTGCTCCAAGAAGTACGGCCAACACATGAAGTGGTACGGCCTACACATGAAGAGGTACGGCCAGCAAAATGAAGTACGGCCAGCAATGAAGAAATAGCAGTCCCAACCCTTCTCAAATCTGCAATTCAATCCGTCACTAATACTCTTCTTCAGCTGCAACAAAACTGCAATAAGATATATCTTGTTATCTCCATCTCCGTCAATGGTGGTATCAAAATGAAGCTCAAATACAGCCACTGAGTATGGCTGCTCCAAAATCCCCTTGGGTGATCTTTCACACCTGCGGAAGATTGCTACCAATGGTGGTTTCCGTCACCAAAAGCCCTCACTAGAAGAAATCCCCCAAACCCTCATTTGCAAAGCAAATAGAAGCATAAAATGTAATATCAATAATCCATAACTTTTCCCACTCTTTGCCTTTTTATAACTCCACAAGTGGGTCGACCCATATGAGAGGGAATTGTTATTTTTAAATTTGTTTTTTATTCCTCAAAGGGGCACCCAAATCCCTTAGTGACTTATTTTTGCATTTTTCCTTATTTCTCCAAAGTCACCGACATTAATTAATTAAAGTCCAAATATAATAATAAAGTATAACTTACGAACTTTAATATGAAAGCCCAAACGGTCACAGAATTCCATGAGTTATAGACCGTTGGAAAAATCTCGGCGAAACGCTCCATCTCCAATAAAGAGTTTCCCAAAATAGCCAACTTTGCGACTTACTAAAAATAATAAGTCCCAGCCAGAATGTCAGAAACCGACCAAACGAACTCCCAGAGTTCCCTAACCACTTTGGTTAGTCTACGGGAACCAAGTATAGACTAACTCACTAGAAAAAGGGGACATTATAGTCCGCCCTCCCCAAGATTGCTTGCCTCAAGCAATCTCAAATCTGGATGCAACAAGATTTGCTCACTCTCCCATGTAGCATCCTCTACCGGCAGGTTCTTCCACTTCACCAAATATTCCCTGATGACTCTTTTCCTCAATGTACGTTCCCTTGTGTCAATGATGGCCTCAGGTATCAAAACCAACTTCCCCTCTTCATCAAGAGGAGGCAACTTTGTAGAAGGTATCACATTGTGCCCTAGTGCCTTTTTGAGGCGTGACACATGGAAGACATTATGAACTCTGCTCTCTGCCGACAATTCTAACTCATAAGCCACCTCTCCAACCCTCCTGGAGATCCTGAATGGACCATAATACCGTGGCTTTAACTTCTCAGCACCACTCCTCTTAAGAGTAGATAGTCTGTATGGCTGCAACATAAGGTACACCATATCACCCACCTCAAAAGAACGCTCAACCCTGTGTTGGTCTGCATACTACTTCTGCTGATTCTGCGCCTTCTGAATGTTCTCTTTCAAAGACCTCACGATGTCCTGACTCTCCTGCAAGAGGTCTTTAGCCTTCGGTACTTTGTTGTCTCCAAACAATAGATCCAAGAAACTGGGAGCCTCGTACCCATAAAGTGTCGTAAATGGTGTCATCTGGCTAGACATGTGGTAAGTGGTATTATAACAATACTCTCCCAAGAGAAGCCACTTGACCCACGCCTTCTGCTGCCCGGCTATGTAATTCCTGAGGTATCCCTCCACCCACTTATTAACTATCTCTGTCTGTCCATCAATCTGGGGGTGGTAACTCGTGCTGGGGGTGAGCTCGGTCCCTGTCAACCTGAAAAGCTCCTGCCAAAAATTGCTTAGGAACCTGCTGTCCCTATCACTCACAATACTCCTAGGCAATCCGTGAAGTCGGAACACCTCTCTGAAGAATAAATCAGCAACCTGAGCTGCTGTATAAGTGGCTGAAATGGCAAAGAAATGGGCAAACTTTGTCAACCTGTCAACCACCACAAAGATGCAGTCCCTGTCTTGGGCTTTCGGCAAGCCAGTAATGAAGTCCATCGATATACAATCCCACTTCCTCTCAGGAATGGGTAAGGGCTGCAATAATCCTCCTGGGTAGGAGTGCTCATGTTTGTTCTGTTGGCATACTGGACACTCCCGCACATACTTCTATACTTCTAACTTGAGGCCTTTCCAAGCAAACCTCTCTCTAACCTACCTGTAGGTCTTGTAGAATCCTGGATACCCAGCCATAGGCAAGTCATGGAAAGCTCTCAAGATCTTCTGCTTCATAGCAGAAGCTGGCACCAAAAATATCCTCCCCTTGTAAATGATCAAGTCATTTACAATAGTGTACCTGTCATCACGGTTAGTGCCATCCATAATCCCAGAGGCCCACTTATCCTTTGCATATTTTGCAGTGATCATATCTCTCCAGTCCTCTGCAATCTCTCCTAAGGCACACAAGTGTGGTCTCCTGGATAAAGCGTCAGCAACCATATTCTTCTTCCCTTTGACAAAAACAATGTCGAAGTCATATGCCTGCAGCTTGCTAACCCACTTTTGTTGTCGGTCATTTAGGTCCTTCTGACTAAGGAAATGTTTCAAGCTATTGTGATCAGATTTAACAATGAATTTCCCTCCAACCAAATACTGCCTGAATTTAGCCAATGCATGCATGATAGCTAACATCTCCTTATCGTAGATACTATAGCTCCTCTCAGGGCCCCTCAACTTTTGGCTCTCAAAAGCAATAGGGTGTTTGTCCTGCATCAACACCGCACCTATGCCTTCCCCAGAGGCATCACACTGAAGCTCAAACGGCTTCAAAAAATCAGGAATGGCCAAAACTGGACAAGTGCTCATCACCTCCTTAAACTTGTCGAAACACTGCTGAGCACCATCTGACCAAACGAAAGCTCCCTTTCGTGTCAAATCTATGAGTGGGGCTGCTGTATGAGAAAATCCCTTTACGAACCTACGGTAGAATCCACAAAGGCCAAAGAACCCCTTGAGCTAAGAGAGATTCTTGGGTGGTGGCCAGTCAACTATAGCTCGGATCTTCTCCGGATCCACACGGACACCCTCTGCACTAATGATGTGTCACAAATACAGCAACTCCGTCATGCCAAACTCGCATTTAGACATTTTTGCATATAGGGACTCCTGCTCAAGTATACCCAACACAATATCTAGATGTCTCAAATGGACCTCCCAAGTCCTGCTGAATATAAGTATGTCATCGAAAAATATGAGTACAAACTTCCGCAACTATTCTCTGAAGACCTTATTCATACAAGACTGGAAAGTGGCAGTTGCATCGGTTAAGCCGAAAGGCATAACTAGAAACTCAAAGTGCCCATAGTGACACCTAAACACTGTCTTCTCCACATCCTCCTCACGTACCCGAATTTGATGGTACCCTGACCTCAAGTCTATCTTGGAGAAGAAACATGCACCATGCAGCTCGTCGATAAGCTCATCAATCCTGGGGATGGGGTACCTGTTCTTAATAGTTTTTTTGTTCGGTTCCCTATAATCAATACACATCCTGAGTGTTCCATCCTTCTTCTTGACCAGAACAACAGAAGAAGCAAAAGGACTCTTACTAGGCCTAATGTGACCCATCTTGAGAAGCTCTTGAATAGCCTTCTCAATCTCATCCTTGTATCTCTTAGGATGTCTGTAGGGAATAGTGATAACTGGTTTGGCCCCCTGGTCCATCTCTATAACATGCTCAAAACCCCTGTCTGGAGGTCTACCTGGAGGTATATCACTAAACACTTTGGAGTGCTTAGTTAGTACTGACTGAATCTCCACTGGATAATCCTGTTTTTGTTGTTTCAGTGCCTCTAGCATCACAAGAATCTCAGCTATCCACTGCACCTGGTCATGCCGCAGTATCCTCTCCATCCTCCGAATAGACACTGCTCTTAAACCCCCATCGGGCATTCCCCTCAAAATATGTTTCTGACCATCTACTTCAAACTTCATCTCCATGGTCCTCGGGTTGAGGGAAAATTCACCTATCATGTGTAGCCACTTCATTCCTAGGACTACATCCATGTCACCCATACCGACCACATAGTATTCAGCTTGGAACTCATAGTTATTTAACTTGATGGTTAAATTAGGGATCCTTCGTTTGCAAATAATGACAAACCCGTCTGCAACTTTGACTTTGAATCCCTCGAACTCTTCTGTTTTGAGTCCCCTTCGTGCCACAAGCCCCTCATCAATGAAGTTGTGGGTGGCACCTGTATCTAGCAAAGTGGTCACTCTCTGTCCCTCCAATACTCCCCGTATTCTGAAGGAACCCTCTTTCTGAATAGCAGAGATATGTGCTGTCGGAATGTCCTCATCATGCACGTCCTGTACAATCTGCACCATATTCTCTACATCACTATCCTCCCTATCACTCTGCTGCCCTAATTGCTCTGAAGCTGTCTCCTCAACAGAATAATACTCCAATTGTTTTGCTTGCCCCTTCATTGGGCACCTGTGGTTAGGATCCCATGGTTCTTTGCATTTGAAGCATAGTCTCTTCCTCCTGTATTCATTCAATGCATCATCATCTAATCGAGGCCTTGGTTTCCTCTGTGGGCAAGTGTCTCGCTGCAGAACCAGCATTTTGTCTCTTCGTGGAGAAAACGGTTTGGAGACAAACTGTTTCCTAGGCACTGCAAACTCCATACTACGTGCCTTCTTGATAGTTTCCTGAAGTGAAGGTGGATCGAATGCCTTAACCCAACCCTTAAGTGGTTCCATTAGTCCTTCCATGAACAAAACTACAAGTCTCCTCTCCGATATGCTGGGAACCATCACACTGATTCTTTGGAAATCTGAAATATATCCCTCAAGTGACCCATATTGCTTCAACTGCACCAGCTCTCCGAACTGCAACTCTAGGTCCTTGGTATCGAACCTCTCGATGAGTCTGTTAGTGAACTCATCGTATGTGGTGATAAGGCTGTGGCCCAAGGTGACCAACCCATGGTACCACCACTCGTGTGCTAACCCATCTAAATGAATAGTGACAAAGTTAAGTGCCTCATCCTCCGGCATCGGCTTAAGTGTCAGGTAGTTATCCAACTTCTGCACCCAAGCTCTGGCTAAAATCTTGCCACTTCCGTCAAATCGGTCCATAGGGACTTTGCTCAATGCATGCTAGTAGTCCCGGTTAGCTCTGTTAGCTCTGTGATCTCCTCAACCCATCATAAATCCCCTTTGTCTCTTCTGATTCATAAACTGGTTGAATGTCAACATCTCTCTGATGTTAGGAGCCAATGTCATGTACTCTGCATGCTGTATCTGAACATCATCCGTCATGGGAAGCTGAAACTCTGGTTCCTGCTGAACCACTGCCTCCTCTCTACGCGGAAAAGTCGATTGTAAGGTCTAGTAACCAATCCTGGGGTAACCCTGGTGTTATTAATACCACTCTAACCTGCGTGTCCACTACCCTGTCCCGCATGTCCACCACCTTGTCCTGCATATCCACTGCCCTGTCCTGCATGTCTGTGGTGACCCTCATTGGAGCCACTGATCTCACCTCCGGGTGTGGTATTGGTGTGAACTACTGGAATCCCTTGGCTAAACTTCCCAAGGAGCTGGGACATCATATCGAGCATAATATCGAACTTCCTCTCTGCTTTGGCACCAGGATTCTCAGGTTGGTCAGCTCCTCTATCCCCCATACTACCTGTTATGCTATCACTCCCGCTGGAAGAGTTCCTGTGTATACCCAATATACCTAAAACTGTTTCACCTTCTGGAATGTCTGGTGGATGCCAATGTGGAGTGGGTCGAGTGTAAACTCTTCTTTCGTCACTCATATAAACTGATCAACACAGGCTGGCAAGATGCACCAGCTTTGATACCACTGTAATAACCTGCACCTGTTGTTCTTTTGATTTATCTTTTTTTTTAATGATATATTTTTTAGTTTTTTCTGTGATCTTTCAGAACTAGATAGAAAATGCAGAAGGGGGTTTTCGTTTTCTTGAAGTGTGTATGTCAGAATACAAGGAATATAGCATACAACTGAAAACCCAGAAAAACTATAACAGATATGAATTAAATAATGAAGACCCAGTTCATAGAATGGCATAAAATGAATAACCATCACATACCCATGTCAAAATAAGCATCTTCATATTTCTGTTGTTGACGGACCAACAACATGACAATGGAGTTTGCATTGAAAGTATCAGCAAATGCAAGGAAACAATCTACAACTATCAGCATAGACCCTTAGGTCAAAAACAACCACTAAGCAAAGAAGAACAGCCCCAATAAACTCCAAACAGCTGCTCCAAGAAGTACGGCCAACATATGAAGTGGTACGGCCTACACATGAAGAGGTACGGCCAGCAAAATGAAGTACGGCCAGCAATGAAGAAATGGCAGTCCCAACCCTTCTCAAATCTGCAATACAATCTGTCACTAATACACTTCTTCAACTGCAACAAAACTGCAATAAGATATATCTAGTTATCTCCATCTCCGTCAATAGTGGTATCAAAATGAAGCTCAAATACAGCCACTAAGTATAGCTGCTCCAAAATCCCCTTAGGTGATCTTTCACACCTGCGGAAGATTGCTACCAATAGTGGTTTCCGTCACCAAAAGCCCTGGCTGGAAGAAATCCCCCAAACCCTCATTTGCAGAGCAAATAGAAGCATAAAATGTAATATCAATAATCCATAACTTTTCCCACTCTTTGCCTTTTTATAACTCCACAAGTGGGTCGACCCATATGAGAGGGAATTGTTATTTTTAAATTTGCTCTTTATTCCTCAAAGGGGCACCCAAATCCCTTAGTGACTTATTTTTGCATTTTTCCTTATTTCTCCAAAGTCACCGACATTAATTAATTAAAGTCCAAATATAATAATAAAGTATAACTTACGGACTTTAATATGAAAGCCCAAACAGTCACAGAATCCCATGAGTTATAGACCATTGGAAAGATCTCGGTGAAACGCTCCATCTCCAATAAAGAGTTTCCCAAAATAGCCAATTTCGCGACTTACTAAAAATAGTAAGTCCCAGCCAGAATGTCAAAAACTGACCAAACGAACTCCCAGAGTTCCCTAACCACTTTGGTTAGTCTACGGAAACCAAGTATAGACTAACTCACTAGAAAAAGGGGACATTACATAGATATTTGAAAATGCAATTTAAGATTGACATTTTCCTTGTCCACTTGGCACCAATCGATCCAATCAATGAAATGATGAAAACACAATTTGAATATTGCATTTTCCATTAACCACAAACACTATATTTTGGCTAAATAAATAATATCTCCAAAAATGCTACGCCAAAATGAAAATCATTCCCTCACCATGTGTATTAGCCTACGGGAATGGTGAATAGGCTAATCAATAACATGCTTAATTATCAAAATGATAATGATTCATTTATGTTTACCCTGATTTGGATAATCATGATTTAATCTAATTCTTGATTAAGATGAATAATTATGTTAATTTTTTTGAGCATTATGGAATGTGATGTTACATGCCATTTGGCACCATGGAGGACGAATTGCAGATCTGAGCAATCCTATTGGCAGGTCGTGGGATTAAAGTCAAAGTTTATGGTATCATTTGTGGCTAACATTGTCTAGGGTTTAGGTGCTTTCATTGTGGAGAGTTCGTGGAATACAAGGCGCCTTTCAAACTTGGTTTGGCATCAGCATTTTATCATATCAAACCTCAGCAAATTCTATATCAGTCATCTATTTGTTTTGTATGGTTTCATATTGTGCCTAGAAGAAGTGTTATTCAATCGAGTATGTTGTAAACAAATTCAATATTCAAATCTTTAATTTGAATAGGCTTTGCAAACACTTTCTATAGGTTTAATCAGTTTGATATCCTCTGTATCAGAACTGATTATCAGTGTAATCAATCAGTGTAATCAGACCTGTAACAGAAATTAATAAAGTATGATTGGGTGTTGAATCATTGATATTTGTTTATACAAGTATTTGGTTGTCTTTGTAGATGTATTGGCATTGAATATCATTCAAACAAACATCACAAAACAAACATACACTCAGAAATCAGAACTCAGTCACCTTACATGACAAGTGTGACAAAATGTCAAACCATTCAAACTGAAAATTCAGGGCAGAACTACTAAGGGTTCTTACACACCAACCCATAAAGTCACTTTATAATATCTAATAACACGAAGTTAAATATCTAATTTTACTTTACAATATTAGCGTTAATTAAATAACCCCCAAGATAAATACCTAACGGTCTCTGAATGGAAGGACCAACCCTGTGGGAGTGAAACCACTGCCACATGAAAAAGTCAGTGCCGACACAGAGACTTACTAAAAGTAGGCACAGGCTCCTAAAAAGGTAGAACATCGACCAAATGTCCAAAACGGTATCCGAAAGTGTCATTGCAAACCTCGCTGCCATCTGAGCCCAAATCCAACCAAAGAATAGCCACATAAGCATCCCACGTGTCTCTAAAAACTGTGGAGGTCCCTATCCCTTCAGTGTTAACCTACAAAAACCCAAGTAATAGGCCAACTCTCAATCGAACTGTCGGAGCTTAGGCAGGGGACATTACACCTGATTACTCACAACCTTTTCAATTTATCTCTTTTTGTCATGTCCCTATACTAGTGATTTATAATTGAATCGTTCATTGTAAATTGAATATGTTTATTTAAATAATAAATTAACCTTATATAAATTAATATAATTAAAATATAATATATAATATATTTATTTAAATTATATTATTAAATATAATTATTAATATAAATATAAATATTAATAATTTAAATATTATTATAATCATTTGTTATAATAATATAATACTATAAATATAATATAAATATAAATATAAAAATAAATATAACTAACAAATATAAATATTTAAATATATCATAAATATATATATAATTATAAAGGTAATCTAAGTCTTAGACCCAGCAGATATATTCTACAAAGAAATATAAGGAAATTTAAATAAACCAATATATGCTGACCGATCTTCATTAGTAAATAAATATTAATAAAAGACTTACATTAATATAAGGCAGCAAATAATGGGGCGCTAGTATATAAAAGATACGGTTGTCTTATTCAACAGATGCCTTATGAAGAGGTGCGGATTATGTGGAGGATTAATAAGCAGCGATGGATAATTAAAAAATAAGTCATTAAGGATATGAAACAGCATGAACACAATAAGGCAACGAATGTATTAAGCTGTGTTTTGAAAGACCCTACGAATTGTAGGTCAGACAAAAAGACCAGCGATCATATAAAGGAAGAGATACCAACAGAAAATAAAAGTATTAGTTATAAAAGATAGCGATCAGTTTATGTTTTGGCGTATATTTGTTATGTCATTACAAGGGAAAAATTAGCATTGTAAAGGGCAGAAATTAATATCTTTAAAAGCTGCGATTAGAGGCAGCAGTATATGAAAGGGTGCATACTTAGAGTTGTATCCCTTGAATCATATAAAAGGAGTGAAGAAAAAGAATTCCAATTCCATACATCATCAAGCATTTTAAAATATCAATCAATACACAATTAAAATACAGTCCAAGCAAGCATTCGAAAATCAATCAGCAAGCACTTCAGATATAAATCATCCCATCATTCATAAGCAAGCATACAAATCATTCTAGACAGCAATACAAGTTGATATACACATATATATATCTCAGCAATCTTAATAAGAGGAACAACCATTTCATATTCTTTTGTCCAGCCACTATTGGTAGATATTATTATTAATACTTAGTTCCTATTATAGGAACAATAGCAATTAAAGGAGGAATTTCAGATTCCCTATAATAGCCTTGTAAGAAATCAAGGTATTCACTATAATGGTGATCGTAGGATCACTTGTACATCTTTAAGGAGAGCAAATCTACGAATCAGTATGACATTTCTAACTTATATATCTATCTATGCTTATATAACGATACTTAGTCTTGCCCATGATATACGAGGGACGTTACGTGTCTTGCCGCGTCATTAATCTTTGTCTATTGCCCCTATGAGGAAGTTTGGGTCATTAGGGAAGGGCGGAGTCTTACACAGTAGGTGACTCTCAAGTGGTGAAGTATTGCCGAGTGTGCAGTGAAACCCTTGAGCCAAGTGGTGAAGTATTGCCAGGTGTACGATGAAACCCTTGGGCCTATGGCAGTGAAGATTAGTTTGTTATTAAAGTCTTACACGGTAGGTGACTCTCAAGTGGTGAAGTATTGCCGGGTGTGCAATGAAACCCTTGAGCCAAGTGGTGAAGTATTGTTGGGTGTGCAATGAAACCCTTGGGCCTATGGAAGTAGAGCAATTGTTATCCAGTGCCTTAACGAGTATATACCCCATCTCCGCTAGGGTTGATGATTAGGTTAGATTAACGACCGGGTACGACGATCGCCATTCCCAAAGTATATCATGAGGCCATAAACATGGTTAAAGTATGAGGAAATACATTTAGATCTATGTACTTATTCATTATTCTTGATTATGATTAGGATATTGCTAACCCTAATGATCATGAAAGGATATATGTATTTGTATATGTTGTTAATATCTTTGATTGCAAGAATTGAGTATATGTGTCATGACTCTCGAACACCCGATCATTACATTCCAATTGAAGATTGGAATGACATTAGTGTTGCAGCTATCATGAGCAGATTTATAGATGTTCCCTTCTTGACAGAGATATGAATATTGAACAAGAAACGAATAAAGATAATAGAGACTTAACAACAAACAAACAAATTTGCATACTAGCACCAGATAAGAGGGAGACTAAAGGCAATTACAAGTCAGAGATTGGTTTAAGGATAAGACAAAAACAATTATTATTATATATGTATGAGACAAATTAGTAATCGTCATAACAAGGAATAATGAATGGGCTGAATGACGTCGATTAAGGATAACCTTTCTCTAAGCGTCAACAAAGATCTACGAAGGGACGCGACTGATAGTAAGATGCCGATTCTCCAATATATAAGATCGCGGGGGTGTTGGGTCATAAGACATGGACGAGATACATCACAACAAGCAATCAACAATCAACGAAGCATCATAAAGTCATCATTGTGTAACAATTTCTGATATAAAGCATCACCATCGGTTCAAGCATTGAAACCTGCAGCAAGCAAACAATATCATCATCATACAATAGCATTGAAAATACAGTTTATTGGCATCCATTATTGAGCAGCGTAGTAACAACATATAAAAGGTATGTTCATAATTCAAATTCTATTGATTTCCTTAGAATATGTAACAGATGCATAATGATCTAATAGTATCGACGGAATTAGTATTCATAGCATGGTAATGTGTAAGATAGGGTATATGTAATGTGAATGAAATATGTCTAGAAGGTATACCCGACTTATGATAATAGAAATGAATGTAAAATTAGAAGATATATTCTTATGTTATCATCATGAATTAAGGAACAAGCATAGTTAAAATAGATGAATCAATTACATAGAAATGATAAAAATAGAATGTCTTGCCATACAAATACATTATGAATGTTATATAAATGAGTATGGCAAGTATGATGCCAAAATAAATAGTAGATAAATGAGATAGTATGGAATGGTACTATCTCGTGATCCATGAGGATCACAAGGTAGTAATAACAAGAGAATATGGAAATGATAAGAATAAATAGTTATGAAAATAGATCCATGATATAATCGGAACTGATAATCGGACTTGTTCTTTAACCCCTCTATCACCATTCGAGTAGGATGTAAGTTAAGAAAGGGCGGTATATGGGACCTAGGCGACCCTCAACTGTACGAGGAACGCTGGGTGTGCGTGAAGTCCCTTGAGCCAACAGACGAGGTACACCAGGTGTTGTGTAAAGCTCTTGGATGAGGAATGCCAGGTGTGCATGAAGTCCCTCGAGCCAAATGGTGAGGAACACCGAGTGTGTGTGAAGCCTTTGGGCCTCTGTATGGGATGGTTAAACTGGTGCCTTAATGAAGTCATACTCACATAGGGTGGTGACGTAGAGTTGGTTAACATTCGAGTCTAGCTGATGTCCCTCCTGAGAATATATCATGGACAAGCTATATGAGAAAGCAATGTGAATGTGAAATGCATCTAAGAAATGGAAATTATTATCGTTTATGTGTAATGTCCCCTTCTCGACACAGGTTTAGTCCATCATGGAGTTCCTGTGGGCTAACAGTTTGGTTAGGGAACTGTGGTTAGTTGGCTCTGAAGATCCTTGTCAGTGGGTGAGTTGGTTCGCATTCAGAGGATCCAATGGGCACCCTCATGGTTGGTTCAGTGGGCTCTTGGTCGTTACTATTTTTAGTAAGTTCGGGTACTGTGTGGGTTCAGGATTTTCAGAGTTGGATTAGGTGCGTTTCGTCGAGACCTTTCCGACGAGCTAAAGATCAGCGAATTCCGACACCGTCTTCATACTTATTTTAAAGTCCGAAGATCTATTAATTTATATTAACCCACTTTATTATATTTTGCCGGAAAAAGTGAAATTAATGAAATGGAGACAAAGTGAAAGTAAATTGTTATTCTCCATCCCTAGGAGACATAAAGTGAAATTAATTGTTATTTTCCCTCCCAATTGCCCAACGCCTATCTTGGAGGAAGATAAAAAGGTCATTTGGAGCTCATTTGGTTTTATGCTATGTTTTGATATTTGCTTGTGAGAGCTCTGCTAGGGTTTCTGGAGTTTGAGAATTTGCATCAGGCTATTGGAGACGGAAACCTTCATTAGTGACGGTATCCCACAGGTGTGAAAGACCACCCAACGGTGCCATTGACGGTGGATGTATTCGGCATTCACATATGTGCTGAAATGGAGACATTTGAGGTTGTTTCTTGTGCTGAGTGAAAGATCTTTTCTATTGCTGTTATAAGTTGATAATGGATGGTATAGAAGGCAGAAATCAGAGTGTTTGAAGTAGTTCCTTGTTGCTGTACCTTTCCATTGCGGGCCGTACTATCCAAGCTTGGCCGTACTGCATAAAGAGGAGTTTGGAGTATTGTAGGGAAGCTTTTCTCTTTGCTTCTACTACTCATTCAGGGTCTTTGGGAGGTGTTTAGTGCTTCAGTTGTTGCTCTTATATTTTGTATGAGTCATTTGTGACATTCTATGGAGATTTGATGCATTTCCAGCCATACCCACTTGCTGGTCCATTTCCGGCGGCCGTACCAAGTTGCATATTTTCATATGGGTATGTGATAGTAATTGTTTCTTGGCTATTTTACTATCTGGGTTGTCTTTAGTTTCTTCAGATTCATTGTATATTTTCTGGGTTTAGGTTCTATGCTATATATTGTGTGCTCCGGCACTACATCTGCAGGAAAACATAAAACCCCCTTCTGCATCTTCTGTCTATCTGAAAGAACACACAAAAATCTAATAAAAATCACACAATTAAGATTTTAAAAAAAATACAAATAGGTACGGCACATTACATTATGACTGAGGTTACTAACCCTAAATGGCAAAACAAAAGTATATGAATTTTGATATTGATATGGATAAGTGTTCATCAACCTTAATGGTAAATATAAGGAGAATTGAATACTAATGTTCTCTTTTACTAAGTTGAAATTGTGCAAGGTTGTAAAAAAAATTGGCTTACTAGAAGGGGACATTACAATATGGACGCACAAGTAACATTACCTTCTTGTTCATTGTTATTGATCATGATTATGATATAATGATTTCATTACTAAATTGATCTTTAATAGTACTAATGTCCCTTTCTAGTAGTTATTCTTGTGTGCAGGTTAAGAGACAAGAATATCCTAAAAGGGGACATTACACTTTTGCTTCCTTCTACACTATTGCCACTATGCTACTTCAAAAAAATGTTGATGGAATTGCCTTCTTCAAGAAATCATTGCAAAATGCTAAGTTGAACTACACCATCATGGAAAAACATGCATATGCTCTCATCAAGGCTGTAAAGAATTTCAAGCCTTATTTTGTAGGAGCTAAAATAATTGCTTATGTGCCTCACACTGCTGAGGGACATCTTTGCTTAGCAAGAAATTTCAAGAAAAAGGTGCAGATGGATCAACAAGATCAAAGAATATGACATGGAGGTACAAACTACAAAACTGGTTAAAGGTCAAGGCCTTGTCAAGTTAATAGCGGATACAAACTTGGATGCAGCAAAAATATATCAGGTAACCTCTAGTTTTGCATTTCCTCCTTGCCCTTTGTAACATACACCCACGGATATGTTCTTTCTGTGCCAAGTTTTTTTTTGCTTTTCTGATTGTTTGGGTTTAGAGTTTCATTGCATGTTTGTGCATGTTTTGATTTTGCATTGACAATATGAGATATAGACCATATATTGAAAACCCAAAAAAACTAAAGCAAATAACAACAAAATATTGAAGACCCAGTTTGTATTATGACATAATATGAATTACAATGACATACCCAAATGGAAATCTTCAACTTCATGTTTGCGCTGACGGAGGACCAGCAATATGAGCCACAGAAATATGCTCCGAACTCCTAGGAAAGAAGAGATATTGTTTTACAAACAAAGACAACTCAATATTAAGCCCTAGGCAAGTTAGAGTAGCTGCAAATCAAGAAGAATCCACTCCTTCAATACCCACAACTCCTCTTGTGTTGTACGGCCAGGCTGAAGTACAAATCAGCTCCAAACTATTAAATAACAGCCACTAATATCTTTGTTTTGAACAGCAAATCTCTGCACCCTGATGGCAACCACAAATCAATGCATAAACTCCACATAATCTCCCAATATCTGCTGCTAGAGAGTGTACAGCCTCTAAATGGTGTACAACCAGCATAGCAAGAGTACGACCTACCTTATGAAGGCTGTAACAGCATTAAATTCAAGGAAAAATACATAAATCTGCCCTCCAAAATCTGCTAACAGCTGCAACAATAAAACTCCTCTGAATATGATCGAATCATGCTCAAATCTTCATCAAAATGTCTCCAGCAAAAGCACAACTGAAGCCTCTTAATGAAGCCTCTAAGAATCTCTTCTTGATGTGGTCTCTCACACATGAAGAAGACTATGAAAAGGTTTTCATCTCAACACAGCCAATATCAAACCCTAGATCCAAGCTCCAAAGCCAATGCACGGGAATATCCAAAACAAGAGAGTAATTTCATAATCCAAGCATATTCACAAATGAGGCACTTTTCCTCTTTTATAATTCTCCAAGAGGGGTCGATGCACTTTGGAGGAAAATATTTCTTTTAATTTCACTTTTAATATTTCCCAAGGTGAGAGCTTCATAAAATGACTTAAGTGACTTTTACATATTTTATTTTTCATCACTTAACCATTACAACCCAAAGTCCAATATTAAATAATAATATTAATTTACGGACTTTAAAACGGAGGCCCAAATGAACTCAAAATTCAGTGATCTATAGCTCGCCAAAAAGGTCTTGACGAGACACATCCACTCCAAGTCTGAAAATCCTGAAACGGCACCAAACCCGAATTTCCTAAAAATAGCAAGTCCGGGCCCAAGTCCAAAATCACCTAGAAAGACATCACTGCAAACCATCTGATATCACTGAGCTTAATGCAACATCTGGGATAGCCAAGGGCTAACTGCCAAGTCACCAAAACAACGCCAGACTGACACTTACTATAAATAGCAGTGTTCTCCGAGGACCAAAGAGAACAAACCCAAAAAAACCCAGAAAGATTATCGTCATGCAAACACTTACTATAAATAGTAAGTACGGACAAGTTGTCTGAAATCTCTCCGGAAAGTGTCATACTCACCTGAACACCCTGGTGACATCGAAATACTCCTCTGATTATGATGTCACCAACCCAGAAAGTCAGCTCTAACTGTGCTGCAAGAGAACTCGAAAATGGGGACATTACACCCTTTGAAGAATGATCCATGGTATAAAGACATTTTCTATCTAGAGAACCTAAGTTGTCCTCTAGGATTAAATGATCGTCAAAAGAAAACCTTGAAGTTGGCAGTTCAACAGTATGTGATGTTGCAGGGCCAACTACTGTGGAGGAACCTTGATGGACTATTTCTCAAATGTTTAGATCATGAGCAATCTATATATGTTGAGCGCTAGCCTCCAATGATGTTAGAAACCCTAGGCGATGAGTCTAGGAGTCTTTCTTCCTCAAACAAGTCCACAAACTGCCTATACAACCGCCCAAATCTGCAAATTGCTCACAATGATGTTAAATGGTGTTCAAACCCTAGCGGCCAACATAATGGAAATTCAGATCTGCCCTCAAGAACTCAACGATTCCTTCATTAACCATGCAATATCAATGCCAAACCCTTCTCAAAAGACCTGCAATCATTTATCCTTGAATCTCCATCATATCAAATTGACATTTTTGCACAAATCATGGCACTTGAATGAAGGATTTCAGTCATTGTTTATATCAGATTTTGCATCAGACATTTCTGATTTGACAGATCAGAGTTTTGAAGGCACTTTTATCACTCCATTCACGTCTACTATCCATCCTTTGGCATCTAGGGTTTGAGCGACTACCTAGAGGAACTAGCGCTAACTTTTGGGAGGAGTTTGTGGCTTGTTTGTGGAGTTGTACAACATTGACTTCATCGGCAAAAATTATATCAGATCACAGTATGAACAGAAGACATCAAATCAGTCCTCTATTTATCATGTAAGGTTTCATTTTGTCCCAAGAAGAGGTGTAACCCAATTGGGTATGTTGTAGACAATTTCATTGTTTCAAATCTTTAATTTGAAATAAAATACTCTGATGTTCCAATCTATATCTCTAATTGTGTTTTCAGTTCATCTATTTGTTGTTATTTCATGTATCAAATGGTTTTATATTGGCATCATAACATGGCAAATGCATTCCCACATTGAAAACTCGTAAAACCATTGAAAACAAACAAGAAACAAAAATCAGAAAACTCAGAAAGTTGGATCAGATTAGGCAAAGGTTCTTACAGTGGTATCAGGGCTAAGCATCTTGCCAGCTTGGAGGGTTTAAGTTGATCATATGCAGCAAGGAGAAGGCTCACACAGGTATTACTTCCGTAGAAGAGCAGGACAGCCGGAAAGTCAAGAAGAGGACAATCCTTTTGCAGGTACACAACAAGTTGAGATGGAAAGAGATAGAGGTGGTAATGGAAATGGAAGTCCTAGGAGACTTGAGCAGCCAAACATGGAGAATATATTGAATACCATTGCCCAACAACAGCAGCAAATGATGCAAACTTCCATGCAAACACAGCAACAACTACTTGTAGCCATTGGTCAAATGAGGGTAAATCAGCCTACTCCAAGAGAAGACAGCAATACAAGGAATAATAATGCAGGTAGAACAGCTACTATTGTTTCAGATAGGCCACTTCGTCCTACATTTGCGCAAAGAGGAGAAGAAGAGTCATCCGAAGAGGAAAAAGATACACACATAACCGATGATGTGATGATTGCCTATGATGAGTACCATACACTTCCAACAGAGGTTAGGAATGAGATCACTTTGAATCAGAAAAAAAGATAAGAGGAAAGTCAAATAGGAAAGAAGACCAAAGAAGCAACACAAGGAGTACAAACAAGCTTTGAACAATATTCCTCTTCCTAATTTGGATGGTAGTGGTAAGAGTACAACCTGTGCTTGGATACACAAATTGGACACATTCTTGACACTCAAACCAATGCCAGAAAAGGATGCAATTCAATTTGCAACCATGCATTGTCATGTCCCCATTTTTGGAATGGTCGCCATTAGGGTTGACTTGGGTCTTTCACTCCGCTCTGGGACATTTGGAGGCTATCACAAACAATGGAGATGATTTGTCATATTTGCATATTACCGTTGGTACACTCATCAGGGATATGGTGATTTGTCTTCTTCGGAGTCAACCAATTGGAGGATCTTTCATATGGACTTGTGATAGGAGTTTGGGCTTCATCATATGTTGTATGGATACCTTGCCTTGGGCGACTTGACATCATCATGAAGATCATTATTCACCTTGGGCGATTTGATATCGGAGGTTACTATTCACTTTGGGCGAAAAGCAAACATTATTCACATGCCTCTCCTAGGCGTTCATTGATAGATTGACATATTCCTTGACTAGCATTTGATGTGGAATAAAATAATTAACTATTATCATTGGTGGCGCCCTTGCTAGTCATCCTAATTCATATCTTTAATTTGAATTAGGCGCTTTACTTGGAAGCAGAGCACACTACACATGGGTCAGCCCTCTTGGATGGAAACCTATATTTAAAATATGATATTCTATTGCCCAAGTCGGCCATGAGGAAGAGGTGAGGCGAATTGTGTATATATACATGTTCATTTGGCACTCAAAAGGCATCATTCAAGCATTCATTCATTCATATTTGGAGAGCGATCTCTAAGGGTGACTTGGGACGAAAGCCTCAAGTGACATAGGAGGAGTTGGGCGACAATCTAACTTCTTTATTGGAGGATTCCGTGACGGGGATCTACTTGCACTTCAACCTCATAAAGGGCAGATTCCATATCAGCTATAAGAGCATTCATGGATGGCGAGTTATCTAGGGTTGGAGCGAATTGCATATGAGGAGGCGCGACCATCCTTTTGAGGCATTTGTTGGCTGCTAGGGTTTGTTCAAGAGCAGATTTATAACAGCAGAACAGCAGACCTAATCCGCCTATGATGGAGACTTCTTATTGGGCAACTTGTATCAGCACTTAGGGTTTTCAACCCTACCTATTATAGCACCACTATTTGGGATCATTTGCCTATGTTCTTTGGTATGTTAAATCTGATTCTTAGGTTTGTTTTGTAGCAGCAATATTCTGGACTGTACTTGGGCAGATTTGCCTATTCATTGGTTGTAAAAAGCAGACTTCTTTATTCAGTTTATGAGCAGCAGTTTGGTATCTTCATTTGAGCATTCCTATCATGATTGTAATGTGTATTTCATGGTGAATATCACTTGCATGATTGGGAGAATCATATTGTGAAGTTATGTTGATGATTTATGATAATTATTTGCAATTGTTCAAAGTCTGAATAATAAAGTGCAAAAATTTTAGGGCAGAATTCAGAAATTTAATTGGGAAAGTCCGTAAATCCAAATTAGGGCACAATATCCCCATTTGGGATATTACATGCATCTAGAGGGAGTAGCATATGATTGGTGGCATCATGGACTTGTGACACAAAACCATGCAGTGATTCATTCTTATGAGGAGTTTACAAATGAACTCATTGCTAGGTTTGACGGGAAAGATGTAGAAGTCTACTATAGGGTGTGGATTCCTACATCAATGAGTTCCAAAAGGTTGCTGTTATGGTTCCTAATATGACAGAAAAAAAAGTGACAATGTTGTTTGTAGAAGGTTTGAATGATAAGTTGAAGGGTTTGGTCAAGGCTCATAAGCCTAACAATCTACAAGATGCAATTCAACTAGCACTTGATCTTGAGACAACACCTCCTTCATTTCAGCCACAAAAGAAAAGCTTTAAGGGGTCTAAATCAAATCAGAAAAAATTTAATCAGCCTAGGTACACACCTCCTAAGATGGACTATAAGATGAAGAATGAATTGAGGAAGAAACTTTGTTTTTCTTGCAAAGAACCATGGGAACCAAGGCACAAGTGCCTTGGGAAAGGCAAGGCTCATCTTATTGAGGTCACTTCCGATGTGAAGAGTGAGGCTATACAGCATACTAGTTTCAATAGTGATGATGATCATGCGGAGCAGCCACCACAGCTAGAGCTTGAGCCTAATGCTACGGATGATACAACACATGTTACCATTGTTTCCATTTCACGAGTGCCTAGATATTATCCCTTTCGGTTGAAGGGAGTCCTTAATGGACAACGAGTCACTTGTTTGATTGATAGTGGAGCTACTCACAACTTCATTGATGAGGGTTTAGTTGTGAAGAGGGGAATACAGGCTAAGAACTTTCCAGGATTTAGTGTGACAGTTGCAGATGGATTCACTATGAGTTGCACTAGGAAGATTTCTCAGCTCAGCATTCAGATAAGTGATTATACATTGACTGATGACTTCTATGTGGTAGGACTTGGAGAGATTGACATTGTTTTGGGGATCCAATGGTTACAGTCACTTGGTAGATATATCCAGGATTTCCAAAAGATGGAGCTAGAGTTCATGTCAAATGGGAAGAAGATTGTGTTGAGAGCACTTTCAAATGGAGGACCTAGGGTTGTATCAACAAGGAGGATGGAGACATTGTTTACACACGGTGATGTTGCATGGGCAGCCCAATGTTTTGTATCTTCCAAATCTTCTTCCAATAATCAGCAGTATCATGTAGACATCCAGTCAGTGCTTGTTAAGCACAATGTGATGTTTGGAGACATTCCTCCTAGTAGACCACCTGATTGTGGATTTGAGCATGTCATCGAGCTAGAGGAGGGATCCAAGCCCGTCATTACTATACCTTATTGTCATCCGCAGCACTTCAAGGAGGAAATTGAGAAGACGATAAAGGAGTTGCTTGACATGGGACATATTCGGCCTAGTTCTAGTCCCTTTGCTTCTTCAGTTGTGTTGGTGAAGAAGAAGGATGGCACCATGAGGATGTGCATTGATTATCGAGCCTTGAACAAGAAGACAATCAAGAACAGGTATCCTATACGCAGGATCGATGAGTTACATGGAGCAGTTTACTTCTCTAAGATTGATCTTCATTCAGGGTATCATTAGATTCGTCTGCGTGATGAGGATATTCATAAGACAACATTCCGATGTCATTATGGGCGCTATGAGTTCTTGGTTATGCCATTTGGTCTTACTAACGTTCCTGCTACATTTCAATCATGCATTAATCACATCTTTATAAGTAGTTGCATAAGTTTGTATTGGTATTCTTTGATGACATCTTGATATACAATAAGACATGGGAGGATCATCTTCGACATCTTGTTGAGGTATTGGGTATTATGGAAGCACAGTCTTTATATGCTAAGGCTTGCAAATGTGAGTTTGGGATGATCGAGATTCTCTATTTGGGTCATGTGATTAGCACCGATGGAGTCAGAGTTCACCAGGAGAAGATTCAGGCTATTCTCGATTGGCCACCACCAAAGAACATTTCAAATTTGAGAGGGTTCTTTGGGCTATGCAGTTATTACAGGAAGTTTGTAAAAGGGTTTTCACAGTTGGCAGCACCACTTACAGATCTCACTAAGAAAGGAGCATTCAGATGATCGGATGAGGCTCAGGCTACATTTGAGAGACTCAAGGAGGTGATGAGTTCTTGTGTTGTGTTGGCATTACCAGATTTCATGTAACCCTTTGTGTTAGAGTGTGATACATTAGGTGAGGGCATTGGAGTTGTGTTGATGCAGAATAGACATCCCATTGCATTTGAGAGCAGAAAAATGAGGGATGCGGAGAGATTATATTCCACCTACGACAAGGAGATACTTGCCATCATGCATGCGTTGGAAAAGTTTAGACAGTACTTGGTGGGTGCGAAATTTGTGGTGAGGACGGACCACAATAGTCTCAAATACTTTCTACAACAAAAGGATTTGAATGAACAACAACAAAAATGGGTGAGTAAAATCCAGGCCTATGATTTTGATATTGAGTATGTGAAGGGTGTAAAAAATATTGTTGTCGATGCACTTTCTAGGAGACCTACTCTTTGCTCTATGTCAGAGATTTCAACTGATTGGAAAGCTCATCTTTTAGTTGAGTATTCCAAAACACATTTGCATGCGAGCTCATAGATGGTAAGATTCAGGATGAGAGGTACAAGGTGATTAATGATATGATATATTATAAGGATAGGATCTATCTGGTATTTGAATCTAAGATGAAGAGTAAGATTATGAGAGCTATCCATGATACTCCGTTTGCAGGGCATGCAGAGTTCTTCAAGACCTACAGGCATATTAGAGAGAGATTCTCATGGAAGGGTCTCAAGGATGATGTCTTGCGGTATGTTAGGGAGTGTATGACTTGTCAGCAAAACAAATCAGAGCATACTTTCCCATCAGGTTTGCTTCAACCATTGCCAATTCCAGAGCAGAAGTGGGAGAGTTTCTATGGATTTTTCTGATTCTGATCAGAGCTTTCTGATTTGTTTTTCTTGTTTGTTTGAGTGGGTTATATGAGTTTTCAGTTTGGAAATGCATATGCCATGTAATAATGCCAATATAGAACCAATTTCTAATGAAATAACAACAAACTAAAGGTCTGAAATTGAAAATCAAAGGTCTGATATAACTCAGAACAGCAATGGATTCTTATTTCAAATTAAAGATTTGAATAAGAAGAGTGTTTACACATACCCGATTTGATCACACTTCTTCTTAGTACAATATGAGATCATACATGACAAATAGTGTAATGTCCCATTCTAGGTTTGAACCAAAATTTCTGAGTTTGCAAATTTTTAACTCAAAACCCTAGGACTGAATTCTGATATTATTTTCTGCACCTTATCAATTCACTACTCGAAGCATGAAACATAGTCTAACATGTGCAAATGGATGGCAAAAGATAATGTATATATGCAACTTCTTCTACTAAGAATTTACATCATGATTGACATACCAAAGTGATAACAAAATATGATAGATTCAATTCAGATCTTGCTGTTACAGAAAATCAGTTGTCCCAGTCTTCATTTACATCAATGTCATGGTTCCATGACAGCCAAGTGCATACATAGACTGCTGCTATACAAATCAGTAGAAATACATACCAATTTATGATGTCAAAAATCATTAATGAAGATGCCCAGATGAACAAGAAGTGACCAGATCTTCTCCCAACCCAATCAGCCTCCAATGGTTAGTCTTCAAGATGTGTGATGATGGATGCTAGACCCACAACTCCAAAGCTGATCGCTCAACTCCCAAGCTGTTCGCTGCTATGAGGATGTTCTATGAGCAAGATGATGTTGCCTCCAACAGATCCGCAACAGTGCGCCTTCCTTTAGGTAGAAATTATGATGCCGAAGCCCAATGTATAACCTCCACACAAGGCCGAATTCCAGCACACCCAGCGCTTCCAAATTATAATGCAAATTACCTTCTATTTATGGTGGCGGCTAGGGATTACAGCTGCAGGGAAAATCGATGCTACAAAGTCTGCAAGATCTCTTCTAAATGGCACTCAAATACACAAGGCAAATGATCTTCAAAGTCTTCAAATGCAATTGTCCTTCAATCTAACAACAAATCTTCCACCAAAATCTTCAATGGAATCTTCAACAATGGTCTCCGACCAAATCTTCGAATGATATATCAATGGTGCTCAAGCAAATCTTCAAATCTCCAATGAAGTGCAAATGTGAACTCCGTATGAATCTGCCTCCAAGATGTAGTTGGATTTTCATCCAATACACCTTCAATTCACAAGGATTTTCGTCCTTGGAATAAGTTTGCAATAAAATTGCAGACCACATGCAAAGTTTTACAAGCCAAAAGATTATTTCAATTGCCAAAGGAAACTTGTATTTATACATGAGATCTTCCTTTTTTTCCTAAGCTGGCCGACCTTCTTGAAAAACTTATTATTTAATTTGCTTTGGCCGACCTTCACTTAAATTTTGGCGCTTAAAACTTATTTGAATTCCTTAATTATGAATTAGAGCCGACCTACATTGGCGCTCACAAAAGATGTCTTCTCCTAGGCCGACCTAGGAAATCAGATATTGTTTTATTATTTATTGCCTCACAAAGAGGCCAACCAGGGTAAAGGTGTTTCCCTTCACAAAGCCGACCCACAAGACTTGTGTTCTCCTTATTAAAATTCGCTCTCCTTCCTCTCATAGGCCGACATGATCTTTTCAAATTAAAGATTTGAAAATATTCTTTACCTTCATATTTCTCCATCCTCAAAAGTGACCTCTCCGACAATGGGGACATTACAAATAGATGACAATTAGATGACTGATTTGATGGCTGCTATCCACAATGAAGTCTGATATGAATTTGTAGTTGATGGCAATGCCAAAACAGCTCCAAAATTGGCCTCAAATCACCTCCAAAGGTAGAGCGATGGATCCTCTAGGTAGCCACCAACTTTAGGTGGATGATAGGTATCAAATGAATGATGAAAATGCTGTACAAGCTCCTGATCTACTAACCTGTTATGACTGCAGAGGTCTGATTTACAATCTGATTGCAAAAATGATATGTAACAATCCCTCCAGAAGTAGCGCCAACTCCACAAATTATGCCAAAACCCTAGGCGATGGAAACATGACGTTATTTTCCTTCAACAAATCCCACAATCTGCCTATATGACTGTCCAAATCTGCAAATCACCTTATATGATGACAATGGATGTTCAAACCCTAGCGGCCAGAATTAATGAAACTTAGATCTGCCTCCTAAAATCCATCGATTTCATCATAAAACCTTGTAATACCAATGCCAAATACATCACAAATGATCTACAATATATTATCCTTCAATCTTCATCACATCAAATTGGCAATTTGGCACAAACCATGTCATTTTGTCCTTCAAAACCTAGCTGTCATAAACCTGCAGAAAATAATGTCTTTGTAGCTCCAATGTCATGCATATACCTGCAAATATACCCAATAGCAAACCCCGTATGGATCCACCTCTCAAAGTGGAGTGAGTTTTCGTCCAAACCACTAATTTTCTAAAGGTTTTCATCCTCAAAAAATAGTTGAAACAAAGTTGCGGCTCAAAGAGAAAATCTCCAATATCAAATGACAAATACACAATGATCAGAAATGTCTTCCAAATGCCTTTTTTATAACCCACAAGTTGGGCGCCCAAATTCACCACAATTTATTTTGCTTTCAAGTCCACCTCCATAATAAAATAATATTTTATTTTAATTTTGCCATCTCCACTGGGACATCCAAGTCTAAGAATAAAATATTGTTTTATTTTTATTTTATTTTTTCACTTTTCCAAGTGGGACACCACCCTTGGAATTAAAATATTATTCTTATATTTGTCACTTTATTTTATTTTATTTTCTCTTCATTTTTCCCACTTTCCATCCTCCAAGTGGGTCGCTCCAATCCAAAGCAAATTATTTTATTAATTTTGACTTCACCATATTATCACAAAATTACTCCAAGTCTTAATCCAACTCCGTTTTGCTAAGGAAAAATAGTTAAATACATGATTTAACTACTCAAGGTATTCCCTTGCTACTTCGACCTAGCCTACGGGAACAAAATAGGCTAGCCCACATATGATAGGTGATCATGCTAAAAATGGGGACATTACAAATTCCTACCTCACCCGAGGCCCTAGAGGCCCCGTCAAAATTTAGCTTTAATCTTCCACACGGGGGAGCCAAAGACTCCTTTTTTATAATTATAATTTGTATTCTGCGGCAGCACGTTGGACATCTTCTGTGTGCAGAGTCGTATCACCTCTAAAAGCATCGGCATCTGTTTGGTTCAGGCGTGATCTTCTCGCCGTGGGTTCTATGATTTCGGCGGCAATTTTTCAGCGCCTATATTCCTGATCGGCATTCTCTGGCAAATATTACGTCTGTTTCTGACTTTCTAAAGCGCCAGAATATTTAAAAATCTCCAGCACTCTGTTGTACATACCCTTTGCAAAATCTTGCAGATCGTGTATCATGAGCTCAAAGATGATGGTATATTTGATGCTTGTTTCGACACCCGTACTAGGGTTTGAGTGTGTTTTCCAAGCTCTTGGGATTTTGTACTCTCTGTTTCTTCTTATCCTCTGGTGTTTCGTTTTTCGTGCCCCGAAAAACATGAAGATAGTGCCTTGTGCTAAACAGAAGAAGTCTGACTTTTACGCCTTTATGGCTAAGCGCACTGCAGATCATATCAAATCCTCTGCCTAGTACATTGATTCAAGTGCTTCTCGCCATTTCACACATTAGCGAGACTGGTTCACTGAATACACGCCATTCAGACTCTGTCGTCTTTGGGGGAGGCGAAGAGTACACCGTTGTTGGAAAAGGCACCGTGCAGATTCAGTCTGGTAGGAGAAATTTAATATTTCTCGATGTATACTTTGTATGGCATGGAGCTAAACCTTCTCTCAATCAGTCAGATCATGCGACACTCACCTCATCTGGATATTGTCTTCAGTATGCACTCCTGCAGCATAATAGACCGTGAAACACGCACCACCGTTGCCTAGGCTCTTGAAGATCATGGTCTATATAGACTCATGGATTCCAGTGATTCTCCACAGCAAGCTTTGGCAGCGAGGAGCACTTCCCTCAGCAAACTCTGGCATCAGCATTATGGGCATCTCAATATGCACTATCTCTCTCAGTTAGCTCGAGAAAGTCTGATAGGTGGTCTTCCAAATATTCAAACTCAACTTCCTGGTATTTGCAATGCCTGTCAAGCTGGTAAACAGCATCGATCCAATGGCGACAAATGGAGAGCATCCAAAGTTTTGCAGCTAGTTTACGCAGATGTATGTGGACCCATGAATACTCCTTCCGTTACTAGGTGTAGATATTTTTTGCTTTTTGTTGATGATTTCAGTCGAAAGATGTGGGTGTATTTCTTGAAAAAGAAATCTGATGTTCTTAGTACATTTCAGCAGTTCAAAGCCTTGGTGGAAAAAGAGTCTGGCTGTCCCATCGTCTCTCTTTGATCTGATAATGGGGGGAGTTTTGTTCCTCTAAATTCACCCATTTCTATGCGGCACATGGCATCAAATGTCAGCTTACTACACCTTACACACATCAACAAAATGGTGTTGTTGAGCTTCGCAATCGCACTATTATAGAGATGGCACGTTCTATGTTAGAACATCGCAGTGTTCCCAAGAAATTCTGGGCTGAAGCAGTCTACACTGCTGTCTATCTTCTGAACCGATCTCCCACTTATGCAATCAGAAAAATGACTCCTGAAGAAGCATGGTCTAGACGTAAACCTCATGTCAATCATCTGAAAGTTTTTGGCTCCACTGCTCATGTTTGGATTCCAGATGTCAAGCGCACTAAGCTAGACTCCAAAAGCCAGAAACTCATGTTCACTGGCTCTAGTGAAAATCATAAGGCTTACCGACTGATTGATATAGACACTGATCGTCTCATCTTCAGTCATGATGTCGTAGTTGATGAGACTACTAGACCTTTTTTGCTCTCTACTTCATCCATTCACACTAAGGATCAGCCTTTGGAGGATTCTGATTTGAGTGTTCGCATTCCTCTTGCTCCGCCTGATGGGAGGGCTCCTGAAGTGCTGCCTGTACCTGCTCCTCCTCAAGATATTCAGGATCCTCCTAATCTTGTTCCTACTCCTGGTGATGCTGATGTACCTATTTCAGGTAGTGATTCACCTGCTCTTCAGCCTAAATGGTGGGCCAAAACGATTGGTGATCTTCATGATAATGAACTAGTTGAGGATCAATCTGCTCTAAAGAAGAGCAAACCACAAAATACTGCCAATTTTGCCCTCATGGCCAATCTTCACAGTATTTCAAAGCCTCAAACATATTCTGAGGCTAAAGGTGTACCTAAATGAGAAAAGGCTATGGATGCCAAGCATCACAGCCTGCCGAAGAACAATACCTGGGTTCTTGCTGATCTTCCCCCTGGGAAGAAGCTCATTGGGTGCAAATGGGTGTACAAAGTCAAGTACAAGGCTGATGGGACTCTTGACAAGTATAAGGCCCGGTTGGTTGCCAAAGGATTCTCCCAGCAAGAAGGTATTGACTATGAGGAGACCTTTGCCCCTACAGCAAAAATGAGTACCATTCGGCTTTTCCTTGCTATGGTCGCCCAGTTTGGGTGGAAAGTCCATCAAATGGACGTCAAGAGTGTCTTCCTCAACAGAGATTTGCAGGAAGAAGTCTACATGACGCAACCTCCTGGCTTCAAGGTTGCTGGTCACAAACATCAAGTGTGCAAATTGGTGAAAGCTCTTTATGGCCTCAAATAGGCTCCTAGAGCATGGTACATGAAAATTGATCAGTACTTCGTGGATCATGGCTTTCAGCGGAGCCCTTCTGATTCTAATTTGTATGTCCAAAAATATGCTGATGATAGTCTCTACATTGTTGTGTATGTCGATGATCTCATTATTACTGGCAGCTCAGAACAGTTGATTCACGACATCAAACATGATCTCAGTCAAACTTTTGACATGACAAACTTGGGCCTCCTACATTATTGCCTCGGTATTGAGGTTTGGCAGCACCCTGACAGCATCTTCATCTCTCAATCCAAATATGCTAGAAGTCTGTTGGACAAATTCCGAATGACAAACTGCAAACCTACTTCTACCCCCATGGAGAAAGGCCTGAAACTCTCAGCCCATTCCAACTCTCCTGTAGAGAATGAATCTGCATTCAGACAATTAGTTGGCAGCCTCATTTACCTTATTGCCACTCGACCTGATCTTAGTTTTGCAATCAGCTACATCTCTCGCTTCATGGCTGCTCCTAAAACTACCCATTGGGTTGCAGCAAAACGTGTGTTGAGATATGTGCATGGCACTTCAGACTTTGGCATTCTGTATGGCAGATGCAAAGACCCTCAGCTGCTTGGCTTTACCGATTCGGATTGGGCAGGTTCTGTTGATGACAGGAAATCTACCTCTGGATATGTTTTCAGTCTAGGCACAGGTGCAATCACATGGACCAGCAAGAAGCAACAGGTCGTTGCTCTCTCCTCGACAGAAGTTGAATATAGGGGAGCTGTTAAAGCAGCCTGTGAGGCAGTTTGGCTTCGTAGGATGCTTTCCGAAATGCAAATGCCTCCAGCTTCACCCTTGTATTGTGACAATCAAGGGGTGTTGAAACTTGCAAAAAATCCTGTCTTCCATGAGCAGACAAAACATGTTGATCTCTCTTGTCATTTCATTCGCCAACAGGTTGAAGATGGATCTGTTGTGTTGCAGTATGTTCTATAGAGGATCAAACTACTGATATTCTCACTAAGTCTCTGGGCCTAGATTAGTTTGTCAAATTTTGGGGGCATCTTGGTGTCGTTGATCGATTGACCATTAAGGGAGGGTATTAATCTAAATATAGTATTTTCTATTTTAATGGTCCATCTCCTTGCTTTCTTAGCTGTTTGCTTTATACAGTTGTTTTGTCTATTCTTAGTTCTTGTAAATTCTATAAGAGCCTTTGCTCTTCTATGTAAATGTATTGTATCATTCAATAATATAATCTTCAATATTATTTCTGTCATATTTCTACAACATCTGTAACAACTATAACCTTCTTAAAAAATCAACAATATCAATTAAATCAAGGAGATAGGTTGATTCAATGGTCATATTAAATCAAGGAGATAGGTTGATTCAATGGTCAGATTTGTATTCTAAGCCTTAACCATCTTAAGAATAGGTCCCCAATCGTATAGCTAAGCTTATGGATCTTACTATTGAATTAAAATGTGCCAATATTAACCCGTGATTTCTCTCACTATACTCTGCAGCAGTATAATTAAACAAAAAATATAGCACGGCCAGAGTTATATTATAGTTAGATGATATAAAATCAACACAACGGGAATTTTCTCAAAACCATACAGATCACTTACCTTGGTTGAAGATTTAGATAGCACTGCAACCTCCACGTAAAAAAAATTTCACTGCATGTATAACTAACCTTGATTGAGGAAAGGATCTTACGAAAGTGTCACCACGTTTGTCAATGGAGGGTGTTATTCCCTGGTGAAGCTGCCAATGCTTGCTTTATCCTGAAATGTAGCTAGCTGGCAGAAAGAAGAATGCTCCGCAAACATAGCACATTATCAACTAGAAATTTAGTACAGGACAATGACCTGTCATTATACACCCTGTTATAATCTTGCAAAGAATGGTCTAAAATGGACCTTCAGCTCCTCTGCGGGCCTGGGAGTGATTCAATCGATCCAGATGGCATATGAGCAGATGAACTCTGGAGAAAAAGGAAAAGAATCCCTCTACTAACAATTGGTGGAATGAGAAAGAATGGTACAAACTACATGCACATAACCACCTGGAACAATTCAGCAATTAAACAGTAAAAAGTGAAATGAATAGATAACATGGCGCTAGAAAATGGGGAGATAAAAACTTAGAGGGTGAATGCAAAGTCCCCGTCTCCATAGTGAGTGTCAATAAAATCTCCACAGAGCAAGCAACCGTCCATGGCACCAAAAGTATCCGAAATAATCTGCTCTAGCTCATGAATGTAAAGTTCATAAAATGTAGAGGTAGAGAAAGAGAGAGAACCTGTTTAGCCCCTATAATTCTCTAGACTCTATCTCTCTAGTGCGTACCTTACCAACAGTAGACTCGTAAATCCTCATCGAAAGTGATACCGTCAACTTTGAAAGTCCGAAAGGAGTAAATACTACCAACATATTTATCTTATAACGTTAAGTACTGCGATAGAATGTTAGATAATGCAAAAGGCCTTAATTAAAACAATTCAGTGGGATAATCCTTAACAATCCATTGAAAAATCATTAAGAAACACATCACTTGCTGTTCAAGGCATAAAGCAATAGAAGTGGGACAAATTACTTTCGAGAGTAGCAATTTCTTGAGGATTGTCAACACTAGCTTTAAAGAAAAAGAAAGGAAGGAACTCAAACTTAGCAATGTTACTAATTTTGAATAATGGGAACAAACGTTGCAAATACATGATTCAGAAGTTAATTGGAAATAGCTTAATTCAGATGCATCCTAAGGGGTGCTTTTATATTTCCGAAAAAAATTGCCAAATAACTTGCTATAATTGCATCTTTTGTCTTTGTTTCTCATCCTGATCATGGATCATGGATTCGAAACATTTATAGAAAAATCAGACATTTTTTCCAAAAGCTGCTCAACTAATAGCTGTAATTGGTTAAATTTTATTAAAATTTTAGTGTAAATCAAAAAGTGGCAGGTTTAAATGCTGTCTCCTCATAGGAGCCGCCTTCTCAAGGTACAAATCTACATTAGGAATTTTGAGGTGCACTTTTACAGGGAGAATGACTAATCAAGCTAAATTCTAAGCCCGACATTTGCAGATTGTGCAGATTTCTCCATCTAGGTATCAAAGATGATGTTAAAGTATTTTCCTTCACGGAGAATCCATTTTAACCATGCGATTGTGTCGAAAAAAGTTCGTTAAGTCGAGCGAAAATAATTTTGAATAAAAAGACTAGTGTTATTTTTGGATGGGAAGAAGATTTTACGCAGAATCACGAGAGAGGAGGGGGGTTTTACTCACAATCATGAGAGAGACTTGTCTGAGCTGAAGCCTTTTAGCACCAAGAATCTTCTGACCAATGGCATCACTGCAACCAGCCAGCACCCCTGCGGTGATGGCCTTTGTTCGTAAGGGGTGAAGCTGCATTTGCAACATGTATTTGTGCCATGTTTTCTTCACACTCTCTGCCATCTCTATTTCTATTTCTGTTTCTTACCCTGCTTCTTCTCAACTCACTTTGACTTCTCCCAGGCCTGCTTCATATATACAAGACATATTCTAATTTTCCTGTTTTGTTTCCATCCTAATTTCTTCCTTGCCTCGTTTATTTTAATTTTCCACGAATTATACGCAACCGCCGCCTCGTTACGAGGAACGAAAAAAGAAGAGCGAATCTAATACGAAAGTTAGGTAACGTGACCAACCGAACCAATCCTTAAAAGCCTTCCGATCAAAGACCTTTTACAAAATTCCTGAGTTCTTTTTCATCACTTTTATGGCTCATCACTAATTAATGAAGAAGAAAAACTTTTAGAGTCCGGTTTATGGGGCAGTCAGCTCTGTTATTTTTGTTTTTTACATCTCATTTTTTCTATTCTTTAGAGTGACAAGGAACTCTCCCACTTTTTTAATTGTTTCTTGTTGAATAAACCATGCAATGAAGTAGTTGCCAAGACACTAGCATACTTGTTCTTAATATCTTTTTAGGCATCACACTCCAAAATAAAGTGTTTTTTCTTATTCCACTAACCTAGTCATGCAAAAATCACGCTTTCTCTTCCCATACCTCTTTTGGTCTTTTCCACCTCCCCATTTCACACCAAAGTTGATGAGAGTTAGGCCTTAGCTAAGCAATTAGAATCTTTATCCTCCAAGGGATATTAGCCCCTATGAAGGCTTTTTGTTGATGGTCACAAATGGAGTTAAATTCCTCAAGATAATAGTTCTTTCTCCCTAGCACTTTACCCCACATACACTTGTGAAATTTATCTATGACAAATGGTTTTATTTCTTTGCTATTAGTGGGACATGCATTCAAGTAAATATTCCACTTGCTCATCCACTTGTTATTCTCCCTCATCCATGACTTTTCTCTCTTGCTCGAGATTTCATTGAAGACAATCTTAAGCCATTTACTTGTTTCTGTATGATCGATTCTTATGAGATATCTTATGAGACGCACCATGGTAATGGCTTCAATACGAATCACCCATGTTTCAGCTAGCGGAATCTCATAGGGAACCAAAACTTTTATTTTAAACTTACTTGTGATCATGTGCTCTTGCATTATATTTATTTGCTTCCACTTTGACTCTAAAGTGTTGCCAGCCCAAAGCTCATACCCATAAAGCACCACCAAGATTACCAAAATCCCAAAAAGAGTGAGTAGTTTTCCAATCCCATAACTCTGCCTCTCTATATCTATTTTGGAGAGCATATAAAGTTTTCCAACCTCCCAAAGTTCCTCTGCAATCCCAACTAAGTTGCTTGTTATAGTCAATCCTCAAATATCTGTACTATGTTACCTCTTCTAGATACTTCTCTCAAAGTAAAACTATTGCATGAGAACACCTAATCAAAGGCTATTATATCAACATGCATGCACTATTTGATCATTTGTTCAAGATTTATGCTTAAAACACTAAACCCCACACTCTAATACGCATTGAAGTTAAAAATATAAAAATTATCAACTTGGTCAATTTTGAATATTTAGGATAATCCAACAAGAGAACACACAATCAAAGGTCATTGCATCAACATGCACTCTTGGATCATGCGTTCAAAATTTATGTTGAAAACCCTAAACTTGACACTCGAATATGCATTGAAGTTAGAAATATGAAAATTATCAACTTAGTCAATTTTGAATAATTAGTATAATCCAACCCAAGACCAAACCTCTAAAATTTTATAAGGAATCAACTAACTATTTGAACACAATAACATTTTGATAAATCATTCGACATTTTAGTTACTAATAAGTTGTATCTTTACAACATTAGACTTGAAATAATATTGCTTTCCATGGTCTCAATATTATATTTTTTATACTATAATTTACAATGTGATTTAAATAAATGATTTTATTTTAATAAATATGAATTGCATTTGCCGATGATGGCATGGTTCGGTGGTTAAGTCACTCGGTTATAGTGGCGACCACCAGAGTTCAAACCCCCGCTGAGCCAACGAGCTCGCAAGGCTTTACGCCTTCGCTGGGCCAATGAGCTCGCGGGTTTGAAGTGTTCTTCCTAGGGGATGAGGCCCCCCAGTTGTGGCCTCACCGGTTCATTGCTCCGGGAAAAAGCATTCGTGTGGACCCGGAGGGCGTGTCGCACCAGCGTCGCCGGTCACGTTAAAAAGTTTACCAGGCGCATTTTAAAAAAAAAAAGAAATATGAATTGCATTTAATAACCTATGAGAATCAAAGAGAATAGAACTTAAATAGTAAGGTGCATTTGAGAAATATACATGAAAGAAACATAATGAAAGAAAAATAGATTTTATAAAGTGAATTGGGATGCTTTGGCTTTTCTCGATTGAATTCATGTCTGTAAAGATGATCCTTATGCAAAGGATGAAACCACGCCCTTGGAAATGAACATACACCCAAAAAATGACCCCAAACTATTAAAATTTAGAACAGATATGAAATGGCATCCTTTCTTATTCCAACTTCTACAAGAATCTTCTAGGGCTTTACAGAATTCTCCAACATCGTCAACAACTGTAAATAGAGGTGGAGAGTACATGTTTGGGTATGACAAAATATTTAAGTGTTTGAATTATGAGAAATTAGAGAATTTAGTTGTTCATAGTTTGTAGATTATTGATAGAGTAGTAGAGGAACAATTATCGTTGTGAACTACTCCTTTTCAAGGGGCCTATGTTGTTTTGCTTTCAATTTAGTCAACAACTTTATCATATGTATGACTAGATTAGTTACTTTCATATTTAATCATACATTCACAAATTGATTTAGAACATGCATTGCATACATGTAATGCCCCGCCTAGGAACCTCATAGAACAACACAACTATGCTATACAAACAGGACATTTTTTTTTAAAATGACAGAAATAACAAGTAATGTTAAACATATCTATACATATCATTAAACTCAGCATTATCCTCTAAGGTTCCACGACTGCAACACTTAACAACTATTAGTGGGATCTAACCAACATTATGAATTAACTAACAATAATTCATTCTAAATGTATTGTATCAAATGAATTGAGTAAAACACGTATATTTCCATATTGTATCATCAGAAAGGTAGACATCAAGATTATGAATATAGAATTTCCAGTACATATACAATTTCCTTTACATGAGAGTACATTGCTACAATGTTAACAATATCACTTTTCTGAATCCACAGGAGTACATACATCAAAGTTACAGTACATGTTTCCATTGATATACAAGACTAGAATATGAACATGAATCACTGTCTCCTCAAACTAGTACAAGATCTAGAATCTGTCACACAAGATACATCCTTCTCACACACGAACAATGGCAAGGAAAATACCAATGGAGAAAAAGCACAACCCCCCGACCATGTCGAACCCTAAGGTCCACCCCCTATTCTAAGAGGTAACATATGGTCCCTCTTCAGCAAACAATCAGAAAGACAGTAGACTAATAGGTGCAAGGACTACACATGACTCCATTACGACATGGGTCAATTAACTCAAACAACACTTCTAGAGCCAAACACACAACAAAAGGGGAAAAAAACACAAATAGGGAATGCTAGGCTGCAGTAGGGAAGAGTGTCATCATAATCATAATCACATGAATAGGTACATCGAGCAAGGCACTAACCATCTTGCACATGAATCATACCAACATGAATAGGAGGCAATATTTCAAGAATGCATTTCATTCCACTCACATGATGCACGCATAGCCAACCCCCCCACATAATCACACCCTCCTAGGCCTCTAGAAACCATTTCCCCAAATGACACAAACACTTGACACCATTAAAACACAATGGTCACACATCACATTCACTTTCCAATACACATCATAAACTAAGATTCTTCATCAATATTTTAATTACAATACCACGAGTGCAACCTATGATATGATGTACTAATTATGGTTCTAAAAGAATGTAAAATGATTCATCCAATCATGATCAATCATCTAACAAACATAAAGTGAATTCTATCTCAACAATGCAGAACAATAATTTTGTAACTACTAGAAGCAGTTACTAATATGATCGTCCCTATAGCATGTGTCAAATGCATATACTGAATCTAAATCATGGTATGGAAGAGAAACAAAGTGTCAAACAATAACTATAACATGGTTTGACCGACAAGCTTTAGTTAGGTCACATTGCTATAAATAGAACATTGAAACCCACATATAATTTCTTCCTAGTAACATTTACAATAGTCCAAGGAGAAAAATACTACATTAACATCTAACACTTAAGTTCTAAAGATGATTCAAGAGTATCCTCATAAAATAAGATTTACTCTTTTCATATCTATTATAAGTAAGCATAAAAACTCTTTGAACTTGCTAAGTAAAACAATAGCAAGGATTAAGAATGCACATAAAGATTAAACATATACATATAACAGAGATTTCAATAGGTTATCAGAAGTATCATAATGTTCTTTAAACAGTATGATAATGACTAGTATAATTGTATTTAAACAACAGGGAGAAAACCTTTAAATATTTAGATAAGGTTGAGAACATGAAGGTTTGGATGCCATTTCTTGTTTTAATACATGACTAAGAAGTGATATCAACTTGATATTTATAAGGTCTAAGGTGTTTTAATTCAAGTTGACATAGTTAAAAGGTTCATAAGAGATAGGAATCAATTGTTACCAGGAATTAATAGAGTATTGCAATAATACTTGATTGGTCTTAAATCTTTTGAACAAAACAATAACATAATAGACTCTACAATTAAGCTCCTGCAAAACTAAAATAACGCTGACAAATTCGAAGTTATAAATATGAATATTTTATTGCGGTGTGGAACAATTTTCCCAGCACTATATAACTTTCCTAATTAAGAGCCTATCGACCAGTGAGAAAATCTTTTAGAATCACAAAGAAATAAGAAGGTACATGGTTCAATAAGGTTAGAAAGGGCACTAAAGATAACATTCTTGGAAGATTTTATTAACAGTAAGATTACTAGAGATAGACTTGGATGTGATTCCTCTTTGCAAAACCCATCTTTTCATGTATAAGGCCACGGATTGCTAGATATAAGCGTTGAAAATGCTATAGTAGACATGCAAGCAAAAAGTGCAAGGGTAAGCGAACTGGTTGACAGGATACCCCAAAGAGATGTTATGCAATGATCACAAGATAGACACAAAATGGATTTATTGAAAAGGCTAAAGAAACTCTCAAGCAAGTGCAATCGACCGGTTAATTCACACTAACGCTTGCACCCATTTGTGGTTCAGGGAATATGCCAATAGGAACAACAACGCGTTTAGAAAATTTATGAAGTGAATTTCCTTTATGGCATGAGATGACCCAAAGCACCATGACATGCTCACTTATAAAACACCTATGGAATGATAAACAACAAGCCATTTAACTAGACGCCTAAGAGGGGAAGTTCACCACGAGGTGTACAATGATTGCAGCTAAATCCAAAATGGATGGTTTTGTTTATAATGTTATTGGCAAGACAACCATACAATAGATTCTTAAGAGTCTTTTGAACAAATTCAATTGGCAAGTGTGAATTCCAAATGCTTCAAAACGGAAATGTAAAAAGATTCTATAAACTTTCTGATAGCTGGGACTGCAAAGATTGCAGGATACACACAGAATGGATTTGTAGATTTAATAACAACAATTAAGATGGCATAGGAATGTCTGTCACTAATTGATACATATCTTTGAATTGACAAATTGGATAATGTTAATTTTTGGATATGATTTTCATAGATAAGAGTTGAATCTTATATAAAAAATTTTGAGAAACCCAATTCAAAAATATAGAGTTACTGGTGACGCAACTAACTACTTTAATAGAGACGAAACGGTTGAGAGGTAGACAGTCACAAAATATTCATATCTTCAAAATGGCAAACTAGGTAGAGCTAATTTTTAGATATGATTTAAATAACTAAGTCATGCACCATATATAAAAATTCTGGAGGAATCCCAGTTCAAAAATATAGAGTTATGGCTAATGCAACAAACTATTAAAACAAAGACGAAATGGGTGAGAGATAGACAGTCACAAAATATTCATATCTCCAAAATGGCAAAGTGGGTAGGGCTAATTTTTGGATATGATTTAGATAACTGGGTCGTACAACATATATAAAAATTCTAGAGGAACCCAGTTTGTAAAAATAAAGTTATGGCTGGCGCAACAAACTGGGTTCAGAATATGCAGAAAAGAATTCACAGAATAATATAAAGCTTGCATATGACAGATTCATTTCACTAAATCTAATGCAATAATAAATCAGTTTCATATCTCAGTCCATACCTTGAATATTACATCTATCACATCTTCACAAAATTTTCTAGCTTGCATCCATTTTTCCCCAAGTCATTTCTTCTAGAAGCTATGGATTATAGTGCAATGAAAAACTTCCTGCAAGAGAGAGAGAGAGATCCCCAAAACATAAAACATATTCTCCTTCTTTGAAATGCACGCTCCTCCTCCAAATTATGTCTTAACATTTCAAAATAAAGTTGAACATGCATAACCACCCCCAAGATTTCTTCCAGAAGATTATCCTTATTAAAGGCAATAAATTTCGTGTTTTATTGCTTTCTTACAATTTGCTATTTTAATCAGACAATAATTTCTCTCTGATTTTATTTATTTTAGAATTTGCTATATATATATATATATATATATATATATATATATATATATATATATATATATATATATATATATATATATATATATATATATATATATATAAAAGTTTTTATTACAACTCATAATTATCATTACAATATAGTATAGTTTATGACAACACACAAATATTATCTATTTTTATTGCCACTTAACACAATATTTAATTATATTAATTTATTTATTTATCTTTAGCTAGCATTTACATTTATTACTATTTTTTTAATTATTTATTTCCATAAACCCAAATTTTCATAAAGGCATTTATATTTATTTATTTAACAAAAATACTTTCATAACTAATAATATTATTTTAATGCAACAATTAACCAAAGTAACAATCAAACAATGCCAAACAAAATAACCCAAATGCAGAACAATACCTGACACAAAGCACGATCGAAAGCATGACCACAATGACAGTGACTGACTATCCCGTCCATACAGACAACACTAACTAGGTGTGAAATTGGATACTCATCATTTTCAAGGATGATGGCTAACCAGGGGACCATATGTCATCTTCGTTCAACAGTTTCCATTGGGTTTTAAGGTACGCTCAGACCTGCCAATTCAGGTGGAGCCGTAACATAGTACCTGTTCACTCAAGCATACCAATTAGAGCACAAATTATTAATAGCCAAAGCACTTGGAAAGGAACTCTAACATTCATATCTCATTCTCGTATGTCCCCCATACGTTCAATGGTATGATGTCGCCCTTTCCACCTATCCTAACAACATACTACTACATCACCTGACTATCTAAATAAATCTCTGCATAATAATAATAACATAACAATATGCATCATACCCACGAAAGTACTAACAAAAGCTTATGTTCCATCTTCATCTTTAGGTTCTTTAGCCAGACTACCTGCACAACCAAAGTGAAAATGAAGGGGCACTATATCATCCCCCCCTAAAACTTGACTTACTCCTGGAAGTCGCAAATTAGGGCGGAAACATAACACGTTAGTACCAACATCAAAACTGATTCATTTCATAAAAATAATATACTCTAGTTTGCTTATGGAAAGGATTTATCTCACAAAATATGAACTTATATACTTCATTTCAAACATAATCTACCCTTCTAATTTCTAATGTCACAATAGTAACACAATCAAGACTTGTATTTCAAAAATGATTCCATAGTACATAAACCACTCAAAATCCTTACATGTCAGCGTTAACACCCATCAGTTTCTTTCAGGACAAGGAAAATATTGCACTCTTTTTAATCCTAACTAGTAGAAATTCTCATATCATAAACATATAAAGGATTCAATTTCAAATGCACCTCCATTACAATTCCTCTTCCAATTCGCTATTAAGCATTCAATACATCAGAATGCTACATTTTCACAAAATAACAACATAATTATACACATAAAGCACACGCTTTCCAGTAAATATCCATCATTTATAAACAAGACATTTCACTTTAATCATTTTACAACACTAAATCTCATAACATATTCATCAAAAAATCATGATTTTTCACCTTTTTGGAGCATGGAGACACAATTTATCATTTCATAAGTGCTATATTCATGATTTAACATATATTCTTCACATACACACCAATTCACATCATCGGGAATCACATCACAAGGATACATAAGGGTCCATCTGGACACCAGAAAGCAGCATACTAATCCATGATACAAAATCCATGAGCCAAGAGCCAAAATCCATCTCACATAATCCATACCTCACACTCAGTGGTTTGTTGGTGTTAGGCCACACACATAGGATGAGACCATCCAAACAAGACCACAATGATCTCTCTTTTGTTGTATAAGGTGGATAGCCTCCAAGAGATAGTCATCACACATAGGTGGGTAGTGGGTCCTAGCTGTATAACAGCCTCACATACCCCCATCCTCAAGGTTCCCTACGTCTGCTTCCTCATATACACTCACCAAGTCCGCCTTATACATCCTTGGAGAGGAATCACAATACGACACATGGCTGACATTGAAAACAATAAGGATAAACTAGTTAAGCCACCAAAATCATAAAGAAAGATTAAATAAAAATTCAATTTCAACAATAAAGCAAGAAATGTGCAGAATTTCAACACTAAATCAAATGTAACCACGAGGGTTACTTGCAAATAAGATCACAAAATGTGGCTAAACCATCACAATCAAATATAAACAATGTGCCAACCTTCACAATCAATAGAAAATCATCAATAACCATAAAGAAAGTCCACAATCTTCGAAATTGCACTGTACAACACTGTGTGACTAGATACTAGCCACCAAACGAGAAAGGAGGGAACAACATCAGGCTATAGCAGTAGCCCTCATGTGGTGCGGAGTGAGCATGCCATCCACATGGCTTAGAGTGTACTCCTTAGCTACACCTTGCATTGCGTCGTCACGCGGCATGGACTAGCCAAGTGGCCCACGCACTCCTTGGTTGCTCGCATGGAATGTGCACCTCAACCACATCCTGCATCCCGTCTCAGCGTGGCATGGTCATACGTCAGCCAGAGAAGGCACGTACTAGTCGTATACTGCATGGCAGTGTGTCTGTGGCTCCGCAGAAGTAGGCACGTGTAGAACACACCTCGCATATCGACACCTCGTGGAGAAGGCACACGTAGGTACTCACCATAGCCAAAGGTATACATGGCTAGGACATACCCATATGCTAACTGACCCAAACACTGTCGAAAGCAAACACGAGTATCCCTCTACAAGTGTGTGAGGCCCCATTACACTCATCACACAAGTAGGCTATCATAACATAGTCTCATAGTGCACCCTCACGTGTCTATGCGGTTAAGATCATATTGGGGGTAGACTTTATGGCCGCGAACGAGTTCTACAGGGTAGACTCTCATGTCTCTTCCCATTTCCTAGCATCAATCCTGGATGCAGGGGTGTCTACAGAGGCAGCAAAGCGCCTCATGGTGAAACTATTTAAGCCGGAATTCCTCCGAGGTCTCAATGCCATTCTCGAGGCAGCCATCCCCGGGGTGGGTATCCCTCGCCCGAATGACATTGCCTCCCCTAAAGATCCTTTGGAGGTATTGAAGGTTTTTCCTTTCATTCTCGACCTGAAAGGCATGGCGCTGACAGAACATCAGGACCGAGTTCTTCAGGTTTTTGGTTTCCTCCAAAACATGCTGCAAGAGGATGTTGACTTCAGGGCAGGGGTCTGGGTTGGTAGGCTCCAATCCATGGCAGTGGAGCTCGGCCTTCTTTGAAAATAGGGTTGCTATGACCCAGCTCTGTGTAATCACTCTCAGTAGGTATTGTGTATAATCCAGTTACTATCGGATAAATAAAGCTCCAATAGGCTATTTTTGTATAGTTCCAGTAGATTTGCTTATGGAAGGATATCAGGAGGTTTTTTGCCATAAAAACCAGTTTGGGTGGCGCAGGTAAACTTCTTATAGGCACCTGCTTGTAAACATCTTTTTCCTATCAATATAAAACCATATATTTACGAATCAAAAAAAATTATATTAATTTATTTTTTAATCTTTAGCTAGCATTTACATTTATTACTATTTTTTTATTATTTATTTCCATAAACCCAAATTCTCATAAAGGCATTTATATTTATTTATTTAACAAAAATACTTTCATAACTAATAATATTATTTTAATGCAACAATTAACCAAAGCAACAATCACACAATGTCAAACAAAATAACCCAAATGCCGAATAATACCTGACACAAAGCACAATTGAAAGCATGACCACAATGACAGTGATTGACTATCATGCCCATATAGACAACATTGACTGGGTGCGAAATTGGATACTCATCATTTTCAAGGATGATGGCTAACTAGGGGACCATATGTCATCTCCATTCAACAGTTTCCATTGGGTTTCAAGGTACGCTCAGACTTGCCAATTTAGGTGGAGCCATAACCTATACCTGTTCACTCAAGCATACCAATTAGAGCACAAATTCTTAATAGCCGAAGCACTTGGAAAGCAACTCTAACATTCGTATCTCATTTCCGTATGTCCCCCATACGTTCAATGGTACGATGTCACCCTTCCACCTATCCTAACAACATACTACTGCATCACCTAACTATCCAAATAAATCTCTGCATAATAATAATAACATAACAATATGCATCATACCCATGAAATGACTAACAGAAGCTTATGTTTCATCTTCATCTTTAGGTTCATTAGCCAGACTACCTGCACAACCAAAGTGAAAACGGAGGGGCACTACAATACATATGTTATTTCAAATTCATGATTCAACAATGAACTTTTACTTGTAAATTTTAAGATTTCAATCATACACCAATAGTTTGCAAGTTCCAAATTTAAACCTATTCTAATCTACTAAATGTGTGGAAATTTTACAAAAGAGGCAAGGGTTCTAAGGAGAATAAGTGTGTCATAATAAATTAAAACATGACTTTGTTGAAATGATAAATCCCTAATTATATAGTTCAATACTTCAGCAATTAACTGTGTGCAAGTTTTTTACCTCAACATTTTGGATCAAACTCCATGATCCATCATCAGGATAAAGAGCAATAGAAGAGAACAATAGAAATGGTAACTTGCAGACCAGGTACTCTAAAATAGGAGGAAGGGGCACGGGAACCAAATAATTACTGGGAGAAAGAATTAAAAAATAAGAACAAGACACACTCATACATCAAAAACCTCAAGATATTAAAAGTAAAAGTGAGAAAACAATGAAACATAATAAATTAAAAGATAAAAATATAAGAATAAAAAAAATTATATAAAAGAAAGAAATAACAAGAGGAATGGAGAGCAAAGGAAGATAAACTAGGACAAAAAAGGTAATGGAAGAAAAGAATAAATAAGGTTAAATTAGTAAAAAAGGCCAATACATACATGCAAACAAAGGTAGATACCAAGATCACAACAAAAAGACATTTACAAATAAAATAAAGATGAAAGAAATAAAGAACACTGCAAGTAATACAACCTGTATACAAATACGAATAACATAAAGGTGAGAGAGTTAAATAAGTCCTAAGAGGCCAGCACCAAGAGAAATACACACTAACCTATAACCATACAAACAAATAAAGACAACACCAAGAACAAGGATAATATAAAAACACATACAAAAACATAAACCAAGAACATAAACAAATAGCAAGCCATGGACATAGGTAAAAAAAATATAAATGTTAATATATATATATATATATATATATATATATATATATATATATATATCAAAATAAAAAGTTACATATATATAATTATATGTATATAGTTAGATATATGTATCTAAGTAGTCTGAATATAAGAAAATGCAAAATTATAAATATAAAAAATATAGATTATATATATAAAATGAATTATATATTATGTAAAAATTATATATATATATATATATATATATATATATATATATATATATATATATATATATCAAAGTAGTTTAAAAATAAGAGAAAATAAATTATATTTATAACAATCTATATATAAAGTAATAAATGCAATATATATAAATTAAAATTAAAACAATTATATATTAAATATAAATTATATATATATATATGAAAGAAAAGAGGACTAACTAAGCAGGTAAAGAAAAACAAATTCCTACTAAAGAACGAACACAATTAACAAACGGGAACCTAGAAGAAACAAAAACCCCAGCCAAAAAATCTTGAAAAAATCTAGAAAGAAGGGAGAAGCATGTAGAAGACAGGGAAAAGGAAACCAAGAAAGCATCAGGTAAAATAAACCATAAAGAGAGCAGACCAATATATATATATATATATATATATATATATATATATATACATACATATGTATATATACATACATATGTATATATACATACATATGTATATATACATACATATGTATATATACATACATATGTATATATACATACATATGTATATATACATACATATGTATATATACATACATATGTATATATACATACATATGTATATATACATACATATGTATATATACATACATATGTATATATACATACATATGTATATATACATACATATGTATATATATACATACATATGTATATATATATATATATATATATAACAAAGAAGGCTAAGCTATACAACTGAACTACAACCACACAGAGACTACAAGACGAAAAGAAAGACGAGAACAAGACATGAAAAGAAGAACAACCAGAAAGGTAGTCTAAGAGCAAGAAAGACGGGAAGGAGTCATTGGGGGGGACAAGGACAACAAGAAAGGTAGGAAGAGGGATGGGGAAGGAACACCAGGGCAGAAAATGAAGAGGACCTAGAAAGTGAGGAGAGACCGTAAGGGGGAAGGAAGCACAAGAGGATTGAAAAAGAAGACAAAACAGGGAAAGATATGAGAGGGGAGGAACAAAAAGGACAGGGGTGGGAAAGGAAAGCTGAGGAGAGAGAGGGGACAAGATGAAGAAGAGAAAATAGGGGAAACAAAGAAAGGCTCAAGAGGGTGGACGAGAGCAATTTCGAATGCGGTTAGGCAATTCCAAGAGAAACTTAAACTCCATCCATCGTCGCGATTGAGATTGAAAGGGTGGTTGTTGATCTCTATGGCCTCTTTGAGTTTCCTCTTGAAGAAGTTGTCTTCACTAGCAAGGATCTGAGTGTCCTCTAGGCAGATGTGGTGTTTAGTTAAGGTAGAGTGCTCTGCAAGGATGGGTTTTTGGACACGTTTATGCCTTATGGCTGCACTATGCTCTTTTATTCTGGTGCTGAAGGAACGCCCCATCTCACCAATGTAGGGAGTGCCACAAGAACAAATGATCTTGTAGACACCAGAGTTGAGAAGGAGGTCCCTAGGGTCTTTGGGTGAGGGAACTTGATTCCTAAGAGTGGAGATGGGTTTAAAGGTACATTGGAGGCCCTTTTTAAGAAGAATCTTAGAAATTTTGTTAAATCAACTTTGTTTGATCAATATTTCACCCAATTATTAATACAAAGTGGTGCAAACATCTAAGGAACCCAAAAAATGAAAGAAAATACACATTGCCATATTTCATGCATAGATATCATATACAACCATCCAAAATATCCATTTCAAATGATCAAGCATTAAACATGTGTGGATTTTCTTCAATTTCACACATTTATTGCAGAAATTTAACTCAGAACAACATAGCTTGTTGATTGAAAACTTAGAAAAGAAGGGAAAAGTGAATACAAACTCAAGAATTTTCTTAACAGTGCAAAGTTTCCACCCCTTTACAATGCAACAACTACTTATTTATAGAGTGAGCAATTGTCAAATACATCCTTGCATAGCCCAACAAGCAAGGAAAAATATTAAATGCCATTTTACATCCATGGTTGAGATTCATTTGATCTTGTGGTTACAATTCTATGAGAGTTAAATTTTAGCGGTCGCAAATCTCCACCCTTGAAATTCTCTTTCCCTTTCATCTCAAGCATACAACACATTGGCACAAGTTTCAATGACATCCAATAATTTCCTCAACCTTATGAGACACTTTTGCACAATGAAACAATAATTTATATTTTACATATTTCCTCAAAACTAGATGCCACCTTTTGAACATTAAAATATTAATTGAAAACTTTACAAAACACAAAGTTTATAATGTTATATTTTAATGTTACATTTTAGCAAAAAAATTGGCAGTTGTATGGTCATCATCACTGCTATTCATCTAGTGAACTATCATTTTCAACTTCAGTGCTATCCTTATGCCCTTTTGGGTGCTCTCCTTGTAGATATTTATATAGGTTGTAGAGGGTTTCTTTCGCAATATTGAATTTAGGGCCATGTGAAAACAGAAAGTGCACCTTTCAATAGAAAATCATTTTAAAAATCTTCTTAGGCACTTTCTTGACTTCTAACAAGTGGGCTTTGAAGGTGTCAAACAAGTCATTCAACTTCATCATTTCGTTTATCATTGAGTGATGGCACAATAGTGTGTCCCACTATTGGGACAGGGCAAAAAATGAGCCTAAGATGCCAAAATTACAAAATACCTTCAAATGAAGGACCTTCCTTCGAAGGTGATGTCATCATGACCTTCCAATGAAGGTCCTTCATTTGAAGGTATTTTTTCCAATTTTTAAACATTTCATGCTCAAAATGCTTTATGAAAGGGACCTTCATTTGAAGGTCCCTATGATGCCATCCCATTGTTAACTCATAGAGTTTTCAGAGAATTTTTTGTTTCGAAGCAGGGATGGACCATTAAATGGAATCACCATGACATGAAATTTTGTAGGATTGTAGGCCTTCGAATAAGCTTTCCAAAAAGTATAATTTGTACTATATTTTATTTAATTATGATATTTTTTCTATTTTTAATGAATATAAGTTTTTTTACCAAACATAAGGGTCTTTGTTTGACACATGTGGAAAAATAGAAAATGACAAAAAAAATTAAAAAATATTTATACACTCCATATCGATGTCCTTGTTTTAATTAAATATAATAATAATTTTGATATATACAAAAAAGTAAAGCGTTATGGAATAAAATCACTATAAATTATTTTTTTTTTTGCTTCATAATCGGAGATTGTCTATATTGATATAAAATAGAAAATTCACAAAGTTGTCAACATATATTGTAGAAACCAGATTCAACAACTAAGAACCCCATCCATCTACTTGACCTCGCAGGGTCCCTTTGAAAGAGAAAATGACCATGCAAGGCCAAAAGACTGCCTATGCAATTCATCTATAAGTATTATAATCTATACTTGCAGGGGAGAAATCCAAAAACCACCTGCAATCACAAACCCTACCCACCAAAAATAGACATTTACAATTCCATGAAAGGATTCAAACATGAAAGCCAAGATTGGCAGCCCTTAACCTGAAGTTCTCCATCCAATCAAATGAACCATCGTGAGGATCAATCTAAAGCAGCTTGAACAAAAACTCCACACCTACCACCACTTGCTTCCTATGAAGAATCAACGGCCACCCTTTAGGATTAAGCAGAAAATGATAGTAGCGAACAATCGCAGTCTCATCCTCTATAAGCTGAAAGTCCGCCAATCTGGGGATTCCAGTTCCTATGACAGCTGCCCTCACAAAATCCTCAACGCCCACCAACAAATTGTTGATAAAGAGACGATGCATCAGGAGAAGACACCGATCCTTTGTAGTGCCAACATCTAGCAACGAAGCCAGAAAATGGGAGACAATGGACGTATCAACTTTGTAAAATTCCCCTTCACGCAAAAAATCTTTGCCAAGTATTACCTTAACTGCCAGGAGAATGAATTCGTCACTATGCCGCAGAATCCTTTTCAACCGTTGGTCTGTCACCGAACCTTTGAATGTCAATTGCCTTACTACGCTCTCAATCTGGATGGGAGTGTCCATCCCCAAACAGATCAAACCCTCTGTGGAAACTCGCATCAGGAAGCCAGACTCGCCTGCCATTAATGAAAAGAACAATAAACAGAAAGGGAAACGTGTTATCATGCTCTGCATTTGGCTGCTCTTTTAAAACCATAGCGACTTCTCGAATCTTCTCCTTGGAGCATAGGAAGTGGGAAGGGAAACACTCTCATAAATGATATCAATCGTGTGGAATGTCTCAATGCAATGTTAGCTCTCGAGAGATGAATAACTGATGATGAAAACCGGACGCTCGTCTGCCACCCCATGCTTAACTATGCCACGTCAGAATGAAAGCCGTCCAAGTCAGTTGTCCCCTGCCCCACACAAAGAATGTTGCCACAACACCAACTTAACTGGCAACACTTACCCCAGTCCTACCATTTAAAATGAATGGTTGGACACCCTCCCATCCACCCTCCACTATAAATTATAATTAATGTAGATTAAAAAATTAATATAAAAAATATGCAACAAAAAATTATGAAAAATATGCATGCGGTTGATATTAGTGTTCATGATAATTTTTTTTTTAAATTATGATTTTGTCTTATTTCTAATAAAAGTTATACATTATGGAATAAATGTCACTCGTTAAAAATACTAAAAAGTATAAAAACAAGTTATTCAAAAATGCCTAAATAATGACATAAATTATTATTTTTTAAATCAAAAATATATTTAGAATCTACACACAAAATATAAAATATCACTAGTTCACGTCGTCTTCAAATTCTTAATGGCTTGCTTGCTATAACTGACAAAAAGTAAACATTTGGTAAAAAAATATTGATTTCAATGTCCTACTTAGCCCAAAAAGTGAGACACACTATTGTGCTATCACCCTACCTCTACTATCAAATTATTCTTCGCTAAATCTAAAAAAAATTACACAATTGTATTGACAATGTTCACTTTATTGGGATTCTCCAAAAATGTGCAAGGGATCACCTCAATAAAAGTCTATACATCCACCATCGTTGTCTCTCCTAAGTTCTTCAAATTTTTTATATTCCCACAAAATTTCTATTCTCCACTTTGTGGCTTTCATCCATTGGAATGGGAGTTCAAGGTTGCCATCTTTTATTATCCCTCCCGATACCAACGTAAAAAAATTGATTTTAGCCATTTGTTCCAGCTAAGGCAAATTATCCTCCAAAATTATCAATTCCTCATCAATTTTTTCTTTTAATTCAGCTAAGTGCTAAGTTCATCACTTACTTTATGGTAATACTTCACCGCTCTCTTAATGATCTTCCTTCCTTGTGTCAATAGAGACTCCTTTCAAGCACTTGTAGCTTTGACTACACCTCCCATTTCACTTGTTGCCTACAAGATCTTATCCAACGCTACCAAAAGACTAAGAGTAGGTGCAACTAAATCCATAGAGTCGACAAGGTATTCAATATAGGATGTTAGTTCTACTACTTGAGATTTTAGTTATTTTGTTGTCCTTGTTCATATGACCCAAGATAGTGGTGATAGTAGATCGTAGGCTTTATTTCTCCACTTCTCTAGTCTGATGTTCCAGATTCACCTTAGTGATCTAGTAATCAGTCATCTGCATATCTCTTTGCTCTTTGTCGCATTGTGGGGTGGCAATTTCCACACTTTTGGTTTACAATCCATCTATGGTTATAAAGGAAAGGATCTTAGCTCTTTTGGGTTTCAGAGGTGCCTTAAATAAATCCACCACTACCTTGAAGTCATTAGTGGCAAGACCATATTCCCTCCTTTTTGCACTATCAAATCTAACGACATTGGCATACCTATGTCCATTGTAGTCATATGTTGAGTAGTCCCATCTCAAATTGTTGTATCTTCTTTGTGCTAAGATGAGGGAGTCAGTGGAGGAGTTTGATGTGGAGGGGTAGGCAAAGGAACGTGAGGTGGTGAGCATGGTGGGGGAGAAGGTTTTCTTGATGTCATAGATTCTTGTGAGGCTAAAGATCATTGAGGGGATGGAGCTTCACTTGAGTAGGAGTTCTTTCCATAGATGAACCTTCTCATCATGTGTTGACACATCTTCAATTATGATCTCCTTGACTGACCTTCTACTCAATTTTTATTTCTCCTTGAGCGAGTTTCTCCTTATCAACATACTCTCCTTGTTCTTGGGTGGGTTGCTCTATTTTTTATATAGGCTTCTCTTTCTCACTAAATTCATATTCTTGCATTTTTGTTTGGTGCTATTATGTTGTGTCTAGAGGATTCTACTGGGCAAAGACACCTTTTATTGTTGCTTGATCTACATATTTTTCTTTTATAGGCTCATGAAGAGGTGTCAATCCATCTTGCTTTTGGCCCTCTTTTTTGTTGTGTTGAAACTAGCTGTTGAGTTTGGGATACATCTGTAGTTGAGCCATGTGGTGGAAAAGGTGGTGTTAGCAATTTCAAAGAAGTAGGAGGAGGAGTAGAAGTTTCTGTAATAATTGTGGCAATTGTAGCAGCAATGGCTTCTTGAGCTTTGATACCCTTTTTCTTAATTTTCAATTTCTTCCCTACCAAGGGCACTGTCTTGATTTTTCATGTTATTCCTCAATATTTAGTGCTTGAGTGGCCCAAGGAGGTAATGACTTCTCCTTCCTTTTGGTAGAAGGTTTCTTTATATACACTTTCATAGGTGTCTCCTTCTTTGGCTTGTCACCTAATGTTATTTGAGGATTTTCAACAATTCTAGTGTTCTATAAATTACCGTTTATGTCCTATTCTGAGTGGATCTATCTTCATCCACTAGCCAATCCATCTTTGGGATGGACTTTTCATATATTTTCTCCATGTTGTATCAAGGGTCGAGTACATCTCCATCATCTTTTAAGCCCTTTGGTACTTTATTGATCTCGAATGTCCTTACTTGGAATGTAATCAACCTGGAGTAATCTTGTTGTCTCATCTCATGCTTATCCATAAAATAGTCCTCAAGGTTTGGCTGTTGTTTATAGAAGGACCCAATCACTAATTTCATTTTGCCTCTTGGGTCAAACTTTCTTTAAACGTTGTACAATTGCAAGGTGATTTGTGTCATTTCTCTCTTGATAGTTTTGGCATGGTTGTAGGATGAGCATGATTATTCACCAATTGTGACAAGGAAATGAATCCTACCTTGTGTTATGTAGCAAGCATCTCATGCACTCCAACTAGTTATCTACACAACTCTAACAAAATGATTCAATCACTAGGATATTTGGGAAGCTTAGAAGGAGCCATGTGGGAGCCTCCAATCTTGATGTATGTGAATGTCAAAAAATAGATGAACTAGTTCGCCCACTCTAATATGGCTTTTGTGGCCTTCAACAAAAACCTCTTGTTGAAGTCATTCTTTAAGAGTCTAATTATGTAGAAAATGAATGCATTATTGACTCTATTTGAGTTTTTGTTGCTCTCCTTCAACTCGAGTTGTGGGTAGTGATCATATACCTTAGTTTCATCAATCCCATCTTCCCAACCTTGGTGAGCCCTAGGAAGTTTTCCATTCTAACCATTTGATAGATCAAGTAGGAAGTCATGTAGAACTTCTTGTATCTTGTATTTCTATCAACTGGTTGTGCAAATTGTTACCAATGATTATGCCCCAATCAACCTTCATTCCATCTAGAATTGATGGGATGAAGTAACACATCCAAGCATAGAAGATCTTGGATATGGGGTTACCTATCATCATGTTTAACAAAGTGATCAAGTCACTTATTGTTATGTATGAAAAAGAGAATGAAGAAGACTAGCATGCACACTAGATCAAACCCTCTTCCACAATAACATTCAAAGACAAGACCGAGCCAAATCACTACCAAATGGAGGTGGATTCAGCTACATATCTTGTACTCAAGAGTGCTATGGAAAGATCTAATTTAATCAAGCCATTTACCAAACCCTAGGTCAATCAATGCACTAAACCCTAGATTTGCACAGATCTAATTATAACAAGAGATGTAAAGCAAATAATCAGAAACCAATCTCACAAAAGTGATCACGAAGATATCAGAACCTGTGTCCTGAAAGTTGGGATGTCAGAGGACTATTTCGAGGGTGCCCAAGTCCTGCAAGTTGGAATCTTCAAAAATTGCAAACTAGAGAAATGCTACAGGGACTGCCTTGATGTCAGATATGGAGTCTGTTAAGGTAGAAGGACTATTTCAAAAGCGCCCAAGTCTTTTGCAAAGGAATATTCTTGGAATGTTGTCAGATCCCAAAACCCTTTTCCTTACTTAGTCTTCCTATGACTTCACTTTCCCAAATCTCACACCTTTAACATGCACACAAGAATAAAAGGGGTTTGGGGGGTTATGGTGTTTAGGGATTTGCCTCAGTCAAATCCTGGGATATCATTCAAGCTTCTCAACACCATTGTTTGATAAAAAGAGTGTGCTCTTGTAGGGTAGAGGCTAAACACAAATCAATGGGATGAAATCAATGATGATGAATACAAATGATATCACCTATGTGATGAAACCCTTAGGAGGATGAATGTTCTTCAACTCATAAGGAGAGATAGATGATAACTTTAGAAACCTACAACAACACACAATGATAATATAAATATGCTCTAGAATCACAATGAATGCTTTGAATGCTCTTTACTCCAATGCTTCAAGTTTGCTATCTCTATCCAAGTTCATAATGAATTCAAAAACACACTTATATATTATTTCCCACTAATATCCATCAAATTAACCAAAAGAGCCGACAAGGAGAAACCCTTTTAAAGGTCTTATGCCGACATTCATTTAAATTTGCCCTGACCAATCAAGGAGGACTTGGGCGCGGGCATCCAAGTCCCAAGGCACCTTTTTGGCTCGAGGTAAGATGTAATATGGGCCCCTTGTTCCCAAGTTGCATTAGTTACAAGGGATTTTGCATCGGGATGAATATTTAGAATGTATAATGTAATCATGGGGACCTAGTAGCTAACGAGGAGGTAAAAAGGCATGTGTCCACTTTTTACTCCATAACATTTAACCCCCACTTTAATGTGTATGATCTTACGATCAGCACATGCATTAAAGTACGACCAAAGCATATCAAACACTAGAGTGAAGACACACCCTAAGTTCAGAAGACCATTTCTAGCCTCCAAACTTAGGAAAACATAAGAAAACACTTGACAGTCACATAAGATAGAATGAATACAATAAGGAAGCATGCAATACACGAAGAAGATAGTAAAGCATGCAATACACAGAGAAAACATGAATACAATCACGCAATACACAAGGCATACACAAAGAGAAGACATGATTAAACAATTATATATATAACCCTAACTAGGCGATGGGGGGAGCTCATCACTACGTGCCACCAAAAACATGCAAGACACGTGACGTGGGGGAACTCATCGCTACGTGTCACCACTAAAACACGCAAAACACTCAAGGAAGACACACGAAAAACACACCGAATACACAAGCATCGTAGATTATGTCATTGACACACTATACGTCTTATACACAGCAAACACGGGTGACAGGGAGGAGCTCATTGCTACGCTCCACTATCTAAGACACGCCAAACACACCTGACAGTTGAGCTACACTACCATAACTGCCAAAGACACGCTTAAGGGTGAATAACTCAAGATCCAACCCCGCCTTCCCAGAGGACTTTCAAAAGGATGTGCAACCGCTCAAGGGAAGACATAATCTTGCCTTCTGTAGAAGGGCTTTCAAAATAGAACCCCCCCTGCATTCGTAGACGCCTTACGGTGAAAAGGAAGCATGCCCAAAGTATATAACCCCACATGCATCACGTAGACACCTTAAAGTGAAAAGGAGGTATACGCAAAACAAAACAAAGCACACAACCCCACCTGCATCCGCAGATGCCTTATGGTGAAAAGGAAGCATACACAAACACACTTTATCAATAATATCTAGAATATCCAAGCATTTACCACAATATATGGCCCCACCTTAAAGTGGTTGATCCCGCTTGCCGGTATCAAACACATTTAAGGTAAAGCAAAAACATGCTAGGGAACAAGAGCTTTCGCAAAGCCCATGCCCCAAAGTGAGATGTGCTTGCAATCACCAAATGTTCCCACAAACACATCTATATCATTTGCTAACATAATCAACAATATATAAGATTTGGTTAGAAAATCTAAGCTAAGATAACAACCAAATCAATTAATGAAGTTATACAAAAATCATTTATCATATCACTTAATAGACCAAGGCTACACTTACGGGTTCGGAACCGAGTATAGTCACGAGGTTATACTTCAAGTATCTCAAAACCGAGTGTAGCTACAAGATGAGATACAAAACATATCAAAGTGCATAGAAGCATATTAGAGTTTTGCAAACGTTTGTTACAAGAAATTTCACAATATGATACACAATCACATCACAACACGAGGTGATTCTACTAGTCAAGTGTCAGTAATATATCAACCCCATATTCATATATGGACTAGGTCCATTTTGGCTTTCTTGTTGTAGGGACGCACGATCCTTATCAATATTTATTTGTATTCATCATCCGCCGACTAGTAGAGCCACTGAAGAATGAAAACATGAAAATTGAGAGAGGAGACAAAAATGACTTAGGTTCACAACGTAGGAAAATGCCCCCAAGACATCCTCCATAATGTTATGCGCCCAAGACACCAAACACAATAATTACAATAAGAGAAGAATACAAGAATAGAGAAACACATAGAAGTATCACAATAGAGGTGATCTCCTTGTATCGTTGACCTTACAAGAGTATCAAGGGTCATCCAAGGAGACCTAAACAACATTTAACACAATACGAAGGAACACAACACAATACTATCAACATATATATCTCTAGGAGGCCACCCTTGAGAGCAACTGGAGTAGGTGTTGCATCGAGTGTGGCTAAAGGAGGGAGAAATACTTACATGATTCAATGGGATATTTCCAGGTGAACAATCCATGTCCATCATCTTAGGATATATCATATTTAGTCTTTGACTTGTTGATATTATACTAACATTAAGTTTAGGACGATGATAAGCTTTGGTGGGCTTCAAAGAACAATATCCAATACCAATCAAGTAGTTAATTTCAGCAACTTATAGAGGTACTCTAATTCCTTGTTGGTTTACACCACAACCATTGCCTACATAGTTGCAATTTTTGTAAAGGATTTGAAATCCACGACCATAGAGATACTCCATCTTTTAGAAGAAGGGAGGGCTTCATAAGTCTCATATTCTGTAGTATAAGTAAGAGTATTGTCTTTGTTTTCTACTAAAGAAACCTTAGGTTTCTTAGGTATTTCCAAAGATTTCTTGGATGAGATCGAGGCAACGTTTGATGCTTTAGGATTCGGGCTATTAAGTTTATACTCCCCCATAAAGGAAGGTGTAAAATCTAATGAACCCCAATCATCACCAAGAAGTGCATTCGATGGTGATTTTAAATCTTGCACAATATTATCTACGGCAAGTGGTATTGATGAATCAACTTTTAAGTTATTGAGAAGCTTCTGATTGATAACTTGTTTTTCCGCCTCAACTTGTAAACAACTTTCTGGGTTTGGATCAACTTCAATGGTGTGAAGTTTTTTTTTTTAAATAAACTTTACAGATCGATGAAGGGTAGACGAAACTACACCCATGGCATGAATCCAAGGTCTATCAAGAATCATATTATATGAAATTGCACCAAGCATGACATGGATAAGGGTAGATAATGTCACGGGTCCAACCTTTATGGGTAAAGTTATGGTACCCACTGATTGTCTACTAACATTATCAAAGCCACGAATGTAAAGTTTATCCAGTTTGATTAAAGATGTATCAACCTTAATTTTATGTAGCAAATCAATGCCACAAACATGAAAAGCCGCTCCATTGTCAATCATAACTCGCTTTATCAACTTTTTGTTTAGTGTGACAAAGATTACAAGAGGATCATGTTGATTTTGAACTTCAATTGATGGTAATTCATGTTGTTGAAACAGAATATCTATTTTTTGTCGAATGCATACAATCTAACAGAGCTGCTACATCATTAGACTTAACAGTGGGTGGTACAATCACCTTTTGTAAATCTTCTTAGAGGATTCCATGGTATGTAGGTGATGTTTGTATGAGTTCCCAAACAGAGATCTTTGTGGGAGTAGCACGAAGCTACTCAACAAGATCATAATCTTAACCAATTTCATGAGTAAAATGAGGTGGTTGAGGAAGCATAGGTTGAGAAGTTAGTAAAGAGATCCGAATGTTCAACTGTTGTTTACTTTGTTTATTATTTTGTGTATTGTATGTGTGAGCAACCACATTGTAATAGGGTTGTTGCGACACATTTTGATACACTTGATTTTCTTGAGTGACTTGTTTTATAAAATTGAGAATGTAACCCAGGGGTCTAGGTGGTGTTGGAGCACCTTGAACTGTAATCACTGGTTTGAAGTGAGGAGGCACATTATGTGGCCCATTCACAATGAGTTTAGTAACATTAGTACACTTAATCACTATCCGCTTAATGGGTAGAATAAATCTATTAGTGATGATTGAATTAACATTGTTTTTACTTTGATTAAGCTTGACATCCATCCCTAAAGGATTTAATGTTAGAGACCTTTTTTCATCCACCAATGCTTTGTCTTTTGAAAGGAGAGCATTGGAATGAAGGGAAGGTAAAATGTTGTTAAAAGAATTGTCGATGATTATATCTTTAGTGATGTCCAAGGGGTTTGAACATGCAACCAAAGGAGAACTATTCATACTTTTCACATCTTTAGTGATGTCCAAAGTACATGAACATTCAGCCAAATGAGGAAGATCGAGGGTCTTCACTTCCTTAGTGATATCCAAGATGCTTGAACATTCAACTAAAGGAGGAATAGGATGACTCATGGAATCATCATCATCATCATATACTTTAGATAGTAGATCCAAGGCATTGTCATGATTTATAGTAGTAACAGAAGAAGAACTTTCACAATCATCATTCTCATGAGTATCCATCGAGATGAATTCGGTTATATTTTCTAATATTGAAGGATGCTCAACCATGAGGGTTATGAATCTATGAAAATCAAGATCTTTGATATATGCATGCAAAGATACCAAAGAGAAATAACATGAAGATGCCATAATAAAATGTCTTGGAACAGTAATGTACAATCAGATCAATTCATTTATCAAATACCACCACTATGAGATACTTTTGAGCACCACAACACTAGCTTGAGGAAATTGGGCTTTTGAAGATTTTTGCAAAGATTAAACACACTACTGTCATTACAAATGGAGTGATCAAGATGTTAAAAGTGTTGCACAAAGGGTAATATAGACAATTTTAAAATGTCTTGCAAAGAAATGTTAAAGAGATGTCAAATTCCTTATGTTGAAATACACAATGTGTAATTACAAACATGTGAATTTTCAAACCAAGGTATGAAATGATGAAAAAATTTTAAATGAGTAATGAAAATATGCTATAAATTGATGCTATATCTGAATTAAAATGTTTATGACAACAAAATTTGAAATAAGATTTTGACTACAAACCCTAGCTTTAGAAATTGACTAGGTTTTTGGAAATATGTAACTTTTTCAAAAAGTTAGCACATTGGGGTATAAATGGACGGCACAAAAACCTACAAGAATAACCCTAACTAGGCGATGGGGGGAGCTCATCACTACGTGCCACCAAAAACATGCAAGACACGCGACGTGGGGGAACTCATCACTACGTGCCACCACTAAACCATGCAAAACACTCAAGGAAGACACACGAAAAACACACAGAATACACAAGCATCGTAGAGTATGTCATTGACACACTATACGTCTTATACACAGCAAACACAGGGGACAGGGAGGAGCTCATTGCTACGCTCCACTATCTAAGACACGCCAAACACACCTGACGGTTGAGCTACACTACCATAACCGCCAAAGACACGCTTAAGTGTGAATAACTTAAGATCCAACCCCGCCTTCGCAGAGGACTTTCAAAGGATGTGCAACCGCTCAAGGGAAGACATAATCTCGCCTTCTGTAGAAGGGCTTTCAAAATAGAACCCCACCTACATTCGTAGACGCCTTACGGTGAAAAGGAAGGATGCCCAAAGTATACAACCCCACATGCATCACGTAGACACCTTAAAGTGAAAAGGAGGTATACGCAAAACAAAACAAAGCACACAACCCCACCTGCATCCGCAGATGCCTTATGGTGAAAAGGAAGCATACATAAACACACTTTATCAACAATATCTAGAATATCCAAGCATTTACCACAATATATGGCCCCACCTTAAAGTGGTTGATCCCGCTTGCCGGTATCAAACACATTTAAGGTAAAGCAAAAACATGCTAGGGAACAAGAGCTTTCGCAAAGCCCATGCCCCAAAGTGAGATGTGCTTGCAATCACCAAATGTTCCCACAAACACATCTATATCATTTGCTAACATAATCAACAATATATAAGATTTGGTTAGAAAATCTAAGCTAAGATAACAACCAAATCAATTAATGAAGTTATACAAAAATCATTTATCATATCACTTAATAGACCAAGGCTACACTTACGGGTTCGGAACCGTGTATAGCCACGAGGTTATACTTCAAGTATCTCAAAACCGAGTGTAGCTACAAGATGAGATACAAAACATATCAAAGTGCATAGAAGCATATTAGAGTTTTGCAAATGTTTGTTACAAGAAATTTCACAATATGATACACAATCACATCACAACACGAGGTGATTCTACTAGTCAAGTGTCAGTAATATATCAAACCCATATTCATATATGGACTAGGTCCATTTTAGCTTTCTTGTTGTAGGGACGCACGATCCATATCAATATTTATTTGTATTCATCATCCGCCGACTAGAGAGAGGAGACAAAAATGACTTAGGTTCACAACGTGGGAAAATGCCCCCAAGACATCCTCCACAATGTTATGCCCCCAAGACACCACACACAGCAATTACAATAAGAGAAGAATAGAAGAATAGAGAAACACATAGTAGTATCACAATAGAGGTGATCTCCTTGTATCCTTGACCTTACAAGAGTATCAAGGGTCATCTAAGGAGACCTAAACAACATTTAACACAATACGAGGGAACACAACACAATACTATCAACATATATATCTCTAGGAGGAGGCCACCCTTGAGAGCAACTGGAGTGGCTGTTGCATCGAGTGTGGCTAAAGGAGGGAGAAATACTTACATGATTCAATGGGATATGTCCAGGTGAACAATCCATGTCCATCATCTTAGGATATATCATATTTAGTCTTTGACTTGTTGATATTATATTAACATTAAGTTTAGGACAATGATAAGCTTTGGTGGGCTTCAAAGAACAATATCCAATACCAATCAAGTAGTTAATTTCAGCAACTTATAAAGGTAGTCTAATTCCTTGTTGGTTTACACCACAACCATTGCCTACATAGTTGCAATTTTTGTAAAGGATTTGAAATCCACGACCATAGAGAGACTCCGTCTTTTAGAAGAAGGGACGGCCTCATAAGTCTCATATTCTGTAGTATAAGTAAGAGTATTGTCTTTGTTTTCTACTAAAGAAACCTTAGGTTTCTTAGGTATTTCCAAAGATTTCTTGGATGAGATCGAGGCAACGTTTGATGCATTAGGATTCAGGCTATTAAGTTTATACTCCCCCATAAAGGAAGGTGTAAAATCTAATGAACCCCAATCATCACCAAGAAGTGCATTCGATGGTGATTTTGAATCTTGCACAGTATTATCTACGGCAAGTGGTATTGATGAATCAACTTTTAAGTTATTGAGAAGCTTCCGATTGATAACTTGTTTTTCCACCTCAACTTGTAAACAACTTTCTGGGTTTGGATCAACTTCAATGGTGTGAAGTTTTTTTTTTTTTAAATAAACTTTACAGATCGATGAAGGGTAGACGAAACTACACCCATGGCATGAATCCAAGGTCTATCAAGAATCATATTATATGAAATTGCACCAAGCATGACATGGATAAGGGTAGATAATGTCACGGGTCCAACCTTTATGGGTAAAGTTATGGTACCCACTGATTGTCTACTAACATTATTAAAGCCACGAATGTAAAGTTTATCCAGTTTGATTAAAGATGTATCAACCTTAATTTTATGTAGCAAATCAATGCCACAAATATGAAAAGCCGCTCCATTATCAATCATAACTCGTTTTATCAACTTTTTGTTTAGTGTGACAAAGATTACAAGAGGATCATGTTGATTTTGAACTTCAATTGATGGTAATTCATGTTGAAACAGAATATCCATTTTTTGTCGAATGCATACAATCTAACAGAGCTGCTACATCATTAGGCTTAACAGTGGGTGGTACAATCACCTTTTGTAAATCTTCTTAGAGGATTCCATGGTATGTAGGTGATGTTTGTATGAGTTCCCAAAGAGAGATCTTTGTGGGAGTAGCACGAAGCTACTCAACAAGATCATAATCTTAACCAATTTCATAAGTAAGATGAGGTGGTTGAGGAAGCATAGGTTGAGAAGTTAGTAAAGAGATCTGAATGTTCAACTGTTGTTTACTTTGTTTATTATTTTGTGTATTGTATGTGTGAGCAACCACATTGTAATAGGGTTGTTGCGACACATTTTGATACACTTGATTTTCTTGAGTGATTTGTTTTATAAAATTGAGAATGTAACCCAGGGGTCTAGGTGGTGTTGGAGCACCTTGAACCGTAATTACTGGTTTGAAGTGAGGAGGCACATTATGTGCCCCATTCAAAATGAGTTTAGTAACATTAGTACACTTAATCACTATCCCCTTAATGGGTAGAATAAATCTATTAGTGATGATTGAATTAACATTGTTTTTACTTTGATTAAGCTTGACATCCATCCCTAAAGGATTTAATGTCAGAGACCTTTTTTCATCCACCAATGCTTTGTCTTTTGAAAGGAGAGCATTGGAATGAAGGGAAGGTAAAATGTTAAAAGAATTGTCGATGATTATATTTTTAGTGATGTCCAAGGGGTTTGAACATGCAACCAAAGGAGAACTATTCATGTTTTTCACATCTTTAGTGATGTCTAATGTACATGAACATTCAGCCAAATGAGGAAGATCGAGGGTCTTCACTTCTTTAGTGATATCCAAGATACTTGAAAATTCAACTAAAGGAGGAATAGGATGACTCATGGAATCATCATCATCATAATATACTTTAGATAGTAGATCCAAGGCGTTATCATGATTTATAGTAGTAACAGAAGAAGAAATTTCACAATCATCATTCTCATGAGTATTCATCGAGATGAATTCGGTTATATTTTCTAATATTGAAGGATGCTCACCCATGAGGGTTATGAATCTATGAAAATCAAGATCTTTGATATATGCATGCAAAGATACCAAAGAGAAATAACATGAAGATGCCATAATAAAATGTCTTGGAACAATAATGTACAATCAGATCAATTCATTTATCAAATACCACCACTATGAGATACTTTTGAGCACCACAACACTAGCTTGAGGAAATTGGGCTTTTGAAGATTTTTGCAAAGATTAAACACACTACTGTCATTACAAACGGAGTGATCAAGATGTTAAAAGTGTTGCACAAAGGGTAATATAGACAATTTTAAAATGTCTTGCAAAGAAATGTTAAAGAGATGTCAAATTCCTTATGTTGAAATACACAATGTGTAATTACAAACATGTGAATTTTCAAACCAAGGTATGAAATGATGCAAAAATTTTAAATGAGCAATGAAAATATGCTATAAATTGATGTTATATCTGAATTAAAATGTTTATGACAACAAAATTTGAAATAAGATTTTGACTACAAACCCTAGCTTTAGAAATTGACTAGGTTTTTGGAAATATGCAACTTTTTCAAAAAGTTAGCACATTGGATTTGTAAGTGAAATCCAATTTCAGGATTGATATTTTAGACGAATATGCTAACAAGCTTTTTTTCTGGGATAGGCCAAGGGAATATACTAGCCATGTTTCTCAATCTTTGTAAGAAGGAGATGCAAGTTTCCCCAATGCGTTGCTTGTTATTGCACGAGTCCATTTTGGAAATCTAATGTTTAATATTGAGGGAAAAGTGTGACAAACTTTTCAGCCAATTCATTAAATGTTTTGATACTCGTGGGTAGATTAGAAAACCATTCTATTGCTTTCCCTCCAAGACTACGTGGGAAGAGGTGTAAAAGATAAGTGTCATTATGGACAACCTCTAGGCAAGAAATGTAGAACTCCCTAAGATGTTCTCTTGGGTCACCTTTTCCTTTATATTTGTCAAATGTTGGCATGTCAAAGTTAGGTGGGAAAGGGATCATAGGTAGTGACCTATCTAAGGGATAAGGACAAAACTCCTCCAAAGAGAAAGTTTTCTTGGTGTGACCAAGGGTGTGATCAGAAATTTGCTTTTGTAGATTGGAAAATTTAAGATCAAGTTCTGATGTGGGTTGTTGTTGAGCAAGACCGTGTTGGATGAATGGTGGTTGTTGTGCTACATAAGAGGGATTGGTGTTGGGTGCATATGATTGGATGTTGTATGGATCATAAGAATTGTGAGGATTATTTTGGGGTGGATTCATGTAGAAGTGTTGGGCTTGTGAGTGTTGTGGAGTGATGTAGGAGTGTTGACTTTGGGAGTGTTGTGGAGGATTGATGTAAGAGTGTTGAATTTGGGAGTGTTGGGGTGGAATGATGTAAGAATGTTGAGGAATATATGTTTCAACTTGTGACACTTGTGGAGGAGTGGCATAAGAGACATTAGGGATGGAAGAATGGACTTGTGAGACTTGCGGAGGAGTGGCATAAGCGATATTAGAAATGGAAGATTAGACTTGTGACACTCATGGAGGAGTGGCATAAGCAACATTAGGAATGAAAGAATGAACTTGTGACACTTGTGGAGGAGTGGCATAAGCAACATTAGGAATGGAAGATTGAACTTGTTACACTACGGTTGGGGTTTGAGATGATGGGGATGTAGATGTGGTGAAGGGGTTTGATTGATTCATTAGATAAATTTCAATGGGGACAATAAGAGGTTCAAGTGTTGTTGGAGGTTGATATAGCGGGTTGTGATACTTATAGGTGAAGGGTGTTAGAGGAGCACCATGTGAAGGTGAATTTGGCATTGAAGTTGCTATGGTAGGCATGGCTCAAATAGGAGTTAGGTGTGATCTACCCATAGCCGTAATAGAATCATTAATGGGCTCTTGCTCTTTAAGTGTGGATGTGTCAAAGTCATTAGGCAACTTAGCTCCTTGCTTAGCAAGCCAAAGAAAGAATCTATTAGGATCGAAAGCCAAGAGCCTATCTATGGTGTCTAGAATCTCAAGATTTTGCAATTCTTCAATTCGGTCTTGTGACACTTCTTGGGATGTTTGTCCTGTTTGATATTGTCCATATTGATGAGATGAAGAGTGACCCACAATATATCCTTTTAGAAGAAATTCATGAGAGTTCAAACCCGTGGTAAATTGTATAGCATCTATCAATGTAGTGTTGACATCTTAAGGATTGGTTTGGGGATTGTTTTGAGGATTGTTTTGCGAATTGTTTTGGCTAGCCTCCATGGCTAATCGATATTGATTTCTGGTCACAGTCATGTGATATCTCAAATTTGCTATCACATATTTGGATGGAGTGATGTTTGGACTCTTGTGATAAGGTTGAGACTATTAAAATGATTGGTTTGATTGGTTGTTTGGGGGATGATTGATAAAACCTAGATCAATTGTTGATGTGATTTGGATGATCTTCCAAGAGATAGACTAATGACCTCAAGGAAAGACATATATAAATAGTGAATTTAACCAACCCAAGAGAAGCCACTCTCATAAGCTAGCTATGTCACTAAAAGATGCTAATTTATCTTTAAGGATCTAAGTGAGGCAACTTATCAAATCAAAGACAAACTAGAAGATGTGATCTAGATTCTGCGATGAAAGCCAAACTGAAGCTAAAGAGCTGGATAATAGCTAGGTTGTTTGATGATGATGATGATCTATAGTCTCAAGAGGATGAAAAGGCCCTAAAAGTCCAATTTTTGATATGAAGATGAGTGAAATTGATTTGATGATTGAAGTATTGAAGCTATATGGTCTGTATGTTGTCTGGTCTGAGGAAAAATTTCACTGAAAGTGGATATTTTCTGATTCTGGGTTAAAGATATGACTGATGACTGTATTTAACCAGAAGCGCAGGACTGTATGCCAAAGGCAGTACCAAGATAGCTCAAAAGCGGTAGCAGGATAGCTCAAAGGCATGATTCTGTGGACCAGAGGTGCAGGATTGTTGATCGAAGGCGAGTTTATGTATGCCATAGGTGTACTAGGATAATTCAAAGGTGCAATTCTATAGAACTAGTTGGAAATCTTAACAGGACCAAAGGCAAGTTTCTGTGTGCTGAAGGCATGGTTCTATCAGCTAGAGGTACGGTTAAGCGCAGATATGTTTGCCAAAGGTTCAATAACTATGTGCAAAAGTGAGGTTTTGTAGCTCAAGGTGGGTTTATGTAACATTTTGATTGTTCGAAAGATAGTTTGGAATTCTTTGGCAAGAGAAATCAAACAAAGTAGACACAATGGCTGTTGACTGACTCTTTGGAGTTGGGTGCGCAAGGCTATTAACCTCCACGGATAAACAAATGGCAAATACTGGTAGATAACAAAAATACATGCCAAACATTTGTATAACAACCTAAAATTATTCAAGTAGGAGTGTCATATCCCACGGACTCACTTAGGTGCGGCTTCAATCTCCACTATTAGATAATGGTGATTTCCACTCCTTAATACCATCTTATCATTGTTGGGATAGGTAGGGAATGTAAGATCATGTACCACCTTACACCCCTTACTCTTGGAGACACTTAAGTCTTGCCCAAGAACGTATTCTATATGTAACAAGCAAGGTACAAATGTGTGCTCCTCCCCCACTACTGGCAGCGATGTACCAGAGATATGATGGTTGAAGGTCTTAGCTAGGATCGCAAGGTGTCTAAGCAGTCCCCCAATATACACGAGATATGAGGGGGCACAAATCTGTGAACCGAGTTGTCCCAATCAACCCAAGCTCAACCACACAAGTCTTAGCGGACCAAGTATCTTGGAAGCTTTTTGTAAGGGGGAAGGGTGTCTTTCCTTTGAAATGAGTCTTTTGATTCTCATAACATTTATATACCGTGCCAGAACACGTGGTTGAAGTCATCCCTAGAGGTGATGAAATCCCTTAGTAGGCCCCCTAGAAAGGATATCAAGTACTTTTGATTCTCAAAATCATTTTGCAACACGAGAGAAGAGCATACGTATGACTCTCAAGTCCCTGGGAATAAAGCAAATAAAGCAGTATTTCTGATCTCCAAGATCACCTTTTGGTGCGAGGAGAGAGCATACGTACTTAGATATTCAAGACAAAGTAGACAATTGTAAATTCCCTTTAAGAAATTGAAGTATTTCTAAGACTTAGTGGTAAAAATAGATCCTTTGACAAGTGTCCTACATAAAAATTGTTATAAATCTCTCTTTTGCTTCTTTGTCAAGCTATAACAGGTTGCAAAAGTTGTGATTAGTATCCAAAAAACACTTATTAAAAAAAAACCAATAATCAGAGCAAAAGCACAGAAACAGTGTGCAAAGGCAAGTTTCTGTTAACCAAAGCCATAGGAAAATTATACCAGAGGCGCATTATAGTTGACTAGAGGTGAGCTATTGTCAACCATAGGCATGGTTCTGTCTACCAAAAGTGAGTTACTATTTGCCAAAAGCGAGTTTCTGTCTCAGACCTATAAAATCAAAAAACTAAAGTCAATTCTGATGTCAAAAGGTAGATAAATGGATTTCTGATGAGCTAGGGGGTTGAATGGAAGATGAATTTGTTACCCTGCATCAAAATCAGATAGCAAACAAGATGTAAAGGATCAATTAGGTCAAAAAGCATAAAAGCATGTTCAAAAATAAATTAGCTTGTGAATGAATAGGATGGATGCCTGCAGATACAACAGCTTGCATGCATAAATCAGATAAATCCAATGCTAAAAGACCCTGTAAATCAATAACAAGTCAAAAAATAGAAGAAACCAAAGGTAGTGTTATAAACCAAAGACAATTTTCTGTCGACTAGAAGCGAGCTTCTATCGATCGACCAGAGGTAAGTTTCTGTCGACCAGAGGTGAGTTTCTCTTTGTCGAAGGCCATTTTCTGTGTTTCGTATGTGCAATTTCGTACCTGTAGCTTTAAAATACATTTTTTCTAAAGAAAAATAAAATTAGATCATGGAGTGGGTCCCATCGGGCATGCCAAAATGTGTGTGAGGAAAATTGGATTATCAAAGATCAAGCAATATAACTAAAACCCAATCCTACAACCTTCAAAGTGTAACATGCCACTTGTTCTACCAAATAAAAACAACTAAGTTTTAACCCAAGAGTAAATAAATCATGAATCCAATACATGAGTAATAAAAAATTCCCTTCCTTTATTTGATAAAATGCACATTTGAAACACATTCCAAACTTCCATTGCATAAATCAAATTGCATTTCCTTAATAGAATAATTGAATATTTCTCATTACAATTTTTTCAAAACATAGATACCTACAAGCTTCATGAGCTAACTAAAAAATAGAAACACATAATTGTATACTTGTCTGTCTTCAATATTCTCAGTCGCCAACTGCATGCTAACTGCATGAGGGAAAGCATCACTCAAGTGCTTTTCCTCCAACCACAGACTCATTGTGGTCCTCCGCACATTTACCAAACTGGTAAACAACCCTACCCTTCGACGAAGGGATTGGTATGGTAACCCCAAATAAATTAAACTTAATTTGAGCAAGGTGTTGTGTCCTACATTAACTAGTACTATCATACTATTAGCTACAACCATCAAAATATGACATCCCTACTTAGTAATACAAACCTGGATCACAGTGAACCCTGACAGTGTAAACATTGGCTATTTACACTACTTTGACCAAAGTTTTCATCATCACATATTCACCCACCCTTCTATCTCGATTGGGAAAGACAACAATCTCTATACTAGGTTATCTACCTCTTCCATGGATCACCTATCCCAAGGCTAACCCACTTAACAAATGCATCATTCTCTATACATAGGATATTCCCTTTCCTTTGGATCAGCAATTGCCAGGAATACCCCTACCAACAATTACATCAAATTTTATTCTAAGTTATCTCCCTCTTCTATGGAACACATATCCTAAGGTTAACCTATCTAAAGTTTCATTATGACACCTATGTCGAAGTAACACTCCTTGCAAATTATAGTTTACTGTCTTTCCCCCTTATACAATTAACTAATCACACTCAAACTAATAAATATACATAAAGTCCCATATAGACACAAATCTCTATTACTAAGATTAATTTCACTTTCACAACACAATTTTCACTTATTAGATATATATAAATATATATGCTATTATATAATCAAGTAGACAATCACATTGATAAACAACAATGCATTCCACAATAACAAACGACACAAAATGCCTTCAAAATGGAAAAGCATAACAAAAGAGAAATCCCCATGCATGTGATAATAGCTCCAACAAATCAATGAAACTCCCTTGCTTAAGCCCTTCCAACGAATCGAATCTCCCTTCCAAGTGAAACAATTCTCTCTACTCTTCCCAAAACCTCTTCTCACAACTTCAAAGCAAAAATGGCAAAAACTCTCAACACTAACTCAAAATGAAAATAGCAGAATAGGAATGCTCTTGGCAAAAACTTGTGTGTATTGGAATGATGGAGAGCTCCTCTTTATATACTAAAAAATCCAAGAGAGATCAAGCTACAAACTAGCTAGAGAAAGTGTTACAACTCCACTTAATTAGAAACTGAATTTAGAGGTGGCAAAAAGCAATTAAAATAAAAGGACACATAAGTGGACACTTATTCAATCACAATAAAATAAGACTTCTAAAGTATCCAACCTTCTTCATAAAATTGCCACATAAAAAAATCACATTCCCAAGTAAATAGCAATAATGGTTTCCTAGGAAATGGTCAAAATCACGTTTAAAAATAATGCAAACTAAAATAATCAAATAACTGATTTTTCTAACTTCCTTAAGCGCTCAAGGAAAAAGTCAAGGCTGCCAAAAGAATTTGATTACAAACTCATGAAGTGATGCATAAATTACCCACCACTATGTGTTTACATGAGTGCTTTGTTTGGCAAGAGGTAAGGCTTTATCCATACCTATCTAACCTCCCCAACAGCCATGTCCACGTGCTCTAAGGTGGCACTTGTTTATTCTTCCTTAGTCTTAGGCCGCATGCCTCTTCTATGCAACGCTCACATGCCTTTTTCAAACTTTATAACACACACACACACATATATCATAAAAACAATTACTTATAACATATTATTCAAAATTCATTTATTGCCGTGAAATCCAAATAGAGATAATTACAGTCTAACCAATTCATCAGTGTCTTGCAAATCATAAATAATTATATATACACATGTATATATATTTATATGTTTATAATAGCAATAGGTAGCATATATATATATATATATATATATATATATATATATATATATATATATATATATATATATATATATATATATATATTGGATAAAAGAAGATGCCAAACGCCTATAGGCTAAGTAAGCTAGAAGATAGGATTAGAATTAGTCCAAAAATGGAAGAATAGATCATGCCGATTAAAAAAAAATTGGCGAAAAACTATTAAGGAACAGAAAAGTTATGTTGATGCTAAGTGTATACTAAGACAATTCTCGATTAGAGAAAAAAAGTTCTTTTGAGGGTCCAACCCCAAAAAATATGGAGGGTATTCCAAACGAACTCCTTGATATAAAGAGCTCTTCGAAATTCTTGAAGTTAACAATTCAATTGATTGCAAAATCATTCTGATGATAGCTATTGCCAGGAGGCACAATGCTCTTAATAATTCAAATTTGATATATTTACGTATTTAACTGATGATTATTATATTAATAGAATGTTTTACAAGTACAAAACCTAGGTATGGTTTTGAGCTTCTTAAATGCTTGGAGTTTGCAAGCTCTGCTTGCATAATAGAAAGGTTATGTAGTACAAGATCCAATGGGATCAATATGCAGAAGATTCTGCCACTAGCAAGGATTATGTTGAGATAAAGCAAAAGTTTCCACAACTTATTTGAATTATGAAAAACTCTCTATATCAATATGTTTTGTAGGATGATACTTATTATGACTTATTTATGTTGTGATAATACTTGATGCTTAAAAATCATCGGGGACGATGATTTACAAAGGGGGGAGTATGTCACACCCCATGTGTTTCTATCCATTTACTATTTACCTAGACTGGTTAATTTGATTGAACAACAAATGTTTATGAAATCTTTCCATTTGTGTATTATAAATCTTGATTTGAAATATGTCGAAAAATGGAATAATGCAATGTCTTGTATTATATTTGATTATTGATAGAAAATGTATGAAGCAACTGATTATATTTTGATCAGCTAACTACTATGATGGTAATCTAAGTGGATGCAGAAATTGTTCCTCCGAAAGATAGGGGAAGTATCACTCAGGAGAAAGACTTGGTCTGATAACCTTAGTAAAAACTATATTGAGCAATCACACACACAACCCTATCTTGACTTAAGTTATGTCGAGTCAGTTGGGTAGCGGTAAGTGATCTATGTTGTGAATCATGATTGTATGTTTAGATGTTCAAGTGTGAATTGTGATTTAATCTGCATGTTGATAAGTTTACGATTGCATAGACAAGTTTTATCGTGAAACAATTTTATGTTATGCATATGTCTATGTGGTTGTCATTCATGTCACCAATGTATGTATGGATTTCATTTATTTGTTTCATCAGTACATGGGTCATGAGTTTTACGTGGGCATTAAATATTAATCTTTACAGATTAACTAGGTTAACACATTTAGTTTTCAGTTTAGATAGTTATCCTTTGACAGTTAAACTATTCTTCACTGCCTATAAATAAGAATGTGAATCTTTATTTATAAAATAAAAATTAAATTAACAGCATTCTTTCTTGCTTTTGAATTCTAGCCTGACAAATATGTTTGCCCCTTTTCTGATCAAATTAATGAAAGATTTTAGATTATGTTTTAAGCTCTATTTTGTTGTCTTATAGAGGTTTATGAGCACATGGAACTAGCTATTTATGTAAGTATTGCATTCTTGCAACCATGGGTATGGCATGCTTAGACTCCCTAGTCAACTAATACTAGTAAGATTTCAAGATTAAAATATGCACAACTTTAGAGCATTTGCTTGCTCAAATTTCGATATCATGTACCCTGGTCTTATCCAAATTCGAAGGAAACCATGATCTCATAGGACCAGGTACAAACATTTCAATTGTAATGAACGTGACATTTCCAAGGGCGTCCCTCTAAGAGAACACAACCAGTCTAGGTCTTTCAGGTTGCAGTACAGACATTTCTACTATAAATACTCCAAACATTTCCAAGCACTCACAATCTAATTTTGGAATATCCATGTTGTCATAACTGTACAGGTGATGACAATCCAGGGCAAACTATCAAATATTAAATATAGAAAATAACATAAGTAGATAAAGTAACCAGATTCATGCTTCGGAAAAAAATGGGTGATCACTAAAAGCACTACTTTGTACCTGATTTCTTTTGGAATCAGGGATCATGTAACCTTAGCATGTATGCCACGTGATTCATTTTGAGATGTACCAAAATAGGATTCCAAGAATTTATTGGTAGAAGTCAAGGGAACTCTATTTCGAGTCCTCCAGTTTGTCACATTTGTGTTCCAAGAGCGACTCAGTTTGGATTTTACATAGCAATCTATACAGTAGAATTAATTAACTTTTTTTATGCTGGGTCTGGAAACTTCTGAAAGGTTGAACAAGAAGTTACAATCAAATTTGAAGTTACACACAGTAGTGTATTCCAAAAAACATGATAAAAATAACTTACACTTTGTCGATGCTCCGATATAATGTTCACAAGTAGGGTATTCCAAACTTATTCCCTGTACGTCTAACATTAAGACGTTATCTATAATCTGCTATAATGTAAGTAGTCTTTTCAAATGAAATTACTGATAGACTATAGTTTGATTGAGAAGCTTCTTCCTTCTGCATTAAAGCATTGATACAAATGGTATATGTAAATAAAAAGTGGGTTTGCATCCCGTCTCTTGGCCTCTCCCAGCATTTTCCCCCGTGCAACAAATGCCTACCTACCACAAAAATCAAAATAGCATGCAATAGAAATGAAAATGGATAAATTGGTTTCTAAATAACAATTGCATGCATAGCATGTCAAAAACCTAAGTACCATAATAGGATGCACACATTGTTAAAAACACAACTAATAGTGTAATCCTATCATGAAACCTTTTGTAAATGTTCAAGACACAATGATGATCCTACCAAACTCAAAATATACATGCAAGTTGAATAGACTCTGCTGCCAAAGTCATGTATTTAAAAAGCATTACATGCCATCTATCTTTTTGAATCTCTGACCTTCCATCCCCTTAACTTTTCCTTCAGATCAGCTCAGAAAGTCATTTTCACAAGCTCCTATAACAGTTGGATCACGGTTCACCACAGAAGCTTTATCTTTCCTCCAGTTGAAATATTTTACACACCCAAACACTAGAGCTCCTCTTTAAAGTGCAATTTCGAATGTATCAACAGAGCACCATCGTGCCACAGAACATACTTCCAACAAAATTATTTCTTCAAAAATTAAAAGAGAACCGTGTAACAAAATAGTGGCTAGCCGCTAGTTAGATAAAGAAGCATCTACAGAAAATTTCCAAAATCTCAGCTTTCAGGGCCATCACAAGTTCCCATCAGGACCCCGTATGCCACCCTTTCGAAGAACTGTTAGAGAAAGAAGAAACGGCCTAGCATGGTTGCAAAGAATTCAGCTGGGCAGACAGTAATAAGTTCCCATCAGGACCCAGTATGCCACCTTTTTGAGGATTTATTACCTTCTCCAAATATCTAGTATTTTGATCTTTATCTTGAGTCTGGATTTTTTTTTGTCGTTTTACAAATTCAAAAAATTTGGCAACTTGACAGGCATATCTGCAAGAACACTCTTAAGTGAATGCATCAGAGGAAGACTATCAACCACACTCTTACAAATTAAAAGTTTGATAACACAAATGGAAATTTCAAACAATCATGAACTACATAAATATAATCTTGAGTCTTGACTATTGTGTTCTACTTTCCTATAAATCATGAACTATGTGAACAGGTTTCATAGTGTATAGATATTAGAAACTATATGTAGCCAAAAATGCCTGACTTAGCTGGAATATTGAGTCTGGACTAGAAAATCTATAACATGCCAGAGAAATATAAGGCAGTATGCAGGAAGATATTGACTGTTAGAGAAAAAATACAGAAAGGCATTTTCATGCAAATTCTGAAAGAATTTTGAAGAGTTACAGCTATTCTTTAAGAAAGGAAAATAAATTCAACCCTTATTGTACTAGAAGTCCCATGTCAGGAAATAGTGGTTGAGCGTAGTTGGTGTAAAAGGGAGAAAAAATTACAATGTGTTATGCCAATGGAAAAGGGATGCCACCCAAGAATGTGGATAGATGTGTCTTCCAGCTAGTTTTATCATTATGCTCGAGAGAAGGTACATGAGATTTTCCATAACCTGACAGATCCACACCCCTGCATGTGAACTCAAGTTTCAGCAAGCATTGGTTACAGAAAGTGTTAGTATCCCATCTAACAGAGCAAATACAGCATAAAAAGCTTCTAAGGATAATAACCCCTCTCATCAAAACCAAAGCCAGGGATAAAGTACAGTAACCTGAATTTATAACAGCGGTAATCATGAGAAGGGATGGCAGGCCCTAAATATAAAAATATTCAGACCAGCATAAACAAAAGATATCATGAAAAACAGGGAATATCAGAAACTAGATGGCTTCAGACAAACTGCTTTCCCAAGTCAAAGCATCCAGTTGGCAATGACTAACATGGCCTACGGTAGTTACTTTCGAATTGCATGAATCTCCTGTTCAAGATCAGCTATGGCTTCAAGAGCCTCCTTGTATCCATCTGTTTTTCTGTCATCTCATTTCCTTGTAGAAACAAAATCCCAATCAGGAAATTATACCACAAATTGAGCCACCATCGCTTCCTTTAAGCAAGCCTCCTTTTGATTGTTCCAAATTATCCCTCAATACTAAGGCTTTTTACAATAACACTTCAAACTTTTCACTTCTAGTTCTCCATCTTTGAGTGCACATTGGGTGCAGAGCCAGAGCTACATGGCCCTGATGCAATTATAAATGATTTTCCCTTCCCAATTTAGGAAAATTACCCCTGCATTTGGGTGTAGAGGGTTCAGCGGAAGCATGGGACAACCTCCGTTAAAATCCAGTCCACTGGGGACTAATAAAAATTATAAGGCAGAAGTAATGACTCTCTCAGAAGGAATAAGTCTGTCTAAAGAGTAGGGATGGCAAAAACTGCAAGTGGATGAAGACTCAATGCTAATCATTGAAGCAGTCAAGAAGGGTCAGTGCAGTGACTGGAAAATAAACAATGTCATGCAGAAAATTAAGGACTCGGAGAATTTTGAGATCTCATACATGAAATACGGTGACAAATCTAGAAGCAGCCAATTTAAGGCTGGAAAAGTTGGGAATGATGATTTATACTCATCCTTTTCCCTCCATGAAAATAATTTAATAAAACTGATCTTTGAAGACTACACCAAAGTGGAAGAGCTTTCTCTTCATTAAAACTTTAAAAGTCAGCATCAAATAGAAGAAAGACTTCTACTACTACGAACAAATAAATTATGTGTATTCATTGGTGATGTATCATGATTCAATCAAACAAAAAAGAATGACAAAAAAAGAGTGTGATGACTAAAAGATGAAAACCACTAGCATTTATTTTTCACGTTAATACGCTTGGAGTTGAAGGGAGATTGCCTCGTGAGCAGAGAAGTAGATGCATAAATTTGATTTTCAAAATTCATGTCATTTTTCTTTTCATTGTTTGGTTGGTTGGCTGGCATCTCACAAACAATTTTTCTGGGCCTAGGATCCCTTGACCTATACATCTTTAGCAATATAAATAAATAAATAAATAAAACTTTAAAAGAAAAACATATGAAGCAATTACCATACAATTTTACATATTTTTAAAAGCTAAAAATGCAAAATATATTAAAAAATTTTAAATAGTTAATTAGAAAAAAACTGAATAACCAATCCATGAGATCCATGAGATCCCCACCAGATTCAAAATATTTTTGCAAACAATTTGGTAATTTGACCCAAAGAAGCAAAAATTGCCAAAAACGCGCAAGAAAACATTATAAATCATGAACTGGACCAGACAGCAAATTTTCCATGTGAAAAATTGCAATTTTTACCTAAAAATCAGCCAAAATAATTTATTCTCATTTTTTTTCATGATTTTATCAGCAAAAACTTGCCCAAAAACCATTTAAAAGCAAGTTTGACCAAATTTTTGGCCTATTTTTGCAAGGTTGGCTAATTTCTTCTTTTTTCGAAATCCTAACCCTATTATTTTTGCAATTTTTGCCTAGGACATGATTTCTTGTTTTCTTTTCCAAAAACCCTAAAACCCTACCGGATTTTTCCCGATTTTATCACATTTTTTGAAAAAGACTTTATCTTTTGGTTTACTGATTTATTCCTGAGAATGATTTCTGCTGGCTATGATTTGACCAATTCTGGGACCAAAAAAACTCTAGAATTTTAGTTGCGGCTCCAAAAGGACAGCAATCAATCAATACACCTTGATGGGAAATTCAATTTTGTCAAAAACTATTTTCCCTTCCAAACATTTTGTTCTTCCCCACCTAATTTGTATGACGCTTCCTTCCATCCTAATAGTCACAAATATATGAAAGTTTCAGCAATGTCATCTTAGTTTTGATCTCAAGCTGTGGAAGAGGTGGTCTTTTAAAAACAAGCCTACACAAACTTCTACAGTTTGCATCTGGTCTTGAGAAATTCTGTGTGCCATTTCAAATGCTTCAAAGGGTTGTATTGACCTCTTTTCTATTGAAAGCAAGGTCGCATTTGTTGGGCAGATCTACCCCCTATGTGTGCTTAGACCGTTCTGATCAGTAATCTTTAACTAGTACACCAGCTTGTCAATCCATGAGAACGGCAACAATCCTGAAGGGTTGTCTCACTCGAGGTGCATTATGTATCCGAGGACCCAATTTTGATTCCTGCTATGGAGCTGCAACCTGTCAATCAATTTACTCAAGAATATGTGACAAATACAAAACATTCATCATCACATGATATTCACAATATTGAAGTTTCTTATTCACATTACAATATAGGTTACACATCACATAAGCCGCCCTTTCCCAAAGGGCAAGTGGGCAGTTGAAACTCTCTCCTTGCCTCAGTTGCTTCCCTAAACCCTACTACAATATATGGAATGATTTATCAACTCTCAATCTCTCTCTACTCACATATGCATAGAAGGCGTCCTTATATAGATGTAAGACCCCCCTATATTTATAATAATAGCTCTTCTAGAATTATCTACATGTGCAAGCAAGCCCGTGCACATGCTTTTCTAAACATAGAACATTACATTGCTTTGAATGCAACCTTTTGCATATTCATCTCATCAATATAGGACAATTATCAAATAATCACTTTATTTAATTGACAATTATTATTCAAAAGTCCTAATGATAGATTGATGCAGGGGCATCTTGCCCTATAGTTTTAGTTTTTCTTCTTTTTGTTAGTTTTTGTAGATGGCTTTTTGCCTTCTGTCGTCATCTTGGAAACTCCTATCTTTGGTAAAGCAAAAATTTGTTAAAGGAATCCTGTCGCCATGTGTTTTCTACTACTGTTGCTTGCTGGAGAATCGAGCTTTGTTTAGAAGTTCCTGCCGCCCGAGTGCAAAAACGTTATCTTCAGGTTAAACTGTCATAGGTGTTCTGCAAATCACCAGATGGCGGGTTGGCGCAGTTGCAGAGTCATTTCATTAACCATCACAGAAGTCCCTCAACACCTGGATGGAATCAGAACCTACAGACGAGTGGTTGGGAAGATGAAAAGGAATGCAGGGGAAAAACGAATCGACAACGTCCAGAAGAATATGGCCAACGGTTACAGAATGGTTGGAAGAGGAATCGACACCCTTGGAAGAATCGAGAAGACGAATCGACGGCAGCAAAAGGAAAAAAAACCGACGATTGAAAGGAGATAGAGAGGAGAACGGAAGAAAAAGACAGAGGAGGTGGAGTGAAATGACAGGAAGGCAGCAACTAGATTAGAGTTAGGATATAAACAAGTTTTCTTGCAGTTTGTAAAAGGCCGATTTCTGCAGGCCGATGACTAGATCTATGTAATATTAGTTCATGGAATAGATTCTGAAGGATTTACACTCTGTTTGGTGATTTATCTGTCGATATAGTCTGCATATGAATTCTTCCTGTCATTTTAGATATAAGTTATTAATTTTCCTTTCACTAATTTCTGAATCTCTGGTTGTTCGAATTTGCTGAGAAGTTGTTTGTAACCTGTGACTAGCAAGGCTCCATCATAGATTGTTGTTTCAATTGACTTATTTGTAGTGTCAACATCCTCTAGGCACAAAAAATGTATTCCATTTTCAGAATACTCTACAATACCATCACACAACCAATTGACTTGACACGAGGAGAGCATACCACCATCGGGCATGGACCTCACACAAATTGTGCTCTAGCCTCTCAATTTTAACCATGTGTCACAAAATAAACCAAATATGAATAGCATCAAGCACCTCAAAATTGCCAGTAACCAGCATTAAACCAAAAAACTCTGCCATCTCACTACCAAATCCTCAATATAGTGGAATCCACTATCAAATCCTCAAACTAGTGGAATCAAAAAACCCTATCAAACCAATCTACGAATGTCTATATGGTATTTGCACCATCTCACCGAACTACATTGGTAACCAGCCTTTGAGACTGCTGATTATGTATCAGCGAACACTCAGTACTAGATCATTCAATCCTTTGTAAACTTGCAACAATAACTCTATCATGCGGGTGCCCCTACCATGCTAACCCACTATCTACAACCTCTGCACACACTTTGTTGCACCCATACAAAAAATTTCGTATGTCGCCAGATTCACTAAATTACCCTTATTTGTTTATCTCTTGCTTCTAGAAATACCATATCCTTTGTTGTTGTGATTGATTCTACAGGAGCAAAGGTATTCAAGCCGTTCAAGCCATACTTGGGGATAAAAAAAAATGAAGTATGAAGTTGAAAGCACTCTTGAGTTGGTAAAAACACGCCAGGAGAGATGGAGACACGCCAAACATAAAAAGCACGTCATCAAGGGACTAAAACATGCACAGGGGATTTGAGATGCACCAAAAGGATAGGAGGCGTGTTTGAAATGGAACAGGCGCACCGTCATGAAATTAAGTGCGTCCTACCTAGGTAAAAGCGCGCCTAGGCAAAATTAGACGCGCTTTCTCTGAGACATCAAAAGCTCTTCAACACACAAAAGCGCACCTTCATAAAATGACACGCTTAGAACTTTGTAAAAGTGCACCTTGAGGAAGACTTGCACGTTTAAGACAAGAAGAAAAATGCCAGTTCAGAAGAAAAATGCCAGTTCAGAAGAATAGGCGCATCCAACCAAGTAGAGGCATGCCTGGAGACATCAAAACGCACCCTGGATAAAGAAAGCACATCAGGAAGGTGAAAAGCGCACTAGGAAGATGAGAGGCATGCCAAGAATTGAAGAGGCACGCTTGAGAAAGCAGAGGCACATCTATGAGGTGAAAAGCGTGCCTGGAAGTTCAAAAGCGCGCCTAGAGTATCAAAGATGCGTCAAGAATAGAAAAGGCGTGCCATAAGAAGTTTAGGTGCTTCAAGTGAAAGAAAAGTGTGCCTCGAGGAAGATAGAGGCTCCAAGAAGGCAAAAGCATACTGAAATGTGAAGAGGAGCTCCTGTGAAAAGAGAGGTGCGTCCCAGGCTGACAAGGCACGCTTCTTGAAGAGAAGACGCATCCAGGTTAGTCAAGGCGTGTATATTAAAGGCAAGGCACGTCCATAAAATAAAAAGTGCGCCTTGAAGAGCTTAGGCGCTCATGAGTTAGAAAAAGCGCACCTAGAGACCCACGGGCACGCCAGGAATGGATTAGGTGCATTTTACATCAAGGAAGTGCATCCAGAAGGTTTAAGAGGCATCCAAGTATAGAAGACTGGCATGGTTTTGGCAGTGGAGGCGCATTCAAGTCTAAAGAGGAGATTCTAGTTAGGAAGGCGCCTCTGAAAGGAAGGCACACCTAGAGAAGGTAGAGCGCACCAAGTGAAGGAAAGGCACGCCTGGAGAAGGTTGGGAGTGCCTAGTTGAGTAAAAGCGCCCCAGATGGTGTGAAGGCACGCCTGGTCAAGGAAAAGCGTTCCTAATTGAAGTCTCACACGCCTGTACAAAAAAAAAAAGCGCGCCTCCGTGGATCTTAATGCGCCAATACAAAGAAGAGATGAATGAATAGATTTTCAAAGTTTTTCATGGGGTTTGCTCACAATCATTAAAGTCATCTAGAGCTAAAGGACTATTTTTAGCACATACTAAAAAAAGATTTTCTATTTTTAGCAGGTCACCATTTTCAAAGAGAAGAGCATATTCAAAGACTTGTTATTTTTAGCCAAAGCTATTTATAGCCCATGCTATTTTTAGTGTTAACTTGGAGTTGGCTTTGCGTTTGATCATCATGCAAGAGGATGTGAGCATGAAGTCGAAGTTTGCAACAAATTGATCTTCAATTTAACTGGAGGTTGCATGTTTGCACGTTAGTTGAGCTACAGTTGCATGCTTTTAAGATTTAGTCTTACTATAGCAAATATTTTGTAATAAGTTTGCATGTCAGGCAAATAGTAATGAACTAGGTTAGAGTTCAATTATTTATTTTTATGCATTTGCTTTGTAATAGTATAAATAAGTGCTTTGTGCACATAGAGAGGATCGAGATTTTAGAATTCAAGATTGATTATTAGTTAGCTTTTTTTTTAGAGCTTTTTGGGAGTTAGCATTTTACAGTATTCAGTATTCATAGTAGAGAAATCAATTGTAATTGTGAATGAACATCAATGAAAATGGCAATTCTCATGCCTTCATTATGTTGGAGTTACCTGGTGTTCGAATTGTGATTTTTGTGTCTCGTTCAAGAACATTTATTATGCCTGTTTTTGCTAATGGATGTTATTGCAATGTGTTGTTTCCAGTGTTGAAGGTTAAGTCGGTTTAGTGAATTTGCAAACTTTGTGTCGCAAGTGAAGTGGGTGATATAAGTCGTGGCTTTGTACTGTCTTGCACTCGATTTAGCTCTGGCATTCATAATTATGTGTTTGTGTTAAGCTACCCAATCCAATCTGTGGTACTTGCCCTGCTCAGCCTCTGAATTTAGTTGAGTAGTGCAAGCGTGTAGCCTAGGTTCTAATTTCAGTCAAAAAAGTACAAAAATCATTGCTTCATGATTGAAAGTGTGTTTCTACCTTTCGCACCCTGCAAACCTAAAAAGATCACAAAGTTCCCTTTCATTCAGCACAAGTATGAAAACCCCCTGAAGAACAATGTACATACTTTGTAGTTTTAAGTTAGTTTATTTTACAGGGAGCTTCCCCTTCAAATTTGAAGAGCAGTTCTACTACACATCTGTCTGTTTTACGTTCGCACTGAAAGTTGCAAGATAAAATGCTAACACACTTGTATTTATATCAACACAATGCCCACAATGGCACATGCAATGTTCCCTTTTTCCAAGTGATCACCTAATGGAGTCGGTTAGCCTATCCTATTCCCGTAGGCTAAGCTGGAAGGGCTAGGGAATGACCTAATTGATTAAATACTATATTTAATCAATTTTTTTGGGCAAATTGAAGGTGTGAAATGGCTTTCCATATTTTTGTGAGCCATGGGAAAAGAAGAAATAAATTAAATTAAATTATTTATGAGGTGGACAACCTAGGCAAGGGCCTAAAGATGAAATATTAAGGGCCAAAAGAGGTTCGCTCCTCTTGGAGAAAATAATAAAAATAAAATAAGAATATTTTATTTAATTTTGGCATCTAGCATGAGGTCAGCCAAGTTGGGAGAAGAAAAGCAAAATAAAATAGAATATTTGCCAAAGAGGAGGTCAGCTAGGAGGTCGGCCAAGGTTGAGATGAGAGGAAAATTGGCTATAAATACAAGGTCATTTGGAGACATTTCATCATCCATTCATATCATATTTTCTCATAGAGATTTTTTCTTTGGCTGCAACATTTGTTGGGCTATATTCCAAGGACGAAAACCCTTATGAATATCGGTGAGTTGGACGGAAACCTAGCTCATCTTGTGGTGGACTCATAACGGAGTTCAATTTGCACTTCATTGGAGATTTGGAGCTTGAAGCATATTCAGATTTTCAGATCAGAATTGGAGTATTGTTCTTTGTGGCATTTTGTGTTGATATCGCACTAGGGTTTCACCCTCGATTAGAGTCCCAGCTTTGGAGGAGGGCGATTTGGCTTGTGGGAGGCGATTTGGCTTGTGGGAGGCGATTTCATCCATTGAAGGGTTTTCCAAACCCTAACCTAGCAGCCGCCATCATTCCTTGCAAGCGCCACCATTTGGAGGGTTTGTCACGCATCATTCTTTATCATTTGGTATGTACAAACCTAGGGTTTAGGTTTGATTTGGACAGCAGCATTCCGGGCCATGTTTGATCATGTTTAGCCCATGATTTTGATGGAATTTTCAGTCTTCGTATTCAGATTTATAACAGCAGAGTTATGTTCAGAAAATCAGACTTTATGTTGCATTTGGATGGCTATAATCTTGCATATTTCATGGTGAAGTTCATGTTTGATATGATCAGCAATTAGAAGTATCATTTGGCATATTTTGGCACTTGTATGTTCACTGTTATATTTTGTTTGAAATCAGAAATCAGAATTAGGGTTTGAGCAGAAATAAAAATCAGAATTTAGGGCAGATCTGGTTAGGGATTTTACAGCACACCATGAACGCGAGTCTAACATAGGCAAACAAACTGATCATCAAGAATTCAGTACCATTATCAATTTTGTTCCAACTAATAATTATATGCAGACCCTGTCAATCATATGCACTCCCAAACAACCTTATGCACTTGCATGCATACCTCAGAACTCATGCACACATAATCTTTCGTGTGCGCATACTACATATCCTTATTTCACAACATAACAGAGATAATTTTGTCAATTATATGCAACTCTCTGCACCAAATACTGGCAACCTAGAAGGTGTTCACCATAAACAAACAAAGACCTTCGAGCATCAAATGCATGCAATGGGTGATCTGAAAAAGGATCTAGTTTTGTACTTCATGCCATGTTTCTAGACAGTGGCCTAATTCTTTGATGCTTTGGAAGGTTTGGGATGGTATGGGACATCTTGGAACATTCTTTGGTAGAGGAGTTTTCATTCCAAGTTGGTTATGCTCATTGTTGGCCTCATAAATGCAATTGTGTTGTAGAGGTAAAATTAGTGTTTAAGTGGAATCAAAAGTTTAATATGATTGCATAATTGGATTCCTCTCAAAAAGTTGCGCAATTTCAAAACAAAGGCCTCATTTTGAGTCTATATGCAAAATTTATGGCTTCCAGAAGAATTAGGTCAAAGTTTATGAAGCAATGAATTTCAAAAAAGCCCTATGTTTTGGGAAAAGCCTCAATGTTTTTGAAAACGTCCTGGAAAACTTGAAAAGCTGCATCATTTTTATACTAGCAAATGTTATGGTAAATAATCGAATGATGTATAATGATATATTATTTACAAGAGCGCCACGCTCTTAAAATAGAGTACAAACAGATGTTTCTAAATATACAAAGGATAGATGTTTCTAATATAGATTATAGCTAATCTATATAACATAATAGAAACGATCTAAATATGTTACAAAAGATGACCATTAATAAACTATCTAAATTTATTTTAATACCCCCCCTTAATGGTCAATCTATCAACTAAACCAAGATGCCCCCTAAATCTAACTGCCTTCTTGCACGCTTTCCGAGGTAGATAGACGACACAAACAGAGAACGGAACCCTAGCACAGGTTTCGAAGCACAAATCCCGAGGAATCCAAAGTTGATCAAAATGGCCGCCTGCCAAAAACAAATGTTGAGCGCTAGTCCTTGGTCTTCACGTGACCGAAGGCCGAAACTTTGAGCACTAGTCAAAACATGACCACCGAAGTACAAGGCCAAAGACTACTCGATGAAACAACAAACTGCCAATCAAGAAGAGGAAACAAGGCCGCGTGTGCACAACAACAACAGAAATGTCTCCTGCAAATCGCGACTAGGCAAGAATTGCCAAACACGGAAGTTGCCAATCAAGAAAACAAAACCCCTTTCAAAGGGCTACGGAACAAGAACCCGCAAAAATGGCTAAGATCGAGGCGTTTGAGACCTCCGAAGACCACACCAAAAGACACTAGTTGCTTTGAGCGTTGATTACAAAGAAATGATGAACGGGACTGGTATAAAAGGACGGCACAAAAACCTACAAGAATATGCCGTGACCAATCATCAATCCTTAAATGCCAAACAAACAAGAAAACAACAAAGGGTTCAGATGTTGGTTCTATGTGACCAGGAGCGATGTGTGCTGGAGACTCGGGTGCCAAAGGCATTAGTTGCTGGTTCAAAGAGACCACGGGCTTAGATCTGGGCCTTAAGCGCTGGGAGTTAGCGCCACAAAAACCACAACCACAGAAACTTGAAGTCGGCGACAGAACACTCAATACAGACAGCAAGCTCAGGGAAATAGCGTCAATAGGTGTAAACAAACGCCACCGAAGCCAAAGAAACCCACGACGCCACACAAGAAACCCGGAAAATGGCGACCAAAACATAAATCCGTCTGCGAAAAAAGGACCCACGATTAGGAAAAACACACGACTAAGGGTTTGGAACCCTTATACAAGAGTCACACTTAGAAGCAGGTGAATGGAGGGTTGGACGCTAAGCAAAGAGATAAACGCTTTAGGTGTTATCTGCACCCAACCAAAGCCACAGATCGGTAATAACCTGACGGTTAACAAAAGCGACTCAAAATTTATAAACTGCAACCCAATGACACAGACTGCCGCCGTTTGCAGTGTCGATGCTGGTTACCAATCAAAAAGAGCGAATAACAAACTCCCGAGGCAAATCTTAAACCGTCTCATCAATTTATCAAAACAGTGATTATTTACACTAGAGAACCCACCGAAGAACCTAGTGAACAAAGAAAAGAAATCCAGTTGACCAACGATTTGTAGACGGCGACCTCAGATTTAGAAAGAAAAAAAAACATCAATTAAAAGACTCCAAATTGCTTCCCGACTCAAAAAAGATCAACGATCTCCAAGCGCGACCAAGGAAAAGAGCCACACGACAGTGATAAAAATCACAATTTGGCAGGAAAAGAACAAAAATTGCGATCAAAAGGGCAAAGTCGCGATCCGCCTGAAGGAAAACATCGAACAAAACGTGAAACCCAAGGAACGCGATCAGGTAATGAACTTCAAAAACGACTGCTCAATTGCAAATCACAACTGGAAAATACAAATTGCATCTGCAAGAAACCCTGACGGCGACCATAGAAGGTAAGAGAAAACTCGACCAGAGAAGTTTTCAAAACAAACGGCGATCACAGATTTTAAAAACGCCAATTGAAATCTCCAAATTGTGACCTTCAGAAGATGAAACAAAAGAACTCCGAATAGGGGAGTCGAACAAGTATGTCGTCTATACGATTTACAGAAAATACAGGAGGCGTCAGAAAAATTTCAAAAAGAAACTTTGCCCGCTTAAACCCAAAGCTCTGATACCATGTTATGGTAAATAATCGAATGATATATAATGATATATTATTTACAAGAGCGCAACGCTCTTAAATAGAGTACAAACAGATGTTTATAAATATACAAAGGATAGATGTTTCTAAAATAGATTATAGCTAATCTATATAACAGTATAGAAACCATCTAAATATGTTACAAAAGATGACCATTAATAAACTATCTAAATTTATTTTAATAGCAAAATGGTGTTTTCCCCCCACACAATTGTGAGTGTCGTTCGTCATAACAAATTTCATTTTTTGGGCTTCCTCTTCCTTCTTGGTGGTCATTTTAGCTTCCTACATGCATGAGAATCTATAAATAAGGTGTATGAGATCAGGTTGAGCATTGATGGAGCTTGTAGAGTCTTGTAACTCAATTGTTGGGAGCTATTTGTGACTATCCTTCTCATATTTTGACCGTATTGAAGTAGGGAATTCATTGGAGAGTTGCAAATTGGCCTAGGGGAATACTTTCAATTGCTTGCAAGGACTCTTAGACAGCCTAAGAGTTGAGATCTTTTGTATATTGCCATTTTGGAGTACTTAAGTGAGTGTCACATTTTGGTGGAGTTTTTATCTAGAAGGGGTTTCTCAATATTAATTCCTTCGTCTCTCTATTTTCAAGGCGTTCTATCTCTCTTTAATTTTTGTTCCTTGTTCAACTTAATCTTGTGCAAGTAACTTAGTCATTTAATTGCTCTCATAAATCTACTCTATCTACATCCCATAAGTTGGTGACTAATTTGAGGTATTACCTTGATAGTTTATGGATCAATGTGATGTCCCGATATTAAGGCATTGTTTAAATTAAAGATTTAAACATCATGATAAGACAGTGAAGTCGCTTTCGTAAAATGTGGAGTTTAGTCATATTTAAATAAACATATATAATATTTAATAAATAATATTAATATATAAATATTTTTAATATAAATAAAATATAATACATTTATTATATTTATAAATAAATAATAAATATAAATCACAGTTGCATGGACACGGATACGGTATCGGATACAGATATGGCTATTTTTCAAGACCCCTAATATGGATACGGCTAGATACGACATATATATATGTGTGTGTATAGATAGATAGATAGATAGATTAGCAATAAATAATATTAAATAATTTAAATTTAATATAACTAATATATATTTAACAAATATATTACATATTTATAAATTAAACTTAAAAAAAGTTAAATGTATTATTCTTAATAAATAAATAAAAGTTTGCAATGTAAAGTAAAACAAAAAAGCCAAAAATTAAAAAAAGTATCACCAATTAATAAAATTTGCCTCTTCCTCCATTGCTTGTTGACACTATATCTCCAACTTTAGAATGAATGCGATTATTTAAGTAAATACAATCGCATAGAAAGAAATATTTCCGTCGTGTGCGTGTTGGTCCAGAGTAGTTCCCTGCAACAAGAAATCAGCATGCTAGGTCATGGAACAGTTGCTTGCAGCAATTTTTAACATTCTAGGATTTATATTTTTGGGATACAGCACAAATATCATGAGAATGCTGCATCTACGCGTATCCGACACGGGAAAAATATAGGGTCTTTTTTGGGTACGGCTGGATACGGTATCCAAGAAGTATCCGAGCTATATCCTATGAGTATCCATATCCGATATGGCGATACCCGTACCAAGGGAGAGGGGGTGGAGTATCCGGTAACTGTGATATAAATATTAGCAATTTAAATATTAATAAGTATAATATAATATATTATTAAACATAATGTATATAATTTATAAACATTAATATATATATATATATATTATTTGTAGTCATTAATATTATAAATATATACATAAAACCTCTATATCTCTACATGGAATCGTATTCACTAATAGGACTTCTTTATAAATCATACTTAAGCATGTTACAGTCAATACTCACTCTAAAGTCAGCAATCACTATAAAAGGATGACAGTTTATAATCCAGCGGTCATTATGAACAAGGCAGCAATCCATAAGGCAGTGCTTAGTGCAAATAAAGGCTGCGGTTAATATTCTAAAGGCAAGTAAAGTCAGCGATCAATGCTTAGAGTAATGTAATACAAATTAAGGTAACAATAAAGCAGCGATCATATTGGTTGAGGCTGCGAAGGGACATCACCCTTCAAAGGGATGCTTCCCTTTATAAGCAACATGAGATATAAAATTAAATTGATGGAGAGATGTAGAGGACAGCAAGGAAATAATTTATGATACAAGAGCAGAGTAAAATAGATAAATATATTCTGGTTTGTGAATAGTTTTATACAAAGCAAAGATATTATTGCAGAGTTTAATAATATATATATGAACTCTAAAGAGAAATACATACTGCTGATATATTGGACTAAGTATAACAGCAATAAGGAATATTAATTGGAATATAAAGCAGAGGAAAAGAAAGAATAATATATTCCTGAACATGAAATATATATATATATATATATATATTCTAATTTGGGAACAATAGATATTCCATCTAATAAATGGAATATACAAGAAGGAAGAAGATTTCTGAACTGTAAAAAGGAGAAAAACAATATATTTCAGAATTAGTAGGAAAGATACTTGGAGGCATAACTGAAAGAAAGGCACAGCAGTCTATTAGGCTGCAAGGAAGAGATCCCTAAGAGTTCAAAGAGGCAAGAATTATTCTCTTGGTATGACGTATCTAACCCTATGTTTCTTATGATAAATGCCATATGATAAATAATGACACATGCATATAATTGAAAGGTTATCATTAGTGCCATAAGCATTGTGAAACTTGCTATGAAATATAGATTATATTCACAACACATTTGATATGATTGTTTGCAGCTATGAGTTGGTTAATCATGTTAATCTGATTGCGAAAAATGTTATCATTAGTATTTTCTAACTTGTTTGCAAGAATTAAATCAAGCCAAGGTACTCTCTAAATCTTGTTTGCTTGGAAATTGATAATTTAGGGTAAAATTAGTATTGTTCCTATAAGGGACATTACAATCAAGTGGAATTAGAACTTGTTTCATTCCTTTTGGGGAGTTTGGTTTCGTTGTGAGTATTTTGCAGGTTCATGCCTACAACCCGTTCAAGTGGAAATAATAGTTTGTTGCCTTTTGATGGAAGCTTTGACACACGCAAGTGGAGGAGAGAGTTAAGAGGCGCAAAGAGAGAAGAGGAGTTTGATGCAGAGGCAAAATTCCTTAGAATGGGGGGTGACATTGAGAGCCTTTCTCAATCATTGGAGGCCATGAAGAGCCTAATAGAGGTCCTTGTTAGAAGATTGGAAAAGGAAACCAATGAAGATGAGGAAGAACCTAAGGTGGAGAAAAGCCTACCAAATAAGCCCTTATTCAAAGAGGAGGCTAAGATTGAGATACCATCATTCGAGGGTTATGTGGATGTGGAGAAGCTTGATAATTGGTTAACCCAACTTGAGGTATATTTTAACATGCATACTCTAACTTTGGAGCAAAAAGTCTCATTTGCTAGACTAAGGTTGGCAAAACAAGCATTGACTTGGTTTGAAAGTCTCTTGTTTTCCATGGCTACAAAATGTGCTTCAGTAAGTTCTTGGGAAACATTCTATTCGATATGTCATAAGGAAGAAAAATGTGTGGAATGGCAATTTATTAAACAAAAAGGTCAAGATAATGTAACTCCTAGTTCAAGCAATTTTCCATGGTATCATCTAGACTCATGGACAAAGAGTTGTACTAAAGTTTTGGTGGGATCTCATTTTGTGGTGTAAGCTTAAGTGGCATACATGTCACTTGTTGAGGGGTCCTTCCACCTTCATCCATTAAGTCCTTTGGAGGACCAAAAACTCCTTAAGTAAGGAGGTGTGATCTGAAAATGAATCTAGTTTTGTATTTCATGGCACGTTTCTAGACAATGGCCTACTTCTTTAATGCTTGAGAAGGTTTGGGATAGTATGGGAATATTGGAACATTCTTTGGCAAAGGAATTTTCATTCTGAATTTGGTTATGCTCACAATGTTTAGTTGGAATCAAAAGATGAATATGATAGCATATTTTGATTCCTCTTAAAAAATTGTACACCACGATGGTCTATAACCTTGATTCTTTTGTTTTTGTCTACAACCATTTTTCCATCCTTTCTTTCTAAATGAAAGCCTACAATATATATCAATATATGTCATCCATCATCATCAAGCCATCTTGGGAGAATAACCTTGGTCAGCTACAAATGCAATGGCCACCCATGTCTACTTGCATCATCTTCACATGGATAAACACTTGAAACCATAGTTGGCAAATTCAGCGAGTACTCGCCAAATTTTTGCTCTAGTGAGTAACTCGGTAGTTAACTCGCCAAGCTTTTCTGCCAAGTTTTTGCAACAACTCTCACCAAAAAGTCTCTAAGTCTGAGGAAGAGACTCGCCAAACATAGTAATTGAGTCAAAAAAAAATTAAATTAGAATTTTTTTTCTGTTTTTAAAGAAATTTAAGTTATGTTTTTGCCGAGTTTCTGCCGAGTTTTCGTCGAGTCACAAACTTTTGGTTTGCCGAGTTTTTGTTGAGTCCAAGTTTTCCAACTATGCTTGAAACTATGCCCTTTGTAAACAAATCACATCTTTGAGGGTTCCACCAATACTAGGAGGCATCTATAAGTCATCCTCCATCTAATCGCATCCATTTGAGACAATTAATGGCATCTTGGTTCGTGTAGGGAGGTAGGTAGGGTTTTTTTGTTCAAACAGCAATTTTTGAGACTTTGCATGCCAAAGGGGGAAGAAGGTAAAAAAATCCCGAAATGGTATGCCAGGATGGAAAAGTCCAAAATCCCAAAATGGAGGGAACTTTGAAGGAATGGCATGCCAAGATATTGGGATGAGAAAGTCTGAAATCCCAAAATGGTAGGGACTTTGAAGGAATGGCATGCCGAGATGAGAAAGTTTGAAATCCCAAAATGGAGGGGACTTTTAAGGAATGGCATGTCGGGATGTTAGGATGAAAAAGTCCAAAATCCCAAAATTGAAGGAAATAGGGAAAAGGGGACTTTGAAGGAATGACATGCTGGGATGCCGAAATGAGAAAGTCCAAAATCCCGAAATTGAAGGAAATGGGAAAAGGGGGACTTTGAAGGAGGGGCATGTCAAGATGCCGGGATAAGAAAGTCTGAAATCCCGAAATTGAAGGAAATGGAGAAAAGGGACTTAAGAGGGAAAAGGGGAAAAGGGGACTTTGAAAGAATGGCATGTCGGGATGCCGGGATGAGAAAGTCTGAAATCCCAAAATGGAGGGAAAGGGGACTTTAAAGGAATGGCATGCCAAAATGAGAAAGTCTAAAATCCCAAAATTCTGCACAAGCCTTGGAAATTGAATTGCAAACCTTCACACTTAGAATGTTTTGAAGTTTAGACTTGTGACAAAACAATGGAGGCAAAGCACAAAATGACCAAGAATGCCAATTTAAGAATACTCTGATCAATTATCAATGATGGGTAAAGCAAGGCTTTATCCTCAAAAAACCTAAAAAGATCCAGGAAAGCCCAGAAAGATAAAAAGATTCAAAACATTTTAGGGTTTAGGGTTTGGGGTCAAAGGTCAGCAAGGTCCATCAAGAAAACCAATGGAACAAAGATGACACAAGACAGAAAATTTTCGACCATTGGGGCAAGTGCCAACAAAAGGCATTCGCATATAGATGCAAGACCCTCCTATACTTACAATAATAGCTCTTCTAGAATAATCTAGATGCACATTGCTTCATATGCAAGCAAGCCCATGCACATGGTTTTTTCTAAACATAAAACATTATATTGTTTTATATGAGAAATGAATTTACTTTCTTCTCCATATGAATATTCAAAGATAATGGGGAAAGGATTCCATCTTCTACGTTTTCTACCTAGGCCCAAGGCTTAGAACTCTCCTACTTGAGCCAATGCATAACAATGCGCTAAATATTCTTAGTAGTAAGATCCAGTATTCCACTGGGATCTGGGTCAAAAGCTATTGATTTTTAATTTACATCAAATATATCATTCCACAGTGGTGTGTAAAAACTAGATGATTAGATATCCAACCAATAAAAAGAGGAAATCTGTGCTTACTCTTGTTTTGCTTCAACATCATGGCTAAAGTCAATGTTTGGCTCGCAATCCAGGACTAAGGCAGGAACCTGACATGTGCATGTTTCTCAGTAAAAATTTGCATCATAAAAAACAGAGCTCAAATAGAACCCAACCTCACTACAAATATTCCAAACATCTACATTTGACTTACCTTTTGAATACTTGCATGTACATGTTCTCCTTGTAAAAGGAACACCCGATTCCTTATATCTGGATGCATCATGCCATCCATATCATGAGGTAACTGACTCATGGATAACACTCCAGAATTTGTGCATTGGGCAGGGAAGAGCCAGCTTTCATGTTTCTCATGCAAACCTTGCAGATAATCTAGAGTCACACTGTTTTCTTCTGCTCGTTTTCGCAACTGCAGGCGCCTGTGGCATGTGACTGGACTGGCCCTCAAGTAAATAAAGCCATCAGGGACAAGCCCTGGCAAAACAGAGACAACTGGATCAAACCATGAGTCATAAATGCTAAGCTCCATCTCATTCATCCATTTTGCCTCGTGAACAGCTCGCACAAATACCTGCAAATGTCAACACAGATAAGTCACTTAGAATTGATAGTTTCCAATACCAAATAACCTAATAACTACAGCAAAATCAGTGCCAAAGTCAGACAAATAAAGATTCCAGTTCCATCAAGGCAGTTTGACCACCTTCCTTATGCCACGAACTACCATATTTATTCCTATTCAATAAATATCTTCAACCATGCTGCCAAATTAGAATTGTTCTAAAACAATAAATATAACATAATTAAAACTCTATATTCACCATATTCTCATGAATGCATCCAAGTCCATAGATCCTGTACCAAATCGACCTGAAAACGTACCATTCGATCAGTGAAAACACTTCTCTCCATAAGTCGTAATGGTTTTAACCCAACAGCAGACTCACGCTCTTGCATCACCCTTGTTACAAAGACATAATTCTGGAACGTGTAGGCATATCGTTGGGGTTCAGCATAAAAAGCATCCAGTATATTGAAATGATCAGGCCCAATGTTTTGCCACTTAGAAATAGGTTCAGGAACAACCTCTACAAGGTCACGTAATTCAAATGTCTCATTGGCAACCCTCTGAAGAAATGTGGTCTTCCCAACACTAATGTTACCCTCGACACAAAAAGTAAGCCTATTTTTCTGTTGTGTTTTCTCAGTACCCTGGATGATTTCTTCTTTCATCTCTTTATCAACACTCTCCTTGATGTAAGAAGTTATCCTCTCTGCATGGTTCTTATGGATGATTCCAATTGAACTACGAAGAAACTCAACCATCTTTTCACTGCCACCTCCAAGGAACTGAAAACACACAAGAAAAAGGGCATTCGCATTAATCCAAAGCTTCATCCTCTGGTGCTTGCATATAGTATACATGTGCCAATGGTCTGTTGTGCTGAGCATGGATATAACACATTCAATTTGAAATCAACTCATGACAACCAAACTACTGGACTAATTTACCTCACTGGAGAAGAAGAGGAAAAACTATCAGCTAACATCTTGGTTTGTCCTCTTCCCTACACATACATTTTCAACACAAGTATTCTTATAGAATATTAGAAATTATGCAAACAAAGAACACAGCTATCCAAAATGGTTCTATTGCTCCCAGTGATTATAGAGACAAAGCGAATTTCCATATATAAACTGAAGAAATCATAAAATATTATTTCATCATAAGAATTTTGAGTGTTCTTTTTTTGAGGACTTGTGTTATATAAACAGATTGCAAAAATTGAGTATTGCCAAACCTAATCTATGCTTTAGTGTAATGTATCTTATTTAAGAAATTTTTTACATTTATCTAAGTCCGACAAGATGGCAAATAGTTATTATCATATCATAAACATTTTCTGTATATAAGAGATACACTTATTGGTTCAGGCATCTATCTTTGCTTGATAAGGCATCTAATCCTTTTCCAAGCATCAAAATATTAAACATGAAAGCACCAGAGAGCAATAAAAATAAATAGTTCAAGTGGCAAAGCAGTAAACTTAGATAAATAGTTTTTGAACCAACAATCCCTTTTGCTTATTGTGCTGGGGGTGCAATCAAATCCATTGAGTTAACAGTCCACGAATTGTTTTACATTTGCTTTAGAGTGCCAAGCAAACAGTATAGCAACTCCAGTAGGCACAGACTTCCATGGTGATAAAAAGCTAAAGAAGTTACGTTCACAGGTAAGATTGATGAGGGCTTGAATATAAATAAAATAGCTCATACTAATTTAAATAGATGCCCTCAGGAAGTCCAAAAGTGATTACCACATTAGCAGCAGATGGTTCCTTTGTGGAGACATGACTTCCCCAATGTGTTATCTACAGGGGTGCTACCCAAGTCTGTTTTCAAGGCACTCCAGCATGCCTAGATATACTGCAATAATTAAAATCTGTTTTGACTTCTATGACTCGTTGTGGTGGCTGTGACATTGACTCATTCACTATAAATTTTAAATCAGACATGGCAGTGATTGTTTTGGAAGACTAAGGAGCAACCTTATGAGGTTATGCGATTCCATTGGGAAGGGGCTTCCTCCATCTTCGGAGTTTTATGTGGGTAATCTATTGCCTATAACCCTACCAGTTGCATACATGCGTAGTGGCCCGCATACAGGAGATACACTTGTGAGTTTGCAGCCTAGGTAGAGTGAAATGCACAAACTGATAAACTGCTCAGACTGATATACAATGATTTATTGGCATACTCCAGCCTCTTTTGATCATTGAGAACTGTTACAATTTAAACTATGAGCAATTATACCTTACTACTAGTTATGTTTTTCTTGTGATTTCAATTTATGACAAATTATAATAATGATAAAGATATTATAAATTGTTTTACATCATCATAAGCCATAGGAGAGTATGTCCTATGGCGATGTATTGAGATAGGCATAATTGTGGGCATGGCATGAACAGACTTCAGGGTTTAGGGGGCTCGTGTTTGGTACAGTATCCATAATTGCATTTGAAAAATTCAATGGATTCAAATTCCGTGCATGAAATGTCAAGATGCAATTGAATTTTATGCAATAGAATATTTGATTATTACTTAATGAATATAATCATACAGCAGCAAATAAGATAGCGAAGTGAAGGATTGAGAACAACAGACCCAAGTAATTGACCTGGCAGATGCCAGATACAGAATTGCATCTGCTTGATTTGAATACGAAAGCAAAGGAAATGTAGTACAAGCTAAAATATTGTTTAGTTCAAAATCTCAGAATGCTAAAAAGGCTTTAAAACAACTGTTATTTGGGTTGCAGATGAGCAGTGATGTAACAAAGACAGATCAACAGGTTCGTTTCTCTAATAAAAGAACTAGCAAAGACTGAAGTGCAAGTTGAGGACATGGATGCAAAAGCAGTTTGGTTAAAAAGTTTATCCAGTACAACAATGTTGTGTTTAATTTTAAGTCAGTTGCCCACTCAAATTACACCAGATTATGTGATCATAGAAATGCTAATCAAGAAGTGAGAAGTATAAACACTCCTCGTAGATAAGAAAGTAAAATGAAGACAACTAATATTTGCTATTATTGTAAGAAAGCCAAGTCACATATTATGCAAGTGTAGTACAAGAGTGGAGAAAATTGCATTGTAACATGTCCTAAAGACTCAATGTGTGAGATTCTTCTAGATTCAACAGTGTAGTTTTAATTATGTACCAAATTTTGGGTTATTTCGCTGGACACATCAGCGAGGAGTAGCTTGAAGCCCATGCTTGAGCAAAAGAATAGAATACCAATTCTTATTAATAAACATGCAACAATGAGAAGGGTAGAAGCTCGGCCAAGCTAAAGGTAAAGTGAGAAAGAAATAAACAATAGAAAAGAGGAAGAGAAAAGGAAGAAACAACAGAAAGGAGGAGAAAATGGAGGGAATCTTTAAAAAATAAATCAATTATATAGGGCCATAGGCAACTAATTAATAAATTAATCACAACCTAAACAAAGTTAGATTAGCTTTTTCGCTAAGTCTACTAATTAAAGGCACCAGGTTTGATTAAGCTTCCAAACAACCATCCCTACTAAGATTTCTAGGTCGTATTTCCATTCCTATGGCTCCCTTCATTCTTCTGCCCTTCCAAAAATTCTCTAAAGCTAGAATTTGTGAATTTCCAATCCAAACAGGGTGATTGGTTTGCTTCACATGTTCATCCAATGTAGACTGTTTAACCCATTGTTTGTCCAAAGTGTGTTCTTTGATTCTTCTTTGGAAGTATAAACCTATCTCACCAAATTAGGGAACGCCACATGTGCAAGAAAAATCTCATAAAACCCTTTTCTAGTTATCAAGTCCCAAATAGTCTTTGACACTTTCAAGGCAGTTTCTTAAGGTTCTAAAAGGTTTAAAACATGGTTTTATGCCATTTTTTCTCAAACTCCTGACTAGTTTTTTTCTAGTTCCTTGTGTTACATAAATCTATATGAGATATATTATTGAATGTGATCGAATGAATTACATCAGAGAGCAAAAGCTCTTTATAGAGAGAGGGAACATACTAAAGAAAGACTGGCAGCTTGCATAAAGCAAAAGCTTCAGTTAACAAAGCAATGCAGAAAGGAAATAACTAAAGAAGGAATAAAAACCTATCTAATAGGAGAAAAGTAGGGAAATGAAGAGTGACCATTAAAATAGCTAATTTATCATAATACCCCCCCTTAATGGTCAGTGTACTAACTAAAACAGAATTGCCCCACCTGAAAGGAGACAACAGAAACAGAGATAGGCTGGTCCATGAGCAACTGAAAAAGCAGGCAGAGGAGATGGGCCTAGAAGGCATAGTAAGCAGACTCCTTCTGCTCAGTATGCTCTGTGACGTGTGCTGATGGAGTTGAAGCTTCAAACTTGGACTACTCAGCAGCCAAGCATTTCCGGCAATCCTTTTTCATATGCCCAAACTTATGACAATAATTGCACTGGATGTTGTATTTCTTGGATAGGTCCTGTGACTGACCCTGACTGAACTACTGCAAGGGCTGATTAGGACCCTGATACTGTTGGAAGGACTTGGCAATAAATGCCTGTTCTAAGGAGGAGGAAGAAGCACTGCTACCAAACTGTTGTTTCCATCGATCCTGCTGCAAGAGTTTGTTGCACAGATCGGGGAACGTCAGACTAACATTAGATGAAGTAATGTTAAGAGTTTCGATAAAGTGCTCATAAGATGATGGTAGACTTTTCAGAGTGATCACTACCATATCTTCTTCCATCTTCCGACCAATTGCCGTCAACTGATCACGGATGTCCTTGATTTTTGTGAGATGCTCCTGCAGAGACATCTGATCATCCATCATCATTGAGAAGAGCATGTTCTTGAGAAAGAATGCCCAACTTTTGTCAGAGGTTTCATGAAGGTCCTTCAATGATTCCCAAATTTCTTTTGTTGTTTTCCTAGACGGAACCTGAGGCAGCTGATCATCGGTGATGGATAGCTTGATAAGCATTACCGCTTCATGATTTTGCTCATCGTATCTATCCTAATCCTTACCCGCCACTGGAGGACGTGTAGTTGTGCCCAGAATAATCTTATCCAAACATCGATACTCAAAAATAGTCATCATCCGTTGCTTCCAGGTTTTGTAATTTTTGCCGTTGAATCTCTAACTGCTCTCCAACAGAATGTTGGTCAAAGATGCCATGCTTCACGTTTTTCGAGACACGAAAAGACGAATTATAAGCAATGGGCACAGATACAGAAGCAAATTGACGACACAGATAGGGAAAATAGTAGTTTTGCACAGATTACGGAGCACTGATTCCGAAGACACGGAATATACTGACTCGAAAATCCGAACACAGATATCAAGGTACGGATCTCGAGATAAATCCGAATCACGGATTTCAAACTTTAGATCTCGAGAGTACGAATGGCATAGGTTCAGAACATCTACTGCCAAGCAAAGGAGAGCCACATATTTCTGTAGAATAAATAGAAACAATAACCGAAAGGAGGCAAAACTTCGAATAAAGAGGGGCCCACCAAAGCTGTTGATACGAGGTGCTCACGAATAGAGATGAGCCCACCAAATCTCAAGACAAAGAAATTCCTGCCGAATCTCAAGACAGAGCGATTGGAAAACCACAATCAAGAAATAATTCCATGCAATTGCATAAAATGGCCTCTATGAAAATCGCAACCTTCATACGCGAGTCTATAGAGGCATCTGATGGAAACTTATCACCAGAAAATCGAATCTTTTAAAAACGCAACCCAGATTAATGAAAGTCGCTCAAACACAATGATTCTCCAGAAAAACTACCATCCCAGAAAAAAATCGCCGCTCATCGCCCTTAAAAATACTTCTACAGAAATATAAATGGAAGCCCGCTGAAATAAGTGCCAAGAAAAAGAAAAAGAACACGTGCAAAGACTTAGAATCTTCAAAAACGCTGAAAAAAAACTCAAATGGCGACTTCAGCAAAACGTTTTCTCATGAAAACGCGATTTGGAGAGGCTGGTTTCAAACGCGATTTAATCCCAAAACAACGCAGCCTCTAAAAACACGAACACTGGAACCTACCGCGACCATCAAACACGACCTCCAGTGACAGAATCGCCTATGAAAATCGACGCCCAAAATGCCAGTGCCACAGATCTGCAAAAATTGCGATGACAGATTTTTGTGAGTTCCTTCTGAGGCATGGATAAGAAATTGTAACTTACAAACAAATGCCCAAAAGCATAACCGAGATGCCAAAAGCTTTGCAAACAAGATCCGTCGACCACCAAAACACTGGCGCTAAATAAAGAAAACGCGATGCAGAAATGAGGAATCTGTCGCTAGAAAGCACAGACGTGGCCAAAAATACCTCCACAAACATGGCCAAAATACAAAGAGACGTCAAAAAACCACGATCCAATGAAATCGTGATTTGCAGTTGCCACGCAAACAGAAGTTTAGACCCGTGATTTTCAGATTAGAATAGATCGCGATTAAGTAGAAAAGCACACGAATCCTCACAAAAGAGCACCGGCAGAACCCATCTAGAAACGACGAACCAGAGAGCAAAAATTAATTTTCCTGCTCACTAATCAGGCTCGAGCCTGAGCTCTGATACCATGTTACATAAATCTATATGAGATATAATATTGAATGTGATCGAATGAATTACATCAGAGAGCAAAAGCTCTTTATAGAGAGAGGGAACATACTAAAGAAAGACTGACAGCTTGCATAAAGCAAAAGCTTCAGTTAACAAAGCAATGCAGAAAGGAAATAACTAAAGAAGGAATAAAAACCTATCTAATAGGAGAAAAGCAGGGACACGAAAGAGTGACCATTAAAATAGCTAATTTATCATAATACCTTGAATGTAAAATAAGAAATTTTTCTTATCCATTCTGTCCTCATCTGTCCTAGGAGCCTTCCTAGATCTATCTTTTTCAGCAGCTTTCTTGATTTGCTAGTCGCTTATCACTCTCCTTTAGGGATTTTTGGAGATACTTCTTCTCATGCCTAAGGTGTTAAGGGTTAGGGATCCTAAGGTATCTAGTGAATAGAGTTCATCAGTTCGGCTCTATGACGAACAGTGGTGTGAATCTGTCCCAATGTACCATAAGGTATCTAGTGAATAGAATTCATCAGTTTGGCTCTCTGACGAACAGTGGTGTGAATCTGTCCTAATGTACCATACATTGTCTTTTTTCAGTAAACCTGCCAGTAGAGAGAACCATCTGATTTACAAGTGGTTCAGATGCCTAAGACTGGGAGACAATGGTTATTTTCTACTTCCATAGTGAATTTGTGCCCAAATTGTGCATCGGATGCATCAAGAATTTTTCAAGCATCTCTTTTCCATGAGCACAGTTTACATTAGTGTCATCCATTTAGCAATACTACTACCACTTTGGTTTCAAGTGGGAGATTCCATTGCAGCCTTTTCAAATTTCTCCATAGATAAGTTGGCCACAATCAAGGAGAGAGGTGTCCTCATGGCTACCGTTTCCATTTGCTCATCAATCTCTGCAGTAAGTGGATCTTAAGCAACTCTACTAACCTCATAATCTTCTTGTCCATAACTGTAATGTTCCATTTTTGGCGCATTGAATATTGTGAGTTTTGTGCTTGTTCCTAGTCTCTTGGAGGCTATCCGACATGTTTGGAAAGAACTCCAATGTTTTTGGAGTGGTCTTGATTCAGTCTGCAGAACAATTATTTGGGTTTCCCTTGTGTAGATGGATTATTTCTCATGGCTTTGAGCTTAGTTGATGTTCTGGGTAACAGTGTTGGTTTCTGAAGTTTGATCGGGCTTCTAATTTGCTCTCCAAGATTCTTGGAGGAATTTTCTATTTTTGGAAAGTCATCCAGAAGGCATCGTTGCTCATCCCAAACCTTACAGAGCATATTGGTTCAGTTTATTTGGCATTCGGAGGCCGTTTGGGATTTCCCGCAAAATTTAATATTTAATGAGCTATTTTAATTATTTTTTCCACTTAAGTTCCTAAAGGTGAAAAATAATTAAAATATTATTAAGTGTTATAGCTCATTTGAAAGGGGAAAACATATTCTTTTATGTAGGCACATAAAAGTGAGCACTTAAATGGAGGAAAAAAGAAATAAATCAAGTTAGAAGGAAAATGTTATTATTTTCAAGAAATAATTCATTTCCTTTGTAACTCCTCCCGTGCCTTATAAAAGAGAATGAGCTCTCATTTGGAAGGGTTATGCTATATTTTGATATTGAAATTGTTTGCAAATGGATTGAACCAGTGAGTTCTTCCATATTCTCTTGAGGACGAGAACCCTCTTGTAGAATCCTCTTGAGGACGAAAACCCTCTTGAGTTTTTGGTGTGATTTCATACAGGAATCACCATGGAGTTGATTGATGTTGATGGTTTTTATGGAGTTTTGCACTGTGATTCATTTTAGTATGTTGAAAATCAATTGTAGATGATATTGTGTAGAGTTTTTGATATATCTTTCTATGTTTTGGAGTGATATTTCTCTATGCCTGCACCTTGTTGGGCCGTACCTGGCTGAGTGGATGATTCGAGAAATAAAATTATTGAATATTTTTCTGATCCAAAGTTGGTTTGAAGTGTGTTTGGATGCTATTGGTGCCTCATTTCATTGCATTTTCAGTGGTGTTTGGGCAGAGTAGTAAATGCTGTGACCTTCCGTACATCTGTAGGGCCGTACAACTAGAAGTCATTTTGATGAGTGCAAAAAGAAACATTGAATTTTGTTTGATCGATTCTTTTGGTGGTGTCTTTGTATGCTTGGACCGCCTCATTCAAGACCAACTTCAAGGATTTTGATGCATGCTATGATTTGTTTGGAGGATTTCGTACAGTGTATGGGCCGTATTGCCTTAAGGAAATGATTTTGATTTGAATTTAATTCTATACTCCTTTGCATCAATAGTTGTTTGGAGATTGTTTGATATGTATAGACAAATCAATTTTGGACAGTTATACCAGTTTAGATGTGATTTGAATTCTCTGCAGTGATATCCGTATTGATGTTGCCGTACATTATTGACGGGTGATTGCTCATAAACTTGATTTGATTCATTTGCGATTATTATTGATTGTAATGTCATTGTTATATGAAGATATCAATATGCAGTTGCATTCCATTATATTCTGAGCTATTTCTAATGAGTTTGGAGGAGTGTCCATACCTTGACCAGCACTGTACCATGCAGGATATGATCTGATAGTGTGGAATGTATTCTCTACTGTTAGCAGCATAAATCACATGGAATGTTATTTTCTAAGGCTGTCAAACATTTCTGAGCACTTTCTTTGGGGTTTTGAGTAGTAGTTTTTGAGTTATGATGAATTCACGGTGTCACAGGCCGTACAAACCTGTAGGAAGAGCTTCTAAATTCTGAATCAATCTGCAACCTCTGTGGGTTATTGTTATATGTATCCGAATGTGCTATTGATATCTTGAGTTTACATAGTATCTGAGAAGATCACTTCATTATATAAAATTTTATGAAGTTATAATAGGTTTCTGGGCAGCCGTACAATCAGGAAGAGTTCTGCATTCTGAAGTACTGTTGATCAGCAAGTATATATCAGTCTGATCAGTTTTGGGCAGTCATTGAATGGACTTGTTTTAACAATGAAGTGCAGGGTAAAGTTTCAAAGCTCTAAATCTCATGTTACCAAATCAAAACTCTATTTTCTATAGCTTTGAAATATCATGGTAAATTGTATATTGTAATTGATTTGTTTATGCAACCCACTAAAGTACCCCTGGATGGTTCAACCGCCAGTGTGGAGGAAAAATATTGTTTATCTTTCTTTTCCCACCCACTGAACAAGTGGAGTATTCCCACTGCACAAGTGGATGCCTGCATATGCAGATGAATGTTTAGTTGTTTGCACAATGTTTAAAATTGTAGTCCGAAGCACATTATGCTCTCACCTCGCCAGTTGGGATCTTGGTGATCAGAAGTGTGGAGGAGTTTAATTGTGCTAACACTGTGTACCATTGTTCAATATTTTGGAAAAAATTTTGGGGTTGTCTATTACAGTGGTATCAGAGCAGGTATGTTCTTGCCAGCCTGTTGGGAAGCTAATTTGTTGCAGATCTTTCAGTTGAGCAAGTCAATTTTCAGCGTTGCTTGTGAGTGATCAGCACTTGCATGTGTGTTCAGAGTTGGGCAGTTGAAAGATTTTGAGCAGTGTTGGGAGATCATGGCATCTCTTATGCAGAAAAGAAGTGAGACAGAGGTTCTGGATGAATTAGAAAAAGTTGTTCAAGAGAAACTGGATCGAAGGAAGTATCATCATGAGGCCACTAAGATTATTGATGAGTATGAAGAACTACCAGATGACTATAAGCAGCAACTCCCTTGGAATGCTTTCTTGGAAATCATTAAAGAAGGTAATCCTGACAAAAAGGGATTTATAGAATACATCCAGAAGATAAGGAAGGAAGAGGAGATGAAGACAATGTCTTTATGCAAGCCTGAGTTAACTACTTCAAAGGCAAGCACCAAGAATTTTTCTAAGTCATCATTTTCCAGCCCACCGAATAAGAAGCCTCTTATTTCGAGGAAGAAAGAGGTCAGCAAGAATGAGCTTAGGAGAAGAAGTCTTTGTTTCATATGCAAAGATGCTTGGGAGCCTAACCACCAATGCAAGAAAATAAAAGATGAATCAGCAACCTTCACCACATGTTCTTCCTTTGTGAATGATGTGCAATCTAAAAATGGTGAAGATGAAGACTTGTTTGTTGAAAGAAATGAGTCTAAGCCTCTGTATGATGAAGACAAAGTCATAAAACATGAGACATGCATAGAGGAGATTGCTGAATTGGAGAAGTCTACAGCAGAATTTAGTGAAACTGAGCCTTGCTTTGACGAGGAGCCAAAAGTGTTGGACTTAGCAAGTCCTTCATTTGATGAAGATGCTGAAGATGCCACTACATTTGAGGAGATGAAGATGATCGATAGATTGCTTGCCAGTGACTTTGCAAGTGAGTCTGAGAGGATTGAAGCAATGTGTCTCGTTGAGGACATGGGAGACAATGAAATCACAAAAGATAAAAAATTTGATGCTGCTGCAAATTTCAGAACAGCACCTAATGAAGAGTGTTTCCACCATTCTAGTGATGGAAGTCTTGATTATGAGTGGAATTGTTCCATGCAAAGAGAAGAGCAGTTAGATTCTTCAAAGATCATTGACGTAGAATGTGTTGATGAAGACTTTAAATCAGCCATTGGTGATGATTCAATGTTTGATTATGAGACTGCCATTTCATTTGATCTAAGTGATGAAGAAGAAGATTCAACTCCTATGCAATTTGAAGAACTTAGTATCCTTGCAGAAGAGTCAATTGATGAGCTTGTTGATGAAGAGTTTGTTGGAAGATTTGGATCAGCCTCAAAAGTTGGCTCAACATTGAATTTATGTGATGCTACTTCTTGTAGTCAAAGTAGCTATGAAGAGGATAACTCTAAAGCAGCTGATTTCAAGGATCATTCTTCTAACGATATGACAGAAAATTTATTATGTGCAGTTGATTTGGATTTTAAGAATCAATTGTTAGTCACCGAAGATAAGGTTGTGCAAGTTCTAACACATTTGGATAGCTCACATAAGTTTGTTGAAGATCACATTTGGAGAGCTCAAGTTGAAAGGAGACAAATAGGCAGGGAAAGAGGATCTTCACTTGAAGATTGGAGTGTAGTCAAAGAGGCATTAGAAGCATTGAAATCTGATTTTTTGAACCTGCTTATTGATAGAGATTATGTCCTTGAGTTTGCTGGTCGAATATGTGATGCATTGAAGGGACAAGATGCTGAAATTGATAAGCTTACATGTAAGCTTAAAACAACTATGGATTCTTTAGAGAGTACCCAAATGGCTCTCTTAAAAGCTGAAAATCAGCTTGTTGATGTCCATCAATTCATGGAGCAAGTAGGAGTTGCTAGAGCCAATGAAAGCAAGCTGGAGACTGAAGAGCTTGGTTTGCTCCAAGGAGATTTTGACTTAGGACAGCCTCCTAAGTATGCAAATGCAGAGTGGGAGTCAATTGATGAATTGTTTGAACATGAAGGTAAAACCAATTTCCAATCATTTGATAATACTCTTTTTATGATGGAATTTGAGTTAACTCATGATAATCTTCTCCTCATGTTGACTGATGAGAACCATTCTGATGTGAGTAGCACGGAGGAGGACAGTAACAGGTTATGGGATCCGGATGAAGTGCACTCATGTGATGTTCATTTGTACAAAAACTTCTTCAACTGGAAGTTTTCAACAGTTGTTGAAAATGGGCATAAGGTTCAGGTATGCAAGGGATTAGATTCAATGATGGCTTACTTTTGCAATGGAGTTTATTTGCAAGGTTCCATGGAGGATAGTGGTGTTGGTAAGATTGTTTTATGGATAAATTTGGAGTCGAATTTCAGTTATAAAGTTACTGTCCTTACTCCCATCAGCCATCATACGTGTTCAATTGCATACATTTTGATTGATTGGAGAGAAATTTTGGTCATAACTTTGACATATTCTAATTGTAGATGGCCTAAATTTCTTATTGTTCTCAAAAGATTTCAGTTTTGTTGTTGCTATCTCATTTTGAGATCATTGAAATCTGATTTTCATGAGATTAATTCACACTTAAGCAGCCATGAGATTGAACTTTTTGATGCTTTTAGCCTTTTATGGGAAGATGACAGAAGTTTTCAGCTGAAAGGAACAAGTGTTGCAGTTATTAATGCTCTTTTGGAGAGTGAGAATCAGCTGATTCATGGCTGTTCTGAATTGTTTTCAGCTTGTTATCAAGTTGAGTTATGTTCTTCCTCGGAGGGGCATTACAATTTTTGGTTCCCAGTAGTTGTTTCGTGTTGGATGATTGTATTGAGGATTGTTAACTCTCTCATTTATGGAGTTAATGATGTTTGGTATCCAGCAAGTTGTACGATTGGAAGAATGTTTCAGATGATTATACAAAGTGTCTGTTGTGCAGTTCACAGATATATTAGAGAGATGCAGCAGAAGCAATGTGAAGCATTCTTTAGATTGATTTGGGATCCAGGCATATTATTGTTAATCATGCAGTTTTCTTAGTTGGATAGCATGAATTGCTTGAGGACAAGCAATCTTGAGCAGGGAGGACTGTAATGTTCCATTTTTGGCGCATTGAATATTGTGAGTTTTGTGCTTGTTCCTAGTCTCTTGGAGGCTATCCGACATGTTTGGAAAGAACTCCAATGTTTTTGGAGTGGTCTTGATTCAGTCTGCAGAACAATTATTTGGGTTTCCCTTGTGTAGATGGATTATTTCTCATGGCTTTGAGCTTAGTTGATGTTCTGGGTAACAGTGTTGGTTTCTGAAGTTTGATCGGGCTTCTAATTTGCTCTCCAAGATTCTTGGAGGAATTTTCTATTTTTGGAAAGTCATCCAGAAGGCATCGTTGCTCATCCCAAACCTTACAGAGCATATTGGTTCAGTTTATTTGGCATTCGGAGGCCGTTTGGGATTTCCCGCAAAATTTAATATTTAATGAGCTATTTTAATTATTTTTTCCACTTAAGTTCCTAAAGGTGAAAAATAATTAAAATATTATTAAGTGTTATAGCTCATTTGAAAGGGGAAAACATATTCTTTTATGTAGGCACATAAAAGTGAGCACTTAAATGGAGGAAAAAAGAAATAAATCAAGTTAGAAGGAAAATGTTATTATTTTCAAGAAATAATTCATTTCCTTTGTAACTCCTCCCGTGCCTTATAAAAGAGAATGAGCTCTCATTTGGAAGGGTTATGCTATATTTTGATATTGAAATTGTTTGCAAATGGATTGAACCAGTGAGTTCTTCCATATTCTCTTGAGGACGAGAACCCTCTTGTAGAATCCTCTTGAGGACGAAAACCCTCTTGAGTTTTTGGTGTGATTTCATACAGGAATCACCATGGAGTTGATTGATGTTGATGGTTTTTATGGAGTTTTGCACTGTGATTCATTTTAGTATGTTGAAAATCAATTGTAGATGATATTGTGTAGAGTTTTTGATATATCTTTCTATGTTTTGGAGTGATATTTCTCTATGCCTGCACCTTGTTGGGCCGTACCTGGCTGAGTGGATGATTCGAGAAATAAAATTATTGAATATTTTTCTGATCCAAAGTTGGTTTGAAGTGTGTTTGGATGCTATTGGTGCCTCATTTCATTGCATTTTCAGTGGTGTTTGGGCAGAGTAGTAAATGCTGTGACCTTCCGTACATCTGTAGGGCCGTACAACTAGAAGTCATTTTGATGAGTGCAAAAAGAAACATTGAATTTTGTTTGATCGATTCTTTTGGTGGTGTCTTTGTATGCTTGGACCGCCTCATTCAAGACCAACTTCAAGGATTTTGATGCATGCTATGATTTGTTTGGAGGATTTCGTACAGTGTATGGGCCGTATTGCCTTAAGGAAATGATTTTGATTTGAATTTAATTCTATACTCCTTTGCATCAATAGTTGTTTGGAGATTGTTTGATATGTATAGACAAATCAATTTTGGACAGTTATACCAGTTTAGATGTGATTTGAATTCTCTGCAGTGATATCCGTATTGATGTTGCCGTACATTATTGACGGGTGATTGCTCATAAACTTGATTTGATTCATTTGCGATTATTATTGATTGTAATGTCATTGTTATATGAAGATATCAATATGCAGTTGCATTCCATTATATTCTGAGCTATTTCTAATGAGTTTGGAGGAGTGTCCATACCTTGACCAGCACCGTACCATGCAGGATATGATCTGATAGTGTGGAATGTATTCTCTACTGTTAGCAGCATAAATCACATGGAATGTTATTTTCTAAGGCTGTCAAACATTTCTGAGCACTTTCTTTGGGGTTTTGAGTAGTAGTTTTTGAGTTATGATGAATTCACGGTGTCACAGGCCGTACAAACCTGTAGGAAGAGCTTCTAAATTCTGAATCAATCTGCAACCTCTGTGGGTTATTGTTATATGTATCCGAATGTGCTATTGATATCTTGAGTTTACATAGTATCTGAGAAGATCACTTCATTATATAAAATTTTATGAAGTTATAATAGGTTTCTGGGCAGCCGTACAATCAGGAAGAGTTCTGCATTCTGAAGTACTGTTGATCAGCAAGTATATATCAGTCTGATCAGTTTTGGGCAGTCATTGAATGGACTTGTTTTAACAATGAAGTGCAGGGTAAAGTTTCAAAGCTCTAAATCTCATGTTACCAAATCAAAACTCTATTTTCTATAGCTTTGAAATATCATGGTAAATTGTATATTGTAATTGATTTGTTTATGCAACCCACTAAAGTACCCCTGGATGGTTCAACCGCCAGTGTGGAGGAAAAATATTGTTTATCTTTCTTTTCCCACCCACTGAACAAGTGGAGTATTCCCACTGCACAAGTGGATGCCTGCATATGCAGATGAATGTTTAGTTGTTTGCACAATGTTTAAAATTGTAGTCCGAAGCACATTATGCTCTCACCTCGCCAGTTGGGATCTTGGTGATCAGAAGTGTGGAGGAGTTTAATTGTGCTAACACTGTGTACCATTGTTCAATATTTTGGAAAAAATTTTGGGGTTGTATATTACAATAACATCCCTGACAACTTTTACTTTTTTGTCCAAAGAAATATTAGTGAAGAGGGATGCCACATCGAAGCTGACCAATAAGTTTGTTTCTTCAAGTTTAAGGTCAACTTGGCTGTTGAAGATAAGTGATGCATAGTATCTTCAATAGGCCTGAGAGGGACTATGGGATTGTGGGTCTTAGATACACCATAAATCCTGGGCATCAGAATCGTTAGGTATGGTTTCTCTTTGCTTAGCGAGGATTTATTGATCAATTTTATCACCACTCTTGTAACTTTTTTTGCCAAAAGTGGAAAACATGACAAGAAATAGGATTGAAGAGGTTTAGGCGACGAGAAACACACAAACATGCAAATGTATGTGTCTACATACATTGCTGATAGTTCAAACACCATAAAATATTAGACATGGTATCATGAGTTATCATAAACGTGCATGTGTATGATACATGTAGAATACTTGTATATCAATAGGTGATACCAAATCACATGATAGAACAAAAATTTTAATTTTTTTTAAATAAGAAAAGAAAACACCAAAAATTTCTATCAAAGATAAATACGATGTCACATCAAGGTTGCGCATGGTGTAATGGTATGTCTATTGGCTGTTTGGCAGTACATACCAATTTTGAGTCTCGTAGTGGACATTGCTGTGTTGATTGAATTGGTTCTTGATGGATGGAGTGTTTCAACGTATGAGGATGAAGCCCCCTTGTGTGGCCTCACCAACTGGGGCCAATTAATCCCCAAATCTACCAATCAAAAAAAGATGTCACATCAAGATCCACATAAACAAGGATGAAGCGATAGTCAATAATGTCTGCAATGTGCTTGCATATGATGTCTAATGATGAAAATTTACAAAAACAATTTATCAAAAAAGACAAAAAAATGTTTGATTGAAGAGCTTTGCCTATCCTTTATTAAAGATTGATTTGGACAAATGGTGTTTTAGCAGACCTAAATGGCTTGGAAATGGCATGTTATAGCTAGAAACAACCACAAGAAACAATTGTGTTTCCCATCCATCACTAAACATTTCTCAAGACAAGAAACGAGGCAGGTGTCTAAGAAATAAGTATTTGGTCTTGCACTATGTTTCTCAGCACAAGAAATGAAAATGTCAGCTAGAGATTGTGTTTCTTGCAACATAGCTTCTAGATACAAGGCTAATGGATTAAATGGATGGATTCCTAGATAGGATGATGTCTACCTTACCAAAAGCATTGGGGCAATGAGATGGGAACTACCTATACAAAAAGACAGAAGAAATGACAACCTAAAGATAATTGCCTTGATGGAGCATTAAAGATGTATTGGATCTGAAGGGGAAGAGAAAAATCTAACACGGAAGACCTTGTGGACCAAGAAAGTAACCCAAGCTTTTATCAAGTTCAAAGTTGCTTTGGGAGGTTCAATGCTACAACAATGTATTTTCGCTGTTGAGGGGGATATTAGGAAGTAATACAAAAAGTTTACATTTAAATATTATTAGTTGGATCATATTCATTTTTAAATATTATTAGTTGGATCATATTCATTGTTATCCTAACTTTTGATGTTAGCAGTTATTAATTAGTGGTCAATATAACTTTTGCCTACATTCAAACAAGGAGAAATGTAATTTCATCTCTCCTTTGAATGCATTCATTTTTTCTATTATTTGTCCCATCATCATAATGATTCTGAAAAGCATTGACAAAAGTAATCAAGTCAACAAAATAGGCGCAATTCACTAGATTTTACTACGAAAGAGATGGAAGCAGAGCATACCATCCAAATTGTTGTCAATAACACTTCTAATTATGTTCTTTTTAGTAGACTTCTAATAGAAAAGATACCATACTGTTTTTACAATTCCATGGCCAACCAATTATTTTGACTTCTTATACGAAAGCTTGCACATGATATAGGAGCTCAGACTAGGAAAAAATTCCTTACTAGATACCTTTCTTTGCTCTATATGTTAGAGCATACAACTTTATTAGCAATGAATTGAAGTGCATTATATACTAGATTTATTTTTTCCCTACTTATCTTGGATTTGCCTATTAAATTTGCAATATATGATATATAAAGTATATGGCAAGAAAAATGGTGCTTATAGTATTGATCTAAGAAAGCTTCTTGTTTGTGTTTTGATTCAACTATTAGTGTTTCTGGTTGCAATCATAATTAAGTATTCTCAAGCAGATGCACTACGACATATACAACCAAAGACCTCAAAGATGGCCAAATGATATTATGTTTCTTCACTACAGTGTTCAAATATGTAAGCAATATTTGAATGGAAACTGTGATAGGAAAAGTAAAACAATAGATCTGCATGAGACCAATTAATCATTATATTCAATCATGAAGACTAACAAGGCAGCATTTAGAGATGAGGATACCAGCCAGAGAGAGACAGAGACAGAGAGACTAGCACTATTAGAGATCAACACACAATGTTCGGGTTCTTAATCTTATTCGTGTGATTTGGACTGAAGAGTAGGCCCAATACCATTGATTCTATTCCTATTTGTTTCATGTGCTTCCAAGGACAACCTTAAATCTCAAGTATAATGCCCACTTTTTACTCATATTTAATTACTTTATATAAATCAATTAACTAATACTCCTTTCTTGGTATTTGAACCGAGAATTATAGCCTACTTCATCTCTTTGGCTAGACTCAATAATATGCAATTTTTTGCCATTGATTGAAATAATACAGGCCCTTAAGTAAAAATCATAGTGTATTATCGAACCTGCCAGCTATAAGCTAGTAGCTGCACCATCAGATATACAGTTTTTGTCAATTGGTATTGTATATGTTATTGTGAACAAGCTATGTCGATGATCAACTACACATTCCATATCATTCCAGCTTACAAAATATTTTGATGTTCAACTCTACATTCCAAATTACCAAACGATGTGAACTGTAACTATTAAAATAGTCAACCAAGCATTAACCATGCAAATTTAGTAAATTTATAAAAGACGAACTACACATTCTAAATAATATAAGCTCTTGATACATGAACACAATTTTGTCCTCTACAACTTCTCTTCATGGCTTTTGCACAATCCAATATCAAAAAAACTGATCTGATTTATACAATATGCACACTGATTATATGTTTAAATAATCAACAAAACTTAATCTACTTTCAAGATCTGTACAAATTATTTTAGTGTCATACTGCACATTCAAAATCTGTACAATTTGACCATCAAATATTTGTTACTGGTTTTGCAAATGACACAGCACACAATCAAAATCATGCAAATTATCGTTGATGTTCCAACCATGGTAAACAGATTCTGCACTCAGAAAACTAAACCCTAAACACTAGGAAACTTAAAGTCTTAAAAAGTTAAATTTGATAACTCCTATCAAAACTGCTGATTCTTAATACGAGAATCTACAAACACATCACACTGAAAAGTGAACAGCAAATACTATTTAACTCTCAAACCTGCAACTGTCTTCTCATTAAATCTGAAATGAAATACAATGCATTTGTTCAAAAGTGGAATAATAATCTCAATCACACCCCCGCCTTTCTTTTACAGATGAAGAAAGCTAATATAATTAGAAAAAGCAAAAACCTAACCTAGTTCTGTCTAGGGAAGAGTAACCTTCCTTGCATGAGTCAAACTACTTAGAAAACTGAAAGTTTCCAAAACTTATGCACTTTAGCTGAAAATACAACTGTAGCTAAAGATGGCACTAGGTAAATCTGAAAAATCAAACTTTCAAAATAACAAAAGCAAAGTCTAAACATAGACTTCTAACTCTAGAAGAGGATGAGGCTGAGGCATGCATGGGTGCATCCCCTCCTACATAACTTAGACTTCTAAATCTGAAACAGCAGTTTACTCTCTGCTTAAAATAGAACCTTCTCATGCAAGTGCTGTTCTAAATATAAGAACTTAATTAAAAAAAACTGAATGGGGACTAAAGTTAGTGCATGCATGCCTAGGCAAGCATGTGCCCTCTACTTCAGCCTATATAGCCACTGCTCCTGTGTCTCCTCACACTGCTGCTGCCCACACACCTGTGCCCACTCCACACTGTTGAGCACAGGACAGAGGTTGCTGTGCTACTGCTCTGGATCTGCTGATGTATGCTGCTGCTAAAGTGTACCTCTGCTGAGAACATGGACTGAGCAACTAGGTAAAATCTCTGAACACTCCCTCTTTGCAAGGAAAGTGTTCTTCACCAAGCCAAGCTACTATCACAGCATCTTGAACTTCCCTTATGCTAGGAGTATCGTCATCATGTTGACCGTCTGTGAACCTAAAAAAATATAACACTGGATCACTGCTCCCTTTGTACTCTAAAATCTCTTGAGAATCTTCACAATGTAAATCCCTTGGACAAGGAAAACTTCATCAGCAACCTGCCAACCTCCTTTGTCCTTCATGTCAACTTTATAACAGAAATCAAACACAGAATGATTACCAAGATATTCGATAAATCAAATAAGAAGCAAAATGCTTTCTTATAGAGGTTACAATGACTAAATAAAGCTTGAACTAAAAATAGTAAACTAAAAACAGACTTAGCTAAAAAAAGCAAAAACTAATTAAAGCAAACCGTCTAATTAAAGACTAACCTAACTAAAGCTAAGTTGACTATCTAAGTTGAGCATTACAATATAAATGATATAATAATACTTTAATACCCTCCCTTAATGGTCAATCTACTAACGACACCAAGCTTATCTGGAAATTTTACAAATTTGTCAAGACCTAAAGGCTTGGTAAGAACGTCTGCAGTTTGATCCTCTGAAGGACAATACTGAACATAACCGATCCATCTTCTACAAGTTGTCTGATGAAGTGACAATGTAGTTCAACATGTTTGGTACGCACGTGGAAGACTGGATTCTTGGCAAGTTTGAGCACCCCTTGATTGTCACAAAACAAGGGTGAAGACACTGCTTGAGGCATCCTCGTGTCTGAAAGCATCCTTCTGAGTCATATTGCCTCACACGCTACTTTTACTGTTCCTCAATATCTTGCTTCAGTCGAGGAAAGAGCTACTGCCTGCTGCTTCTTGCTGGTCCATGTGACTGCACCCGTGCAAAGGCTGAAAACATATCCAGAGGTGGATTTTCGATCATTTCACTTACCCAAACATCTCCAATGATGCTTTCCCACCACTTGGGTCTCCTTTTGGAAGTCTCAACATCCAAATCAACGTTGCCATCATGGCTTGTGCTCTCTATATCTGTGTCATCTGGATGTTGTTCCAAGTTGTCATCAATGAAAATTGGGTCTATTACCGGTGTGGAAGACTCTTCATGCTCTGATCCCCCCTTCAGGTGGAGTTACCTGAACACCTGAATCCTTAGCCACAATAGGCTAGTCTTCGGTAATCTGAAACTCTAGAGACATCGAGAAAGGACCTATAGTCTCATCAATCACAACATCTCTATTGAAAGTCAAGAGGTCAATGTCAATATCAATCAATCTATAGGCCTTATGATTGTCACTGTACCCTGTAAGCATCAATTTCTTACTCTTAGGATCTAGGTTGGTTCTCTTTTCATCTGGAATCCAAGCATATGTAATAGAACCAAAGACCTTAAGATGATTGACTTTCGGTTTCCTACCAGACCATGCCTCCTCTGGGGTCTTCTCCCTCACTGGGGACCTAAGTAAAAGACCTTAGTAATAAGTCATTCCTCATATTGTGTTGGAGAACGGTTGAGTAAAGGAATTGCAGTATAGACTGCCTCAGCCCAAAACTTCTTGGGAACACTCCTGTTCTCCATCATACACCAAGCCATCTCTATGATAGTACGGTTTCGCCTCTCAACAACTCCATTCTGTTGCGGAGTGTAGGGTGTGGTAAATTGTCTTTTGATGTCGTGTTTAGCACAAAGGTTGTTGAATTCTTTGGAACAAAATTTGCCTCCATTATCAAATCGAAGACTCGTGATGTCACATCTTGACTCTTTCTCCACTAATGCTTTGAACTTTTGGAACTCATTAAACACCTCGGATTTTAATTTTAGAAAATAAACCCACATTTTCCTACTAAAATCATCCACAAACAAAAGAAAATACCTGCACCCAATGACTGATGTCGTTTTCATTGGTCCACAACTAGTATATTTATATTTAAAAATATATATCTGAAGTATGCCGAGGGATATCTCTTTTCCATAGTTTATTTGATTTTCTCACTTTTTTTCTTCCATTGTTTTTATTTTTTAATTTTTAATTTTTTTGGTTTGATATTTTTGGTGATTTAAAAAGAAATTGATAATAAGAAAATCACAAAAACTATGGAACCAAAAAAGAAATTGAAAAAAATAAAAAATAAAAACCAAAAAGAAATTGGAAAAAATAAAAAACTAAAACTAAAAAAGAAATTGGAAAAAATAAAACAATAAAAACTAAAAAAGAAATTGAAAATAAGAATATCACAAAAACTATGGAACCAAAAAAGAAATTGGAAAAAATAACAATAAAAACCCAAAAATAAATTGGAAAAAATAAAAAATAAAAAATAAAAACTAAAAACTAAAAAAGAAATTGCAAAAAATAACAAATAAAAACCAAAAAAGAAATTGAAAATAAGAAAATTGCAAAAACTATGGAACCAAAAAAGAAATTGGACAAAATAAAAAATAAAAAACTAAATTTTAATTTTTTTGTTTTGTTTTTAGATTGGAATCTTATAAAATTACACGGAATCAGAATCTTTGAGCTCTTCAACTCCACCCCTGCTGTGAATGTAGGAACGCCTCTCGGCGTAAATATCTGCATGAACCAACTGCAAGACTCGCTTGGCTCTCCAAGCTTGACCGTCAGCAAATGGTGTTCTATGTTGCTTCCCTGCCTGACAAGCCCTGCACACACCCTGTATCTGTTGTTGAATATCAAGAATGCCATCTACCAAGTTCGCTCGAGCCAACTAAGAGAGGTAGGATAAATTGAGATGCCCATACAGCTGATGCCAAAGTGTAGTAACGTCTAATGCACTCTTGGCTGCCAATACAATCTTCCCTGACCTATTTAGGTGCAACAAGTCTATATAGTCCATGATCTTCTATACCAAAAGCAATAATCTTCTTAGTCTCCTTGTCAATGATATTGCATTTGCATTTGTTGAACACAACATCTAGATTAGGATTATGGTGCATAACCTGACTTACCGAAAGTGTTACATAAATTATAAAAGATGTATATTAAATATGTTTAGATATATTACAAAGAGAGAGCGAATGCTCTTTTATAGAGAGATTACAGACTATGAAAGCCTAAAGCTAGAGAAAAGCTCTACCTAACAAAGCAGTAATGGTAAAGATGGAAAAACCTATCTAAAAGGAGAAAAACTAGGAGCGAACAAGAAGTAACCATTAAGATTATCTTAATACCCCCCCTTAATGGTTACTGCACTAACTAAAACTGATGCCCCCCAAAACAGACTGCCATCCGAGACAGATGGAGGCATAACCAGAGAACAGAACCCGAGCACGGGTGTTGAAACACAAATCCCAAGGAATCCGAAGAAGTAGAACACAAATGAGGAATGCAGATCCAGCTGGTGACAAGAAGGGGCTAAGCGCTGTAAGCGCAAACCAAGAAAGCCCTCAAAGCTGCGAACCACGACGAAAAGGTAGAGAACACTCCAAAAACAGCAACAAGGCAAAAACATTTGCCAAACCAGGAAGCCGCCGAAAACAGAAAACAGAACCCCATTCACAAGGCTACGGAATAGGAACCAAACTTTGATAAAATCCTGTAGAGAATAATGATGATAAAAAAATTTGTTGCCGTTGAACTTCTAACTGCTTTTGAATTAGGTTGCCATGTTACATGTTTTCCGAGTCACGAAAAGACGGATTACAAACTGATGGCACGAATGTCAAAGCAGATAGATGGCACAAAATTAGAACCCTTGCACGGGTTATGAAGCACAGATTCCGAAAAACACAGAATAAGTCTGAAACAGAGAGATCTCGAGATAAATCCGAACACGGATTTCAAAACCCATATCTCGAAAGTACGGAAAGTAGAGATTCAGAAAAACCGAACACGGAATTCGAGGAAAATATTGCTGCATTGTCTTGATAGGCGCAGGTTAGAAACAAATTCAAGGATCCGCACAAACAAAACTCCCACCGATGATTTAACAAACGGCACCAAACAGATTGTAGCAACGCCGAAGATAGAAACCTTCCATCTAAACAGTTATTTAAGGCAAAAAATCACTAAATAATTTTTGAGGACAAAATTATGAAAACCCATAAATCCCAAGATAGACACAAAACTGGAGTTTTGACAGGGATCGCAACCAACGAATTAAGAGCGACCAATAAAAAACTGCCAGTCAAAGGTTCGAATCTGCCAAATCCAAACATTGATCAAAAGCCGCCGGAAACTGAATGTTCGCTGTCAAACAAAAAGCCACCAAAACAACGCGATACAGAAGAATGCATAGAACACGACCTCCTGGAATGAAAGCAGGATGAAAAGACACGACTTCAAGTAGTATAACCATACAGACAAACCCTACACAAGATCTGAAACACGGAAGCTCCAAACAGTGACGTTAGAGTTTAAAACATCAACCACAAACCCAGACGCCGATCAAACCACAGTTGAAGGCTCGAATAAAATCGCGAGTCACAAAGACACTTATGAAAACGCGACCAAACAGAAAAAATACCACGGAATATCATATCCAACACAAAGTCGGCGATTAACAGCTCACAGAACCCGCAAAGGATCAATAAACAAGGTTTTCAGAATCGCGACCAAACTGCCGCCGGAAGAAAACGACCATGAAAAAAAAACGCAATCATGTACAGAAGAAGTGCAACCGCCAAAAAGACGACCTCAGAGATTGCCGAGAGCAGCCATGAATCGTGTCTGAGAATCATGGCAAAAAACTAATGCCCACAGAAACAAAAACGCCTTACAGGAAAATGCGAACCTCAAAAAATCGCGATGACCAAGAACACAAAATTGCCCATGAAAAACAAAAAATCGTGACCCAAAATGGTGATCAAAAACAGAAGCCATGACTCCAAAAAAACCGCCGAAATAGACACAGAAATGGCGCGATTCACAGAGGAAAGAAAACCTCGATACACACAAAATGCGACTTCAGGAACCCTCAATTTTCAGAGGTACACAAAAACTGCGAACTGAGCAAACCCTTCGAAACCCCGTACAGATTTAATCAGGGCGCCAAAAATTGCTTGCCTAGGCTCTGATACCATGTTACATAAATTATAAAAAATGTATATTGAATATGTTTAGATATATTACAAAGAGAGAGTGAATGCTCTTTTATAGAGAGATTATAGACTATGAAAGCCTAAAAGCTAGAGAAAATCTCTACCTAACAAAGCAATAATGCTAAAGATGGAAAAACCTATCTAAAAGGAGAAAAACTAGGAGCGAACAAGAAGTAACCATTAAGATTATCTTAATAGAAAGAAGATTAAGCTCCATTCCCAATACATAGCACACATTGAAAAAAATTAACTTCTTCCCTCCATAGAATATTTGTGCAATCCCTGCCTACGACAGTGTACTTCTCACCTCCACCAAATATCACTAAATCAGAGCAAGTAGTGTACTCTATGAACCAATATCGCCTGTTGGTGAAGTGACGTGATGCTCCTAAATCAATGTACCATGTAGATGACTCTGACTAATCTACTAGTTTCCTGGCCATGAATGCATAGAAAGTCGACGCCTTCTCCTCTAAATGCTCTGCGACATGAGCCTTTTGCTGAGACCCTCCCTAGTTGGATTTCTATTCAACCAACTGTTTTCTGGAATGCTTCTTCATATGACCCTACTTACCACAATAATAACATGTGATATTTTTCAGATTCTTCGTGGCATCTTCGTTGTTACCTTGTCCTTTCTTTTGGGACCAATTGCCTTTGCCTTTGCCTTTGCCTTTGGCTGCAAATGCTTGTTCCACACTCGTTGTCTCATTGGTGCTACCAAACTGTTTGTTCCATTTGTCCTACTGCAAGAGCTTATTGCATAGCTCGCCAAACTTTAGCTCAGCATTCGTAGTAGTGATATTGAGTGTCTCAATGAAATGCTCACAAGCACGTGGTAAGCTCTTCAGCATGATTACCACCATGTCCTCCTCTTCCATCTTCCAACCAATGGCTAACAATTGATCTTTGATATCCTTGATCTTGAGTAAATGCTCCTACAAGGACGTTTGCTCAGCCATAGTGATCAAAAAAAGCATATTCTTTAGAAAGAATACCCTGCCTTTATCTAAAGTCTCATGGAGCTCACACAGATGCTTCCAAATTTCCGCAAAGGTTTTGCCTATCTGAACCTCCAGAAGCATGTCATCTGTCACTGATAACTTGATCAACATGACTTCTCGATCACGTGCATCAAATTTTCCCTATTCTTTATCCACAATGGTTGGACAGGAGTCAGTACCAAGAACGATCTTGTCGAGGCATCAGTACTCGGAGATCGTAAGCATTCACTGCTTCCAGGTGTTGTAATTCTTGCCAGTAAAACGTTGGTTGCCTTCCAACATGATGTTAAGTAAAGAGGCCATTTTTCCGCAATGGTTTTATGAAAAAAATAACCCTCTTCTACTGATTTTTCCATGCCCTAGCTGCTGGTGAAGCCCTAGGTTTGAAAAAAAAACCCTAGGCGTTTTGAGAGTCACGATTTTCCAATCCAGAACGTTTTGGAAGAAAACGTTTGGAAATATTCTGCCATAGCTGCGGCTTGGAGATAGGCAGGAAAAAACCATGTTTTAAAAAAAATGGCCACGATTTTGAAAAAAAACAGCCAAAAACAATCCTGAAACCCATCAAAAACCCACATTTTTATAAAAAAACGTCTAAAATAGAAGACACAACCCACGATTTTTGAAAAAATTGTTCAAAAACGTGATGTCTAGAGATGAGAAGATAAAACCACCTTAGAAAACCCTGGTCAACCTCCAAAAATCCGCTTGTGTCATAAAAATAAACCCTACACGACCTCCTCTGACTTCTAAAAAAAACGCGAAAAATCTACATAGAATGGTAAAAAATAGGTGCAATTTTATACCACGATTTCTAGAAAATTTTGCCCAAAAATTGTGCCCTACATGGCATGACCACAAATCCACCAATATTTTTCCACAAATCCGCGATTCCAAAACCCCTCCTGCCTATGTGCCAAAGAACAACGCGATTCCACAAAAAATCTGCCTACAAATTGACAAAACACCCAAAAGGACACGATTTTTAGAATGTTGGACGCAATTTTTGGAGAAAACTAGGCACGAATTCCCTTTTGGCTCCTTTATTGTGCTTCAAACTGAATGTCCTTTAAACCGTCATTGCCGACAATAGTCCCTAGGCCTTCACATGTTCGGCAATCCGAAGAGTCAACTTGGGCCCTGATACCATATAACAGAAATCAAACACATAATGATTACCAAGATATTCGATAAATCAAATAAGAAGCAAAATGCTTTCTTATAGAGGTTTCAATGACTAAATAAAGCTTGAACTATAAAAATAGTAAACTAAAAACAGACTTAACTAATAAAAGCGAAAACTAATTAAAGCAAACCGTCTAATTAAAGACTAATCTAACTAAAGCTAATTTGACTATCTAAGTTGACCATTACAATATAATAATACTTTAATAAACTTGATTGGTCAAATTCTCCCCAACCCACATCATGAGTTGTTTGAAATGCTCTGTATACATGGCCAAGATATGTCTATCAATTCTATCAAATAAAGAATTAAAATCTGCACTAAACTTGGAAAAGCCCAACTTCAATAAAAACTCGTTGATACTAAAATATCGAACTCATGGTGCATGCATCAGCCCATACAGGGCCTTCTTCAATCTGGATTCATGTGTATCTCGCCCATTCACCTCAAAACCTCTGGCAACTAAAGCAAAAATCTCAACAAGATAAAACCTCCCTTTTTTAGAAAATACTCTAGCAAATGGAGTAAGAATCTCATCAAGGTCAACTCCCTCTTTCTGAAAGAATCCTTCAGTAATAAATTTCTCATCTTGTGACCTGTTACTCACAACATGCCCCAATCCTGGTTTGAATTTAAATTCCATGTGTTTAAGTTTTCCAGGTTTTCCTTTGGTGACCGCACTTACCCAATCAGCCAGATTCTCAAGTTTACAAGTCTATTATTCATGGTTCAGCCTTCTCTATTGGATCAAGTTTGTTGAATTCCCCAAGTTCAAGTTTTGTCTGTCATGATCTATCTAGGTTTATCATGTCGGAATTCCGGTCACTTAAGTCCTTGGTTATTTTGTTTCCCACTAATTACGTTTGAATATAAATCTGGACATCATGTTTTGTAAAATCTGGTTTAATCTTTGTCGCACCCAGGTGCTTCTTGCACTCTTGGTTAATTTATTTACTTTTGTGTGCAATTCCGAACCCGAAATCATCTTTCTATCCAAATTTACCTTTTGCTTTGCATCCCGGTTTGTTTGACCAAGCTTCCTTTGTTGACTGGACCCTTGGACCCTATATTAATCAAACATACTTCACATCCAGTTTTCCCCAAAGCATCTCATGACATTTTTTTCCTTTTTGCCTCTAAAGAAATCCAGAACCAATCTGCTTTATATATCCCGGTTTGATTTTCTTTCACGCCCGGATTTTCTTATGTTTTTACCTTAGTGGCTTTTTTAAATCCAAATTTATCCTGTGGTTTAGCCTGTAATGCTAACAGTAAGACACAAATCTAATCGCTAGTCAAAGAAGTACCTATGCAATCGCCCAGTTTTAAAGGAGGCTTCCAGACATATTCAGATATTGGAATTGGGACAAAATCCTCATCTCCATTGAGCTACAATCAAGTAATTCGATTATATCAATTGTAATATATTATATGAATTCAATTGCTTGTTCAGATTACTCGAATATTTTATCTAAGACAAAGAAAGGACGAGATTTAATGATAGAGAAGTCGTGAAGAATTGATGTGTAAATAATCACTGCTGGATGTGATATTCCACAAGCGCCATGAGTTGATTAAAGGCAAGAAATTCATATATCTTCAGATCATGCAGTAGGTTATATTGTAGAGACTACATAGCAGATTGTATTGCAGTGGTAGTCAGCAGTTTTGGGACACCATCTTTGGGGTCCATGAATGATCACACCAATAGTAATCGAAGTCTTCCAAATGAATCATTAGGAAGGGCATGACCCTAAGTGGGAGTTGTAGAGCATAGATCGTTGGATGATTATCAAAATTAAGGAAGCACCTACGTAAAGAGATTAATAATTAAAAATTAAATAAAGGTTAGTTAAGAATAGTCAAAAAGTATGTGGAAAGATTGTGTCTCATGAGGAGACAAGATATATAAGGGAGATCTTTTAAGGAGAAGAAAATATCAATGGAAAAAGATAATTTTATATATGAATCTACTCCTTAAGGAGCATGAAACCTGATCTATAAATCTGAGGACGAAACCCCTCGTATTTATGCCATTAAGGATGAAAACCCTTAATTACTATTGCTGAGTTAATGGAAACCCATGATTCAGGCAGACCCAAAGACATTTTAAAGGCAATTTACTAAAGAAAGATCATTGCAGTTTGGAGAGGATAAACAGCAAATATAAGGATAAGTTTCATTCTACAACAGAAATTGTAATATCCCTTGCTATTTCGGACCTCAATTTGCTGATTAGAGGCTCAAGGAATATCGTCAAACACTTTGCACACCACCTCTTAATTTGCTGTCTCTGTATTTTTTTAGTTTGCTTGCTTGCTTGAAATGGTTTCAATTGAAGTTAAATTGCTTGCAAATTAAAGCTACAATGTCTAGGCAATGGTTTAAGGTGAAAATGCAATTCTTTTTAACCTTTCTAAAACAAATACTTGAACTCTATATTAATAGCATTTTTACAAACACTTGGCATGCATACTATTATGCTAATCATGAAGGATATTAATATGCACATTACATCAAATAGATGGCCTACAACTTATCACTCCTTTATTGAGATATATTGTCTAATACAATGCTGATATGAATGGCCAAGACTCTTGGCTTTACAACTCCTAAAATCTGAGAACAAATGACAACTATGAAACAATGTTGATATGAATATGCTAACTCATGAAAGAACCTGGAAATGTAAGCTGCTGTGAATCGATGATGAAGATGAAGGAATGGCAGCCTCAAAACAGCCCATAAACATCCCTCACAAGCCCAAATCATGCCTCTTCAAGTGTAGCACCCAGCCTTCTCATCAACCAACGAAAGGAGTCCCTTCCAAACCCAAATTGAAACCCTCTCCTAGCTGCCTACTGTAGCGTTACTGTTCACGACATTGTAGCAATCACTGTAACGTACTATAGCAAACACTGTAGCGATCACTGTAGCGTTATTGTAACAAACACTGTAGCGGTTACTATAGCGATCACTGTAGCGTACTGTTTATGTCACTGTAGCGGCACTATTCACAGCACTGTAGCAGCCAATAAAAAAAACTTCTGATATGCAAATTAATACCTCCAAACCCTTGGTTAATACTACAGATTTAAGCACAAATGAAAGGACTGAAGTATCCCTTCCAATTTGCAACCCTTCGGAGGATATTTCACCACCTCAGTTATGCTAATCTATGGGAGTTTCCGTTCCCAAAAACCAAATATGCAAAAGCCCTTGGCTCCACAAAACTCATCAAATGCAAATGTCAATAATCGGATGCCTGGAAGCTTGCTTTGCCCCTTCCTTTATACTTTTTCAATCCCACTTCAAGAAGCTTCTAGAAAAATAATATTATTTTATTTTAGTGACTTTATGTAATAATATTTATTTAAGTCACTTTATTAAATTAATTAAATATAAGGTCACTTTATAATATTTATTTATTTAATAACCTTACAAATAATTAATTTAATTATTATCTCCCTTATTTTTCCCATCCAACTGAATCCAAGAAACCAACCATCGACCAGGTGACTGCCTCAAGAAGACCCCCTAACCATGTACATTAGCCTACGAGGGTCAGGAATAGGCTAAACCATCCGCAAACAACATCAGCTAAAAAGGGGACATTACAGTCCGCCCTCCTTGAAATTGCTTGTCCCCAAGCAATCTTGGCTACAAAGACAATTCTCCCCACCTGGATCCCAAGGGAGGATCTGTGTAATGTCCCTGCTGACACCAAAGAGCTCCTGTAACACCAGCACTAGCACAACTAACTGAACCTGCTGAATCAAATCAACTCCAACGCCAGATGTCGCAAGAGCATAAGCATTAAGTGGAAGCAACTTTGAATACTGACAATGTTTGCTTCCCATAACTGCGCAAGCTAAGCTGTCATACACACTATCTAGCATATACACAACTGAGCTATGCGTCTGAAACAAATCATGTACATAAAGATCAAAAGTGCAACTGCAAGTAATCACCCTCATATACATGATGCAAAACTCAACAGTGAACCCTGATTGGAACCCTGATGCACACAAAGGATTCCTCAACATACTGGAGAGTATCCCACAACTAATGCCCGGATCCCAAATGAATCTGTAAGGAACTGCATCAAAATCTCGTTGAAAATAGCTGTAGCCATAGAACTTGCCAAAACTCAACAAACTGTGCAATTCTGTAGCTGAAATAAACATATCACTTCTGATGTCAATCCTTGGGTCCCAATGCCAAACTGGAAGTCCGTCACAAAGCGCACCTGTTGACTTCCACTGTACCATTCTACATAAACCACTGACATCGCACCAAGAGTGGTGGAACACCTCATCAAGACCAAACTAGAGTGACGAATCAAACACGTCACCACCAGGATCCCAAAATAGAATCAGCAATCCACTACCAATGACAACTGGTGGTACCTGCTGCACCATACTGTCTGCAATTGAATCACTAATATGCCAAGAGGCTGCTCCCTGATACTGAGACCTGTGGGTTATGGACCCAAACAACTGTCGGAAAAGATGAGTATCTCCTAACTCATCTGCAAATGTTGGTGTCCCCACAATACTCCAACTGCCAAAGCTGGAAGAAGAGTGCTCCTGACACCAACTCATAAAGCCAGTTGCACTAATCAATGCAAATGTGGAGGGTTGATCCCTCTCAGCATCAACGGAAGTGGATATCTGTGCCTCTTCCCTCACGAGTGCACCATACAACTGCCTAGCAAGCATGAAAGCACAACCTCTATCCTCTGCCCAATTCCTATGGACGTGCTGACTAACCAAGCCATCATACCTACTGCCCCCATAATCATCCTGTAACCATGTATCTGTGTGAAATCTCTGTGACATAGAAGTAGCAAGCCTTGTCGGATACATAATAGCATGATGGATAACTGACTGCTGTCCCTGCAAGTAATTCCTCATACACAACTAAGTCGGGTACTTGCAAGCTCTAGTTCCATCTTTTGTAGATGGCAACTCTTCATCCCACAATGGATGGTATAAGCCCCCCATCAATCCACATCGATGCATCAACCAATCATCTGCATGTGAACTAAAAGAAAGGTGATGAACTCTCCTCACTATGTAGTCATGGTAAAAAGCACCAACCTCCGTCAATAGTTGACCATCATAGTCCTGCTTTCTATCACCTGACATGGAACTAACCTTAGGGGAATCAAGTGTATTTTCAGATTCATCCCGCATTTGAATAAAGAGTCTTCTAATGTTATCTATCCTTTTTTGTCTTGCTATGTTGATGAGATTGATCTTTTCTTTCACTTTTTGAAGATGCTGTCTTGCATTGGCAGCCACTAATCTAGCCTCTTTGGCTTTTTGCAACCATTCTTCGTTAATCTTTTTGGACTTCTTTACCTCTTCGATGCCAAAATATACAAAATCAGTCCTCTTATCCTTGATATCTTCATGTCTGCCAAATGGTGTAGGGCTGCCATCAATGGGTGATATCATATCATTGGCTTTCTCATGATCACAAGCTCCTATCTCACGAGAATGATGGGACATAGTGCTACTGTCCTCAAACAAATCAGTGATGACATCATGCCATTGTAAAATGTCTCCTTCATCATGTGTATTCAAAACACTAGTGGCTGCTCCCCTAAGCAAAGGATCAACTTTCACATCCACCTTAATATCTTGGACCTTCAATGGACTTTCATATGTACGAATAACATTCATGGAAGCACCATCTAATTCTTTACCATGATAGGATGAAGCAATGCTAGACTCACCTAGTGAAGCATCACAAGAAACCTTATCTTCATGTAGCTGCTCTAATGTAACTGGTTTGTCTTCACCCATCACTTGCTCTTCTTTTCCCTCATTTCCTTGTCCCTCAATCACATGCACAACACAAGATTCTTGCCCATCCAAAGAGGCTGCAATAGAAGACTGATTTTCTGATTTCTTTGGTGAAGCATGAGCCAAACTCAACTCCACATTCAACTCCTCAATCTGATTTTCCGCCATAAGGAGAGCCATTTGAGAGTCTTCCAAAGATTTTCTAGTCTTCACTAGCTCCGTGGTGAGTTGATCAACCTCTTCCTCTTTCCTCTTCAATGCATCTGAATATATGACACCCAATTCAAGTAGGTGATCTCTATTGGAAAGAAGAGTTAAATAGTTATTTTTCATAATCTCCATGGCTGTCTTAAACACTTGCAAATCAGAGATTGATGAAGCCTCTTCAACACTTCTATGTCTCCCCTCAAGCTAGACCTTCCATAGATGAATTTCCACCATCTTGTGGGAATGATCAAAATGGGACAGTGCTGTAACAATCTTATCTTCACCAACCTTTAGTTGGTTCTCCAAATCAGACTTAGAGACCAAGGAAAATTCATTAGTTGAAGTTGTGGGCTGCCAATGGAGAGCTTGACTCTCATCAAAATATTCTTCTGAAGTGTCCTCATGCTGGTTTGGAACTAGAGCAGCAGTAGTTCCCAACCCAAACTCCTCATCATCCCTCCAAAAAATAGACTCAATGGATGATGAATCGCTAACCTCATGCAAAGAGGTAAGATCACTCTTAGGACTATCGAAAGAGTCCCCAATCATAACCTCCATGTCACCAACTAGGAGACTCGTGCAACCCTGTCCTGTAGGATCCACTGTTTCTTCCTCTCTACCTTCTATAACATCAACTGGGTGAAAATCAACTGAAATAGACCCAAGCTCAATACTACTGGTCCACACTTCACCTGTTACTTTTTCCGCTGAATTTTTGTGAGTGCATTTAACATCAGCCCCAAAGGAATCATTAAAAGAATCCATACCATTGCTATCCTCCTGAAGAGAAGATGAAACCTGTAACCCAAAAGAAGGCATCTCTTGCTCATCACCTTTGTCCATTTTGTTCTCCATAAGATCAGCTGAATGCTGGTCACTAACTGCTAAAAATTCATTGTAGAGGTTTCTAGATATTTCACCTGTAGAGACCTTTTGTTCCTCCTTTTTGTTTTGTGATGTAGACCCCTTAAAAATGGATGCCATAAACTGAGCTACTTTGTCTATGTTTGCAGGGTGTGAAAACAATTCATTCATCCTCTTCTGGTTTTCATCCAACTTATTCAAACTTTGTTTAAGCTTCTCCATATTCCTGTCCCACTGCTTCTGAGTACTTGAAGTAACCATGATTAACTAGCTGATTCAATGTCCAATCTACCCAACAGGATTGCAGGACAAAAGCTTTGATACCACTGTAATATCCCTTACTATTTCGGACCTCAATTTGCTGATTAGAAGCTCAAGGAATATCGTCAAACACTTTGCACACCACCTCTTAATTTGCTGTCTCTGTATTTTTTTAGTTTGCTTGCTTGCTTGGAATGGTTTCAATTGAAGTTAAATTGCTTACAAATTAAAGCTACAATGTCTAGGCAATGGTTTAAGGTGAAAATGCAATTCTTTTTAACCTTTCTAAAACAAATACTTGAACTCTATATGAAGAATGTGCACCTACAGCCAAATAGCATTTTTACAAACACTTGGCATGCATACTATTATGCTAATCATGAAGGATATTAATATGCACATTACATCAAATAGATGGCCTACAACTTATCACTCCTTTATTGAGATATATTGTTTAATACAATGCTGATATGAATGGCCAAGACTCTTGGCTTTACAACTCCTAAAATCTGAGAACAAATGACAACTATGAAACAATGCTGATATGAATATGCTAACTCATGAAAGAACCTAGAAATGTAAGCTGTTGTGAATCGATGATGAAGATGAAGGAATGGCAGCCTCAAAACAGCACATAAACATCCCTCACAAGCCCAAATCGTGCCTCTTCAAGTGTAGCACCCAGCCTTCTCATCAACCAACGAAAGGAGTCCCTTCCAAACCCAAATTGAAACCCTCTCCAGCTGCCCTGTACTGTAGCGTTACTGTTCACAACACTGTAGCAATCACTGTAGCATTACTGTAGCAAACACTGTAGCGATCACTGTAGCGCGACACTGTAGCAAACACTGTAGCGATCATTGTAGCGTACTGTTTATGTCACTGTAGCGGCACTATTCACAGCACTGTAGCAGCCAATAAAAAAAACTTCTAATATGCAAATTAATACCTCCAAACCCTTGGTTAATACTGCAGATTTAAGCACAAATGAAAGGACTGAAGTATCCCTTCCAATTTGCAACCATTCGGAAGATATTTCACCACCTCAGTTATGCTAATCTATGGGAGTTTCCGTTCCCAAAGACCAAATATGCAAAAGCCCTTGGCTCCACAAAACTCATCAAATGCAAATGTCAATAATCAGATGCCTGGAAGCTTGCCTTGCCCCTTCCTTTATACTTTTTCAATCCCACTTCAAAAAGCTTCTAGAAAAATAATATTATTTTATTTTAGTGACTTTATGTAATAATATTTATTTAAGTCACTTTATTAAATTAATTAAATATAAGGTCACTTTATAATATTTATTTATTCAATAACCTTACAAATAATTAATTTAATTATTATCTCCCTTATTTTTCCCATCCAACTGAATCCAAGAAACCAACCATCGACCAGGTGACTGCCTCAAGAAGACCCCCTAACCATGTACATTAGCCTACGAGGGTCAGGAATAGGCTAAACCATCCGCAAACAACATCAGCTAAAAAGGGGACATTACAGAAATACATTCTAAATCTTAATTATGAATTACATTAAACTATTACAACTACTACTTTCAGGCTGATTTCATGTTTATAATTTATTTTGCAATTCTTATTGTAAGCTACGGTTATTATACTTTAAGAAATAAGGAAATCCTAGAATGGGACATCACATAGCCCATGTTTTATTTATCCTTTTTTGCATCTGGTTCCATTTCTGAGCAAAAATTACTTGGTTTTTTTTTTAGATTTTTAAGTGAGTTTCGTTTCAGGGCCCAAACCCTGTTACAACATGTCCACTGCAGGATCTTATAAATTCAACTTGAAGGGAAACTACTCCAACTGCAGGGATACCATTGAACATGCATTCCAACACTATGATGTCATGAGAACCCTCTGGACTAACCAATTGGACTTAACCCCACTAACAAAATCCATTGGTTTTTTATCATTTGGCCTCTGATAGAATTCCAGACCCGAAATGGCTTTTTTCCTAGTTTCAATCTGTTTTCACATCCAACTCTTTCTTGTTCTACTTATCCAATCTAAACCTGATCAGATTAATGTACCCTGGTTTAATCGTTTTCACATCTGAGTTTTTAGTTGCCTTGGTGAATTTTTCCTACCTTATGTGTGGACACTATTTGGCTTATGTTCCTTGATTAATTCGTTTTTGCATCTGAGTTCATTTTCTCGCTGAGGTCATCTTTTAGCTTTTCAAAATTGGGATCCGAACCCCTGTTTAGACTCTAGTTTACATTTACTTCTTGTTCAGATTTTGTCAAAGCAGCTTTCTGAATGTTTTCTATCTTTTCTGTAATGTCCCCGTTTTCGGCATGATCACTGAGATATGGTGGACTAGCTTATTCGTCATTTCCATTAGCTATTCCAGTTGGTAAGGAGATGAAATTGCAAAGGAAAATATCAAGTTGGGAAATCTTTCTATTTTTAGAAAGAAATATTATAAATGAATTTTATATGTCAAATGAGTTTTATAAAAAATATTTGACTTGGGCAAATATTCTTATAATATTTTTATAATATTATAATATTTAAATCATAATTTATGGAGCCATCCCCAAAAGGAGCGACCCACTTGAGAGGGAGTCATAAGGTGAAAATTGAGAAAAAAAACAAAGAAAATTAATATTAATAAAATATTATTATTTTATTATTTCTCAAGGGGACGCCTAGGCTTGAAAAGCAAAAATAAAATAAAATATTATTATGTTGAGAGGAGGTGGACTTGAAAAGGAAATAAAATAAAGTGAATGTGGAGCCTAGGTTGGAAAAAGAATAAAAAGGCATTTTTGGAGTTCATTTGGGAGGATTGAGAATTTGATAATTGATTTGGATATTTTCCTTTGAGCTGCAAACTAGGGTTTCAGCATCAATCAAAGGACGAAAACCCTTTGGATTGAGAGTGAGTTGGACGAAAACCTAGCTCACCCATTGAGGAGGACTCATGACGGAGTTCTATTTGTGTTCATTGATTTAATTCAGAATTTGGAAGGATGATTAAAGAGCTGGATATTGTTGCTATTTTCAAATTAAACATTCACACACCTGGCCGTACCATTCCATGAGAGCCGTTCCTTGCATATCTTTCATATTAAGGCTTGAGTATTGTCAAAAACAAGGATAGGAAGCAATTTTAAGATGGGCGATCGGTTTGGAGAAGCATTTGTGATATTTTGAAGGGTTTCATCAGCTATCATTGTATTTGCATTAAACATCATGGCTGGCCATACGACCCTAGGAGCATCATATATTGCTTCGTCTTGCTTGTATTAATTGGGGTTTGCAATTGATGGAATCGTGGGACCATAAGGAGAAATTCGGCAATATTAGGAGTTTTGAAGCCCATCAAAGGTATATGTGTTAGTCATTTTGATATATCCTTTCAAATTTAACATCTGCATAAGACCGAATCCTTCATAGAGAGGAATATACAGTTTTGGAGGGTTATTGCTGAAGACAACATCCATTATAAGGGATTACATACAAACATCTCTTCCATATATGCATCACTGCCCTCATTAAGTGAAATCGTGGATTTCGGGAGGTGAAACCAGCCTTGTCATGGCATATATCAGACCTGCAACAGCATAAATCAGCCCTGGTACAGTTTGTCCCAGTCACATTATCAAGTATTTGAAGGGCAGATTCAAGTTTTGGGATCCATTCCTCATTGGCAAAATATTTTGGGTTCCATCACTACACATAGGAAGGAGATATTTGATGCATGAGGCATAATACGAAGTTGGGCATTGATCAGGCTTCATATGCAGACCTGTAGCTGATTACTGAGACTTACATCAGTCATATTTCAAGACATTGAAGACCTCTAACCTCTCATATCAGGCCCAGCTCATCCATAATGCAATCGGGTATGTTCTATGTATGATCTAACATTCAAATCTTCAATTTGAATGAATGTTATCAGCCTGATTGGTTTATATCAGACCACTATAACTTTGTTATCAGACCTAAATCACTTGAAATAAAGAGGTGTTTACTTGTCACTCTTGTTGTGTTTCAATTGAGCAATGTCATCTTTCATTTCTATGTTGATATCTCTATGTATGACAATGAAAACCGAGCAATAAACTCAAACAAAACATTCAGAAAAGCAAAAATCAGTTGTTGCATGCCAAGTGTTTGACAAAATACCAAAGGGAAAGTGATAAAATTGGGTCAGATTTGAGTGGGATATTACATTTTCATCTCTGAAGTCATTTCGATTCCGATTTCATTTATATTCGGGTTCAGTTTACTTTGCATCTGGACTTTCTCTGCAAATACTCCAAGACGTTGCCATGTGTTGCCTGGGATACCCCAAGATTTTGTCATGACCCAATATTAAGGCATCATTTAAATTAAAACATCATGATAAGATAGAGAAGCCGCTTTTGATGATGATCATGTATATAATAATATTTAATAAACATATATAATGTTATCCATATATAATAATATTATTTTATTAAAATATAATACACTTATTGTATTTATAAATAATAAATACAATTATAAATATTATCAAATAATATTATAATTATAATAATTATAATATATATATAAATAAATATTAATAATTTAAATATTATTATAATCATTTATTATAATAATATAATAATAAATATACTATAAATACAAATATAATATATAATATATTATATAACTAACAAGATATATTATAAATATAAATAATAAATGTAAGATAAATATAAATATCAAAATAGGATTATAAATACTGATAATTAAATATTATCATAATATATATTATTATATAATAATAAATATAAATTAAAATCTTATTATTATTAAATATTATATAATAATATAAATATATGTAAATAAAGGGATAAGCAAATCTAATAAAAGAAGATTTTATATTAAGGACTTACTACTCAAGAAGGCCACGATGCATTTTAAAGAAGTAAAGACTCTATTAACAAATGAATAGATTAGTTAAGGCAGCGGACATCACCTTTGACAAGGGATGTCTCCCTCAAATGCAATGCTTCAAGATATACATATATAGAAGTTTGAATATACAATGGGGAGGCATGGACTAATGCAGCAGATATATTGATGTATATTAATGTTATATTATGCATATCACCATGGCAGCGATTAGTAATTATGAAAGAGCAGAAAAAAATCAGAAAATAACAATCAGCAGAAGGAAATAAGATTCAAGGGGCAGCAATCAGGTAAGTTAGATTATGTATAATTTATGGTTAAAGAAAATCAAGTAATAAGAGTATTATGTGCATAGGAACCAATGTAAATATATATGTGTAAGATTAATCTCCATTACAATAGAGATCTGTATGCATAAAATTCAGATATTGGTTAAGTAAGGTAAACAAAATTATATATAAAAATAGTGAAACCCACTGTATAGCAAAATAGAACTATACTATGTGAACAAATAGTTGATTGAAAGTACATTCTTAAATAAAGAAACATGATTGAGACATATATGAACATAAATATACATTATGAAACTTGAGGAGAAAAACATAACCATCTCATCACTTCCATTTCCTATAACTATAGGAGAGGCGGTCTTGTTAGGGAAAGGCGGGGTAATTCCATCACAATGCATTAGAGAGGGTTAACGCACCCTAGACAAGAATGCTAGGGAAAGGCGAAGTAATTCCATTCATAATGCACTGGAGAGGGTTCAACGCGCCCTAGACATATAATTCCCCATCCATGGTTAAGGAATAGAAGGGAGATGACATGGAGAGATAAACGTAGTTATTACTTCTATATATTTTCTATTACTTCATCCTTCAAGGAATGATAGGTGTTATGAGGGAGAGGCGGAGTAATCCCATCCGTATTAAAGCCCGTAGGCTGGGACATAGTTCCCATAGGCTGGGTTAAGAGATGGTTTCAGCGTGCCCTATACATATAAAGCCTAGTTCCATGAGGAAAAGTAATAAGAAATATGAATGATTGGATTATGGAATGGTTATCAATATACAAGTAACAATTAGGAAATAAATAATCCTTTAACAAACAATGAAATGAAAGCATTATCATTGATCTTATTTGATCTTATCATTGAAATTATTAATCTATAATATTTCTAATGTCTCCTTGAGAATCACTTTGAATGTAGATTTAGGTTTAAGTGTTTCCACTAGAAAGGGGACATTACAGATTTCACCACGTCACCTGGTCCATTTCTCCAATTCTCTTGAGTTTTCCCCACAGCTGATACTACAAGATCATTTCACCTGCCCCATCCATATCCATTTGCTACTGCGAGATTTGGACATGAATGTAGCATCCCCAGATTTCCCTATCCTTAGCTGACGAATCAGATAGATCTTGGCTTTACTAAGAGGAAAGCGCTTCAACCTAGGACTTATCCACATCTGCATCTGGCTTTGGAACAGTTATCAAAGCCTAATTTGACTGAGAACAAAAATCCGAACCCGAAAAGGGTATAAACCGAGTCTTTCAGATATTTTGCATCCGGTTTCTTTTCGAAGCAACTTTTCGAATATTTGACTTTTTGCTTGTGAGATACTTTTGGATCCGATTTCAGTTAACACTCCAGTTTTGAAATCCTTTCATCTGTCTTTTCTCATTAACTGTTGCTAGTACGAGATGCTGAAATGTGTCTTTTTGAATATTTGACTTTTTGCCTGTGAGATACTTTTGGATCCGATTTCAGTTAACACTCCAGTTTTGAAATCCTTTCATCTGTCTTTTCTCATTAACTGTTGCTAGTACGAGATGCTGAAATGTGTCTTCCCATGTGATGCAAGATGCTTACATGTGGAACCCTAGATGAGCCAAGATAGGAACACTTGGCTCCAGATGAACCTCAGTTGCTGCAAGATCATGCCACATAGCAAAGCTAGTGATGCAAGATTATACAACATGGCATCCCCAAATATAAACTCTGAAATCAAATTACTACAGACCTGATGGACTTTATATACCCAGATTTAGCAAAGGGTTCACATCTAACTTCTCCCCCAAAGCATCGTGAGTTGTGTTTTTAAATTGTCTCTGAGATTGTTTCAGACCCCAAAAGCAAAATATTCAAATTTATTTTAAATTTTGGATCCAGATTTTCAGTGGCATGAATATAATGCATAATCCTGCTTCGCAATATGTTGACACCTAGCATACCCTAACAAAACCATAACTAGTGCAAAAAGCTAATGCATGTCCTATCCAACCAAAGATTTAGAACCCGGATTTAGTAAAGGGAAACCCTAGACATGAAACATTATACACCTTGTTTTGATATATTGGGAGCATTCAACTTGAAGATAACAAGGACATACCATAAATAACTTATTATACATACCATCATAGGATCTCAGGTTCCCTGTTTCTTGCTGAATATCATAAGATCCCTCAGGAATTAGATTGATGATCAATGGCCACAGTATAGCATGCAATGTCTGCTGAAAACGAAATAAACAAGGCATAGATTTCAAGTAAAGACCTATGAGAACTTGATTGGCGGTGGTTCTTCCCCACATTTGAGATTATTCTATTATGAAAATCACCAAAGCCTGAAGCCAAGTAACTCAGATGTCCTTTGTGAACTACCAATTTTATTTTGTGATTGCCATCTTAAGGAGAAGACCCTTGCACCTTAGTTCTAACTTATCTTATGTTTTTCCCATTGGGAAGCATCATGAAAACAATTTTCAGAAACTGAATTCCGAAAAATTTAAAACAAGACCAATTTTTTGATAAAATTTTAAATACAGACTGGAAAGATGCCCACACCCAAAATTATGAAAATGCATAAGAGTGAACAAACAACAAGAAATTGAATATTATAGTTATGTAAGGCTTAGCCTCCATGTATTATGTATATTAGCCTCAATGGTTGATATATTGGGGTAACAACTGATTGTCACGTGATGTTATGGTAGGTTGTAATATTCCCGTTGAAATTGAATCAAATATAAAATGCTAGATGTCCAAGTAAGGACTTCAATGTCTGCATGAAAAAGTACAGAGCTTTAATACCCAAAAAAAACATGGGCAGAATAAAAGCAAGCCCACAAACAGAGGACGGCGGGTCCATGGCCTGCAACGCTTGAGTCGAATAGAGATCATTAATACAAAACATTTCACCAAAAAGAGCCACGCGTAAGAGACAGTGTCAGTGCTTTGTGAGTTGAACAGAAGAGAGCAGTAGGCAATAGGCAGGCTTACCTTGTGGCGGTAGAGCTGCTTAAGATGGTCAATTCCGGCGATACCCTTGTCCAGCAGCTTCTGCATATTTCTCCCTCCTATTCCCGGCACCCTCAGCAGCTCCTTACTGGCTTTTGAGAACACACTCCTCTCAATCTTCAAATAACAATAAAGGCAGGAGAGTTTGTGCTCTGAAAAGGGAATCTCCTTGCCTTCACTGCCACTCACTCTTCGCATCCCCCGGTTGCCTAGCCGTTTGATTATTTGCATCCCTAATTTGTCTGCTGCAACACACAGATTTTAATTTTTTCTTCTTTTTGATAACATCGTGACACTTTCTTCCCTCCCACGGCCTTCTTAGGCTTTCACTATGGGAAAAACATACCAACTGTGTAAAATTGATTCTTTGCACTAACCCCTTTTCCGCGCCCGCTTTAAACCAGGAAATCAAAAACTTGTCGCTTCCAAGATCCCTCGTGGAAGTAAGGAACGAATGAAAGATTTTAATTAACGTCCACCAGGCCAAAAGAGTCCATGGCGCCAAGAATGCAGCAAAAAACACCACGCTAAAACTATTATTAGAAGTACTATGCAATTTTCAACTTTTTCAATGTAGGATCTTTTATTTTGGAACCTGATCAAATAGGTTGTCATTTCGCCTGGCTTTATTTTCACAAATAAAATAGTTAGGTTGTCCATATTCAAGTTGTCTTCTTCATAATTGATATAGATGTTTCATAATTGATATAGATGTAGGTTACATACTCCATGATGTAGTGTGCTCACATCGCCATGGCCACCTCCTTGTAGTAAAATAGACATTTCTTCATTTACCACCCTTCTTTACCTATTGTTCAATTATTGGCCTCACATTGGAGATAATGCAATCTACTCATCAATTGGACAATTAATATCTTCACTTCCCCCTTAATTTCAACTCTTATGTAGGCTTTTTTTCATGTTCTCATGTGGGATTATACTTTTTCAGGTACTATGCTTTCTTCCAACCAATTTGCTTTGTCCATAGGGCAGTTCTAATTTTTTCTCACATATTTTTTTTATTTTCTCATTAGTGTTCGAGCACTCTTGCAAGTTAATGTCCCATTTACTCATCCATTTTGTTGTTCTTTTTCATCCACATGCCCTTCCTTCAACATAGTTCATCCTCTATCAACATTCCAGGGCAACGATGGTTCTCCATATTTTGAGTTTTTTTTAGATAATTTAACATTTGTGCCATCGTCAAAGCTTCCAACGAGAAAGTACTTATTTTAGCCAAAAAATTCTCATATGGAATTAAATTTTTTATCTTAAGGTTGCTTATGATTAAATGCTTTTGAATTCTTTCTATCTACTTCCACTTATGAACTGACATATTATTGCCCTAGATTTCACACCCATAAAGGACTACGAGTGAAACAAGCAAGTTGAAAAGGATTTTCTTGGTTTTATAGTCCCATAATTCAACACTCGTGCATTTATTTTGTAGAGTAAATAGCTTTCTACCCTCATGTATTTGTTTTGTCTTGCATGTCTCCCAATTGATCTTGTTCTGGAAATCAAGACTAAGGTACTTGTATTCTTCCAATATTTCCAACGGGCATCCTTCGAAAAGGAAATGAAGTTGTTTCTTTTTTTCTTCTTAGTGAAAAGAGCATGGCTTTGAGTTTGTTTGTGTTCACTTGCATCTCTACCTTTTAGCAAAAGAATTTTAATGCCCTGGTGTTCTCTCAAACTATGAGTTGTTTTTACAATTAAGGTGAGATCATCTACATATAAGAGTAACTTTACTACATATCTAACAAGTTGACCCCCCTCCATTAGCTATGTTTAACCACTTTTCCAATTTGTCAATTTATAACCCAAACAAAGTGGGGGGTAGGTAGTCCTACTTAATGCCAATGTCAATTTTGAAGCATTTTAATAGTCCTCCTCTTGTTATGATTTTAGCCCTAATTTGCTCATAGAGTCTATAACTATTGCTCTATACTCCTATGGGATCCCAAGTTCTTCCATCATGTTCCAAAATTGGCCTCTATGCACTGTATCAAATGCTTTTTAAAATTTTACAAAGCAACAAAAACCTCCTCCCTAAGTGTCCCATATTTTTCAATCAAGTACCTAAGGGTGATGCAGTGGTCTATAGTGGAATGCCTTGGCCTAAAACCTCCCTATGCTTTTTCCCTTTTCCCCTCCTTGCCTATCCAACTAGTTATATTCTCTACCATGCTCCAAAAAAGCTTTACATGAAGAGGATAGACCATAATCACACGGTAGTTTGATGGATTATTGATGGATCCAATTTTAAAAAGAGGGATACCAACACTCCTTGTTCACTCTATGGGGAATCCATCTTAAATGACACCATTGAAATTACTTTTGATGCATGGTGCTAGGACCTATATTCCCCACTTCAAATATTCTTCTTACAGTCTATCTATATCTTGGTTTTACCCCCTAGTAGATTCTTTATGCCTTGATGAATATTCTCCATAGTGAAAAGCTATGTTGTGTTAATTATGGAGGAAATGTATTTATCCTAAACCCACTCATAAAGTAGCTTTACATATTCTATCCATTAGGCATCGGTGATATTTTTTTTGTTCTTCTTTTTGTTGTAGTTCCCTCGAGAAGACTTTGGGATTGTGTTTTCCAAGAGAAAATAGTTATATCCTTCTTGTGTTCACATATTTTTGGGGGGTTGTATCAATTTTTAATAAGCCTTCTTATTTTCTTTGTTCATCCCAAGTTCTCTCAAAGTTCTCTTTGTTGTCTTGCACTCTTCCTCATACTATTGATCTGCCATAAAAGTACTTATAGTTCCTCTTTTGGGCCAAAATCTTTTGCATACTCTTAATGCTTTGTAAATTAAGGGAATTGGCATACTCCTATTTACTAGGTCATATATCATACATGTTGTACCACTGAGTATATTACTTTCTTCTTCTTGAAAGTGTTGGTTAACAGTTGTTTTGAAGAGTTCCACATTCTCTTGATTTATGATAATTTCACCTTGAAGAGGTGCCTTCTTTTGATTGTGATGGGCTTGTACACCTTATTGATTGTTTGTGTGAATGCCAAGCTTTACAAATATTGGATTGTGATCTATGACCAAGACAATTATTAAAATAAAACTATCATATTCATGCTATAGACATCCCTCTTGCAAACATATCTAATATTGGATAATTTATGATCAAGACAAATATTAGAATGAAACTAGTATATTCATGTTACAAACATCCCTCTCACAAACATATCTAATATTGAGAAGGTTAACTAATGCTTTTGGCCAAATTCAAGAATTAGAATTTAGAATGCCTATCTCCCATCTTTTTAAAACTCAATGGCTTATTGTAATGGTGAAATTCCCATACCCATGTCATTCCTCATTTAGTTTTGTGTCCACTTTGGTGGAATGTCTCAAATGTAATAATATATCGATAAGCAGCACACTGTTTGGTCGATGGCCTCGTCTCTATTCACATCCACTCTATCACTATTTACATTTACCTTCATTTATTTATAGTTTATTCACCATTTATCTATTCCCATTTACACTTACTTCCATACATTTACTCCATACTTCTTTACCTCCTTGCTTATTACTAATGATGTTATTACTTTTAGTGAGGAATTACTACATGATTTTGATGGTTTGAATGATGCAACTTCACTTTTTAAACATTTTTACTTGCTAATTATGAGTATGTAGACGATGATATCTTATTAATTACTAAGTTTATACTTCATTTGAGTAGTAGAGACTTACAATGGTTTGATTCATCTTGATTTCTTTATCATTCATTTATGGATTTGGTACACACTTTTATGGCCCACTTTTCCTCTCCTATTATGCTTAGGGATAGTGTGGACTTATTTGAGCCCCTATGATCTATCTTTTGATGCTTGTCCATACTCTAGCATTCACATGGATTATGTATCTTCATGTCTTTCCTTTCACACTAATCCATCCACCCTAAAAATATATCTACTGTCCATGTTATACCATAGAATTATCATACACACCAAAAATGGCTAAAGAGTACATTTTGAATGATCAATTTAAGGGTTCTCCAATATAACTTTCTCTTTGGGATTTGATAAATTCATCTAAGACATATATGAATACTTTGAGACGAGCTTTAGCTAAAATCATGATCTCACCTAAGGTTACTCCAAAAGAAGTCATTAATATTCTTAAGCCTATTTATAGGAATAGATCTAAGATTTTATTTGCACCTCATGCTCGTTGCCTCTCCTAAATATCATTAAGGAGCACCAGCCATTTATATTATGGTTAAATATAAAGACATTTGGGTTAAGTCTGCTCTAGTTAACATTGGATCCACTTTAAGTATATGTAGTTAAATTTTTTTGGACATAATCAAGGTTTCCTCCTCTAATTTAAAAAAGTTTGAGGTTACCATAAAAGGGTTTGATAATATGGATTGCTAATCCCTTGGTTGTGTTACTCTACCTATTACTTTGGGACTTGTTACACACCATGCCATTCCATTTGATGCTCAATGCTTTATTGTCTAACATTCTTTTAACTTGTCACTGGATCCATTTCATGGGTTTTGTACCCTCTACATTGCATTAGACTTTGAAATTCATTCATAACAATAGATGTATAATCATAGTAGATGCTTCTCCTTTTTAATTTTTTTAACTAGGTGAGAAACATAACATCTTAGTACCTCCTAATTGATTGATTACACCAACAATATCAGTGGGAACCTCTCCTATTTCGACCACACCTCGTGTTGATCCTAAAGATGATTAGGCATGACTTGATTTTACACCATCATATGATAAGGGACATAAAATGGATGATAAAGGCTACAGTGTTTTTATATATTCTACTGCACATGGTCAACAACCTTCAACACTTCATGAAGATATTATTCCAAGTGAAGGTGTTAGTGTCTATAAATCCAAGGCTAGTATCGATTCTACTCATGGTTTAGCTCCTTCAAAATTACCTAGCCAATATCGTAAAGGATTTTCCATTTTAAAAAAATAGATATAATGTAAAAGTCTTATGTTTGAACTAATGAGGGATATTAGAATCTATTCAACTAACACAAGATGGGACACCAAGGGTATAGGTTATTCTCCCAAAAAAGATAAGAATACAAAAGGAAGTACCTAAAAAATCCAATCAACTTATATGGTTAACCATGGCATAAATCTAGAATTGGTACATCTTGAGATCATCTCCAGGACATGCCACATAGAACTTTCATCAAAACCTTTACTATTGATGAGGCCCTTACTAAGTTGGTGGGTGTGTATGAGGATTTACATAAGTTCCATCATGATAGAGGTGTCCCATTGTGCTTGAGAATTATTCTTGTTTTAGATAAACCCTTCCTCCTCTAGGTGATCCTTCTAATATATCTATTGCACTACCTGTCCTTTATTGGATGATCAACCCCTTTACTTATCCTTGGCCATTCTCTACTCAGGGATCTTAGAATCATTGGGTAAGATTACCCTAAATTCTTCTAATGGCCAAGCATTCCTTATCATTGTCATTGATTATTTCACTAAGTGGATCAAGACCATCTCCTTAATATCTACTACAATGGTTGGTATTTGTGCCTTCATCGTGGATAATCTTATTTCTCAATTCAACTTGACATTTTCCATAGTCATGGATAATGATATATCTTTCAAAAAAATTGCACAAATATGTTTTTAGAAAAGTTTCATATTCGACAATAATATAATTTTACTATACGTTACCCACAAGGAAATGGTTAAACTAAAGCTACAGATAAACCATTGAACAAATTTTAATAAATATAGTCTATAAGCATGGAACTAATTAGCGCACGCGACTTTTTTCGGCATTATGGGATTATAAGACTAGTATTCACACTCCAATGAGATATACACCTTATTAGTTGGCATATGGAATTAAGGCCATTATGCCCCTTGAGCTTGAGATCCCCTCCTTCATGAAATTATTGAAGATGTTAGCACAGTAAAATTTTCAAAATTTTACTATTCCCTTACTCCATCATATTTGAATAAACCCTAAGGAATATCCCAAAAGGACCACAATATAAAATTTTTGTATCTCATAAAATGTCTAGGGATGAACAGTGTCGAATATCATCAAAATCAATCCATCGGCATGAGGTCGTGTGGCTTACACCGATACACAAGGAATTGTTTGAAAACAACCATCGGCGTGAAAATAGAGATCGGAGCAAGAATTATGGAGCTCACCGATGGAGTAAGCAACACCGATGACTTTACATCGGCAAGAAAGGCAAGTGGTCATGCCGATCGGTATGACAAATATCTATCGGATGATCTTTTAGAAGTTGCCCCGACGGTATATATCATACCGATGAAGCACTTTCGGCAAGAGTTTTACCGAACAGCATGCGAGGGTAACAAAGCAATAGTCATCGGTGAGAAATGAACCATCGGAATAGAAAACAAGTAAGTCTCCGACGATCAAGAGTCCTGGCGATAAGAAAGTTATCGGCAAGACTCTCAGCGATGCATCTTCATCGGGATAGCTTGACATATCGGAACAAAAGAAGCAAGTCTTGCCGATTCATAAGTCACGGCGATCAAAAGATATCGGTGACACTTTACTAAACTTTGCCCGATGAAGGATGTGATAAAGGGCATCGGGGAGATGATTTGGATCGGGATATCTTGAGAAAGCTATCCCGATAGAGAATGTCATTCCGATAAAGATAAAAGTTCATACATAAACAGACTATAGGTAAGACAATAAAGATCGGGGAGACATAATTTTAGTATCCCGATGGTCTCAGTCTTCCCGATAAGCAAAGTATATCGGTGGGACTTGCCATATCGCGGAGAGATCTAAAACCCTTGGCGATGAAGGAAATCATGCCGATGGTCACACCCACTTGAAATATGATACTACATGACATCGGGGATACTATTGAGGGATCACGCCGATTGACCGTCCGCGCCATAAAAAAGGGTTGAGGTCGTCCAGACATTTCAAAAAGCACGCCGATAGGAAGAGTTATGGCGATGTGACACTTCACAGCGATGAACATTGAATTGATCAGATAATTAATACAAAACGGCTACAAAGTTCATACGATCATTATAATTGCAAAAAACCGTCCGAGAGCAGAATACAGAAGAATTCTCAGGGCAAAAGCAAAGGCTTCCAATTCCAGCCATCGAGCGACAGGTACACATACACAAACCACTATATTACCTGTATTTGAATTTCCTGCCAAATTTTTCAAAAATGGAAACTTCGGGGAAAGGAAAAGGAAGAAAATCACAAGGGGAAACCAGTAAACCAAAGAAGCAAAAAACTGATCAAACCCCTGAAGAAAAAGTGAAAGACAGGAAACTAAATCAGGACTTGATTGATCAGTTGCCTGGGTCAGCTCCCAAGGCCAGGAGGTCTGCCCAACTCAGGGCAGAAGTAGAAAAATTAGAAGACAAACATAAGCGCCTGGGAGATATTTGGACCCCAATTAGGGGATATGAACTCTTCAGGTTTCATTACAACAGAAGATTTAGAAATGCCCCTGTGTCAAACCCATGGCACATGAATTTAGGCAAACTGGTTGTACCTAATGTATTCTTGAATGTAGAACTCCTGCAACTGTTAGCCAGGCATTACAATTCAGGCCTGAAAGCTATCTGCAACCCTCAGGGAGAACCAATTGTACACCTATCAAAAAATGCTATTTGTGAGGTGTATGATTTGGATGATTTGTGCACTGTCCCTGTTGTTTATGAAGATTTGGATAAAGAATACTGGAGAATGGATACAACCTACAATGGATGGAGGTTACCCATTCATAGACCCAGGATTGAAGAAGAAGTGATACCCTTGACTGAGAATGATGGCCCTCCCTTTCATGTATCCATTTTTGAACCATACATTCAATATACTTACTATTCAGTAGGCCAAGTCCTTGGCTCAGAGGTCCCTGAGTTCATGGCTATTCCTCTAATGGTCATAACCTCTGATATTCAATGTCACAATGCCAGACAGTTTGATTATGCCTCCTATGTTGCTACTAGAATAGACTCTGGTCTATCTGCAATGAAAAATAATGCTCCAGCATGCTCTTTTGAGCATTACTCGATGCTCATGCATATGGTCTTATACTACGGCCAGGAAGTAGGATTGTGGCCAAATGAGCTTCAAGTTGTTGCTGCGGGTAAGAAAGGGGAGAAGATACCTGTACAAATGTGGACCAGAATCTGGGATAGCAGGTATGCTAACTCCAGCTATGCTCAATTTGAAGAGCATTGTGTTAAAGTGCTGTATAGGTATTTCAACCACCCCTGTGAATATTCAATTTCAGATGAAATAAAAAGATTCCTCAGACCAAAAGATTTTGGTGGCCCCCCTGCTGTCACTCATAATTGGGGAGACTGGTATTGTTTTGAGGATGCTACTATGATCAGAGTGTATGGTTTTGAGGATGCTCCCTTTATATTGCCTAAAACTGTCCCTGACAGGATTGCATATTTGGAAATAATTAGGCAAATGCATTGTTCCAATGTCATGCATCTAAGTTCGCATGATAAACAATCATTCATGCCTAGTACTTTGTGTTTTGGAGATTTTACTGTGGTTTCAAAAGAAGGGTACAATCTCATTTTGGATAAACTAATGCATTATAACATGGTGACTGCTGAGGTGAGGAAAGGGTTTGACCCTGAGGGTTTCATTGACTATGCAAGAAGAAAACAAAATCTCAGTGGATACATGCACATACATTATCCACATGATGATGTCATTAGAAATTTGGAAGAGGCTGAAGTCGATTTGGTGGTGGAGAAATATAACAGAGATTTGAATGAAAAGAAAAAGCAGTTGGCAGAAGTTGAAGTGGTATCCTCTGAAGAGGAAGAATTGACTGAACAGCCACAAGATAAGACAATAGAAATGTCTAAAAGAAAAATGCAACAATATCAGCCTCCAGTTGTGATACATGATGAGGAGGGGTCTGCTGATGAAGATCCACGCCAAAAGGCTTATGATTCTTTTGTGTCAGATGATACATTCATTCATTCGAAGGAATTTAAATCATTCCTGTATAAATACAAGGGAAAGGAAATTAGAGAGTCAGTAGATAATGTTTCTGCTGACAATAAAAAATAGTTATTAGAGATGTTAAAGGAGACAGTGGACAAGGAAATGCAGGATATGACACCAAGCAGAGGCAGACAGCTGCTTAAAGATGCGGGGGTTATGATTTTTCCCGGCTTGGATTTAAATTCTGCTCTAGTTTTTGATAGTTTTTTGAATAATGCTGATGATAAGTATAAGCTTACTCCAGAAGGAGTTAATGAAGTCTATATGGGAACGAGATACAATAATGATGAAAATTCTTTAATGATATGGGCATTGTATCCTCCCCATAAGAAGACGGCCATCATAGACACTGAAAAAACTTTTGGCCATGTTATGACTTTTAGAGCAGGTGAGACTGACCCCATAATTACTGCAGACATTGGTATCAATGTTGCAAAATTGAATAAAGCACAAGCTCATATGTTAATCAAGGAAAGGGATGCTTATAAGCTGAATTGTGAAAGATTAACAAAGGAGAATGACTACTTGAAGGACGCTGTTAAGAGCACCTTTGGGCAATCTACGAAGAGAATAACTCAAGGTGAGAGCTCACAAAGTAGTCAAGAGATATCCCATGATCAAGCCAAACAAATTCAAATAGATGCATTTGTTACAATACTGCAGAGCAGGTATGCAAACATGGTACGGTGGTTAAACCAGTTTTGGGATAACTACTCAGAAAATCATAAAGCAGTCAAAGAACATGAGAGGCTTGATCAGAGGATACAAGAAAAGGTGATCGAGTTGCAAAACAGAGGTACCACTGATAGCACAGATATCTCTGATGCAAGAGCATTGCTCAAAAGGCACCAGAATTATTATGATAAACTCAAAGCTGATGCTAAGGAAGGGACTGATGCATCAGACGCAGGGGTGCCCAGAATATTCAAAGATAATGGAGAGGTAAAGAGCAAAGAAGAGTGGACTATTGATTGTCAAGTTATATTACACAAAGCCACAGGAGCCCTAAAAGATAAAGCCTCTGTATCTACAGAAGTTTGCAAGCAACTGGAGGAAATGATCACCCTCGATATAATCACCAGGAGTGCAGTCGAGCTTACTGATTCTCACCGTGCGCAGGAGTACTTGGATCATATAACAAAAGTCTATTTATGGCTAAACAGAGCCTAACTAAGATTATGTAATTATTGTTTGTATTGGTTAAAATCCCAAGAGACTTATTGAAGAGTTGTATCTCTTCATGAAAATATCTATATAAGTTCAAACAATCTATGCTGAAAAATTCATCAGCAGTAGAAGATATTTAGATATACATATACATAATATTCCAGAATGATCATGTTGCATATTTTATTTTGAAGAAGAAATTTGAAGTTCTCTGATTCAGTATTTCCATTTGGGTATCAGTTATTTGTTGAAATTATTCAGTTGTGTGGCTGTCTCCATTTCTGCATTTCCCTGTTATTCAGATTAAACTATCAAGTATATATTTAATCTGTCAATACACATTCGCTGTATCTGTGTGATCAATTCGGTTGGTGTCCATCCTAAGGAATTAAACCCTTCTGATTTATTCACAGTAACCTGGAAGTAGTAAGTTGGGATTACTAAGTAGAGCCATATAATTAGGATTGACACACTGTCTCCAGTAAAATATTATCTGTAATCTTGTCTTTTCATTTCATTTGGTTCCTTCAAGTAAGGATTAAAGTACCTTCTGGTGAATTATAAAGATATCTGATTTTATTTGGTTGGATTATCAAGAAGAGTCTGTCAGTCATTTACTTGCACGTTTGTACAAGCTATAAACCAGAACTGTGCCAAATATCTAGAATTATTACCATTTAGAAACTACTGGTCTTAGTCCTTCAAATTGACTCTGTTACCCAACAAGGCACTGGTCTTATTCAACTCATTAATTAAAACCTTTTTTTGATATTGCTTATACAATTTCTTGCAATCACCTATTAAACATTACACATAGAATTAATTAGTCAGCTTTGTCATCTATCATACATCCTATGCCATTGTAGATAGACCTAGTTAGTCCATTCATCCACACTCAGACTGCTTTAATATTTTAAGGTTCACCCACCTAGGTGTAGCAGGACCTAAAGTGTAGGAAATCATCAAACCTTGAAGGTTGATTTCGTCAAGTTAGTTCAAAAACGTTGCAAATCCAAATATAGAGCCTGGCATCCTCTTAGGATTAGTAACTTGCATTTTTGAGACCTAACAGAAGACACCATGTACAAAGAATAAAGATTACAAACTCAAAACATTGTATGAAGGAAGAGTAAATGTATAAGACAATCTTTGAGAATATTAAGGATAACTAAAGAAAACTTATACAATGACATTATTCATAGAGATTTTAAATTAGGTGACATAGTTCTTCATGTTAGTCTTAAAAACCTAAATGATAAGAAATAATTACATAACAAATGACTTCATTCCTAGGTGAACTGATGGACGGTCTTACAAATTAGCTAGTAATTCAACAAGAGCATAGAATGTGTAATGGAAAATAGATATGCATGCCAAAGACACATTTGAGACATGGTAGGTTTTTGGAAGATATGCCACTTCTATTTAAAAAGAACAGGGGAAATGTACAAAGGGTTTAGAATTGAACTTATGGATTCCTCTCTAACTATTCAATATTTATTAAGCGGGTATCTCTACACAATGGTATAGGTGGGCCATTATCTAGGTTCTATATATATCTTGATAAATATCTAATGAGTATAGCATGTGGAGCATGTGGATGGGATGATGCCAAGTGTTAAACTCATGGGTGCCAATTGTATTATTGTGTCATGTGACCATATGCACCAAAATGGACACACGTCACCAAAGAGGGCACACACAACTTCACAGGGTCATGCCGAAGCAAACAGTAAGGGATCAAGCTTGATATCTTGAAAGAGGGGACTCAAATCAACTCTTGAAGGGTATGTAGGAGGATTATAAAAAAGTTAGAACTCTAAAAAGATCATATTTCACCAAGAAACTTTGCTTGGTGATTTTATTGAATTGACTAAGTGTGCATATTTATTCATTTATTTGCAACGTGGAATGTTGATTAGTGAATGTTTTATTTGCTTGCAATGTAGAACCATTTGAATGATGGCAATGTTTGGTTAAGCAATGTTTGTTTAGTCAACGATATATGGGTAGCTCATAAAGATGCAATACCATTTAGGACAATAAGAATTAAACCTCAAAGGTTTGCCACAATGTTGGATAATTAATAAGGTGAGCCTTGGGAGGCTACAAACAAGTTATTTGGTGATTATTTGATACGTTCAATGATATACAAGTTTAAAAAAGGTTCCCCAATGCAATAAGGACAACATGAAAAAGTAAGCCTTAGAGGGCTACAAATGTTTTTGTTTTATATGTCTTATGTTTAAAAATGATTGTGATAAAAAAGGGTTGGTTGATATGATGAGGTAGTGTTTAAATGGTTTGATTGAGAACTTGGAAGGTCTAAATTGATTTTTAAGGGGCTTATATGAGGAGGCTCAAATGTTCAAATGATTTTGCAAGATTTAAAGAGGATGAATGAGACTAAAACAATATATTATCGTCATAATGGGATGTGCAAAGTCCCCTTTGATTGATTTTTGATTTGTCAACGAAAGAGCAAAGTCCATTGAATATATTTTTGTATAAAAATAAATACAATAAATGGAAGTACAACTAACCAATCCAATCTATGAAGATAAATTAACTAAATACTAATTAAATGTTAATTAATCTACAAATTTGAAACTAGCTAATATAAATAAAAAAATAACTAAAACAAACAAAAAACCCAACCTACAAGTGAATGTTGAAGACCAAGAGCAAGTTTGAAGTAGTAAATCTAAAAAATCTAATGAGTGTTGTCCTCAAGCAATGCCACCTTGTTATCCCACTTCATATCCAATTGATGAAGGATGCCTAGAGGAGGATTAACAATATGAAAGCAAACTAGATAAAATATGTGACTATGTTGATATGGTTTGGGATTTGTAGAGTATAGAAGATGAAATTTAGATAATTAGATTATTGTCTTAGTAAGAGGGGAATGGTTGCTAGTATAGGAGCAAAAAACCAAAGGGGATTCAATATATTACACCTAAGACAAGGAGTACAAAGATTAGTTATGACTAGATTAGAGAGAAATGGAGCTTACCTAGCGGGATTCTTCCTATTTTGTTAACCTCTCTTCAACTTTGAGTCTAAAACATGATTATATAAAATATAGAAAGGTTCTAGAGGTGTGGGGATTGAAGGGAAGTCCAAACGACAATAAAATAAAAAGATACAAAACTCCAACATTCAAATTCATGTTTTCATGTATTTGAGTGGAACCATTGGTTTCATAGAGGGGTGGTTCCAAAACCACCATGATGAATATGTAATCACCACAGTGGTTACATGATCATCAATGACAAATCAAAACTATTAGCATGGTTATATAATTGCCAATGATAGTTTAGCATGATTACACGACCATTGTGATGACTACATGATCACCACAATAGTTTTGAAAGCATCGCTTGGATATTACTAACAATCCCATCACAATAGACCAAACATGGATTTTTTGAAGGTAGAATAGGGTTCTAACTAGCATCTAAATAGACATAGGTAAGGGATATTGAAATATGAAATAAAGCTAACTACTTTAAATGAAAATACAAATTAACCCATACAATCTTCCGATATTCTAATTAAATTATTCTAACAATCTAATACAATTAGAAAAACTAAGGTTTAGACTACTATTTTTGATATCTTTAAGTTTATAGAAAAATGAAACACTACAAACTAAAGAAATGGAAAATATGGTAGCTAATCACTAATAGAATGTAAAAGTGCCTATTACTGGAAAAAATGGAATTATGGAATAGAAATGGAAAACACATAACAGGAATTCAAATCAAATCAAATCACACTTACCAAACCCAAAAACAACTATTTTGTAGTCTATACGATCACACTATCATTCAAGAACACCAGAAAAATAAATGGACAAAACTAAATATATGGGATTTGCACATACAAAAAATGGAAATAAGAAACATAAAATATAGGAAACAAATAATAAACTACATAGTAACAATGGGTATATTTTAAACTAGATATTTTTAAATCAAATGATAAAATGAAAAAGAAAAGGTTAGAAATATGAAACCACCATGTAAAAGAATGATTCTTGGAAGAAAAGCTTGAAAAACACTTTTATTTGGAGAATAGGAAAAGGGATGGATTGCTAGGGAGCTTACTAAAATGGTCAAGCCCTTATTTTGGTCTTTCAACCTGCATGGGCAATCAAATAGAAAAATAGATTTGATTTGAGTGCATGCTCTTAACCTTCGTGCATCCAAAACTAAGAGCAATAGTAAGTAAATGAATTGTAACAAAGGCAACATTGTATCAATCACTATCCTAGTGTGTATGGAAATAGAAATGGAAATGGAAATGGGATGTCTAATAATGCCAACAAAAATTTAAAGAATATTAAAGAAAGATGGATAGAGGGTTTTGTATTGGTTATTGTCCAAGAAAATAAAAAGCATAATTAAAACCCCAAGATAATCCAAATACTCGCAAATCATAAAAGGAAATGGATTTTTAGCAATGTGAAAAGATATGCCATAGTCACATCTACAAACTAGAAATGAAAGAAGAGTTGTAAATGAAACGAGTAATAGAAATGACTAATGAAATTATCACCTTATTATCGAGCATTTGAAGACATGCCTTCAAAATTTGATGAGCAAAGGTTTTCCTTGCCCAAGAAGGTGGCTCTCCAAGAAAATCCAACAAGTAGAAAATATAGAATGCCATCAAAGAGATGATACAAGCCTTAACGTGTTTTGCAATATATCACAACAAAATGGAATAAAACCCAAACAATAGATCCCATGAGGATAATGGTGCAATAAGGATGTTGTAGAAAAACCAAGATTGTATGAGAGTTGTAGAATATAGGAGAAGCAAAATCATAACCAATCAATTGCATGAGAAGAGACAAGGAGAATGCAAAATGTAATGTCCTCCACAAATATTTTTTAATGATTAAATTTTAGATTTGAATCAATAAACAAGATCACACAAAATACCAAAATTTTCTTCACAACTTTCACTAAACTATGCAACACAAACAATGACAAATTTTCCTAGAAACTCATGAAACCATCTCCACTAATAGTAATGTTACGTCAGAAAATGTCCCCTTGGGGGATTTTCCCTACTAAGGTTTAGCTCCTGGGTCCTTTAGAATGCATTTAGAGCATCTTGCATGATTTTGATGACTCCTGATGAGAAAACCCTGAAGTTTCATGGCAATTTGGACTCAGGGGATGCACTTAACATAAATCTTGCCTGAAATAGGGGGGAGGACTTGGGCACCCGCACCCTAGTCCTGCCCTATTTTAGGTCAGGACCAATTTTTAAGTGTCAGTTTATAACCGTTATTGAGGTCCTATGCCGGCACAGTAAGTTTGAATTATAAAATTCTTAGCAGGAATTTTTGTAGTTGCATATATAAGCATGATTAGTGATTCATTTGTAAACTAGATGGACATTTTGATTGACAAACATATGTTAAGGTGATTCAAGGCATTCACTGTGTTGTAGAGCAGAATTTGTGTTGTTCTTGTGTTTTTATCTGCAGATTTGGCATCCATCTCCTCATGGCATGAAGAGCATCTGCCTTCCATGAGATCTTTACTACAAGGTGATATTAATTGTGTTTTCAATCATTTATCATTTGGATTTTGCCTCTATCCCGCAGGGATACACACTCTTTATCTGACAACGGTGTTTGGAAGACTTAAATGTTTCTCAGAGGCTTGACTAAGGCAAGCCTCTAAACACCACAACCCCCAACCCATTTTTCTTTGATTGCAGGTTACAAGTTGCAGAAGAAGAAAAAGTGGAGTTGTAGGAGAGTAGTGTAGACTGTCATAATTGCAAACCAGAAAAGAAAATAGGGACCTGGACTCGAGTGCCCGCTCATTAGTCCTCCGGATCCCATAACAGAATAATCTCTTGAACAACAGGAACAGGTTGCAGACAAGATTCCCAGTTCTCAACAAAAGCTGTGGCACTGGACTTAGGTGCGCACTCATTAGTCCCTGACTTTTCCTCTTTCCGAACTTCAAAATCTAGTATGCATTTGATTGTCATTTGATATCTCTGTGTGCAATCATTTTCCATAATTTGTTTGTTTGTTCACGAATTTGCATAATTAGGGTTTTGAGCATAATTGGGCTTAATTGAACAACTAAATCACACAATTCCAATTTTCCCCTATGTTCTGAGTGACAAAAGGTCTGTAGTAGATTCCTCTACTCAGTTAGAAGTCCTTGAATGTTTAGAGGTGAAAGGAGGATCAACATAAACCATCAAAATCAACCCTAAACATCCTCTTCATATTTTACCCTAAACATTTTGGTGAACTCATGTTCTTTTGGATTTTGCACCTTGTTGAGTGTTGTGCTTCAGATTTACATTCATTTCATTTATTCATATCATTGTTCATCTTATTGCATTTGAAAAATTACAAAGAAAATTGAAATTTTTTTTAAAATTATTTTTTTTTGGCATTTTTAGCTTGCATTTTCAAATAATTTCAATTAGTTGGCATTGAATTTCAATAAATTTCTATCATTATCATCAAATCTGATTTAAAATACAGAAATTGTTCATTCATCATTCATTTAGATTGCATTTTCATGTTTAAATTATTGAACATTGTTTGAAATTATGCATTTTTTCATATAACCTAGTTTTGCATTAGCTAGGGTTTGTAGTCAAAATCTTCTTTCAAATTTTACTACTCTTTTAAAACACTCATTAGGGCTGATTTTTAATTATAGTGTTGCATCATAGTAGTTTGCTTGCAAAATTTCATGCCTAGGGTTTAAAACCCTTGATTTTTCACTAGATTTTGGCCTTATCATCTCTCTAGATTTGCACCATTGGCGTGCTGTAAAGGATATTTCTAAATTAATTGGTTGTTATTAGGGTTATTATCTTCTTCCCCTCCTAAAATTCTTTACAACACCTTTTTATTGGGCTCTTAATTGAAATTTTGGTGAAAATTTGCATATTTTGGCTATATTTTCCCTAGGGTTTGACTTAGATTTGCACTCCAAGCGTGTTGTGATAGATTTATGGATTTTGGTGACTAATATTATTGTTATTATCTATTGCACCTCCTAAAATTCTTTACAACACCATTTTCATTGGGTCTTTACATTGAAAATTGGTGAAAAATTGCATATTTTAGTGTATTTTCACTAGGTTTTGACTTGTCATCATTCTAGGTTTGCATCAAAAGTGTCTTGTGAAGGATATTATTGATTTATTGGACCGATATAAGACATATTACTGGATGCATTTCATCAATATCCTTACAACACCTTTTCTTTCACTTGTTTGCATTGAAAAAAGTTGAAAAATCAAGCATTTTAGGTCATTTTCATACATAGTTTTGCACTTGTCTCTTGCATAACTTTTGAAAAGATTTTAAAATCTTATTTTACATTCATGTTACAAGACATTTCACCATTGCATCTTCATCTCATGGATCTTTGGTATCTTTACATGCATATATCAAAAACTTCGAGAATTTCTACAAATTTCTTAATTTGAACCCTCATATTCTCACTTATATACAAGCTATGTATCACAAGGATATATTTAAATGCTCTTCATTTGAAATCCTTGACTATGTATCTGATTATGACAACTTCATATCTCTCATGAGTACATACCCTTGGGTAGTAGAAGATTTAACAAGACACATCGAGAATAATGAGTGTGAAACTCCTCTTAACGCATTGGAATTCATAGCTAAAACATGCGATGATGACATAGAAAATGATTCCTCCTATGAGGATATACTAACAAAAAAGGATGAAATCATTGACACATTCTTAAACATTACCCTACCCTCTTTGGAAAATGAAATACCAGTGGATAAAGGGCTCCCTCTCAAGAAGGATTCTTCATGGATGGAAAAAGACTATTCACCTAACGATCATTTGGTACATGAGACCTCTACGGATAATCCATTAGACCTTCCACCTTTGATTGAAAACTCAAGAACCTTTGATGAGAAGATTGTGGATAGCTCTATTTTGCCTAACAACACCATACCTTCCTCTCATCCCAATGCTCTCCCTGGCCAAGATGTAGCATTAATGGATGAGAAAAGGTCTCTCACATTAAATCCTCTAGGGATAGATGTTGGGTATAATCAAGAGGAAAATAATGTTAATTCAATATTCACTAATAGACTTTGTAGCAATCTTCCTAAGATGATTGTATGGGAGACACCTAGTGCCCTTCTTACTTAAAACCAGTTATAATAGTTCGAGGACCAATTCGACTTGAGGATTACATCTACAAATATGGACAACAAATTTCTCAACCAACTCAAGGTGTTCAAAATGCGTTACAACAACCACACCACAATGTGATTGTTCACACATACAACACCCATAATAACAAGCAAAGTAAGCAAGCACCGCATGTGCCTGTCTCTCTTCCATGTTCTCAACCTATGCTCCCTCCACCACCTTGTCTTACTCATAAAAGGGGTCAAGAATATGATATTGTCGAATAGCTTTGCACTACTCCGGCTAAGATCTCTCTTTGGGATTTAATACAAACTTCACCTACATACCATGGAATGCTCCAAGAAGCTTTACAAAAGTTTATTGTGCCACCTACTATTAAGCCAAATGATGTAGCAACTCTATTAGATTGTATTCATGCGACAAAAACTGATATTCTCTTTCTACCACATGAATTACCACCAATTGGAGTTCAAAACAAATGTGATCCTCTTATAATCTTTGTCATGGTTAATAGAAAATTGATAAAGCGAGTTATGATTGACAATGGATCAGCTCTTAATGTTTGTGGTATTGATTTGTTACATAAGATTAAGATTGATGCCTCTTTTATTAAACCGGATATAATTAGCATTCGTGCCTTTGATAATGTTGGTAGACAATCCCTAGGTACCATAACTTTACCCGTAAAGGTTGGACCTATGACATTATCTACCCTTTTTCATGTCATGCTCGGTTCACTTTCATATAATATGATTCTCAGTAGACCATGGATTCATGCCATGGGGGCAGTTCCATCTACCCTTCATATATCAATAAAGTTTATCTATCAAGACAAGCTCTACATCCTGAAAGCCGATCCTGAACCGGATGGTTGTTTACATATTGAAAAGCAAAAACAATTTAACAATTATAGAAATCTAAATAGCTTACGAGTTGAGTCATCAATGCCTCTTGCCACAGATAATGTTGTGCAAGACTCTAGAACATCGAATGCACTTTTTGGTGATGATTGGGGTTCATTAGATTTTAGTCCTTGCAGTGTAGGGGAATATAAACTTAATAACCCTGACACATCAAAAGTCGCACTGATCTCATCCAAGCAATCTTTTGAAATTCCTAAGAAAAACAAAGCCTCCTTGGTAGAAAACAAAGACAATACTCTTACTTATACTACAAATTACGAGACCTATGAGGCTTTACCATCTTCTAAGGAACTAACATCCCTATATGGTCAAGGATTTAAAATCCTTTATAACAATTGCGACTATGTCGGCAATGGATGTGGTGTGAATCAACAAGGGATTCGAGTACCTATAGAATCTGCTTCAAGACATTACTCAAGTGGCATTGGATATAATCCTTTTAAAGAAAAGAAAGCCTTTCGTCATCTTAAACTCAATGTTAATACAATTTCAATAGGACCAAATCAACATGTGAGATATCTTGAGCCGATAGGCCACACTCATTGTAGCAATTATTATAGTTGCTCTCAAGAGTGGCCTCTTCCTAGATATGTATGTTCTTAACATTTGGATGAATCAGGTAAGTATTTCTAACCCTTTACCTCCGTGTTGTGTTTCGCCCGTGATGTGTCATGTGTTGTTTAGGCCTCCTGGGATGACCCTTAATACTCTTGTAAGGTCCAGGATACCAAGAGATCGCCTCTGTTGTGACCCTTCTTCTATTTGTATCATCATTCTTCTATATTGCTTCTCCTCTATTTTTCATTGTTGTGTGTTGTGTCTTACAGACACAGCGTTGTGGTTGGTGACTTGGGGGCACCCTCCTACGTGACTGTTCCTAAGGCGCTTGTTTCTCCTCTCTCGATTTATTGTTTCCCTTCCTTTAGTGGTTCTATCTAGCAGATGGACGACGAAAAACATATTATACTGATGCGAACCTAGTGTCCCTTTAGTGAGTAATCAAAATTAGACTTAGATCCTATATGACGACGGGGTTGTTATATATTATCCGACGCTTGGCTAGTAGAATCACTCTGTGTGATATTGATGGTGTCCTCTCGCACTTACAACAATATAACAATATTGCTGCTCCGTGCACTTTCTCTATCTTGAATCTTGCTTCTTTATGTGATTGATCATATGCATTTTGATGTTGTTGTTGTTTATCATGATTATATGGACACTAACACTTTTCTTGCAGGGATGTGTTTGTGGGAACATTTGGCTATCATAAAGTACATGTCACCTCTAGGGGACATGGGCTTTGCAAGAGCTCATGTTCCCTTGTGTGTTTTCTTCCTACCTTAACGTGCTTGATATTGATACCTGATATCCACCACCTTAAGGTGGGGGCATATATAAGGTAATCTGTCTATTTTAGATGTTAGCAATGTGCTTGTTCTCAGGTGTAGTCTTAAAGATTGGTGGCGATGAGTCCCTCATGCACTCTGAGATTTGTTTGATATCTATTGCAATCATTTAAGCTCTCTACAGAGATGGGATATCACATCCTTTTTCTCAAGCCCTCTGCGGAGGTAGGGATGGTGTATTTCTCACGGAGAGTGCACATCCTGTCATTTTCAAAAAAGTCCTTTGCGGAGGTGGGGAGTGGTTCTATGACTAACTCAACCCTTAAGCGTGTCTTCGATGATTATTGTGGCGAAGCCCAATCATCGGTGTGTGCATGTAATGTGCCTGAGATGGTGATGAACCTATAAATAGGAACACTCCATTGCTTGTCTGTCGTGTTTTCTCTATGTCTTTTAAGTGTGTGTGTATTGTGTGTTTGTTCCCAAGCATAGTCTTAAAGACTGGTGGCGATGAGTCCCTCCTATGCTTTGGGATCTGTATGGCATGTTTGATTTGTTTGGTGTGTCTGTTGCCCCATATATAGTCTTAAAGACCAATGGCGATGAGTCCCTCCTGCATTATGGGTGGTGTGTTTACTTTCCTTGTACTTGCATCTACATTTCATATATATGAAAAGACAAAGAAAAAGAAAATCATCACTGTCTTCACTGCATTCACTGTGTTTTGCGTGTCTTCAATGTTGTCTTCTCCATGTTTTGTGTGACTATAACTGTCTTCTCCGTGTTTTGTGTGCCTGTTACTATCTTCATTGTGATTGACGTGTCTTCTTCATGCTTGGTGTGTTTGCTGTGATTTTTTACCGTACTTTAATGCATGTATTGTCCTTGCATTTATACATACATTAAAGTAGGGGCTAAATGTTACGTTGGAAAATGTCCCCTTGGGGGCTTTTCCCTATTAAGGTTTAGCTCCTGGGTTCTTTAGAATGCATTCAGAGCATCTTACATGATTTTGATGACTCCCAATGAGAAAACCCTGAAGTTTCATGGCAATTTGGACTCAGGGGATGCAATTAACATAAATCCTACCTGAAATAGAGGGAGGACTTGGGCGCCCGCACCCTAGTCCTGCCCTATTTTAGGTCAAGACCAATTTCAAAGTGTTGGTTTATGACCGTTATTTAGGTCCTATGCCAACATGGTAAGTTTGAATTATGAAATTCTTAGCGGGAATGTTTGTAGTTGCATATATATGCATGATTAGTGATTCATTTGTAAACTAGATGGACATTTTGATTGACAAGCTTATGTTAAGGTGATTCAAGGCATTCATTGTGTCACAGAGCATAATTTGTGTTATTCTTGTGTTTGTATTTGTAGATTTGGCATTTATCTCCTCATGGCATGAAGAGCATATGCCTTCCATGAGATCTTTACTACAAGGTGATATCAATTGTGTTTTCAATCATTTATCATTTGGATTTTGCCTCTATCCTGCAAGGATACGCACTCTTTATCTGACAATGATGTTTGAAAGATTTGAATGTCTCTCTGGGGCTTGACTGAGGCAAGCCTCTAAACACCACAACCCCCAACCCATTTTTCTGTGATTGCAAGTTACAGGTTGCAGAAACAAAACAAGTGGAGTTACAGGAGAGTAGTGCAGATTGTCAGAATTGCAGATCAGAAAAGAAAATAGGGACTTGGACTCGAGAACCTACTCATTAGTCCTCCGGATCCCACAATAGAAAAATCTCTGGAATAGCAAGAACAAGTTGCAGACAAGATTCCCATATCTCGATAAAAGCTGTGGCACTAGACTCGGGCGCTCGCTCATTAGTCCCTGACTTTTTCAGAGCTTTCTAAACTTTGAAATCTAGTACGCATTTGATTGTCATTTGATATCTCTGTGTGCGATCATTTTCTGTAATTTGTCCATTTGTTCATGAATTTGCATAATTAGGGTTTTGAGCATAATTGGGCTTAATTGAACAACTAAATCACATAATTCCAATTTTCCCCTATGTTATGAGTGACAGGAGGTCTATAGTAGATTCCTCTACTTGGCTGGATCAACATAAACCATCAAAATCAACCCTAAACATCCTCTTCATTTTTACCCTAAACAAGTAATATAATTTTTACATTGATATTTGTTGTTACAAAATCTAATACAACAAGAAATAATCTAAAACAAAACTCTTCACAAACCACCACAAAAACCTTGCAAACAATACCACAAAATAACAATATTTTGCTCAAATTTGTAAGATTGAATTCCACCACTCTTGAAGTTCACTAGTAGAAAAATAGAAATAAATGACTAAAAAAACTACCAAAAATTGGTCATGTGATTAGTAGTTTGGTCACGTGACCATTGGTAGTTTATTGTCGGTCATTTATCTTGCGACCAAATTTATGACCAAACAAATTTTAGTCATTAATTTGGTTGTATATTTAGTCATTAATTTGGTAGTATATTTAGTCATAAATTTGGTAGTATATTTGGTAATTTGGTAATATATTGTCACGTGACCATTGGTAGTTTATTATCGGTCATTTATCTCACGACCAAATTTATTTAGCCATTGTAATCATTAATTACTGTCAATTGGTAGTATATTTAGTCACTGATTTACGCCCATTGGTATTAACTAATTTCCATCCATTGGTAGTATATTTGGTCATTTTAGTCATTATTTTTATGTCAACTAGTCATATATAAACAACTAGTACATGATAAACATCAACTATGCCATTTTTTGTTGATAAACTTCAACAAATGTGCTCAAAGGATTGAAACAACAATGCTGGAAAATTATTCACTGTATATTCAAACTATATATAAAATATGTTACAAGGAACTCGTTTATCAACAAATCTGCTCAAAGGATTGAAACAACAATGCTGGAAAATAATTCACTGTCTATTCAAACTGTATATAAAATATGTTACAAAGAACTCTATATATAGAGTTTTCAAGACAAAATCTTTCTGCAGTATGCAAACTACTAATTTATTATGCTTTTAAAACTGAAAAAAACTAAAACTAAAGCTAAAAAGCCATCGGTGTGAATGCATGTCTTCAGTGATGTCATTGTTGCACATGGGGTGGGTTGTAAATGCATCTAGAAGGACTAGTTTTGCATTTTCTCCTTGCTCTGTAACTGTCCACAATAAAAAACTCAAAATTTGTTAATATTTTTAAAAGATTTATGAAACTTTGAAATATGAAAAACAAAGTGGGATGATAAGGAATTTTACAACAATATAGACATATATTATGAAAGTATTCAAGAAGAAATGCATATACAGGTCTGATAGTCAAACTCCATAGTTCATTTATACAGGTCTGATATTCAAGAAGAAATGCATATGCAGTGTTAAGACCTGGGCATAGACCTCCCCATGTTACTATACAGGCACACACTTCATTTGGTTTAAAATAGACCTGTTAAGAAAAATCAGCATCACATATTCAAGTTGGGCAAACTTGAAATTTTACTTTGAAATCTATTTTCATCAAAGAGACATACCTTTTTCCTTGGTCCTGTACGACGAAAATGAGATCCTCTTGAACTATTTAGCTTGACAATAATCTGAAACTCAAGAAAAGTCACAAATTCAGATATCAAACTAGATTGAAACCAAATAAGATGCACAAAGAAAATGCATTGAAAAATTAAATGAACAAAGAACAAACACATGGATTGTAGTCTCAGATAAAAGACTTACATCTTTTACAACTACATCATCTGGGCAAACAAAGGACTATCTACAAATGACAAATTCAAATGGCATTATTGTGCTTTCTTAGTAATATTCTCTACCACTAACAAAATATTTCCTAATGGTACCAAAGTTACATTTAAAAGGAGAATGTTCACATACCATGAGTATGCAAGGGAATAATTTATGAATCTATGCGAATGCATGAGACATTTTCATTGGCCATGCATCTCCTCACCGTGGAGCCTTTTGTAGCATAACGACTATAGTTGGCACATTTTGGTATGCTTCTATGGATCGGCTAAGTGCGGCCCCACTAGTATAGATTTTCTACCTTTCATCAATCTTCTTTGATGTCACTCTTGCAGGTAAAGGTCATTGGTGTATTTGTTGAGTGCACAACTTTGGCTCTATTAATTTCCACTTACCATTAATTTGGTAGAGGTATATGATATCTCCTTTGGCCATAGATATAATCGATCTTGGAGGCCAATGAATGTTGAAGTATGCATCTCTTTCCTCTGTGTTTGTTCTCAGTTGTTCATCAAGTAACTCTTACCAATGTCTGCAGACCTGGTCACAAACACAGACTTCCCCTTAGAGATGGTTTCCAGTATCCTCCACTGCTAACCAGAAATTGTACTAGGCTTCACCACAACACCACAAGGTGGTTGTTGGGCCTTCGTGGTGATGTGGGGAGTTCCCCGCATCACCACGAAGGCCCAACAACCACCTTGCGGTAGACATGTATGCAAAATGTGGAAGCATTGACAAGGCATGTGAATTGTTTGGCAGAATGCCTCAAAGAGATGTCATCTCATGGAATAAAATGGTTGCGGGATATGCACAAAATGGATTTGTTGAAAAGGCTTTAGAAACTTTCAAACAAATGCAATTAGCAGGTGTAAAGCCAAATTCGACAACCTTTGCCAACATACTCCCTGCCTGTGCCAAAATGGGAGCTTTGGAATAGGGTATGGACATCCATCAAATCATGAATGATAGAGGAATTTTGTCATTTGTTGTAGTTGCAACTGCCCTGGTAGACATGTATGCAAAATGTGGAAGCACAGAGAAGGCACGTGAACTATTTGAAAAAATGCCTGAAAGAAATGTGGTCTCTTGGAATGCCATGATTGCAGGATATGGACAAAATGGATTATTTGAAAAGGCTTTAGAAACTTTCAAGCAAATGCAATTGGTAGGTCTAAAGCCAAATTCCACAACCTTTGCCAACATCCTCCCTGCCTATGCCAAAATGGGAGCTTTGGAATAGGGTATGGAAATCCATCAAAGCATAATGGAAGGGGGATTTTTATTAGAAATTATAGTTGGAAATGCTCTGGTAGACATGTATGCAAAATGTGGAAGTATAGACAAGGCATGTGACCTGTTTGACAAAAGGCCTCAAAGAAATGTGGTCTCATGGAATGCCATGATTGCAGGATATGCACAAAATGGATTTTGCAAGGATGCTCTCAAAATCTTTGAATTAATGAAGCACTCTGGAGAATATCCTAACATTGTAAGCTTTGCTTGTGTTCTATGTGCATGCAACTATTCAGGTTTAGTGGATGAGGGTTGTACATACTTCAATCACATGAGTAACCCTTATTACATTACTCCTACAGTCGATCATTATGTATGCACGGTTGACCTTCTTACCCGTGCTGGCTATCTTGAGGATAGCCTAAACTTTATCATTAAGATGCCAATTAAACCTGTGGTGGTTGTGTGGATGTGTTTTCTTGGTGCCTGTAAATCACATATGAATATAGGCTTAGGAGTATTTACAGCAATGTTGCTTTTTGATTTGGATCCTAAAAATGCTGCGACTTATGTTCTTCTCTCAAACATATATGCAGAAGTGGGCAGCTGGGGTGAGGTTCAAATGGTAAGGATATTGATGAAAACTTTTCTAGACCATCATCATTCCCAAAAATTTCTAAATACCAATGGATCAAGTAAGTAATTAGCAAGTAACAATGGATTGCTTTGTCATTCATTACCTACATCGTTCATGAAATCATCAACACACCAACTTGCAAAGCACTTTTTCATGTCTTCACGTGCTCCATTACCATGAGGAACTTGAGCCACCACATAAGTGGGATCTAAATACAAGAACCAAAAATATTTTCATGATCAGAGACACGATGCCAAACACAACGTACAAGCAATAAAATAACCAATTTAACTAAGACAATATAGATAACCTGGCGTAAAATGATTCATTGTTTTCTACCTAATTAAGAGCAAACATTGATTATTTGATTTGAAATTGATAAATTTTAGCAAAACCCAAATAGCAAAAAATACAGAAATATTTTGAGTTGCATCAATAATTCATTCTATGGACACCCATATGGTCCCCTCCTACAGCTATGGAGGATATGCATCCAACAATATAATATGGAGGGTAAAACCTGAAACATGTACTTTTGGCAGACTTCTTGCTTTAACTGAGATTGTAGATTTGTATCAGAAGCTAATCTAAAGTCTGGATATGATATACTTTTGTATTATGTAATTAAATTACACTTTTAGATCTATTACTAAGACGATTTGCTAGATGACTCTATTAGGAACACCTGACATGCTAGATGAACTTATAGGCTAATAATGGCAATGTCACATATATCCTTTCAAGTAAGATTCTCCATTTTTGGTGCATGTGAGCTTAGCCCTCCAGTTGGTTCCAAACAAAATTTGGAAAGTTAAGGCAAGTGGGAAAACTATAACATTTATGTTGGATTCCAAACTGTTTCATCATCCTTTCTTCAACTCTTTCACTCTTGTATCAGTCACTATTTTAGGATCAGACTAGATATCTTCAACTTCAATAGCAACATTATTTTAGGATCAGACTGGATATCTTCAGCTTCAATAGCAACATTTTCTTCCTGATGAAGTACCAAATATTCAGCCAAGGAGGGACTGGCATTATGGTCGATAATGTTTTCATTATACCATTTTTCTACCTTTGCTATTATACAGTCATTGCACATCCATGCATCTGGTATCCAACTTTATTTATTCTCTGCATCTTTGGAGCAACCAGGGTCAGTAAGATTATCAACATCAACTTGCTTCTTTTTCCCACCTTCATCATTAGAGTCAGACCACTATTTAGTTTGTAAAATGTCTTCCTTAGAGATATCTAATAACATTGTAACTTGTGATGAAACAATTGAAGATGTGACTTCATAGTATAAGTCAGAAAGCATACACATTCTACTTTGAAGCAACTCATTATTTCTAGCTCTCCAAATGTACCCTAAAACTTCAGTGGATAAGATTGACCATAATTGAACCTTTTTTTGTTTAGCCTTTTAATATAACCAAAAATAATATCAGCTCAAAGCACAACATCTTTCTCTGCCCAGCAAGCACAATTACTAACAAAAGAACCCACTTTCTTAGCAAATGGACAATTAAAAAAAAGGTGATTGTAAGTTTCATTAATCATTAGTAACACCATTAGGACTCATGAAAGAACCTACAAAAAGCTTTTGTAACAGAAGTAACCATCTAAAACAAGCTTTTCAAGGTTCAATCTAGATTGAAGATATGTAGAGTAGTCTTCAAGGGGGTTGTGTGTAGTAAACAGAATGTGCAACACCTCCTTTAACTGGCCCTCTCTACATAATGCTATGAGATTGAGGTGAGTAGTGGATGGCAATGGCATTTTATGATTGTAGTTGGAGCATGGAAAATGTATAGTGTTAATCAGTCTACATTGCCAGTTTCGAATGAATGAAAACCTTCGAAGGTAATCTGTCGTGGAGTGCCAGCTTTCAAAACCAAACAAACATTAACAATTGAAAACACCCAGCATACATACAGAAGAATGATAACGTTTTCAGTATTCTCAAAATTTTAGTCCTCATAAAAACTATTGGTGCAATTCAGGCATGATACTCCCCACCATAAACTCACCATGACAGAAGGAACAAGAAAAATCTCTTCTTGCCTTAAAAAAATGCATCTAGCTTTGCTATCTCAAGAGATGATAAGCAGAATGTGCCGCACCTCATGATTGCAGACAATCAAGTTACAAGCAAGTTAAAATGATCGCATCGTACAAGAACCTAATATCAATCTAATCGAATATGTGGGCAATCTAAAAATTTAGCACATATACTCTTTGATCAGTGTGTTTTGCGTTGATATCCATATGTGCGTTCATAGAGTAGGCAGAGTTCCAAAGTTCCCATTTTGGCACAGGCAGGGAGGATGCTGGCAAAGGTTGTCGAATTTGGATTTACACCTGCTAATTGCATTTGCTTGAAAGTTTCTAAAGCCTTTTCAAAAAATCCATTTTGTGTATATCCCGTAATCATTGCATTCCATGAGATGACATCTCTTTGAGGCATTCTATCAAACAGTTCACATGCCTTGTCAATGCTTCCACATTTTGCATCTCCCACTCTCCCGTAGGCACTTCAAGTCATGTCTGCGGTGATGTAGAACTTCCCTGCATCACTGCAAGCATGACTTGAAGTGCCTACGAGAGAGCGGGTGATGCAAAATGTGGAAGCATTGACATTCCAAAGATCCCATTTTGACATAGGCAGGGAGGATGCTGGCAAAGGTTGTGGAATTTGGCTTTACACCAGCCAATTCCATTTGCTTTAAAATTTATAGTTGGTTCCAAACTATTTGACAAAATCCCTCAAAGAAATTGGTCTCATGGATTGCAACGATTACAGGATATGCACAAAATGGATTTGTTGATAAGGCATTAAAAACTTTCAAGCAAATACAATTGAATATACATATATAGAGAGAGAGAGATGTATGTGGAAGCATAGACAAGGCATGTGAACTGTTTGACAAAATCCTTGAAAGAAATGTACTCTAATAGACTGCAATGATTGCATGATATGCACAAAATGGATTTGTTGAAAAGCTTTTAGAAACTTTCATGCAAATGAAATTGGCAGGTGTAAAGCCAGATTCCACGACCTTTGCCAGCATCCTCTCTACCTGTATCAAAATGGTAAGCTTTGGAACAGGGTGTGGACATCCATCAAGGCATGATAGAAGGCAAATTTTTGTCAGATATTATAGTTGGAAATGCTCTAATAGACATATATGAAAAATGTGGAAGCACAGACAAGGCACACAAACCGTTTGACAGAATGCCTCAAAGAGATGTCATCTCATGGAATGCAATTATTGTAGGATTGTACAAAATGGATTTGTTGAACAGGCTTTAGAAATTTTCAGGCAAATGCAATTGTCAGTTGTAAATCCAAATTCCGCAACCTTTTCTAGCATTCTCCCTGCTTGTTCCCAAATGGGAGCTTTGGAATAGGGTATGGACATCCTTCAAAGCATAATGGTAGGGGGATTCTTTTGAGATATTATAGTTTGAAATGCTCTCATAGACATGTATGCAAAATATGGAATCATAGACAAAAAACACAAACTGTTTGACATAATTCCTTAAAGAGATGTCATCTCATGGAATGCAATGATTGTAGGATATGCACAAAATGGATTTTGCAAGGACGCTCTCAAAATCTTTGAATTAATTAAGCACTCTGGAACATATCCTAACATTGTAAGCTCTTCTTGTATTCTAGGTGCATACAACCATGCAGGTTTAGTGGATGAGAGTTGTACATACTTCAATCACATTTGTAACCCTTATTGCATTACACCTACAATTGATCATTATGTGTGCATGGTTAACCTCCTTGCCCATGTTGGCTATCTTGAAGACACCCTAAACTTTATCATTGAGATACCTGTTAAATCTGTGATGGTTGTATGGATGTGTTTTCTTGGTGCTTGTAGATCACATATGAATATAGGCTTAGGAGTATTTACATCAACACTGCTTTTTGATTTGGATCCTAAAAATGTTGCACAACTTATGTTCTTCTCTCAAACATCTATCCAGAAGTGGGCAGGTGTGGTGAGGTAAGGAGATTGATGAAAGATAGAGGAATTAAAAAAAATCCTCGGATGCAGTTGGATTGAAGGGCATAAAATGGTACATGCTTTTTGTGTGGGAGACAGATCACATCCATTGACAAAGGAGACCTATGCAAAGTTGGAGAAATTGGCTTGGAAGATGAAGGCAACAAGGTATTTTCCAGATTCAAGAATTTACTTAATGTTGTGGAAGGATGGGAAAAAGAATTATTTCTCTTCCACCATGGTGAAAAGTTAGCAATTGCATTTGGTTTGTTAAACATGCCCCATGGAACAACTATTAGAGTTGTTAAGAACCTTCGAGTATGTGTTGATTGCCACACTGCAACAAAATTTATCTCCAAGATTGTCACAAGAGAGATGATACTAACCTCATTAAACAACTCAGAATCGTCCATAGCATGCATATCCAAGAGCCCTGCTCCAAACTCTCCCCTTAACTTAGGTGTAAGGAAGCCATCCATTGCTGAAAATCCTGCAGAATTCTGAGGCATAGGAGTGGCTGGGTCAGACCCTGGATCCCCACCTAAATTCATGTTTTTGAGCATCCTATAGAGTTTTTGCTTCTCATCCATCGTTTGCCCACCATAACCTTGCTCAAAATAGTTGCAGACATGAAACAAAATAGTCTTTCCAAGTTAGGGTTTACGTTGGTTTCAAGATGGGCGCCAAAATTTTAATTAAATTTTAACCATTTTACTTTTGGCGCCCATCATTAACATTTTGTAGGTTAGAAACGAAAAGCCTCATATTATTAAATATATTATAATATTACATAATATAAATATTATGTTATATTATAATATAAATATTATGTTATATTATAATATAAATATTATATTATAATATAATATAAATATTATGTAATATTATATAATATATATTATATAATCATCCGATAAAGGGCTAGATCTTTATGCAGACATGAGAGGTCACGTGGAGGGGGTAGAGATAGCCCCTAGACATTTTATGTGGGTCGGTTTTGTTTTTTGACAATCAAAAAGTGCAATTGAAGGCCTCGGTAGATGTTGGTAAGGTGGCAAGTAATGATGTTTTTGGCAGGTCGGGGTTGGATAGTCACTTCCTCGAGGCCTGTGAATCATTAATGGGCATGTTGTGTCATGGCTAGTGTACGGAGATAGATTGAAGAGCCAAGATAATCCAGATCCGTTCATAGGAAATGTCTGAGCTTTCTCTCCCTTTATTCCTTTGGTTTAAGCAGACATTTATTGCCTTGCCTTGTATTGTCTTTGAATTCATGGATTATGATCAAATTGGAAATAAAAAATAATAGAGGAGTAATAGTCATTTATTTAGTCACTTTTTATTTGTCTGACCAATTATTTAGTTGTGTTTTTTGCTCGATGACCAAATTAGTCATTTATAGTTTTGTTGCAAAAATTTTTGTTCATGTGACTAAAGTTTTAGTCACCTAGTCATTTATTTGCCATATTTCTACTAGTGGATAATCTAAATGGACAATAAGAATACCAATGAACTGATTTACAATAGAAACACAATCCATGACACAAAACAACAACATTGAAGCCAAATCTTCACACAACTTCCACTAAAACCTGCAACCGAACACGCACTAAACAAATTAGAAAATCTACAATTCTTTAAAGCTCTAATGCAACCTATGAATAAGATCACTCTTATAAATCAATATATTTTCATCTAATAATCTCTACCTCCAATGGTTTTTGTTCACAGAAGGAATTGTAAAAACACAAGTGCTCATTGAGAAAAGTTGAGAAGAAAATATGATCAAAAGTTCTTTTTGTATGCAAATCCCCACATATAAATAATGTCGTGTTTTAACCCACAAAGTGGGCACCCAAAATCCAACACCCAACTTGGAAGAATATTTTCAATTATATCCCCTTTGTCCCTTCCATAACCATTGGCTTAAAAATAGCAAAAATCTTGCATTATGACAACCTACCATAAAATGGTCATATTTGTCATAAAATCAACTATTTTAGGACCTTGTAAGTTATAAAATCTCCTCATGGAATCCCACATTCCATTTGAGTTTGCAATAATAAAATTTAATAGTTAATTACTCCCAAATAGCTAGAAAATATAAATTCACAGGACAACAAATTAAATATTAAATAAATTATTTCCCTCATTATTTTTCTTTAGCACACGGGAAATTAGGAATGGGCTATTAATTCATCTGAAATAAATTAATTAGAAAGGGGACATGACAAGTTTGGCCTTCCCAAAATTGTGTGCCCTCAAGTAATGCAAATTTGGATGCCTCAGCATTTCTAAACTCTCCCAAGTTGCATCTTCTACTGGCAAATTTTTCCATCTGACAAGATATTATGTGATGCTACTCTTCCTCAAATTCTTAACTCTAGTATAAATGATTGTTTCTAGAATTAAGATTAATCTCCCTTCATCATCCGAAGGAGAGAATTCCACAAAAGGTACCACATGTTTCCCAAGAGCCTTCTTCAAGCAAGAAACATGAAACACGTTATAGATCTTACTATTCTCTAGTAGCTCCAACTCATATATGCTACTTCTCCAACTCTTCTCAAAAGTTTATAAGGACCATAGAACCTTGATTTTATCTTTTTAGCTCCACTCCTTTTGACGGAAGATTGTCTATATGGATGCAATCTTAAGAAAACCATATCTCCCATCTCAAATGATCTTTCTATACGATTTCTATCTACATAAATCTTTTGTTGATTTTGGGGTTTCTATAGATGATCTTTGAGTGTCCTCAATATGTATTGGATTTGATTAACCAAGTAACTTGTTGTTGGTACTCTACTATCTATAAATATGAGATCAACAAAATTTAATGCATCGTATACATATAATTTTTTGAATAGAGACATACCAATAAGCATATGGTAGGATGTGTTGTAATAGTATTCTCTCAAATGTAGCCACTTTGATCCAAGATAAATGTTGACTAGTAACATAATTCCTCAAATATCATACATTCCCTTGCGTGCTTGAGAACATCCTCCTCGAGACCATTCCATGAGAATCTCTATATGTTTTGTAAAATTTTCGATGTCCTGCCAGTGGTGCATCATGAAGAGCTTCCAAAATCTTCTTCATTTTGGATTCTAGCACTATGAAAGCTCTATTATTAAATAAGATGAGACCATCTACTAGTATATACCTATCATCCTTCTCCACTTCATCAAGAAGATTAGTAGCAAATGCATTCTTAGCATATCTTGCCATAATAGAAACCTTCCAATTGACAAAAATGGTAGAAATATAATATAGAGCGGACATTCTAGAAAGAGCATCAACTACTATATTATTCTTTCCCTTAACATATTCTATATCAAAATCATATACTTGCAGCATACTTACCCGCTTTTGTTGATGATCATTCAAATCTTGTTGTCCAAGGAAGAATTTCCAACTATTATGATCAATTTTGACAATAAATCTTTCGCATACCAAATACCGTCTAAATTTCTCCAAAGCATGCATTATAGCCAACATTTATTTATAATAAATAGAGATTCCTCTTTCAATATATTTTAGCTATCTACTCAAAAAAATCACTCTTTAATAAATGGGAGTGAGAAATCTAGAATTGCAAGAACACGACAAGAACTTATTAGTTCTTTCAACTTTTCAAAAGTTCCTTGTGCAATTTTTATCCATTCAAATGCTCCCTTCTTTGTCAAATCAATTAGAGGTATTGCAAGCTGTGAAAAGCCCTTAATAAACCTCTTATAATAATTGCACGAACCAAAGAAACCTCCAAGCTGAGTTAGAGTTATAGGAGGTGGCCAATTCAAGATAGCTTGGATCTTCTATTGATCCACTTGGACCCCTTGAGCACTAATAACGTGACCCAAGTATAAGATTTTTTGTAACTCCAAAATCACATTTAGACTCTTTAGCAAAGAGTGCTTATTGTTCCATAATTCCCAAAACTATATCTAAATGTTTTGGATGATCTTCTCAAGTCTTACTGAAAATTAAAACCAAAACAAACTTTCTCAATTGATTTTTGAATATCTAATTTATGCATGAATGAAAAGTAGCTAGAGCATTGGTAAGACCAAAGGGCATGACCAAGAATTTAAAATACCCACAATGACATCTTATTCCCTCACATGGATCTGTTGATGTCCAGATCTCAAATCAATCTTAGAAAAATATACTGCTCCATGTATCTCATCTATCAGCGTGTTGATCTTGGGTATTGGATATCTATTTTTGATGTTCCTCTTATTTAGAGCTCTATAATCTATGGACATGTGCATAGTGCCATCCTTATTTTTAACTAGTACCACAGATGATGCAAAAGGACTAGACCTAGTCTTGATATACCTCATATCTAGAAGTTCTCTTATTTCTTTTTCAATCTACTCTTTGTACATCTTGGGATGATGATATGGCATAGTCATAATAGGCTTTGACCCAGGTTCCAACTCTATAATATGTTGGAATACTCTTTACGGTGGTAATCTTAGAGGCAAATCATTAAAAACCACACTATGTTTATCTAAAATCTTTTGAATGTCAACATGATATGAATCCTTCTTATGCTTAGATGATTCTTTAGAGATGACCAAACAACTAGATGCGCATGCAACTTGGCTTCTTAAAAAAATATTTCCATTCTTCTTGTTGTAACCACCTTAGGTGCTCCATTAGTGATTCCTTTTAGAGCTACATCTTTCCTATCAGATTTGAACTTGAGCTCCATAGTCTAGTAATTCTATGAATATTATTCTAAAGAGTGTAGCCACTGCACAACCATAACCATGTCAATATCACCTAAACCAAGTACATAAAAATCATCACAACCTTATTATCTCTAAAAACTATGTCAAGCTTTTGAATCCTCCTCGAATTGAATGTTATATCCATCAGCTACTAAAGTCAGGGAAAAACATTCAAACACCTGCAAATAGTATCATGCATGCCCTAACAACACAATGGAGTACTAATAGCCTAAGATCAAACAAATGCAAACACAAGACATGAAACCCTAGACTACAAGTGTCAATCCTCCATTGTTTCTCCAAGATTTTGTAGTACTTTGCTCTCAGATTTGCAGGTCTACAAATATGACGAGAAGCTCAAGAGTATGTTAATGGAAAAATCAGAGAGATAGTGCTCAAATTATGCAAGTGGGAAGTGAGAAATGAGGCTGAGAGAGTGATTTTATAAAGGAATAGGTTTGAATGAAGGGCTGTGATTGCATGTTTGACTTTTGATGAGATGAAGGGTGTAGATTGATTAGGGTTTCCCAGTCACTAAAGGACAAAGGACAATTTTTAATTTGAAGAAATTAATGAGGTGTAGGGTGTTTTTAAATTAAATAAATTGGGTTCATTTATTTAACTTATTTAAGAAGGGGGAAAATGTGAATGGATTTAATTAAATAAGTGGGACCTATTTAATTAGGGAAAGACCTATAATTTAAATAAATATTTATTTATTTAAATTAATAGGGCAAAGGGGACATTGGAATAGTGAATAATTAAATATTTATTTAATTATAGAGGAAATTTAGAAGAAAATAGCCGAGTAATTAAATAAACAAATTTATTTAATTAGAAGCATAAGAGGAAAAATGAATTAATTAAATAATTAAAAATTATTTAATTAATAGTAGAATGTGAAATTGTGATGAATCATGTGTAAAAAATAGCGTTCGCAGGTTTAGAACCTTTTTAGGTGTCTACATTTTGCCCCTTTTTGATACAATGTCGATTTCAACGTTGTGTCATATAAAAAATTGAGAAATATGCTCTAAACATGCCCCAGTGTGCCCCAGATGAGGCGTGATGGCCTTATGCCCCCTCGGGAAATTTTTCAAATTTTCTAAAAAAATTTCAAAAAATTTGGAAAATTTTCTGAAAAGCTGCACGGGATGCTAAAAAGTGATCTAGGAGTGAAAAATCAGTCTCAAAAGATGTCTGACGCGTTCAAATGGTCTTCAGGTTGTTCAAATTTACAAAAAGGGGCCCACCTAGGTCAAAAAGTTCTATAAATAGCCCTTAGAGGGGCCCATAGAGCTCATTTGTGCACTTGGCTTGTAGAGATTTCAAAGAGTGGAGAGCAACTAGTTTGAGATTTCCTGTAGAGCACTTGCCAGAATGTCACCTGTTCCAGCTCACTTGCATTACGGTACGAGGGTCAAGACATATGGTCGGCTTCCTGGGATAGGCGCGGTGGTATGTATCTAACCCTAGCTTTTCAATTTTGTCATGTTTTGCTAGATTTTAGGGCTCGAAAATAGGGCACAAATGTGGTGCAATTTTCTGCACTGCATCTGCATTTACAAGCAATGCATATGCTAAAAATTGTGATGCATGCGCTTTGCTGTGACGCATTCAATTTTTGGCGACACCTATGCAAGCTGGTGCAACACATGTGATTTAAGTGTCACGCATTTGCAAGATGCAACACCTATGTAAGGTAGAGAGATGTAATTGAAAAATTGCACCGCATGTGTGTGTTAATGTGACACATTCGCAAAAATGTGACGCATGCGTGAGGCAAAGTGGCGCATCTGCTTTAGGCATGACGCACTAACTTGACAGTGTGACACATGTGCTTTCTTGGTAGTTTAGTGATGTAGTTTTGACCTGATTTTGCCCTTGTTTCGGTGCAAATGATTTGCCTAAGGTTTTCAGATTGACATAGTGTGTTGCATTTGTGACTACAGGTGAGATTGCCGCCCATCTATACCCATGAGAGTCATCCTGCTGGTTATTTATTGCGATATCATTTGTCTTGGGAGGAGCAGGATACCCTACATGCCCTAGGGTTATATGGTGTTGCCTTCATGCCCATTATTAGGGCTAACCAAGGTTTACTTACTGCACTGGCTGAGTGGTAGCACTCAAAGACCAGATCATTCCACCTTCCCACGAGGGAGACCACTGTTACTTTAGAGGACATCTGGCAGATTTTGCGGTTGCCAATTTGTGGGGAGCAAGTCTTGTATAGCTTAGATTGAGGATTGCTTGCACTTCGGCACTTGTTTGAGACCGATGATGATGCCATCCTAGGAGTTGAGGACCATGAGATTCGTCGAGATACTTTGACAGATCGATATGACCAGCTGATCGTAGTACTGTGTATTTGCATTGGTGGCATTGGGATTTCTAATCGGTGCAGTCATGGTTTTCTGGTCGGCTAGGGTGAGATGTTGGAGGGTATGATAGTGGACGCAATTGTGTATGCTTGGGGACCATGCCTTCTTGCGACGTGTTACTTTCAACTACATGGAGTTGCATACTATGACAAGCAATCTATTAGTTGCAACATCTCTCTATTGATGATCTGGGCCTGGGAGCATATCCCAGTGTTTAGACCTCCTGTGGAGTGGGAGATTCTAGAGGAGCTCCCCTATGTTTTTTTGTTATACTGGAGTGGTTACTTAGATACAGATGGGAGATGTTAGGTATTGGAGACATGGCATAGACCATCTAGACTACTTTGTTTGGAGACCTTACAGATCCTACCCCAGGTGGATGGATGATGGAGAGCACTTACCATTCTACAGGCACACTCGCTATTTGATTGGGTGAATAGTGCAGAGTCAACACATCATAGAGCACCATTTGCCAGAGCGCGTGTTGAGGCAGTTCAGAGAGCGACAGAATACTCTGATTGGTATTGCAGAGTTTGCCTAAACTACTCGAGAGGTTTTAGATTAGGGGCCCATGATTACACTTTAGATAATGATTGATGAGATTGCAGGTCTGTAGTCTATTTAGAGGGGAGACACCGATGTGGCAGATGCAGGTACCACCCCTGAGTATGACACTTGGTGGGCCACTCACACGCTAGTTTCGTACTTACATCCTAATGAGCCAGCTCTGGTTGAGAGGTTGGGAAGGGGGCCAAGAGGCAGATTCAGACGACAAGGTCAAGGGAGAGGCAGAGGCCAAGGTGGTGGTGGAAAAGGAGGTGATGGAGGGGGTGATGATGGTGGAGCTGGTAGAGGCAGAGGAGACAAGGGTCGAGGAGATCGAGGGAGGGGAGGCAGAGAGAGGACGGGATGGACAGGGTAGAGGTCCTCGACTTGCTCTGATTCAGGAGGAGGGAGAGGGGGCCATTAGACAGGTGGCAATGGCAATGGGAGAGATTCAGATGTAGGAGAGGGAGGAGAGGGAGGAGGATGTGGCTACGGAGGACATTGGTGGAGATGAGATGGGAGAGGATGAGGAGGAGGTTGATGCGGAGGAGCGCATTAAGGAGGAGGCACTCCAAGAGATGCCTATTGCAGAGATGGATGATGATGATGAGGAGGGGGATTAGGGAGTGTAGGGAGCTAAGATGTAGCAGATGTGATTGAGCATTTAAGAGTTGGAGGGTTAGGTAGCTTAGAGGACTGGGGAGTGGAACATGGCCATCATCAGAGCTCAGAGGGTTGAGTAGAGGAGTATAGACTTTATGGCTACTATCAGTGGGCCTACTGTAGATCTAGCACAAGCTCTATATTAAGCCAGGTTGGAGACAGGCTATTATAGGTCCTTATACGAGGGTGTGGTGCTAGCGGATCAGAGAGCACCTAGTTTTCAGAGCAGGAGTGCGAGCAGGTCTCACTCTCACCAATCACATAGCAGTGTGAGGGTTTCTCAGTCACAGAGAGGGGCTTCACTGTATGACAGACCATCTGATTCCAGAACTGAGTTAGAGCATAGGGGTCCTCCTACAAGGCCAACACCTTCTGGAGGCCATGATAGCACTCACTAGGCCATTTTGATAGACATGATGTATATTTTTGATTGGGCCCGTGAGCTCTAGTTTTTTATTGAGCCTGTGAGCTCCATTTTTGTCACATGGATTTGGATTTGTATTGTGACACTTTTTTAATAATATATATATGAGACGACTTACTACGATGATGATCTCTTAATTTCTATATGCATGTGATGCGATGGATGTATGTGATATGCTCTTTTTATGTTATGGTTCCATGTTTATGCTTTATGATTTATGATTCATGACGAGATGATGCAGTCCTATTTATCATGCATTTTATGTGTTGATGTTTATGATGTGATGTATGATGTGACTCATGGATGCACATGTTGAGATGATACTAGATTTTATGAGATGGTGTTTTTATTTCTATGTGATGCCTATATGCGTACTATGTGGATGTAGATATGTATGTGTTAGATGTTTTTATGATAGATGTAGATTGTATGCGGATGATGACTCTATATGTTATAATGCAGTTATTAATGATCTAATATGATGATGATGATATTAGCGATGGTTGTGTTATTATGCTTATGATGGAATTTATATGATGGACAATCATGTGTCTGCGTGCAGGCTTATGCGATCTAATGCACTTTTTTGGTGTGTCGCAGTAGGATGAAAGATGATTAGAAGAAATGGAGATGGGGAATGCGCGAAGGATGAAGATTTGGCTAGAATGATGGATCCAAATTTTGCCTTGATAGATTTTTGAGCTTCTTACTTGCAATTGTTGCTTACCATCAAAGAGTTTATTATGTCAAAGGACAACAAACACCACAGCATATCAAAGGGCAAGGCATAAAGTGTGGTCCCTTCTGAAGCAGGCACAAGACAGACAAGGAGTGCCCGACTCAGACTAAGTAACTATGGTACCTTGTTAGAACATGTGATGAGATAACCTTGAGGTATGCAAGTCCTGATGCAAGGAAGCATTTATTCTTTCCAATGCATAGGATGTCTTTGATTCACACCCAATGGAATCCCCAGTCACACGCAAGGAACCTAGTTTCCCTAGTCACACGCAAGGAACCTAGTTTCCCTAGTCACACGCAAGGAACCTAGTTGCCCCAGTCATTTTTCCAAGACAAACCGCAAAGAAAAATCAAATAAAAAGGTCCTGCTTTATCCTCGCTTCTCTTCATCACTTAGGGACTGCCTTGAGAAGCATAAGAATGAGACCAAAAAACAATCCAGCAAAAGATAGGACATACTAGACCAAGAGTCAACAACCATTTGGATCTTTTGCTGAGTGTGTGTGTTTTTGTCTGATTGATTATGATAGGTTGAATAATGTCTGGTTTCAAGATAGGAAGCATGTCATATAAGACGTTGAGTCTGGTTTTGGCAAAGCGACCACCTGTATAAGGCAAGTGATAGGATTGTGACATCTCATATAAGACATGTGGTCTAGTTTCAAGAATGCCGCAAGTTGTGAAATGGTTGGCATGTGGTGGTTGATGATGTCTGAAAGATGAAACACATCATCTAAGGCATAAAGCCTAGTTTCAACTATGCCCCATGTTGTTGTAAAACATGCGGTAGTTGATGAAGACTGCTAATAGTGATGTGTGATCATCACTATGTGAATGGTTAGGAATGATAACTTGGCTGATTTGATAAGCTGTCTTGTTGATATTTGGGGTTCTTTTTCTTGTGAAAGATTTTTTGGTTTGATCAAAGTGTCCATCTCACCAAAAGATGACTTATTATGATAGTTGACTCGACGGGCCCTGAGGGACTACCTAATGTCTCGGTGGCTCATTAGAGATGGCCTTGCCTATGTGACAACATAGAGACAATGTAGTTCAACTGGGTGGACTCTATGTGACCTAAGACCTAAGGGTGGGATGCCTCAAGGGCTCATCAGAGATGGCCTTGCCTATGTGAAAGCTCCGAGGTGATGTAGTTCGACAAAGTAGTTTTTGACATGGTTTATTGCTTGGGATTTTTGGTTGGTTATTTGATTTTTTGTGATTTTTTGACATGTTTCTGATGTTTTTTGGATTTTGGGGAATATTTGATGTTTTGGGATTTTGAAAATATTCAATGATGTTTTTGGATGTTTGAAAATATTTGGATTTTTGAGAATATTTGATGTTTTTGGCTTTTTTGAAAATATTTGATGTTTTTGGATTTTTGAGAATATTTGATGTTTTTGGATTTTTGAGAATATGTGAATGTTTTTGAATTTTTGGGATATTTGAATGTTTTTGGATTTTTTACACTTATACGAAAGGTGTCCTCCAATACCAATTTTTAGGATCAGGAATCACCCCCAGTCAGGTATAGAACACAATCATGACCGAGACGCAATGGGATGGGATGATGAAGTGCTTTAGGAAAGGCGGGAAGATGCTAAATGTCAACTTATTTCTAGGCCATGAAAAGGATGATGTGGTTTATTATGGATTTTGACGAGAATTATGGTGTGGATTAGGTAGGATTTATTGCGGAAAATAGAAGACAAGATAGAGTGATGGTAGACAATGGAGCCAATATTGACTACACATGGCGCATGTTTGCCAGGTTTTCACCATGGTACTTATCCAAAGTGCCACCAAAGTGGTTTTCACTTTTGGATGAATTATTTCTCTTTACTATTTAAAAAAAAAAATTCTTTATTTTTTTGTATTTTTGTACTTTTTAACTTTTTTGATTTTCTGAATTAGGTATAATATCTATGAAGGTGCATGTTGTTGATTGGCTCTGGTAGCAGTTCACCTTTAGGGGTAGCAAGTTGATATGCTCCGGATCCATATGCAGTTGTGATGATATAGGGACCCAACCAGTTTGGTTCAAACTTTCCAGGCTTCTCCCATTCCATTTGATTCTTGGGGTTCTCTTTCAGGACCAAGTCTCCAATATTGAATTGTTGAACTCTAACCTTCTTGTTGTAACTATTCTGGAGGCAGTTTTGATATGCTTGTAAGTGTACCAGGGCATTCTGCCTTCTTTTATCTAGTAGCCCGAGCTCTACCCTATAGTCTTGGTCATCCACAAATTGCTTTAGTGATACTCTCAGGGACGGTAACTCAACCTCGATGGGAAGGATGGCTTCAGAACCATAGACAAGTGAGTATGGTGTGCCTCTAGTAGGAATGTAGATGCTGGTGCGGTAGGCTCACAAGGTGGGATTGAGTTGAATATGCCAGTCACAACCAATGTCATTGACAGTCTTCTTGAGGATTTTTATAATGGTTTTATTTGACACCTCGACTTGACCGTTACCTTGGGGGTAGTATGGAGTGGCGAAATGGTGTTGGATGTGGCATCTTTCACTTAGTTCACAGACGTCCTAATTTTTGAAAGGGCAACCATTATTCGTGACAATAGATTGAGGCACACCATACCGACATATGATGCAGTTGAGGATGAATTTAGCAATTTGTTTACCAGTAATGTATGTCATGGGAATGGCCTCAATCCACTTTGTGAAATACTCAGTGGCGGTGATGATGAACTTGTGGCCATTAGTGGAGGTGGGATGGATTTTGCCCATGAGGTCGAGTCCCCATTAAGAGAATGGCCATGGTGATGTCAGTGGTTGCAAGTTCTAAGCTGGTGCATGCACAAGATCTTTATGTATATGACATTGTGTGCATTTTTTGGTGAAGTGATAGGCGTCCTCCATGGTGGCCCAATAGTATCCAACTCTTATGATCTTTTTAGCCAGAGTAGGACCACTAGAGTGAGCTCCGCATATACCTTTGCATACTTCACGTAGGGTTGTTTGTGCTTCCTCAGTGTCGAGACATTGTAGGAGGGTACTATCAAATCCGCAGCGGTAGAGGGTGTCACCGATGATGACATATTTGGTAGATTAGCATATGAAGGATATACGTTGATTGGAGGATAGGTTAGGTGGGAGGATTCGGTCATGTAGGTATGTATAGATGTCATGATACCAGGGAGACGTGGGACCAACAATTTTGCACACTAGCTCAGATTCAGGGACATTGAAGGCGAGGACCAACAGTTGTTCCAACAAGAATTCAAACTGAGGCACCTTCTTCAGGATATCCAAGAGAGACCCTATTGTAGTCATTGCATCAGCTGCTCTGTTCTAAACCCTAGGAATTTGATCAAAGACCACTATGTCGAAATATAGCCTAAAACTATCAACCATTCTCTTATATGGCATGAGTTTTTCATCTTTTGTGTGATATTCATTGTTGACTTGTTTGATGACGAGTTGTGAATCATTGAAGACTTGTAATGTCTTGATTTTCCAGTTGATATCCATTCGTCATCCTGTGAGCAATGCTTCATATTCAACAATATTATTTGTACAAGGAAAGGCTATCCAAAATGCTTTAGGAATGGCATCTCCTTGAGGAGTAATGAACACAATGCCCGCGCCTAAGCCATGATATGTGCAGGAACCATCAAAGAATAATGTCCATGTTTTGGGAGCTTCTATGGCAAAGATTGTTTCATCTAGAAAATCTATGACCAAAGGATGATTCGCTATTATAGGTGCCTCTTCTAATTGGTCTGTAATCACCTATCCCTTTATTGCTTTTCAGTCAACATACTCTATCAAATTTGCTCAATACCATAACCCATTTAGCCAATCGTCCTGTCAAGGCTGCCTTGTTGAGTAAGTACTTCAGGGGGTCAATCTTTGTGACTAGTTTAGTCTGATGATTCAACATATAATATCGCATCTTTTGGGTGGCAAAAACCATGGCAAGGCAAGCACGCTCAATAGGACTACAGTTGAGTTCATATCCCACTAATGTCCTGCTGATATAATAGATTGCCCATTCTTTTCCTTCATCATTTTGTGCTAAAAGTGCCCCAGTGCTAAAGACGTTGTTGATATGTACAATAGAAGGGGCTTTCCTAGTATTGGAGGCATGAGAACCGGTGGTGATAGCAAATAATCTTTGATCTTTTGAAAGTCTTCTTGGCAATGTTCAGTCCATACAAATGGTACCCCTTTGCAGAGTAAGTGTTGGAACGGGTGGCATTTGTCAGTGAGTTGCGCAATGAACCTCCTGATTGATTGTAATTTGCCTTGTAGACTGTGTAGCTATTTAAGACTTGTTGGTGGAGGCATATCCATGATGGCTTTCACTTTAGCGAGATCAACCTCTATGCCTCGGTGAGAAACAATATAGCCTAGCAGTTTGCCTAATGTGACCCCGAACACACATTTCTTAGGGTTTAATCTAACTTTGTACTCTTCCATCCATTTGAAGATCTTATCCAACACATCTAGATGAGTGCTTCTTGTAACTGATTTGGCCAGTAAGTCGTCGACATAATCTTCCATACATGTGTGCATATAGTCGTGAAAGATGGTTTTCATTGCTCTCTGGAACATAGCTCCCGCATTTTTGAAGCCAAAGGGCATGACAATCCAACAATATGTTCCCCATGGACATGTGAAAGCAGTTTTGTGTTGGTCTTCCAGAGCTATCAGTATTTGATTATATCCTGAGAAACTGTCCATTAGTGAGAGCATTTCAAATCCAACGGTTAGGTCGACTATAATGTCTATATTTGCCAATAGAAAATCATCTTCTGACATGCCTTGTTCAGGTCCCAGAAGTCTTCATAGAAATTGATCTGGCCATTAGGTTTTGTGACTGGTACGAGGTTTGATACCCACTCTAGATAATCTATTGGTCTGATGAAACACACATCAAGTAGTTTTTCAATTCCACCTTTACTAAGAGTGTGATTTGTGGATGTATTTTTCTTAATTTTTGCTTGACCGGTTTGGCATTTGGAAGCAGTGGTAAGTGATGTAAGACAAATTGTGGATCAAGTGCAGGCATATTGGCATAAGACCAAGCAAAATTGACTTGCTGTGCCGAGAAGAAATCTTTGAATTTGGGCTTCTCTTGTTCTGTTAATGATTCAACAAAATGAATGATCTTGGGTTTTTCTTTTGTACTGAGGTTAGTTTCAACTAATTTTTCAATCAACAGTGGTGATCTCTCTTGCGTGATAGGTAGCATTTCTGACCCCTTGGGCACCTCAGGGAGGTTTTCACCCTTGGATATGTCCTTTATTTTTACTTTTTCACGATCAAGAGGTGCCTTTCAATTTTTACCTAGAGATCTTTTTTCTTTATCTTTTTCACTTTTGCGACTAGAGGGTGGAGTGGATTCTCCAAAGTAAGTAGTATCGTCGAGATCCATGATGTATCCAACTTTAAGATCCCCATGAGGTATTCCTTCATGAAGTCCCATGAACTCGACAATAGCTTCGCCGTTCTCAAACAAATCCAAGCTAGGTGATTCCAGTCTATGAGTTCGAGGTGGACTAATGGCAAACCATCATCAATGTTCATGTAGCTTATGGTTATGGGAGTCAAGGTGCAAATGGAAGTATTTTTAGGATCCTAGAAGATGCTGATCCAGGCTTCACCATTGGGTAGGTGAAGTTGGGAAGATGTGGGCTCAGGTTTGGGAGGGTCCCTTGATGTCTCTATGTCCTTGGAAGTACTTGCATCCCTACTCAAAAGTAACTTAGTACTAGGAGTATTTTCTCTTCATTATGTATACCCTAGCCCCTTGTTACGAGGTTGCATGGTTGTTTGAATGGGTTTTGTTCTCTGATTTTTGTTAGGCCCAAGTCCACTATGCCCATCATATCCTTGCTATTTTACAAATTTGTAGCCTTTTCCATATCGTCCACGGGCAGTTGTACATGCTTGACCTCTGCTTCCTCCTTGTAGAGCCACTTAGAGACATCATTGTCTACATCCTCTTTGCTTAGTTCTCTCCATTTTGTGAAATTGGTGGGGGTGGCAGAAATAGTCTCCTTAGGTTTGATTGGGCCAGGTTTGTCGTGAGACCTAGGTGATGTTGGGATCTTGCCAATGTAGTATGAGCCTTCTATCTTATATTCTCCACATCCTTTATCTTGGATTTTAACTTTAGGGTTAAGTGGCAGAATGAAGGTGGTGGTGGATTTTGATAATGTGGATGGGTCGACATAATGCGATGAGGTGGACAATGAAATTCCCCTATTTATAGGTACTTGATGCTATGGAACTTCTCTTAGGTGGCTGCAATATTGAAAGGCATCAAGATCACTGGGTATGGTGATTTCTGTGCCATTGTAAGGGAATTTAATGCACTGGTGGTAAGTGGATGGCACCACCTTCATGGCATGGATCCATGGTCGACCGAGGATGAGATTGCAGGGAAGTTCAACATCCAAGACGTGAAATGCAGTATTGAGAGTGGTAGGCCCAACTCTTACGGGAAGTGAGATCACTCCCTTGGAGGAACATTCAGCATCATCGTAAGCCTTGATGATAATTCTTTTGGTGGGGTCCACACATTCTTTCAAGTATCCCACTATCATCACTAAGTTTAAAGGACATATATTTAACCTGACTCCACCGTCTACCAAGACCCATCTAATCTTGTGCTTGTTAATGAAGACCTCTAGGTGTAATGGGTCGGTGTGATTGGGTTGATGTGAGGGTACATCACGTTCAATGAAAGTGACATGGTTGGAGGTAGCTAAATGTCCCACCATGGCCTGGAATTGATTGACATTTAGGTTCGTGGGGATAGAAGATTCCAACAAGGCTTTGCCTAGAATGGCCTTATGCTTTGAGGATAGGCGAAGTAGTTCAAAAATGGATATTTGCACCAGAGTCTTTTTCAAATGGTGCAAGAGATTATATTGGGTCTTTGGTTGTGAATTAGGTGGATTGGATGAATTGGATGGTGCGCCTTGTAGTCTTACCTCGGCCCTACGAGTGGTAACAACACACTCAGGATGGGACTTGATGGTGATCATGGAGATGTTATCATCAAATGCACAGATACTGTTAACGGTGTAGTCATAGGTGGTGTTGCTGTAATTGACACGGTCATGTGGCTTGGTTCCTGAGGTGGAGGATTTTCCTGATCCGTGAATTTGTAAAGGGTCTTGAAAGATAGTGTGATCAATATTAGAGGAACATTGTGGATTATCTACAACGACATCCCCTTGGTCGATAAAGTCTTGTATGATGTTCTTCATCTTGTAACCATTGGATGTTTTGTGACCCTTGATTCGGTGATAGTCACAAAAGTTGTTATTCCATGAAGGAGGTTTAAAAGCTGGGTTGTATGGTTTGACCTTTGGTAGTTGGATGAGGTTGGATTGTAATAACTTCTTTAGGATTGCTTCAATAGGCTCTGTTAGGGGTGTAAAGTTTTGCCAAGGATTATTATTCTTTGGAGGCGGTCTTCTTTGGTTGTTTTGGATTGCATTAGCCGTTTGTTGTTGTGGTTGTGGTTGTTGTTGAACAGATAGTTGATTATTTTGCACCAGGGTGCTTTAAGTGTGAGAATGGGGCCGGTCCTATTGATTGCCTTTGCATCAATGACCCCATCATTGGTGACATTCTTATTTAGAGACCAAAATTTGTTCTTGTCATAAGACGGGTTTTGAGTGTTTTGGTTCTTGTTGGAAATTTTGATTGTACCCTTGGCTATGATGGCTTTCTCAATGCATGTTCCCTTTTCAACAACTTCTCCAAAGGAGGTGTAACAATGGATTTGCAGTTGGTGATGAGTCAAATATATGACTCATTTATTTCATGCTATTTCTTGTTCTAAAAGACTTTGACAAAACATTATGGCATATATTTACATATTATTATAATTATGTTTGTCTTTTGGATATTTTATGCACATGTTTGGCTTTAATTTCCTTTGATGAAATCTCTTAACTTATTTACTTTAATACTTTCAAAATACACATCTTATGAATTGTGGTACAAGTGTTTTGTTGTTTGCATGAGGGTTACGATAGCAGGATTTCCAATGGTCTCTGGATCCCTCCGGAGCCCCTTCTTTTTGCGAAGAAATTGAACTCCAGACGGCTCCAGATGTAGTTACCCTCCAATAGAGTCATCCTCCCCTCGAGTTGATGACTGTTACCGGTCAATCCAAGGGCTACCCAAAAGGTCCATCAATGCAAACATGACCCACGCCCCAGTTAAAGTAGTTGTATAGTCTAAACCTCCACGTCACTCCATTTCAGTGGCTAACCAAAGTAGTTGCTAAATTGATGTCAGTTATAACTGAAGTCATTGCCACCAAACGCCACACCATTTCAAGGAATCACTCAGTTCACCAACAGCCAAGTTGATGCAAATCCTTGATCTTTAGTAAACCATAAAGGAATCATCAATGTAATAAAGTAGCAACTGGTTTCAAGTCCAGTTCACTGTAGTTAGAATTGTTGTTAGGCATTTTCTTCCAATAAAGCTCAAATGTATAAATAGGAGCAGAGGATCTGTCTAAGTTCCAGTTTTCTTAGATAAGTTGTTCACTAGATTGTGTTTTCAGCAGGAGGAAAAATCCTTGTTTTTAGACATGTACTTTCGTCCATCCTTTGGACTATGATTGAATGCAAATGAAGGGGGAATTCTTCTGAAAGATTTAGTTGAGCAAAGAGGATCATCTCCAACTGGGAAAGTAGGGCCCGCTTCGCCGTTTTGGAGGAGATCTCTTAGTATTTTTATGTTTATTCAATTTTTTTGTGTCTTCTGTTCAGTTCGCTTTGTGTTTATGTTCATGTGATGTGAGTTTCACTTTCTGTGTGATTGTTAGTCAAGTTGTTCCTTGCAGGATTGTTTTATGAGTTTTAAAATAGATTTATTACTCAACAACACTGTAATATTTAGAGTATTTCACTGTTGTAGCTTATCAAGTAAAAATAGTATGTCCTTATTTACTTTTCCAGCAAGTGTGGTTATTTTCTAGCAAAGTAGAATAGTTTGCTTCATTGCAAGTGTGTTTATTTTTCAGCAAAATAGATTAGTTTCCTTCTCTGCAAGTGTGTTTATTTCTAGCAAGGTGTGTTTATTTTTTAGCAAATTAGAATAGTTTCTTTCATTGCAAGTGTGTTTACTTTCCCACAAATAGATAGATTTCCATTTCTATACGATCTTCCACTTTCACTAGACCAACGAACCAAGTTCCATCCATGAACCATTCACCAAATCCCCCCATATCAAAGTCTTATCGCAGATCGCTCCAGACACCTCTAGATTGATAAAATTAAATGATGATGCATTAACAAACCTACTCTAACCCTCATCAGTTGGTGCATGAGTTCTTTGTTAAGGTTCTCCACAAAAATTGGCACTAATTGGTTCTCAGGAATATGACATGGACATTTGCTAGCTAGGCTTCTCCACCTTTGGAAGAAGGAGATGAATGTTTCCCCATCTTCTTGTCTAGTATGGCATAAGGTGGCGACATTCACATATGTCTTGATGTTATAAGAGAAATGAGATATGAATTTGTCCACGAGATCAGTCCATGTCCTTATTCTCGTGGGAAGGTGCGCGAACCACTCAAGGTGCTTGACCTATGAGGCTCCTTGGGAATAATCTCATCAAATATGTGTGCTCATATGCAATCTCAAGACATGCCGTGTGAAATTCTTGACATGCTCTATGGGACTCCCTTTTCCCCTATACTTGTTGAAGTTAGGCACATTGTAGTTTGGTGGAAAAGGTGGCATGTAAATGCTTTTGTCGAAAGGATGACATAATTCTTCCATGGAATATGCCTTCTTTGTGGTGGAGACTTGCATGTTTGAGAAGCATTGTTCTAGTGTCTGCATCTTATGTGTCAAGGCTTCAAAGGAGGTCAATAATGTGTCCATGGCATTTGTGAGTGTGTTTGGATACGGGTTACCCATGTTTAGTGCCAACGTGTTTTGGGATCCCAAATTTGTAACAAGTGGGTTGGTATGTGTGTTGAAAGGGATGTGTGATGAAGAAGCATTTAGGTTTTGGTAGTTGGGTATGTACATGGTATTTGGATTAATGTATTGGAAGTGGGATGAAGCACTTGTAGCATTTTGGTTTTGGATGTAGTTGGGATTTGTTTGGAAGAGGATGTTTTGGTCCACTTGTTGTTGTAAGGGATTCGAATGGGTGTTTTGATGTGATGCACTAGCATTTTGATTGACGTTTAGGTGAGACACATGTTGATGATTTTGGGCAATATTTTGATGTCTCAAGGTGTGATTTTGAGTGGCACTAATGTTCGTGTAAGTTTTGGGTATGGTATTGTTATTTTGATAATTTGGGTCTACATATTGATGACTCAAAACATTGCCTTGTGTAGTCCCAAAATTCATGTTCACATTTGGTATGGTGTTATTGTTTTGACCAAGGGGGTCCATGTTTTGATTGCCTAAGTTGGTATTTGTTTGAGGCCCAAGGTTCATGTTTGCATTTGATGTGGTATGGACCCCATGTCTATGTGACCGCGAAGTCACTATGTGTATCCTTCACGTTCTTTTGTTTTGATTCATGTTCATCGAAGCAAAGGGGTTGGCAAAATTTAGTGGTTGTGACATGGCGTTTGCGTTGTTAGTGTCATATGTAGGGATTGTATGGGAGATTTTGGAATCTTCTGATGTTTCCCCCATAGGAATAGTGGCATGCTCTTATGTCAGATTCATGTAGCTAGTGGATCGTGTTTCTTGACCTTGGCCTTGTGCGATGTTATTTGGTGATGATCCCATAATTGCATTGACATCTACCCGTACGGGAAGTTTAGTACTAGTTTTTAAGAGACACATGAGGTAGGTTTGAGCATTAGTAGCTATCATTTCATCTATGATGTGCAACATTCTAGGATCTTGCGAGGCTTCCTCAATTTCTTGTTGAGTAATCCCTTGATTATTTTCTTGCAAAAGGAGATTCTCAAAGGGATTTGGCATGTTGGAGTGAGGTTCGTGTTGCCCGTTAGATGAGGTTCCAAATCGCATTGTGTTTGTGAGATGATCTAAGGATTCTTCCTTTCTCTTCTTTTGCAATAGTGTCTCAAACATATAAGACTCACTAGTTGGTGAAAATGGGTACATCCTAAGGATGGAAATGCAAAGTATCTATGCTATATTTTTGGTGTTTTCTTAGAGATATAGAAATGCAACTAAGGGTGGAAATGTACCTATGGAAATGGGAATGACTTAATGGGGGTATGTTATGTCGATGCTTTGAGATGCAACTAAGGTAATGAGACCAAGACTATGGTAGAGGCTAATGCATATTAGTCTTCAAAAGTTTAGCTCCAAGAGTCTACTAATGACCTTATCAAAGTATTGGTTGGATTTATCAAGACCTTGAAGTGTTGATGTAGAAGAAATCATTGATTAAGGTGAGTGCGTGAGCTAAGACTCCCTTGGAAAGGTGGACTTTAACTAGACTTGTGAGTATTAAGTCCAAAATATGATTGATTTGGAAAAGATATCATGGTCTCTTGATCCAAGTTTGTATTGGAATTAGGCCGGACAATTGAGAGGGGGGGTGAATCAGTTGTCCCAGAATTTTAACCTTTTCTACTTTTAATCTTCTTTCACAACTTACAAACAGATTAATGATGTAAACATTAAAGCATGAATCAATAACACATAAGCAGAAACACAATTAACACACTTGACACAAAGATTTTTAACGTGGAAACCCGGTTAAGGGAAAACCATGGTGGGGGTTAACCCACAAGATTCGTACCCTGTTAAAAGTACTTGAAAGAAATGTGAAGGCACTTGCCTTTGGGCACATTGCCTAGAGCTCACTACTCAAAGAGGCTCATTGCCTACAGGAGTCTCACTGCCTACAATATTTTATGTTTAACATAGGAAGAATGAACTGAGAAATAACATCTTCTTCATGCCTGGTTTAGTCCCATTGAAGCACATAATTCTTTTGCTCTACTTTCACACTCTACTCTACTCTACCACATCTTCACTCACATTACCACCTTTGACAGCCTCACTTTGCTTATTTATATATAACATTGACTTTGGAATGATCATCAAAGTCGGCATTACAAACATCTTATTACAATTGTTCTTCAAGGTCGGCCTAACAAACTATTACAATTACAAGACTTGATTTGATACAAAGTATTACATGTGAATCCTTATAGTGTCAGCCAAACATTTTCTGGAACTTAAATCTTCTTTGATCAACACGCTACTCTCCAGAGAATTGCTCTTAGATCATCCGCAACACGCTTGAAACATCTAGTCCGCCAAGACTAGGAAGAATAGCAACACCAAGGAAGAAATCTTCAACAACAAGCTCTATCTTCAATGTGGACCTCCAACATAATAGGCACATGATCCAGAGGCCTCCACAAACACATTGAATTCAACAATAACATCCACACTATTCCAAATCATCATAATCACTTGCATATTCATCTGGTACTTCAAGAACACTATCTGCCATGACTATCACACTAGAAAGATTGCTTGCGGACCTCCAAACCATGAACCACATGAGTTGAGGATACACACTGACTTCCCAAACATGCCTCTAGATCTACAGATCATAAGTTTTCATTGCGGAGCAATCCGGACCAATTTCCTGTCACTTCTGTCTCTTCTGAACACTGCAAAACTTGGTTCTACTCAGATGGCCATATCTTCTTCAAATATTCATGTGGACCTCTCAAATCTTAAATGGAGCTACTTCACACAATCCTCTACATAGCCATATGTTCCACGTACTTTAATCTTTATTCCTCTGGAAATGCGGAGCTATCTACTTCACTGATCTGCACTGTTTCCTCAGTTTCTAACAAAGAGATGTTGACATCAATGACAACACATCATAGGCACGTATTTGCAACAATCTCCCCCTTTGTCTTTGATGGCAACATATGATGTGAAAAACTGATTCAACCATCAAGACAAGGATTTCTCCTCCTTTCTCTTATCACTTCTGCAACCACTTTCTTCATTGCTCCCCCTTTCATCAGCAACTAGTTTTTCACATGACTTCTCTCCCCTTTGACATCAATGGCAAAGGGCACATATTTGTAATCTTTTCTCCCCCTTTTTATTTCAGACTGATCTCCAAAATTTGCATACTGACTACTCCTCTTGAGTTGTATCTCATCAATCCACATCACAAGATATGACTATGAATTCCTCCGGACTGATGCACACTAGCATGCATCTTAGTTCTGAATAGGAGGGGTAATAACCCCTAGCTTCCCTTTGAGATACTCAAAAGTATCCTTAGGCAGAGGCTTGGTGAATATATCTGCAATCTAATCTTTTGAAGAAACAAACTCCATTTTGACTTCATTCTCACTTACCTTCTCTCTCAAGAAGTGAAACTTGATGGATATGTGCTTTGTCTTTAAATGCAACACCTGATTCTTTGAGATTTTTATTGCACTTGAATTATCACAGAAGATTGTAACAGGCTCTTCAAACACAATTATGATATCCTTCAACATTTGCTTCATCCACAAGACTTGAGTACAATTGCTTGCTGCTGCTATATACTCTACCTCTGCAGTAGATAGAGATATTGCCTCTTGCTTTTTGCTCAACCAAGAAACTAATCTCCTTCCTAAGAAAAATGCACCACCACTAGTACTTTTCATATCATCCACATCTCTTGCCCAATCAACATCTGTATATGCATGAAGAGTGAAGTCATTATCCTTTGGATACCATAAGCCATAATTAGATGTTGCCTTTAGATATCTAAAAATTCTTTTGACTGCTACAACATGGGATTCCCTAAGATCAACTTGAAATCCAACAACAAGTCCAACTGCATTCATAATGTTAGGTCTGGTCTGAGTCAAATAAAGTAGTCCTCTAATCATTGATCTATACCTTTTTTGATCTGCCTTAGGTGAATCATCATATTTACTCAGCTTGCATCCAGTTACCGTAGGAGTACTTACTAGTTTTGAGTCTTCCATTCCAAACTTTTTCAACAATTCTCTCACATACTTAGACTGAGATATGAAGATACCTTTATCTGACTGAGTGATTTGCAGACCTAAGAAGAAATTTATTTCACCAAACATGGACATCTCAAATTCACTTTGCATATGATCAGCAAATTTCTTACACATGCTTCCATTTCCACCAAAAATGATATCATCAACAAATACTTGAACAATTAAGATGTGCTCATGATCAATCTTGAAATAAAGATTATTGTCAGTTGTGCCTTTGCTAAATCCTAGCTTTAGTAGATACTTATCCAATCTTGCATACCAGGATCTTGGGGCTTATTTAAGTCCATACAAGGCTTTCCTCAATCTATAGACCATATCTTCTTGATCAAACAACTGGAATCCTTCTAGTTGCTCAATGTAGACTTCTTCGTCTAACTCTCCATTTAGGAATGCTGACTTGACATCCATCTGGTAAACTTTGAAATCTTTGAAAGCATCAAATGCAAGAAATAATCTGACTGCTTCAATTCTTACCACCGGAGCAAATGTTTCTTCAAAATCAATTCCCTCTACTTGAGAATATTCTTTGCATACCAATCTTGCTTTGTTTCTCACAACTTCACCATCTTCATTCAGTTTATTTTAGAAGACCCATTTGGTTTCAATTATATTTTTGTTTTCAGGTCTAGGAACAAGATCCCAAGTATGTTTCTTTTCAATTTGCATTAATTCTTCTTCCCTTGCTTTTACCCAATTATCATCATTACAAGCTTCATTCACTATTTTTGGTTCAATCTTTGAAATCAAACAATACTCCACTTGATTTTTACCAATTCTTCTTCTAGTTTGAACACCTTTATTCTTATCTCCTATTATTTGATCTTCAGAATGATTCAACCTTACATACCTGGGGGTTTTGGGAATTTCTTGAATTTCTAATTCTTGAGCTTGTTCCTCAACATTTTCACTAACTTCTTGAGTCACTGGGTTCTCCGGATCAATATGAATCTGAGTCTAGGTTTGAACTTGCTTTCCTTGACTTTGACTTTCATCTTGATCATCTGAATCATATCCACTAGGCCTGGAAGGTCTTTCTTCGCTCTCATCAACCTTGATATTAGCACTTTCAATAATCTTTTTCAATCTCTCGTTGAAGCACCGGTATGCCTTGCTTTGAGTAGAGTAACCTAGAAATATTCCTTCGTCACTTCTTGCATCAAACTTGCCTAAATCCTCATCTCTTTTGATATAGCATTTACTACCAAAAAATCTAAAATATTTCACAGTAGGAGGATGACCAGACCATAGTTCATAAGGTGTCTTACCAGAATTGCCTTTGGTCTGCACCCAGTTAAGAGTGTAGACAACAGTACTCACAACTTCTCTCTAATAGACTTGTGGAACATTTGCTTCCATCATCATGGTCCTAGCAGGTTCTTGAATAGTCTAGTTCTTTCTTTCCACAACTCCATTCTGCTGAGGAGTCCTAGGAGTAGATAACTGTCTTTTTATTCCATGCTTTTCACAGAATGTATCAAACTCACTGGAGGTAAACTATCCACCTCTGTCAGATCTTAAACACTTTATCTTCACACCAATCTCATTCTCTACCATAACCTTGAACACCTTGAATTTGTCAAGAGCTTCTGATTTTTCTTTTAAGAAAGTTACCCACATCATCTAGGAGTAATCATCAATCAACAACATAAAATATATGTCTTCTTGCACACTTCTAATTCTAGCAGGACCACATAGATCAGTATGCACAAGTTCCAATAGTCCACTTGAAAATTGTTCTTTACTCTTGTATGAAGTTCTATTCTATTTACCCAATTAACATTCTCTACACATGCTATCAGTAGGTTTCACAAGTTTTGGAAGATCTCTCACAACTTGAGTAGAACTTATCTTGACAATATTATCAAAATTCACATGACACATTCTTCTATGCCATAACCAACTCTGATCAATCTGAGCAATCAAACAAATTTTACCAGTACCACTTAAATGAAAGATGTTACCTTTAGTTTGTGTACCTGATACAATCACAGTTCCAGAGCTTGCTAAGATTTTGCATTTTCCATCCTTGAATCAGAGATCATACCCTTTGTCAACCAACTGTCCAACACTGAGGAGATTATGCTTCAATCCTTCTACATACAAAACATCATTAGTGTTATTCTTACCATCAAAAGAGATGGATCTTCTGCCACATATTCTACCAGTTGAATTGTCTCCAAACTTCACAATTCCACCTTCATATTTTTCCAAACTTATAAACTTATTTTTATCACCAGTCATATGATGAGAACATCCACTATCAATCACCCATTCATCCTTTTCTTCAATTTGAGCAGCTAAGGCACTTTCCACATTCACATAGCTAGTAGATTCAATAGACACCAGATCTTCTTCCTTGATGGCAATGAACACCCATTCATTTCCTGAGTTACTTCCCATATCAGATCCATCATCTGTGACTCCTTCTTCATCAACTTCTTGGACATAGTAACATTTCTTCTGAGCCCTTGATCTGTTAGGGTTTCGCTTTGAAACCCTCTTCGGACACCTTGAGCCAAAATGACCAATCTTATTACAAGCAAAACATTTTAAAGGCAACTTTCCTTCATACTTACTGGATCCTCTTGGCAATGAGGGCTTCAAGTTCTACAGCCTTAGTTTCATCATCTTTAAGATCCTTCCTCACAAATCTATTTGATCTTCCCAAAGAGCTTTCACCCAGATCATATCTTTGTTTTCCATAAACACTGGCCTTAAATGTAGATTCAGACTTAGAAAGAGAATCACCAAACTCACTCATTTCAAATGCTGAAAGCTTACCAACCAACTAATCCCTTGTAACAGTTGTCACAGTCCTGATCTCTTCAATGGCAACAACTTTATGCTTGTATGCAGCAGGTAAGGATCTGAGAACTTTGGCAACAATCTCTGATTCTTCCAATATTCCACCAGCACTCCTAATACCGGTCACAAGTTCATTCACTTTCTGCATGTAGGAAGTAATATTTTCATCTTCACTCATCATCAATCTTTCATATTTACCCTTCAGGCTCTGTAGCTTGGCACATTTGACATATTTATCACCTTCATACAGAGTTTCCAACTTTTTCTAGATTTCATGAGCAGTTTTCAATTCCAGGACATTTGTCATTTCTGTATCAGTCAAGGTACTCAACAATGCTTCTTTAGATTGAATATTGTATTCATCTTCCTTGAGTTCGTCTAGAGTTGTAGGGCTATTCTTCAGAATCTTATACTCATCCTTGGTTATCAACCAAAAGGCATCACCCATACATTGCAAATGACACTGCATGTGCACCTTCCAAAGGGAGTAATTTGTTCCATCAAATCTCAAACTTTCCTTCTTGTAAGTCGACATCTTGGATCTCCTCAAGCAGTCAAGCTTCTTTTAGAGGAACTGACTCTGATACCAATTGTTGGAATTAGGCCAGACAACTAAGACGGGGGGTGAATCAGTTGTCCCAGAATTTTAACCTTTTCTGCTTTTAATCTTCTTTCACAACTTACAAATAGATCAATGATGTAAACATTAAAGCATGAATCAACAACACATGAGCAGAAACACAATTAACACACTTGACACAAAGATTTTTAACGTGGAAACCTAGTTAAGGGAAAACCACAGTGGGGGTTAACCCACAAGATTCGTACCCTGTTAAAAGTACTTGAAAGAAATGGGAAGGCACTTACCTTTGGGCACACTGCTCAAAGAGGCTCACTGCCTACAGGAGGCTCACTGCCTACAAGATTTTATGTTTAACACAGGAAGAATGAACTGAGAAATAGCATCTTCTTCATGCCTGGTTCAGTCCCATTGAAGCGCATAACTCTTCTGCTCTGCTTTCACACTCTGCTCTGCTCTACCACATCTCACTCACATTCCCACCTTTGAAGGCCTCACTTTGCTTATTTATATATGACATCGACTTTGGAATGATCATCAAAGTTGGCATTACAAACATCTTATTACGATTGTTCTTCAAGGTCGGCCTAACAAACTATTACAATTACAAGACTTGATTTGATACAAAGTATTACATGCAAATCCTTATAGTGTCGGCCAAATATTTTCTAGAACTTAAATCTTCTTCAATCAACACGCTACTCTCCAGATAATTGCTCTTAGATTATCCGCAACATTCTTGAAACATCCAGTCGGCCAAGACTAGGAAGAATAGCAACACCAAGGAAGAAATCTTCAACAACGAGCTCTATCTTCAATGCGGACCTCCAGCACAGCAGGCACATGATCCAGAGACCTCCACAAGCACATTGAATTCAATAATAACATCCGCACTATTCCAAATCATCATAATCACTTGCATCTTCATCTGGTACCTCAAGAACACTATCTACCATGACTGTCACACTAGAAAGATTGCTTGCGGACCTCCAAACCACGAACCACTTGAGTTGAGAATACACATTGGCTTCCAAAACATGCCTCTAGATCCACAGATCATAAGTTTTCATTGCGGAGCAATCCTGACCAATTTCTTGTCACTTCTGTCTCTTCTGAACACTACAAAACCTAGTTCTACTCAAATAGCCATATCTTCTTCAAATTTTCATCCAGACCTCTCAAATCTTAACTAGAGCTACTTTAGAGAATCCTCTACACAACCATATGGTCTGCGTACTTTGATCTTTATTCCTCTGAAAATGCAGAGTTGTCTACTTTACTGATCTGCACTGTTTCCTTTGTTTCTGACAAAGAGATATGTTGACATCAATGACAACACATCATAGGCACATATTTGCAACAGTTTGTACTTATGATATAGTTAAGCTTCAACAATTTCTCCTTATGTTTCAATCTTAGGAAGACTAATTTTTAGGGACCTCTTTAGATGTCAAGGGTTGAATTCTAATGTTCTAAGGTTGGCTAAATGATTTGGACAATATGGAATGCAATCTAATCCTAAAGGAATGAAGTTAAGAATGCAATGGATGAATAGAACTAGCAGGTCTAAAATGTTTGACATAGTTGCAGTCAGATTTGATAGGGAGAACAGATTTTAAAGGATCCTCTAAGTGTCTCACTATAGGCAGATGCATCACACAGGGGCTCGATTGTGGTTTACAGGTTTGCAAATGCATTTCAGGGAGCTTCAGATGCATTCTACTATTTATCAGATGCATTTTCAGAGGCTACAATGGCAGTCTATTTCTTAGTAGATGTGTTTTAGTGCCCTACGAATGTGTTTCACTGTTTATTGGGAGCCTAAAATTAGTTTTCTACATTTTTTTTTAGAAAACACTTCACACATAGAAGACACTCAACATTCAGTTTAGCTGTGACTCTTGACTTGGTAAGCATATGTGTATGTTCGAGGGCTATCCAACCCAAAATTTCCACGGGCCTTAATCATAATTCAAAAATAATTCACACACATAAGACGATTCCTATCCTAAGGTCATTGGCTAATGGCGCGATGCTCGATCCCACAACTTGGTAACTCCTTCGACGCAAGATAGGGACACCCTAGAGTGGGATGTGTATCCTCTTGTCTTTGAGAGAGAGGATGGCTAGGGGACTCCTAGCCCGGAAGGATGAGCCAATCACCCTTTCCCTAGAAAGCTACGTAGTTAGCTTATGCTAAGCTAAGGATTTCCATCTCATCCCAAGGGAGCCCATATGGTGAGTAACTTCAGGGTGTTTAAGCCTTGCACCGAGAGTGACGCCAATAAATCTCAATCATAAAGGGTGGCTTCTAACTAATTATCTTCTAGTCACAACTCAGGGACTTACCACCTCATGAGCGTCCATGAAGCCACTTAAGGCTTTAACCAATCCTACTAATGGTACTAACAAATACCTCATGTAAACGTGGGTAGGTTGCACTTTTGGATTGGCACTATATGGTGAAGGCTAATGGCAGTTTAGACTTGGCTTTTCCCTTATCTATTTATATAGCAGCCCGAGGGAAATAGTGCTTAGGGTCACCAACGAATTCTCATTGCAGATGTGTCTCAAAGGCAGGCCTTGTCTAAAGGGTTACAAAAGCGACACAAGTAAATGCTTTTAATCTCCAAGTTCATATGAAGATGCAAGGAGAGAGCATACACATATTACTTGGCCACACCAAACAAATTTGATTAACCTTTAGAAATCAAATGTGTGGTGTGATTATGAAAATGTTGAGAAGAGATTTTGATTCCCAAGATCACTTAGAGTGCGAGGGAAGATCACACACTTCTTCAAAACATAAACAAAATCACAAGACAAAGAAGACAATGATACAATTTGTTTATTCTTTTTTATCCCAATGAATGTGAAAGGATGCAATTTGTTGTTCTTTTTAAACTAATGAGTGTGAATATGCACTTTATTGTTCCTTTTAACCCAACGAGTGAAAATATGCAATTTGTTGTTCTTTTTAAACCAACAAGCATTGATATGCAATTTGTTGTTCTTTTTAAACCAATGAGTGAAAGTATGCAATTTGTTGTTCCTTTTAAACCAATGAGTGTGAAAACAAACAGATTGTTGTTCTTTTTAGATCCAAAATTTGAAGTGTTCCTAATCTTACCAAACACACATATGAAATGAAAGAAAACCCTGTAATAAATAGGTTAGTGATTTCAAATAAGATTCTCCTTCAATGGATGCCACAAAGCTGCAGACCAAAAATTAGTACCAAAATAAAACCTCATAATCTATTGTGCAAACAAAAAAACTAGAATGAAGGCAACTTAAGAACTCCCCATTTTTTAGCAGTCAAATGTGGTTCAAATGTCTCTAATGCGTCACAAAAAATACCGATGACGTCGCACAGAGGCATGGATGTGGTTTGCTGTCAGACTAATGCGTCGCACGGGGTCTTAGATGCATCACAAAAGATGGTGATTACGTTTCATGAACTAGTGACTGTGGTGCACAACCCTTGGATGCATCACTCTGTCCCTGCAAATTAAAAACAACAGAAACTACCCAAACAATGGATGAAAATAAACACTTCATTGATGAATTGAGAACCATAGGGTTGTAGAGTTGTTTCCCTGATGCCAGAAAGATGAGAAACCTTTAGGCATACATAAGGCATACTCAAATGATCAAATAAGTTTAAAGCAACCTAAGTAAACCCTTGAACATAAAACCCTAATACTTTGAAAAACCCTAATGAAATAAACAGATGAATAGAGGGTTAGCAAAGCAAATAAAGCATCAGAAAATAGGATGAAACCCTACAAAACCAAATGGGTAAGTCAGATAAAGAAAACAAAGAGATTTTGTCCAATACAGAGCTGAATGTGTCACAAAATCCCTCTAATGCGTTGCACACTCTAGAGGATGCATCATATCGTACTACACATGCATCACCCAGAGTGGCAGATGCATTGCACGGACCTGTAGATGCATCAAACTATTCCTGCAAACCCTAAAATCACAAATTCGTGGAAAGTATAGATGATTCACATCAGGTTCACCAAATGAAGTCAGGGAAAAACATTCAAACACTTGCAAATAGTATCATGCATGCCTTAACAACTCAATGGAGTACTAATAGACTAAGAGCAAACAAATGCAAACACAAGACATGAAACCCTAGACTACAAGTGTCAATCCTCCATTGTTTCTCCAAGATTTTGGGTACTTTACTCTCAGAATTGTAGGTCTGCAAATATAATGAGAAGCTCAAGAGTATGTTAATGGCAAAATCATAGAGATAGTGCTCAAATTATGCAAGTGGGAAGTGAGAAATGAGGCTGAGGGAGTGATTTTATAGAGGAATAGGTTTGAATGAAAGGTTGTGATTGCATGTTTGACTTTTTATGAGATGAAGGGTGTAGATTGATTAGGGTTTCCCAGTCACTAAAGGACAAAAGACAATTTTTAATTTGAAGAAATGATGAGGTGTAGGGTGTTTTTAAATTAAATAAATTGGGTTTATTTATTTAATTTATTTGAGAAGGTGATAATGTGAAGGGATTTAATTAAATAAGTGGGACCTATTTAATTAGGGCAAGACCTATAATTTAAATAAATATTTATTTATTTAAATTAATAGGGCAAAGGGGACATTGGAATAGTGAATAATTAAATAATTAATAAATTATTTAATTGAGAGGAAATTTAGAAGAAAATAACTAAGTAATTAAATAAATAAAATTTATTTAGTTAGAAGCATAAGAGGAGAAATGAATTAATTAAATAATTAAAAATTATTTAATTAATAGTAGAATGTGAAATTGTGATGAATCATGTGTAAAAATGGTGTTCACAGGTTCAGGACATTTTTAGGTGTCTACAACTACAATGAAATTGGTGTTAGAATATGAGAAAGTAGATTACAACCCAGAATCAAAATGAAAGAGATAGAATCAAATTGTAAATTCAAAAGAAATGAAATCAGCATAATAGTGATACCGAGAAATTTGATGTAAATACTTGAATGGCACAATAACATCAAGATAGATCTAGAGCTCCAACATATGAAAATAAAAGCAAGGTAGCATTTTTATATAGGCTCAAGGAGAGGGAGGAGGTGGCAAGTCCAACCAAGGAGTAAACGCAAAATGGTGCTAATAAAAGCAAATATAATTCCCATGGAAGAGGATGACACCTCAACACCCACTCACTTAAGTAAACATGCTTTATGAACCCAAACAAGCTTAATTAAAGTGTAGGAAAAAACTAGGAATAGGAAAATTAAATAACCAACTATGAAATAAAAACCTACACTAACAATCGGAACCTTCAAATTCATCTATCTTCAGTCTTCTTCTTTTAACTAAACCTTTATCTATGAAATTATGGGTAGCTCCACTATCAATAAGCATAATGCTTCTCTATCCAACAAGCTCTCCATGAACTCTAAAGGGATGGTATCTAGGTGCTCCTAAAAGAGTTGCAAGTGTGCCTCCAACATCTTCCTCTTTTCCTTTCTCCTCATGAACATGATCTTCTGAATCCAAAAATTCTTCAAGCTCATCTGAATCTGAATCTTTATTTGACACAAATTCAATGTAATGTATTTTCCCCTTGCCAAGGCATATATGTCCTGGAGTCCATGGTTCTCTACAAGAAAAATAAAGTTTATTTCTTCTAATTCCATTCTTGGTCTCTTCCCCAGTCTTCTTTGCTACAAATGGAGGTGTAGTCTTTTGTGTTGGTGTAGGATATCCTTTCTTTTGTGAACTTTCCTTGGATTTATTCCAAAATGATGTATTTGAAAAAGATTTCTATTGAGGAACTATAACTTCCAAATCAAATGCCTTCTTGATGGCCTCTAGCAAGGATGAGGGATTGAAATCTTTTTCTAAACCCCTAAGATGACCAGATAATCCTTCCATAAAATGCAAAACAAGCCTCCTCTCTAAAATATCAAAAACCATTATTGATAACTTTTGGAAATCTATTACATAATCCTCCACAATGCCTCTTTGTTTGAGTTGAGCCAACTCCTTGAAATGAACCTTGGGATCCTTCCCATCAAATTTCTCAATCAATCTTTTACAAAATTCTTCATATGCGTTAATGAGACTGTGCCCCTAGGTCACCAACCCATGGTACCACTATTCATGAGCTATGCCCTCAAAATGGAGAGTGGCAAACTTGATAGCTTCATCTTTTGCCATAGGTTTGAGAGATAGACAACTTTTGTATCCAAGCCCTTGAAATACTCTTATCAAATCCATTAAAAGTAGAGAGTGTTAATTTTCCCAAAATATGCTCAAGATCTATTGTCTTTGCTTGTATTCTAGGCTCTTGCTTTGCTACACCCATGGTTTTCTTCATAGTCATGTAATTTGTAAGTGATATTGCCTCTTTAATCTCTGTTGGGAGTGCTCTATTGTAGTGCCTCCCTATTCGTAGCCCGTTCGAGGCGACATCGAGGTATAAGTTCCAGTTTTATATGATGTTGAGTTTTTGACATTTTATTTATGTTGTGTTTTGATGATTAGAGCTATTGTGATTTGATTATGGGGTACTAACTAATTTGCTATGTTTACGTTGTATATTAAGAATTGGGTGTACATGTGGATTCTAGAAGGGTTTTCTGTCTCTAAGTGGATGTATTTACATGAGTTGCTAATATTTTCTTATATGAATGCTCATCAAATCAATTTTCATAATTAATAATAGAGGATGTATTTTTGCATATACAAAAGTACATTTATAAAAGAAAGTAACACATGCACAAAATGAATCTTGAAAATATATGGATACTTGAATTAATCATAATTTATAACAAAATGTGCTAATTTGATAAATAGTTAATATTCTTTTACAATATATAAGTAACAATTTAAATTGATTTATACAACTAGGTCAATTCATGTGGAACACCTCCATATTAATTGGCATACTACAATTCCACCACCTTGAATAATTTGCACATAATATTCATTTGCTTCAACACATTAAAATTCATTTAGTAGTAATTATGACTTATTCAAGAGAGTGATTTTCCATCTAATATGGTTTTTCATTGTATGTAGGAATAGTACCCTAAAAATAATATTTTTTACCATCTAATTCTTGCAAATAAGATGGTATTGACCTATCTTTACAGATTGATTAAATAAAGGAAATTCTAACAATGCGATTTTATTATAGGTTACATGTAATGTTTGTTTCCTTACTCATTCCTTCATGATGATTGAATTTCTTAAATACAAATTTGAAGGAAAGATTGATTCAAAAAATAGTTTTACTATTTTATGTACCACTATGATTATATTGTACCACTACTTATCTTTGTATTGATAAATGCCTATTTTAATAGTAGTATGATTGGTTGTAAGAATCTAACCGACATGTATGAGATTAGAAATAATAATAGAATCACTTAAGCCACCAATTGTAACTATTTTTGGTTTATTAATTTAAAGGGTTATTTATGTCATACTTCATGCTTCAATCAAATTCTTATAGTGGGGTTTTAAATTAATCATTATATCAATGCATGCACTATACACCTATTTGCTACATATATTGTAGGTAATGATGCAACATCGGTTATTACATGTAAATTGTTAGTAAACAATGTAATAACCTATCAAGACAACAATAAGAATAGATTTAGTACAAAAATAGTTCAAAGAAACAAATTAAGTTATGCAAGTAATTTGTCAATTTCAATCATAACCCTAAATCTAGGTGTGACATGTGGTATCAAAGCAATAGATTCAACTCTAATCTAGGGCACAATATGTAATAATGATGCATGAACATTGAAAATTTAGTAAACTAATTCTTTTATTTAAACTATGGTATAAAATGGGTGAGAACTGAAGAAACAAAAATGGTGTTGGAAATCTAGTACCACTTAAGATCAAAGAATAACTGGAGAAATCATCTCTCTTGAATCAACTATAAGAAAAGGTAGTGCTAATAACATAAAAACCCTTACCTTTGCCCTAAATTGAACTAAGATGCAAGGTGGTAATCAAGTTTGGAATTAAAGTGGCTAAAACTTCAAGAAAAAACCAAGACCACAAAATTATCAATAGTTAGGGATTTAGGCATTCACCGCCTGATTAGCAAAGATATTTTGCCAAATGGATAAATGTAAGTATGTGTATTTTAGCCAGGGGGAAAATGTGGAAAGGGTGTTTAGTTCAATAAAAAATAGAAGGAGAGAGAAAAAAAGGGGATTATGGATTGGAAAATTAAGTGCTTGATTCCTCTTCATCCGCGTATGGATGCTCAAAACCCTAACCCTATTCTTCTGGGAATGGAGGGAGAATCCAACACAAGGCGGAGCAGAGGACAACTGAGAATCAATACCAGACTTAGGGAAGCAATGTAGAAGATTTGAGGAGCTGTAGGGGAGTGCGAATGGAAAACAAAAGAATCGACCTCTGAGGAATCGATCCAAGATCGTGGAGGAAATCTTGTTTTCACTTTTTTTTAAAATGTATTTGCATCAGATCTTTGCTTTTCAAGCATTTGTGTTTAAGAAAAAAAAGAAAAAAAAAACTAAAAGAAAGAAAAAAAAACTGTCGCTGCAACCCACATAAAATTGAAAACCATTATCACCTCTTTTATGAATATGCTAAAAGTTATTTCAATGCAAGATATTTTCATTGCCTCTTTCCTTGAATATATTTATTAACATGCAGAGCTATTTCCTTAATTCTTTAGATAAAAGGGTTTTCAAAGAGAGATCATGCGGTTACTGATTTATAATTTTTTTTTGTAAAAATGAGGGTTTGATCTTATAGAGAATGTAACGCGGGCAGGGTTGGGGGTTTGGTTTTATGCATGCCAATGGCATTTTCTTGAAAGTTTCTAAAGCCTTTTAAACATATCCATTTTGTGCACACCCTACGACTACTGTAGTCCATGAGACCGCATTTATTTTAGGATTTTTGCGAAATAGTTCGTGTGCCTCTCTGTGCTTCTATTTTAGCACAAGCAGTGAGGATGTGGCAAAGGTTGTGGAGTCTGGCTTTATAGCCGCCAGTTGCATTTGCTTAATAGTTCTAAAGCCTTTTCAACTGATCCAATTTGTGTATATCTTGCAATCATTGCAAACCATGAGGTGACATCTCTTTGAGGCATTCTATCAAACAGTTCATGTGCTTTGTCTACGCTACCACATTTTGCATACGCACCTCTTAGAGCTTTTCCAACCATAATATTAGGCAGAAATCCTATTTTTATTATGTTTTGATGGATTGCCATACCTTTTTCCAAGCTCCCATTCTGGCACACATAGGGAGGATGCTGGTGCAGGTTCTGGAGTTGGATTTGCACCTGCCAATTGCATTTTGTGAACATTTTTTTTAATCCCTTCTAACAAATTCATTTTGTGCATATCATGTGATCATTGTAGTTCATGAGACCATAATTCTTGTAGGCATCTTGTGAAATAGTTGACGTGCTTGATTAGGCTTTCAAAGAAACATCTTGCGAGAAGGAGAGCTAATTGTACAACTGCTTGTAGGAGATCTTTAGCCAAGAAGGCTGATTAACCCATCTCAAATTATCCTAAATTTCAATGTCAACATTGAATTCAATATTAGAGAAAGAAACTTAAAAGTTTGGCTCAGCAGAAAGTAAATCTTTCACATAGAGTCAGGCAACTTAGAAGTAATTTGAAACCATTCTAGGAAGCAACTTTACCATTATGTACAATGGCAAAGGTTTCCCCATTTTTTATGCTTTGATGGATGTCCCTCTGTTATTACTAGAGATCTGACACTGTGTACATTATTATAGTGCAAGTCTATTTTTCATATTGCTTCTTTTAGTATCACCATTAATCTCCACAAGAAAACTGTCCCTATTTAAAATGACGGAAACAGTTCTCATCTCTCACCAAATTTTCTTGCAACTACCTTGGAAGTAAGTTCTATTACAATGTGGAAATCAAAACCTACTCAAGGTTCTTAACACTCTAATAGTTGCTTCAGGACACATTTAAGCAAACCAAATGCTTTGGCCAACTGTTCAATACGATGGCAAAAATATAACTCTTTTCTTTCCTTTTTCATAGCATCATCAAATGTCTTGAATCCGTATGAGATCCAGTTAGTTCTGCATGAGCCATTCCTTCAAGCTACGTGATGACACTCCCTGATGCATGCTTTATATCTAGTCTCTCTTGTGGTTTTTTGTGTTGTATCTGTAGTGTGGGTAGTGATTCGTAGAGGGTGGTGATTGGGAGCTTGATTGTCGTGTTTGCACCATGTCTTGCATGTGTGTAAGCTTTATTCCCTTGTATGATTGGTGTTGTTGGCCATGTGATCATCTCCGGGCATGGGGGGTGGACCTTTGAGGTTCCACATTGTAGGGTGGTGTGCATCCACCGCCATTGGGGTCTTATTATCCGTGATCGATCAAACTTCATTGCGGCTATCCTTCTTCTTCAACTCATGAGTATGGTGTATACCTTTAGTTATCTACTTGTATTCTTGATGTAATCATCCTTGTAACATTGTAAAGTGCAATTGTATGATACTCCAGTTGGATAATGTTGTAATCATCATATGTAATGTAATCTTATTGGCTGTAATTTATTTGATCTCATATGATTCGTTGGATGTTAATAACTCTTATCTCCTTTGATGTTTATTGGAAAATATATTGCTGGTTTGAAACTTGATCTCTAAAACTCTCTTAATGTTCCTTATGTTAAAATGAATGAAATTGTTTCACATTTTCTTATGAATATTGTATCCTATCTAGAGTTGAAATTTTGTTTTCGATACTTCTTCTATTTTGATGTTTGTGTTCGACACTTATGTTGTTTTTCCTTGTTTTGGTTCACCTAACAAGGTGTCATGGATATCGTATCTCGCACCTTGTTTGCCTTCCCTGCCTTGTGTGACAGGGTTTTAGGGACAGGTGGAAAGTTTTTTTTGGTTGTTCATGACATGACCACATGACCAATATGGACATGACATGTTTTCTGTGTCATGGCCACACAACAAAAGTGGGCATGACATCTATATTTTGCATAACAAGCAAAAATATCCTCTTGAATGAAATTTGAGTTTCCACCTCTGGAATCACTTCTTCTCTACGTATGAAGGTGGGCTTAAGAGGTCTATCTATAGATCCAACCCCTAAATTTTGAGGATTATATTCTTTACCCTTTCCTTTGTCATTGTTATTTGCCCTTGTAGTACTTATTTCTCCATTATCATTATTGGGCTTATTCGTATTATTTTGCATCAATTGCAGCATTTGGTTGAACATATCTACAAGGAAGTCTTGACCTTGTATCATTATATCAAATTTTCTCTTTGTTGATTCTTCTTTGGTATTTCTTCTTTCTACCATTATTTCTTCTTCTTGCAATTTCCTTTGCTCCCTTCTAAGATATATGATTTCTTTGTCACTGGGAAGCATCAACCATCAAAATACCTAATAGGATGGTAAGATCATAGCTTTGATACCACTGTAATGTCCTCCATTACTCAATAAACAAGATAACACAAAATACCCAAAATTTCTTCACAATTTTCACTAAACTATGCAACACAAACATTGACAATTTAACCTAGAAACTATTGAAACCATCTCCATTGATAATAATATGATTTTTACATTGATATTTGTTGTTACAATAGCTAATACAACATCAACTATAGCAGAAAATAACCTGAAACAAAACTCTTCACAAACCACCACAAAATAACAATGTTTTGCTCTAATTTGTAATATTGAATCCCACCACTCCTGAAGCTGATCCGAATGACAATAGAAACAACAATGAACTAATTTACAATAGAAATAGAACCCATAAATGACAACAACAACACTAAAGCCAAATCTTCACATGACTTTCACTAAAACTTGTAAACAAACACACTAAACAGACTAGAAAATTTGCCCATGTATCCTTTTTGTCTTTCAATAGTGTGCCTAGACTGTTATGTGTTTCTGCTTTTCCCCTTGGTATGAGTCTTTTGTCTTTGGCTATCTCCTACTAGTGGATGAGATCTTTTATTGTGCTTTATGACTGTCATACTAGTAAGATCCTAATCATTTGTTTGGCTGCATCTCATGTCATTTATGACTATACTGTTAATTCATATGGTTGTCCTAGTGACTTTGTGTTAACTACAACAAACTTATGACAATCTTCTTCATTGTTCCTTGCTCTTTGTCTCTAGAAATGACTGCCATTGCTATTATGACTGTTAAATAGTGAAGCAAATCTACTTCCTTTTCAGTTAATAATGAATAACTCCATGATTTTGTGGCAGTAAATGAGGTTCTACTAGCATTTGGACAAGGAATAAGGCCTTGTATATGACTCTTCTATTCTTGACACTAGGTAAGTTGCATCCCTGAAGATAAAAAACTATGCATCTATACATTACCTTCCCTTACTGTCCATTGCAATATCCATCTTAATTAAGCTACCTATAACATAAAGGCTATTATATAAGAGTGGTCCTCTCAATGGGGTTTTGACACCAACCTTCCCATGGTAATGCACTGGTTACTTGAGCTTATGCACTGTACATTTAATCATCTTACTTCATTGTTCTGTGCATTGTCACTTCAACTATCCTTGTATTGACAAATATGCATTGCAACTACCAACTATGAGCTCCTTTATCATCTTCAATGTCAAGTGGGCCCTCCACTGCCTTTGGGCATTTGGACTGTAATCTCCTTGAACTGAACAGTGACTTCATTATCACTATCAATTATCCTGCACCTATATCCTTCATTGCATGATCTTGTAATGCATGTTACTTGTTCCTTAAGGTTTCTATACATACATGATCTCGATGCCTTGTTGTCTGGAGTTTGTCTTCATCATCTGCTCTATGTATCTTATATACACTTCATGGTCTCTATCTTCCTAAGGTATGTTCCATTATGCTTGGAAGGTTGTTATGGACTCCTTGCATGCTGCCCACTTAGGTGGTTGTTTTTCTTTGCACATATGTGAAAGATACCTCTCCTTTATTTGTACACTTGTCTTCTTGATTTAAATGTATGGTACCTAACTCCTAATTAAAAGATATGCTATATATTGAGGATGGTTGACTTCCACCTTTACCTTGCACTCTATGTACCTCATGTAATCTACATGGAAAATTATCCTCATAAGGCATTGCTACAGTCTTAGGTCCTTGTTGCTCTATAAGACTGTCATTATCATCCATGTATATGACTATTCCATCATCAATATATATGACTGTTCCCCATTCATTGTGATTGGTTCATGCATTGGACTGCTCTATCTCTGTAATGTAGTCTTTAATGATGGACATGTCTGCCCTCTTGTAAGGTTGTCCCATATGCTTGGAAAATTTGTCATGAAGTCTTTGTGAACTTCTCTATCATGTGGCTATCCTTTACTCAAGGATAGCCTTGCACTCATACTAGTTGTTCTTTTCATGCACCATACATGTAGCTTGTGGTTGTATCTTCATCTTCATTTGCATATGGTAGCTATATGATAAATGGATTGTTATTAGGGTGACTGTCCCATCATTGATGACATTGTAAGCTCCTCTCTGGCAATCCTATTCACTCTATTTCATGTTTCCATTACATACAAGTCAGTTGATATGGCATGACACATAGGTACATGACTATTTCTAGAATATATGACTACTCTATGGTTGATAACATGCCTCTTTGATTGATGGGGCAGTCATCTTAATGACTAATTTTTGTCCTTCTATGGATGCTTAATGAATTCAAAAGCAATTTTACATCTCATTCACAACAAAAGGTGGTAAATACCTATTCTATTTGCTGTTCCATGATGCCTTTTTGGCTGTGATATTCTTGATGGGACTGTCTTTTAGCTGATATTGCTTTGATATTGACTGTCTTGCTTTGGAGGATGTCTCATGATTATATGGTGTTGTCATTGACTTTCAATCAGAATATGCTCTTATTTATTGATCTAAAAGTCTCTTTGCTTATCTTATACCCCTCTTAAGATCAAGGGGCAGCATGCTAGGCTCAACCCTTGTGGGAGCCCATTTTTACCACATGCTAAGATGTCTGGCATAATGATTGTACCTGTACCTACACATTACACAAACAAGTTAGATAAAACAATGAATACAATACTCATGTGATGATTTGATCTTTCTGGATCTCTTTATTGATCCAATGCTTCATGATATGTGTTGTGTTTATGTTGGTAGGCATATAGGAGACTCATATCTGAAGCTCTAACTAATTATTTACCATGATGTAGGTTCACTTGGAGATTAGGAGAGGAGCAGCAAGGCAATGAGATCTACTCCAAAGCTACTTCAGGCAATGATGGATATGCCTCTTCCCTTATCCTTCCTTTCATTTCTTTTATATTCAGATGCATAGCATATATTATGTTGCATTGCTTAGCTACTCCCACGGCATGTGTGGGACCATTGATTACTCTTTTCTTTCCAATGAATACAAATACAATACTTGCAATTCTGTGTATACTTTATTGGCAAAATGAATGAAACATTTCTGCACTGAATGAAAGCAATGTCTCAAGTTCAATATGTACTTTTCTTTATGTCTCTTTACTTTGAACAAAGAAACTGAAATCAATCTTTTCTTAAACACCTAAAATATGCCATGGTTAAGCATAGCAGGAATGTGTTAAAAAAATTCTTCACCTCAAATGCAATGAACTATTTCAGCTTTGCCAATTTGAGCTGTATGAGAAAAATTGGTAATAGGTACATTAGTTCAAGATATAGTTTCATTACATTGTTTTGTAATCTATAATTCTCTGTGCAAGAGGAGATTCAATATCAATACTATAATTTAGCACAAGTGTCCATTTTTGTTCGTATTGTATATAGACATGCAGATGACAGTATAGAAGATGGCAAAAAATCTTAAGAGAGTATCATTTCTATTTGAATGATATCAAGTTACACTCATTAGAGTTTATGCAATCTTGTTTCAAAGTAATTTATGATAGTTTATAGGAAAGATAAATCTAGATGACACATCTCATATGGCCAGACAATTATACAGAACAACTCAAAAATGATGGAATGTTTTATTCATTATATAGGGACCATAAATAAAACAATATACAACATATGTGGAGTTTATTTGAAGTTGGGCATGGTAAAGGAGAGCATGAAATAGTTGGATCATGTGTGAAAAGAGCTCTTTTTAGGGAGTAGATAAAATTTTTGTATGCAACAAAAACTAAAGATGCACGTGCAATTATGGAGTGGTGTAACACAAAATTATTTACAGGATCAAGTGAAAACTCAAAAGTTTGATGATTCTTTTGGTTAGTTGAAGAAGAAAACATTCTTCCTCGACATGATTGTGAGACAATTAGTGGATCAACAAAATTACATTCATTTAGAAGTTCAAATACAAGAACATGGATTATGTGGAGTAGGGAGCTTGCTTGTTTTTGTCAGTTTTGTATAATTGGAGGTGAGTGGGAAGCATGCGCAAATATAGAATTTGTTGAAGAATGACAATATAGATCCTTAACACCTATATAGACACATGATCAACATGAGACATTGTTTGAAGAGGATAATCAATTGTTATCATTAGATGACTACGATTATGTTTCAAACCTTGTACAAGAAGGTACATTAGTTCAAGATTTAGTTTCATTACATTGTTTTGTAATCTATAATTCTATACATGCATGTATTTTTGTGAATTATCTCATGTCCTACTTTATTGAATTTGTAAATTTTTTGTGGGACATGTGTATGTTGTTGTTGCACCTAAGGGAAATTAAGAGGAAACAAAGTATTGGTTGGCTCAATGTGTTGATACAAAACATAAGTTGTTAGAGCCTAGAGTAGATGATGATAACTACACATATTTGACATGTCCCGTGGTTGTTGTTGGCACTTGACTATAGAAATATTTAATAAAGAAGAATGGTTTACTTACATTTCAAGATTATGAAACACATAAGAAAATTGTGCACTACTCACATTTGGTTGTGGCAACAAATATATAATTAGTGAGATATCAAGGGAAACCTTCTACAAAATAGTTATGGACACTTTTCATGGAAGAGCATGAAGCAATTATAGATTTGTTACAAAAAGAGAGGATGTAGATGGTATAATGGAGTAAATTTTTTAAATGGATTGCATGTATGTAGAAATTTTAAAACTTTTAATCTTTATTTTTGACTAATATATAGTTGTATATTTTACTTCAAAATCCCTATAATATTTGTAGACACCTAAAATCACCCACTCATTGTCTTATCACTATTATTCCATAATTGAGACATCATAACCACTTCCTCTACAATTAACTGAACAAATTCATATCTATTCAATTAATTATCTAATTTTCATCCCCACTTTAATTAAATAATATTTTATTATTTAGTAATAAAATCACTATTGACGTACCTCTTAACGCTATTCACCCATAATTAATTGACTAGTCTGGACTATTTATTCAATTAATTAATATTCTTCCCATAGTTCAACCATAGGTAAATAAATACAAACATTTATTTACCTAAGCCCATCTCACATCACCAAAAATTAAATATGTTTTAATATTTATTTAATTCACCCATTTTGCGCACCTTTGATTAAGTTGACTAAATCAAAACAATTACCATCATTAATCACTTGCACATGCATAACCATGATTAATCAAGGCATTATGTGCTCAAGTCCCCATCTAGGTACACTTTTCATTCAACATGTACACGAGGGGTACTTAGAGGCACGAGGCAAGATTTTCACTACCTTCCAAGAAATCACTTTTGATCTCCACCATATATTATTTCCAATGTACAATATTGACCCTTGATTCCCCTTGAATCGAGGGCACTCCTTTGACCACCTCTCATTTCTTGACACTTGGAGGCTTCTCATGCCTCCAATCCTCTCAAGCAATGAGAGCACTTGATTTCCCAAATTGATCTTAGCCCTCCATTGCTTCTTCAAAAAATCTATTAATTGAGCTTCTTTCAAGCCATTTTACACAACTCTTAAATGCATTGTTATGCTATCACATTGAGCACTCAAAGATCCCAACTCTCTCCAATCTCTCTTGGACAAATCCACCAATCACTTGGTGCATCAAGGAGACCTTTGTAAGAAAATTGTGTTATTTTTCATCTTTATTTTTATGGTTTCCTTTGTTTAGTCTTGAGGTAGTTTGTGATAATGAATTGAGCATATGAGCTTGTTTAGTTTACTCTTTGCATGGTTCATTTTCATAGGCTTATATTTGACATGCCTGGTGGGACCCACATTCCTATCTACTAACATTTATTAGTATTTTTAGCTTGTTTTAGTGTGTAGGTTACGTTTGAGCGCTAGTAGGTCTATTCGAGTGCCTTCATTTGAGACAAGCACTTCCATAGGATACTTGAGCACTTGCAAGTCTGGGACCAACTACTATTTTTTCACAACTTCTAACATATTTTTTCTCTTCACACATTTTTGATGACTAAGCATTTGTTTTGTAGGGGTTTAGCATATATTTGCATTTTATATCCTTTTAACATTTCTTTTTGTAGGCTTAACCAAGTTTTTGTAGGTCCTTGAGGAGATTTGTTGGCCATAACCATGGATGAGCACGTTTGTTCCAAATGAGCACCTATGTGACATGCAAGGGCATTCATCCCTGCTAGATTTAAATGTGTTTTAGTGATTTTTGGATATATTAGGTCTCAAGTTTTTAGCAGAAGTTGCACTCACAAACTGTTATAATGTCCACATGACTCCCTACCTGTTATTTTTTATTGTTTTACATCATTTAATGTAGTTTCTTGTCATTTTTTGTGTCCTTAACATAGTTTAGTGTCTGGGCTATAGATAAGCACGAGTGTGGCACACACATACATCTTTGTGATTGAGACTTTTGACCATATTTTTATCATTTTATAGCATTCTAACTCTTAGTTTTTCATCAAAAATTAGTTTTACAGGGGGAGATGTGCAAATTTCTCATTTGTCCTTCACTATTTGTGCGAAAACCCATGTTAAACCTACTTTTGACCTAACACATGCCATTTTCTATGTAGGATTTACACTCAAGTGCCTTCATTGCAAACAAGCATCTGTAGGTTTGTTCGAGTGCCTACGTGGTAAGTGAGATAAATTGTTAAACTTGTCATACTTTAGTGCATTCATTTTTATATAAGCATCTATATTTATATTTAAGCATCTACATAGTCTAGCGTTTGCATTGAAATTATAGCACTTGTAGAACTGTTTGAGCATGCCCATTTTTTTATTTAGGGCAATCATTTTCTTGGAAATTGTGCCAAGCTAATTTGGTGCTAATCATTTCTTGGTTGTGTTTTTATCCTTAACAATCTATTTTATAGCCTTTTGCATGTCCAATGCCATCATTTAAAACTACTAACGCATTTTCTTGTAGCACCTCTTGTCAAAGACATTATTTATTTTCACTAATTTAGGAACACTTTGTTTTCTAAAGGGAATGAACTTTGTGTACCATGTTTGAGATTAAATATAGGTCTATGCTCTCTCCTCACACCTTAAGGTTATCTTAGAGATCAAAAACACATTTTTTCTATCTTTTTATTTTAATCCCAAGGGATTTAGTATGTGTATGCTCTCCCTTCGCACCACAAGGCAATATTAGGGATCAAAAGAACCTGAATCTCTTTCCTTTTAGGGGCCTACCTAAGGATTTTGAAACCTTAGGGGATGACCCAAACCATGCATTCTAATGGGGTATATAAAAGGGGGAGAATGAAAGTTGTACCTCAATAGGATCTATTATCATGTTTGTCTTAGCCTTGCCACCCCTTTTCATAAAGGGATCAAAAGAACCTGAATATCTTTCCTTTTAGGGGCCTACCTAAGGATTTTGAAACCTTAGGGGATGACCCAAAGCATGCATTCTAATGGGGTATATAAAAGGAGGAGAATGAAAGTTGTACCTCAATAGGATCTATTATCATGTCTGTCTTAGCCTTGCCACCCCTTTTCATAAGGAGGTAGGGTGTTATGGAATTGGGTTTACCTATGAAAACATGCTTGTAAATGGGATCTTCATTAATGGATATCAACCTCATGTACCTTGTGTATATTGGGGATGCTCCTAGACACCTTATTAAGTCTAGATAAGACCTTCAATCATATATGCTTGTAATGCACCAGTAAGGAATTAGCCCCTGGAAGTTACTCACTACACACAAGTGCTTATGCCCCCTATAAATAGACATGCATGTCAAGTATGCTCTCCCCTTGTGCCTTTTGAGTGATCTTGGGTGATCAAAAGTGGTTAGTTTCCTCATCATGGGACTTGCACATTATGCCTAAACAAAGGCAACAAGGTGGGCTTACAAGTGTATACATGCCTACTTGAATAATTTAGGCTTGTGAGTGTGTCTGGAGTGTATTTTTGTTGAAACCCGTACTTGTCTTACAATCCAAAATCCAAAAAGTCCAAAAACTTTGCAAACATGTCTATGATTGATTAAAAAAATTGATTTTGGCAAACACTTGAAATACCTTTTTTCTAAAGGTTGACTTTGACTCCAACAAATCCAAAATCTCGTTAAATTGAGATAAAAATCTACCCATCATTTTATCCCAAGTCCTAAACATCACAAATTCATCCAAATTCTACCTAAAAATCCTTTGAAATCACCCAAAATCATTTACCCTATCAACAGTCAAATGTTAGTGTCTCTGTCATAAACCAATGCTCCTATAGCATACTCAAGCATGCCCATTCACAAACTTGTACCTCCATTTTAAACAAGTGCTTGTATCTCTGTTTGAGAACCTACAACATCCCTTAGTCAAAAATTCAAAATTCCACCTCCATTTCACCCAAACACACTTTAATTTGTCATCCCACATTTGACTTGACTTGGTCTTAATCCCATATTATCGTTAATCCATCCAAAATTAAATCCTTTTGTTTGATTTGGAATGATTTACCTCAGTAATCATCCCATTTATCCTTAATCAAACCCATCATTAGTCAATCTTAGTCTACCCCAAATTAATCAATCAACCTTAAGTATAGGCTTTAATCAAGGCCTTAGATACCACTCAATCCACATTTGCTTAGGAACTTTCCTATCCTAAGTAAATAATCAACAACCAATCACCTTAAATCAAATTAACCCTTGCTTAAGAAATTTTTCTATCTTAATTAGGACACATAATTTGGTTTAATCCAATTCAACCCTTCATTTGAGAACTTAGTCTATCTCAAGTGTGGCAAGTTGAACCCATCCATAATCCCCATCATTAAGAAGGTCTTATGCTTAGTCTATTTCTACCCATTATCTTAATCACTCCTAATCATCCACCATAAAACCATATCACTTCATCTAAAATCAAATCCAAGTCAAGTTAAAATTAAACCTACAACACCCACCTCATCATACATTAACCTTTCATGCCCCCGTTACTTGATCTCAAGCATGTAAGAACATGGACCCTTGTGGCAAGTACCAGGTTGGAAAAAGTTTTAGTCATGACCAAATACCAACTTCACCAACCCATAGAGAGACAAGAAGTCTTGTTAATCAACTAGAATATAGTGAACAACCAATCCCATGCCTGAGCAACAATATTCACCATGATTCTTAGACTTCCTAAGAGACCAAAGGCTTGATGATTTCTTAGAACAACATAAAGACTCGATCCTCAAATGCCTTGTGGATTTAGGGGCTAAACTCCCTTGATACTATTATATGGATAAATTAAAGAATATCCTACAAGAAAAGTCTCATCCTCACCCCACCTTTGAAAATTCTTAGGCTCAAACCCTCAAAATGTCCAATCTGCTCCACATTTCTCAACACCACAATCAACAAGTTGGATGCAATATACCACTTCCATAACTATGCCTCTTCATCACACCAAAAAAAACATCCAATTGATCCTCTATCACACAATCCCACATCCAAACAATATGTCTCCAAGCTTCGTAAATCCCACCTTACAAACATAGGTGACCTTGTGCAAAATTGTCCACTGTTTTCTATACCTCAACATATGACTTCCATTCAATCTATGCTACCTCCAATTGTCTCCTATTAATCCACTCTACAACATCCACCCACATCACAATATCAACCACCTACAAGTCATCTGATTGCATCCAATCCCCAATGCCCATCATACCAATATCAATCACAGTTCTACCCTCTTCCCACAACCTATCAACTCCTTATGAATGTCCAACTTTTCACCTCGTATCAAATGTTGGTGTCACCATTTAATTCACAATAAATGACACACTATACATCACTCCAAATTCTCAATCCACTCCACCAAAACATCTCACAATAACTACCCCTCGATTCTACTAGTTACGTACTTCAAAACCCACCTCTTAGTACTTCATTTGACCAAGAGTGGTAGGAAATGAAAAATGCTCTAAATTTTTTTCAAAGTGAGACCCAAAAGAAACAATACAAGTTTGAAGACTTATCTCTATACCCCTTTGATCGAGTATTAACAATGATACCTTTCCTGCAACACTTCGAAATACCCAAATTTAAAGGCAATGGAGATCCCACAACCATGTCAAAGATTTTTTCATGGCATGTCAATATGTATATTTTAATGATCAATATCTTCTCCACCTCTTCTCTTGGAGCCTAGGGGGAAAGCCCTCAAATGGTTCATGCACTTACCCCATGGCTCCATCTCCATATTAATTGACTTGTCTAAGAAATTTATTACACATTTCTACTATAATGTCAAACATGAGCTCACAATATTGGACCTTTGTAATGCAAAACAAAGGAATGGGGAAGGTTTTGCAACTTATTTACAAAGGTGGAGAGGCCTCACAAGTCACTTTCCTTGGCCCATACCTAAAAAACAACTTGTCACCATATTTGTAGAAAATCCAAACCAAGAGATGGCTTTTCACCTTCAAGTGCATTGTGTCTCCACCTTTGATGAGATAATTAAAAAGTGGGTCACTATCTAAAAAGCCCTTATTTCTAAAGGTTTAGTCAAAATCTAAAATAAGGACAACAAATACAAGTCATCTAATGATAAACCTAAAATTTGGGCCAAAAATAAAAATGCTATCAGTGATGGGGTCATTGACACCAAACATGTGCAAACAACAATGCCAACATCAAATGAAAATGAAGCCATTTAGAGTGTCTCTCATCCTAATAATGTGATAATTCTAGTAGGACAATTTAAACAACCTACCCAAAGCCATCCAAAATTAAAATATACTCCCTAGGGGGAACCCTTGGAACTTGTTTTTCAAAATTCATCCAAGCCAACATGATCACATTCCCTACGACCAAACCCTTCAACGAGACACAACCCAAACATGTATGGTATAAGGAAAATGAATATTGTGATTACCATCGCATCAAGGGACATTTAACAAGTAAGTGCATGAAGGTTAAGAACTATATCCAAGAGCTTGTTGATCATGGTGAAATCCAAGTAGAGGGAGACAAATCTTCCTCACTAAATGAGAAATTGGGGATCTACCAGAATCCTCTTCCTAATCACTAACAATATTCTACATCCCAACTATCCACTTCTAATAAGAACCAATCTCAAAATAACCATATCAATAACATATGTTAAAATAAAACTCCTCACAATTATGATTGATAGTGGATTACTGATAGTGGATGTTCACATCACATGACTGGTGACAAAAGTAAGTTTGTGAGTTTGGAAAAGTGTGATGGAGGAATGGTTAGGTTTGGAGATAATGCAACTGGTAAGATTTTCGGGAAAGGATTTATTTCTTTTGATGGAAAGCACAACACTGATAATGTCTTATATGTGAAGGGTCTAAAACATAATCTTTTGAGTGATGGTCAGATGTGTGACAAAGGATATGATATGAGATTCAAAGATAATGGTTGCAAAATCATAGAAAGCTTCAGAACAGTGATTGCTACCGGTAAAAAGACTAGAGGTAACATTTACCAGTTAAGAGGAACTAATGATTACTATTTATTGACCCAAGCATATGAGAGAACTGGTTGTGGCATAGAAGGATGTGTCATATAAACTTTGATAATTTGGTGAAGATAAGTTTAGGTCAGGTTGTGAGAGATTTACCAAAGATTGTGAAACCCACAAATACCATTTGTAAGGAATGTCAGTTGGGGAAGCAGACAAGAATGAGTTTCAAGAGAAAAGAGCAATTTTCTACCAGTTTACTGGATCTAGTGCATACAGATCTCTGTGGTCCTACAAGGGTGAGGAGTCTACAAGGCGACAAGTATTTCATGTTGCTTATTGATGATTATTATAGAATGACTTGGGTTACTTTTCTAAGAGATAAATCAGAAGCCCTAGAAAAGTTCAAATCTTTCAAGGCAATGGTGGAGAATGAAATAGAACTAAAAATCAAATGCTTGAGGTCTGATAGAGGAGTTGAATTCACATCAAATGAATTCAATATTTTCTATGAAGAGCAAGGGATAAAGAGGCAGTTGTCTGTACCTAGGACTCCTTAGCAACATGGAGTTATGGAAAGGAAGAATAGGACAGTTCAAGAGGTTGCTAGGACAATGATGAAGGAAGGAGATCTGTCGGAAGTTTTCTAGAAAGAAGCTATACATACTGCTATCTACATTGAAAATATGGTTCAAGTGAAAGGTAATGGTACTAAAACTCCTTATGAATTATGGTACGGAAGAATACCTATAGTAAAATACTTCAAAGTTTTTGGAAGCAAATGCTATATCAGAAGAGATGAAGATCTAGGGAAATTTGATGCAAGGTGTGATGAAGGAATCTTCCTTGGATACTCTACTAAGAGTAAGGCCTATCGGTGCTACAACAAAAGACTGAAAAAGATTGTTGAAAGTGCAAATGTGAAGGTGGATGAAGACAAAGGTAGAATCTCAGATCTAAGTGACTGTGAATCAAATGAGCCTATTGCTATAACAAATGAAGAAAAAGTTGATCAGGAAGACAGTTAAGATGAAGAAGAAAAGGCTCCGGAAAACACTGCCAAGATTCTTAGGTATGTAAGAATTAATCATTCTGAAGATCAGATTATAGGAAACAAAAGCAAAGGGGAATTGACAAGGAAAAGAGCTGCAAAAGAATAGGTGAATTACTGTTTGCTTTAAAAAATTGAACCTAAAATTGTGAATGAAGCCTGTAATGATGAAAATTGGGTAAAAGCTATGGAAGAGGAGCTGATGCAGATAGAAAAGAATCAAACTTGGGAACTAGTTCCTAGACCTGCTGACAAAAATTTGATTGGCACCAAATGGGTTTTCAAAAACAAGATGAATGAGAATGGTGAAGTAGTAAGGAACAAAGCAAGATTAGTATGCAAAGGATACTCTCAATTTGAAGGAATATATTTTGAAGAGAACGATGCTCCTGTGGCAAGAATTGAAGCAATTGGAATGTTTTTGGCATTTGCAACATTCAAAGACTTCAAACTGTATCAGATGGATGTTAAGTCTGCATTCTTAAATGGTGAGTTGGAAGAAGAGGTCTACATTGAGCAACCGGAAGGATGTCAATTATCAAAACAAGGTGATATGGTGTGCAGATTAAAGAAGGCCTTGTGTGGATTGAAGCAAGCCCCCATAGCCTGGTATGCAAGGCTATACAAGTATTTGTTGCAATTAGGATTCAGTAAAGGTAGTACTTACAGCAACTTGTATTTCAAAATCAATGATAACCAGATCTTGATTGTGTGGTCTTTGTTGATGACATTATCTTTGGAGGCAATGAAGGCATGTGCATTAAGTTTTCTGGTGAAATGCAAAATGAGTTTGAGATGTCTATGTTTGGTGAAATGAATTTCTTTTTAGGTCTGCAAATTAATCAATCAGATAAAGGAATATTCATATCTTAGTCCAAGTATGTGAAAGAGTTGTTGAAGAAGTTTGGGATGGAAGACTCTAAACCGGTATATACTCCCATAGCAACTGGCTGCAAGTTAAGTAATACTGATGAATCTCCCAAGACTGATCAGAAAGGGTATAGATCCATGATTAGAGGATTACTTTATCTAACTCTAACCAGACCTGATATAATGCATGCAATTTTTTTTGTTGCATGATTTCAAGATGATCCAAGAGAGTCACATGTGATGGTAGTTAAGAGAATCTTGATGTATTTAAAAGGCACACTAGATCATGGCTTATGGTATCCAAAGGATAATGATTTCACTCTCAGTGCTTATACAGATGCAGATTGGGCCAGAGAAGTTGATGACAGAAAAAGTACAAGTGGAGGCGCTTTCTTATTGGGTAATAGTTGGTTTCATGGCTGATCACGAAGCAAGATTCAATCTCTTTGTCAACTGCAGAAGCATAGTATATTACAACAACATGTTGTTGTACTCAAGTGTTATGGATGAAGCAGACTTTGAAGGACATAAGAGTTGTGTATGAAGATCCAGTTGCAATCTTCTGTGACAATACAAGTTTTATAAACATTTCAAAGAACCCGGTGATGCACTCAAGAACAAAGCATATATCTATAAGGTATCACTTTTTGAGAGAAAAGGTGACAGAGAATGAAGTAAAGATGGAATATGTGTCCACAAAGCATCAAATTGCAGATATTTTCACTAAGCCTCTGCCTAAGGATAGTTTTGAGTATCTCAAAGAAAAGTTAGGGGTCATTACCCCTCCTTCTCTGAACTAAGATGCATAGGAAGGCATTGGTTCAGTGGTGCTCAAAGTCTCATTCTTTGATCTAGATTGATGTTTTGAGGGCTACCTCTCAGGGGGAGTAGCTAGATGTTCCTGATAAAGAAAGTATTGATAATAGAGTAAGTTCAGTGGATCAGAGCAGCAACATGCAAGTATGTGCCCTTTGCAATTGATGTCAAAGGGGGAGAGAAATCATGTGAAAAACTTAGAGAAGAAAGAGTGTAGATGTGTAAAGAGAAAGGGGGAGAATCTTATATTGATGTTCTTTACAGTTTTTCACATCATATGTTGCCATCAATGACAAAGGGGGAGATTGTTACAAGTATGTGCCTAACCAGTGTTGTCATTGATGTCAACATATCCGTGTTGTCATTGGTGTCAACTCTGCTCTTGTTTTGATGCTTGCTTGTAATGAGTTAGATGCTTTGTATTTGCCTATGTAAGTATTGGAAGATCTTGATATTGAAGATATTGACAAAATTTGCTTCTCCGGTGGAAACAATGCGTTGCAGAATATCTTTGTTTACAGAAGAACAGTCCATTAGATTGATTCTCATTTCCTGTAGAATGAATATCTTTGTCTGTGGATTGGAAGTTATTTAGATACATGTCTAAAGATGCCATGTTTCAAGTTTGAGCCTCCGGTATGAAGATTTGAGTGAGTTATGTTCACCAGAGTGAAAACTAGTTCTTCTGAGTACTCACTGATGACAGGGAGAATGTATTTTGCTTTGTACTCCTCCGCATTGAAGTATTATGATCTGTAGTTCATGAGTTAAGTCTGAAATGATGTTAAGTGCCTTCAACTACAATGGTTCATGATTTGGTGGTCCGCAAGCTATTCTTTCTTTATGACATTAGCTGACAGTGTTGTTCTTGTGCTCTGATGTGAAGAATCTTCTTGACAGAGTGGTTAGAGATTCGTGTGGTTGTTCCTAGTGATTACAATGAGCTTGTGGACATCTTTTGATCATGTTCTAACCTTTGGATTGGTCCTCAAAGAGAAATTGGGATCATGGATGAAGACTATTCTTAGAAGACTTAGTGTTGACACTAGTCTTAGCCGACTTGGTTGATTTCACTACTTGCGGAGATGCATCCAAGATTGTAGAAGCATGTAGTGGCGTGTAAGATTGTGTTTGAGTCCCAGCTAAGGCGTGGTGTGATCAACATACATCTTTACATCTTTTCCTTAGCTAATCTTGTTTAGGTCCAATCCTATTTCTATGTATGTTTGTAATGCTGACCTTGATGTACATTCCAAGGTTGATGAATTGTATAAAAGCATGTAAAGTAGTCGCGAAAAAGATATGGATGTGGAAAATGAATAGATAAGTACAAAGGTGTAAAAGAGCAGAGTAGAGGAGATATATTGTGCTTCAAAGGAACTAAACTCAGGCATGGAGTAGATGCTATCAAATCAGTTCACCAACCCTTGGCAATGAGCCAACTCTTGGCAGTGAGCCACCCCTTGGTAGTGAGCCTATCTTGGCAGTGAGCCTAAACATTTGCAGTGAGCCTTTATTTTTCGGTATTGTTATAACTATATATTTTTGTGGGATAACACCCATCATGGTTTTTCCCTTTTAGGGTTTTCCACGTAAAAATCCTAGTGGCTCATGTGTTGATGATATTGTTATGTTGAGTTTCTTATTTCATGCTTTTCATGATCAAATATAAATAACTGTGAATAAGTGTTTGATGTGTTAATGTTCTTAAGAGGTCAAAATTTTGAAGATAACTGATTCACCCCCCCTCTCAGTTGTCTGGAGTAGTTCAACACAACTACTAGGTAAAACATTGCAAAATCCCTAGGTATACCCTACTCAACTCTAGTCAAACCTAAGTAACCTATTTTTCTAAGTCAAGCTAGGTCAAACTTCATGTCAAACCAAAAGTGCTTCATTTTTAACAAAGGCGCTTAGTTGTCATACACAAGCACTTAGCTGCTATGCAACGACGCTTCGAACCTAAAAACTATAGGCTCTTTGGTTATACCAAACGTGCCTAGCTGTTGGCCATACGCGCTTAGTTGTTATACAATTGCACTTCACTTCTTAAAGCTATTATCCCTAATGCATACCAAACACGCCTAATTGTGGACCAAAATCACTTAATTGTAGACCAAAAGTGTTGTGGCATTTGCCATATGCGCTTCACCCTAACTTAGTGGCCAAAAGTGCTTTGCTATTGCCAAAGGCGCGATAGTGCGTGCCAAAAGCACTTCAAAATGCGCCAAAGGCACCTAATCCTATCTAAGTGCCTTTGGCCTAAATCTAGAACGCTTAGAAAAATGACCTAAATAAATGCAACAAAAGGCAGGTTTTCGATCACTTACCGCTGCCAGAGCTCTTGCCGGTCTCTCGTAGGTCTACACCAACTTACCCCAGTGCTTATGCACAGGAACTGACATGTCTGCAAGCTACTGAACCTCTCTAAGCTAGGAGCTCTCAAACTAAGCAAGAAGGCTAAGGGCTCTAAACTTTTGTGAACTCTAGGTGTGCAAATGACTTGTGAGGAACTCCTTGGGCCTATTTATAACATCCCTACCCTATTTGTTCCCACCCTATAACACATATTTCCTCATGTCTGCTATTTTCTTCATCTTGTCAACCTCCATTTCTTTCGCTTCGTCCTCTAAGCCCATTTCTCCTAGTCGTGAGTCAACCCAGTTCTTCTATCGGTTCCCTGTCTTTCCTCTCGAGGGGCCATCCTACGCTAGCTATACTGGGGCAAAATTGTATCATATTTTATTACTATTTTTCTTTGAAACAACGCAAAAACTGCATTGCATCAAAGAGGGACAAAATGTAGACACCTAAAAATGACCCTTCACATCACATCACTTGCATTTCATCAAATCTATGGAAACACTTGCATTCAACGTTAATTAAATAATCTAATTATTTAATTAATTTCATCAAATTCATCAATTTCATCTAATTTCCCTAAATTTCAACATTAATTGAATAAATTATATTTATTTAATTAATTTCATTAAATTCCTCTATATTCTTCCAAAATTAAATAATTTTAATTATTTAATTAATCGTTATCATTTTTTTAAATTTCAAGTCCACATTAATTAAATAAATCAATTATTTAATTAATTCATCAAATTTCCTCTTATCCACAATTAAATAATTTTCATTATTTAATTAATCAGTTATTCCTCTAAATTTAAATAAATTGTTATATTTATTTAAGTTGACTTGTATCTCCTAAAAATAAATAAAATTAATATTTTATTTATGTTCAATATCCATCATGCAAAATAAATTAAATGAATTTATTTGTTTAATTTATTTAAAATCTTTTATCTTCCAATTCTTCTAAAAATAAATAAAAATAAATATTTTATTTATAATCTTCAAATCATGCACAGTCAATTAAATAAATTTATTTATTTATTATCTTCAATTATCTTCCAAAAATAATCTTATTCTTCCATGCACAATCAATTAAATAAATTTATTTATTTAACTTGTTTTAAACTTCCAATTCCTCTAAAAATATCATTTTAACTCTATGTGCACAATCGGTCTTATTTTTAGAACTTCAAAAAGGAAATCTAAAGTTGAGTTTAATTGGCTTTAATTATTATTATTTTTATCAACTCATAAATTAGAAAAAGTATTATAATTTATGAAATCAATTCTATCTTTATCATGTCTTTTAGCCCAAAGCAATTATCTTAATAAAAATATCTTTTTGGAGTGACACATGTCATGTGCACATTCATCATGAGTTATTTGATTTATCTCAACCATTCATTCTATTGATTTATCTCCATCGTTGATTGATCATATCCTAAAAACTATACATACCCCCTTCATCTCTTCACAAATCCTCTTCAATCATTTAAGCTTTGGGCATTCGTAATATAGCACTTTGAGCTTTTATCCCGCATCGTTGAGCACATCGACCTTTTGAGCATGCATATTATCTACACTCGCTTGTTGCAACCATGGGTACACAACGTTATTGAGCAATCCACATCTAACAAAGAGAACAATACAATCTAGGTGAAGGCTTTCTTGTTTTAATTCGATTAATCATTGATATTAGTATTTGCTTAGATTGATCTCTTTATGTTATAGGATTGAGTTGTTTATTATTGTTTTGATTATTATTCAATCTCAAGTTTTACCTATACACACCAAGGATCATGGAGACACATGAAAATGACTTAGGATTGCAAGGTTAATGACACCTTATCCTAACATTCTCCCACTTGACATTATACATTACAATTAAATCCATGAGGCAACATAAAATATTTAGCAAGTACAATGATCAAGGCTCATGGCCTTCCTACACCAAGAGAGCTTATCTGTGGTTATTGGCTTCATCAGAGAATCTGCAATATTATCCATAGTGTCAACTTTTTCTAACAAAACCTTACCATTCTCAACCATGTCATGCACAAAGTGATACTGAACATCATCATGCTTCGTAAGAGCATGATACATAGGATTTTTGGCCAAACATGTGGCACTCTGACTGTCACATCTAATCCTCACTATCTTGTAATCAAAACCAATACCTGTACCAAGTCTCTGTTGTTGAAATGCGCAAGACAACTAAGAGGGGGGGTGAATCAATTGTAACCAAAACTTTAAAACCATCAACACATCAACCACTTAATTAATGTTATTGTAATTTAACCATGAAAGCATGAAATTAGGTATTAAACATATTCACACATTCAACACATGAGACTAGATTTTTACGTGGAAAACCCAATAAGGGAAAAACCACGATGAGTGTTAGCTCACAATATAAAAGATATATCAAAATTTACAACAAGGCTCACTGCTGGAGGCTCACTGCCAATGGGGCTCACTACCTAGAATGCTCACTGTAAAATAAGTGGCTCACTACCAATGGGGTGGCTCACTATTTGTGGGTGAACTGAGATAATAGCATCTACTCTATGCCAAGGTTCAGTTCCATTGAAGCACAATGAATTTCCTCTACTCTGCTCTACTTTTTCACTTCACACTTATCTTTGTATCTTCGTATCCTACTACATCATTCACAACTTCATTTCATGTATTTATACAATTCATCAACCTTGGAATGAACATCAAGGTTAGCATTACAATCATCAACCATTGGAACAATCTCCAAGGTCAACATACATACATATTTAGCCAATATTCAAATTAGGTTTGGACCTAAACAGATTAGGGGAGAAGAGAAATGAATGCAGACCATGCTAAGCCTTAGTTGGGACTCAAATGTAATTTTCCATGCAACAACATGCTTTACAAACTTCAAAACATAACCACAAGTAGTGAAAACAACCAGGTCGTCTAGAACCGGTGTTGACACTAAGACCTTTAAGAACACACTTCATGCATGATCCGAATTACACTTTGCAGACCAATCAAAAAGTAGGAACATGATCTAGAGACATCCACAAGCGTGTTACAATCACCAATAACATCCACACAACATCTAAACACTTTATCCATAAGATTCTTCAAACCGGAGCACTTGAACATTACTGTCAGCCACTATCATAAAGGAAAGATTGCTTACGAAGCACCAAATCATGAACCATTTGAACTAAATGCACATCACATCATTACAAACTTAATTCTAGAACCCCAGACTATAAAACTTGAATGCGGAGAAATGCGGAGTATAATACATTCTCCCTGTCACCATTAAATACACAGAAAAATAGTTTTTACTCTGGTGACCAGAACTCGCTCAAATCTTCACACTGGAAGCTCAAACTTGAAACATAGTATCTACAGACATCCCTTAACATTACTTCCAATCTGCAGACAAAGATATTCAATCTACAAGATATGCAGAGCAAAACACTACACTGTTCTGGTAGATAAAGCAATTCTGCACTTGTACTAATTCCTCAAATACTTGTTCAGACTTATTCAAATAACTTTCTTCGATGTTGACCTTAGGTGTTGACATCAATGACAACACTTACTGCTCATACTTGCAACATCTATAACCATACCGCCTCTTTAGAGGAATGTGTAGCAGCCATATACTCTACTTGGGTGGTGGAAAAAGAAACCTTAGGCTATATTTTACTCATGCAACTCATTGCACCTCCAAGTAGAGAGAAAACATAGCCACTAGTGGACCTTCGACTATCCAAGTCACGTACCTAATCTACACTAACAAAACCCTATATGTCCAATGATTTCACCACATCATCAGTACCATGATAAACCAAAAAATAATTAGAAGTTCCTCACAAATATCTAAATACCCTTTTAACAAAAGTCCAATGCTCTCTACCAAGATTAGACATAAACCTACTCAAAACTCCCATTGCTTGAGCAATATCTAGTCTAGTGCAAACCATTGCATACATCAAACTATCAATGGCACTAGCATAAGGAACCTTAGACATTTATTTAAAATCATCATCAAAATTAGGACACATGTCTAAACAAAGCTTAGTATCAACTGGAAACATAATACTTATTGGCTTACAGTCCTGCATATTAAATCTTCACAAAATGGTATTAACATACTTACTCTGACTTAACCAAATCTTTCTATGTATCCAATCCCTGTTGATCTCCATCCTAAGAATATATTTAGTAGTCCCCAAGTCCTTCATATCAAATGTGCCAGAAATTTGATTCTTGAGATCTATAATCATCACCTTATTGTTACCCATAAACAACATGTCATCAACATACAAGCCAATAATCAATATCTGATCCTCAATAATCTTAATATAAACACAATGATCCTCTTCGCTCCTAAAAAACCCAAGTAGTTTTAACATCCATTTGATCAATTTTAAAATCACAAGCAATAGCAATAGATAAAAGAAATCTAATAGAAGGTAACTTAGCAACAAGAGAGAAAATTTCACCAAAATCAACTCTCTTTCTAGGAGTAGCCCTTGGCCACCAGTCTAGCCTTGTACCACTCTAACCGACTGTGTGCACCAAATTTCTTTTTATATACCCACTTGCAACCAATGGGCTTTCTTCCTTTGGGCAAACTAACAAGATCCTAGGTATCACAACTATCCAAAGACATCATCTCCTCCTAAATGACCTACATCCAATACTCACTATCCTCTAAAGAGAGAGCCTCCCTAAAATATCTAGGTTCATCGTTAGTACTTAACGAAGAAAATACAAAATGGAAATCCGGTGGGCTATACCTGTTAACTAGATTCCATTATCTTGTGGACATTCTCAAGGTAGGAGTAATGGGCTCTGCATGTTCTTCTATATGCTCATCCTGTACATCATTTGAACTCTGTAAAACCTCTTCTTCTTCTCCATCCTTTGATCCATCTAATTGTTCTTTCACATGTGCATCTTCCTGCTTTTCTATATTTGTCTCAAAGTGTACTAATTTAGTCTTTTCTTTCTCCTTTGGTTGTTCTTCACTTGAATAAGCTCTAAACTCCCTAAAAATCACATCTCTAGATAAAATCATTTTTCAGGTTAGAGGATTCCAAAGCTTGTTGTTGGTTGTTTTAAATTCCCAAACTGATCTCAAGAAAACAAATCTATAAAATAGCCAGTCTTAATAATGGATTTGCCTTGACGGATTGGCCAATGAATAGGAAAGGGGTTTTCAATCCTTTTCCTTTGCACTTTAGGCTCTACAAGACCAAGGAGGGTGTTCCTAATAGTGGTTTTGATTATGGATTTCTTTCTATTTTCTCAAAATATTGTACTAAATAGATATGTTCTTTTTAGAATGCTTAAAAAATTACTGATATAGTGAAATAATGGGCTAGATTCTCAAGCTTTCATATAATTCTTTGCAGAAGAACATGCGGGTAAACTAATGCGTATAACCTACAACTGAAATGAAAGTTTGTTCAATATTAAAATGGGGATGATTAGGGGATTGCATAAAATAACACTTTCTCAGGATCAGTGCCTAATCCATGGGTCATAGAGTAAAAAATGGATGTAAATGAAAACCCTAGTGTAATCAGTGTGCACTCTATTTATGGTGATGATAATAATGCATTACATTATAATACTTCACCAATTTCAAGATTTAACTCTACTTAGTTATCCTTGTAAGCAAATACTACATTCAATTTCCTCTCACAACAATAATTTTACAACTTGAGTAAACGCCATGAGAAAAATATACATACACAAGAAAGACTGTGATAATGAATAAATTGACCCTTAACCAAATTGTATTCATAAATGTAATAATGTATACATGAGTAGGAGACAGTGAAATCTGAGACTAAACAGCATGTATAATAAACTGATGTTGAATTACAAGTAGTTCTACAAATATATCAAAGTATGAACTCAAAATAACACCAAAATTGGGAAAAACTAATTCTATTTCCATGTACTAATTACACAAAACTCCTCTAAGATCAAATTGATCCCATACTCCAGACCAAGTCTAGAAAGTATGACCTCAAACCAATGAAATGACAAGCCTTGAATTCCCTTTTATAGAACAAGGGAGCAGACAAGCTTCAGGATAAAAGACAAATATGTCACATTTTCAGCTGACAAATGAAGTTGCAACAGGATGTAGATGTAACTCTCTTAATTGATAAGAGATGCCTTTGTAACAAAATACCTCCATCATGCTGAGATATTTGTTTTTAATCTGTATGCTTCCTCACTTTGGCGGGAAACTAGGCCAGGCTATTGTTGATGGTTGACAACTTGTCAGATGTCATTAGAGCTCAAATGCCCTTCAAGTGCCATCTAATTGTTCAATAAGAGCATTCATTGCTCTACCTATTCTAGCCACATTCCCAAGAGTGAGAATACCTGCAAGGACCAATATTAGAAGAAAATCCCATTAACTGGAGTTCTTCCCTTTATGCCCAGTGTCCTTCGTAGGGGTGTGACTCCTCACTTCTAATTAAGAGGTTTCCAACCTCCTCAACTAGATAGAAACCAGAGGAAATCACACAAGGCTAGACATGGCTACAACATTTATCTAGCCAAGAGTGCAGTAGCAACAACAACAAAAAATTCTTCTGCTTTCACATGCTTCATCCAGAGGGGCTCTTACACCTAGAGTTATTGCTCTGTTAGGAAAATTAGATGTAATGGAGGGGTAGAGGAAGCAATGATGCCTCTCTGCCTAAGACTTTAATTTGCCAAATCACAGGAAGTAGAAACTACTGTAATAGGGAGACTAAAACTTAGAGCCCTCATCCAGATGAGAAGACAGGAAGGACAAAAGCTCACAAGAGCTCAATGGATGCTGCTACTACCCTAGAATTTTTCCAATTCCCCCCATTCTATAGAAGAAATTCCTCTAATCTCTTAATTTTGTAAATATAGATTGTTAACCATGAAAACAAAGAAGAGAATCCTACAGAATAGGGGAGCAAAAAGAGCACACAAAACCAGGGGATAGCCATACTATTTGCATGAACAAATGGTATATGGAGCATCATCAAGAGTGCCTATTTATAGAAAATTTGATAGATTTTGCACACTCTGATACGTCCTTGATTAATTAATTCTAGTCATTTCCACGACATACTGGCCATAAATGGAAATCCTTTGATGATTGCTAGAAATGGACAGACAGATACATTTCATCACTTCACATAACTGAAATCATCATTTCTTGCATTGAAGCCGCTAGTTCAGTTGTCTCAGTTTCAACATTTCAGCTTAATCATCTTGTCACAATTCATCATGAAGCAGACAAGAGGTCATTTCTGGTAGAAGTACAGATCCCCAAGGTTCGATTTTGTATCACGCCAATCTTTCAATTAGTAAATTCCCCCGCAGTGATGGTGATGGAGACCCAACACACGCCTGAGAATTAATTCCACACCAGTATATCATGCGCCACCATAACTTTCTTAAGAATTTTGAATATAAGCCATTGATCATCATGGTAGCTAGCCTAAATCAATGGTTTAAACACAATTAACAGGGAAAGAAACCATGTCATCAATGCCAGACAAGCGCGAGCTAATAATAGCATGCTAGCTGGGTTGCCACTAAAGCCACGACCTTGAGAAGAACATTCAAATAGCACCAGCAAGGTGGTATTCTGCATTTCCGCAATGAGAAGATTTGGCAAGAGATAGACTCCTGCAAAATGGTAGAAACTGTTAGATCTGCCACATAAGATGGAGTGGATCCCCAAAACACCCCTTGGCCCATAAAAAACCTGCCACATAATATGGATCGGCAAATACCAATCAACCATCCCATAGAATGGACACGTGGCACCCTTCCACTCTTCCTCAACTGGTTGGTGGGATCCCTGGAGAAGTTCCACAGAATGGCAAAAACCATGAGAAGTTGCCACATATCAGTCGGGGACCTATAGTTTGTTAAGAGCCAATGAATGAAACCAGTCAGGTGGCAACTTTCCACTATTCCGTTGATGTTCTTTTCTTCAATATTTTATTCTCATCGGAATGGCAGAAACAAGTTAGAATGCGCCACCTGTCATCAAAAAATAAAGGGGCCCGACCTTTGTCATACTCTTTAAAAATAACCTTTACCTACTAGGAAAGGGGGGACCACGGGACCACTATGGGGTCAAAAATTTAAAACTTTGGCATATTGAGAAATCATTAGATACGGGCCACAGGTGGTAAACAAAAGGTAGGGGGCCGATCAACAACATGCTCCAAGACATTGAGCTTAGCAACTTTAGGAACCTGTCACAAGTAATTAGCGGTCAACCTAAAATTATAACAAAAGTAACTTCTTTGCCTATATTTGAACGACACTAGGGTTTAGGGTTTAAGGGGCACTGTTCATAATGTTTTAACGGGTAAAACCCTAGGCCAGAGACCCTTTCAACATGATGACACAAATATGGGCAAAAAACCAGAACCAAGGGAGGAAATTTTATAGGGTCCCATCACTTGTAACATTTTACATTTTCAGCATAATCTACAAATATGCATTTTTGAGCTTTTGGATCTAGTTTAGATCACTTTTCTTGAGGCACATGAACATAATCCTCACAACCAAAGATCCTTAAATGTGAAACAAAAACCTTTCTACCATCCACATTTCATAAGGATTTTTATCCTTAAGAGTTGAACAAGGAAATCTATTAATCAAATAACAAGGAGTACTTATAGACTCATCCCAAAAGCACTGATCTAGCTTCACACCACTCAACATACTCCTAGCTCTTTCTATTAAGGTTCAGTTCATTCTTTCTGCTACCCCATTTTGTTGGGGAGTATAAGGAGTAGTCTTCTACTGAACAATATCTACATGCTTACAGAACTCATCAAATTCCTTAGAACAATATTCACCACCATTATCTGATCTCAACACCCTTATCTTATAATCTATTTGTTTCTCAACAAAGGCTTTAAATTCCTTAAACTTAGTGAAAACTTCAGATTTAGTATGCATAAAATAAATCCAAGTGTATCTTGGGACATCATCAATAAATGTAAATAATATTGAGATTTTCTAAAAGAATCAACATCCACTAGTCCAAACACATCAGAATGAATGATCTCTAATAAACTTTTAGATTTATTAGTTCCAATAGGAAATGATGATCTATTCTATTTTCCAAACACACAATGTTCACATAAATCATTTTTACCAACAAAATAATTAGAAAGACCATCAACCAACTTTTTATTAAGAATGGTTCTATGAACTTTTTCACTTATGTGACCCAATCTATGGTTCCACAACACACATGCATTTTTAGTGTTAGTCACATTGGCAGAACTACAAAAAGTGTAGGCATTAAGCCTAAATAAAGTCCCAATCTGAGATCCTTTAGCAACCACCCAATTCCCTCTTACCAACATGCAACCAAACTTCTCAAATGTCACATGCATTCCATAATCATTCAACTTGGATATAGAAAGTAAGTTTAGTGCAAGTCCTGGAATATGTAAAACATCGTTAAGGGTTTTAACCCTTCCATCACTAAAACACAATTTTACCTTTCCCTTACCAACTATTCAATTAGTGTTGTTATCACCAAGGAAAATTTCTCCTCCATCATATGCTGAATATTTTGAAAACCACTCCTTGTGAGGATTCATATGGTAGGAGCAACCTGAATCAATAAACCAGGCATCATTACTTATAGTGTTAGCTGAAATAAACAAAGCATTATTATCACCATCATTTGAGGATTTTTCTGTGGAGGAATCTACACTCTTTTTCTTATTTTTGCATTCCTTCTTTACATGTCCTTATTTCTGATAATCCAATACTCTATTCTTCCTAGGGGTTTTAGAATGTCCTCTTGACTTATCCTTCTTCTTGTCCCATTTAGACCCCTTTTCTTTGGACCTTCCTCACACATACAAGGCATCTTGGGAGCTACCATTCATAGACTTTCTTCTAATTTCTTCTGAAATAAGTGTGCAATGATATTATCCATCTTTCGGGCTTCACCAATACCACTAATATCAACAATTAGATTTTTCCAAGATTCTGGTAAAGAAGAAAGTAACAAGCTACATTATCTTCATCTTCTATCTTAACATCTATAGATACAAGTTGGATTAAAATCAAATTAAAAAAATTTAAATGATCTACAACAGAATCATCATCCTCCATCTTTAATGAATATAAATGTCTTTTGAGATACAACTTATTAGTAAGAATTTTGGTTCGGTAAATATCACCTATGCTCTTCCACAACTTGTATGTGGTAGCTTCCTCAGAAACATTCAAAAGGATAGAATCTGCAAGACACAACCGTATGGTTCCTCGTGCCTTCTTGTCAAGTTTTAACCAATCTTCATAAGACACTCTAGATGGCTTATTTTCATTAGAAATTACCAACCATTGATCTCCTTCTTCTTGGAGATCTTCCATCTTCAACTTCCACATCTCATACCCAGATCCATTCAATTTCTCAATATCTAGAGAGGAGGTAGAAGCCATGGTATACAATCTTCTTCATAGATCTGCAAAACCCACAATGTAAAAGCTCCCATCGCAGCCCAAAAACCTTCAACACTTAAGAGAAAGGCATCCCTCTCTCAATATAACTATTAGCTCTGATACCAAATGTTGGAAAAATCAAGGTGAAACTACTACAATTTAACTTTAATATTGTATACAAATCTGAAAATAGATTAAAGATTATCCACTTTGGTGCATTTAATAATGAAAGAATGAAGGAATAAACACATAACAAGTGACACAGTATTTACATGGAGAAACCCTTGCAAGAAAAAATCCACACCCAAAGAGATCCAATGATTGTATTAATCTTTCAAAGAAGTTTACATCAACACAAAATTTCTCTCTGAATTCCAACAACACTTCTCTATTCCTTTAACTTGCAAAATATCTCATAATAGCACCAACCAAAGGCACCACTATATAGAAGAGCTAGATGTGAGAATACCATTATGGTTTCTCAAAACAAGTGTCAAAACCACATGCAAAAACCATACGCCTCCCTTTGTGGACAACCAATGAACTCAGTGAATTACAATAAATCTTCTCATAGCCTTTTCATGGGCTCCCGATCCATATCCAATAAAATACTTACAACAACGAGTGCTCAATTACTTACCAATGACATGAAAAACACATGCAATTCTTGGCACCCCAATTTGGATCACATGCAACAACATGCAAGTCCATATGGACCCCACCTCCAAAGCGAACTCCCACAAAAGACTCATGTAAGATGTATGCAACAACATGCAATTCATGCAAATCCAAATGGACCCCACCTCCAAAGTGGATGGCCACAATGGACTCGAACAAGATTCATGCAAATCCAAGTGGGTCCCACCTTTATGAATGCAACTACAATTAGTCATAAATAAATAAATAATAAATATTTTATCTCTCATGTCTCTAGGCATACAAGAACATATTCCAAGGATCATGGAGACACATGAAAATGACTTAGGATTGCAAGGTTAATGACACCTTATCCTAAAAAAGCCTAGCACACTGGCCACTTTTATAAGCATATTTTTTCAAAAGAACCCAAGTATATGATACAATTTCTTACTTTAAAGCCAAAAATTAGTAGAAACACATAGAAATAGTTTGGATTCTCATTTGTAAAAACACATGTATTTGTTTTACTAGTTGAGATAAATAAAGAAGGATTCCCATCAAATGTAGTAGGTTAGTTTGCAACATTTAAGGCTTTAGCAGTGTTTTTAGCTTTAGGAGTTGGATCAACAACATTGTTTTTAATATAGTGTATAAGTTTATCTATTTGTTTTGGGTTGGACTTCAAAAACTTGGTTTGAGATATTTATACTTTAATTTTATTGCAAAATCAATTATATCAAAGGAACACAAAGAACTAGATACATTTTCTACACTAGGATTATTTTATTGTATATTTAAATTATTGTTAGTAGCATTTGGAAAAGAACTTGAAGAAGGGGTTGAGAAGAGGAGGGGACTTTTTTGTAAATATATATCTCATTCATTGTTTAGACCCTTTAAGCCACTTGAACTCTTTTATTTCAGTGTTTTTATTCTTCTTCACTTCTTTTCTCTCTCCTTTTTCTATCTTTTGATGTTGATTTCATATAAACACTACATAAGATTGGCTATACATATCAGCAATCACCTTATCAGCTTCATGCAATAACCTCCAAAATGCAACCTCAAATTGTCCCTCCTTTGACATTAAAAGATAGGCCTCAAAACCTCTTTATACGTGATTTCCTTCTTCTCACAATTTAAGTTATGAAACTTCCTCCAAGAACACAATTTTTACTCAAGATTCCCCCCTTAGGGAACCAATTTTGCAACCATAAATTCTAACTATTACCAACATGTCCTTCACCAAAGACACACATATTTGATCCAACATTTCATCCCATAGAACTAAACACTTAACATCACACAAAACTCAATACAATGGTTAGGTCTTCTCCCATGACTACTCTCAACCTTTTCATCACTTAAACTTATCCTTCCAAGTCTCTTCTAAATTAGTTCTTCCTCAAGAACATATTCTCCAATCACAATAGCTAAGGTTATCTCAAAACATTCATCTTTAATTTTAAATGATTGTATTGTCTCAAGGTTCATAATATTGATTTCATCTTACCACTCTTCCAATCTCATCAATAAAGAGAACTCCTAAAAATATTTTAAGTGTCTTCCAACACTATTCCTTTTGTAGTTCACTAGTAGGCTCAAGTTCCCTAGTGTTTCACCCTTCACTCTCATATTAATTTAACAACTTCCAAAATGCAACCTCAAAATTTCTTAAGCCTTAACCAAAACAAACTTACCAATATTAATAAAAGGGTACAAGATAAACTTCCAACAAATTCCATTAACTTCAATGATACAATATTACAACAAATTGTAAAACATGCAATTGATATCCAATAAGATCCACACAATATATAACTCCCACTCATTAAGTACAATAAGGAAGAAAAGCAATAAGTATATCTCAATAATTTGAAAGTCTCAAGTACATAACTAGTACTCATCAATAAAGATAACATCATTACATAACCATGATATATAATGGGTCAAATACAACAACCCTCATTAATGATAATGAATACAATAGGCCATGAAGCCAACCATGCATATACAAAGTGGTTATGTACAAGGTACATCATAAATATATTAAATAACTCCATGCTCTAGTCCACAAGCTAATCCTCTAAGCTCCCAAGCTCCTACTAATCAAGGAAGGGGTTGAACTCACCATGAGGATATTCCTTTCCTCCCCATCCATTAGTCGAGGTGAAGAAGCATCGTTCATAATCCAAATGTGTGGTACAATACCATATTAACAATTATGTCATTTAGTTCATTCGTTTATTAACACATAATCATACACATGAAGCCATATAGATCAAAATCATCTTAAATACATGGAACAAATTTCACCACACATCCTTCATAGCATCTAATACACATGTGAATTCAAGGACATGAACAAGCTAAATATGACCATCAATAAAAACAAGTCCTTTTAATCCTACAAGGTTAGTACAACACATCCAAGACCATATGCAACATCTAAAGAAACTGTTGAAATGCACAAGACAACTGAGAGGGGGGGTGAATCAGTTGTAGAAAAAACTTAACTTCTTTCAAACATCAACACATTAATTACTTAATTATGATTCAACCATGAAAGCATATAATAAAAAACTTAAACACATTCACACATGAGACACCAGATTTTTATGTGGAAAACCCAATGAGGGAAAAACCACGGTGAGTGTTAGCTCACAATATAAATGATATAACAAAATTTACAACAAGGCTCACTGCCGAAGGCTCAATACCTTAGGGCTCATTGCCCAGAATGCTCACTGCAAAAGAAGGGGCTCACTGCCAATCGGGTGGCTCACTGCCGATGGGTGGCTCACTGCCAGAGTTGGTGAACTGAGAGTAGCATCTACACTATGCCAAGGTTCAGTTCCATTGAAGCACAATAAATTTCCTCTGCTCTGCTCTACTTTTTCACTTCACACTTATGTTCGCATCTTCGCATCCTCATCAATCATTCATGACTTTATTACATGTATTTATACAATTCATCAACCTTGGAATGAACATCAAGGTTGGCATTACAATCATCAACCATTGGAGCAATCTCCAAGGTTAGCATACACACATACATTAGAATAAGTTTGGACCTAAACAGATTTTTGAAATAAAAGAATGAATGCAGACCAAACTAAGAATTAGCTGGGACTCAAATGCAATCTTCCACACAACAACACGCTTTACAAACTTTGAAGCATAACCGCAAGTAGTGAAAACAACCAAGTCGGCTAAACTAGTGTTAACACTAAGACCTTTAGGAACACACTTCATGCATGATTCATATTACACTTTGCAGACCAATCAAAAGGCAGGAACACGATCTAGAGACATCCACAAGCACGTTACAATCACCAAGAACTTCCACACAACCCCAAAACATTCTATCCATAAGATTCTTCAAACCAGAGCACTTGAAAATTACTGTTGGCCACTGTCATAAAGGAAAGATCGCTTGTAGAGAACTAAATCATGAACCATTTCGAATGAAGGCACATAACATCATCACAAACTTAATTCCAAAACTGCAAACTCTAAAACTTAAATGCCGAGCATAATACATTTTCCCTGTCACCATTAAATACACAAAAAATAGTTTTTAATTTGGTGAACATGAACTCGCTCAAATCTTCACACTAGAGGCTCAAACTTGAAACATAGCAACTACATACGTCCCTTAACATAACTTTCAAACTGCAGACAAAGATATTCAATCTACAGGATATGCAGAGCAAAACACTGCACTATTCTTCTCAGACACTTGCTCAAACCCATTCAAATAATTTCCTTAGATGTTGACCTTAGGTGTTGACATCAATGACAACACTTACTGCTCATACTTGCAACAATTTCCCCCTTTGTCATTGATGGCAACACATGATGTGAAAAACCATCAAGACAAACAAACTTGCTTTGCTTCTTTGCTCCCCCTTACTTTATGCTCTCTCTGGCTACATTAATCAGAAATTTTCTCCTTGAGTTTTTCACATGACTTCTCTTTCCCTTTGACATCAATGGAAAAGGGTGCTAGACCTTTTTCTTTTTCTTTACTGCACAACTCCCCCTATCATCAACACTACAACACTTCTCTTACTCAGGAACTTATATCAGCCACAACTACCAGCTCCTCCTGAGAGGTAGCCTACAAAACATCAATCCAGATCAAAGAATGAGACTTTGAGCACCACTGGACTGATGCATTTCCTATGCATCTTAGTTTAGATCAGGAGGGGTAATAACCCCTAACTTCTCCCTAAGATGCTCAAAAGTATCCTTAGGCAGAGGCTTAGTGAAAATATCCGCAATTTGATCCTTTGTAGACACACTCCATCTTTACTTCATTCTCTGTTACCTTTTCTCTTATAAAGTGATACCTTATTGATATATGCTCTGTCCTTGAGTGCATCATTGGATTCTTTGAATTGTTTATAGCACTTGTGTTGTCACAAAAGATTGAAATTGGTTCTTGATACACAACTCAAGTATGTCCTTCAATGTTTGCTTCATCCAAAGAACTTGAGTGCAACAACATGCCGCAACAATATATTTTGCTTTTGCAGTAGACAAAGAAATTAATTCTTGCTTCTTGCTTAGCCATGAAACCAATCTATTACCCAAGAGGAAAGCACCTCCACTTGTACTTTTTATGTCATCAGCATCTCCAGACCAATCTGCATCTGTATAAGCACTAAGAGTGAAATCGGTATCTTTGGGATACCACAATCCATAGTCTGAAGTGCCTTTTAAATACCTTATGATCCTCTTGATTGCCATCACATGTGACTCTTTGGGATCTTCTAGAAATCTTGCCACAAGATAGACTGCATGCATTATGTCTAGTCTGGTATGGGTTAGATAATGTAGTCCTCCAATCATAGACCTATACTTTTTCTTATTAGTCTTAGATGATTCATCATTCTTACTCAGCTTGCAACTAGTTACCATAGGGGTACATACTGGCTTAGAATTCTCCATTCCAAACTTCTTCAACAACTCTTTCACATACTTGGACTGAGAAAGGAAAATTCCTTTATCTGATTGAGTAATTTGCAATCCTATAAGGAAATTCATTTCACCAAACATAGACATCTTAGACTCCTTTTGCCTTTCCTATGCAAATATCTTACACATACCTTCATTGTCTCTAATGATAATATCATCAATAAAGACTACAACAATAAAAATTTGATCATCATTAATTTTGAAATAGAGATTACTTTCTGCAGTACATTTACTGAACCCTAATCGCATCAAATACTTGTCCAACATTGCATACCAGGCTCTAGGAGCTTGCTTGAGTCCATACATGGCTTTCTTCAATCTGCATACCATGTCACTTTGGTCAGATGATTGAAATCCTTCCGGTTGTTCAATATAAACCTCTTCTTCCAGTTTTCCATTCAAGAATGCAGACTTTACATCCATATGGTATACTTTAAAATCTTTGTGTGCTGCAAATGCCAAAAACATTCTTATTGCTTCAATCCTTGCCATAGGAGCATAAGTCTCCTCAAAGTCTATACCTTCAACTTGAGAATATCCTTTGCATACCTGTCTTTCTTTGTTTCTTACTACTTCCCCATTTTGATTCATCTTATTTATGAAAACCCATTAGTTCCAATCACATTCTTATCAGCAGGTCTAGGGACCAGTTCCCAAGTTTGATTCTTTTCTATCTGCATCAGTTCTTCTTCCATAGCCTTTACGCAACTTTCATCTTTGCAGGCTCCACTTACAGTTTTAGGTTTAATCTGTGAAAGTAAATAGTAGTTCACTTGTTCCTCTGCAGCTCTTTTCCTTGTCAATACCCCTTTGTTTTTGTCACCAATAATCTGATCTTTAGAATGATTAATCCTTACATACCTGGGAGTCTTAACAACACTTTTCAGAGCCTTTTCTTCTTCAACTTGACTGTCCTTTTTTTCCATCTTTTCTTCATTGACTGTAACAACAGGTTCATCTGATTCATAGCCACTCAGATCTGATGTTATTTCCCTGTCTTCATCAACCTGCACATTAGCACTCTCAATGACCTTTCTCAATCTCTTATTGTAGCACCGATAGGCCTTACTCTTTGTAGAGTATCCAAGGAAAATTCTGTCATCACACCTAGCATCAAACTTGCCTAACTCTTCATCTGTTCTGATATAACATTTGCTTCCAAAAACTTTGAAATATTTCACTGTAGGAACTCTTCCATACCACAATTCATTAGGAGTTTTAGTACCATTACCTTTGACTTGGACTCTATTTTGAATGTAGATAGTAGTATGTATAGCTTCTCTCCAATACACTTCTGGTAGGTTAGCCTCCATCATCATTGACCTAGCAGCCTCTTGAACTATCCTGTTCTTTCTTTCAACAACTCCATTCTGCTCAGGAGTCCTAGGAGCAGATAATTGTCTCATTATCCCATGCTCTTCATAGAAAATGTTGAATTCACTTGATGTAAACTCACCTCCTCTATCAAACCTTAAGTATTTGATCCTCAATTCTAACTCATTCTCAACCATTGCCTTGAAAGATTTGAATTTGTCTAGGGCTTTTGATTTCTCTTTTAGAAAAGTGACCCATGCCATTCTAGAATAATCATCAATAAGCAACATAAAGTACCTATCTCCTTGCAGATTTCTTATTCTTGTAGGATGACACAAATCTGTATGCACCAGCTCAAGCAATCCATCAGAAAATTAGTCTTTATTGTCCTTATCTGTTTCCCCAATTGACATTCCTTGCAAATACTATTAGTAGGCTTCACAAGCTTAGTCATATCTCTCACAACTTGTACTGAGTTTATCTTCACCAAGTTGTCAAAATTAATATGACACATCCTTCTATGCCACAACCAACTCTCATCTGTTTGAACCAACAAACAACAATTATTAGTTCCCCTCAAGTGATAAACATTAGCTTTAGTCTTCTTACCAGTTGCAATCACTGTTCTAGAGCTTTCCATGATCTTGCATCCATTATCCTTGAAACTTAGATCATACCCTTTTTCACACATCTGACCAACACTTAAAAGATTGTGCTTTAAACCCTTCACATATAGAACATCATCTATGTTATGCTTACCATCAAAAGAAATAGATCCTCTTCCACAAATCTTATTAGCTGTGTTATCACCAAAGCTAACCAGTCCCCCATCACACTTTTCCAAAATTACAAACTTACTTTCTCACCGGTCATGTGATGTGAACATCCACTATCAATAATCTATTCATCCTTATCCTTCTCAACCTGGCAGATAGACAAAGCACTTTCTTCCATCGATTTTTCTTCCTTCACACAGCTAGCAGGATTAGTAGACACATGTTCTTCCTTGATAGCAATAAAAGGCATTCATTTGCACTAGTATCATCAGAATCATCATCCGTCACACCATCATCATCAAAATCTCTAACATAATAGCATTTCTTTATAATCCTAGGTCTACTTTCAAATTTCTTCTTACCTCTCTCAATTTTCTCCGGACACCTGGAGGCATAGTGACCAATCTTACCACAAGAAAAGTGCATTTGAATGGTAATTTGCCTTTGAACTTATCGGTACCTCTTTGCATTCTATCCACAAAGTTGGCTTCAACCTCATCAGGGTCATCATTTGATTCCACAACATATTTCTGAGATCTTGAAGTCTTTTTTGAAGTGTTGGCTTTGAAAGCAGTCTCAGTCTTTGGCAGAGCATCACCGAACTCTCTCATCTCAAAAGCTGTAAGCTTCCTGAACAACTGATCTTTTGTAATCTTGTTTACACTCATAACTTCTTCAATTGCTGACACCTTGTGACTATAGGATTTAGGCAATGATCTAAGAATCTTTAGCACAACCTCATTTTCATCAACAGTTCCTCCAAGATTCGATTGACAATTTTATCAACCTTTTGCATGTAGATTGTTATGTTTTCATCATCACCCATCTTTTGAGCTTCATACTTCACCTTTAGATTTTGTAATTTTGCACTCTTTATAGAATCATCTCCTTCATACAAAATTTTCAACTTATCCCAGAGCTCATGAGTTGTTTCCAAATCCATAACTTTCACTAACTCGATATTAGATAAGGCATTTAACAGAGCATCTCTAGCTTTTCCATTTAACTCATACTATTTGACTTCATCTTCATCTGATGGTCCATTTTGAGGAATAGTATACTTTTTCTTTGCCATCTTCCAAACACTATAACCAAGAGAAATAAGATGAATTTTCATTCGTACCTTCCAAAGAGCGTAATCCGTCCCATCAAACTACAGAGACTCCTTCTTGTGCACCATTTTGGATCTACCTCAAGCTGTTAGGATTTCTTCCAAGGAACCCTCCCTCTGATACCAATTGTTGAAATGCACAAGATAACTGAGAGTGGGTGAATCAGTTGTAGCAAAAACTTAACTTCTTTCAAACATAAACACATTAATCACTTAATTATGAATCAACCATGAAAGCATATAATCAGAAACTTAAACACATTCACACATGAGACACATGAGACACCATATTTTTACATGGAAAACCCAATGAGGGAAAAATCATGGTGAGTGTTAGCACACAATATAAATGATATATCAAAATTTACAACAAGGCTCACTACCCAAAATGCTCACTGCAAAAGAAGGGGCTCACCGCCAATGGGGTGGCTCACTGCCAGTGGCTGGCTCACTGCCAGAGTTGGTGAATTGAGATAGTAGCATCTACACTATGCCAAGGTTCAGTTCCATTGAAGCGCAATAAATTTCCTCTGCTCTGCTTTGTTTTTTCACATCACACTTATCTCTGCATCTTCGCATCCTCATCAATCATTCATGACTTTATTACATGTATTTATACAATTCATCAACCTTGGAATGAACATCAAGGTCAGCATTACAATCAACAACCATTGGAACAATCTCCAAGGTTGACATACACACATACATTAGAATAGGTCTGGACCTAAACATATTTGTGAAAGAAAAGAATGAATGTGGACCACACTAAGCCTTAGCTAGGACTCAAATGCAATCTTCCATGCAACAACATGCTTTACAAACTTCGAAGCATAACCGCAAGTAGTGAAAACAACCAAGTCGGCTAAACTGGTGTTAACACTAAGACATTTAGGAACACACTTCATGCATGATTCGTATTACACTTTGCAGACCAATCAAAAGGCAGGAACACAATCTAGAGACATCCATAAGCACATTACAATCACCAAGAACTTCCACACAACCCCAAAACATTCTATCCATAAGATTCTTTAAACCAGAGCACTTGAAAATTACTGTCGGCCACTGTCATAAAGGAAAGATTGCTTGTGGAGCACCAAATCATGAACCATTTTGAATGAAGGCACATAACATCATCACAAACTTAATTCTAGAACCGCATACTGTAAAACTTAAATGCAGAGAAATGCAGAGCAGAATACATTCTCCCTGTCACCATTAAATACACACAAAATAGTTTTTACTCTGGTGAACAAAACTCGCTCAAATCTTTACACCGGAGGCTCAAACTTGAAACATAGCAACTACATACATCTTTTAACATAACTTTCAAACCATAGACAAAGATATTCAATCTAAAAGATATGTGGAGCAAAACACTGCATTGTTCTTCTTAGACACTTGCTCAAACTCATTCAAATAATTTCCTTAGATGTTGACCTTAGGCGTTGACATCAATGACAACACTTACTGCTCATACTTGCAACAGAAACTACTATTCACATACCACAAAAAATTCTCACCAAGTGATGCTATATGTCTTACTAAGAAACCTATGCTCAAGGTAGGACTACATGCACCCTAACCTTAGTGCAACATAGATATCCAACATACATACAACAATAATTCAAATACACAAACACACATAAAAGAAATGGAATACAACAATACATAATTGAAATTCACAACTCAAACACACAAGCCAAAAATGCAAAGCAAACATGCATAAAACAAGGACATAGAATAAACATTGAATACAAGCACATCATACCTTATAAGATCATAAAAAAGTGAATCTTACCCAAGTAAAAGCACACAAAGAATCAACAATTAGAAGACACACTTGGTCCCCATAACCCATCAAAAGGACATCTCCCAATGATGCAGTGTATCCAAGTATTGCTACCTCACAATAGATGAGAAGATTAACTATATATACCAACAATAGAGCACCCCCCCACCCCAAGGTAGGTACAACATGCATGCAAATAAATAAGCCACAAGACTTAAACTCAGAGTTCTCCTAGCTACTAGTGGTGTATGGTGAACATAACACATAAATAACCTATAGTCTTTCTACCATCGAGAGAACTAGAGCTTTAGTTTGATGTTGTAATGTTCCACCCCAAATTTTAAACCAAAATTTTCCAACACCCACAAGTCTTCTATCATGTGGGCATTTCGTTAAACATTTTGCATTATGTGAATCTAACTGAATTTCTGAGTATGATATTGTGGAACAACTTGTTTAAGGAGATTAGATAACAAATCATTCATAAATTCATCACCAATCACAAAGAGAATATGGAGAAATTTTGACAAACAGTTTGGGGCCTTTTTTATATATGAAATTTGAATATTGAGCACAATACAACTTGCTATTATAAAATCAGAAACACAGAGATAAGGAATACAAAGATTTCTAACCTCCAATATGAAGCCAATATTACTTGCAACTATGCTATGTTGATGTAGAAGTGTAGTAGCTCAAGGAATGACATATTTAATTCTCATCAAACTTATTACAACAACAATATCAATCATACCAGCAAGTTCAATCTCTAGAATACTCATAGAGTATATATATGACTGCCTAGACCCTGCAGCTACAACCACTTATTAATAAATACCAAGCGCTTCTCCTTAAAACACTTATATCCTCCTTCCAAATGCTAACATAGATTCTTCAAGCAATATTAAACTTCATTCAAAGGTGAGATGGTTGATGAAGGGACCTACCTAAACTAACATGTACCTCTTAACAAATGCAAACAATATAATACCAAGTCTCCAAGCCTTTTGCAAATATGCTGACTTGACATAAATGTTAGGTTTGTCTCCTAAAAGGGGTATGACAGCTTGTATCTCCCAATTTTAATCACTAGTCTTCCAAAAACATTGGTATGATGCCTTTCTTGTAATGTCAACAATGTGTTTGGGGCCCACAACATATAGTAAATCAGTTTCTTCCAACACCTAGACTCTTTTTTTGGTGCGGCTAGGATGAAGATTTGATAATAAGAAATTAATTCCTTACATTTCCTCTTGTACGACACCAAGGAAAACTTAAAGGAAAGCTGCAGTAGGATTTGTTAAGGATAAATATGCCTTCAACATGAATCACTTTCCATAGGAAAGTAATCACCTCCCCTCTAAAATATTGTACAACTAGCTCTATATTGACTCCCAATTTGTACGGCTGGGTAAACTCAGTCACAACACTTTAATTTATAAATATTTCCTGTTGTTATTTTCTAGAAACCTTCATAATAAAATTTATCAAATCTGGTAAAATAAATATTTGTCCATCCAACATATACCAAAATATTTGATCTATTAAACCTTCAATCCTCAACACACAAATTTATTATTGCCTGTAATCTCAATAAATTTGTCAAATAATCCTTCTTGAAGCAAATACACCAAACCTGCAAAAATAATATATCCTTTCGCCTAAGATATAAACCTGCACACTTGCAAATCTCTTAAGCACAAATACGAACCCTACCTAGATCTATGTCTAAATCAGAAACGAGGGTTTTCTTCCTCATTTCAAAATCTTTGCAGCACTGTGTCGATCCCTGGATGGAACCGCTCAATGGAAGACAGAGGGTTTTCATCCTCAGCTTCAAAAAACCATTGGGGTTTTCATCCCACTGGTAAGAGTTTTGGCCACATGCACAAATCTCCAAATCTCCAAAGAGAAATAAACAACTCTAAATGTCCCAAATGAGCTTTCACAACCTCCTTTTATACTTTTTTCTCACTGACCTTTCTAGAAGCTTTTTTTAATTCACTTTTTAATTAAAAGCTCCTTTCTAGCTCCAAGAGACCTTTTTTTATCAAAATAATGATAATATTTGATTCGCAAGGTCCCAATATTATGTGTCCATAATTTAAAACTTTTCATTCCGGTTTTGACAAGCTATAACACTAAGGTGCTTTTAAAATACTTTAAATAATATTTAGCGACCTTAGTAAAATAATTAAAATAAATCCATTAATACACCCATTTTGCAAAAATTATCAGAAATCATCAGAATTGAAAACTGATTGCACTGGAGTGTTCCCGATGAAGAATAATGATAAAAGGAGCTAATTGGGCGACTTACTATAAATAGACACCCTCTCCAAGATTCTTGAAGAGTGATGCAGAGCTCACTACACAAAGACCACAAAGGATAAAAACAACACAGGAGGAAGAGGATATAGGGGATGGTAGGGCAAAACAACTTCTAGGCCTCAGTGGACCAAACTACAACACTTGACATCAAACAGGACAAGATTGTCCACTCACTCTCTATTACTTCACACAACACAATGACACCATTTATAGGTTCATACACATGGGAACCTTTCCAAACTTTCTAGGGACCCTAGAACTTCTAGGTTTGACTGTCCCAAGCTCACAAAACCATAAAAATGCACTCAGGGTACATCCTTGTACCACTTCCTTCACAAACTTACTTATCTCCTTGTAGCCCCGTCAGAGAGGTTTTTGAAGCATAACTTTCAAAATACATGACAAACCCACAAAAAAAATACCTTTTCAAGTACCCATTATGGAGTTACACAACATACTAAACATGCAAGGTGGGTTGTTTTGGAACACAAGCCTCTAATTTTGACTGTACCTGCTGTCCTAGAGGGCAATTAGCCCACTTTTACAAAGGAAGTACACAAAATCTCTAGCCCACAATCAAAATTCCACTTTTTTGAGATTAGACACATCTCAAATAGACCAATTTCAGAGGTTTTATGGGTCTAAGGTCATTTTAACTCATTTGATGATCAAAACTTCACTCCAACTAGGCTAGTTGGCCAAATTCATGTCACCAAGAGGCTAAATGAATCAAATCTTCACCTTTTGTTTGTACCCTACTCCTGCATGCAAAACCCATTAGAGAACACACCATTTAAAATTAATTCCACCCATTTTGGGGTTCTAATACAACATCATGAAGTGGGAAAACTCAAAACCTCTCTAAAACCCCCAAATCAAGGGTTTGTTGATATGACACAGATAGTCTTAGAAAAATGCAATATCTCCTTCTTGAAATTGAATCAAGACCCCAGACTAGAACCATTTGAAAGGTATCTCAACCCTCTTTCCAGAAATATATGGATTGCCCCTATATCTATCCATATAGAGGCATGTAATGGCCGGGAACAGGACTGTTGCAGTAAAAAAATAGGGTTTTGGACAGCTTTTAGCAAAAACATGATAACTTTCACAAAAATGAACGAAATGACCTCAAACCAATGGAATTGGATAGTTAGCTCACCCCTCTATCACATAAAATAGGTTTCATGGCATAACTATGCTATACAAATCATGGTACAGTCTGCAACAACATAAAAATACAGAAAAAATAGAATTTGGGACAACAAAACAATATTTTCTCATTTCTTTTTCTTAAACTTCATCCAAAACTCCTTCATTCGACCCCCACTACTTTTTACAAGCATTTACAATTGTATATAATCTTTTACACTCCATTCCCATCGTGGGAATAAGGCTCAAAATAGCCTAAACTTTTGATTTTTCCTAAAAATTGATTTTTTCTATTTTTAGACTGTCATACACTTAAGAGGACTGCAGACCACAACTATTTTCAATCTCCACTAACATAAAATGAATAAAAACCACCTCCACTTACTGACCTATGCCTTTTTAAGGCTCTATTACATTTATTTTTTTGAAACTCATTTTGCCTTTTGACACTAAATTTTAATTTTTTTGATTAAATGCTTAAACTAGGTGCACTGCACCATACAACCTACTTGAAACTTTTCCAAGTCCCTTGGAAATATTCTTGCAAATTGTCCTTCATTGATCCATGCTTGTCTTCATTAGGTCCATCTTCACTATCCATGGCATGCTTGCCAACATTTCTTACTTTTTGAACATATGCACTCTTTGTGGATTGTCCCACTCTTAGTTCTCTGACCTTGTCATCATCAGCAACTATGCTTCTCTCAGCTATCTTCAAACTTGTCTTCTCAACTTCTTGTTTACACCACTATCTCTTACTGTTCTTTCCACTGTCATTATCTTTCTCAACCTATGTTAGGCCTGCAACTTGTGTGTTCACTGTCTTTGTTATCTTGTCAACTATTGCACCAGCTTCTCTTGGCTATCTTTTCTTCACTACAGGGCACATGATTGTCCCTACTAAGACTCCTTCACTCACTTCTTGCCTTACCACAGGCTCTACACTCTTATACTTCTCATTTTCAGTCACTTCCCTCTTCCACATGAAGATATTTCTCCTTACAACAGGCTGCAAATTAGCTCCACACTCCCTATTTGTTGTTTCAACAACTTCATGCCTTGAAAAGGCTACACACTCCTTGTTTTCATACTCCTCAAACATCACTGTCTCCTTCTTGCCAAACATAATCATATTTTCTGCTCTTGACTGCTCCTCTAATGGCAGTAGCACAAAAGTCTTCTCATCCTTCTTGATAGTGAAGGTATTAGCTCTTCCATCATACACTGCAAACCTATCAAATTGCCATGATCTTCCCAGTATCACATGACAACAATCCATTGGTAGGATGTCACAAAGTACTCTATCCTCATATGCTCCAATCTTGAACTCAACTAATGCTTGCTTAGTCACTAAAATGGACTGATGATCACTCACCCAAGAAATTTTGTAGGGAACTTCCCTAGGAACTTTCTTTAACGTCAGTTTGTCCATCATCTCACTTGACACCATATTGTCAGTACAACCTGGTGGTGCCTGCATAAATATTTAGGTTTCAAGCATTTAAATATGTAGGCACCTTCCCAAAAATCCAAGAAATTCTATGTCTTTCAGCCTCTGCAGTAGTAAAATTATGAAAAATTAGTTAAGATGCAGGTGTCTTTGTATATACAATGGCATTTGTATATACATGCAGGTCAAATATACGTTGGCGGGCTTGCAAAATCTCTATCGGCCTTTAAAAAGGTAAGTTGTATGCATTTCTGAATGCATATCAGGCTTAGAATGTGCATGTACATTGGGGGAATCTTGTGCAGATTCCTGGGAATATTCGCTGCTTGCATATCGGGTTGCATGTATATTTGGTTTGTATGTTCATACATACAACGGTTAGATACAAAGAAAAGATACATTGCAGGCATAATCCAAGAATGATTCCCTGTTTGCATGCGAAGGTAAATGTATATTCGGTGATATACATTGATAATATACAAGGGAAGTAGATGCAAAGTTGAATGTATGTTTGACATACAAGAGAGAATCTACATTGCATATTCCAGGAAAGATTCCCTGCTTGTATGTTAAGGGGTTTGTATGTTCACGTTTGTATATTCCGATATACATTGCAAAGGTGCAAAGAGTTAGATACAATCCAGACCCGATGGAGATTTCAAGCTGCTTCATAAACATTTAGCGTCCGCGGCGTACATGTATATGGCGTTTGTACATGCCGATACAAAGGAATAAAGCACATTGGTTGATGCATATGTAAGAAGAAACATGTACATTGAGAAGATACAAGGGGTCTTGTACATCCGGTGACATACAAAGAAGGTGAGATACATTTGGCGGGGTCCGCCTCACATGCAAAGGGTTTTGTATCTCATATACAAAGGAGAATGTATATGTGATATACATTCACAATGTGCAAGCCAGACCCGATAACATTTCAAATTTGTTCTATAAGTACCTGGTGTCTGCAGCTTGCTTGTATGTATGCTTGTATATGCGCGATATACAAAGGGAAAGTGCAAAAGTGAGGTGCAAGTTAGATTTCAAGGTGGATGCAATGTGTTTCATAATTTTTGAAGTCCGCACCTTGTATGTATGAGGTGAATGTATATGCACATATACAAGGCGATAGATGCAGAATGGTGATACAAGCCAAACCCGAGTAGACTTTCAATTTGTTCTAATCAGGTTTGGGGTCCGCCTTGTATATTAAATAGTTGTATGCATGTTCTTTTGCATATACATGGGCGAAAAAGGCAAAATAGAAGGGGAAAATTCAACGATAGAAATATGAGGTGCCTACGTGGCGCGATTTCACTGGCCGGTGACTTTTCAACATTTTGTGGGTGTCGTTTATCTCAACGATGGGAGGAGATCGACGGCCCTGTTTTGAATGCTTGACAAAGGAAGGATTTTCTGTGTGTCTGCGGCCGCGTTTGGGTGAGAAAAACTCCAAAGGCATTAATGGCGGATTTGCAGGGGCACGATGGATGGAATGACAGGCCAGCTACCCGATTGAAGAAGAAAATCCCTGGGTGGCGGTGCAGATCCTGATTCCCACGTACTCCTTCCTCTTTGTCCCTCTACCACATTCAATTTTGAGCGCCGTTTCTCATGCGTTGTATTTGGCAATTTTTGAGTTGACCGTTGTAATTTTGGCTGAGTACACAGTTTTGCTATAAAATGCAAACTGTGTCACTCATAGGGTGTGGAAGACTTGGGCAATTTTGGGGGAAAAATAATGAAATACAGAGCATTTTCCTGGCTGTTGTATCTCTGTGGAGTTTATGTGTTGCATCTGAGTTGTATCTTGCACATATGTTCAGTTTCAGTGTTAATGTTATATGAAAAATGCTTCTTGCATGTGTTTTGTTGTCTGTCTCCACTTGTTGTATGCATTTCTTCTTTTGAATTTGGTTGCTAAGGGTTTCTCAAATTCTAGAATACAGATTTATTTATTGCATGCTTAATCTCTAACTTCCATTCAAGGAATGGATTAAATCATTTTAGGTTGAGTGTGGAGGAGATTGTATGTCAGCTGGGATATCTATAAACAGAGACAATTAAATACCCATTCTTAGGTGATGTTTGTAAGGCAAGCATCAATCTAACCCCTTGAAACTCGAATGCCAGTTGCAAGCCACTCTCATGTATACGTCTATGTGACTCCTTGCCCTGAGATAGGCACCGGTCTGACCTTGTGAAGTAGTTATGATCCAAAACCCCTGTCTTGCATCCAAACCATCAAATTCAAACCATTTCATAACTTCCACCTTTTAGTTGTAGGAATAGGATTAGGACCCCTGCATACTCTCATCCACAACCAGACAAATATGTCCAAGAACGTTGCCAACCTTGTGATTTGTCACACAAATCTTGGTCCACACACGAGAGTATTCTGTCTGTTCTGAAAAGCTAAATCTTTTTGTCATTGGGTGAGTCAAAGTGTCAAATCTTTAGCTAATAGGGATACCCCCCTTGGTGCAGCAAAACCAGAAGTGAAGGGGAGGCAGGTCACGCAACCTCCTTTATTCATTGGCCCAATATGCTTGCGCATTGGAACTAGCAAACCCTCTGCTGATTCGGAAATAAATACCAACAAATGGCGACTGTGCTGGGGAAGAGTTGATGAAAATAGAATTTATTTGAGTCCATCCAAGTCACCAACAGATTTGGTGACTCCGCTGGGGAACAATGTCATAACCATGAAGGTGTGAGTCTGAAAGATTGAAAAATCAGACCTGGAGGTGCTTTGTTGCAGAAAAGGAAAAAGTTATATGTGTGGCTCTGCTGTTGGAGAACCCAAAAAGAAAGAAATGAATTTTCAGCTTCAGTCTGTTTGAAGCTCATTCCTCTGCCAAGGAGGTGGCGACTCTGCATATAAAGAACCTGATAAGAGGACACCAGGGGTGTTGAATTTGCAGTTGCTGCAACATATCCAAGTATTTGTATAAGTTTTAAAAGTTCCCTATTTGGTGAAATAGTAGTGGTTAAAAGGGGAAATATTGGTGACTAGATTGCATACTTTTGTGAGAACCTAGTTTGCATTTCAAAAGAAGTATGCAATATTGTTTAAAGGACTCATTTGGAGGACTTTAGGAAAGTTGAAACAACAGTCTAAATTTTAAGGGCCTAAAGTCATTGTTTATAGAAAATCTGAGTTGAAAAGAGGGTTGCAGAAACGCATAATGATGTATAATTATCAGCCCTTGCACCCTTGTGAGGTGTCAAATGCAACCATGTATAATAACCAGTCCCAACCATGTCATAGAAAGGGTTTTAGTAGTGACAGATATAAGCCCATAAATTTGATGACATTTTTGGCTATCCAAATGCTTTTCCATCTAAAATCAGAATTTTTTTACCCAAATTCAATGGTGCTGGGGATGAATCAGCTGAGAGACACTTGCAGCAGTTTATAAATGTTGTAGATGATTTTGAGATTGACCATGAAGATGTAGTTATGAGATTATTTGTTCAAACTCTAGATGAAGATGCAAGGGACTGGTTCTCCTATCTTCTAGCTTACTCTGTCAGCTCTTGGTAAGAATTTAAATCTGCATTTCTAGAACAATATGGTGAAAGAATTTCTGAATATGCAGTTATTAGTGATTTTATGTATATCCATATTGAAGAGGATGAGTTGATTCCAGCTTTTAACCTCAGGTTTATGAGGGCATTGAATAGAATTCCAGAATGCATGAGACCTAATGATGCATTGTGCCTAGTTGTTTATTTGGGAGCATTTGATAAGAAAATGAGCTATAGATTAAGAGATAAGGAGCCCACCACATTGCATCAGGCACATCAGTTTGCAATGGACATTGAAAACAATTGGAGATATGGAATTCAAAAGGGTTATTTCTCTAAAAAAAATTTCTGTCTTGCAGCCCCCAATGTTAATGAGGGATATAATCTAAATGTTGAAGATGAATGTCAAAGTACTAACACCCCTGCTGTCCCAGTTTTTGCATCATTCCAAGTTAATGATGTTTCTGTTATAGAGGAGGATGTCCTATTTTGCCCAGCAAATGAAGTTGATAATAATAATTTTTCAAGTGATATTTGCATGCCAGTCCTAAACAAAGAACATTCATGTTTAAATGATCTAGTTGTGTAAAGTTGTGATCATATGGATCAAGAGTCAATATCAGTTTCATCAGGAAGCATTAGAGGGCTGGAAAATGATGTAGGCAGTTCAACTTCAGAGTGCATCGAAGTAGCAGAAGTTTTGTATGTGGGGAAATTAGATGTTAAAGATGATGAAGATGATATCCATGACCAATTCGTGGATCAGGGTTGTTCTTCTTATGACATTAGATTTGATAATGAAAAAGAAATGGATTGTCATGAAGAAGAAACAAAGACTTTTGCAATGTGCATGAATCCCCTTTATGATGAGCCTGTGGATGCATTTGATATTGTGAGTTATGACATTCATTAGTGCAAAATTAACCCTCTATTTGAAAATGATGACATTGATTTGTAAACTGTAGATAATGAATGCTCAGCATCGGTTGGTTCTGACATGTGCAGCAATGATGGGTGTGTAGATCAGGATTTGTTTTCAATGTCAATGAGTGATATAAATAATATAAATGATGTTGAGGGTCTCATATTTTTTGAGTGTTTTCAATTTTTGGATCAGCTGGATACGTGTTTGGTAGTGTGCAACAACCAGGTAGATAATGAATATTGCTAAATGCAATATGAGGATATACTGCTTGAGGATTATAACATACATATGTTACCTAATGCTGAAGAATATTATAATGTGTATGGTTATATGTCTGATTGCAAGATGCAGAGTGACAGAGGCAGTGCTGACAGTGGCAAGTTTTCAGAGATGGTGAAGCATGTAATGATCAGATCAGCTTATGGGTAGATTGTTTTAATGTTTTCAGTTGTGGTTGGGATTATTCAGTTTGGAATCAGGCATTTGACAGGATAGATTTGTGGTTCTTCCTTTTTGGCTGCCCGGGGCCACCAAAATAATGTCTGAAAATGTGTTTTGTGATGTAGGTTGGTAAGGTTTTGACTCTGTTGCCCAATGGATAAGGGACTGGTCTGCATCCCAGAGATTTGAAGTTCTCGCCATGCCTGCAAGAGGTACGCGTCCCCAGACAGAGCCACTGGTGGTGCCTGCATAAATATTTAGGTTTCAAGCATTTAAATATGTAGGCACCTTCCCAAAAATCCAAGAAATTCTGTCTTTCGGCCTCTACAGTAGTAAAATTATGAAAAATCAGTTAAGATGCAGGTGTCTTTGTATATACAAGGGTGTTTGTATATACATGTAGGTCAAATATACGTTGGCGGGCTTGCAAAATCTCTATCGGCCTTTAAAAAGGTAAGTTGTATGCATTTCTGAATGCATATCAGGCTTAGAATGTGCATGTACATTGGGGGAATCTTGCGCAGATTCCTGGGAATATTCGCTGCTTGCATATTAGGTTGCATGTATATTTGGTTTGTATGTTCATACATACAATGGTTAGATACAAAGAAAAGATACATTGCAGGCATATTCCGGAAATGATTCCCTGTTTGCATGCGAAGGTAAATGTATATTCGGTGATATACATTGATAATATACATTGATAATATACAAGGGAAGTAGATGCAAAGTTGAATGTATGTTTGACATACATTGGAGACATACAAGAGAGAATCTACATTGCATATTCCAGGAAAGATTCACTGCTTGTATGTTAAGGGGTTTGTATGTTCGCGTTTGTATATTCCGATATACATTGCAAAGGTGCAAAGAGTTAGATATAATCCGGACCCGATGGAGATTTCAAGCTGCTTCATAAACATTTGGCATCCGTGACATGCATGTATATGGCGTTTGTACATGCCAATATACAAAGGAATAAAGCACATTGGCCGATGCATATGCAAGAAGAAACATGTACATTGAGAAGATACAAGGGGTCTTGTACATCCGGTGACATACAAAGAAGGTGAGATCATTTGGCGGGGTCCGCCTCACATGCAAAGGGTTTTGTATCTCATATACAAAGGAGAATGTATATGTGATATACATTCACAATGTGCAAGCTGGACCCGATAACATTTCAAATTTGTTCTATAAGTACTTGGCGTCCGCGACTTGCTTGTATGTATGCTTGTATATGCGCGATATACAAAGGGAAAGTGCAAAGGTGAGGTACAAGTTAGATTTCAAGGCGGATACAATGTGTTTCATAATTTTTGAAGTCCGTGCCTTGTATGTATGAGGTGAATGTATATGCACATATATAAGGCAATAGATGCAGAATGGTGATACAAGCCGGACCCGAGTAGACTTTCAATTTGTTCTAATTAGGTTTGGGGTCTGCCTTGCATATTAAACAGTTGTATGCATGTTCTTTTGCATATACATGGGCAAAAAAGGTAAAATAGAAGGGGAAAAGTCAACAATAGAAATATGAGGTGCCTACATGGCACGATTTCACTGGCCGGTGACTTTTCAACATTTTTTGGGTGCTGTTTATCTCAGCGATGAGAGGAGATCGACGGCCCTATTTTGAATGCTTGACGAAGGAAGGATTTTCTGTGTCTACGGCCACGTTTGGGTAGGAAAAACTCCAAAGGCACGCCGCTGCTGCATCCCGCGGGTAGCTGAAGCATTAATGGCGGATTTGTAGGGGCACGATGGATGGAATGACAGGCCAGCTACCCGATTGAAGAAGAAAATCCCTGGGCGGCGGTGCAGATCCTGATTCCCACGTACTCCTTCCTCTTTGTCCCTTTGCCGCATTCAATTTTGAGCGCTGTTTCTCATGCGTTGTATCTGGTAATTTTTGAGTTGACCGTTGTAATTTTGGCTGAGTACATAGTTTTGCTATAAAATGCAAACTGTGTCACTCATAGGATGTGGAAGACTTGGGCAATTTTGGGGGAAAAATAATGAAATACAGAGCATTTTCCTAGCTGTTGTATCTCTGTGGAGTTTATGTGTTGCATCTGAGTTGTATCTTGCACATATGTTCAGTTTCAGTGTTAATGTTATATGAAAAATGCTTCTTGCATGTGTTTTGCTGTCTGTCTCCACTTGTTGTATGCATTTCTTCTTTTGAATTTGGTTGCTAAGGGTTTCTCAAATTCTAGAATACAGATTTATGTATTGCATGCTTAATCTCTAACTTCCATTCAAGGAATGGATTAAATCATTTTAGGTTGAGTGTGGAGGAGATTGTATGTCAGCTGGGATATCTATAAGTAGAGACAGTTAAATACGCATTCATGGGTGATGTTTGTAAGGCAAGCATCAATCTAACCCTTGAAACTTGAATGCCAGTTGCAAGCCACTCTCATGTATACGTCTATGTGACTCCTTGCCCTGAGATAGGTACCGGTCTGCCCTTGTGAAGTAGTTATGATCTAAAACCCCTGTCTTGCATCCAAACCATCAAATTCAAACCATTTCATAACTTCCACCTGTTAGTTGTAGGAGTAGGATTAGGACCCCTGCATACTCTCATCCACAACTAGACAAATATGTCCAAGAACGTTGCCAACCTTGTGATTTGTCACACAAATCTTGGTCCACACATGAGAGTATTTTGCCTATTCTGAAAAGCTAAATCTTTCTGTCATTGGGTGAGTCAAAGTGTCAAATCTTTAGCTAATAGGGATACCCCCTTGGTGCAGCAGAACCAGAAGTGAAGGGGAGGTAGCTCAGGCAACCTCTTGTATTCATTAGCAGAATCTGCCTGCGCATTGGAACTGGCAAACCCTCTGCTGATTCAGAAATAAATACCAACACAACAAGAATCCACTATAACTTTACATACCTTGTTCTTGCTTTTGCAATTTGTTCTAAACAATGCTCTCCTCTGAATCAGCTCCTCCCTAGATGTCTTCAACAGTGCTCTTTCTCTCAGCATCAATGCTTCTCCTGACTCAGCATCACACGTTTTGTAACTAGAACTACATTCTTCTTCTTGGACTAATTGAGTCCTTCTTTCACTCTTCTTTTCACCATCACTTGAAAAATTTTGCTTCTCAGGACACTTATATGTTGGGTGCCCAAACTCTGGACAATTATAACACTTACCTACAGAGGTATTTGCACTTCTTTCACCATCAAATCTTCCTCTACCTCTACCTTTGAAATCTGCACTTTGTCCTTGCTTAAAATCAGCACCTTGTCCTTGTGCCTTGTTCATGTCTTCTTGACTCTCATTAACTTGTTTTGTATTGAAAGATCCTCTGCCTCTAGAGGTATTGCATCTACCTTTGGCTGACTTATCTTGTCTTCTTTTCAGCTTCTCTTCCACTCTAACTGCCATCTGGTAATAATCTTCAACACTCCTTGGATTTTTCAACAATAATTCATCCTACATGTTAAATCTCAAACCACCAATATACCTAGCAACCTTTTGCACTTCACTTTCACTTTGACCAGACCTTATACTTAGCTTATAAAACTCTTCAGTATATGACTTAACATCCATTTGTTTTTGCCTTAAACCTTGAAGCTTCTTAAACATTTGAACTTCATAATCTTTAGGCAAGAATTTACCTTTGATTTTTGCTACCATCTTGTCCTATGAGGCAATCTTTGCCTTTCCTTGCTTTCTTCTCTCTGTTTGCTGATATGACATAGGCAGTCTTAGAAAAAATGCAATATCTCCTTCTAGAAATTGAATCAAGACCCCAGACTAGAACCATTTGAAAGGTATCTCAACCCTCTTTCCATAAATATATGGCTTGCCCCTATATCTATATGTACAGAGGCATGTAATGGCCGGGAACAAGACTGTTGCAGTAAAAAAAAAAGGGTTTTGGACTGCTTTTAGCAAAAACATGATAACTTTCACCAAAATGAATGAAATGACCTCAAACCAACAGAATTGGATAGTTAGCTCACCCCTCTATCACATACAATAGGTTTCATGGTATAACTATGCCGTACAAATTTGTGGTACGGTCTGCAACAACAGCAAAATACAAAAAAAATAGAATTTGGGACAACAAAACAGTATTTTCTCATTTTCTTTTCTTAAACTTCATCCAAAACTCCTTCATTCAACCCCCACTGCTTTTTCCAAGCATTTACAATTGTATATAATCTTTTATACTCCATTCCCATCATGGGAATAAGGTTCAAAATAGACTAAACTTCTGATTTTTCCTAAAAACTGATTTTTTCTAAAAACTAATTTTTCCTAAAAATTGTGCTTTGATACCAATCTCTTGAGTAGAACCATGACACATTAGATTTAAGAGAAAAATAGGTTCAATGCCCTAGGGAGACAATACAACACCAAGGTAAACTAGATTTACATGAGCATAAACATGATAATCTCATTATACACTAAAAGAAAGCATTGTACAAAATAATAATACTATCTCAATAAAAATATGATCTCCACCCAAACTAATCTGGGGCATCAAATAAAACAATAATGTAAACTAAACCTTCCAACCATGACATAAAAACCATCATGACCAAATCCATTAAGGGACTCTCAAATACAAGACCATTGTACTTAGGTGTATGGGTACTTAGGGAATAAGTTTTAACTCATGCTCACACCATCATAACTAGTACCCATGAAATAGTTTAACATACTCACTACAAGTACATACTCACCAAACCACATTCAGAGACCATATAAACTAAACAAATGACTTTCATGCTAGCAATTCTATCTAAATTGCACAAATCACTTCTAAAATCATAAAAACACATTCTCATCAAAATCAAAATCCACAAGATAATTAGGTGTGGTAGAAGAACATAATTAAGTTCCAAAACACTCTTCTTAATCACCCATTAGATTTCCCATGTTCTCTTTTTAATCTAACTTGCTAGTGTTAATAGAATCACTAAAAAGACTCAATTCTTAGAATATCACCACATAGATAGTCACTAATTCATTCATATCTCATAATCCACAAATTGGGTATGGCTATTTATTTCTAATAATTTAACCAACTTATCTATTCACCTTCCATAAAAGTTTTAGAGGAACCTAGTTCATATATCATATAACAAAAGTTATTGAAAATAGAACAAACTAGTTTTTCTCATGATAATTTTACCAGTTTTTTAAAAAATATTCAACTTGTTTTAATCACTAAAAACAAACCATAAAAGGTAAAATTATAACATTGGAGGTAAAGTTTATCCCCTAGTTTGAAATCACATATCCAAAAATTAGCAATACCTAGATTATTGTTTAAGAGATAATACCAAACTAATGTAAGTTGTTGCTTTTTAGGATAGCTAGTTCTTACTTTCTGTTATCACATGAATTTGCACCCTATTGTTGAAGCTTTTAGAAATTCCAACAAATTTAGTGAAACATTGGATTGATCTCAAGGTGTGGGACCTTGAAAATGAGATCAAACCTCTAGAGAAGGATGGTTCCTCTTTCTGAATTGAACATTCAGAGAAAAATAACTAAACCTAGACTAAGAATTACCAAGGAAAAGGGAGAGGGAAAGAAAAACTGGAAATAAGGTGATACACCAAGTTTAGTTGTTCAGTTGACCCTGAACTAGCACAATGCAATGATCTCAAATCCTGAAAAAGACTCACACAGACTTATGCAATCAAACAGAGGTCTGAATAGAGGACTGTAAATGCAGGAGGATCAGTCATCCACATCATAGATTTATAGAAATCAAGTAAACAAAAGGAAAAAATGCAAAGTGAGGCAAAATATTAGTTATTATTGATCATGGAGGCTAAGAAGCCATTACAAAGAGAGAAGATTCATTACAAGTGAGAACAAAAACAAAATGATAACTTTCCTTCATTTTGAACTGGTACAGAGACATAAAAGGCCTGGAAGATAGTACAACTCATCAAATTCGTCCAATCCTAGAAAATACCACAAGGTTTTTTTTACCTACAAATGAATCTCTCTATCTGAATAATGACCCAGAATAGCTATCCCTTTAAAATGCATCTTTGAAATGCTTATATAACTTTTACAAATCACTATTGCAGCACTAGACATGAGAAAACCCAGTCAGCAAGTTTTGCAGACTGCACATACTGCAATAAATTCAGCCCATGGCCCATGTCAAAGAACCTACAGATTTTGAGGATGCCCATGTCTTATGGTACATTGGAAAACTACAGTCTAGAAAGTCACCGATGTCTTTGGTACAAGGTTTTAATGCAAGAGGGCCTTTAGTCAAATGCGTCCCTAGGAAATTTGTTTGTCTGGGGTACCTGCATACACTGTTGCATCTTCTTCATCCACCTCTAGTACTAGCGCATTAAAGTTGGGCACTGTTTGAGCTATTTGTAATTCATTCCTTCCTACAGTAATGGTGATTGGTGTTGAATAGAAGTCTTCACATGAAAGAAACATGTTTCAGGACAGGGATATAAAAAGAAGTGCCCTCTGATGAAGCTTTTACAACACTTTAAAAGTGTTTATTTTAAATTTTCTTTGGTGCCTTTCCCATTCCTTGCAAATCATTTTACCTTAGCCAATTTTTACTTGTATAGATCCTTAGATGATTTAATCCTTTATACCAAGCCCTTTTGGTGTTGGCGAACCTGAGGATTGACGAACCAAGAGGCTCACCGATGACTTTGTCCTTGGATTTCTATCACTTTGGGATGTCAGGTTTGGATGCAGTGGGGCATCTAGATATGTCCGGTTCTAGATGGAAGTTTCATACAAGTAAAATGCCAGGTTAAGTTCATTGGGAAATGCATATAACAAGATATCCAGTTGAAAAGGTCCAAATGGAAATGAGTCATGCAACAAGATATCCAGATGAAAAATGTCCAATTGGGATTTAGACAAAGCAACCAGATATGGAAATGTCTGATTAGAATGTCTAGTTAGAAAATGTCCACTTGGAATGTCTGGTTAGGAACAAGACAATGTAATGGATGTGGATATGCAACATGATCTGGATATGAGAAGACAACAGGACATCGGGATGGAAAATGTCCAGTTGGAAGTTAAATTGTGCAACTAGATATAGACATGTAACTGGATCCAGATATGGAAATGCAACAAGATATCTAGATAGAAAATATCTAATTAGGAATAAATCATTTTAATAGGACATCCCAATGAAGATGTTCGGTTGGACATGAAGCAATGCAACAGGATGTCAAAATGCAACTAGATGTCGTAGTGTAACTGGATGTTTGGTTGAGAATGTCCAAATGAAATATCTAGTTAGAAATGTCTAATTGGAGCCAAAAGTCCTCCAAAAGCATAACTTCATCAATTTTCATCAAATCTTCACCAATTTGACTGGTGAATACCCATTTGGCTCCTCTTTCTCCTTTGTCAGTAGATTTTTCCTTGTCTTGCATCAGCGGATCACCCTATCAGTGAACATATGAACTTGTGAACTGATTGGTGAGTTTGCAAGTTTGTAAACTGGTCGATCCATCGATTTACTTCTCTTTTTCTTCCCTTTGCCCTATCTTTGTGTCAGTCAATTAGTGAAATGCGTACCGGTGAGCTGATCAACGAGTTTGCAAGTTCGCAAACTCACTGATCCAACAATTGGCTTCTCTATATTTTGCCTCACCTGGCTTTATCCATCAGCTGATCACTCCATCAGTGAACTTTTGGACTAATTGGCTAGTTCATAAGTTTGCAAACTGGTCGATCTATCGATAACTGTAAGGAAAACACAAGTGAAAGATAAGACTTACACTTAGAATTATTTCATGATTTTACACATGGGAGAAAAATACAGGATATTTTAGGGTTTTTGATAATTTTCTTCCATTTAGGGTATCTTAGATTGCATATATTTGATAGAAGAAGTGCAGTATTTTTAGGTAGACCATTTTAAGTCTGGAGGACTAAAATAGGTCGACAGTTCCCTAGTTAATAATTTTCTCCAAATTCTTAAGAATTACAAACATAAATGGTATATCATTAAAATGATAAATTAATCTCTCATGTGTTAAAATTTCAATCCTAATTCAAAACTCATAAAACTCACGACCTTCCTAGGTTCCACTAGGATTCTTCTTCCCCATATAACCCTAGTTTCCCATGATTTACAACAACTAGTTTTACCCAAATCGAGTTCATTGATTCACTAATATAATTTAGAATCTAATTGTTTTATTCTTCTTTCCTATTGTTTTCAAATTATAACACAATACAATTTATTCAAACAATACTATTTCTTTCACAACATAGATCTAGATTCATTGATTTACCAAAATTGAAGATTCCTTTAAAGCCTTCCATGAACAAGATCTATCTCTAATGTCCTTTACAAAATTAAAGAGGCTGAAGAAGATTCAAACACAACTCGTGCAATTCCTTGAATCCAAATCCACAAAGCAAATCTCAATTCACAAAGGTTCAACCTATAATTAATTTCCTAATTTTTCTCTTCCAAATTTAATAAAATGAATAATGAATCCATTTTTCTTCAAAATCACAATCCTAATAATAGGTTCTCTTTTGTTATTTTTCTCAACCCTAAAACATGCTTTCTCTAAACAAAGGAATAAAACATATAAATAATATTTAACTCTAATTGGATAATAATATCCTATTTAAATAATCTTTTCCATTGTGCACATTCCTAATATCAAAATATTAGAAAATCTAATATTATCTTTTCTAAATAAAAACTAAAGATAATAAATCTATTATCTCTTTCTTCTTTTCCTAAAATGAATAAATATAATTATATAATTCTAAATATTAACTTTACATTCAAAGAAATTTAAATCAAACAATAATTATAATTAAAATCACTGCTTCATTTGTCTCTTTCTAAAAGATATTATAAAATATCCATGCTTAAATAAATAAAATAATTTATGGATGAAACTGTATTTATTTTTTTGTTCAATAAAAAATTTGAATCATACTACAAGATCCATCTTTAAGATGAGAAGAGCATAGTAGAAAATTGCATTAAAACTAGTCTAAATAGAGAAGGGATGAACAAAAATTTAGAATTCGGACATCTTTTCAGAAAAGTTGAATATGCAAATTTCCTTGAAAGCTTAATTCTCATTTTTTGAAACATTTATATTTATCACAATATTCCCTCCCATTAAGGGTCATAATTAGAAATACGATGTTTTCATAGTCATAATTTATAAAATCATTTTTGGATTAAACTATGTTTTTTTTGTTGAATCGACATTTTAGTTCATACTACATTATCTATCTTCATGATGAGATCATGAGCTATGTTTGGACAAGCACCATGATCATAATCCATCTAATATGCTCTTCTCATCTTGAAGATGGATCATGTAGTATGATACAAAACGTTGATTCAACAAAAAACATAGTTTAATCCAAATTATGGAGTGTGTAAACATCATATTCCAAAATAAAATTAACTAAGACAATATTATTGCTTTATCTATTTATTTTATTTTCTAGTTAACATCTAGAATTAATTATCAAATAAATATATGAAATTGTTTTTATACACTCACATAAATTAATCAGACCATTAATTAATTTATTTCTAATTAATTATTTATCTTAATTTAATTATTCTTTCCCACACAATTGGGTCATATCAGGACACTTTAGCACCAAGACCTATCTTGACTTTTGCAGTACCTATACCTATCACATAACATAATCTTGCCACACATACCTTTAGGAAATAACATTAATAATATAATCACCATTAATCAATTAACCATGGCGATGCAATTACACATTATACACAATGTATTAACTCAATAATTTGCACTCAACATAAATAATAGAGAATATCCAATTTTACCACAGAATAGAAACATCATATAATTATAAAGGGACCAAAATGAGGGATGTTACACTTCATTTGATTCACATTCAATAAACTAATAGTAGATTCACCAATATTTTCTTGTTTTCCACATCAAATGTCACTTCATCAATCACTTTTGTAGTAGTACACATTTGAATATACCTTGTTGGTATAATAGAGTCGTGTCATCCCCATTAGGTTGAAACCTGAAATGTCAACCTAATGGAGGCTAATGGTGAAAACCACAAGGGAACCAAAGGTTGGCAACACAAGGACTTATCCCCAAGCAAGACAAAGCAAGATAAAGGCAAAGTAGTGAGGCACCTACAATTAACTTGTGACACTTATAGAAAGGCATACTAACAAAAGAGCATAAAGAGGGACACATCCCTATACCAATTGAAGGACATATATGTATAACATACAAGATATAGAAGAAGATATGAATATGTAATGTAATGAGATGTAATAAAGAGAGACAACGGTTGTAAGAGGATAGAAGAGAATTTATGTGTGATATATAGAGAAAAGAGAGAAATACATGAGAGGATATTGTATGAGAGATGAATACATGTATTAAGTGATTGACGATTATGTATTACATGTTAATATAAGGAGATATGATGGTTTATGGTATTTAGTATGTGTATATGATGTATGAATGTATATTTTATTTTACTTATGTTTGCTACAATCCATTGCACTAATCTATAATGCACAACTTATGTTCTAATCCTCTTTCTTATCCATTACACTAGGGTATAAATACAATATTAAAAGAGAATAGGGTTTGAAACTATGGTCTGCACTCTCTTTTGTCAACATCTGGTTCCACTGTCAG